>CM031242.1:411112931-412368509 GCA_018340775.1 Taxus wallichiana var. yunnanensis | reverse complement strand
AGCCTGTAAGATAATTAATATCCATCTTTCTGTCATCTATGCATTGCATATAAAATGTCGCACTTATACTGGTCTAATAATAATAATATGAATGATGGCAGCAAGAGATGAATGTCCCACACTGGGAGACTCACTCCACCAGGATAAGCGTTGTTATGAAAGGCAACTGCACTAGTTCTTCTTTCCGACTTCCATGTGCATGTAAAAAGATTTTTTTCTAAATATTTACAAATAGCCTATTTTTCTTTCAGTACTTTTGTATATGCAACACTGTAATTTGACAATGCCAACTATATAATACAATGAACATTACTAAAAATCAATTTTTTTGGTTCGATGTTCCATGTGTTCTACAGAAAATGAAGCATGGAGTACTAGTGTTTCATCATATATCATCTGCTTCGGTGCATCTTGAATAATGTCCTTCTCCAGTCCTTGAACACTCTCCGAGCTTTAACCATTGGTTTTCCACTTTTCATTCTGAGATCTGGACATATTTTGGTCTTGGATTTTCTATTTTTCCTAGATAGTCTCTTTCCCAAAATATCCCACAGTTTGCACTCCAGTTAAAAATCAATATGAAATTTTTTCTAATAATGAAAGGAAACAAGAAAACTATCGGTACAACTATGCCAATGTCAACATACCAGGTCTTCAACTGGTTCACAAATTTCTTTAATAATGTTGGTGGTGTAAGACATGGTATATGTAAAACGCTAAACACATAATCACTTCCATGAGTTTGAAATGTTTCCTTTTAGTTGTGCCTATCTGGTTGACTCGAAGCTTTCATGATTTTTGCAAAGGTAGAGAAAAATATGAATTTTCTTTTGTCATTGTATCTCTGTACATGAAAAAAATGCTAAAAAAATGTTCATAATTAAAGATCTTCAGCTTCCAAAACTTGTTTATTGTTGTGAAATCTGGGCTACTAAATAAAAAATTTGCACATTTTTTAGAATCTCAACAGTAATTTCCTTTCAATTCCTCTCGGTCCGTTATGATTTTGATCAATTATAAATGTATATTTTCTACGGGGTTTATGGCTCTCCGGACACATTCGTCTTCATGTTATTTTCATCTTCTTCCCTGTCACACCTGCCAAATGTTTGTGGATTATTTCCTAAACTTGTCACAAAGCTTCATACTTGTCACCTTACGCCCACTATCTTTCGCCCTTGCCTTTGCACTTATCAAGCTGGCAAGCAACTTTACTTTACTTACAAAATATGAACACTTTTATTTACCCGCATACAACTTTACTTTAGTAGAAAATGGATTTGCACTGCATATTTACCTTTGATTAAAAAAGGGTGGCCCACACGCCTATTTTCACACATTTGAATGATATGTTCATAATATGTTTGTCTCATACATTCCACAACACCATCCCCAATGCAGTGGTAAATTCTTTGCAATAAATAATGAGCAACACCACAAAACTTAACCTTCGGTAGGATTTGCCATATCATGGCCTTGTTTTAACTTATATTTGTCCGCATTTCCCTAATTTACAATGATTGTACTAATTTTTTAATTATGTCATTAGTTTTGAATTGGTTATCTTAATTACATCAATTTTATTAATTTTATGTTATATGTTTATAATTTTTTCCAAAAGTATGTCCCTTTTACTTATATTTCCTTAATTTTATGCTAATTATCCTCATTTCCACTCAAAATTCCCTAATCGAATTCTTAATTTTATTCTAAGCTTCCTAGTTATCACTAATTTCCCTCGTTTTAAGATGATTCCCAAATTTCCCAAATGCACCCTAGTTTTAGCTTAATTTTATCTTTAATTTCTTAATTTTATGTTAATTTCCTAATTTTCTTGATAATTAATTTAACTATACATGTATAATTATAAATTTTACGTCCATTTACTTTAATTTTATGATAACTTATTTGATTGCTCCCTTTTGCGTAAACTGATGAAATGTTGCATTTTGAGTGTGGAATATGTGTATTTTTATATTAAAATTTTTATAGAATTTTAACATGACATCTAACCTTAACCATGTATAAACCAATTTAAATGTAGATAAATTTTAGGTGAATTTCAATATCTAAAATTTATGATTAAGCTATAACAAAATATAATTTATTATTTTAGAGTTTGGTGAACCAATTTTGATGTAGGTAAATTTTGGCAAATTTTTATCTAATTTTTTTAATTAAGTTATAACAAAATAAAATATATTAGAAATAAGAAATTAAAGTGATGAGTAATTTAGTATAATCTATATACAAATATTTACTTAAGTTATAGATGATATGAAAGATATATTAACTAAGTTACGAACCTAAATACATTATAGGTATGGCACAACCAAGATTAAATTTTTTTAAATGAAGAGTAAAGAAGATCATATCAAAGATAATATCAGAGAAAATATTGCAAAAGAAGACAACATGAAATGACAAATACACAATTAGAGGAACAAAGGAAATCTTGAAATAATAATGATAGACAAAGAACGAAGGGTTGAATTAACAAATGAAGAATTAGATGCAAAAAGAATACAAAAGGTTACAAAGGCAAATTCATTTGGATCAGTTGTCAAAGGAAGAAAGAATACACAGACAAAAACTTAAGTATCACACATCTCAAATGTATTATCATAGATTGGTCAGTAATGTTGAAACTAATTCTGGGGGAGGAAATTCCATATCAGTAGATCACGTGCCTACATACGTAAGAAAAGATAATTAGATTGAAATCAACAAAATATTGGTGTAAGAAGTAATCATGGATTATTATTTATACGTATAATGCATCAAAACCATTGACACTCGAGGTATCAAAGCTATATCAAGAATCAGAGATAAGAGATACAAAGTTTGAACTTACAAGAAATGATGATAGAGTAAATAAACATGACTACTACATACTACAATTTTGGAGAGCAAATGTAGATTAACAACATGTTTGTTCCAAACATGTTGTAATTACTTGCACCAAAACTAGTTGCAACATTTATTATTGGTGCCTCAAAACCCTATTTCATAGTTTGTAGAATTAGTAGGAACAAAGCTTACAACTTTCTAAGAAGAGATATGCCACAAAAAACATATATTGAGTGATGAAATGAGTTTCATTAGAAAACATAGACTCTCGACTTCATCAAGCATTCCCTATAAAAGTACACGTCATTTTTAGAGGCAATTCTATGATTTTGGTAGTAGAAAAAAAAACTACTTTTGGAACGGAAGGATGAAAAATAAATATTGAAGTCCTTAGAAGATAAATAATGTCATCTATGTAATTCAAATTTCATTATATGATTTTTTCATTTAATGTGATGTACATTTCACATTTTGATTCATATGAAATAATTCTTTATTTTTCATCTTACCTTATATACATTGCACATTTGGATGCATTTTACATATTGTATGTTTATGTACAATGCAATGCCCATGGATGCTACTACAGCCTACTAATATACCTAACTTAGATAAATCTATGTAAAATATGCTGAGAGGTATCATTCTCGAGGCACCTATTCCACTTATGTCACAAATCTAAAATAGGTACCTCAAGAATGATACCTCTTGACATATTTTACATAGATTTATCTAAGATAGGTATGCTAGTATTATTTAGTATGAAATAAAATTTGAAGTGTGAAACAATTATTAAAAATATATAACAAAAATTAAAGCATTCCACAATTATTAATAACTATTACAAATATCTTAAATACATTTATTTGAAAAACGTTGATAGATATTGATCTCAAAGCTATTATATTTTATTTTAATTAAATCACATTTCTTAAAAAGCTATTTCATAAATAAAAATAAACATAAAGATACTAAGCTAATTACCATACAAAATAAAAAAAATTAACATTTTATTTCTCCTTAAAAGAGTGAAGTTGATAAAAAATATTTCCCCAAAAAGACCCCAAACTCTACCATATGGTCAAGATATTACTATTTTTTATTGGCTTATAAAAGTTAAAAGAATAAAATAAAATAATGTGATGATTAAATGCACATCAAATTTATTGTACAAAATAAAAATTGTATAGTTACACCATTCGATCACACCCATATTTTCCATTTTACAATGTGTATTGGCATAAATATAAACAATAACAAAAGCATCCTTTAAAGATTAAAAGGAAAAAATAGTTTTACTAATAGATTTTAATTTAGAAATTAAGGTGTATATTATATTCTTTATTATCGTGAATTTCATGTGCAGGTAGAGAGCTATTTTTAAATGAGAAAATAAGAAAAGTTAAGCAACAATGAAAAATTTGAGGAATATCAAGTGAAAATATATTGTTTGATGATACCCCATAGTTTTGATGTATAATCATTTTGTTGTATACTTTCATGGCATGTAGATGTAGATTTGTATTTTTTTATGTATATAATTTTGTATTTCTATATGGCTTTGTTTAGAAATTCATTTTGTTCATATTTTCTATGCCATTATGGATTTCAGAAATCAATAAAATATACGAGACACAATTTTTTTTTCAAACTTGTATAGTGGATCAAACACTCTTTATATTATCTAAGTATATTAATATGATTACATATGTATGTT
This sequence comes from Taxus wallichiana var. yunnanensis, assembly GCA_018340775.1. Lineage (NCBI taxonomy): Eukaryota > Viridiplantae > Streptophyta > Pinopsida > Cupressales > Taxaceae > Taxus > Taxus wallichiana. The sequence continues at coordinate 412,363,942 of CM031242.1, read as the reverse complement.
ATGATAACATGTATTATGTTGGTAAGAAAAATTTTCGGTACAAAAATTGATGGTTATCTTTCCAACACTCTGGGACTCTAGGTCCCTCTGTTTTTTTGGTGTTGCTCCACTTTATTATGAATGAAGTTGTTGGCCAAGAGGTCAGGGATCCAACAAGCACAGTCCACTGTACCCATAAAAATGCTTCGCAATTTTTCAAGGGAGAAATTTACTAAAAGATGGGGAAAGGGAGTGAGAAGTTAGGTAGGGGGAATTAACTCTGCAAGTAGAAAATCATATTCTTTCCAAAGCTAATTAGAAGTTTCACATTCACAACTTATAGGAAAGAAACAACCATGTTTAGAATATCAACGATGAGAGGAAACCATGCACACAAAGTTGCACACATTCATGCATCATGAAAAGAAGAAACTCCTTTCTTTATTGACATCTTCACAAGTTGTACAATTCTAGAAGATAGAGGAAAATTAGATAAGGGAAGTGGAAGAATGCTATCTCTTTTGCCTTGCTAAAAAATCTCTCTCTTGAGTGCACAAAATTGACAACCCTTAAGAATGAGGGTGTCATTACATTATATAGACCTTGAGAAGACTCTTCACCTACCCCCCATGTGACCTTTCATTCATCCTCACCACATGTGACTTTTGATATTCCTAGAGTGAAATTAAGTCCCCATTCATTAGTGAAGGGAAACTTATTACATTTTAGACTATAGTCACCTTAATGAATAGGACGAATGTCATGATTTCTCACAATGAAGAATTAGAAAGGGGGTAGAGAAGAGGAGAAGAATAATCCATAGAATGAATGGGGATCTCTATGATTTTGATGAATAAGTTTCCAATGATGATCACCACCTTTGCATGATGTACGGACACCCTAGACCATGAAATGATTATTTAAAAATACTATTTCAAGACTTCCCAATGTGAGCTCGGGATAAACACGGAAACACTCACTATGATCCTCCTTGATACTTTATTGACAAACCTATTTAGCTCATTGATATCACCCTGATCAACTTATTTTGACTCACCCAGATCCTGAGTGATGAAGAGGATCCATCCGCTATGCCCCGTGATGCTCGCCTTACTTCTCGACACAATTGGACTCAAGATTATGCTTTTAGGACCCTTGTGAAGTTATCATTTATGTGTTTGAACTATGAAATCATCCCATTATCTTCTAGATATTACAAAAATTAGACATGTGAGTGAAAACAAAGCCATCTACAAATTTTTGCTCCTAAAATGAAAGTTGAAAGTTAAAAGAATAAAATAAAATAATGGCTTATAAAAGTTAAAAGAGCCATCTACTATTTTTTATTGGCTTATAAAGAATAAAATAAAATAATGTGATGATTAAATGCACATCAAATTTATTGTACAAAATAAAAATTGTATAGTTACACCATTCGATCACACCCATATTTTCCATTTTACAATGTGTATTGGCATAAATATAAACAATAACAAAAGCATCCTTTAAAGATTAAAAGGAAAAAATAGTTTTACTAATAGATTTTAATTTAGAAATTAAGGTGTATATTATATTCTTTATTATCGTGAATTTCATGTGCAGGTAGAGAGCTATTTTTAAATGAGAAAATAAGAAAAGTTAAGCAACAACGAAAAATTTGAGGAATATCAAGTGAAAATATATTGTTTGATGATACCCCATAGTTTTGATGTATAAGCATTTTGTTGTATACTTTCATGGCATGTAGATGTAGATTTGTATTTTTTTATGTATATAATTTTGTATTTCTATATGGCTTTGTTTAGACATTCATTTTGTTCATATTTTCTATGCCATTATGGATTTCAAATCAATAAAATATACGAGACACATTTTTTTTCAAACTTGTATAGTGGATCAAACACTCTTTATATTATCTAAGTATATTAATATGATTACATATGTATGTTATGATAACATGTATTATGTTGGTAAGAAAAATTTTCGGGTACAAAAATTGATGGTTATCTTTCCAACACTCTGGGACTCTAGGTCCCTCTGTTTTTTTGGTGTTGCTCCACTTTATTATGAATGAAGTTGTTGGCCAAGAGGTCAGGGATCCAACAAGCACAGTCCACTATACCCATAAAAAATGCTTGCAACGAATTTCAAGGGAGAACTTTACTAAAAGATGGGGAAAGAGAGTGAGATGTTAGGTAGGGTGAATTAACTCTGCAAATAGAAAATCATATTCTTTCCAAAGTTAATTCGAAATTTCAAATTCACAACTTATAGGAAAGAAACAACCATGTTTAGAATATCAACGATGAGAGGAAACCATGCACACAAAGTTGCACACATTCATGCATCATGAAAAAAAGAAACTCTTTTCTTTATGGACATCTTCACAAGTTGTACAATTCTAGAATATAGAGGAAAATTAGATAAGGGAAGTGGAAGAATTGTATCTCTTTTGCCTTGCTAAAAAAATCTCTAGATCTTGAGTGCACAAAATTGACAACCCTCAAGAATGAGGATGTCATTACATTATATATACCTTGAGAAGACTCTTCACCTATCCCCTATGTGACCTTTCATTCATTCTCACCACATGTGACTTTTGATATTCCTAGGAGTGAAATTAAGTCCCCATTCATTAGTGAAGGGAAACTTATTATATTGTAGACCATAGTCATCTTAATGAATAGGACGAATGTCATGATTTCTCGCAATGAAGAATTAGAAAGGGGGGTAGAGAAGAGGAGAAGAATAATCCATAGAATGAATGGGGATCTCTATGATTTTGATGAATAAGTTTCCAATGATGATCACCACCTTTGCATGATGTACGGACACCCTAGACCATGAAATGATTATTTAAAAATACTATTTCAAGACTTCCCAATGTGAGCTCGGGATAAACACGGGAAACACTCACTATGATCCTCCTTGATACTTTATTGACAAACCTATTTAGCTCATTGATATCACCCTGATCAACTTATTTTGACTCACCCAGATCCCTGAGTGATGAAGAGGGATCCATCCGCTATGCCCTGTGATGCTCTGCCTTACTTCTCGACACAATTGGACTCAAGATTATGCTTTTAGGACCCTTGTGAAGTTATCATTTATGTGTTTGAACTATGAAATCATCCCATTATCTTCTAGATATTACAAAAATTAGACATGTGAGTGAAAACAAAGCCATCTACAAATTTTTGCTCCTAAAATGAAAGTTGAAAGTTAAAAGAATAAAATAAAATAATGGCTTATAAAAGTTAAAAGAGCCATCTACTATTTTTTATTGGCTTATAAAGAATAAAATAAAATAATGTGATGATTAAATGCACATCAAATTTATTGTACAAAATAAAAATTGTATAGTTACACCATTAGATCACACCCATATTTTCCATTTTACAATGTGTATTGGCATAAATATAAACAATAACAAAAGCATCCTTTAAAGATTAAAAGGAAAAAATAGTTTTACTAATAGATTTTAATATATAAATTAAGGTGTATATTATATTCTTTATTATCGTGAATTTCATGTGCAGGTAGAGAGCTATTTTTAAATGAGAAAATAAGAAAAGTTAAGCAACCATGAAAAATATGAGGAATATCAAGTGAAAATATATTGTTTGATGATACCCCATAGTTTTGATGTATAAGCATTTTGTTGTATACTTTCATGGCATGTAGGTGTAGATTTGTATTTTTTTATGTATATAATTTTGTATTTCTATATGGCTTTGTTTAGACATTCATTTTGTTCATATTTTCTATGCCATTATGGATTTCAGAAATCAATAAAATATACGAGACACAATTTTTTTTTCAAACTTGTATAGTGGATCAAACACTCTTTATATTATCTAAGTATATTAATATGATTACATATGTATGTTATGATAACATGTATTATGTTGGTAAGAAAAATTTTCGGGTACAAAAATTGATGGTTATCTTTCCAACACTCTAGGACTCTAGGTCCCTCTGTTTTTTTGGTGTTGCTCCACTTTATTATGAATGAAGTTGTTGGCCAAGAGGTCAGGGATCCAACAAGCACAGTCCACTGTACCCATAAAAAATTCTTGCAACGAATTTCAAGGGAGAAATTTACTAAAAGATGGGGGAAGAGAGTCAGAAGTTAGGTAGGGTGAATTAACTCTGCAAATAGAAAATCATATTCTTGCCAAAGTTAATTCGAAATTTCAAAGTCACAACTTATAGGAAATAAACAACCATGTTTATAATATCAATGATGAGAGGAAACCATGCACACAAAGTTGCACACATTCATGCATCATGAAAAAAAGAAACTCTTTTCCTTATTGACATCTTCACAAGTTGTACAATTCTAGAATATAGAGGAAAATTAGATAAGGGAAGTGGAAGAATTGTATCTCTTTTGCCTTACTAAAAAAATCTCTAGATCTTGAGTGCACAAAATTGACAACCCTCAAGAATGAGGGTGTCATTACATTATATATACCTTGAGAAGACTCTTCACCTATCCCCTATGTGACCTTTCATTCATTCTCACCACATGTGACTTTTGATATTCCTAGGAGTGAAATTAATTCCCCTTTTATTAGTGAAGGGAAACTTATTATATTGTAGACCATAGTCATCTTAATGAATAGGACGAATGTCATGATTTCTCACAATGAAGAATTAGAAAGGGGGGTAGAGAAGAGGAGAAGAATAATTCATAGAATGAATGGGGATCTCTATGATTTTGATGAATAAGTTTCCAATGATGATCACCACCTTTGCATGATGTACGGACTGTGAGAGAGCCGGAGAAGGAGAAATAGAAGAGATAGTTTTATCTCATATTATTCTGAATAACACAAAGCACACGTACAGTATTTATAGGACAGAAATCTGTACTAGACTCCCTAACTAAATGGAGAAGATCCACAATAGAAGCAGAGAATGATGGAAGAAGAGATAATGTGATAAGATAGACACCTATGACACATCTAATAATCAACGTATCCTAACATTCCCCCCCTTATTACATTATTCTTGCAAATGTGACCTCTGAAAGATTCAAATTTCACTTTTCCAAGAGATTTAGTGAGAATGTCAGCAACTTGTGCTTCAGTAGGACAGTACTGGAGCTGAATTTGATGGTTCAAGACGTGCTCTCGAATGAAATGGCAGTCAATTTCAATATGCTTTGTTCGTTCATGAAAGACTGGATTCTGCACGAGCTTCAACACACTCTGATTGTCGCAATAGAGAATAGGTGACTGTTTTTCAGGAATTCCTAGGTCATCCATAATGCGACGTATCCATATCACTTCGCACACAGCTCCTCGTGCGGTGCGATATTCTGCCTCTGTGGATGAGATAGAAACAACATTCTGCTTCTTGCTTATCCATGAGATAGGTCCAGATCCGAGATGAAATATGTATCCTGTAGTTGACTTCCTATCATCAACAGATCCAACATGGTCCGAGTCGACATATCCCTGTAGAAAGAATTGATCATTCTTTCTATATTCCAGACCATAATTAGTTGTTCCTCGGACATATCTCAAAACATGCTTTGCTGCATTCCAGTGACATTTCTTTGGCTCCTGCATGAACTTGGAAAGATAGTTGACATCATAGCAGAGATCTGGTCTGGTGTATGTCAAATAGATGAGCCCTCTAACCAATTGCCTGTAGAAAGTAGCAACTACTTGAGGTGAGTCCTGGAATCTTGAAAGTTGCAAGCCTTTTTCCATGGGAGTGGATATAGGTTTACAGTCGGACATTCTATACTTTTCCAGGAGTGTCTTGGCGTACTTTGTCTGGGAAACAAAGATGTGATGCTCCTTTTTCCATATTTCCAAGCCAAGACAGTAATGTAGTAGCCCCAAATCTATCATGTCGAAGGTTCTTTTGAGATCATTCTTTACAATATCAACCTGATCTTCTGAACTACCAGTGATCACAAGATCATCTACATAAACAACCAGAATGAAAATTTCTTTACCTACCTTCTTTATATACAAATTTGAATCTGAGGGACTACGAGTGAACCCATGTTGCAAAAGGTGATCGTTGATCTTGATATACCATGCCCTGGGAGCTTGTTTCAGTCCATAAAGAGATTTGATGAGACGACATACCTTTTTAGGCTGATTTTCATCAACAAATCCTTTAGGTTGGGTCATGTATACTTCTTCTTTCAGATCACCATTTAGGAAAGCACTCTTGACGTCCATCTGCTGAAGTCTCCATCCTTTCTGTGCTACAAGTGCACAAACTACTCTGATGGTCTTCATCTTCGCAGTGGGTGCAAAGGTTTCTTCATAGTCGATGCCTTCTTTCTGAGCATATCCTTTGGCTACAAGTCATGCTTTATGTTTGTTGATGGATCCATCTACCTTATATTTTGTCTTGAAGACCCATTTGCAGCCTATGGGTTTCTTTCCTGTAGGTAGATCGACAAGTTCCCATGTCTGATTTTTCATGAGCGAGTCATATTCTGTTTCCATAGCTTCCTTCCACTGAGTTTGACTGAGTGCTTCACGAACATTATTTGGCTCGGAGCTATTCATCAGTGAAATCATGAGTGAAAATTTTACCTCATTTCTTGTTTGACTCCTTGTTTTGACTCCGGATGATGTATCTGGGAGTTGTTGCAAATTTGAGTCCTTGATAGTGCTTTGTACCCACTTCGGATGAGAACTTGACTTCTTTTGAGAAGAACTGTGTCGTTGCCGTGAGGATTGATGTGGAGTCACATTCTCGTAGTTCTCCAAGGTCAACAAATAGTTCTCCTGGTAGCATTTCTTTTCTCTGAGTAGTCTCCTCCAGCTCATCATCTAATTCAGAGACTAATCGGTGAGATGTGTTTGGAAGTGGATCTTCTGTTAATACTATTGAGTCAAAGGATGACTCGTCACAAACCACATCCCGACTCTCATATAATTTCTTTGTCTCAGGATCCATGAGACGATATGCCTTCGAGGTAGTACTGTAGCCAAGAAGGATACACAGGAGTGTTTTTGGCTCTACCTTCTTTCTCTTCTGAGCTGGGACATGCATGTATGCTGTGCAACCAAATACTCGCAAATGAGAAATTGATGGTTTTTTACCACTCCATACCTCTTCTGGCGTCTTGTTCAGTAGAATCTTTGTTGGTGCCCTATTGAGAAGATATACAACCATTTGTACTGCTTCAGCCCAATAGCGCTCTCCTAGCTTTGCAGTTGATAGCATGCAGCGAACCATCTCCATCACTGTGCGATTGCGACGCTCAACAATGCCATTTTGTTGGGGCGTGTAGGGAGCAGTCAGTTGCCGCTTAATGCCGTGATGGTTTATGAAGGCCAAGAACTTCTTTGATGTGAATTCCCCCCCTTGATCTGAGTGGAGTAGAAGAAGTGGTTGTCCAGAATCTTTGACAACACGATGATAGAAGTTCTCAAGTGTTGAAGAGCCTCACTTTTCTCGCTTTAGGAAATATACCCACATCTTGCGAGTGATCATCCACGAACAGTGGAAGTATTTGTATCCTAAAAACGAAGCGAGCAATGGGCCGTTCGATCGGTATGAACTACCTCCAAACATTTCTTGCATGGAAGGTGCTCGATTGAAACGGATCTCTGTGTTGTTTTCTTCGCAAGACAGCCCAGGAAAAATAGGCAAGGAACTGGACAATTTGGGTAGTCCACGGACCATTGCTTTTGAACTCATCTGGTGCAATGAACCGACCGACAAGTGTCCACATCTAAAATGCCATAAGGCAGTTGATTCTATTGTTGAAGCAGATAAAGCTAATGCAGAAGATGAAACAGTATCTAAAGCAAATAACTTATCTTTTACAAAAGCTTTAGCAAGAACCGTACCTTGTTGGGAGATTAAGCATGATTTAATGCCATTTTGAACAAGAAATTCAACCTTAAGGTGATGATTCAAGAGCTGAGTAACTGACAAAAGGTTGCTAGTCAAGCCAGGAACATATAGTACCTTTGTAAGTGTACATTTTCATGGCCCCAGAGGAATGGTCACATTCCCTATTCCTTCTGCAATGTACTCTTTGTCATCCGCTATCCGAACTCGATCTCTAGTTGGCTCTTCGTGTAGTGAATCAAACAACTTCTTGTCACCTGACATATGCTTGCTTGCACTAGAGTCTATCAACCAGAATTTCTTCGTGATGAGAAGTTTGAGAGACGAGTACAAGATTCTTACTACAATGGGCTCCTTCTGATGTCTCCTCATCAGAGTCATCATCTTCTTGTTGGGCTGCAAGATGTCCTTTTTGCTTTCTCCAGTAGGGGACGTCATTTGGAATTTTGAAAATCTTCGCACCCGGATGTGCTTGTATGGCTTGAAGGCCCTTGTTTCAGGCTGTTGTCCCAGCAGTGATCAGTGTCGTGAGTATTGGTTCTGCAAATGTGACACCATCTCTTTGACTTTTGATCTTTCTGTTTGGGTTGCGCTGGATTTGGCTTCTCTGGGGGACCTTTCCGATTCTTCTGGCCACGATTAGGCTTTGAGAACAAGGCTTTGTCCTGAGACTCCCCATGCGATGAAGTGATAGCTTCTTCCTGCTGCAGCAAATTCACAAGCTCTTCAAATGTCACTGTTTGATTTAGACACATTCAGTGTTGTAACAAACACTCAAAATTGAGAAGGGAGTGCTCTCAAGGTGATTGGGACGAGAAGTTTATCGTCTACCGTTTCACCGAGCGCCAATAACTCCGATCTCAACTCAGCCACGCGACGCAGGAATTCCTCCACTTTCTCGTCAGACCCCATAGAGAGGGTGTGCAGCTTCAACTGAAGATGAAGAATCTTTGTCTGATTTTTGGCTTCATAAATGGTTGCCAATTTGTCCCAGGCCTCCTTGGGTTTCTCCGCATTCCGAACATGTGGTTGCACATCATCACTGATACTGAGCATTATCAGCATCAAGGCTTTAGCACAAGCCATGTCATATTTTATTAGTTCATCGGGGGTGGGGAGCGAGCACACTTCCTGTGAAAATTCCCATAATCCTTCAAACTGAAGGATTGTCTTCATTTTTGTCTTCCAGGCTACAAAATTAGGCCCTTTGAGCAACTGAGCGTCTGACAGAAGTAACTTCGGAGCAGACATTGTAATAATAAAAAAATATTTATTTATTTGAAAAAGTTATTACAATTTGGACTCACTGTCGAGAATGACTGGCTCGTAGATGCTCGCGATATTCGCGTGCTATGAGACGGCAACGCTTTGCAGGGCGTTCTTCTTTGTCGTCACAATCTGCGTCGTATCCGGCTTCTAATTCTTCCCGTACTCACTTTTTTTGGCAGCTGACGTTGAAAGAAAGTACTCAAGGAGTCCTTCTCGAACTAGTTTGTCGAATGCAAGATTGCCGCAATTTCGAAGCTCGTTCAGCAAAGCAAAGTAGAACCCAGAGCTCTCAGGAGATTCTCCACGGTGTTCTCTGGCTAGCGAGTTGATGTTGTGGCTTTCAGTTGTGGCGACCATGTTGTTGACGCTTTCAATCGAGTTGTCTACACTCGACATTTGACGTAGTGTTGAAGAAACTGTTGTAGACACAAAGAACTACCTCGACAGCGCTACACAGGTTGAAGGTCTCCGCGCATGTGATGCCTTTCTTCAGCAGGTGGCTGAGTAACTCTCCACGTCCAGCTGCAGCGGTCTCTAACACGCTCAGGTTTCGAACATGGCTCGGCTGGCCGTGAGTTCGATGTAATTGATTTTAGTGCCACTGCACCACGCGCCTCTTGCATTTCAGATCTCAAAAGATGCTCAAAGATCTTTGATAATACAATGTACGAGCTTTAGCATTCAGTTACACTCTTACGGGAATGGGCTGATCCCAAATTGAAGACTCCACACGCAGCAGCAGTTCTCCACGTGAACTTCCACGTTTTTTTTTTCGTCAACGCACTTTTAAAGAAGAATGTTTCCTCTTCACGCAGCACACTCTTCCACGCAGCAGCAACAGCAGGACTCTTCCATGTAGCAGCAAAGCTTCAGGACTCTTCCACGTAGCAGAAAAGCTTCAGGCGCTCACTCAGTGGTCGAAGAAAAGCTTCAGGCACTCTGTAATGGTGCGTTTTCAGAATTGGAGGGTGTAATCTGCAACAACGAAAGGATTAACAAGCTCAGCTTTGTAGGCTTTGGCCTCACCGGCAAGATCTCACCCTACACCTCCAACTGCGCCAATTTTCAGTCGCTCTGATACCAAACTGTGAGAGAGCCGAGAAGGAGAAATAGAAGAGATAGTTTTATCTCATATTATTCTGAATAACACAAAGCACACGTACAGTATTTATAGGACAGAAATCTGTACTAGACTCCCTAACTAAATGGAGAAGATCCACAATAGAAGCAGAGAATGATGGAAGAAGAGATAATGTGATAAGATTGACACCTATGACACATCTAATAATCAAGGTATCCTAACACGGACACCCTAGACCATGAAATGATTATTTAAAAATACTATTTCAAGACTTCCCAATGTGAGCTCGGGATAAACATGGGAAACACTCAAAATGATCCTCCTTGATACTTTATTGACAAACCTATTTAGTTCATTGATATCACCCTGATCAACTTAGTTTGACTCACCCAGATCCCTGAGTGATGAAGAGGGATCCATCCGCTATGCCCTGTGATGCTCTGCCTTACTTCTCGACACAATTGGACTCAAGATTATGCTTTTAAGACCCTTGTGAAGTTATCATTTATGTAATTGAACTATGAAATCATCCCATTATCTTGTAAATATTACAAAAATTAGAAAGGTGAGTGAAAACAGAGCCATCTAAAAAATTTTGCTCCTAAAATGAAGACTTTATTTTTAGAATGTGAGACCATGACCTACTATTTTGAAACATATCACTCGTTTTGCTCCAATTTCACCTTTTGAACCTCTTGGAAAATTCTATCCTATTCCATTACTGATGAATTACTATTTTTAGCACATTTATATTTTTAGTAGGTTATTTTTCTCGAGCCCGTTATTTTGGAAAATTTGTCGTTTTTTCCCTGTCTTCCATTCTGCACTATTTCTGACTGTTATGGGTGACTCAAAATTGAAATTCAAGGGACTTACTATTTTTAGTATGTGGAGAGGCATAAAATATGCTATTTTTAGAAAGTTTACAGTGGGGTTCCAGATTGTAATGAAACAGGTCTTGAAAATTTTCACTTCTTGTCAGGGTGCTCTACTCTGAATTTCAAGGATTTTTCTTGTCTGGATCTTTGTGAATTTTAATATGAAACTTGTAGTTATGTGTGTTCTTTACATGATAGGGAATAATGTTGATGAAAACTCAGTCCTCCATATCCATAAAAAAATAGGGACTTCATGGTGTGAAAACTAGTTCACGCAAAACTAGATTTTTCAAGGATCATTTCCTTCGATTTTCGCGTAATTCCGCCCACTGGAACCTTGAGAAGTGAATAGATAGCTCACTGTCTTTTTTGATGTTACATTATTCATGTGATAGGGAAGAATGTTGATGAAAAATCAGTCCTCCACATCCCTAAAAACTAGGGACTTCATGGCGCGAAGACTAGTTCACGTGAAACTATATTTTTCAAGGATCATTTCCTTCGATTTCCACATGATTCCACCTAATGGGATGTTCAGAAGTAGAGAGGTAGCTTGTTTCCTTTTTTCATTGTTATGTCATGGTATTCATTAATGGATTCTTCAATCTTATGATATCACAGAGGTGCTAGAAGAAATTTCAATGAATATTTCCGGCAGTAAGGTTTAATGCACACACGGGCAAGAAACAACAAAGGCAGCACAAGAGTTACAAAAACTTGTTATTTCTCAAACTTGGGAATTGGAAAAAAAAAGTCCCAACCATCCCAAATATTTGGAACACTTAGTGCCAAAAACTTTTCCCCTTCCCATTAGTCCATGTGGCGAAGCATGATTATTTGAGGTGGAAGGATGAGGGGGCTATAAAAATCCTCATAAGCCACTTCTGGGGTCATGTGGGTGACCAGGGGCTAAAATGGGAGGGGCACATTTTTTTGTCCCAACCGTCTAAAAAAAAATTGACGTTTGGTGCACAAAATTGTGCCCCTCTCTGATTAGGCCATTTGGCAGAATGCAGTTAGATTAAGGCAAGGGATAGAAATGAGAGCATGGGGTCTTAACTGGCTTAGTTAGGCTCAACGAAGGTCATATGAGGGGACCCAAAGGCCTAAAATGAGGTTAGGCACAATTTTTTATCCCAACCGCCTCAAACGTTTTGGACGGTCAGCGCACAAAAGTGTGCCACCTTCTAATTGGTCCATTTATCCAGCTTGAAAATTGACCGACTCTTATACCTTGGGGAGTAACTTGTTGGAGGTGTAACTTGAGCATCCAGATGCCATTTAATGTTCTTCCTTATATGATTTTGATAGGAAAATGGTTTTTAGAATAATGGAATGGGTTACATCCTTTGATTCTTCCTACAATCCCCTAAAAATAGGATTTTATCTCGGGATTTCTTGTTGGGAATGCAGGAAACAATCTGTGGAAGGAAATGTTGATGCCTTAGGGTAAGTGCATGGAAATGGGGGGCCAAAATGGGGCAAAAAAGTGACACCTTTTTCCTAAAATCAGTGAAACTTGAACTTCATCGAATAATTCGGCATGCCTATGCTCAAAACTTTATAAAATTATAAGAATAAGTACCGTAGAGACCATAATCTAGTTTCTAAACTACTAATGTATTTTTTTAAATGGTTGAGATTAAGAGGTTCAAATGTGGTGCACACACAAAGTATGCCTATTTTTGTGTAAAAAAGATAAGAACCTATTGTGTGTGCACCCCCCTCCCCCCCCACCCATTTTTTTAGTTCTATAAAAAAATAAAATCCCTTTCATAGAAAGTTAGCTAAGACCACGTACAAGGTCCCACTAATTTTTCATAATTTTTGGATGAACATATAATTTTTTATTAATTTTCAAAGTGCACATATCCCGAAAATGAAATATTTGTTCATGCAGCCCCATAAATTTGAGAAAAAAAGTTTTTTTTTAGTTTTTTCTAGTGTGTGTAGGATGGAGTTTAGAAAAAACCACTTTTTTAATTTAGATGAAAAAATCGTAAATTGTGCACCAAAACGTATGCATAGGTTTTTGCAAGAAAACAAGGTACTAGTAAAAGAAATTATGGATGAAAGCCTTAAACTAATTAGATTTTAGAAATAATTATATCGTCATCAAGGTAAAACTCAGCTTGACATTGTAGTATAATCTATTTTTGAATATTATGTTTTAATACACTAGATATTGGGGTGCACACGTGAAATTTTGACTTTTTTGTTAAACATGGTTCTAATCACGCAGAACACGGTCCAAACCTTTGGTTTGGAAATCCAAGGCAAATCCAAGCCTTTGGATTGGGTATTCCAAACCCCAACAAGATGAAATCTGAGCGTTTTATAACGTGCTTACGTTCCTATGTGTTATGTGGTATATGTGCTTGAGGCATGCTTCGATTTACAAAAATAAATGTTTAAGTATAAGAAATAATAAAATATATATAATCATAAAAGAAAAACTTGTAATAGAATATAAATAATAATAAAAGAAAAACTTATATTTATTTTATTAAATATAAGATGTTAGGGTCACTCTGTACCTTATGGAACTAGTCTCACAACTCCATCTGTCACGATTTAGAAGATATTTTTTCATATTCTAATCTGGTCAGAACCTAGGTATTTTTCCGGATTTTAGCATTGAACCTTCAAGCTTTTAGGGTTTAAATTATACAATCGATATTTGTTTTGTGAAAGAATATAGGCATTGTGTAGGTTTTGGCACCTTTTGGATTGGTTATTGATATTTTTAGGATTGTTTAGGAGTATTTAGGAAAGGTTTTCTCATTCAAGGACAATCTTCTCAACAACGGGTTTTCTAGGTGCAGAGAACAAACACTCTAATGGTGAAATTTGAATTCTTCAAATGATTTTGGGAGCTCTATAAGAAGTTGGGAGGAAAGAAATAGGAAATGGAAAGATTGTGAATCTTATACATGTTGGTAACATCCATTTTTATCTAAGACTTGAATGTTTCATGAATAATTTCAAGTTAGTGTAGCTACCCCTTTCGATTCCAAACAAAAATGGCCCTGAATTTGTAAGCACTAGAGATATGATCACCACATGGTGATAGGTTAATATTTGTAAACATTGATAAGTACCTCTAGGAATGGTTACTATCATAAATAGACTATTATTTACCTTGGGTAAAGATCTCATGAGGATGGGGCCAAATTTTGTGAGTTGAAAACACCTTCAACCCTGAGTCCTAAACCCTAAACCATAAACCTTAAAAATTCAACCCATAGCCCTAAACCCTAAACCCTAAACCTTGAACCTCATCCCTAAAAACTAAACCATAAACCCTAAACCATCAACAATGAATCCTAAACCCTAAACCCGAATCTTAAGTTCAATAAACGCTAAACCTTGAACACTAAACCCTAAATCCTAAATCATAATCCCTAAACCTTAAACACTAAACACTAAACAATAAACAATAAACCCCAATCCTTGAACGCTAAGCCCTAAACCTTAAATCTTAAACCCTGAACCTTGAGGCCTAATCCCTAAAAACTCAACCCTAAGCCTTAATCCCTAAACCTTAAACCCTAAAACTTGAACCCTAAACCTTGAACCCTGAACCTGAGCCCTAAACCCTAAACCCTTAACCATGAGCCCTAAACCGTAAACCCTGAACCTTAAACCGTAAACCCTAAACCTTGAACCGTGAACCCTAAACTTTGAACCGTGAACCCTAAACCATCAACCATCAACCTTTAACCCTTAAACATGAGCCCTAAACCCTAAACCCTAAACCCTAAACCCTAAACCCTAAACCCTGAGTTCTTAACCCTAAACCCTAAACCTTAAACATTCAACCCATATCCCTAAGACCTAAACACTAAACACTGAACCATGAGCCCTAAATGCTAAATCATAAACCCTAAACCCGCATCACTGAATCCTAAACCCTAAAACCTAAATCCTAAATAATAAACCATGAACATTAAATCCTAAACCCTAATCCTCATCCCTAAACTCTTAACCCTAAACACTAAACAATAAACCATAATCCTTGAACCCTAATCCTTAAAGCTTAAACCATGAACCTTGAGGCCTAATCCCTAACACCTAAACCATCAACCCTAAAATCTAAACCCTAAACCTTGAACTCTAAACATTAAACCCTACACCCTAAACCCTACACCCTACACCCTACACCTTAAACCATAATTCCTAAACTTTGTGCCTAAAACCCTAAACCTTGAACCTTGAACCTCGAAGCCTAAACCCTATACACTCAACCCTAACCCCTAACCCCTAATCCCTAAACCTTAAACCCTAAACCTTGAACCCTAAAGTTGAGCCCTAAACCCTAAATCCTAAACCCTAAACCCTAAACCCTAAAATCTAAACCCTAAACCTTAAATTATAAACCTTGAACCCTAAAAATTGAGCCATGATCCCTAAACCCTAAATTCTAAACCTTGAACCCTAAAAATTGAGCCCTGATCCTTAGACCCTAAACCTTAAACCTTGAGCCTGGAGCATTGATCCCTAAACCTTAAACCCTAAACTGGCAACCCCGAACATCGAACCCTTGGCCATAAACCCTAAACCCTGATCCCTAAACCCTAAACTTTAAACCTTAAACCATAAGCCATAAACCCTTAGCCCTTAACCCTAAACCTTAAAACCCTAAAATCTAAACCATAAACCATAAATTATAAACATCAAATCCTAAACCATGAGCCCTAAGCCCTGAACGTTGAACCCTAAATCCTAAATCTTAAACTCTAAACCCTATAACATGAACCCTAAACACTAAACCCTAAACTATAAACCCAAAACCCTAAACCCTAAATATTTATTCTTTTACCCCAAGACCTAAACCCTAAACCATAAACCTTAAACACTGAACCATCAAGCCTGAGCTCTAAGCCCTAAAACCTGAACCCTAAGCACTAAACCCTAAACCCTAAACCATGAGCCCTAAATGTTAAAGCCTAAACCCTAAATTGAGAATAACAAGTCTAGTGGTATTTTTGGGTCTGATAGATTAGGATACCAAGAAAATTTGATCATTTTTTAAGCTCTTTTGAATAATTCTTTTAGTTTCAAGTTGTTGGGAACGAATATTTCATTCGAAGAACAAAGATTGATATGTACAATGCTTGTGTAAGCTGGAAATTTGAGAGGATTTATGAGGTTCATTTTTTTTCCAAGATGCATTACTCCCATGTTTGAAAATGTTTCTCCAAATGCAACAACATTCTGATTCAGACACTCAATGATTACTAAATGACTAATCCTACCACAAACCCTAGTAGTCCTCAATCCTTTGATATAGGGAGACACCATTACTGAGACAAACCAGGAACTTTCAAGGAATAAGATGTTCTTGTGAATATAAACATGTATCAAAGTGAATCATGAAAGTGAATATGAGCATGTGTTTATTTTTTCTAGCTTCCAATGGGTCATCCAGGCTTGCATAATACCATACATGGAAATATGAGAAATGTGAAATTTATTTCAAAGTTTGAAGAAATTGACATTTAAGAGCACAAGTATATGTGGGGAAAAACATGTTTGGAAAAGATGTGTAATATGTATTGTAAGACACAAGGTAGATGTCATATCCATTTAGTTACTTGTCCCGCCCCTCATAAACAAGGTAGTTATACAAACAGACTCAATGATGGTTCTAGGAAGGAGACTAGGAAATATGGTCCTAATATTGATATTCCAGAAGATGAACTCACTCATGAGACCTACTATAAATATATGAGCTTTTCTGATCCTTGTAGTGTAGAAGATCAAGAGCGGTTTTCATGTTGTAATCACTACTATAGACTAGAGGGATTTTAAAAAATCTCCAGGTTTCATTGTGGTTGTCATGCCCTCCTTGTCGAGTCATCAATAAAACTGAAAATTGTTTGATTCAAAATAAAGAGAGTTATTGAGAGTATGAGATGAAATGAGAGTGAGCGTGAGATTGAGATTTTGAGAGAGAGAGAGAGAGAGATAAAACATGAGAGGGAGAGAGAGTGAGAGAGTGAGATAAATATAAAGTGATAGAATGATAAGGAAAGAGTGAGAGGGAGAGATAATGTGAGAGAGTGAGTGAGACAAAAAGAGAGAAAGAGAATGCGAGAGAGAGAGAGAGAGATAAAACATTCATTAAGCCACATAAATTAATCATCTAAGCATCACAACACATTCTCTAAGTAAATAGTCTCTAATAATCTCTAGCAATATAAAGAGTTAAATGGTTTCATATTAGTCTAAGCATGGTGAAACAATATAAATATTTGAAAGGAGAAAATGGAAGCAAAAAATTCCAAATTTGTGCTTGATTTGGAATCAGAACACTTAAATATAGTGAGAGGAATAGAGTGGAAGTCTAAGAAAATGAGGTTTTATAAGAAAGTAAGTTATTTTAACAGTTGATTGGGCTTGTGTACAAAATGTGAGAGTAGAATATGGGGGTTGGAAGGGTAAGTTTTAGGTTGATTGTGTCATTTTTTCTTGTTTGAGCCTATAGAGCTTGTTGGAAAGACTTCTAAAAATAATTTACTAATGAGAATGATTGAAATTGGTTGTTATGAGTTGATGAATGCATGTGAATGTGTTGGAGATCTACATCACCTTGTGATTTTTCAAATCCTTCACATACCTCATGACGATCATTCCCTTGATTATTTGAATCGATAAAAAATTGCATATGTGTTTTGATTTATTATGTGTTATAAGGAATTGCATGAGTCCATATATTTTAGCAATTGTTGCTACCTTTAGGAGTTGTGAGGCTCAAAATATATATTTTTGAAACATTTAACACTCCTACAAATGTCAATAACCAATCCAAAAGGCCCCAAAACCTAAACAATAACTATATTCTTTCACAAAATAGATATCGATTTTATAATTTAAACCCTAAAAGTTTGAAGGTTGAATGCTAAAATCCTGATAAATGCCTATGTACTAACCAGATTAGAATTTGAAATACTATCTTCTAAACTGTGACAGATGGAGCTGTGAGACTAGTTCCATAAGGTGTAGAGTGACCCTAAAATCTTATATTTACTAAAATAAATTTAAAGTATATGTTTTTATTATTTCTTATACTTAAACATTTATTTTTGTAAATAGAAGCATGCCACAAGCACATATACCACATAACACATTAGAATGCGAGTGTGTTATAAAGTGCTCATGTTATGACATGGATTTACATAACCATAACGTGCTAGCTTTATAGCGTGTCTGAGCCATAACGCTAGCGTACTATGGCCAAAATGGCCCAAAAAATGAATTTTTTCCGCTTTTGGCCCCCATCTTGTGCATTTTACCCCTTGGGGAAATGTGAAACCACCATCCTTTATAGCTCTGAATTACCTTTCCAAAGTTTTTTGTTTGGACTACATCTCTTTATGGAGTTCCTGGAATCACTTCCCAAAGCTCATGTGTTGTTTTATGTGCCAAAATCCTTCACCCCTGAAAACCCGCTTTCGTTGAACTTGCTCCAAAACCTCTTAAACTTTCTAGAATATTCCAAAACCATATGCAAAATTTTCTTATCTCTCTAATAAACCTCCTTGATGATTTTTATTCTTTCTTTCCACTCTGGGGGTGTGCACCATCCTTAGGAATACCATAAACTAGTCTTTCTTAAGCTTCTCAAAGAGTCTGTCTTGAAGAATCTTGACTTGGAAGTTCTTGAATGAACTTAATATCCCTAAATCACATATATAAATGATGAAAAACACATTGAACCACTTGGAAGGATAGGATAATATTGATACAGGGGTTAGGATGATCTGGAGGAGGGCTCGGGATGACCTTTAAGGAAACAAATCGTAGTAGGGTATACTTGTCATGCATTCAAGTGTGAATTTTTTCCTTAAAAAAATCATGACAACATATTACTAGTTTTAAATTTTTTAATGATTTCAACATGGGTATTAGAATATATACAACTAACATACAATTTAGCCATTATTATTATCATTCAATGCCATTAATTATAATCATATAATGTCAATGTCAATGCCATCCACTTCTTGGAATCTCAATATCATTCTCAAAACACTATATAGATGTGGTTTGTTAAAAGAGGTGTTATACATTCTCCTTACTAAACACAACCTCATATAATCTATAACACACACCTTTACATATTGTATACCTACATTTCCTAGGAGAGAGAAATGGATAGAGTGAGAGAGAGAGAGAGAGGGAGAGAGAGTATGAGAGAGGAGGGAAGAGAGAGAGAGAGAGAGATGGGGAAGAGAGAGAAAGAAATATGTTTAATAACATGGGTTCAATTTTTAAAATGAATGTTTTTTGTATAGATCTCTAAATAAAGATGTCTAACAACATGGTATAATTCTTGAGACAAGAGATTCATTTCTCCATTGATTAAAAAATTATTTAGTCTTGTCTATTTAATGTGTTCTTTAGGTTTGGCCATAACAATAAAACAATGTAGGGGAATGTCAAACTAAGAAATAATGACAAAAGATTTGTTAAATTCACTAAAACGTAATACTCCTTGCACCTTTCAGCCTTAGCTTCATCAATCATAGAGGTCAAATTAAAAATATGATTATTGGTCTAGTGATTTTACACTTGTCACTTAGCCCTCAACTTGTAATGAGTTTATATTTCCATATAGATTTTATACATTAATAACATACAATAAACATGCAGATACATTCAACACAAATACACAACACTTGGATAAATATGTCTCATTTTCATTGTAAAATTATTTCAATAATTTTCAAAATAAAAATTAACTATCTACATGTTTCTTT
This sequence comes from Taxus wallichiana var. yunnanensis, assembly GCA_018340775.1. Classification (NCBI taxonomy): domain Eukaryota; kingdom Viridiplantae; phylum Streptophyta; class Pinopsida; order Cupressales; family Taxaceae; genus Taxus; species Taxus wallichiana. The sequence goes on along the minus strand of CM031242.1, from coordinate 412,344,128 downwards.
TCTATTACTACTGAAATAAACATTAAAACTATAATAATTACAATTAAGGACATAAAAATAATTTACAATTATAACTAATTTATGAAATGTTTATATAAAACCATTCATAATGTATCCAAATACTTTCTATTGCAAGTATAATTAAGTACATTAATAACAAAAAAAAAAATTTATCTTCAAAATTACATGCTCTCACAAAGTCTTCTTTGACTCTAGCACTACATACCACATTATTTACTTTTAGGTCACATTTATTATATTTCCTCCACTTATTTATTTGATTTCCTCCATTTATTTTTATATTTAAACAATATTCATATTTATATATATAATATAAACACTTAAAGTGTATATTTAATTATTTTTCTCTTTGTTCAAATACATCAACTTATGATATGGGAAAGGGAAAAATATTAATGTTATTTCTTGATAACCTATAAATGATAACGACAAAAGAAGAAAACAAGGAAAAATAACATCGAAAACTATTATGACCGGTGACTATTAATTTTAATAATAACATAAAAATAAAGTAATGCATAATTACCCCACTTATTCAGGTTTTATTATGCCTGCATAACAAATCCTTAACAAGGTATATTCTAATATGAATATTAAAATTAAAAAACAAAATTCACTATATTATATCGTATTATTATTGGGAAGCATGCTTGATCTCTATAAATGCATGTTCAAATCACTTTGAAAGCTTGTTTGCATCCGTGTAGCCTTTTGTTGCAATCACTTGCATTCTCATGTTGTCCATGTAACTATATAACACGTCACAAGAATATTCAGAGAGGGAATAGTATTTTTTACTAGAAGAAGTAGTTGGAAGTGACTTTCTTGAAAAAAAGCGACACACCCTAGAATAGTAGGTATTTACCTTAGCTTTATTTCTAGATTATGATACTCATGACGTTCTTTTTTGGACACATGTTCAGTTTGATGAGCACTTCACTCCTCATGATTCTAAATCTTCTTCCATCCCTCCTTCTTCTTCATCTCATCTTGAGGATCCTTTCTTTGAGGAGGTTGATGATGAGGTTATAGATGTTGTTGATGATCCTATTCCCGCCGATGTTGTCACTATGCCTAAGTGGGCTCGTACTACAATTTATGAGGAAACACCTTTCATACAAGATCTTCCACCGTTAGGCATCATCACGCACATTCTATAGGTTCGGACTTTTGTGTCGTGTAGTTTCGAGGATCCACAATATTTTTCAAAGGCTCATGGGATACATGAGTGGGATGATACGATGGCAACTGAGTATTCTTAGATTTGATGAAGAATCATACTTGGGATTTGGTATCTCTTCCTAAAGGAGGAAATATGGTTAGGTGTAAGTGGGTATACTTGAACCAAATACACAAATGATAGCTCCATTGACAACTATAAGGCTTGTCTTGTTGCAAAGAGTTTTCACAAGTTGAAGGTAATGATTACTCTGATACTTTTGCACCCAATGCCAAGATGGATTTTGTACGCCTTGTACTTGTTATTGCTGCATCACAGGGGTGGCCCGTATATCAGATGAACGTGAAGAGTTCCTTCTTACATGGAAATTTACATGAGGAAATATACATAGAGCAAACTCTCTGGGATTTGTTCAAGATTCTTCTCTTGTTTGTAGGCTCCGAAGGTCTCTCTACGGTCTCAAACAAGCCCCTTGGGATTGGTATGAGAAGATTGATTCTTTTCTTCTATCTATTGGTTTTGTTCATTGCCACTTACATCATATTGTGTATCTCCAACATGTTGGTGAGGATATTGTGATATTTGTCTTGTATGTTGATGATATGTTACTTACTAATAGCTCTTCTTCCCACATTCAAACTATTCAAAGGGCTCTTTCTACATAGTTTGTCATGATAGATCTTGGGTTATTGCATTATTTCCTTATTTTGCAGATTTCTCAGACAGATTCAGGGATTCATTTGAGTCAGAAAAAGTACACCCATGATCTTCTTTAGTGCTTTGATATGGCTGATTGCAAGCCAAGTCCATCTCCTTTTCAGTTTGGGTTTATTCTTACTTCCACATGTACCACTCCACTTTGTGATCCTACTTTTATAAGCATTTGGTTGGAAGTATCATGTACTTGAATAATACTCACTCGATATTGCATTTGCAATAGGGCTTGTATCTCGGTTTGCACATTCTCCTCATAGTAGTCACTGACATGCTGCTAAAAGGATTTTGCATTATTTACATGGCACTTCCCACTTTGGCCTCCACTACACTAGGGGTTATACTAAGTTGGTTGGACATATAGATTCAGATTGGGCAATTTCCATTGATGGCAAGTGTTCCACTTCTGGCTATCTTTTTTGAATTGGTTCTTCTCTAGTTGTTTAGGTGTGAAAAAATCAACATGCTATTGCACTTTCATCTTCAGAGGCAGAGTACAAGGTAATAGTTACAGCGAGTCAACAGATTCTTTGGATTCAATAGTTATTGATAGAGTTTGGATTCCCACAGGATTCACCGAATTTACTTTGGTGTGACAACCAAACTTCAATTCACATTTCTCAGAACCCAGTTAAGCACTAGCGGACCAAGCATATTGAGATACACATCCACTTCATTCGTCAGCACATTCAGGATGGGGTTCTTTTCTTAGAGTACATTCTGTCTCAGTAGCAGGTTACAGACATATTTATGAAGCCTTTTACATCACCTTGTTACCTTGAGTTGTGTGGAATGCTTAGGGTTTCAGAAATATTTCTTGGGGGTGTTCGTGAGAACATCTTCCTTCTTCTTCTTCCTCTTTCCTTATAAAATGATTCTTTCCTTATAGAAGGATTCTTTCCTTCTTTTGGTTCGAGATTTCTTCATGGATATATTGTACATGAGTACCTCATCAAGCCTAGTTTTCAGGACTCATACTGTGAACATGCCACTTCTATTTTGGCCCCTAGCTTCACTTAAGGGGGGGTGTTAGAGTAGGTATTTACCTTAGCTCATGTTCACCTAGGTACTTTACTTACCTTTATCGTATGTATCCTCACCCAATTATGTGTGTGGATATTTGTTTTTATTTATTTAGATATTAGGGGGATATTATCTAATTGTTAGGTATAGTCATTTCCTTGATCTATGGTATTGACTAGTTCTTTCCTTGATCTATGGTATTGTCTAGATCCTTGATGTCTAGTTCTTTCCTAAATCTATGGGCTTGACTAGTTCTTTGATGACTAGTTATTTCCTTGATTTATGGCTTGATTTACAACCTTGACTGGTTCTTAGATTGTTATTGCTTGCCTATATAAGTAAGGCCCATTCTCATTGTATTTCATTGAGTTCCATAATAATATATGATATTGTTTCTCAATTGTTTGCAAATGTTTTGATAAATTTATTTTGGTGAATTGATTTCATCTTATTGATTGTGGTTTTTGATTAGCATCTGAGTTCTTGGCTTGGTACGATCTGGTTATCGTTCCTTTTACACGTCACAAGAATATTCAGAGAGGGAACATATTTATTCATTAATACGATGAAATTATAGATATATTTTAAAATCAACAACAATATAACATTAAAGTACACCAAATTATATATATATATATATATATATATATATTATATATATGATCACACTATGCAAGTAGAATGGCTTAGCCACTTCGAGGGGAAACCTCCAAACCATACAATAAAACTCAAGTTCTCAATATGATGATCATCTACCACGTACTAATTCCTCTATATATATATATATATATATATATATATATATATAATACTATGCTATGTAAATCACCAGATTTGACCTACTAAACATGTAAAAATATAATTAAATATGATATGAAATGTTGGGAGATAATGTTTACCACATGTTGGTTATGTATATCCCAATATATGACCAAGGACTAAGGGCATAACATGCCCATCCCTTTCAAATAATTATTTTCCCCAATGTTGACATTTTCAAGAGGCTTCTTCAAATAAGCATAGTCATCAATGTTCATGATATAGATGTCGGTACATGAAATACTCCTCCTCCCATGTTGCAGATTCATTTTCTTTATTCTTGCACTTGATTAGTTACTCAGTAAATACTCTCTTCTACACCCTCTTAATGCGTATATGAAGAATTTCCTCTTGTTCCAAACTGATTTGGCCTTCTTTATCCAACTTAGGCAACTCTATCTGAGCTGAAACATTCTATCTAATGGTAGATTCTCCAAGACGGAAAGGTGTTACATATGTGAAAGTGGAAAACTCTCTTTGAGGCTAGAGAGCTTCAAATATTTATAAAGATAAATATTCTTATCATACACTTGAACTTAATTTATAATATTTTTCCTATGGATGCAATATTCAAACTAAAATATTAAATATTCCATCTTTGGAGCTACACTATTTTTTGTTTTCTATTTTTCATTTAACTTGATCATCTTCCTCTACTTCTACATCACCCATAACTTCTTTTCCTTATCATTTTTATTTTTCTTCTTCTTGCATAACTTCATTATTTCCGTTCTTCTTCTCTTTTTATTTTTTCACCTTGCGAAGAAAACATGTTCCATTTCCTCCCAAGAACAATATGAAATCTCTTGATTCAATTTAGAGACTCAACTCTATGTTGAACCAAAAAGACATAATGAAAACCAAGACCATTTCCATATAAATGAAAGATAATTCTTCTTAAAATCTACCCACCATTCCCTAGCATCAATCATTCCATTTCCATAGAAAGGTTGCATCCCCATGATGCACAAAAATAGGGTTTCAAGAACAACTCCTTTAACCAAGATTTAATTGTCCAATTTTAAAATTATTTTGAACTTGATTCAGAAAATACAGAGAAGAAACCCTAGCATATTTATTGCAAGATTTCCATAAATATAAGAAACTTAGAAAATTTCCAAAAATGCAGCGTACGTACAAAATTATGAAAAAACCTAAAACTGATATAACTTGTGTGAACCAAGACAATAAATACTAAAATTTGGAGAGGACCTTCCTTTACTTATTTTTCAACTTCAGATAAAAAATTGTACGAATATTCACTACTATTTTAGATATATAGCCAAATCTTCACAATTAGGGTTTTGACCAAATTTTAGCTGAGATCGAAGCTTTGATACCACTTATAATGAAATTACTTAGATACATATTAATATCAACAATAATATAACACCAAAGAATACCAAAATATATAGATATGATCACAATATGCAGCTAGAATGACTTAGCTACTTTGAGGGGTCAACATCCAAACCATACAATAAGACTCAAGTGCTCAATCTAATGATCATCTACCAATTACTAACTATGCTATGTAAAGTACTAAGGCCAGCCTACTAAACATATGAAAGCATAAATAAATATGATATAACATTTTGGGAGATAATGTTAGCCACATGTTGGCTATATACATATCTCAATATACGATCAAGGACTAAGGGCATAACAATTAATGATATTATTCAAATCATTAAATAAAATCTTATTTGTTACTTATACACAATTATTCACTCAAGGATCACCAGACACCAAGAAGAAATAGATTTTAATTGTGTATCCAATGAAAGTTAATTGCTTTGTTGTGCCATTCACATTTTCACAATAAAAGTAGTTTGGCTATAATATTCTACATAGCTCTAACATAAACATGTGGGCCAAGTAGAAAAGAAATAATAATTATAATTATGTTTCTAAACCTCACATATATTTGTAAGTTGAATTGTTGATCCTTTTTTAAGATCAATAATAATATAACACCTTTGGGCCTTTGAATCATGTAATATAACCTATCAATTTGGTTGTTAGGAAGGTTCCCAATGACACTTTCTTCTCATATGCCATATCCTTTTCTCTTTGGGCATATTCTCTAGTTTTTTCATGGGTACCGTCAAGTGCAAAAATCCACACCTATTTCCTTGAAATGCTCCTAATTTGGATTTTGGCACCTCCTTCCGATTTTGTAATCTTTGGTTTTATCAAATAAATTATTAATCCATGTAACGATGTTTTTTAAAAATTTAATTCACAACAAAACAATGTAACGCAAACAATGAAAAAATAAAAATATAAAATGGGTGCATTAAAGCAGTGAGAAGGTGCTAATCAAATCATGTGGTGTACCACAACAGTGAACACCAGATTCTATAACTTGTGTATACCATCAAACCCAAACCAGGTGGTCTGTTACCGTGAGGAATATCCAATGGTTTATCAAGCTCAACTATGATATGAAAACATAGACTAAATTTACGAGTGTTGAGAATCTCTCCCATTGGACTCGCTACAAGTTGCTTCATTGCATTGCATGAATTAGCTAATCAATTCCACGAGTAGAATAAATAAATTTGATCAAACAGTGTCCTAAAAAAGGTTGTTAAATGCATCACCTACCGTATTGATGTTGTGTTGGATTTTTACGTTAGAAAGGCATCCAACCAGGCTTGGAATTTTACGGTCACCCCTGCCTGTCAAAAGGAAATTTCATGACGGTTTCGTGATATAGTTACCTTTCAATTTACGTTTTTAGTAAAATTTTAAATTGTCAAAAAATCTTAATTGATATATATCATTTTTAAATAATTTTAGGATGATAAATATATTTATAAATTAAATTATAAACTCATTAAATGAGACGTGATAAATCCAATTTTTCTTGTGGGTATTGTAAAACATATATTCAGATGTTAAAATGAGAAGGGAAGTTTACCAACTTAAAGATTTTCCTTCTCTAATTTTTTGGTATTTTATTATTGAGCGGCAACTCTTACTGGATGAATAATCCTATAACAATAGGCTAGTAAAGAAGAAGAATAGTAAATTATGAGAGCATAAACAATCATGCTAGCAAGGCCTATAATCTATCCCAATTCCCAACTATGAAGCACTCAATGCCAATGATAAACCTCTTATCATTGTTGCCATTAACAGCAACTGATGAATTGTAATTTTATATTTTTGAATAACAAAAAATATTGATTTGAAGGAGGGAATTTTTCAAAAATATATCTAAAAACCAAAGCCATTTTTTACCACGACAAGTTTCGAAGGAAATACCCTTGATTTCAGTCCAACTTCAAAGCTGTTGAAAAGAAAGGACATATGCAATCTAAATCTGTGATTTGTCGATAAACATGTATGTCTGCAAGGCTTAAATAACCAATTCTTCCATGGTGGAAAAAATGATACTCGAAAAGATCTCAGGTATTTAGAAATATTGGTTCATGTTCTTGCTCATAGATAAAAAGTTGCCTTCAAGAGTAGATGATGAGATGAATATGTCACATAAATATTTTTATATATTTTGTAAAACCCAACTGAAATATCTTTGTCTACTCTACTGAAGGCCCAATTTTTCCTCTAGTTTACAGTCCTTGCTTCCAGAAAAATGAAATTGTAATATGTAATAATTCTATGTTATTCAAAATAATAATCATGTCCCTGTATTGATGTCTATATCTCAAGCTTCTTCTTGGATGTCTATAACAAGATTCCTTAAATTTTCCTACAACAATAAAAATTTGAATTGAAACTTGCATAAAAGTTAAATTGAAACTTGTAGATTGCAATTGGTAATGACAAAATGAAAATAAATACAGTCACAATATCATTGAAATTAGAAACTTATATGTTTTTAGAAAAATCAAAGACAACGTGTGAACTCTGAGTTTAATAAATTCATTATTTACAAAAACTTATTTTAGTTTCTAAATTTGAATTGAGAATTATTAAAAATCATTATCAATATGATTTATAGAATATTTGTAAAATGAATAAAATCCAATCTGATTTCATATATATATAGTAATATACCTTATATATTATATTTGACTATTATGTAATTTTACGGTTTTTAAATAATATAAACTTGCTGAAATACAATTTTATAAAAAAATTACTTGGCTAAATTGACGGGTTTTTTTTAATTATATTGTAATTTACGGTTAAAATACCAAAAAATGGTCTATAGACCATCAAATTCTAGGCCTGCATCCAACAGTGAGACACCATTTCCCGGTTTCTTCTCACCTGCACTTGTATATTCCGACTGTATGTATGTGGATGTATGTACAGATATTATCAATGCATTTGCACTCATTAAATCCACCAATTTTTAACAAACAAAATTTTATGAGCTTAGTTTGCATAGACTGACTGGTCAACATTGAATAGGCTATTTACCACTTTGTGAGATTGATTTATCATTGATTGGTTGATCACCAACCTTACAAACTTATGTGATGTTTAAGTTGAACAACTTTGATAACCCATGTCTGGGAACTTCAATCAAATTATAACGGCATGTCTTATCATGACATCGACACGCAAGTAATGAATTTTATAACCCATTCCAGCTATAAATACTCCCTCCTCTGTCTTGAATTTACCACAACAATCTCTCGTGCTTGACCAGTGTAGCATTGTTTTACGACCACATTTTGCAACCACCGGATATACGTCGGTATGTTAATGCTGAAATTATATTGTCCAAGTATTTAATAGTTTACTTGATTTTTGTTTATGCATTAGATTTTCTTCGATAATATGCGAAAACTATTGTGATGGTCTGATTCATGCTATTATTAGTAATACTTTTCGTATTATTTACTTGGACATAATTTTATCGTCTTCATGTCGTTGATACAATGTCTAATAAAACAGGGATCATCAACTACCAGTGGGGTTACATATAGATTATGTTATTGATTATTCTACTTGTTGGGTACATTTTCACTCTTGGTATTTTAATAATGAAGTTTAGGGTGTCTTAAAGATGATCAAGGGTTGCTCTTGTGATTGAAGTATGTACACGCAAAGGTTGTGGAACTTAGCATGACATCTACCAATTGTATTTTCTTGAAAATTTCTAAAACCTTCTCAACAAATCTATTTTGCACGTAGCCTGCAATCATTGTTACCCATTAGAAAACATTTCTTTGAGGCATTTTCTCAAGCAATTTACGTGCCTTGTCTATGCTTCCACATTTTCCATACATGTCTACCAAGGCCATTACACCTATAACATCAGACAATATTCCATACCCTGTTTCAAAGCTCCCATTTTGGTACAAGCCGGGAGGATCTTTGAGTCAACTTCTTTCTTTCATTTTCAAGCGTGTGTGTTTTACTGTTCATTTTAAGTTTTGTAATTTTGATTAATTGTCAAAAATAAATAAATAAAAATAATAATAATTTTGTTTAGTTGTATGCTTACTAGTAATTATAAATCCCTTAAATGTTTTCTTCAAAATATGAACAACATAGGACAATCTATATAATTTAGTGTCCAATTGAATACACTTCTCAATAAAAATAAAAATTTAAATCGTAAACAGTTAAATACATTGTTTTGAAGTTTTGAAGTGGGTCTAATTGAACAACCTAAAGTAATTCTATTTAAGCTTGTATAAACCTTTATTGTGTAAGTTATGCTGCTCCCACACATTGCCATTGGAGTTAAAATCTTTTGTACAAATGTTTTGGAATGTTAAACGTCCACCAAGTTAGCTCTTAGCCTTTGGACTTTAAAGTCTATTAAGGTTTTTACACATGGACTCGCTTCATTCATTTTTATGAATGTTATATTAGTAAATTGTCATATAAGTGTAGAAGTGTGAAGTTTTTAAATTTGTTTTGAAAATAAATAGTAGTTATATTTAATTGAATTTAATAGTCTTCATCAACAATTATTTTTAAGGGCATATATTATTTGAAATATTTTTTGGTTTTTTAAAATAGGAATATTTTAATATTGAAAATATTTGTTAAATATAACATATTATTATTGGAAGTAATTATCAAATATCATTAAAAAAATATTTTATTTTTTCCCGATATTTATTTTCTTTTGCTGAAACACTATGAGTTTACACTTATATTTGATTCAATATCAACCACTACCTCGAACATCTCATAATAATTACCGTGTTTCGATGGTTACCCGATAGCTAGTGTTGACAGTTATAAGAATGACGATGTCCCCTCTATTGGAAGCAAAAATTATGACCATACAAGCGACACATTTGCAATGTACAATCAACATGCTCTTGTGCAAGATGTGCAATGTCTAGCATCATTTGTGACTATAAAATAAAACAACATTTCTAACAATGTCTCAACCACTCCTTCAAATACCCGTATAGTCAAGGAAAATGAACTCTTGATCATGTATGACCTCATGGATAAAGTAAAAAAAAACTATCTCCAACTACAAGGGATAAAAAAATTCCTACGAGAACTAGGTTATGACCAATACCACAACGGGAATGGAGAAACTTACATTGTAGTTTCATTTGAGAATTACCTTCAAAACATGTAATTCCCCATAATGGAGAACTCATGTAATCTTGCACTCTAAATTTTGTACACTCTTCGAGTTTTATGGCCCCATTGTTACCACATGAATGCATTTCTCAATATACTATGTATCGTGTTGTACCCTTATGATGCTATTTATTTTAAATATTCAACAACAAATATCTTCAAATGTGTGCTTGTCTTGAATGTACAAACAACTGAGCTTGTTAACATCCTACTTACAAGTCTTATATATTAAATATAAAGTTGAGTTTGATTGCTATTTTTTGTTTTCTCATTGTTACACATTTTCCTTCCATTACAATCATGCAAAAGGTTCATATCTCACTTTGCCTTCTCACCATATATTACACCATTTACATTTGAATATAAACAATATATTCCAATTTTAGTCCTTTATTTTAAAAACTTGTTAAGTTTAAAATGTATTCTCTTCTATTAGATAGGTTGACTGAATAATTCTATATCTTTCACTATTTAGAGGTACTTAAGAGATTTTCTAGTTAAGTAACACCTACCGTAGTTTTTGTACCCATTTGTCTCGCATGAAGAAAATAATGTTCCTCAATAAAATAGTCATTTACTCCTACAAACACACAACATACCATATTTTTACATATGTTCATCTTTATCTACATTGTGCTATATGCTCCTCCTTATCGACATTATGTTGTTTTTAAAAAAAAGTTAGTTTCACAAGTTGACTTTTCTCCACTATGTTATGCACACAAGAACGTGAATACACACACATGTCACTCCTAAAAAAGTACTAATATCCTTTGTTCCCCCCCCCCCGCCCCCTCTTGTATAGAAACATAGGATATCAATCACATAATTCATCATCTAGCATTGTTCATTGACCAAAGTGATCCTCCCTACGTGGAATACACCTATGAAACCAACTCTAGTGATAAGGCACCATCAATTACACAATCCTCCACCTATAATGAGAACACATCAATAAACACAATAAAATAACTTAATCCTTGCACACGAAATTGGTCTATTGAAAGTAGAGTCATCAAAAACAACAACACAACTAGTGCGGACGAGTTTTCAACATTGATGTCATCAATACCGAGAGAACGGGCATGATTACTATAATTGTTTTTGTCTAACAAAATAGGTATTTCAAAGCCAAATATAAATAGGGAAGCTATTGACAATTACATATGGCACAGTAAAGCATGCAAAAATAGAATACAACAATCGTTCCACCTCGCGGGTGGTCATCCTGAACCTAAGCTCCTCTTTCAAGCTTAATTCAAACTAAGATACAAGTGTTCCAATTTTTTATTTCCACTTCAAATGATTGCAGAGAACAAATATTTACCTTTAAATTCCTTGGTAGATATTATCGTGGTTTTTTTCTATATTATAACAACATCAACTATTAAGAAACAAGATGGAACCTACACCAAAAAAATGAAAAATACCCTGAAAGGATAGCTCAAGATATTGTATAGATGTAACCCTTTGAGGTGTGTACTATGATGAAGAAGGAAAACTTTTGGCTGATCTATGTGTGTCGTAATATTCATTGAAAATAATTCTCGCAATCGAAGAGGTAGGGTAACAAAATACAAGGGCATAACTATAGGTACTAGCTCCAACACACAATTTTTCATCTTCCCGCTATTGTTGAGTTTTAAGGACTATGAGCTTGGTTCGATTCAAGCAAAGTGTAGAACTGGAAACCCAATAAGTAATTGTTAAAAATATTGAGGAGACGGATATCGAAGGAAACAAATATTTTGTAGTTATGGGTGAATTAGAAAAATTATCCACTAAATAAACGATAATCTACTTCAACACATTATCTATTTGTTATCCTACATGCATTTTTGTTGTTAACAACAACCAATGTAAGAATAATTTCTCAAAATTTGGACTCCACCTGGCATTTTCAAAAAGAAATCTAGATGTCATAGATTACAGTATAAATATTCTTTGCACTTCATAATAAAGGATGCTACATGAACAGTTTGGTTGACTACTTTCGAATATGTTTCTACATCGATCATGGGCATCACGGCTCAACAACTACATCTTATAGATGGAAAGGACGATAAGCTCTGGCCCATCCTTAGATCGATTCACTTCAGTAAGTATAACTTCACACTCTTCATAAAAGTGGAGGCGTACAACAAGAAGGAACAAATCCGATGTACCATTCTCACTGAAAACATTAACAAGGTCACACTAAATAATATGTCTTCACCAAACACAATCACGATATGAAGCTAGATATGTTTTACAACATGCTACCTCCTCCACATTTGTATGTTCTCAAAGCACTTGCTTTGTAACTCTCAATTTTTTCCTTGCTATGTAATACATCCATGTAATAAATGTGTGACTTCTACGTGATAATTATAAAAACAATTTGCAAAGTTTTTTCGGAATGGAGAAAAGGAATGCGAGGACTGTGAATGGCAAAGAGGTCGAGGGCAGAAATAAGGAGCATTTACAGGCTCAAGAAGGGGAGCCGAAGGGCTTTAGCCTGGCTTCGGGAGGGATACGGGATGGGGGAGGAGATACGGGTTAAACTTATGGCAGTGCGGTGTCCTAACCCTAGGGCCTTTAAAACGGCTGGGACTTTGACTAGAGTAGGTGGGAAAGGCAGAGACAGCTACAGGTCTGTGGGGGGCGGTGCTGCTGGAAATGGTGGCTTGGTTCATCCCAATCTGACCACCTCTTTCAAGGATGTGTTGGGTAACAAAGGAGGTAGAACTCAGGGCAAACAAACAGTTGGTATATATGCTTACCAGGTTGATTTGGTAGAGGCCATATAACTTTAACCATTGTGAGCCCAAAAGTAGAGGAATATTACAAAACTTTATCATGGGATGCAGTGATTGGTAGGTTTAATGGACTGTGGCCTTCCTCCTCCACTCTGTATCAGTGGGTTTTCGAAAATTGGACAAATAAATTTGAAATCTCTCTTTGTTCCAAAGTTTTTTTGTTGTCCATTTTAGGGAATCTATAGATTATCAGCGTTGCTTGACAGGGTCCTTGGTTCTGGGGACATGCGGGTTTATTTTTAACTCCATGGTTTCCAGACTTCGATCCGAATACCTATTCGATGGCCAAAACTCCGGTGTGGGTCAGGCTACCTAACCTTCCCTTGCATTTGTGGTATGCCCTAGAAGACATTGGAAACGTTCTGGGCAAGTTTATAAAAGAGGATTTAGATAGAATGCACTCGGGTCTGTGCTCATTTGCCCCAATATGTGTCGAAATTGATTTGAGCAAGGGAATTCCTGATAGAATTAATCTTAAATTCGGGAACTTATAGCATACACAGGTTTTAGACTATGAGAATATGGCATTTCAATGTAGATTATGTAGAAATATAGGCCATTTGCAAGATTCTTGTCCCTTCAATAAAATCCAGAAATCTATAAAAAGAATGGATCAACTTCTTCTACTGGATGGGGTTCGGTAAACCCGGATTTGGTTTCTGCTTTGAATTTTAAAGACAATCCAAGTAATCCTAACTCTGATGGGAAAGAAACTACAGAAAGGATATCCCAGAGGAAGGAATTCAAGAAAACCTCTTGGTAGTAGGGGGTATGAAAAGGGGACATACCGCGGAAAGTTTGGAATCAGACCAGGTGTTTGAGGCAAAAAAAATGATGGCATTATAGAATCCCAGTGACCTTGCGCTGGTTATTTCATCTGATCTGGGTAAGTGGCAAGAAGTAAAGAAGCGGAAAAACAAAAAGGGTCGTATGGGAAGCATCGGGGATTATTTTCCATCGCAGTATGGGAAGTAATTATGTGATTTTCCTTTTTTAGTTTGTCTAGTTATAGTTTATTCTTTTGTTAGCTGGAAAGCAGCTGTAGTAGTTTTTAACTATTAGCTCTAAGCCTTTTGTTTCTCGAGGATTTGGCCTCTGCTTTTGAATAGGGAACGAGTCCCTTCAACCCACCTTAACAATAAAAATAAATTATAAAAACAATTTACAATCAAAATGAATTTGGACCCATCTTCCACAAAATGTTTTGTGTTATGTGAAGTTACATCACATTTACGAAATAACATTGTGTTGTAAACAAAAGTAAAAATTCTATTAGCTCTTAAAACCTATGTAAAATTAATCAAACATTATTCATGATATTTACTACTACCTCTAATTGTACATTTCAAATTTCGATATTAGTTATATTCATTCGGAACTAACAAAGTTATATATTTTCTACACTTGTTTCTTGAAATTTGATAGTCCTAATGTGATGCATATGTATTTATACTTTTTTGTACTACCTAAATTTATATTCACTTTCCTTGAGAAAAAATAGGATGGAAAACCATGAAATAAATGCAAAGGATTGGCTTCATTACGAAAAGAAAAAGAAATAAATGAACATAGTCAACGTACAAATACCACTAAATGTCGAGAAATGAACCTACTTTACGCGACATCCTAAACTCAACACGAGGTCCAATTACATTCACCTAAACCATCCCTCGATCCTTTTGTAGAGTGTTAGGAAATAATGAATAAAATATGTAGAACAATCCCACACAAAATTGCAATAGTAGAGAAACCGATATGCGAAAAAATATCACGAGATCTAAAATAAAAGTGCAGAAAATAAAAGAACACAAAACAAAGACAATATTTAACGCGGCTCACCCAATTTGGGCTATGTCCACCAAGAATCACTTGCTCATATTTTTATTATAAGACACCTCTTTCTCTCAATACAATACCCATATATGTTTGGAGCTATAATCAACAAACTCTCCTAAATTCACACTTGAACTCACACGCATCTACAATGTACAATGCCCTACCATATGAACCAAAAACATACCAATAGGAAACTGCATAAGCAATTTTACAATATTGTGGATACCAAAACCATGGGCCAAAACCGCCCCATAAACCTATGGGTTAAAATACCCCGGCAATAAAACTATGGAGAGTGTACAATACTTTTAGCGTATAATCTTCAACACTTCCACACATGAAAACATGCTCCACAACATAAAACAATATCCCACTTGGAAACTGGGTTTCCTCTGAGCAAGCTTCTGAACCCTTCACTTTCGTCTATGAAGACCAACTAAATGTGAACTTAGCTTTAATTTCTCCCTTGTGACCATCTTGGTCATCATGTCTGTAGGATTCTAATTGGTATGAATCTTCTTCAGCTTAAACTTCTCTTCCTCCAAATATGTCCTAATGAAATGGTACATTAACTATACATGCTTCGTCCTAGAGTGGAAAGCAGAGTTCTTAGCTAGGTGTATAACACTCTGATTAACACTGTGCAGATTCCCTTCCTCCTTATGCCCCAAATCCTCAAGCAATTTTTGCAACTAAATCATTTCTTGGCTTGCCTCGGTGGTAGAAATATAATCAGTCTTTGTGGTATACAAAGCCACAAGCTTCTGTAGTCGTGAAATCAAACTCACTGTTGTCCCACCTACAGTGAAAATATAACTTGTTGTGCTCCTCCCACTGTCTACATCTCTAATCATGTCTTAATCTACCTAACCACGCAAAGTGGTGTCCAGTCCACTATAGCAAAAAATTGTCCCCACGGTCCCTCTCAAGTACCGAAGGATTCAATACCTTACAATAATCTTTACCTAGATCACTCATAAATCTACTCATTGCTCCCATTGTATGGGAAATATCATGCCTAGTGCACACTATGGAATACATCAAACTTTTATGTCTTGAGGACGAAAGACAATGATGAGGCCCAATGAAGAATTAGAATAGAGAGAGAATGAAGAAATGGAAAGAGAGGAGGGAAGGAATGAAGGGAAATCACTCCTTACAACAAACTGTTTGAATTCCTTGATGCAGTCATGAACTTTGAGCGAAGATTTCTGACACTAGTGATCCTCTACACTGATGAAGATTGCTCCCTTGAATAACTTTGAATAATTTTCCCCATCCAGTGATGACCACAAACTCTATGATGCACAGACATCCTAGACCACTTTGAATGAGTGTTCGAACACTCGTTATGAGATTTATCGATGCAAGCTTGGGATAAACACATACGATGCCCATGATTTATCGATGAACTCTTTGACTCATTGAAATTTTTCTGACCAACTCACTTTGAATCACCCGGCTCCTTGAGTGACGAAGATGAATTCACATGATGCGCCTTGCGATGCCTTGTTTTGCCTCTGTATACCATTGCACTCAAGATGATGCTTCCAAGACCTTTGTGAAGTTCTCATTCCTCCATTTGACCCATGAAACCATCTCATTATCCGAAGAGGAGTCCAAAAATTAGTAAGGTGAGTGAAAACAAAGCCATATGCAACTTTCCACTCCCAAAATGAAAACTTTATATTTTTAGAATATGAGCTCATGCCCTACTATTTTAAGACATATCACATGTCTTACTCTAGTTTCACCTTCTAAACCTTTTGCCATATTTTGTCCTCCTCTAATCCTGAGATATTGCTATTTTTAGCAGGTTGTTTTTTGGGGACCTATTATTTTTGGAAGAAGTCATTTTCTGTCTTACTTTCCATTTTACACCTTTTCCAATTGTCCCAGTGATCAAACATGCAATTCGACGGGACTTGTCATTTATAGCATGTGGAGAAGCATAGAATATGCTATTTTTAGTAAGTGTCAAAAATAGCTTTGGTTTGCGATGGGAACAAATTTTTGGATTCGAATCTTCATCATGAACTCGTGCTCCAATTTTCATCATTATTCACTTACCGGAAAGTTCGGAAATAAAAATCGAAAATTTATGCCTGGTAAGAGCTTCGGGCACGAGCTACCAGGGCAGCCATTAATGGAGTCACCAAGATTTTATGAAGGTTTTATTCCCCACCTTTGATTGATGAAAAATCAACTTCTTTGTGATGGTTTTTTTCTTTAGATGCTCCGTACAAATTTTTAGCTCTACCCGCTTATCGGATCAACGACAAACTGAGGAAAAGGAAGTTAGGGCATGAAATTTGATTTCGATGCCATTAATGATATGGGGGAAATTTGCATTTTATATTTTTTGAATCATGAAGGAATTTGGGAGAGTATGATTTTCCCAAAGTTTCATGAATATTCGACCACCGGTTTGCGAGTTATGAGTGATTCTTCATTTTTTCACATGAGGGTTTCTGACAACATATGATCATGGTTTTTCTCAGAACTCTTGGTTTTTATCTTTGTTGCAGCAAGGAATGATGGAAAGATGATGATGGAGATTTTTGAGGTACTATGGAATTTTTTTAGCAAAAGCAATGGAGGATTGGAGGGAGAATCCGGTAGTTGGAGAAAACCTGTGCGAGCGTGAAGGAAACACTAGTGACAACCCGATAGTTAGTTTTTTTGTAATTTTTGGCTTTCCAAAGCTTCATGGAGTTGGGAAAAAAAAATTTCCCTTTTATAAAGAGATGAAAGGGACATCAATTTGAACATCGTTCTAGGTCGCGACACTTGGCAGTCATCTGTGCACTATGAGGATAGGCTTTGGCAAGCTCTTAGGGGCTGAACTGGCGATGCAGAGGGTCCTATGAGTGATCAAGGGGCTAAAAAGGGTTGGGTGCATTTTACTCTCCCCTATGTCCCTTTTCTAAAGGGATGAAAGGGACATCAAAATATGCTAGGCTCTTGGAGCTAACACATGTCCACTTCAAAATTTTGCTAAGTACGAGAGCTTACCTTGAGCCAACTTGTGACGATGATATCTTGAGCTCCCGGGTGAGTTTCAAGGTGAAATAGTTTATGAATTTGACTTCAAATGGCCTTATGAATCCAATGGTAGGGGTATCAACTCTTGATTATTCCATTTGAGCCCTGAAAAATCATATTTTTATTTTGGCTCCATGACTGAGCCTGAGAAAAACTGGATATATACATATTACACCTAAGTGTTGTGAAAAATATGATTCCGCCATCTTGTAGAGATCTGAATTAAATTTCTGAAGATGTCTTGTTTAGCTCCTAACTCCATCCATATTTCCTATAATTTCTTCGAATCTCGGGTGTTTTTTTAACACTACGAGCTGCCTAGGCCTGAGAACCCATTTCCAATGAACCTGCCCCAAAACTTCCAAATCTTCCTTGAATCTTCCAAAATCCTTTCCTTGATATTCTTAGACCTTTATTTAATCTCCATGTTTAATTTTTCTCCTTTGTTCCACTCTAGAGGGTTGCATTAGTGCAAGGAAGGCCAGTGGTAGCCCTTCCCAAAAACTACTCGAAATTGACGTTCTTAACGAGATCCTAAAATCACCAAGGGGAACTGACTTTGATTTCCTAAATCACCTAGGGGACTGAGTTGAAATCCACTAGAGGTTCATTGGACTGACTGGGTAAGACCGATGTTGGGGATGAATTGGTCTGGGGTGCTTTTGGAAGGTATGGCTTTGAAATTTTTCGACACTATGGTATTGTTGTCCTCGCCTTCGGATGTATTTTTCCCCTTGCAAAATACTTTGGAAAACACCTTGTTAATGTACTCTTTCTGAGATAAAGTAATCTTCCATTCCTTCCTATCCCTAGATATCCTCATACTAAGGATTTTTTTGGCTTCCGCCAAATCCTTCATATCAAAGTAGTCACTTAGTTACTTCTTGAGTACTTTTATTTCCTGCATGTTTTTACATGCATGTCATCCACATACAGACATATGATAATATAACTATCATCCTGAAATTTATTTATATACACAATGGTCATAATGGTATCTAATATAACCTTGATCCATCACGAAGCTATCAAACTTCTTATAACATTGACGTGGAGCTTGTTTTAAGCTATACAAGCTCTTCTTCAGTTTGCACACCATCTCCTCTTTACCTTTGACCTCATAGCCCTGTGTGCATGTATACTTTTCTTAATGCTAAATCAAATGAAACAAGAACTACCACCTAAAATAGTTCTACAATTTAGCTAAAACAAAGCATAAACACCATCATGATAAGAATTAAACAAGGGTTAGATGCTAGCATTCATCAATACAAACTTTGAAACTAACAATGCTAAATATCTAAACTCCTCTATTCTCTAACAACAAATAAATGAATGGACCTAAGTAAGCTCCATGGCTATCAAAATAGTTGTCCTTAATGTTCCAAGAACCTAGGAATGGGGGCTAATCAAAGTTGGGCTACAAGACCCTTTTGACACCTCCCATATGACCCAAGCACTTTAAGAAAGAGGCTTAACTCTTCAAGATGATGAACTCTCAAAAGGGCAAGGTGCAAGCTCTTAGTCTCTTTGCTATATGCTTTGCATTTGCTCTCTTAGGAGTTTAGGTGTAAGTAAAAAGGTAGGTGGAGGGCTCTTTATATAGCCCAAAGGATAAATGATTCAACACATTCTCATGAATGTGGGATAAAGGTAAAACATGATTAGGAATGGATAAGGTTGCTTTATTAAAGGTAACCTTACTTTAGAAGGGTTTAATACATGTTTAGCAAGTCATGGGAGTTGGGGGTATTTTAATTAATCAAAGGTGATTAATTAATAGGTAGGTGTAAGCTTATAGAAGCCAATTAGAAGAATATTAGTGCGATTTAGGCTATTAGAAAGGGATTAAATCAATTAAATATTGATTTACTAGTTAAATGAAGGGGAAGACTAATTAATTAATAATAATTAATTAATCTAGATAGAAGAGGTGATTTATTAATGGAAGGTCGTTAATTAGGGTATTTGTTGGATAGGAAACTTAATTAATTAGCTTAGTGTAATTAATTAATGATGATATGAGGGAAAATGAGTGCTTTTGATGATATGTCGTTGATTTGCGAGAAAGGGGATAATTAGCACAATTTAAGTATTTAAATTGATTGGGCATAATTATAGGTGTCTACAGCCCTGGTTTGTTGCATATATAGATCCTCCTCCAAATCACCATGGAGAAATACAATCTTTATATATAGCTTCTCTAAGTGCAAGTATTCTACTGCAACTATTCCAAGAACATTTCTAATAGAATTCATTTTTACTACAGGAGAAAAAATCTCATCAAAATCTATACCTTTTTTATGTGCAAACCCCTTGACCACCAACCAAGCCTTGTATCTTTTCTTGCCTCCTTCTTCCTCTTTAACTCTATACACCCACTTGTTCTGCAATGCTCTTTTTCCTTTAGGTAGATTCACTAAATCCTAAGTTCAGTTCTCCATGAGAGACTGATGCTCCTCATTCATGAATTACTTCCACTTCTTCTTGGCATCTACTTGCATTGCTTCATCAAATATCTCTCGATCTCCACTGTCAGTGAGTAATAAATAATAAAGAGAAGGAAAAAAATATTCAGGTTGTCTTCTTACCCTAGAAGACCTCCTCAATATAGGATTTTGGGGTTCATGTTGAGTAGGTTTGTGAACTAATTCATGTGCCACTTTCCCATCCAGAATATACTCTACCACTGCATATTATTTCCTGAATTCTTCCCTATTTTCCTGCAGTTGTTTCTTATACATAACTTTATTATTAAATACCACATCCCTAATACTCCAACATTTATATCCAAAATCATCACCACAATAACCAATGAAAGTGCATTTTTCTAATTTATCCTCTTTCTTGGTCATATCATCCTTGTTAATATGAACAAACACCTCACATTCAAAGACTAAGAAATGAGTAATCAACTTTCTTACCAAATCAAGCCTCCTCATGTATGCCTCCATCCAAGGCACTTGAGGGTTCTTTGTTTATCAAGTACACAGTTGTGCTCACCACTTCTACCCAAAAGGAAAGAGGAAGTCCTACATGTAACTTCATGTTCCTATCTCGTTCCATTATTGTCATGTTCATCCTTTCTGACACCCCATTCTATTGTGGAGTTCTTGGAACCATCTTTTGCCTGTAAATTCTATTCTTAGAATAATAATCATCAAACTCATTTCTATAATACTCCCCTCCATTATCTAACCTGAGACATTTTACTTTAAGACTTGTTTCATTCTCTACCAAGGCTTTCCATTTTACAAAAGTGTCAAATACGCGATTTATTTCTAATACAATATATACCCAAATTTTCCTTGTTGCATCATCAATAAAAGTGATATAATAATTTTAACCCCAAGATATGATACAGAGTCGGCCCCACACCTTAGAATGTACCTACTCCAACTTACTCCCTTTCTATGTAGGTCTAACCTTTAGAAACTTTACTCATTTCAATTTCCCATATACATAATTCTCACATAAATCCAAACTTGTTTCTATAAATGCGGGAAAATTCCTCTTTATGATCTACTTGCCCTTATGGCTCATATGACCGAACCTATAGTGCCACAATGTTGTATCTCGTCTGAAAGCCACAAGATTATAAGAATTAGTGTTATAAGTGGTTAAATACAAAGTTCCAACCTTCTTACCTCTTGTCACCACAAGAGCACCCTCGGTAACCTTCCAAGAGTCCACTATAAATATCACAATAAATCCATCATTTTCAAATTCCTCGTTGATACTAATTTTTTTGTTAATGTAGGCACGTGTCTGACATCCTTCAATAGCCATGTATTCTCATTATGCATCTTAACTTGAACACAACCTTTTCTAACTATGTTACAAGGCTCATCATCACCAAAATACACATGCCCAAAATCCCCTTCAACATAATCAACAAAATAATGCCTATGTGGAGTAGCATGGAAAGAAGCCCCGAATCTAAAACCCAAGATTCAACAATATTTTACAAAGAAAGAATCAAAGCATCTTGGTAGACATTACCTGTTTCCACATTCACCTCATTATTTTCTTCATGTGTTATTTCTTCTTATCTTGAAGCTCCCAACAGTCCTTATTTACATTCCCAACCTTTCCACAATGCCAACATGTCATCTTGATTTTGGATTTTGATCTTACCCGATCTTTCAATTTTCCACGGCTTCCTCTATTCTTTTATCTCCCTCTAGTTTCCACTATCAAATCATTCCCTGAAGTAGAAGATTCCCCTAAGCTTTTTCTTCACATTTACTCACTTATAATCACCCCTACAACATCCTCAAACTTCAACTTTGAGTTAACTTGGACCAAGTTACTTACTGACATTACTAGGCTATTCCAACTCTCAAGTAAAGAGAACATAACTAATAAAGCCCTAACTTCTTCATCCAATTCTATTGTAACCAAAGCTAGCATATTCACAACCATATTAAAAAACATTTAAATTTTCTGTTATTGAAACATTCTTAGACATCCTCATATTAAAAAACTTTTTCATTAAAAATATCTTGTTAGAGGCAGAGGGTTTTTCATATAACTTCCCTGATGCATCCATAAGTTATTTTGTATTCTTTTCCTTTGAAACATTAAATAATACCAAAGATGCAAGACATAGCCGGATTATCCCAAGTGTCTTCCTATCTAGCAAATCACATTCCACATTTGTCATGCTCAAGGATTTGTTCCCTTTTTCATATAGAAGAATATAAAGATCCTTCTTATAAAGGTAATCTTCCATCTGCATCTTCCAAAGACTAAAATTCCGTCCGTTGAATTTATCAACCTTTGATCTTCCATCATCTACCATAGCTCCCAATCAAGCTAAAACTTTCCCTGTTATTCAACACTTAAACAAACCAAACTAGGCTCTGATACCAATTGTTAGGAAAAAAGGGATAAAATATGCAGAAAATTCCCACACAAAATTACAATAGTAGAAACTAATATGCAGAAAATATCACATATCTGAAATAAAAGTGTAGAAAATAAAATCACACAACATAAAGACAATATTTAACATGCTTAACTCAATTTTGGCTACGTCCACTAAGAATCAATTGCTCAAATTTTATTACAAGCCACCTCTTTCTCTTAATAAAATACACATATTTTTTTGGAGCTATGCTCAACAAACTCTCTGGAATTCACACTTGAACTCACACACATCTACAATGTACAATACCCTACCATATGCACTAAGAGCACACCAGTAGGAAACTGCATAAGCAGTTTTACAATACAGTGGGTACCAAAACCATGGGCCAAAACTACCCCATAAACCTATGGGTCAAAACACCACCCATATGAGAAGAACACATCTCCTAAGGCTCAAAAAAATTAAGAAATTTGTGGAGAGTGTATAGTACTTATAGTGTACAGTCTTCAACACTTCTAAATATGAAAACAGGCTTGACAACATAACATAAAGGCCCAAAATATATTGTGAGTAAGGAACAATCTGATCTACTTGACATAAATTTTATGCATATGCAATAACTTGGAATATAAACAAGAGTAATTACAAAAAGGATTGTTTGCTAAAGATGCATTATTGAAAAGGATTGTCATCACTTTTTGACATGGAAAAAATGGACCCATGAGTACAACCTACAACCTTATTTGTGCTTACTCAAATAGAGGAAATGTTCATAAAAGAGTAAAACCCATATTACAAGTAGTAGTGTATGCCGAGGTGGGTAATACACATATAATGGCCACATAATATGCTTCCCACAAGATGTCACCTCCATTATCACCCACCTACTATGCCAAGTTTAGAACCTTGAAATTTTGATCATCTCAAGACTAGGGTCTATAAAATAAAGCTTTCGAGTACTTCGTTAGAAGATCTCATGTTTTAGTGGCATTATAATTCATGATAGCTCATTACCCTTACTACAAATATGTTTTACTTGACTTGGATGCACTAAATTCGCTTGCAAAAAGAAAATAGAGACACCTTTCTTTCCATTCACCATTTGACTTTAACTATTCCTTACATGGATGTCATTCTAGTTGAAGAGGATCCAATAATAGATAAATAACCAAGTACACATGAAATACAAGCACATAGAGAGGTAGAACAAATTACACTATTCCTAAAAGGATTACACCATACTCACCCGAAACTATTGATTACCCAATAATTGGTATGTCTCCCATCAATGAATACAACACCAAGGGTTTATTCTCAATGGATTTTCTGTCTATATTTCCAACATGGGTTTCATTATTCCATCAACCACACGTATAACAGTTTCACATGCATGAATATGCATTGCATTTATTATGGTACAATGCTAATAGATTTGGAAACCACCCATGTTTTAAGTAATTCATTCTTAACATAATGATGCGCCACGAAATCTAGGAAACATCTACAAATTTTTTTTAAAACATTTTTAACTTTCTAACAATGGTCTCTATGTTATGCCAAAAGCTAGCCACATTTCTTGAAAACCATCTCGCTCAAAAATGACAAGATTTGGTTGCAATATAAGGGTTACAAGATCATTTTGGTCTAAACACATACATGAACTCACAAATATGAAATTACTCGGTTGGGCTTCGCTACATTGGTCTTCACTTTAAGTGCAACAAACACTAAATGGCCAAACTTACATAAAGTGATGACAGGCTCACCTCTAGTCATATCCATCAATGGCCAATGACGGAGAAATAAAAAACTTGACTACACATCCGCATAAAACATCTTCCTACATAGAAAAGATGTTCAAATTCTTAACTGAAGAAGTTATCCAAGAAAAATGCATTACAACGACTAATTGTATAGCTGTGAACAACAACCTTTTCCTTTCCCTTCATACAATACATTTACATTTTTACCAATTACATGTTCTTTAAATGTAACACAAGTATAACTACATGAATGGAAACACAAAGGATATTAACATATCCATGGATTCATATGGCTTCCAAATGCACCTAACACGTATATGTTAGAATAGGATGATCTTCTTCAAGTAAATGCAACGATGTACTTCAATCAAATTGCATGGAATCCAAGGGGACCAAAAAATTAAAATCGTGTGTTACTCCACTCCATCCTTGATGAACCTTATTTTTTAGACACAAATTAATTTCTTGGATCCAATAGTCAAAAATATTATGAACAACTAGTCAACCATATTCAATGACGTACCAGATGCAGTGAGGCCACATGCATTTGTAAGAAAGTTGGTAATCTCCGATACAAATATAATTCCCCTTGGACGTTAAAAGAGAATTAATCTTCAACCATGGATGACACAGGAAAAAATTCATACAAACCAGCACGTAATGATACACGGGTAAACATACCTAACTCGGACGTGTTCATGACGTGGCGAGAAAACGTTGATTTCCAACCTATTGTGCTTCGACATGTAGTTTTACATTACATAGAATAATATGCATCAAAGGAAAAAATAAAATGAGAGAACTACAGACACATGCTGACAAGATTATTAAAATCTAAATCCCAAAAAAAATACAACCTACAATAAGTTCATCTCTGAAACTGTAGTTAATCGTGACATCAGTGATCAAGAGACATGCCACATGCTTCGGATACTCCTCTCTCATTGTGCAGTCGCACATTTATTTCCCTCACTGTTGGTAAACATGTTTTCAAGCATGTCCTCTTGGAAACATACTAATCCCTTCCTTCATCGATTCCTACATAGAGTGTCCTATGCATCTTAGAGACCTTGTCCCCCTCTTCGAGGTTGTATAGACATGTACATTTAATAATCAAAGGAGAAACCCACACTGGAAAAGGAACAACGTTCTGATAATTCGCACATTTCCCATTTACTATGATGTTCTTGAAACTAATGACCATTCCTTCGAAGACTTTTGTTGGTTAGAACTTATATTTTACAAGCCATATAGACACATATAACAATACATAGATGTTACCTTAGATCAGATAGTTACACTAAAATAACATAACAACCTCTACATGTATAGAGGATCACCATTGGGGACACAAGTGGTTCTAGAACAAACACCAACAACAGTAACTCAATCTAGATTTCCCACTGGACATGGAATTGCATGAATGGATAATCATGTGATAAAATGTCTAATAAAGCAAGGGATCATCAATTACATTAATGATTTATTTCCTGCAATACCATTGGGATTCATTCTATGTTAATGATTTATTTCCTGTAGGTTACATATAGATTATGTTATCGATTCTTTTACTTGTTGGTTACATTGATTATTCTACTTGTTGGGTACATTTTCACTCTTTAAGTATTGGAGGTTTAATTGGCATCTTAATAATAAAGTTGAGGGTGTCCTAAAGATATCAAAGATGGGAAATAAGCATGCACACATAATGATCAAGGGTTTCTCATGTGTTTGAAGTATGTAGAATCAAAGGTTGTGGATCTTGGTTTGACATCTGCCACTTGCATTTTCTTATAAGTTTCTAAAACCTTCTTAACGAATCCATTTTGTGTAGATCCTGCAATCATTGTTGTCCATTAGAAAACATCTCTTTGAGGCATTTTGACAATCAATTTACATGCCTTGTCTATGCTTCCATATTTTCCGTGCATGTCTACCAAGGCCATTGCTGCTATAACATCTGACAATATTCCTCTATATTTTGATTGATGTCTATACCTTATTCCAAAGCTCCCATTTTGGCACATGTTGGGAGGATGCTGAGCCAACTCCTTTCTTTCATTTTCCAGCTGCGTGTTTTAATGTTCATTTTATGTTTTACAATTTTGATTGATTGTCAAAATAAATAAATAAATAAATGGTCATAAACAGTTAAATACATTGTTTGTGTTAGGTGAAAATGATTTTGTGTGAAATTTTGAAGTGGGTCTAATTCAACAACCTAAAGTAATTATATTTAAGCTTGTATAAACCTTTATTGGCTTCGGAGTTTAAATATTTATACAAATTCTTTGGAATGTTAAACATCGACCAAGTTAGCTCTTAGCCTTTGGACTTTAAAGTTTATTAAGGTATTTGCACATTTCAATGAATGCTATATTAGTAAATTGTCATGTAAGTGTACAAGGGTGAATTTATTAAATTTGTTTTGAAAATAAATTGTAGTTATATTATACTTCCAAAGGTTGTTTTATAGCTTTTATTTTGTAAATACTTTGAGTCACACAAACCAATAAAATCTCTCCTATTGTGATTTGTTTTTAAAAGTTATTGTTTTTGAAAAATAAATATTTAATTCATTTTTGAAACAAATTATTTCTTTATTTTCATTGGTCAAAATAATTTTCTACTCATATTTTAAATTTTATAATTAAATTAAATGGTTATTTTTCTCTCCAACCAATGTGAAGGACACATCTAAACAATATTGTTTTATCTATAGTTTAAA
This sequence comes from Taxus wallichiana var. yunnanensis, assembly GCA_018340775.1. Taxonomy (NCBI): domain Eukaryota; kingdom Viridiplantae; phylum Streptophyta; class Pinopsida; order Cupressales; family Taxaceae; genus Taxus; species Taxus wallichiana. The sequence goes on along the minus strand of CM031242.1, from coordinate 412,316,788 downwards.
CATAACAAAAATTTTTTTGACATGTCATAAATAGTCATTGCCATTTTCTGTATACAACTGACACATACTTATACAAATTAATCATTCAATAAATAAAATTGTGCAAGCTCAAGCTTTCCTTCACTTTTTATTAATAGAATTCCCTACCAATTTCACTTCAATTCCAGTTTGGAGGCAGTTGGATTTGGCCCTAAATCTACTTATTTTATTTTTGAATTGTTTCCTTTGTTAGGGGTGGCACGGTATGAAATGGAAACCACTATAGATTTTCAGTTGCAAGAAAGGGAGGCCTCCAGATTTTCAGTTGCATTCATAAGGGTTTGATATAAAAACAAAATGCAAGAGTAGAATGAGTGTATCAGACCTGTCATGTTGCACGTAGAATGAGTGGATTATGCATATTTGATGTTAAAGTTACAACTTATGAACAACACATTCTTTTAGGTATCCTGATCTGAAATCTTCTTCCCTTCACACCCACTAATTTGGCAACTTTTTCAAATCTAAACATAGCTAGGATTGGTTCTTTATCACACTGAAAGATTTACGGTGCTAAGTAAGTGTAACTCTCAACCCCAAGGTTCTTCAAGGTACATTTATGCCTCTTCTCTTGTCTTTTTTTGTCTATTATTGCTTTCTTTTTAACTTTTCATTTTTGTGGATCTCTTCCCATCTTCAATGGATATCAAATATGTTGTATTTCTACCCGAAACTAACAATTTTAATAGCATTCCTTCATATTTTTTTGTGGGATTGACCATTTCGGTATCCCTCTCTTTGGAATGATGAGTTATCTCTCCTTTCCATATAGAAAGGATAACTATCAAGATTTAAGAATACAAAGACTCTACGACCACGAGAGGTTTAAACCAAAGTCTTTGTTACATTCTAATGCTCTTAATTTGTTGAAATAGATAATTTCTTCCAAACATATTTTTTTATTATTAGGAAAAGAAAAAGGCGACTTGTTTTTCCATGCATATATTATTTTTAAATAGATGTCCCTATTTTTAGGATAAAAGCAAATAAAACAAATAGCTTTGTTTGCATGAACAAAAGCATGCATTATTTTTAGCTGATAGTTATATTATTAAGATTGCTCTATTTTTAGATTTGTGTGTTCTATTGTTAGATGAAAGCCATCTATATATTGGAGGCAATTGTAATTGTTTTCACATACACAGATTGTATTGAGTTGAAGCTTTTATAAAAAAAGAATATACACATACAAAGATTGTATTGAGCCAAATATCCTATAAAGAAGAAGATACACACACACTTGTGTTGATCGGAAGCTATGTTAAAAAATAAGATACACATACAGAGATTGTATTGAGTTGAAGCTCTGATAAAGAAGAAGATACACACGCACAAATTGGATTGAGTTAAAGCTCTGACAGGGAAGAAGATATATACACACAAAAGTGCTTATTTGATTTTGGAATACTTTGTTTATTTGCAATATTCTTTATTTTATTTATGTTGTTTGATATTTTATTTGCCTAATTTATACACTTTGGTATCAGAGCATGGTTTTTCAGTAGGTTTCTAATTGACAACAAGTTATATCTTCTATATCCAGGCTACAGATACCGCAATTTACAGAAAATAATTATGACTATTGGTCATTAACCATGAAGGTGTTATTCATATCCTAGGATGTGAGGGAAATTATATAGAATGGGTACTTGGAGCCCATAGATGCAACAATGTATAACAAACTCTCGTACACAGAGAAAGACACTTTGAAACAATTAAGAAAGAAACAAGATTTTTTTTTCTATATTCATCAAGCCATGGATGATAAGATAATCACCATAGAGAAGAATCAAACATGGGGATTGGTAGATATTCCATAATGAAAGGATGTGACAGGAGTGGTTTCATGGGCATCAAACAAAAATCCCATAGTCATACTATCTTTAGCAAAAGCAGAGTATATAGCAGAAACAAGATCAACATGTCAAGAAGTTTGGATGAGAAGAGTGTTCAAAGATATGAGGTAGAATCAAGAGGATGTTACGCAAATTTTTGTAACTCATCAATAACATTGTTCAAAAATCATGTTTTTGACAAGAGGAGAAATAATATAGATACGAGGTATCACTTCATCAGGGAGTTGGTTAACAACATGGAATTTTTTCTTGAATTTTGTAGATCTGAAGATCATTTTGGTGATACTTTTACGAATGCTTTGGGAATTGAAGTTTTTGAGTATTTGAGAATTTTTTTGGGAGTTTGTGATCAATAATATGTCACATCCAGAAGTGCACACTCAACTCTAGAATAATAAAATTTTGAAGCTCAAAATTAAGGGGGACTGCTGGAAATAGATAATTTCTCCCCACATGCTTTTGCTATTATTAGGAAAAATAAAAAGTAACTTTATTTTCCATGCATAGGTTATTTTTAAATAGATGTCCGCATTTGTAGGAAAAAAAAAAAAAAAATCACTTTGTTTACATGAACAAAATCATGCACTATTTTTAGCCAATGGTTCTATTCTTAAGATTGCTCTATTTTTAGAGTTGTGTGTTCTATTATTAGATGAAATCCATATATATATTGAGAGGAATTTTAAGTGTTTTCACACACACATTGCATTTATCCGAACCTCGATAAATAAGAAGATACACATACAAATATTGTATTGAGTCGAAGCTCTAATAAAGAATAAGATACACACACACTTATATTGAGCCAAATCTCCGATAAAGAAGAAGATAAACATAAACAAATTGTATTGATACGAAGCTTTGATAAAGAAAACGATACACACACAGATTGTATTCAGATGAAACTCGAACAAGGAAGAAGATATATATGCACAAAAGAGTTGATTTGAGTTCTAAATACTTTGTTTATTTGTAATATTCTTTATTTTATTTTTGTTGTTCATTGGTTTTTTAGATAAGGTAATAAGAATTGGTTTTTAAGGGACCAAAAAAACCTTGAAACATAACCAAAGAGTATAATGCATGAAGGCCAAAAAAATGATACCAAAATCACAAGGTCAAATAGTCTTGACCAACAATGTCATCAAAACAGAGCAAGAACTAACCCGGTCTAGTAACGACAATGTTTTTTTTAACAAAATTACATATAGACCTCCATAGAAACAAGATAAACAAAACAAGGTAAAAATACCACAGAGAAAATTGCAGCAAAAGGGAAACCATCACCTCATCTTGCTCAAAGAATCTTTTCTTCTCGTTCTCATGCTCGGGCCCACTCCCATATCATCTTTCCACTTGATGATGAATATTTTTGGTATTTTCTCGATATTATTTTCCTCCATTTCTATGATCTCTTCATCATCTGATATAATCATCTCAAGCTTCATCTTACCCTTTCCTTTCTCAGTATCCACTTTAGAAATTTTTTCCTATAGGGTTAAAATCCTTTTCTCTTGCATGATTATCTCCACATTTAACCCACCTATTCTCTTATTTTGAACCTTGATTTTCCTATGACATTCCCTAACTTCTTGCAAAAGGTTTTTGTTTACCAATAGAATGGTATTCGTAGTAGATTCCACCCTAAGGATACTAGATTTTCATTCCATAGTGTCTCTATTTCTATCCTTTATAACAACACTCTCCCCCCGCTTTTAGCACCCTATTTCATATTACATAGAATATCTTCAATACCATCTAGTCCATCATGTTGCCCACTTTGTTTCCTTCATTTCATGTGGGTCATCAGGGTTTCAGTATCATAATCAACCTCCATATTGTCAAAATTTTGAGGGGAATTAGGGCCTTACCATTCTTAACAATAGTAATATCAGTCATGATGAAGAAGAGTATCCATTTTTTCATTTTGGTAGTCATAGATAGAGGAGGTTAGGGATCTGAGAAGAAAAAATGGGAAATTCATTTTTTGATTTCTTCCTAAATTTACCCTCTAAAGTAAGATACGTCATAACCACAAGACATACATCAAGCCATCAATTAGGTAGGCAAGTTCTCATTATCCCATCATCATACACTAGGATTCTTTCTTCAGGACCAAAGATGGATATTTCATGTTTTCTCCTAGATTTGTCCTTAAAATTTGTAAAACCTCTAATAGACATAATTGTGGTTTGGCAATGGTCTCCTTATTGACAAAAATCTCAATTCCCCTCATTTTGACAGATCCGTCATCCGAAGATTTTCCAAATCCAATTGCAAGTTGCAGATCATTGCCTTGAATGTTTTTTATGGAATTGGACAAACCACTCCATCATAGTAGCCTCCATAGTGTGGTATCCCTCTTTAGATGAAAGAGAGTCATGGGATCAGTGCCTACTCTATCTCCACTCATGTTTCACCCAATAAACCACACATTCTTGATCTTTAGAGAATGCAAAAAAAAACCAACAACAGAGAATTAACCCTTCCTTTGAAGTAAATCCCCTTTCTAAATAATTATTCGTGTTCACATGTATCAATTCCTTTGTATGTTGAGGTCATGATTCCTTATCAAAAAAATCTTGTCTTCATTAATCAATTTTTTTATATTATTCCACAGTATGTTTTTTCCCTGCCAACTCACCTTTTTTGGCAAGTCATTTCCATAATTATCTAAACCATATGTTATTTTGTTCCCTTTTCTATACATATATTTCATCTCCACCCTTTTGAATGAATTTATTAGATGCTTAACCTCAGTAATGATATTATTGATCTTCTATCCTATACCCACTTTAAGCCTAAGTGCATTGATCACACATAAGGAGTCTCCTTCAATTAATAGGTCCTTTATATTCATGGTGAAACTTAACTCAAAACCCCAAAGCATACTCATAGCCTTCGCCTGGTTATTAGAATGGTTACCCACTAGTCCATTATACACAAGAAGACACTCACCCATATGATCCCATATTATACCTCCCCCAACTTACCTCTCCCTGATCTTGGTCGACCCATAAAAATTAAGTTTGAACTATCTCATAGGTGGAATTTTCCATTTAAACTTTTTTTCCCTCCTCCCTATCATTTATTTTAACCCAATTTGTGGTGCTAAAATTCAAGTTATTTAAAATAGCATTTTCTAAATATGTAGGAGATTTAGTAGACTTAATTTTGATGGTTTGCATGTTTTCTTTAAGATTTTGATTGATTTGCCTCACCGCCTTCTTGAACCTAGAGCCCTAATTTTGAAAGACATTATTTTTTCTTCCGATCTAGATTCCCCATAGAGTATGTGGTAGAGAAAATTTCCATAGTTCCTTGACAATATCATGATGAAAGATGGATATACACTATTTTAGGAGGTTAGAAACATCCCTTGGAAGAATCATCTACATTTTAAACATTTCAAGAATAGTTGAAAAGACATGAAAAGTATATGGGCATTCCACAAAGAGGTGACTGGTTGTTTCTTCTCGATTCTTGCATAGACTACACTTGTTATGATTATCATGTCTTTTTTCCTTAACTTATCCACAGTTATAATTTTCTTTTGAACAAATTCCCAAAAGAATTTTATTTTGGGTATACGATTTTTGTTCCATATTTTCTTCCAATACTCAATAGCTACAATTTGTTCAAAATTTAATAAATATCCATATTTCTCCAAATCAATTCATCCTAGCATTGCCTGTGTGGTATATGGAAGAACTTTAGTTCATTATTGAGGGCTTCAAATGGAAGATGAGAACCTGTGTAGTTTAGTGGAGTGATAATTTGTTTCCAATTCCTCTCTTTCATCCAGTAATCACACCCTCTCTCTCCAAACTCCTTTTTGTAAAAATGGATGTGATTCCTCCAGGGTTCTTCACATTTTAAGGTTTTATTCCTGATCCAAAGGTCCTCCCAGAATTTAATACACATACCATTCCCCAAATTCCACTTGATGCCTCCGATCAACATCTCCCTGGTTTGGCCAAGATTATTCCAAAATATAGACCCCTTAGGAAGTTCCCAATCTATGAAGAAACCTAAAGTGCCGCAAATATTTTCTTTTAAAATGTCAACCCAAATCCATTCTTCTTTATGAATTCTCCACCCCATTTTAGCTATGAGTGCCCGATTCATCATCTGCAAGTTTTTTATCCTAAGACCTCCTCTATATTTAGGTTTTGTAACCTTCTGCTAGGCTATCAAATGTATCCTAGACTTAACCTCCGTCCTAGACCATAAAAACATTTTAACTCCTAGTTCTGAACATAAAGGTCGAAAAGGCATACGACTACTAGATACTTGGAATCAGGGATTGACTCTTCATATGACCATAGGAGGTCCACAACAACCACAAACTTACGGTTGTGATCCACAGGTCCCATAACCCAATGGGCCTACAAATCAATCCGATGTTGATTTTGGTTTGCAAACATTAGTATTTAGGTTCTCTCCACTCCCACCAGACATTATCGCACAACTCTCATTATTAAACATAGCAACCAATCAAGCTAAGGATTTTGGACTAAACCAAAGAATCGTCCATAAAACCCCAGAGAATCCACTACACATTTTTACCACCATTTTCATGACCTTGTCAGGAAATATATATGAAGCACCCACATGTCAGTTTCCACATATTCAACAACCTATAGATAGGATCTCGGCTGAGCTCGATATTGATTGGAGCCTTCGAGCAGCTATCCTCGCCAAACGATCCATCACACCTATTCAGGTTAGGAGGGCCTTCTTTTCCTTAGATTCAGTAGATCCCATTATTGCATGTTGAAGACATAAGATTACCCAACTAGTCTGTCTATAGCCCGTATATTCCATCCCCACCAGCTTGTCTCGGCATGACCTCGGGAGGTCGGGTGCGAGGAAGAGTTACTTGTAGATTCTCATGCTCGCATGTCACTTTTCCATCGTATAAAATTGGTGAACCCGACATGAAAGGAACAACTACTTCACTTTCACATTTTCGTTTTCATTCAAGTGTTCCACTTTCTTTCTTCCACCTTCGCTTCTTCCCATTATTCTGTAGGTATTTATATACCCCCCAAATATGTCAGGATATGACGCATATGGCAGACCTCTCGTAGGTCTTGAAGCATACTACGATCAATTAAATAGACAACCATCACCCTCTCTTTTAGCATGGGGTGACAATTATTCAGCTAACCAATTGTCAACAAAAACTCCACCTTAAAGGACTAAATTTAGTTCTTCTTTCCAAATAGAGGAGTTGGATCAGCTCACTCAAACGCAACAACCAAAGCCTTCAGGTTCAAACAACATGACACTCATTGGAGAATCTGGGTCATCTCCTCGAATGTTACTCAGACCAAAAATCAGTAGATAGTCAGATCCATATCTATTTCTAGATGAGGAATATTTAGCATGTTATGCTAGGAGTGAACAACGCTCTCAAATTATGTACCCACCTATAGGAGGTTTGCAAACACAACCCGAGGTCTCATTCCAAGAAAACACCCCCATCCCTCCACCTATGGGAAATGCCCTCAGTGAAGCTTGGTAGGGTAATGATCAATTCATAGCAGGGTACCACGTGCCTATACAACCTCAAGGTATACAACAATCGCCACTAAGGAAAAATACCGCATCTTCACCAATAGAGGTCATCTCAGCCTTAGTTGAAAAGGTCATAGGGTTAGAACTTTCCCAAGAAAATCAAAATCCACAGTTCATGCAAGAGAGAACTTCCAATCCTCCACATTATCCTGACCAAGTAGACCTCCTCACAGGAACAAGCACGTTGGGCATGCCTCCTCAATATTCACAGCAAACGCCAACTAGAACCGTGTTTTCAAATGCCACTCTAGCTGAAAATATGATACCTCCCGGCTTAACACCAAACAACCTATACCAGAGCAATGCTCCTCCCTACTTAAAAATGTATTCAAAATCACCACAGGAGACATGTTCTCTACTCCCGGCATGTTCGCTCAATCACAGGGATTTCCTTATGTCCCTGCAAATGCATATGCTATGACGTATCAAAAACCCGTTCCTCCTCCACCTCCTCAATAGGCACCATCAATGGTCGAAACCTATGCGATAGGGACTTACTCAAAATACTTGAAAGAACCCCTAGAATTCACTATACGAAGCGTCATGCTTCCAAGACCTCTTCTTGATTTACCCAAGTACAAAGGGGAGGGAGATTCAAATGCACATATCAAGGCCTATGCCACGGCCATTCGAAAGCTGCTCCCTTGGGATGGGGTTGTTGTTAAAATATTCCCCAAAACTTTAGAAGGTATTGCCCTTGATTGGTACTACAGAATGCCTGAAGCCTCCATGCATTCATTTAAACAACTCTTGTCAGAATTCATTAAGGATTTTGACATGAACAAGTTGTTGTTAACATGGATCAGGTAATTCTTGCATATTAAGCAAGAGCACAATGAATCTGTTGCTCATTTCATCTAAATATGGCATACAATCCTCTATTTTGTAGCGAGTGCTCCAAACATGGATCAGATGGAACTATGTGATTTATTCATTCATTCTCTTAGTAGAGGGATAAAGGAAGAAGTCCAAAAATTGCCATTAAGAACTTATGATGAAGTGCTCGAGAGCGCTCTCCGAATAGATCAAGCTACAATAGATAGTGGTCGCAAGACATATGGAACAAACGGGAGATTAATCATCCCCAATCAAAACACTACGACCTATCCTAATATAGAAAATTCCAATCAAGGACCTAAAATCCTTAACAAAATTTGTGGAGTAACAACAGATGGAGTTACTAGACCAAGCTAAAAGAGTAAATGTTGTAAACATTCCACCACCAGTTAACAATCAACGAAATAACAACGCGGTGGATTTTAATCATCCACCACCACCACAACAACAACAACAACGGCAAAATCCAGACATAGGGTCCAAGTCAAAATTCAACTGGATATCAAAACCAAAACCAAAGGCAACAAACTCAAAACTTTAATCCTAATACTCAAAAGTTTAATCAAAGTTTTGGACCACAACACGTTCCAAACCAACAACCTAGGAGCTATAATCCCAACTCGTATTGTGGTTTCCACAAAATTTGAGGCCATGACACTAGGACTTGCCATGATTACAATAAGTTCATGCAACATTTTCCAGAAGAACAAAGACAACTCTTCATAGACATGTTCTTAACAGATTCTGTGACACCCACGCCAAACACTTTCACGGGAGCAGTCTCCCCTCAAAATGCACCCCTCAAGATCTTTAATGATCCACTCCCAAATCACAATAACAACAATAAATTAAATCCAAATGGGACGAACAAGGGTGTAATGGCAGGAAATAATGATCATGAAGCCTCAACTTCACTAAATCCACCCATCACACCTCAACTAGGAACTCAACCACGAACCAAGATAGTTGGTCTAGTGGAGTTAGATACTGAGCTGCACGTAGAAGCCATAACAAGAACATGAGAATATTCTTCTCAGCCAAATCCAAGTTATCCACTAGAACCAGATAATAGTCAACAAACATTAATGAAGCCCATAGGTGCTTATGATCTAATTAATGACTTAACGAAGACCTTCTCTCACATCTCCTTCTTGGATTTGTTAAAAAATTCTCCCGCCCATAGGCTGCCCTCTTAGAAGGGTTAGGCCTTGGCCATTTAATCAACATCACTCCTCCTCCGGAAACGCAAGTAAACCATGTGGATTTTGAATTTTATCCTCCAGGGAAAGCCAAGTAGGGATACTGAGTTTATATTTGACGTAAACAAAATGCCAATAGAGGCTGAAATTACACGTAGAGGTGATCCAGTCACCTTAGGACCCAAGACAATCCTCACTGAGTTTTATATCATAGATCGAGAAACCAACTATAATGTGATCCTCGGGTGACCATGCATACATCGCATGAAGGCAATCCCTTCTACGTTATTCCAGGAAATAAGATTCTTGCACCTAGGAAAGATATTCGTAGCAAAAGGTGACCTAAAACCATTTGATATACACCTAGCAGACCTGAAGAAAAGGCCAGGTGTTCACTCTGAGTTTGAACTCCCAAAAAACAGCTTAACAAACCAATCGATTGAAAACCAGAAGAAAATTTGATACCTACAATAGAACTAGAAATTATGAACCTAGTCAAGGGCATCCCAATGCTAAAAAATGAGGCTAACCTTGTAGAAATGGTATTGTTAGGGCTACCGCAAAATTTTTCGAATTACTGAGTAAGATCTACCAGTTCTCCTACCATTTGATTCCACGGGTATGGGATGCACCTTAGGAGTTGGTTCCCTTCCAGCAGAGGAAGTTTGCATGGTAGAAGTAATCAAGAAGAAGAAATAGATGTAACAAATGTCCTAACATCCATTTTTCCTAGTAAATATTGGACACTCCACTTTGATGGAGCTAGATGTCATTATGGAACCGGGGTAGGTGTGATCTTCACTTCGCCTAAGGGAAGGATTCTACCTTTTGCCTTTAAGTTAAACTTTGAATGTACAAACAACGGGGCTAAATATGAAGCTCTCCTCCTTGGCCTCATCATAGCCAAAAAGATCGGTGTCGATAACGTTAGAGTATTAGGAGACTCGCAGCTAGTCACAAACCAAGTCTCTGAAGTATATGAGACTAGAGCTAAGCACTTACAACTCTATAAAACAACAGTATTAGATCCAAGCAAATAATTCAACTTCATATCTATCGAAGCAATCCCATGAGAAAAAAACCTTCTCGCAATTCAATAGCAACCTCAGCTTCATGTTTCACTCCAGCAAGTGAATTGGAAGATACACATTTCATGGTATCACTTCATACTGAACCATTGGTGAAGAAAATATCAAAAAACCCTCCTCTAACACATATAGCTTAGAAAGAATCTTCTATCTTAGATCATATTGACAGTGATAGAGTCGCTCTTGACTACTTAAACGCCTATGCAAAGCTACATCTCACACATCACGTAGTAGATTTTTCCTTAATCCCACACTCGTCTTCCTACTTTGGAAATCCCATGGCAGAGTCCCCCCAAAAGAATCTTCATATTTACGAGATAGAGAATGGAGAATATTTGGAACTACCTCCAGCCCCACCTGAATTTGAAGAAGGTAACACTTCTTTAATCAAAGGAACGATTGATATAAATATCAAAACGGAGGAAGAACCAAAGATCTTGAAACTAGGATCTTCGCTAACTCCAAAAGAAATAGAAATACACACTCAAATTCTCAAAGAACATCAAAAGGATTTTGCATTTAATTATAAAGAAATGACAGGAATTGCACCACACATCGTAGTACATAATCTTGTCACCAAACTAGATGCAAAGCCAATTAAACAAAAATCAAGACCAATGAAACCAAAAGTATCTCTCATGGTAAAAGAAGAGGTGATGAAGCTTCTCCAAGTAGGATTCATCAAACCAGTCGATTATTCACAATGGGTATCTAATATTGTCCCCGTTCTCAAGAAGAAGGGAAAATACGCATTTGCATAGACTTCTGGGACATTAATAAAGCTTGCCCCAAGGACGATTTCCCATTACCATCCATTCACATCATCGTTGATTCAACAACTAGATTTGATCTTTTGTCTCTCATGGATGGGTTCTCGGGATATAAACAAATCAAAATATCTGAACAAGACTAGGCCAAAACCACATTTATAACTCCTTGGGGAACTTATTGCTACGTTGTTATGCCATTCGGTCTCAAAAATGTTGGCGCTACATACCAGCGGGCAATGACATACATATTTCATGATCTTATTCATAAGATTGTGGAGTCCTACGTAGATGAATTGTTGGCCAAGGCCAAGAAGCGTTGTGATCACCCGGAAGTGCTCCACGTCATTCTCTCATGATTGATTGAATATGGAGTCACACTAAACCCAGAGAAATGCGTATTTGGTGTGACAGGAGGAACACTCCTAGGTTACATCATATCATCACGAGGGATTAATGTTGACCCAGCCAAAATCTAAGTTGTTCTTGAAATGATTCCACCATCAGATGACTCTAGTATCAGATCATTTCTTGGAAAACTCGGTGCAATTGAAGATTCATTCCGAACTTAAGTTTTGTTGTTCATCTGATCAATAATTTGTTCAAAAAGGATTGCCCCATTATTTAGACAAAAGAATGCCATGAGGCCTTTGAATCAGTTAAACGCTTCTTACTATCTCCTCCCATGCTAATGCCTCCTAGATTGGATCACCCTCTAATCTTGTATTCATGAGCTACGAATGTCTCATTAGCTTGCATGTTGGCTCAAGAAGACGATGATAAACAAGAATGTGCAATCTACTTTATTAGTCGAACGTTGCTCGATTATGAAACACATTATACGAAAGTAGAAAGAGAATGCCTTACCATAGTCTTCACCACAAAATGTTTAAGACATTACATGTTAAATCAAGAAACAAGGGTCATTGTAAAAATGGACCATTTACTGGACATTCCTCACGCAAGGGTCCTTGTCTAAAAAGGATGGACATTTCATAACCTTAATGGGTGAATTTGAATTAACATTTATAAACCAAAAATCATTAAGGGACAAATCATTATAGATTGGTTAGCCGACAACCCGTTAGATGGAGGCAATCTAGTAGACCTTGACTTTCCCGATGAATGCATATATTACATCAAAACCAGACCTCCCATCTCTATATGTCCTTGGTATGCTGATATTATCAATTTTATCATGAACCATATGTATCCAGAAGGTGCCACGCCATAACAAAGTAGGCGGTTATGCATTATCGTAGCTAAATATGTTGTTTTAGACCAAGAACTCTATCATAGAGCCTTCAACGGCATGCTTCTAAGATGCATCGACATAGAAGAATCCAAGAGGATTCTTCATGAATCCCATAGTGGGATATGTGGGGGACACTTTGGTGGTCACGCCACCACTCACAAAATACATCGGATGGGCTATTTTTGGCCCAATCTCAAGCATGACGTAGTGGAATTTGTACGTAAGTGCCACAAATGCCAAGAATTCACTCACGAGATTCACATGCCAACACATTCCCTGCAACCAATAGTGAATCAGTGGCCCTTCTCCACGTGGGGTCTAGACTTGATAGGGAAATTCTCTCCCTCATCAACCGGTGGCCATAATTTTATCATTACAGCCACGAAATATTTTACCAAATGGGTAGAGGCCATGCCTCTCACCACCGTACCAAGTTTGGTAATTGCCAAATTCATTCTGAATCAAATTATCTGCAGGTATGGTGTCCCACAAGTCATTATCTTAGATAATGGCACGTCCTTTGAAAATGACGAAGTCCGTGAGCTATACAACAAGTTCAAGATAAACCATCACATGGTCTCTCTTTACTACCCTCAAGCCAATGGGAAGGCCAAAGCGACGAACAAAACATTGAAAGCTATTCTCCTTAAAACAGTCAAGGATAATAAACAAGATTGGCATTTAAAACTATATCCGGCCTTGTGGGCCCATCAAACCTCAATAAGAACACCAACAGGAGAAACTCCTTTCTCGCTGGTATTTGGAGCAGAAGAAGTTCTCCCACTTGAGGTTGAAATAACCAGTCTCCACATCTCATTACAAGGGATTGTGGACGAAGAAGCTTACAAGGAGGCACACCTCTCAACTAGAAATCCTTGACAAGGCCAGGCTAAACACCAAGCAAAGGCATAGAGCCTATGCTGACCGGATGTGCCAGCAGTATAACAAAAATGTCTATGAGTGAGAAATATATGAAGGAGATCTAGTTCTAAGACTAGACAGCCGGATCGATAAGAAAATCGGCGAAGGAAGAAAGTTCCAACCCAAATGGTTGGGCCCATACCGAGTCATGAAAGACTACGGGAATGGTGCATATATCTTATGCGCACTGGAGGGTGAGGAATTCAATGAATCAGTCAATTCCTTGCATCTTAAATAGTTTTACGCATGAAGCTTCAACACTATTTGTATAATTATATCTACATTACATATTCATTTAGTTAGGTTCATTTTGTTCACTCGTTTCATAAAATTTTGTGATCAAGGGACTTATTCTTAAGCAATTCATTACAAAATTCTGATAGTATTAGTAGGAGCATTCAAATCATACTTCTTCATTTTCATAACATCATCAACTATTTCAGAATCATTTCATCAATTAAAGAAAGATATGACAAACTCTTAATGGTAGCCATACCAAGGCCTGCATGCTTGTTCTCACTTTTGGTTTCTTCTTAGGATAGGTGTCTTACCTATGGTCTGTTCTAGAAGCTTCATGGTGTCACATCTATCCCGTATATATATCTATTTGGAAATGAGAACATTCTGACATTTTGCTCAAGTAAGTAAGTCAAGTCTAAATCAAACAGAAAATTTTACTTTTACACATTTCCTTGCCCTACCAACCTTCGGTGTTGAGCTTGTGTCTCTTACTAGTGACGTAAGGTTGGGAAAGGATGGAAATTCCTTTACTCACCTGTGCCTTGTCCATGGTGATAAGCCCTTGCTTCCTACTAATAGCATGGGGCAAGGTGTAGGGGGTCATCTTGACAGTAAACATTGAAGGTCATAAGTAAATAGTTCAAACAAACCTTTGAAATCTTGATTCAAAAACAAATGAATCAGATGTCCAAAATTCCAAGAGAGTTCAAAACCCTGAAAACTAGATTTTGTCAAACTAGTAGCCATCTACGGATCTAAGTCTGGATAAACTACAAAGCAAGTCGCATTCTAAACTTTGGAGTCACTTGAGTAGGATGGGTTTGTAGCGTCCTAATTTGGTTCCACCAACTCTTTGTCTATCTCTCATCATTATCATTTCAACACACCTCTTAGCTTGTGCCCTTTCTAGCTCTCGGTGGTGAGCCCTCGCATATTACTAGTTGTGTGGAGTTAGGAGTGGGGCAAGTTCATCTGCTCATCATACCAGCTCATCATCACATTTTGTCAAAATAATATGAAGTACCGGAAAATTGCTTTTAGAAACTAAAGTTCAAGATCACATGGTGTCTACATCATCATACATCAGCATCACAAAATACAAAAAGAAAATATTTGTGACATTTGTTCTCCATTGCATACATTCTGAAAAGCATATAAAAACAAAAATTATAATAAACATCTAGTATACATGTGGAAATGAATCACAAAACTCTAGGTACAAAGAGATCTAGATCCAAAAAGAGGTATATATATATATATATATATATTAGGTTTCATGTACAATGCCATCATGCACTAGGAATGGTCAAAATGCTCAATGAGCCCGGAAAATACAAAATGCTCGTATAAAAAATCTAGCAAGAGTCACCACAAAAAGAGCCAAGTGGTCTCTCAATCCCTATGGGATCCCTTAGAAGGCACACGACCACGTCTAGGACTCCGTCTACGCGGCGCTCTGAATGCACCAAGGCCTCACGGTCACGGGCAGTAGTTGTCATCTCTCTATGGGAATGACTCCTCATCAAACACCCGGTTGTCCTATATCCAACTACTTCCATGCGGAGAGAAGTCATAATCTTTTCCGCATGCCAGATAAAGGCAAAAACATCAGTATGCCTACCGGCTGCTGAAGGCTCCCCCACATTCACGGAAAGCTCATCATGAGTCTTCTCCAGGGGAGAAGTAAGGTATTGGTACACACTACGTGAATCAAGTCTCACCACTCATCAGCAGTCGCTGCAAACAAAGGAAAAATGAGTTAGAAAACGATCAATGATAAAACCAAGAGTAAGCAAAACAAAAGGAAATAACAAACTAAGATGAGTCTAACTAAAACAAATGTTAGGAGAAGAGTGACAACTCACTAGGATCTCCAGGCCTCCAAGAGGGATCTCTAGGATCCGTGCCCACCACTGATGTTGCCACTGACTGGTGCCCTTCGCCCATGTCTGGTGAAATGTAACGGCCTACAACAAACTCGCCATCTCCACCTGGGTCCCGAGAGAGTAACTCCTCTAAAACCAGAGTCACCCTCTTTACACTCCACTCCGCCCTCTCGGCCTGCAGGATCTCTTGGGTATCATGCCACTCAGGATCACCATCATCCCCCCATCACCCATCTCACTGATCTGCATGTCCTCTGTCTCCTCCTCGGTCTCTCCCTAGTGAACTCCTCAAACTCAAAGTCCACGTCAATGGGCTCATCACTGCTATGAGCGGGACCGGTGGCAATCCGAAGTAAGGGTGCCTGAGGAGCTCTGACTCCCCCTCATGCACGTACCACCCTCCTAGCCGCAATAGGAGTACCGGGAGTAACAATAGTCCAACCCCATCCTCTAGGACCTCCCCGAGCCTCGCGGATAGATCTATACACTGGCATCACCGGAGGGAGCATGCCGCTATAGGGGAGGCCGAACTATTGTGGTACTCTATCAAAGGGGTGGATCTCCAGCTTCCCCGCCCTGTCTATCAACTAGCTGGTGGTCTGGCAGGCAATCAGTAACGGTCTCCTCTCCCCATACCCCTGTCATGGCCTGATAAAGAGTGGCCTCCATTTCTACAGTAGTTAGGGAAACCACTGGCTGGTGGGGTGCTCTAAGAACTGTCATCCCCGTCCACCTCACTGCCCTGATAGCCCCGGGATCCTCCACCTCTACACCTCTCCCATATGGGATAATGTGCTCATACACCCAACTCATGACAAGAGTCGGATGGCTCAGTGACCATCCCTTTGTAAGCGGACTACCCTGTATAAGTCATGATAGGTAGTCCCGAGGATATCTGCTCCCCAAGCGTAGACACGTCCATGGCCCTCAATCTGTGCAATAATAGGGGCCCAACAATATAAGAGGGTGTCCCCTCCCTTGTCCCCAATCAGTCTGGATGCAAGGATGCCCATGATGGCCTTGCGAAGCAAGGGAATTTCTGACTCAATAATAGAGCGGATCCTCACGCCCTTCTTTGACCCCATCGATACGACCACATCTCCCATATAGGTGGCCCACTGAACCACCTGTGATCTAGATACAATTGTCTTAAGAGATAGCCACCGCCTAAGGATCGAAACCCCCAGTATGCAGTAAACGTCCTCCAGGGTGATAGACCACTCACCCCTAACTCCTAGCAATTAGAAGGTGTTCTGATCCGCATCCCAATAAGAGAACAAATCACACAATATGTGATTGGCAGGTGCAACATGAGGAACATGTGCAATCCACCATATACCAACCCTCTGGAGAGTATCCCGCTCTGCCTGGGAGAGTACCTCCAACACTGCCGAGAGCCAATCACACTCCCTCTCCTAGCTCCATCTAATGTACTCCTCCTTCTTCTGCATACACCCAAAAAAATGCAAAAAGGAGTTAGTATCAAAATTACATTGGAAAAACTATTAAGAACATGCAAGAAGGCTCAAAATGCAAAATCAAGTTAAGAAAAGTGTTGTTTTAACACTCTGTAATGGACTGCCGCCCTATGTAGGGCGGCGGTTCCGTAACCGCCGCCTTCTAAGGCGGTGGTCCAGTAACCACCGCCCTGCTCAGGTTGGCGGTCTTGTCTCGTGAGTTCAAATGGGTCATGTGCCCTAAAAATGCTCAAAAATGCAAAAATTGACCATTTTAACTAAAACAAAAGCCTACCCATTAGGCGCCCCCCCTAAGTGACCCTATTAACACTAGCATTTCTAAAAATGACCCCCCAAGACAAAGATTTTGACATTTTAACATTTTGGGTGCAAAAACGGTAAATTGAGAAGAACTAACCTGAGATCTTGCGGGTCGACATTCTCGCTCTTGGAGGCATGATCGCTATCTCACCACGAACATTTTGACTATACTCTCGTCGAAAACCATCACCGTGGGTCCCAGAGCTCAAAAACTATCAAATCAACATGCGCAAATGAATAGGAAAATGAGCCCGTTATATATATATATATATATGTTTTAACTCATTTTTGCCCCTTTCGCAGGTTTGGAGCACCGACAGAGGTAATTTCTTATCCCCGTGCAAATGGTAAGTCCTCATTTCATATTAATTTAGTATTTATTTTCTCGACTTATTTTATCTATCTGCACTTGAGTCCTCTTTTCATTTTACAGGTAGCAGGAATTTGGATGGCGTCATTTCGACACACAGGCGTGTCAGGTATAATTTCTAGCTTCCCGTTTTGGAACCGCAATACTCGGACCCACCATTTTTACACCTCTTTATGGCTAAAACGCTTCTCTAAGGGGGTAATATGTACGTACCCAAAATTATAGGGTACTGCACCGCCATAATGATGTTACACATGCCCCAATGATGATACAGGTCACCTCGTAAGGTGTTCGGGATCTAGAGAAGCTCCCAAAGTATATGTTAGCATCCCAAATGCTTTATCCAAGTTCCTTGTACTTTGTTTTACCCCTTGCCCCCATTTTCTTGGCTTTTTTATCTTTAGTTACGAAACCACCACCCTGCCAGGGTGGCGGTCTCGTGATCGCCACCCTGCCAGGGTGGCGGTCTTGTGATCGCCACCCCGCCAGTGGTAATGCGGTTGTAACCACCGCCCGCTTCAGCGCGCGAGTCCTTCATGTGTTCTCCAACACATTCCTTTGATCACAACTTGCGTGAATTTTCAACATTTACCAGCTTTTCTCAACCGCCTTAGCTTGTATTTATGTTTTTGGTTCCCTGTAATAGTGTTTCTCCATTGTTTAATGGTAAAAGAGTTCCATTCCAAGTTACCCTTTGGTGAATGGGAATTCTATAAATAGTTGGTTTGTTTTCAAACAAATGGCCCCTCACCTTCTCAATTCTATTGTTTAGTCTTTCAATTTCTTGTTTAGAATTCATTTGGTTTCATGTTTTGCATCCATGCTAGTTTTCTTCTGCTATTTAGAGGCCACGTGATCTTCTTGTTTTAGTTTTGTTGTTGTTTCATAGAATCAGTTAGAGTAAGGTAGTTTTATTTCAGTTTGGAATCCATTAGAGTTGCAGGTTGTGTTCTTCATAGGAAGTAGTGTCTAGAATCTCTCGGTACACTTGTGTTATATTCCCGATAATAGATCCTGCTAGGAATTGCATAAGCCAAGCTCTGTCACTTGCGCTATCCCTCTCCTACTCGCATTGTATTCGGTCTATACCCAAAGCTGCCATTATTCGAACACCTTCTTCTGTTGATGCTAGCATATACACACTTTTATGGATTCACGTGAACACGAAGGAACGAGGAGATCACACTGAGGGGAAAAAATCACACACGACTGGATTTACCACTGTTCTACAAATGCCAGGTTTGAGTTGTCAAAAGTTCTAGTTAAAACATATCAAATAGAGTAGTGAATTATTTCATTTCAGTTAAATTCACTTTCTATATTACTGGGGAAGCTGTGGGGATTGATAGTTTCTGAGAAACTATAATTCATTCCTCACTTCTGAGGTAGGATCGAGAGTCTTTCAATTTAATTTAATCAGTTATCTAGCTATTTAGGTTAAAATCACAACTGACACAGGCAAGTAGCTATACCAGGCTACCTTGTTTGTTTTAATTTTGTTATTAGACTAGTTGTCATTTTCTGAATATATTAAATGGTTTTTCTTTTAATTATGTGAAATATTCTATCAAAAATACAAAAATAGAGGAATGTATGTATGCTTTGTAAATATATCTTACATAATCAGTTTACTTTTCTTTAGTTAGAATTGTATCATCTTTTGCATGACAATCACGGGACCTAGAGAGCCCAGGGAATACGTTTTTGAGCCAATCGTGCCTCAACCAAATCTTCCCGCAGCACTAGTCGACATAGACCAAAATCTCAGAATTCAGGTCTTCTGAACAACATCAGACCTACAAGAATTTAGCACACAACTGAGAGGATTAAACATAGAAGACGACAAAGAACACACATTTTGGTCAAATCAGCCAAATTATAGACTGCCTTGATAGATATCCATATGACTGTAGAAGGACTTGAAAGAGAGCAAACATTCGGTTGCAACCCACTAGTCCCACAGCCTAATGTGGGAGATATCCTCATTGACATAAACACTAGCTTACGAATTCAAGTTGTCAGAACACTTGTAAGGTATTTTGAGAAAATTGCACAACTCCGAGTTTTGAACATAGAGGCCGAAAAGGCATATGACTAATGGATACTTAGAATTAGGGATTGACTCTTCATATGACCATAGCAGGTCCACAACAACCACGAACTTATGGTTGTGATCCACAAGTCCCACAACCCAACGGGCCTACAAATCAATCTGATGTTGATGCTAGTTTGCAAACATTAGTATTTAGGTCCTCTCCACTCCCACCAGACATTATCGCACAACTCTCATTATTAAACATAGCAGCCAATCAAGCTAAGGATTTCTAGACTAAACCAGAGAATTGTCCATAAAACCCCAGAGAATCCACTACACATTTTTACCACCACTTTCATGACCTTGTCAGGAAATATACAAAGCACCCACAGTTAGTTCCCACATATTTAGCAACCTATAGATAGGATCTCGGCTGAGCTCGATATTGATTGGATCCTTCAAGCAGCTATCCTCACCAAACAATCCATCACACCTATTCAGGTTATGAGGGCCTTCTTTTCGTTAGATTCACATATCCCATTATTGCGTGTTGAAGACATAAGATTACCCAAATAGTCTGTCTATGGCCCGTATATTCCATCCCCACCGGTTGTCTCAGCATGACCTCGGGAGGTCGAGTGCGAGGAAGAGTTACTTGTAGATTTTCATGCTTGCATGTCACTTTTCCATCGTACAGGAACCTTCTTTAGATGGCCGCCAACAAACAAAAATTGTGGGATTGGTGGAGTTGGATATTGAACCTTAGATTAACGTTGTCACTAGAACCAAAGATTATTAATCAAGGACCAAAAATCCTTAATAATAATCGTGGGGTTACGATTGACGGTGTAATTGATCAACCCAAGAAACCCAACGTTGTTAGTTCTCCTAATGTAAATACTACAAACAACAACAACAACAGTGGTAATAATCAGGGAAATAATAACTTCTTGCCCTCAATAAACGTTGTGGATTTTAATCTTCCTCAACAACAAAAACAATAACAACCTCACAAACCAAGACGGATGCTGACCCAAAGCCCCAATCAATACCCAGGCGGGTATCCGAATCAATTCCAAAACCAAGGGCAAGGGTTCCCAAATATTAACTATAACAATCAACAATCGAACAATAATCATAATTTCATACTGCAACAAGGTACAATTCAAAGGCCTTGAGATTATGATCCTAATTTATATTGCGGTTTCCATAGGGTTCACGGGCATGATGAAAGAACATGTCGTGATTGTAACAAGTTTCTATAGCATTTTCCAGAGGATCAAAGACAATTATTTGTTGACATTTTTTGGCAAACCCAACCACACCAACTCATAACACTTACATGGGGATGTTATCCCCACATAAAACACACCACTTGGAATCTTTAACAATCCTCTCCCCACGTGCCCAAAATATGGTAGAATAGATCCCAATGGTTCAAATAAAGGCATTGTAATAGGGACCCATGATTGTGAAGCCTCAACTTTGTCAAACCCACAAGTGGCACCTCCTTTGGATGGCCGCCAACAAACACAAATTGTGGGATGGTGGAGTTGGATATTGAACCTTAGATTAACACTGCCACTAAAACCAAAGATTATTCTTCACATCCAATCCCGATCTACCCAACTATATCAGATGACATTTGTGATGTTCTAGTCAAGCTAGTAGGATCTTATGACTTGATCAGTGATTTCACCAAGCCTTCTCTCACATTTTCTTCTTGGATCTGTTAAAGATCTCCTCTGCTCACAGAGCCACTTTTCTAAAAGCACTAGGTCTTGGCCATTTGATTAATGTCACCCCTCCTCCAAAATCACAAATAAACCACGTGGACTTTGATGTCTATCCTCCAGGGTATCCTGAAAGAGATGTTGGGTTTTTGTTCGACATCAGCAAGATTCCCACGGATGCTAAAATAGCTTGTAGAGGTGATTCGGATTTGTTTTTTACAAGTTTGTATTTACAACAACTATGTAAAGTGTGCGATTCTTGATGATGGGGCAGCGGTTAACATAGTTCCCTTCTATTTCCTTCAAAAGTTAGGTTACGAAGAGACAAATTGCTCCTCAACATGAAACACCTTGAGAGGCTATGACAACCTCAAGGAAATGTCGATCAGAACTATTGTGTTTCCAGTCACCCTCGGGCCTAAGACAGTGCTAACCGAGTTTTATAATATAGACTAGGAAACCAACTATAATATGAACCTTGGCCATCCTTGGATTCATCGCATGAAGGAAATTCCCTCCACTTTGTTTCAGGAAGCCAGGTTCCTACATTGAGGGAAGGTCTTTGTGGTGCAGGGTGATCCAAAACCCTTCGACATACATTTAGCTAGCTTGAAGAAGAGTTCAGGGGTCCACTCTGAATTTGAGCTTCCTAAAAAATAGTTAAACAAACCTACAATATAAGTCACTCTCTCCCTCTCATTTGTTTAGGGTTTTATATTATTACATGATTGTTGCTTGTCCATTTACTGTATTTTATCATTTGTACATCATACACTATAGTAATTGCTCTGAAATTAGATTTAATTTAATTTATATTAAATCATTTGGTGAACCTAACCGATCAAACCCTACCTTTTAAATATGAGTCAAATTCTCTCTCCTTCTTCTGAATTCATGGACCAATCCTCTTACCCATCTTATGCACCGACTAATGTTTTTGACATGGCTACCACTGCTATTGATTTTATGTAAGTCTGTACCCAACATCCTCCCTACTTCAATACTCCAATGCTTGATCAGACCATTAATGTGGTCACCACCTGCCAAACCTAGCTTCCTACAACTCCACTTGTCTCCATCCCACCATTATTACTTGTACAGTTCATACCACCACCTCCAAAGGTTATGATATCATTGAGAAACTAAAGAATACACACGCAAAAATTTCTCTTTATGATATCTTACATAGCGTACCACATTGTCATCATACATTATAATCTGCCCTATGCTTCATCCATATCGAAAGTGATAATTCACTTGTTTCCTTCACACATCTTATTCAATCCCTCAAAAACGTACCACATGTTATATCCTTTAGTGATGAGGATATCCCGCCTACTATCAATAGAGATCTTCCTGCACCTTTTCTTATCACCGCTACTATCGGCTCCATCTATATCAAGAATGTACTAATTAATATTGGTTCCACCATAAATCTATGTTTTCTTTCACTACTCACGCAATTACAAATTCCTGATAGTTTGATCACTAAATCCTCCACCCTTGTTTGCGGTTATGATTCCACTACTCACACATGCATTGAAACCATCACCTTACCTTTACACATTGGACATAAAACCCTTCCCACTCTGTTTTATATCATTAACACATCATTTTAGTTCAATTTATTACTTAGTAGACCATGGATTCACACCATGCATGTTGTTCCTTCAACAGTTCATCGGTATGTTAAGTTTTTACATGATGGATATGAACATACTATTTTTGCTAATCCTTTATCCATTCAAGTTTTATCCCATAAATCTATTCACTTGCATGCCTATACTTCCATTGCATCCTATTTCATACCATAGTATCAATACATATGATGTCGGTCAATCTAGTGATCCAACTACTTCTTCTACATCCACACCCCTCCCTTCCATCCCTACGCATACCACTGATCTTATATCACCCACCTCATCTCCCTCTAGCACCACCAGTACCCCAACGAATTGCCACTCCTCCCAACTCTACATCTAGTTCCGCTCCTCTTAATATCCTTGATAATGTTATCCAACAAGATAATTCTAGCACTGATGATTCTGATGATGAGGTCGATGTCGTCGAGCTTACCGATGAAAAATTGTAAAATCTCAACTTTACTCCTCTTGAAATAGATGAATCCTACTTCCAAGACAATTTTGTTTTCATTGGCCAAGGTGAGTATCAATTTAAGAAACTCCCCATCTACTGTAACCATGATCCCTTTCCAGGATACTATACATGCACTAGATCTCATGCCTTTTCCTTTGGTTCCATATGTTTGTGTTGCTCGATCAATTTACATATACCATTTTACACATGACACTTATTCGTAACATATTCCATTCGATCCCGCTTGCCCTAAAATTGTTTGCTCACATGAAGGTTTGACACAATTAGGATTCACACTCAATTATATCCTCCCCCATCTCACTCCCCTCACCAATATCATGGATATATTCTCATTACTTATTATTTACGGCCTTTGTGTCTTCCATTTGTCAGTTTTTCTTGCACGTACACCATGTTCCTCTCCAATCACACTAAAAAAATCTTGGCTTGACTATATTGGTGGCACTCTTGACCCCACCCATACTGATATTACCTTTCCCATGCCCTTTTTCCCCATTACCATTTGTAATGACTCTTTCCTTGGATATACCCCAAACCTAACCCACTGGCACTCACGTGATTTTCCACAACCACCTTTTACCAATGAAGAATACGCTATGGGCATGTATAATTTGCACCACACTGGCTCTCTCTATGATCAACCTCATAATATTGCCTACTATGTCTCCAATCTAAATCCTTTTGGTTATGAACCTGAAACTAACGATATCCTTGATGAGTTTACCTGATTCTTCACACCTTGCACACTTCAGGGCATCACACTTTCTCCCCCTTTCTATCACTATCAATTGTCTATAGTACTACACTTCATGCTCTACGCTTCATGTCTAAACTTTCTATGCATACTCACTTCGTTAGTACACACATTGTAATGTCATTCCCTGATGAAATAATCTAGTGCTATGATTCACACTTGACTATTGAGGGAACACTTGATCAATGAACCTCACATATTTTACACTTCACACTCAGTGTGATTTCTGACATCTACTCTCACATAATACACTCATTACCCAATGATGCAGTCTAGTACTACTGTTCACACTTGACTATTAAGGGCATACTTCATCAATGAACATCATATCATACACATTTCATGCTCAACACTTCACGATACATATTTTCTAGCAACTACTCTCACATAACACATTCATTTCCTAATGACGCACTCTTGTTCTATGGTTCATTCTTGATTGTTGAGGGGGCATTTCTAAATGAGCCTCATATCATACACATCGGATGGGGGCAACATGGATCCTCCTCTCTTCACATCTTTCACATTGCAACACACCATCACACTTGCATAACATTTTCATATCTTGGTTACATTTACTCTTGTTAGCTTATTCTACTTACATGTTACACTTTATTTTCTATTTTAGTTGGATTCTTATTATGTTATCCTCTTTTCACATATACACATGCACATTCACTTGGTATCTTAAGGTGAATGTAGGACTATTTTAGATTCTTACATGATGCATGATACTTGACACTGCTCTTTACCAGTCCCATCAAGGATATTGGGGGCATCTACCTTTTCTACTCTCATACTCTACACATCATAGGTTTTATTGTTACATCATTTAATTTACTATCACTTACTTTTCATTGCTATATACATGCTTTGACATACTACTTATCTTTTTAACATGTTAACATGTCCTTCATGTTTAGCATTTTCCTTACAAGATCAATACAACCATGGTTATATGTCACTTTTTGCTTACTATTGTTTGTTATTGTTTGTGGGTTATTCCCTATGTCTTAATTGAATATTGCTTCCTTATGGATGCTTCGGCCTTGATTGTCTTGTGACATTGTGAGCAATGTCTCATGTATGAAATCAAATTTTCACGGTCCATCTTGTCTTCTTATTTACTTGTTACATTGTCTTTATTGCATGCTAGCTCATTTTTATTAACATTTGTTTACTATCTCATATTGTTTACATGTGCCTTGGTTTCTACCATGCACACCCCTTACCCCTTGTAGGTATCCACTTCGGATATTCATATCAATATCAGGTCCTATCCTTTGGACCGCATTCTCCTACAATTGTTGCATGCACCCCAAATGAGGGGGGCATCTATTGGGTGAACAAATCACCCCTAAAAAATCTCATAACTTCAAAAGAGATCAACATACTATATAATTAGAATAGGCACACAGTTACATATTGGATCAGAAAAAAACTTGGGCCCAAAGTATAGAGCAAACACTAGCGCCCAGACTTGGACAGTAGTAATGGGCGTTTATGTCCCCACTGGGCGCTTGTGTCCCCACTAGGCACTTGTGTCTTGGCCCCTGGAGGAAAACACAACCAACTTCTCAGTTCATCATAGTTCACAACAGTTTTCAAATCAATTCTCTATTAGGGGGAACTTTCCTCTAGTTACAAAATTTTGTCTACCAGTCACATTTCAGTTACAATCGAAATAATCGGAACAAAAGGAACAAATCAAGTATGTACTATCTACAGTGGTGTTTATTTTAGAAATGATGTGGAAGGAGAGAAAAACTATACTTCTCTCTCCAACACTCTTCTCTTTGCATGAGATCTCCCAGAAAACTCACCTTTGGTGTGAGATCACCAAAAAAAACTTGCCTTTGGCATGAGATCACCCAAAAAACTAGTCCTTGGCGTGAGATCTCCCAAAAAAATCATCCTCAGCGTGAGATCACCCAAAAAAAATTGATCTTGGCAAGATATCACCCAAAAATTTCACCATCGACATTCAATATCAGCAACTCCAAGCAAACAAGATAATTTTCTATTTTATACTCTCTTACATATTAGGTGCACACTTTCCTTTTACACATTTTTACACTCTTTACTTACTTATACATACATTACTATGATTTTTCATATCCAGGACTTTGACTACTTTCTTGCTCTTCTTTTGTAGGTCCATCATTATACATAGCAATAAACAGCTCACATCAAGCTCCAACGGCACGCTACTATGCATACACTTTGCACATAGAGTCTACTTCCCTTTCCTAGTCTACATGCTTCACATTACAATCACTTCATGTCACTTTTCCACTCAGCACGTTATTGACAACAATCTTATCTATAGGATCATAAGGTACACATCTTCTATCTACTTTATGTTATTGAGTATTCACTCAACAACATAAAGTGGGGGAAAATGTAGACACAAAATTATGCACTTGGGTACATTTCTAGGTCCTAGAGCATACTAATATATACATAATTCATAAGAAAGATAACTAGTAACTGAAAATGTCTTTTGGGACTTTTTCTTTGTCTCTTATACTTTTATTGACCTTACACACCATACAACCCTATCGGTATTTGACTGATTCATCTTTTATGGCCTCGAACACTAGCACCCAGTTAGGATAGTAACGCCCAGTCACTCTTGTCCCTCCTAGGTGCTCCCGTCCCTTTCTCCACTTTTTCACTCTTTTTGGTCTCTTTTGATTTTTGGGAATATTTTACACTTTTGGGATAACCTTCCAATTGTCAATTATGAAATTCAAACAACGGAATCATATATTTACATAGTTATTTCTCTCTAAGGGGCCAAGAACTAGCATTATGTATTATCATCTAATCTTGCATACAAAATCACAATAGCATTACAAAGCATCCATCTAGCACATTCACTTAAGGGATAAAGGCTGCATCACTTTGTATACATAGCATAGGATGGGAAGTCCATTTTATTCCATCCCACACATTCTATACAATTTTTATATTCTAGATCTAGTCTGCTATTATTGTGCAACTTGCACAAGGGGATCCTAGGGCATCATTACACACACTTTCACATATAACTACATGGAGTCTAAGATGTATTGTAGGACTTGGTCGTAAGATTGATCTTCGAGTGACCACTGGGGTTAGTCTGACTCTGCATTCATCATATATTTTTTGGATTTGATGTGGTTTGTGGGCATGTACAACTAGGTATCTTTCTTTTCAGGTTATAGGTACAATCGACAACATTGAAGCAAGATTAGAGTGATAAAAGGAAACTAACAACAAAGCTACTCCTACACAAAAATGATCAAAACCTGAGCATCTAGGTGGACACTAGTGCCCAGATCCTGTCACTATCACCTGGACACTCCTGTCCTCTCATGGGTGATTCTATCGTGCATGATTTTGGGTCTTAGAACCTCTAGTGAACTTTAACGAATTTGATTCTAA
This sequence comes from Taxus wallichiana var. yunnanensis, assembly GCA_018340775.1. Lineage (NCBI taxonomy): Eukaryota > Viridiplantae > Streptophyta > Pinopsida > Cupressales > Taxaceae > Taxus > Taxus wallichiana. The sequence goes on along the minus strand of CM031242.1, from coordinate 412,288,900 downwards.
TATGTTTCATCTATTCACCTTCTAAGATCATCTCCAGATTGTGTGAAATCATCTAAGTCACTCTCTCCCTCTCATTTACTTAGGGTTTTATATTATTGAATGCTTGTTGCTTTTCCATTTACTTTATTTTATCATTTGTACATCATACACTATAGTACTTACTCTAAAATTATATTTCATTCAATTTATATTAAATCACCATTTTTGTTTTGAGTTTCCATGCCACAAAATACACTTTGGGTAGTACTTGGAAAATTCCCTCATTTAACAATTTTTCATCCCAACTCATTCAAGAACAAAAAAACTCATTCAAATGGGGACTCTCAAATCCAAGTCACATGCCCTTGTAGTAAGTAATGGTAAGGGAAAGAAATATGAAAAGAAGAAATAGAAAAAGGACCAACCGAAGAATGAAACCAAGACCAACCAAGCCCAAACCAAACCTAACATGAATGCTTCTACTTCGAGCCCAAATGAAGAAGGAAAAGTGTAAGTGCTCCTATTGCAAGAATAATGTACATGAAGAACATCAATGTATGAGAAAAAAATTCATCACTTAACTCATTTACTTGAAAAGAATAAAATAAGTTTTCATGAGTATATCAAACAAAATGCTATGAAGTTCAAGTCTTCCAAAGCAAAGGAGTCTAAATTTGATAAGAAGAAAGGAAAGTCCCTTGTATCCAGATATGTTCTTTTATCAATGTGGATTATTTATTTTGGTGCCTTGCACCACATGGGCTCTTCACATATTGAGTTCTCCAACATTAATCCATGTGGCATGTCCTAAATCACGTTGGGTGATGATACTAGGGTTTCAATTTCCGGTAGTGGATTAGTAGAGATGGGCGGTGGATCATTTAACCAAGTGTTGAGTGTTCCCAATCTCTCAACCAATCTCCTATTGTTTTACCAAATCAATCATCTTGGTGAAGGAATACAAGTGGAATTTGGTCCTAACTTTGTTGTTATAAGCTAGCTTCACTCTGACTCCACCCTGGCTGAGGGAAAGGTGAATCATCATTTACAGTTGTATAATTTCTCCCACTTTACTTTTGATTCAACACCCACTGCCTTGCTCACTCATGTAGAAGAGGTTAGCAAGATATGACATGAGTGTTTTTGTCATCTTAATTTTTTTACCTTGAACAGTTAAGCCAAAATGAAATGGTCAACGAGTTACCCATCGTTAAATTTTCTAAGGGTATTTGTGAGGTTTGTGCCCTCGGTAAGCACCCCAAAGAAAAATTTTTCTAAAGGAAAAACATGGAGAGCTACTCATCTTTTTGAGCTTATTCATAGTGATATTTATGGCCCTTTCCCATCCCCTTCATTTATTAGAGCTAAATATGTACCTACCTTCATTAATGATTTTTCATGTTACACTTGGGTGTATTTTCTTAAGCAAAAGTATGAAGTTTTTGATCCCTTTAGAGAATTTAAGTCTCTTGCTAAGAAACAAGCTGAAGGGTCTATCAAGGTTCTTCAAACCAAAAATGGAGGTGAGTATGTGAGCAATAGGTTCGAGGATTTATGTACCTACAAAAGGATTTATTTACAACGTACAATTACTTAGAGTTCTTTGAAAAATAGAGTTGTGGAAAGAAAGAACTGAATTCTTAAGGAAATGGCCACTTGTATGGTTCACTCAAAATCCCTTCCTCCTCAGTATTGGGCCAAAGTAGTGAATTGTGTTTGTTACATTCAGAACTATGTTCCACACAAGGCCATAAGAGGGATACCACCCTTTGAATACTAGTCTTAATGTAAACCTAATGTAGAGAACTTTCACATATTCAGATCCAATGTTATGGCCTGGATTCCCAAAAAGAAAAGAAAGGCCTTGGAACCATATTCCAAACCTTGTTTTTTTGTAGGGTATTCTGATGGCATGAAGGGGTATATATTTTTGAACCCTACTAATCATCAACTTTATATTGAGATGAGCATTAAGTTTGATGAGTCATCCTTGAATTCCACTTCTCCACCCTAGGGAGTCCTTCTGCTCTCTAATAATGACTCTGAATCTTTGGTAGAGTGTTCCTCCTCCTCCTATGCTTGATCCTTCTGGTCCTTCTACTCCTCTCTCTTTTCATGCTTCAGAATCTTTCAATTCTGACAATAGTGATGATGAGGAATTTGTCCCATCTCACTCGAGTGAAGAATCTACATATTTTGATCCTGACTCACTGCATGGTCCTTGTTAGGCTAAGAAGACTTTATAGAGTGTTGGACATTGGATTGGGGATCCTTCGGATGAGAGATGAACTCGTTCAAAGTTCACTGGACCCGAATCCTTCTTCAACTACACTTCCGACCCTTAGTCTTTCTGGGATGCTTCGGGATTCCTGAGTAGGATTATTCCATGGATGAGGAGTACTCCTCACTAATGAAGAATGATACTTGGGATCTCACCCCTCTTCCGAAAGGAAGAAAAATTGTTCAATGTGAGTGGGTTTACTAAAAAAAGTATCGTGTAGATTGGAACGTCGAGAAGTTTAAAGTGTAACTTATAGCCAAGGGTTTCTCCTAGGTATCTGGGGTTTATTATTCATAAACATTTTCCTCGGTTGAAAAGATGACTTCCATATGATTGACCCTCGTCGTCTTTATTGCGAACAGATGAGAAGTCCATTAAATGGACGTTAAGAGTGCCTTCCTTCATGGGGACCTAGAGGAAGATATCTATATGGAATAACCTTCAAGTTATTTACACAATCCTTACCTCAAATTCAAGTTAAATAAGTCTCTCTATGACATTAAACAAGCCCCTTGGGCTTGGTATGCCAATATGGACTCCTTTCTACTTGCATCAGGGTTAACTCGGTGTTAATTTGACCCTAATATTTACATTTTTTGGGATAGTGATGTATTTCATGTCAAAGAGTGATGTTGTCATTTTTTTTGAGTTCATTGATGTTAAAAGGAAAGGTAAATATGAAGGTTGATTGGTAGTGTCAAATCAAGTTGAGTTTCTTGTTGAGAATTGCTTACTCATGGTGATGGTTCATGCTATCATGAGTCAAGATGGTGGATTCTAGATGAAATGTAGTGTATGGAGGATGTTTTGATGATTTCATGAAGTATAATGAAGATTTTTTCAGGTTTTCAAGGTTGTCCAAGTGATGTTGAGGTCAATTGTAGTGAAACAAGCATGTTCTAGGTGTTTAATTGTGAGGCTTAGAGAGTAGTATGAGGCATGGCATGGTGAAATGAAGAATGTAGTAGCTGTGTGATCATTTTAAGAGTATTAAAAGCATGTAGATGATGTGTAGAGATAATCATAGGTTTCTTATAGCACTAGTTCAAATTTAGACAGTGGTGGTTATAGGTTTGTTTCTAGACCTAGTCTTAGAGAAAGCATACCCTGGTGTGGTGGATTCAATACTTATGGGTGTATTTAGGAAAATTTGATCATTTGAGAGTGTATGGTAGGTTTACATGATGGTTTGGTCCAAATTTTAGGACATAATGTTTAATATTTTATAAGTTATGCTAGTTTTTCCAAAATCGAGTTCCTAAAGGTGAGAATTTGAGCTAAAAGTTGACTTTCAGATGCTCTTTGAAGAGTGTATGCTATCCATGGGGACATGAGATCTTAGAGATAGTTGAATAGTTTAGTTGTGAATATTTTACATGTGGAATGAGTTTGTTTGATCGTCACATTTTTATGAACAATCGTTAAGAAGGTAAACTACTTTTAAACCCTCTCAAAACCCTAGCTTGGTAGCTACTTAGAATAAATTTCTTGTAGTGGTCTATAATTTATTTGTTTATAAAAAGTGATGATTGGATGTTTTAAAGGACTCTTACATATTTTTTTATGTAATTTTTAGGTTTTGACAATATGTGGGCCACACTTTAAAATACTTATTTGTGGAGATTTTTCAGTTTGGAAAAAAGTTGTCGATTGAAGATAATGAATAATTTATATTTTATTGAAGCATGGGAGTAATTATTCATGTACATGATGATTTTAAATCATTCTTAATACTTTAGGAGGTCAAGTGTTCCCTATATTTGAGGAATAGTTTTTAGGCATTTTTGGCATTTTTGAGCAGTCTAGGTGCAGAGCCGTTTTTGAGGTGCTACAATCCATTTTATAGATTTGTTTGAGTTTGGTTATGATCTTAAGATCAATATATTTCCAATTGTGTATCAAACTTGATTTTTTTATGAGTTTTGAGGAATTTATGTCCTGTTCTCTAAAGACTAATTTTGAGGGTGCTTGGTTTTGTATGGTCTCAAGTGGGTTTCATGCCATGAGATGTTTTTTTCATGGTTGATGAATGTTTTTTAAGCTTTAGAAAACATGTATAAGCATGTTCCATACTTGGTGATTTTTTTTTGGTTTATAACATTCCCTTAGTGGTGAGTTTATTGATTTGGTGTTTTAGGGCTTTTTGAGTCCTAATGGTGGTCTAGAAGGCTCTAGGTGATGGTGGCGACCTACATGGTCATTTGTGTGATGTTATTATCATATTATTATGATGTGGGAAGTGTATTTACTCTATGATGGTTGACCCAAGTGAATTTTAAAGAAGAAACATGTATAATTTAAGAAAATTAGAAATCCCATTTGAGCTACTTGAGAGAGAGAGAGAGAGAGAGAAAAGTATGACCTATAGGGTTATTTGAGGAAGGTTATGGAGGTCCTTGTGACCTTGTTGAGAGGGAAATTTTGTTGTGATGTTATTATAGAGAGATATCAGGTATGGGTGAGATAGGGCATATTTGGAAATCAGCTCGAAGGAAGAATTCTTGTGTATGGAGGCTAGAGAGATGGTTTGAGGGAGACAGAGAGGAGAGTGAGCTTCATAGATTCACTATTAGTTTTTGGAGAAAAAATTTAAAGATGGAATTCATTTCAAATGGCTTTGGTTGGTCTTCAATCATTTAGGAGATTGGTTTCTCCTTGTAGTGTTGGTGCTCTACTAAACTAGTGGTTGGTGTTCGTTGTAGGGTCGGGGTTATACGGGGTTATACTAAACTCAAGGTCGGTTCTCCTTGTAATATTGGTGTTCTATTAAACTACGGGTTGGTGCTCCTTACATGGTTGGTGATCTTCTAAATCATGGGTTGGTACTCCTTGTATGGTTAGTGCTCTAATAAATAAGGGGGTTGGTGTTCCTTATTGAGTTGGTGCTCAACTAAATTTGAAACATGGTTATAATAGATTTTTGTTTCAAATTGTTTTCTTCCCCTTGAGGGTTTCCCACTTAAATTTTATGTCCTTGTGTTCCTCTTGCATATTTTTTGATGGTTGTGTTGAATTGATTAATATTAATGGTTAAGCTAATTTGAATGGTTAATGAATGATTGATGTTTAAGTTGATGAATGATCAATGCATGAATAAATTTTTAATCTCTAATGATTAATCCCTCTTCTCGGTGGTTGTTCTTCCAGCAATTGGTATCGAGCAAGGTTCTTCTAAAGAAATTATAACAACTTGGAGGAGATCATTATAGTAGAAGTATGACAGGAAATCAAGTTTAATATAGAAATACACCCTTGTTCATAATGAGAATTTTCTTGAAACCCTTAAGGTTTTATATACGACAGTCCATTTTTTGGTGTTTTCTCTCCCCTCATTAAGTTTCCCACAAATAAAGCTGATAAAAAGACTCATGAAGATGAAAAATCAAGCCTTAGTATAGATCTTGAAGTATGTTTCCCTAAAGGAGAAGATAAAGGTGTCGAAGATGACCTAGGAGTAGAATTTGAATGTGTACCATATATAATTGAACCTCTAAATGCAAAGGAAGAAGAAGATGTGAGTCATGAAGCCCTAATCATTGATTCAAGTAATAAAGAGGCCAAATAAAACCTTCAAGCAGAGTTGACTGGATATAAGAGGAAAATTGGTATGTTTGATATAAGGCATGATGAAAATGATGTATCAAACAATGTTGGCACTATGAGAGTGAGATCATATGCAGTTCATAAAACAAAATGTTACCAACAACAAACCAAGAAGGGCATGACATTTTAAAGAATATAATAAGATGATGGTTCACTAATCTATCAAGCAAGGTATGAGTTTTGGTTCAATGAATATTCCTTCTTGTTCAAACAATGTGAACATAGGACTATGGAGAAGAAGAAGAAGGGGAAAAAGTAGCTCTAAATGGAGCAAATAATTGAGGGGTAGCTTGGTTGAATGGATATGTTGAGGTTGATATCATTAAGTCATAAAGCTCATAATGGATTCTTAAAGGGCTATATGTTGTCTAAGATGTGTTTCTAGTTTAGTCATGAATTCATGAGGTATGTCATAAGGTATCTTGTTTCAAATGATACATCAAGTGTATGTGGGTGTGTTAAGAAATTTTTGATAGTTGAGAGAGTTGTGTGTAAAGTCAAGAAGGTTTGTATGTCCTTGTGGTTTGTGGATCATGAAATTTGGGTTTGAAGAACAAGATTTAAATAATGAGACAAAGTTATGAAGGGTAATAAATTAAAAATTTGGGCATAATGTTGAGAATAATACAAGGTTGAAGGTTTGTGATATAAGAGGTAGAGTGCTCTAAGGCTAGACTAAAGGTCTGTCACAATGAAACAAGGTATGCATTATTGTTTATAGGTCTGAGTTTAATCATTTGATGAAGTCAATGTAAAATGAGAATTTAGTGTTGGTAAAGAAGATCCTATAATTATATGGAATGCATATAATGATATCTTGATCCATCATTTTGTATCAAGATGATCTAAAGGTAGACTAAATGGATCATAAGAGTTGGGGGGAGAAAACCATGTTCCTAAAATAGGTGAATTGTGCAAAGAATGATCTCAGAATGTTCTTTGAAGGTATATTTGTTTCTTAATGTGCTCAATATCATCTATGAGATGTGTTTAGTCTGATGAAGTGGTACAAGTTGTTTCTCAAGGTATCAAGTATTGAAGACATAAGCATGTTTGAGGTTCTATGATTGTGTTTTGAATTTAAGATAGGTGTGATGTTATGTCAACTATACAAGAAGAGGTATGAGTCCTAATAGATAGTAATAAGTCTTGAACTGTGTTGTGTGACTTCATTTGGGATTTGAGTGCTAAATTTGATCTAGTCTAATGTGTCATAGAACCTTATAAAATTTTACATGACTTGATTACACTAAGGGACTCATTAAAGTACCTATAAGGTCATGGTGAAGGTATTATAAGTTATCTTTGCAAAAAGAGGTGTTTACTAATGATATTGGTATGACACAGTTGGATAAGACTATCAAGAGGTATGTACAGTCTCATGTTGATTTCCATAATCAAGTTAAGGCAATATGATGATGGACTGAAGGTGTATATCAGGTGTTTGAGTCTGATTTCTAGGTATGATTGTCATGAAATATGCCCCTTGAAAGTTTTTAAAGCTTAGTAGGTAGGTAAGATAATGCCTTGAGAAATATGAATACTCATCCTAGCTTGGAATAAGACTATGAGACCTCACTTAGATCCGCGACAGGCTTAAGAAGTATGAATATGAGAAGACAAAGTTGTAAAGACTTGGAAAGGCTTACATATGTTGCAGGTACAGTATGAGATGTAAAAATGTCTTCTAAGGATGGTTTACAAGTATGAAGGATAGATGGTAGAGGTAAGGTAAGTATGTGTTTACCTAAGATTGGGATCTAGTTGCATCAAGACACATTTTTGTTTTGTCAAGCTATGAAAAGAACAGTAAGAAGGCCTTGAAGGCCGTTGATAGGATATTAAAGCATAAGAGTATGGTGCTTGGTATTTGATTCCATTAGTAGAATTAAAGCTCTCTTAAGAAAGGTTTAAGTGTTAGAAGGTGATGAAGGATTACATAGTTGTGCAAATCTAAGAAGATATGTTTGATATCTTAATCCTGTTCAATCCATATGTTGTTATCACTCTATGTAGTATTTGAGGAGTTAAGAAGTATTAAGAAACTGAGCAGTGCTTCAAGAACAAGGGGTTGGTCCAAGAAAGGTTTTTATATCTAAAATATCACAAGGTAGGTTTTTGAAGTCTGAGTTTACTCATTTTTTGAAGAACAAGGATGCTAACACAAGGTTCAATGTTGAAGCATGATGTCTTAAGATGGAAGAGGAGTGGTATCATCTGAGACAACTCTATGAAGATTAAATGAGGTATGTCATGGTCAAGTCATATAGTAGTGATGTAAGTAATTTCTAGTGTTAACTATCAAGAAGGATTGTAGCATCATGAAGACTATCATGAAATACATGTTGAGGTGATATTTGGTCAAATAAAAGATGGTACAAGTTGAATTATGTTTGAACACTTTCTTCGATTCTAAGGAGTTAATACAGGTTAGAAAATGTGGTATCTTGACTAGTGATAGTCATGAAATTCATATAATGAAGTCATCAAGTAGGTATGTGGAAACTTGAATAAGATATAAGGTGGATACACTGGTTGACATTATATAATAGGGTAATCAAGGTTTTTCAGGGAATCTTGAAGTGTTAAAAGTTAGGGGGAGAAGAGAATTGCTTCAAGAAGGTCTGTATAAAGTCAAAACAATCTTTGATACATGGTCAAACAAGATGGTACATTATGTATAGGACAAGTATGTTTGTGGACTATGTCATAATGAGTATAAAAATGGTATGTTATTAACAAGAATTACAAATAGAGGAGTTTTTCAGTCTTAGGGGGAGCTGGACAGGTATGTCTTATAGTCTTATTGTTTGTCTTATGCTTGTGAAGTTTGATTGGTTCTTGTTGAGTATGTTATCTTGGAATTCAAGAATAAAACAAAAATGTTTTATTTATTAAGGATAAGAGAAGGAGGAGTAAGTATGTTGTCTCTAAAAAGTTTTTAGTGTCATGATGAGGAGTATATGAATCAGTGCGAGTTAGGTAGGTTTCTCAAGCTCAAGAAGATTGGTAAGTAGGAGTCATGAAGGCATGTATGAAAAAAATGTGTCATTGAAAGGTAATAGGGTGTTTATTTCATTTAGTATGATTATTATTGGTCTATTGGCTTTAGTTGTATGCATGGTCAAGGTAAAAGTCAGTTTTTGGAAAGTATGCATGAGTAGAGGGGGAACAAAGTTGTTGAAAGAGTCAAAATCAGATTGAGATGAAGAATGGATGTCATCATGTTTAGTTGATTTTTCAAACCAAGTGGAGAGCCATTTGTGTTGTAAAAATAGGTTGTTTTAGGTATGTATCTTTGTCAATAATGTTAAAAGGGGGAGAATGAGATGATGGCACATGTTTCTTCGGAGGAGAATGTTGTTTGTGAACTTTTTTCATCAATAGGTTTGCCATCAATGACAAAGGGGGAGATTAGTTGCATAATGTTTTCATTGATGTCAAAGATTGATGTTGTCATTTTTGTATGAGGTAATTGATGTCAAAAGGAAAGGGAAACATGAAGGATGATTGGTAATGTCAAATAAAGTTGAGTTTCTTATTGAGAATTGATTGGTCATGGTGATGGTTCATGGTGTCCTGAGTCATTATGGTGTATTTTAGAGGTAATTTGTGTATGGTGGAGTGGGATGAAGGTTCTTGTAGTTTTTCAATGTTTTCCAAGTGATGTTGAGGTCGGTTTTAGAGAAACAAGTATGTTCTAGGTGATTATTTATGATGCCTAGAGAGCGGTAGATGAGGCATGACATGGTGAAATGAAGCATGTAGTAGATGTTTGAGCATGGTAAGAGAATGGGAAGCATGTAGATGATGAGTAGAGACACTCATATGTGTCTTAAAGTGGTGGTTCAAATGCTAGACAATGGTTTTGGTCTATTTTTAGACCTAGTCTTAGAGAAAACATGCCCGGTGTGGTGGAGTCAATACTTATAGGTGTATTTAGGAAATGGTGATCATTGGAGAGTGTATGGAAGGTTGATATGATGGCTTGGTCTAAAGTTCAGGACCTAATATTGAATATTTTGCAAGTTATGTTAATTTTGCCAAAACCAAGTTCCTAAAGGTGAGAATTTGAGCTAAAAATTGACTTTTTCTACTCGTTGGAGAGTGTATGCTGATATTTACCTTGAGATATGATATTATAATGTATGTGGGTTGATTGAGATTCTGACATGTGGCACACATCCCCTTAGTTATTATATGTTTATAATATACGGGTCACATAGGAATTAGCTATATTAGGTAATGAGTCGACCTACATTGGGATTAGGTGTTACCCATCCATTAAGAGTAATGTATGTCTATATAAAGGATGTGAGTATCATTATGATTATTTCATAGATGTATGATTTGAATCTTCTACTTAGTAGAGGTATATTGGAGGTGTCCCCCTCAAAGTGGATTTACATCTTGGGAGATTGTGGAATTACTCCTTCCTTAAGAAGCATTGTATGGTGTTTCCCTACCTTAAGGGTATTATTCTCTATATATTGAATATTTGGGAATCTTTTCCCACTAATATCTCTTGTGTTGTGTTATCATTTGAAAATTATTCATTTAGTATATGCAAAGATCTTATCAATTAGTATCAAAGCATCAATCTAGACAATTTGTGGGATGAAACCCTAATGTTGGTGATTCACCTATATCTAAAGATCAACTTGTAATTTTTTAGATATTTTTTTTGTGAAGTTCTGAAATCATTCGAGGGATATTCCCTCCAAATTTCAGAGTTTTTGGAGTTTTTTGCGAAAGATATGTCTGTTTTAGGGTTTGAAACCCTAATTTTAAGGTTTAGTCTATATCTTTTGAGTAATGACGAATTCGTTCTTAAAATTTTTTGGGGTAATGTGAATATATTTCACAGTGATATCCCGAAAATGTCAGAAATTTTAGATCTGTTTTGAGATATTTATTGCAGTTTTATGGTTGTTCAAAACTTTCATCCACAAGCCGCAATATTAGGAGTTTTTCTGGTTTTTTTACATTTTTAGAAATCTCTAAAAAATATAATTGGGGTTTTTTTTTTGTTTTTTATAATTTTTGGCCAACCTCTAGTTGATAGGGCTAGAACAAGATTTGATCAAAAGGGTCTATTCCTAAAACCCTAGATTTTATGGATCATGGGGATGATAAATTTTTATGGAGATGGCAAGATTGATGCCAGAGAATGGTGGAATAAATTTATGGAGAGTTGTTTGATAGAGCTCCAAATGAATTGTTTATATTGCTTTCTCATTCAATGATACAGATCTCACGCCATTATATAGGCTGAGAGGGAGAAACGCGTGTAAGAAACATTTATGCAACTGTCCATTAACAAATAACAAACAAATGTATTAATGCTAATGTGCTAACATTCCCCCCCTTAATACATTGCTCTTACAAATGTACCCCCTAAACAAATCAAACTTCACCTTGTCGAGAGGTTTGGTGAGAATATCTGCGATCTGAAAATTAGTAGGGCAGTACTGGAGCTGAATTTGGTGGTTCAAGACCTGTTCACGAATGTAATGACATTCGACCTCAATATGCTTTGTTCGTTCATGGAAAATAGGATTCTTCACAAGCTTCAACACACCTTGATTGTCGCAGTGAATGATGGGAGGTTTCTCTTTAGGAATCCCTATATCTGCGCAGAATGCGACGTAACCAAATTGCTTTGCACACACCCTCGTGCGGTATGCGGTATTCACCTCGGTGGATGAGAGAGCAACAACAGTTTGCTTCTTGATGATCCACGAGATAGGTCCAGATCCGAGATGAAAAACATATCCTGAAGTGGATTTCCTGTCATCAATAGATCCTGCATAGTCCGAGTCTGTATATCCCTGTAAGAAGAACTAAGTGTTCTTCTGATACTCTAGACCAAAGTCAATTGTACCTCGGACATATCTCAACACATGCTTTGCTGCTATCCAATGACATTTCTTTGGCTCCTGCATAAATCTGGCGAGATAGCTCACAGCAAAGCAAAGATCTGGTCTGGTATAAGTCAAGTAAATGAGACTCCCCACAAGCTGCCTGTAGTGAGTGCCATCTACCTGTGGTGAATCCTGGAATCTAGATAATTGCAAACCTTTTTCCATAGGTGTGGACATTGGTTTACAATCTGACATCCCATACTTTTCCAGGAGTGTCTTGGCATATTTCATCTGGGAGACGAAGATATGATTCTTCTTCTACCATATCTCTAAGCCAAGACAATAGTGAAGTAGCCCCAAATCAGTCATGTCGAAGGATTTCTTCAGATCATTCTTTACATCATCTACAAGATTGTCAGAACTTCCTGTGATCACAAGATCATCTACGTACAAAACCAGAATGACAATCTCTGTTCCTACCTTCTTGATATACAAATTTGTATCTGAGGGGCTACGAGTGAATCCATGCTGCAATAGGTGATCATCAATTTTTATATACCATGCCCTAGGTGCTTGTTTAAGTCCATAAAGAGACTTTATCAGACGACATACCTTCTGTGGTTGATGCTCGTCTACAAACCCTTCAGGTTGGGCCATGTACACTTCTTCTTGTAGATCACCGTTTAGAAAAGCACTCTTGACATCCATATGCTGAAGTTTCCATCCATTTTGTGCTGCCAGTGCACATACAACTCTGATGGTTTTGATCTTCGCAGGTGCAAGGTCTCATCATAGTCAATTCCTTCTTCTTTGAGCATAACCCTTTGCGACAAGTCGTGCTTTGTGTTTGTCGATTGAACCATCTCGCCTTATATTTTGTTTTGAAAATCCATTTGCAGCCAATGGATTTATTACCTGAGGCGGATCGACAAGTTCCCACGTCGATTCTCAATCGGGAATCATATTCAACATCCATAGCTTTGTTTCCACCGTGGTTGGTCTAATGCCTCACGAATGTGTCGGGTTCGGTGCTCTCAACAACCGAACTCATGAGTGCAAAATTTACCTCATGTCTAGCTTGACTTTGTGTTCTAACTCCTGTAGAAGTACCAGAAGTGAGTTCGGTGTGTGCATCCTCGATAGTACTGGACCCATTTTGGACGTTGGTGCTGCTGATGTGAAGATGTGTTTTCCAGTGTGCCAAGATCAATGAACAAGTCTCCACTTAGCTCTTCTTCTTTCTGAGAATAATCATCTTGCTCATCATCTGGATGTGTGAGCAATCTATGTGACGAGGTCGGTACTGGATCTTCATTGTGTGGCAGGGAGTCAAAGGACGACTCATCACATACCACATCTCAACTCTCGTAGATCTTCTTCGTCTCGGATCCATGAGACGATATGCCTTTGAGGTAGTACTATACCCCAAGAAAAGATATGGCGTTGTCTTTTTGGATCGATCTTCTTCCTTCTCTTATCCGGAACATGCATATATGCAAAGTCTGACAACCAAAAACTCAAATGATGAATAGAAGGTTTACGACCAGTCCATACCTCTTCCTGTCTTCTTGTTCTCGCAAGATCTTCGTGGGTGTCCGGTTGAGTAGATACACTGCTGTCTGGACTGCTTCTGCCCAAAACTGATCCTCCAACTTGGCGGTCGAGAGCATACAACGAGCCATCTCCATGACAGTCCTATTGTGGCGCTCGGAAATCCCATTCTTGTTGGGCGTATAGGGAGCGATCAAATGTTGCCGAATGCCATGCTTTCTTGGGTATGCTAAGAACTTCTTTGACACAAATTCCCCCTCGATCTGAGCGGAGGAGAAGAAGAGGCTTCCCAGACTGCCTGGTGGCTTGCTGGTAGAAGGTCTGAAATTTGCAAGTGCCTCACTCTTCTTCCGAAGGAAATATACCCACATTTTCCGTGAGTAATCATCAATGATGAGTTGAAAGTACGTAAAACCTTGAAAGCTAGCTGGCAGGGGTCCACACAGATCGGTGTGAACGACCTGAAGAGGCTCTGTAGAATGATAAGAGCTTTGTTTGAATGGACCTCTATGTTGTTTGCCCGCAAGAAGACATCCTGAGCAAACAGTAAGGAATGGGAGAGTGGAGGAAGCCCTCTTACCATTTCCTTTACACTGAGTTGATGCAGAGCCTCAGCAGAAAGATGACCATATCGAAAGTGCCAAAGTGCGGTGGACTCTGCCATTGATGCAGAGAGAGCAACGCTAGATGAAGTGACCGCATCCAGTGTAAATAGACGGCCCTTCAGAAATGCGTGAGCAATGACTGACTCTCCCTGGGAAATGATGCAGGACTTGACCCCTTTTTCAACAAAGAATTCAACTCATTCTATGGTTAAGAAGTTGACTTATAGACAAAATATTTGAAGTCAAACTGGAACATAGAGCACCTTTGTGAGTGTACATCTTCGTGTTCCAAGAGGAATGATGACATCACCAATCCCTGCTGCAATATACTCTTGATTGTCTGCAATGGTGATCCGATCTCCGATGGGCGGTCACTCACTCAGTATGAAACAACTTCTTGTTGTCGAGTCATGTGTTCACGGCGCTGAATCAATCAACTAGACATCTTCTCGGCTGCGCGAAGTCTCGTGAGACTAGAACAATGTCGAATGAGTCGTATCTGGTACCTCTTCATCGGATGTGGCATCCTCCGAGCAGCAAATGTGGCCTCCTCCCGAGCAGCAATGTGGCCCTTCTGCCTCTGATTACGAGCATGCCATCGGGATTTCTTGGAATATCCTCGGCCAGAAGTGCTCTCTTCGCCATAATTTCCATACTTGCGACCATTGAAATAACAGTTCGCAGTCGTGTGCGTATCCGTGGAGAAAATGTGGCACCACCGATCCACCTTGTGATTATGCTACTTACGGGTGGCCTGTGAAGATGGGCTCACTAAGCATGTTGCTTCTGATTCTGGGGGGTAGATTTCCCTTTCCGAGGCTTATGTTTTTGCCTCGTGATGAGAGCCTTGTCTTCGAAGGCTTCTTGTACATTTTGCATGGCTTCTTCCTGCTAGAGATAATTCACCAGGGTTGTAAAACTCACCTCCTATTGAGTGATTGTCAACGTGGTGATCAATGTCTGGCTGTGAAGGAAGAGCTCGTAGGGTGAGCGGGACAAGTAACTTATCGTCCACTGGTTCACCAAGTGCAGAGAGTTCTAAACGTAACTCAGCTACACGCCGCAAGAAGGCTTCTACTGACTCGCCATCATTCATACTCATCGTATGAAGCTTTGTCTGAAGTTGCAACTTTGTCGTCAGATTCTTAGCTTCGTAGATGGTACACAATACGCTCCATGCCTGAGAAGAAGCAGTTGCTTCCTGAATGTATGGCTGCACCTCATCAGAAAGACTCAGGGTGATGAGCATTAGCGCTTTCGCATCAGCCTTTTCATATTTTTCCAACAGATCATCGTCTGTGGGAGGGGCATCTTTGCCAGAGACAATCCCCCAAAGATCTTTGAATTGAAGAATCATCCGCATTTTGGTTTTCCATGCGGAAAATTTGGCCCTTTCAAGAGTTGGGCATCGGATAGCAATATTTTTGGAGCAGACATTTTCAAAAACTCAAAAATGTATTTTATTTATTTATTTATTTTTCAAAAATGGCTACAATGCTTACTGAAGGAATCTATCCCGAAGATGGGCTCTATAGGCTCAGCAAAGCGGTGAGAGGCCGACGCTCTCTGTGGGCGTTCTATTTCACGTTCGTCATCTGCATCATAACCACGTTCAAGTTCTGCATGAATCCGCCGTGCTTGACATCGAACGTCGAAACAAAAGTATTCCAACAGTCCTCGGCGCACAATCTCGTCAAAGAGAATGTTCCCAGTGTTGTGTAGCTCGTTGACCAAGGCAAAGAACAGCCCAGTGGTGTCTTCATTGTCATTCAATGCCCAAATATTTGGTGCATTGCTTGCGGTGCTTTGTGCATTTGAAAACTGAGACATACACCCACACACATTTTTGTAATTTCCCGTCTTTGCATACACATACAGGGGTTTCACGTTGGGTTCACCTCCACGCCAGCAAGTGCATGAGTCTCCCTTGGTCATTCCAGCACACAGCAAATGCTCCCCACATTTCTCCAAAGCAGACAGAGGACAACAAACAAATATTTTGCTCCCCACGTTTCTTAACCAGCAAAGAACAACAAACATGTTTGGGGCACAGCAGGTTGAGTCTCCTCACGTTCCAGTCTCCTCCACGCACAGGTTCAGCACTCCTTCACACACGCACAGCAAAAAAACGGGACAGGCACAGGTTCAGCACTCCTTCACGCACCAGTCTCCTCCACGCACTGCAAAAACGGGACAGTTTCGCACCAGCAAAGAACTCTCCATGCACTGCAAAAATACGGGACAGTTTCGCACCAGCAAAGAACTCTCCACGCACTGCAAAAACGGGACAGTTTCGCACCAGCAAAGAACTCTCCACGCACTGCAAAAACGCGGGACAGTCACTCAAACTTTTCTCTTCACGAACTCCACACGCAGACTTGTTGCTCTTCTCCACGCACAGCACGAACTTGCTCTGATACCAATGATAGAGCTCCAAATGAATTGTTTATATTGCTTTCTCATTCAATGATATAGAGCTCACGCCATTATATAGGATGAGAGGGAGAAACGCGTGTAAGAAACGGTTATGCAACTGTCCATTAACAAATAACAAACAAATGTATTAATGCTAATGTGCTAACATTGTTCAACATCATTAGTATTTGGATTTTTAGAATTTTGGATTAGTGGCCCTATACTGATTTTGTTTTTTGAGTTAGAAAAGGAAATGTCTAATTGGTCTTGGGAGGAATCAGAACAAGTCGTCATGGATAAATGGAAAAAAAAAGAAGCATAACAGGAGGAAGAATAAGAATGTACATATAATAGTGAGGAAGATGAAAAATCAGAAGAAGAATATGAAGAAGAATAAAATGTTGATGTTGAAGATGGTACACATGATTTAGAAGGAGAGATAGTGGATCAAGATAAGAGTTCAGATAATGCATCTCCAAAGAAGGAAGCTTCAATATTTTAGTTTGAAGGGTATATTCAAAGGAAAAAGGTAATTGTTTCCATAAACCATAGAAGAAAACATAACTTAATCAATATTTATATAGCTCAACATCTACATGTTCAAGCAAAACATATCAAGGAAACTCAAGTAAATGGTAAGCATATTCAAGTTTTTGAAGATTTAAAGCTCTCTATGGATAAATATGTTTTACATTCATATTTTTATGCTTTAGACATGGATGGTATGGATATTGTTCTTAGATATCCTTGGTTAGAGACCTTGGGAACAATCAATATTAATATATAAAATAAATTCATGAAATTATGGTACAAGAGAAAGAAAATTACATTGCAGGATATCACACTTAGCAAGGAAAAAAGTAATGTCAAGATTGAGCATGAAGATGAAATTGAAGATGGTGAAGAAGGGAATAAGGATGATTAAGAAGGAGAGGCTGAATAACATGATGAAAAAGAAAAAAAATCATCTAATCAAGAAAAAAATGAATAAAAAATAAGGTGGAAGAGGAAACGAAAGTTGAAGAAAAGGTTGAGGATACTAAGGTTGCATCATATAGACACCCACATCATCATGAGAGGAAAAAATAATGGAGATATGTTAGCACACATGAGGGCAACAATATATATGTATATACAAGGAATTAGAGGATAAATCATTATGGCTATACATGGAATCAATGGAGAAACAATTATATGACATGGAATCACATGAATAATTATTATGGATATGAATGGATGTCAAGGAGGAACACATATAGACATGGACAGAATAAAAAAGGAGGGCAATAGAATATGGAATCAGGTTTGGAGAAGCATCACCCACTAATATCTCATATGGGTGGTTGGATGATCGGGCACAATGACAAGTGTGTAATGCACACTCATTATATGGCTTCTTCTTATGTTTCGGGAAAAACATGTCAAGGAGGGAGGGAATGCTATGTACCTTGGGATATTATATTATAATATATATGGGTTGATGGAGATGTTGACATGTGGCACTAATCCCCTTAGTTAGTATGTGTTTATAATATATGGGCTCACATAGGAATTAGTTATATTGGGTAATGAGTTGGCCTACATTAGGATTACGTGTTACGTATGCATTTAGAGTCATGTATGTCTATATAAAGGATGTGATTATCATTATACGTATTTCATGGATGTATAAGTTGAGTCTTGTACTTGGTAGAGGTATAATGGAGGTTTCCCCCTCGAAGCGGTTTTCTATCTTGGGATATTGTGGAGTTACGCCTTCCTTAAGGAGCATTGTATGGTGTTGCCCTAGCTTAAGGGTATTATTCTACATAGATTGAATGTTTGTGCATATTGGCCCACCAATATCTCTTGTCTTGTGTTATATTCCATAAATTATTCATTTATTATATGCAAAGATATTATCATTAAGAAGGTAAACAACTTTTAAACCTTCTTAAAACCATAGCTTGGTAGCGACTTGGAAGAAATTATTTGTAGTGGTCCAGAATTGATTGGTTGATCAAATGTGATGATTGGGTTTTGTAGAAGACTCTTTCAGCTTTCTTTTTATGTAATTTATAGGTTGTGATAGTATGTGGTCCCCACTTAAAAATGCTTATTTATGGATATTTTCAGTTTGTGCAAAAAATTTCCATTGAATCTAACGACTAATTTAGAATTTATTGAAGCATGGGAGTTGTTCTTCACTTCCATGATGTTTTTAGATCATGGTTGAGCCTTTAGGAGGTCAATTGTGCCATATTTTTTAGGACTATTTTAAGGCAATTTTTAGCATTTTTTAGCAGTCTAGGTGTAACACAGTTTTGGAGGTTCTACAAGCTATTTTATGGATTGATTTGATTTTTTTGATGATCTTGAGATCAATATATTTACAATGGTATATCACACTTAAGTTTTTGATGATTTTTAAGGAAGCTATGTCCTATTCTCCGAAGGCTAATTTTGAGGGTGATTGGTTGTGCATGATCTCAAGTGGGTTTCATGGCATGAGATGTTTTTCTGAGTTGCTTCATGATTGTTGGAGGTTTTTTAAGGCTTATAAAAAATCAAGAAGTGCATATTTGCTACACTATTTGGAATACTGTTAGAACACATCATCTACAAGGAAGGTTTGTTGGTCGATCCAACTAAGGTTGCAGTCATTAACGGCCTAAAAGAGCCTACCAGTCAGAGTGAGGTACGTGGATTCTTGGGTCACATAGGGCATTATAAAAAATTCATAAAGGGATATGCCAAGGTTGCCGCACCTTTGGAGGAGTTACTAAAAGGAAAAGGTATGTTTTACTTACTATAGCAATGCACATTTGAGATATTGAAAGATAAACTTACTATAGTGCCTATTTTGTGTTTTCCTTCATGGGACCAACAATTTCATGTACATGTGGATGCCTCTGGCATGACCATTGGCATGGTGTTAGCTCAGCAAGGAGAAGGTATTATAGATCATCCTATCTATTTTGCTAGTAGAAAGTTGACTCCTGCAGATCAAAATTACACCACAACAGAGCGTGAAGATTTGTCAATGATTTATGCGCTACATAAATTCAGATAGTACCTCCTAGCTACACCATTTTTCTTTTATATAGATCACATGGAATTTAAGTATTTGGTAAACAAGCCCATTTTATAGGGGCGTATATGTAGATGGGTGCTCTTATTTCAAGAATTTGGTTTCATAGTTGTGGTAAAACAAGGGAAAAGTAATTCTGGACCAGACCATCTATCCAAAAAATAGTCAGGAGAATTGAGAGGGAAATTATGTTGTGATGTTGTTCTAGAGAGATATCAGGTATAATCGAGCTAGGGCATATGTGGAAATCAACTTGAAGGAATAAGTCTTGTGCATGGAGGCTAGAGAGATGGTATGATGGAGATAGAGAGGAGAGTGAGATTCATAGAGTCATTAACAATTGTTGAAGCAAAATTTCATATATTAAATTCATTTTATATGGATTTGGTTGGTTCTGAGTCATCTAGGGGGTTAGTGCTCTACTAAGCTAGGGGTTGGTACTCCTTGTAGGGTTGGTGCTCTACTAAACTGGGGGTTGGCCCTCCTTGTAGGGTTAGTTCTCCTTTTAGGGTTGGTGCTCTACTAAATCAAGAGTTGGTGTTACTTGTGGGGTTAATTCCTCACTAAACCTAGGGGTTGGCGCTCCTTTTTGAGTTTGTACTCAACTAAATTTGAAACATGGCTATAATAAAGTTTTATTTCGATGGGTTTTATTCCAGCTTAAATATGGTGTCCATGTGTTCTTTTGTTCTTATTACATATGTTTTTATGGTAATGTTGCATTGATTAATCTTAATGGTTAAGCTAAGTTAAAGGGTTGATGAATGATTTATGTTTAAGTGTATGGATGATCAATGAATGGATAAAGTTTTATCTCCACCGATTCACCCCCCTCTTAGTGGTTTTGTTTCCAACAACATTCTATAATAGGATGAATTCATACTCATCCTAATTTTGTATGTTGATGACTTGTTGATCATGGGTAGTTATTCCTCTATTATTGATTTTGTGAAGATTTACTTGGCCAATAATTTCTCCATGTGTGACTTTGGTTTTCTTCATTACTTTCTTCAGATTCAGATTTCACAATATGAATCAGGAATTATAATTTCACAACCTAAGTACTCCCTTGATTTGCTAGCTTAGTTTCACATGTCTGATTGTTTTCCTTCTCCTACTCCTTTCCTTTATGGGGTTAAACTGGTTTATGATTTCTCTACTCCTATGGTTTATGGTGCCCTTTATCGAAAGTTGGTGGGGATCTTGATTTACCTGACTCACACTCAGCCATATCTTTCGTATGTTGTTGGGATCATGTCTAGATTTATGTAAGAACATCATGAGTTGTATTGGAAAGCAACGAAGTAGATCTTTCACTATTTTCATGGCACTCATACATATGACAATCATTATCTAGGAGGGACAAAGATTGACTTGGTTGGATATACAAAGTTTGATTGGGTTTGTGATCTAGATCATCATAAATCTACCTCAAGCTACAATTTCTCTCTTGGTTTGGGACCTGTCAGTTAGTCTAGCAATAAGCATAATGTTATTTACATATCATCTACAAAGGAATAGTATAGAGGAGAAGTTAATGCTGCCACAAAAGTTGTTTGGTAGCAGGGAATCTTAACAGAGTTTGGTATTCACTTTTGGAATCCTACTATCATCTACAGTGACAACATGAGCACCATCTCAATTTTTTAAAATTTGGTTCAACATCAACGAATGAAGCACATTGAGATTCACATGCATTTAATTCAAGAGATGATACATGAAGACATCATCGATTTACAATATTGTCAGAATTTTGATCAGGTTGCTAACATATTCATCAAGCCCTTCACTGAGGTGAAGTTTCTTTACTTATGGTATCTTCATGGGGTGAGATCTTATGTAGCCACCCATATTCTTCAGGATGTCTATCATGTTCTCCTCTTCGTCTTTTCTGAAAATATGTAGTTTGTACATGGGTACATTATCATGCCTTTAGTTTCTGAGACCCATTAACACATCTTTCTTAGTTATCTAGGGGATTTATCTGTCTTTTTATGAATTTCCATGACCTCTAACCTTAGCTTCGATGAAGGGGGGTGTTGGTGTGTGTGACTTGTTTCTTCATCACTTAGTGTCTTATCCACCTCGCATGGTGAGTCATCTCACTTAGGTGAGATCATAGGTCACATGAGTTATATGACACATGGAATATTTCTTCATATAATTTTTCATTTTCATATGTGTCAATGGCATCATATGATTTACATTTCATTTTGGAATTGTAACTCGTATTTTTCTCATGGAGAGAATGATTTTCTAGACACGGGAGTTACATAACACTCCGATATGCACCCTCTTATTGTGATCTATGAGTATGAGTAGACCTATTCTTTATGCATGATTTTCCTTATCATTTTATTTCATTTTCTCAATACTTGGAGCGCTCACATCACCATTGGAGTGCAACCTCTTCAATGTGCATGGGGTTTTGTATTGATCCTTTCAAAACAATCTCATAGTGTCTTTAACACTAATAAGTATCTATCTATAATTTGAATTTCAATCATAGATTCAAAGTATCTATAATTAAGCCTAAATTTTTATTTAAGATAATTAAATACATCTACTCCCTCTAAAATTTGATAAATAAATCACCAATGGTGTGTATGTTGATCCACACACAACCACACATACATGTACTCTCTTCCTTGGGAGTTTGAGATTCTCATCTCATGAAATATTGTGTTGTACAAAAGAACTTATAGTATTATTAGTGCATTGTCTTGAAATCTAGTACGTAACACTATATTATTACATATCATCTCACATCCTCCATTACATTCCTATAGTTCCTCGTAGTAGTGCACTCACCTTACATATTTGTAGCTTCTTCTAGTATTGTGCTACACTTTGCAACTTTCATTTTGTGTGTAGCCTTTATGACTTAACATCCACATGTGAGCTTCATTTTATCATATAGCATGCTAAATGGCACTCCCAATAAGTGCATCATGTCGAACTATCCATTAACCTTCTATACACTGGAACTTCACTCACCACACTAATAAAAAGACCATTTTTCACCTGACTAGTACATGAACAATTATAAATACTACATTTTATAATCATTGTTTGATGTAACTTTCTTCTTGCGATGTTGTATATATATAAATTATTTGATCTGGAAGGTGAATAAATGACCATAGAACATATGGTAGTGAAAAATTGCATTCCTTAACTATTTTATATCTCTCATGCTCATTTTAATCTCATTTTAGGCTAGGAAAATCAATTAGGATGTGTCTACCCCCTTTATGATAATAGAATCATAATTCATAACCCTACTAAACATTGAACACCCCCTATTATTTATCATTGAATATAATTTGCAATATGTTATAAATCACTTCTACAATCAAATATGGCTGGATTTACTAGTGTATTAGTTATTCACTACACATTATATAATGTGTAGCTTATCTTCAAGCACAAAATTGTCACATGTACCAATATCCTCCTTGGTAGTTAGAAAATCAAATCTTTACATTTCAAATTAGTACAATGCCTTACCATTTAATAGATTGGATTTTGTGTTTTTAATGGATTTGTTTCACATATGCCAATATCATAATCCAAGATTTTCTTCAACATAGAGTAAATACCTTCAGGGTATCGATTTCACCAAATTCTCATGGGTGATAACATTATGGTTTAATAAACATTCTTATTTAATGAAATAAATAAATTATATTTTATTGTGGCATAAATTATATTTTCTGAGTTTTAAAATATAAATACATGTAAAAATTTTGGTTGTTAGAGAGTTTTTTTCGGTCCCAAAATTCCCCTTTTTGAAGTTAAGTTTCAAAAGAAATTTTGAGTCTCAGTGCCTTGGAGTATCGAATCTGTCAAGCCCGACATTGTTTGCGCTTTCCTGTTCATAGAGAACAATTTGAAAGTCGGGCGTAT
The DNA here is from genome assembly GCA_018340775.1 of Taxus wallichiana var. yunnanensis. NCBI lineage: Eukaryota > Viridiplantae > Streptophyta > Pinopsida > Cupressales > Taxaceae > Taxus > Taxus wallichiana. The sequence continues at coordinate 412,265,623 of CM031242.1, read as the reverse complement.
GGTAAATTTTTGTTCCTTTCCTTTTCATTTTCTTCCCGCAGATTGGGAATGGCATGTGTATTTTCCTCGTTAATTTTTACCCAAGATTCCATAGGTAATACGTGGATATTTTTGACTGGATGTAGTTTGGCCATATTTCAAAGTTGAGCATAATCCTCCAAGTGTCCAAATAGCGCAACTCCAAGGGCAGGGTACAAGGGACAATCCTCAAATAAGCGTAGGCTTTCTGTGTGTCCCAGGTACAAAATAAAGACATAATAAGCTAAAATCGTCTAAGTATGGAAGGCTCAACGGATGGCGCCACGTGCCTCATCGGCGCAGCTTCAAGAGTCAAAGATGGAGGTAGTTCTCAAACTTGCGCCAATCCTCCATGTGTCCTAGGTCCAAAAGGGATAGAGCCGATCATTAAAATTGGCTAAGTATGGGTGGGTTGGCGAAGTCTCCACGTGCCTTAACGGTGCTATTTCAAAAGTGAAATCAAAGGGTCAATCTTCAAGTAGCGCCAGCTCGCAATGTGGTTAAAGTTAATGAGGTGACAGAGTTGGCCGTTGAAAAGTCAAAGACTGATGGAAGGGGACACGTGTCATCTCAACACTATTTTAAGGGGAACTTCTAAAATGGAAACTCAAATGAGTGCCACCCTCCACGTGTCTAGGGGTCAACATAGGTCAAGTAGGAAATAGACTCGAATCGGTAAAGTATGAAGGAATCGACATAGCTCTCCACGTGTCATCCTGACGTAGCTTCAAAGGAAAAAATTGTAGAAGGCATCCACAGGCCCGCTCCAATTAATTTCTCCCATGTGGGTGGCCCAAATTTTAAGTTGTAAAATCAAATCGAATGGCCCATGTTTTAACTGGTAAAATAATGTAACGGCCGTATATTTAAAAAATTATTTCTTTCCGCCATTAACGTTTCTTTACAAATCAAGAATTCGAAGGGGCCTGGATGATTGGAATAAGTTGTAACTATTTCTTTCTTGCTTGAGGAAGTTGTAACCGTCTCCTGTGAGCTATATCATGGCCTTTTAAAGCAATTGTAAAGGGTTGGAATTTTGATTATTCTAGAACTGATATTTTGAATTGAAAGAAATCAATACAAAGGTTTTTCCCTTTTTCTTCTATTTTCTCTTTCCTTCTGGTTTTGATCTGTGAATCATCTAATCCTTGCATGCTTGGAAACTTTGTGTTCTAGTTTACATAATCTCCAAAACTTACAGTCTGCGAATTATGTCTGTTATAAACGTGGATGATTCTACTTTGTATCTCATTTGCACAATACATATAAGGGTTTTCTCTGCCATCTCTTTTCCCTGAAAGTATTGTTTTCTTTTGCCTCCCTCCTCTCTTCAAATTATTCTATTCTCATGTATTGATAACTTTCCAGGCTTAAAACACATTTTAGGATATCGAGAAACCACCATTGAATGAAAGAATGTGCATTTGTACATAGGTTTTGCTCCTACTTTCAATAAGGGAACCTCTCCCATTAAAGAGGAGGGACTTGCTTGTCCCCTGACTGTGGTTTCATTCCAAGTGCAAATCTGAAACCCAATAGTTTTTGGTGAATCCACTAGGGAATTTGTTCAACAAATTTCCTTTCTAAAAAGAACAAATAATTTGCTCATTTCTTTGATTTGGCGACTCTAAGATATACTCGTGGTAAAAGGGCTCTTGGAATTGAGGATCCCCAATTTCAACTCTTGGATCAACAAGGTTTTCAACTTCCTCCAACAGGAAGAAATAGAAGATTTTTTTCCATAAGCACACCTCCTGTTGAAGATAGAGCTTCTAGTATTATCATTCCTCAAGCACAACTTAGTCCTAATCTTCATGCCCTAATCCTTGCTGGTGTCTCAGTTCCAATTCAAACAATATTTCCAAGGATGGTAACACCTCGACCTTGGGGACAAAGAGTTGGGCCTCTAGCTCTTCCTCAACCATTGCATGAGTTACCTAGGGGTGACAGGAAGAATTTTCCCAAATTTGGAGGTGATGGAAAAGTTCACCCTGATGAACACATTGCAGCCTTCATTATTGCATGTGGGGTCCTTGGAGTTGAACATGAGGATGTCTCTATTAGGTTGTTTTTGGAGACCTTGCAAGATAATTCTACAGATTGGTTTTACTATTTTCCTGCTAGGACCATCATTAATTGGACTACTATGAGAATTGAATTTGAGCAGCATTTCAAACCTGCTGAAGATGTGCATGCTTTGCTAGCTCATATTTCTCAAATCAAGGAGGAGCCACATGAGCCTATGAGAGAATTTATGGCCAAGTTTAACAAGTTGATTAACAAGATACCAGTAAATACTAGGCCCATTGATCCGATTCAGAATTGTTTCTTCTTGAATGATCAATTACCGGAAGTAAGCTATGCCTTGAGGAGAGAAAATCTTGCAAATTTGGATGCTGATCAGAGATTGGTTGTCAGTGTGGAAGATGACTTGATCATGTCTAGTAAGCTGAAAAGGGAGTCTTTCAAATCCAAAGCATCTTCTTCTTCCCCTTCTCCTGGAGGTAATGTAGATCAGTTGGTACAAAATTTGGCTAATGACCTCATTGCCATTAAGAAATAATTGGCTCAACATGCTCCATATCAAGATGTTCCAAGGAAGAACTTTCAGCCTAGGAACCGCTTGCCCTCTTCTCAAACCATGTTGGCTATTGAAGGTCCACACCTCAAGGTGCCTGTTAATCTTTTGTGAAGTTATTCACTTTGATGATAAGGAAGAAAATGGGCTCTATGATGAATAAGAAGAGGAAACTGATGAAAAACTAGAGGAACCTGGTGGTTCTCAAGTTCATTTCCTCACCACTGAGGGTGTGGATGATCAATATGACTATGATGATGTAATGGCTAAGATGAACAGTGAATTATATGTTGTCATGTCTCGGGAGCAGACCAATAAAAAGGAAAAAGTGGTGCAACCTGCAAAAAGATCCAAGGATTACTCCATCACCATCCCAGTGATTGCAAGAAAAGGAGCTCCTATTCCTACTGCTTCCACCCAAAAGGTAAGCTCTGCTAGGTCTTCTTCCTCTACTTCTGCTTCTGAGAATTCTTTTCCAATAAATGATAAAACCGATAGATCAAAAGCTCCTCCTACTCCTATTAGTGATTTCCCACCCACATATATATCTTTTGACATTATAGACCATCTTAAAAAGACCAAGATTCAGATTTCGAGGCGAGAGTTATATCGAACCCATCCTAAATCCTTTGCCAAAATGGTTAACTTTGTAAATTCTAAATCTAAAACCCCAGCTCATTCTTATAAAGGCCTTTTGCCCAATCCTTCTTCTCTTCCTCAACTTGGCATTGTGGCTGCAGTCACTTCACCTAATGAGAAGATCAAACCTTCTATGTGACTCTCCTCATAGCTATCCACAAGCTTAGCAATTGTATCATTGATTCTGGTGCATCTAATAATGTAATGCTTGCAAAAGTGGCTCATACTTTGGGTCTAACCTTAACCCACACTTATGGTTTTTGATATTCCATGGAAAGTAGAGAAGTGCCTTTAGTTGGGAGAATCAAGGATGCACAAGTAGCTTTTGCTGCTTTACCAGAGAAGAAGGTCTTGGTTACCATCTTGGTTGTTGATATCTCTCCTTCCTATTGCATGTTGCTAAGTAGGAACTTTTACAAAGATGTTGGAGGTGAGATCCAAATGGATTGGTCACATGCCGTGATCCCTATCAATGGGAAGATGAAGAAGCTTCTACCTGAGAAACAAGAAAAGTATATTGTGTAAAAGAGAGATGATCCTAAAGCACAAATAATGTATGAAGACATTGGGCATGGGAACTACATAATCAGGTCATAAGAGGAGACAAGTCTACCAAAGGAAGTGTTGCTTGATACTAATGGTGTGTGGATTTTGGAGTTTGATGGAAGTTGTTCCTCAGTTGGTTCTGGATCTGGTGTAGTGCTCATTTCTCCTGGGGATAAGGTTCATCCTTTCTCTTTCAAATTTTAGTTTGAAAATACCAACAATATTGTTGAGTATGAGGCCCTTATTCTTGGCTTGAGCATGACAAAAGAAATGGGAGTGAAGAACCTTCTTGCTCGTGGAGATGCCGAACTAATTGTAAAACAAGTTAGAGACCTTTATTAGGTAAAGAAAATAAGGTTGAAGCACTATAGGAATTTGGTCTAGAATTCCATCAAATTCCTTGATGCTTTTTCCATTGAAGCTATGCCAAGGGAAAGGAATGCTAGGGCTGACTCTCTAGCTATTTCAAGGTCCTTATTGATTCCTCATCCTAATTTTCCTCAGGAGAAATTCACCATTGAGATGATCCATAGACCCAGTGTGCCTGACAATGCAAATAATTGGCAAGTTTTCAATGATGACCAACATTTACTTTCTTTCTTGGAGCTCAGAGACAACTTTGATCAACTATACTTTGAAGGAAATGGATATTCCTAGAGAGTGTGTGTCATCAAATGAAGAGGGTGTTAAAGAAGAGATGGATCAAGATGGATGCATTAATCTAAAACGCAAAAAAATCCCTAAAGGGATGGTGAGTTCGGAGGATCTTTTGATAAATATGATAGATATATGAATTCTAAAGTTTCCCAAGGAGCTTGAAAATCTACTGAGACTAAGAAAGTAAATATTGGGAGTCTTGATGATCCCAAAATGGTCAACATTGGAAAATGCTACACTAAAGAAGGGAAAAAGAAGGTGGTGAATTTGTTGAAGAAGTATGTTGATGTTCTGGCTTACTCTTATGATGATCTTAAGGCTTTTCAACCTAAATAAATGCAACATTTCATTCCTCTTAAGCCTGGGATAAAACCCTTCAAACAGAAGCAAAGGCAATATAATCCAAAGATAGTTGATACAATTTTCCAAGAAATACAGAAGCTTCTGAAGGCTAGGACCATCTTCCCCATCCACCATTCAACGTGGATTACTAATATAGTGTCTATGAGGAAGAAGAATGGTGAGATCCGGATCTGTGTGGACTTCAGAAATATAAATTAGGGTTATTTGAAGGACAATTACCCTCTCCCCATGATGGACCAAGTATTGCAAGCCATTACAGGCTCAGAGATGATATCTATGTTAGATGGATTCTCGGGGTACAATCAAGTGGAGGTGACTATTGTAGATCAACATAAGACTTCCTTTACTACTCCTTGGGGCACCTTTGCATACAAGAGGATGTAATTTTGTCTCATCAATGTTGGTGCTACTTTCCAGAGGGCCATGGACTTGCCTTTTGGTAGTTTGAAATGGAAATACATTATTGTGTATTTGGATGACTTTACAGTGTTTTCTAAAGCAAGAAAAGATCACTTCCAACACCTTGAAACAGTATTGCAGAGGTGTAGAGAACATGGAATTTATTTAAACCCTAAGAAGTCTGTGTTTTGTGTCACAGAAGGAAAGTTGTTGGGAAATGTTGTTTCAAAGGAAGGGATCAAGATTGATCCAGAGAGAGTTTAGGTTGTCCATCAAATTCCTCTTCCATCGAGTAAGAAGGGTGTCCATTCTTTCTTTGGTAAGATCAATTTCCTTAGGATATTCATCCTTGATTTTGTAGAACTTACTATGAGCATTGCTCGCATGATGCTAGGGAAGAAATATTTTGGTTGATTCTCTGAAGGGAAGAAATCATTTGAGGACATTAAACAAAGCTATTACAAAGACTCCGGTCTTGGCATGCCCTGACTTTAGCAAAGATTTCATTATCTATTGTTATGCCACTAAAAATACCCTAGCTGTTGTGTTAGCCCAGAAGAATGTTGAAGATCATGAGCTCCCAATTGCATTCACGAGTTATGTCTTGAAAAATCATGAGCTGAACTACACCATGATGGAGAAACATGCTTTTGCAGTTGTCAAAGTTGTCAAGTAGTTTACGTTTTACATCCTTAATTCTCATTCTGTGGTGCTTTGGTGCCTAATACAACAATCAAATCCATTCTTACTCAGCAAGAATTTGGAACCAAGAGAGGTAATTGGGTAGCAAAGGTGCAAGAGTATGATCTTGATATCAGGCCAACAAAGCTAGTTCGGGGTAAGGGCATGTGTGAACTCATTTCTGAGGGAGTTGCTAAGGAGTTGTCCAAAGATGAAGTTGATGTCCCTATTGTTTTGTTCCTCAGCTCAACAAATGTATGGTATGCTAAAATTGCTCACTTTTTGACTTATGGAGAGTGTCCTTATCACTTGAGTGCCAAAGAGAAGAGAGCTATTAAACTGAGGTCTTCCCAATATGTGCTATGGGAGAATGCTCTATTCAAACGAGGCATAGATGGAAGGTTTTTGAAGTGTGTAGACAAGGAGCAACAAAAGAAGTTGTTCTCTACTTTTCATGACCAGGCTTGTGGAGGTCATTTCTCCTCTGCTATAACATCTCATAAAATACTTCGTGTTGGTTATTATTGGCCCAATCTATTCAGAGATGCGTTAAAATGGGTTGGTAAATGTGTAGCATGCCAAATGTTTGTTAGAAGACCTAAGTTGGTTGCTTTACCTCTCAAGCCTATAGTGATTAAAGAGCCATTTCAACAATGGGTTTTAGACTTCATTAGAACTCTTAACCCACCTTCCAGTGTTGGACATACCCATGTGTTGACTACCACAGATTACTTCACCAAGTGGGTGGAAGCCATCTCATTCAAGAGCACTACTTCCAAGGTATTTTACAACTTCATTAAGGAGAACATATTGATCAGGTTTGGGATCCCCAAAAAAATTGTGACTGATAATGCTTCCAACTTTTCTTCTACTGAGATGATGGACTTCTGCTATGGGTATGGGATATCATTTTCTCATTCTTCAGATTACTACCCCCAAGGGAATGGACAAGCAAAATCAACAAACAAGAACTTGGTGAGAATAGTTAGAAAGCTTGTAAATGATTCTTAGAGGAATTGACATAAAAAGCTATATGATGCACTTTGGGCTAATAGAATTACACCCAAGAGAGCAATTGGAATGTCTCATTTCCAAGTGGTGTATGGTGTGGAAGCTCAAATGCTAGTCACGGTGGAATTTCCAGCCTTGCATCTGATGAAAACCATTGAAGATTCAAGTTTCAGTAGCTCTTTGGATAAAAGAATTTTGTACCTTCAGAAGCTTGATGAGGACAGATTGTAAGTGGTTGATAGGATAACAGCTCATCAATTGAAAGTGAAGGATTTGTTTGACAAGAAATCCAAACCTAGATTTTTCCAAGTGGGAGACATTGTGCTGCTTTGGGACAAAAGACATGAGCCACAAGGAAGCCATGGTAAGTTTGATTCTCTTTAGCTTGGTCCTTTTAGAATCAAACATTTTGTTGGAGAGAACTATTTTTATCTGGATTACATGGATGGTTCTCCTCTCCCACTTCCCTATAGTGGGCAGTATCTGAAGTTGTTCAAGTCCTAGGTGACTAGTTGGTCTTTCTGTATATTATGTACAGTGTTTTGGTTTTGAGTCCTTCCTTTGTTTTCATTTTTGTTCTTCCCTTTTGGTTTGTTTTTTTCTTTTCCCGTCTTGTGTGTGTTGCCTTGTATTGGTTTTGCCTTCAACTCCTTTTCCTAATGGATAAAGCACTGGTCTTCTTTTCCCCAGAGTTATCTGCAGTTCTTGATCTTGCCTTGATTCTTTGTTCCAAACCAAGTCATCCCTAGAAAGAGCCAGCTGTTGTCGGTCCAAAAATTCCCCTCTTTTGAAGTTAAGTTTCAAAAGAAATTTTGAGTTTGTGCCTTGGAGTATCGAATTACATCGAGCCTGAAATTGTTTGAAATTTTCTTGTTCATGGAGAAAAATTTGAAAGTCAAGCATAGGGTAAAGTTCCTTTCCTTTCCTTTTTATTTTCTTCCCACAGTCGGGAATGGCAGGCATATTTTTCCTCATTAATTTTTGCCCTAGAGTCCACAGGTAATACATGGATATTTTTGATTGGATGCGGTTTGGCCATATTTCAAAGTTCAGTGGAAGCCTCCATGTGTCCAAATGGCACAACTCCAGGGGTAGGGTACAAGGGACAATCCTGAAATAAGCGCAGGCTTCCGCGTGTCCCAGGTACAAAATGCAGACAGAATAATCTAAAATCAGCTAAGTATGGAAGGCTCAATGGATAGCGACACGTGCCTCATCGGCGTAGCTTCAAGAGTCAAAGATGGAGGAATTTATCAAATGTGTGCCAGTCCCCCACGTGTCCTAGGTCTAAAAAGGGACAAAGTTTATCGTTAAAATCGACTAAGTATGGACAGGTTGGCGAAAGTCTCCACATGCCTTAATGGTGTTATTTCAGAAGTGAAATCAAAGGGTCAGTCTCTAAGTAGCGCTACCTCACCACGTGGTTAAAGTCAATGGGGTGATAGAGTTGGCCATTGAAAAGTCAAAGACCGGTGGAAGGGGACACGCGTTAGCTCGGTGCTATTTTAAGGGGAGCTTCTAAAATGGAAACTCAAATGAGTTCCAGCCTTCCACGTGTCTATGGGTCAACATCGGTCAAGCAGGAAATAGACTCGAATCGGTAAAGTATGAAGGAACCAACAGAGCTCTCCACGTGTCATCCTGACGTAGCTTTAAAGGCAAAAATTGTAGAAGGTGTCCACAAGCCTGCTTCAATTAATTTCTCCCACGTGGGTGGCCCAAATTTTAAGTTGTAAAATCAAATTGAATGGCCCATGTTTTAACTGGTAAAATAATGTAACGGCCGTATATTTAAAAAATTATTTGTTTCCGCCATTAACTTTTCTTTGCAAATCAAGAATTCGAAGGGGCCTAGATGATTGGAGTAAGTTGTAACTGTTTCTTGCTTACTTGAGGAAGTTGTAACCATCTCCTGTGAGCTATATCATGGGCTTTCAAAGCCATTGTAAAGGGTTAGAATTTTGATTATTCTAGAACTGTAATTTCGAATTGAAAGAAATCAATACATTTTTTTCCCTTTTTCTTCAGTTTTCTCTTTCCTTCTGGTTATGATCTGTGAATCATCTAATCCTTGCGTGCTTGGAAACTTTATGTTCTAGTTTACATAATCTCTAGAACTTTGAGTTTGTGAATTGTGTCTGTTATAAATGTGGACGATTCTACTTGGTATCTCATTTACACAATATATATAAGGGTTTTCTCTGTCATCTCTTATCCCCAAAAGTATTATCTTCTTCTACCTCCCTCCTCTCTTCAAATTCTTCTATCCTCATGTATTGATAACTTTTCAGGCTTAAAACACATTTTAGGATATCGAGAAACCACCATTGAATGAAATATTGTGCATTTGTACATAGGTTTTGCTCCTACTTTCAATAAGGGAACCTCTCCCATTAAAGAGGAGGGACTTGCTTGTCCCCTGACTGTGGTTTCATTCCAAGTGCAAATCTGAAACCCAACAAGAGTAAAATACAAACAAATATTATCACAAGGTTATATCAAGTCCAATGCACATTAATATTAAATTATTCCATCAAACAACGATATCAAGAAGGCATATTAATGGGTGATATAAGACAAAATTAATAAATGACACAATTCTGAAAAAAAAAAAATAGAAATGATAAAGGAAGTTGTTACATTTTTAAGAGACTCGTGTTTGAAAAAGAGGAGAGGGATGAGACAACTATGGATAGATTTTTATCACACATACCTAGTTTAATAGAAAATTTACATAATGAACACCTAATGAATATTTTTTTGGAGGAGAAAATCAAGGTTGTTATCCAATGGACAAAGCCAATTAAAGAACCAAGACTCAATGGATTTCATGTAGATTTATTTAAGTGTTCTTGGACTATTTTTGGGAAATATCTTGACGATATTGGTTAATGAATCTTTGATGTCCATGAAGGTCCTTGAGAATTGAGTTTTACCTTTATTTATATGATTCCAAATAAGTATAATCTATGAACATTTGATAAATGTAGGCCAATCTCTCTGTAATACAATATATATAAGATTGTATCACCAGAATCGTAAAATTATTGAAAATGTTTCTTCCTATAATATTTTCTATAGAAAAAGTTGCTTTTATCAAAAGGATATAGGTATTGGATGGAGTTATCACGACCCATGAGATACCACCTACTCTCCAAGCTAAAAATAAGTTGGGAATGCTACTAGAGCTAGATATTGAGAAGGCCTATGATAAAGTTAATTGGGTTTTCTCAAGGAAAATATTAATAACTTTTAGGTTTAGTGAGAATGGGTCTTGTGGGTGTTGAAATTCATCAAGATATTATTTTTAGTATCACTCAATGGGATCCAATAAGTTGTTTTCAAAACTCAAGAGAGATTCTGCAAGGAGACTCCCTTTTTCCCTTCCTTATAATCATTATGGAAAATTATATAAGTAATTTTTTAGAGAAGCTAATGGAAAATGATAATAACCAAGAGTTAAAAGCTTATTAATGCGGATAACCCTAACACTCATTATAATTTTTATCTGATAATCTTCTTTTTGGAACAACGTAAATGAAGGAGGTATTATTCTTTAAAAGAAACTTAAGAAAGCATGAAAACTTATATGGTTAGAGAATCAAATTGTATAAATCATAAGTGTTCTTTGTGAATGTTTCAAGAGAGAGGAAACAAAGGATTTTTGGGGTTCTTGGAGTATCCATCAAAAATTTTCCTAAAAAATACTTGTGTGCCAATTTTTACAATAAAAAAATATAGAAAAATCTAATTGACAATTTGTAAGCGATATTAGTAGGTTGGAAGGCAAAGTGGTTAATTTTGGTAAGGATAATAATCTTGATCAAATATGCATTACATGCAATCTCGAGTATCCATTTTCTCTACTTTAAAGGAACCAACTAGATTCATACAAAAGATTATTAAAATTGAGTAGGGTTTATTTAAAATCAACTTTCATTATTTTTTGATGTGTCAGATCTCACTATTGGATCCATCTACATGCAATAGAATATTGAAGCCAATGCTTGTATATTAAAAATAAGATTAACTCTTTTAAATAGGGGTTTGATAAAAATTAATGGGGTGGGATAGGTGTGGTTGGCTAACAAAATAAAAAAGAAATGATGACAGGAGAATAACACAGAAATATATGGAAAAGAATACATAAACAATAAATATGAGGAACATAAATTTTTGTTTAAGAGAGTATTATATGTTAAAATTAAGAATATAGTTTTAATTTTTGCGGTTCAAAACAAGAAAATGATGTAGATTTAAATATATAGTTTATAATTAATTATTTTTTATTAGTTTAATTCAGTTTTAGTATGTTTTAATAAATTTCTTATATTTTTAAATTCTAGATTCAAATGCACACATAGCTAGGAAGACGTCACTGCAATAAGCTCCTTATCAATTCCATTTGTGGTCTAACTGAGCCGAAAATGACTTGACCGACATTAAAATCATGAGCTCTTACATTTTTTTACTAATCGACCTCTTCATACCTAGGCAAATTTTCTAATCTCAAACCTATGAGTCCCTATAACACTTGACTTAAACATCACACAAGTAATCGAAATTTTGCCTCAACTTAGTGGTGGTGACATCTTGTTAGATTGATTTGAGCTCCCCTAAAAATAACACAGTTGTTGTGAAGGAGACTTATTTAATGTAAATGGGATTAAATATTATTTTTAAAGTAACTATTGTAATAAATGATGTACAAATGCTAATATATAGTAAGATGCAAACAAAAAAACATGTACAATGTGAAACCCTGAGAAAAAAGGAGAGATAGAGGGACTTAGCTGATTTATGATAGAACAGGAAGTGATATGGGCAGATGAAATACTGAAATAGACTGAGGAAAGTTTCGTTGATGTTGGCTAGAGGTTTCAAACTCTGAAACTACATAGGACAGAAGCGCCTGAGAGAGGACAGGAGCGTCAGGTGCTAGTGTCTAGATCTGGGCATTAGTGTCTAGGTAGATGTTATGGATCTAATTATTTCAAGGTCAGATGATGTTGGTTATCCTTTATTGTCTTTCACTCTAGATTCATTAGGAATGTACATGTAACTTGCAAGAAAGAAGTTCATCTACACATACCCAAAAAACACATTAAACCTAAAACATAAAAAGTAGAATGGGGAGTTGGACTGACCCCAACTGTCACCTAAATAATGAACTTACAACCGAGCACAACACTACATCTCAGACTCCATGTAGTTTTTGTGTGTCTATGTGTAGAAATGATGCCCTATGATTCCCTTGTGCAAGTTTCATATTGATGGCGGGCTAGATATAGAATGTAGAAAATGTATAACATGTGTGGGGGGTAAGTGCACGAAGTGGGGTGGCCAAAAAGCAAACAAGAATCTGAAAAAAGAAAAACGCATATGTGTTTCGCTAAAACACACTTGCGTTTTAATTTTTTTGGCTCCAGAATTACCGAACCATAACCTGTACGTGTTTCAAACAAGCCAAAACATGTATGCATTACAAAATGCGTAGGCGTTTTGTGTAGTATGGACCATGCATATTTTTTTTGGTGGGTTATACTTACAAAAATAAATGTTTAAGTATAAGAAATAGAAATCTTATACTTTGAATTTATTTTAGTAAATATAAGAAATTAGGGTCACTTTTCACCTTATGGAAGTGGTCTCGTAGCTCCAACAGTTATAATCTAGAAGATAGTTTTTCAAAATCTAATATGGTCAGTACTTACTCATTTTCAGGATTTCAACAAACGACCTAAAACTTTTAGGGCATATATATTGTACTCGGTCTTTGTTTTGGGAAATCATATAGTCATTTTTTAGGTTTTTTGACCTTCTAAACTGGATTTTGGCCCTACCAATGCTTGAATTGGTACTAATTTTTAAATTTGGTCCAAAATTCACTTTAGTGACCATGAATTAACTCTATGATGTTTGTCTACTTCTTACTAAAAAGAGATCCTCACTTTGTAGATAGAGGATTGTTCCCTGAATGGGATTCCTGTCCTATGGCCAAAATGAGGTGATTGTAATGTGCCTCCTCCTTAAGGTGTGATAACACTACTAGTTGTTGAATGAGTTACAGTTACGAATAATACCAAGTGAATTGCATCAAGTGAACTTAGATGATTGCTCATTCTTAAATACATGGTGCTCCATATAAAGATCATCCCCTCACCTTTCCTATCTCTTAAAGAACCCTTTCATGGAATCAAATTCATGATTCTCATACATGCTTTTGCTCATATGTCTCTTATGGAGACAAATGATGCCTTAATACTTCACAAATAATGGTCCTTGATAACTTAGTGACATGATTAGCTCATTTTAGCTTGTTCTGAAGGGTGTTCAATTAACTACAAAATGGCCAAAAATGCCTTTTTAGGCCTTCAAAGGAATTATTCTCTCATAAAAACTAAATGAGTTGATCGATCACCTTAAACACTATTCCCTACACACTGAAACATGTTGAATGATCTTTTTAGGACTTTCCTTTGGGTGAGGGTTTATGATTTAGGGTTTAGGGCTTGGGGTTTAGGGTTTAGGGATAAGGGTTTAAGACTCAAGGTTTAGAGTTTAGGGTTTAAGGTTTAGTGTTTAAGGCTCATAGTTTAGATTTTAGGGTTTAGGGTTTAGGGCTTAAGGCTTAGGGTTCATGGTTTAGGGTTTATGGTTTAAGGTTTAGAGTTTTGGGTTTATGGTTCAGGGTTAAGGGTTTAGGGTTTAGGGTTTAGGGCTCAAGGTTCAAGGTTTAGGGTTTAGGGGTCAAGGTTGAGGGTTTAAGGTTTATGGCTCAAGGTTCAGGGTTTAGGGTTTAGGGTTTAGGGTTGAGAGTTGAGGTTCAGGGTTTAGGGTTCAGGGTTTAGTTTCTAGGGTTTAGGGTTAAGGATTTAGGGTTTATATTTTAGGGTTTAAGAGTTAGGGTTTAAGGTTTAGGGTTGAGGGTCTAGGGTTTACGGTTTAGGGTTTAGGAGTTAGGGTTTAAGGTTTAAAGGTCAAGGTTCAGGGTTTAGGGAAAAGGGTTCAGGGTTTAGGGTTTAGGGATCAAGGTTGAGGGTTTAGGGTTTAGGGTTGAGAGTTGAGGGTTCAAGTTTTAGGGCTCATGGTTTAGTTTTTAGGGTTTAGGGTTTAGGTTTAAGGGTTCAAGGTTTAGGGTTTTGGCTTAGGGCTTATGGCTTAAGGCCTAGGGTTCAAGGCTTAGGGTTTAGGGTTTAGGGCTCAAGGTTTAGGGTTGGGTCAGGGTTTAGGATTTAGGGTTTAGGGTTTAGGATTTAGGGCTTAGAGTTTAGGGTTTATGGTATAGGATTTATGGTTTAGGGCTCATGGTTTAAGGTTTAGGGTTGAGGATTTAGGGTTTATGAGTTAGGGTTTAAGGTTTAAAGGTCAAGGTTCATGGTTTAGGGCAAGGGGTTCAGATTTTAGGGTTTAAGGCTCGAGGTTTAGGGTTTAGGTTTTAGGGTTAAGGGTTTAGGTCATAGTGTTTAGGGTTTAGAGTTTAGTGTTTAGGGCTTAGGGTTTAGGGCTTAGGGCTTAGGGTTTAGGGTTTAGGATTTAGTGGTTAGGGTTTAGGGGTCAGGGTTTAGGGTTTATGATTTAGTTTTTAGGGTTTAAGGACCTTTAGGATTTAACATTTAGGCCTTAAGGTTTAGGGTTTACGGTTTAGGGCTCAGGGCTCAGGGTTTAGGGTTTAGGGGTTAGGGTGCATGGTTTAAGGTTTATGACTTAGGGTTTGGGGTTCAGAGTTACGGGTTTAAGGTTTAGGGGTTAGTTACGGGTTTAAGGATTAGGGGTTAGAGATCAGGGCTCTAGATTTAGGGTTTAAGGTTAAGGGTTTAGGGCTCAAGGATTAGGGTGTAGGGTTCAAGGCTTAAGGTTTAGGGTTTATGGTTTAGGGATCAGGGTTTAGGGTTCATGATTCATCGTTTATGGCTTAAGGTTCGGGGTTTAGAGTTATTGGTTTAAGGTTGGGGGTTAGAGCCTGGGGCTCTAGATTTAGTATTTAGGGCTTAGGGCTCAGGGTTTAGGGTCTAGGGTCAAGGGTTTAGGGTTATGGGTTTAGGTTTTAGGGTTTATTATTTAGTGTTTAGGGTTTAGGATTTATTCTTTTGGTTTTAGAGTTTAGGGTTTATAGTTTAGGTTTTAGGTCTCATGGTTGAGGGTTTAGGTCACATAGTTCAAGGTTCATCGAATTTGTAGGCAGAACATTGAAAGAGAGTCATCAAAATTTGATGTTTTTCATTTGTTGATATTTTGAAAACATCCATGGGTTTGTCATATAAGGAATTATTAATGAATGGAAGGTCACTAAGTTGTAGGCCAGGTAACTCCCATTTAGAACTAAACAAGAAATATTTACTAGGAAATTGATAACCCCTTAGTGTTTTTAGCCATTCCCCCATTTCTATGCTTATTTTGAACACTTTAGGAAGTTCTGTCATATTTACTAGCCATTCCAGTAGAACACTTAAACTTTATCTTTCTCCATAGGAGAGGATACTACAGGAAATTCAATTATGATCCTAGACCTCTGCATTGATATATTCTCTATGTTTCTTTTGGTTTCTTTAAGATTACTTTTTTTGTTGTGATGGTTATTTTTTCTAGCTTCCAATGGGTCATCCTGGCTTGCATAATACCATACATGGAAATATGAGAAATGTGAAATTTGTTTTAGAGTGTGAATAAATTTACATTCAAGAGCACAAGTATATGTGGGGATAAACAAGTTTGGAAGAGATGTGTAATATATGCATTACAAGGCACAAGGTAGATGTCATATCCATTTAGTTACTTGTCCCTCCTCTATAAAAAAGGTAGTTCTATAAGTAGACTAAATGATGGTTCTAGGCACAAGACTATGAAATATTGATGAATTATGGTTTGGGGTTTAGGGTTTAGGGTTTAGGGCTCATGGTTCAAGGTTTAATGTTTAGGGTTTAGGGTTTAGGGTTCAAGGTTCAAGGTCATGGTTTAGGATTTAGGGTTTAGTGTTTATGGTTAGGGTTTATGGATCAAGGTTAAGGATTTAGGGTTTAAGGTTTAGGGTTTAGGGTTTAGGGTTAAGGATTTAGTGTTTATGGATAAGGGTTTATGGTTTTCGGTTCATGTTTTAGGGTTTAGGGTTTAGGGTTTAGGGTTTAGGGTTTATGGTTTAGGATTTAATGTTTAGGGATTAAGGTTTAATGTTTATGGTTTATTATTTAATGTTGAGGGATTAAGGCTTAGGGTTTATGGTTTAGAGCTCGGGGTTTAGGGTTTATGTTTTAGGGTTTAGGGTTTAGGTTTTAGGGCTTAGGGCTTAGGGTATATGGTCTAGGGTTTATATTTTAGGTCTCAGGGATAAGGGTGTAGGATTCAAGGCTTAGGGTTTAGGATTCAATGTTTAAGGTTTAGGGTTTAGGGGTCAGGGTTTAGGGTTTAGGATTTAGTTTTTACGGTTTAGGGTTTAGGGTTTAACATTTAGGGCTCATGGTTCATGGTTTAGGGTTTAGGGTTTAGGTTTTAGGGCTTAGGGCTTAAGGCTCAGGGTTTAGGGCTCACGGGTAAGGGCTGAATGTTTAAGGTTTAGGTTTTAGGGTCTAGGGATCATGGTTAAACGTTTAGGGTTTAGGGTTTAGGGCTCAAGGTTTATAGTTTAGTTTTTAGGTTTATGGCCTATGGTTTAGGGTTTGGATTGTGAAATTAAACACTAAAATATTTAAGTTGAATGCTAAAATCCTAAAAAATTACCTATGTACTGATCAGATTATACTTTAAAAAACTCTCCTTAACCATGACTCATGGAGCTGTGAGACTAATTCCATAAGGTTCAGAGTGACCCTAATTTCTTATATTTACATAAATAAATTTAAAGTATAAGAAATAATAAAATATAAATAATAATAAATGAAAAACTTAAAAATTTATGTATGTAAATAGAAGCATGTCAAAATCATGCATTATGTTTATACTACATAGGACATGTACATGTTACATAACGTGTACGCGTTATGTTGATACTACACAGAATGCGTACGCGTTATGTAATGAGTATGCGTTATGTAACGCGTACGTGTTTTACGTTTTCTCTTTTCCCAAGCCATGCCTCAAGGCTTGGGATCCAGTTTGGATCCCCAAGCCTGAGGTATGGACCTGCATAAACACATCAAACAATGTGTTTTTACAAGAAAATGTAAAAATGCCACTTCCTCTATGATAAATCAAAATAAAACAATCAATCCATTTTTAAAAAATTAAACCACGATGCAGAGTAGAGTCTCTTCTTTATAAAAATATAATTTTTCAAATTTTCTGACCAATATAAGGTTTCCATATTATTTATTTTCTAACTATGCCTTTTTATAGCTATTTTTTGAAGTGTAAATATGTCTATCTTTCATGGTGTATCTTTTTTTTGGGTGAACGAAATTTTAAAAAAATTATACTAACCTAAACTAGGCATAATCCTATACATATTCAAAAAAAAATTTAATTTTTGATACTTTTGAGGTAGTTAGGGGGGGGCACGGTTGGAGTCTGTTATTTTTCAAAACATAAAATTTTTGTACTAGAAAAATCATAAATAAAAAAATATTCGCTAAAAAAATCTAAAAAAAATGGAGCCCGAACTAGATGTTCCTAGCTATCTTTCTACCAAAGGGTTTTCAAAAATACTAAATGGTTCTAAAAAAATGATGGGGGGCACGAAAGTCACTCTATTATATTTTTTTAACAAAAACATGAGTATCTGTTGGTATTTTGGTTGTTTGACCCACTTAAACTTATCCATTTTCAAAAAAAATTAGTAGCTTAGAAACTAGCCTCAAAATTCTATGATTCATATTTCAACAACATCTTCCAATTTCAAGTGTAACTATTTCAAAAAACTTTTACAAGTTGAATTTTTTTTTTCAGAAAAATGTGTCCACTTAAGACCCCATTTTGGCCCCCCAACTTGGTGCACTTACCCTGGGATGGAATAGAATAAACTTCCCCTCCTATGTTGTGTATGTAGAAGTGATGTAACCATTATCCCTTGTATGAGTGCTAGATGGATGCCCTTGACGCTCTTGTGAATTTGAAAGCAAGCTTAGGTGATGATAGATAATGTTATGTGTTTGGTCCTTTATTTTGAAAACATGACTATATATTTATATGATCCCCTTGTTTGAATGTCATAACTGACAATTGAAAGGCCGACCCAAAGTAGTAAAAAGTAATTAAGAAGTGAAAGGGGTCAAAAAGATAAGAAAAAGGTAAAGAGGGACAGGAGCATCTAGGAGGATAAGAATGCCTACTGCTAGAGTCTTGCCTAGGTGCTAGTGTCTGAGGCCATAGAAAGATAAAACCGTCGAATTCCGATAAGAGTGTAAGTTGTATAAGGTTAGTAAAATTGTAAAAGACAAAGAAAAAGTATAAAGGGAGTTGTCAATTACTAGTTTTCGTTCTTAGGAATCATGTAAATGCTAGTATGCTTTTAAGACCTAGAAATGTACCCAAGTACATAGATTTTGTGTCTACATGTGCCCCCACTCTATGTTGTTGAGTGACTAATTAATAACTTAAAGTAGATATAAGAAGTATACATTATGATCCTGTAGAGAGTGTGCCGAATGGACAAGTGAAGAGTGAAGTGATCACAAAGTGAAGCGTGGAGACTAGGAAAAGGGAAGTGGACCGTAGGGGTGAAACATATGTGACTTGTACCTATTGTCGTAAGCTTGTATTTGTTGATGTAGGATGCTTCTTGTTGCATATTAAGGACAAACATGCAAAATAAGAGTGAGAAAGTACTCAGAGTTTCATGTATGAGAAATCAAAGTAATGCATGTATAAGTAAGTAAAATTATGAAATTATGTAAAAGGAAAGTGTGCACCTAATGTATAAGAGTGTAAAAGATAGAGAATTTATCTTGATTTGCTAAAAATTTTATCGATGGTGATTTTTTTGGGTGATCTCATGCCAACAACGAGTTTTTTAGGTGATCTCACACCAAGAGCGAGTTTTTTGGGCGATCTCATGCCAAGAGAAGAGTGTTGGGGATAAAGGTCTCAATTTTATCTCCTTCCATGACTGCTTCCCGAATGAGCACCACTGAAGATGGTACGTCCTGATTAGTTATGTTTATTTTGTGTTGTTCCGTATTGTAACCGATTGTAGGAGATAGAATGCTTTTTGTATTTGGAGGCACGTGCCTACTATTGGAGAACTATGATGAAGACTGTTGAATACTATTATGTACTGAGAAATTGTATGTTTATTCCCCTATGACATCAGCATCCAGGGGAGGAAACAAGTGCTAGGAGCTACTATCTGGGTCTGGGTGCTAGTGTTTGTACTGTGTGTGATGTCCAAGTCTGGTTCTAGACCGTTATGTGACTATGTTCTTGTATGTTTTTGCACCATATTGATCTGAAATGTAGCTTTGAGCTAATATAGGGAGGTTTGTTCACCCAATATATGCCCTCCCCTCATTTGGGGTGCATGCAATGACTGTAGGAGAATGTGGCCCAAAGGATAGGACTAGAGACTGATATGCATATCTGAATTATAGATACCTATAGGGGTAGGGGATGTGCATGGTAGAAACCAAGGCACATGCAAATAAAGTAGGCTAGTAGCAAGTGTTAGTAGTAAAAGTAGCTAATATGTAATATAAAATAATGTAACAAGCAAGTTTATAAACAAGATGGATTGCAAAAAGTGGGTTTCATACATGGGTCATTAATCACAATGTCATAAGACGATGAGGGCCAAAACGGCCAAAAACATACAATGATCACACAAAATATAGGGCATAGCTCACAAACAATAACAAACAAGATCAAGCAAAATGTATTAGATAACTATGGTTGCATATAGTCCTCTAAGACAAATACTACACATGAAGTAACCGTTAGCATGTTGAAAAGATAAATAGTATGTCAAAGCATGTATATAGCAGTGAAAACTATGTTGGCTAGCTCATACATGTGATTAATTTTTAATTCTAAGAAAAAAATTTAAACCTTTTAATATCCTAAATTATTCACGACCAGATTAATACTCTAAGCCACCTTTATACGTGTCTTGGTCAAATACCATAAGAAGCATGGGTTTAATAAATTTCGTTAATTTATGAGGCTTGATTAAATTAGCAATTTCCCTTCCTATTATTTTGGTCTCTTTAACCACCACCCATTCAATTAATGTTTTTTTTCATTGCTTTGACCAAGCCACATTCACGCACATTTTCTACCAAATGACCGCCTTGAGATGATATAATCCCGCATTTGTGAGGAGAGCATTTAAGATAGGTTTGTTTAAGCCTTTGTAAGTATAATTCAACTATAACCTTATAATGTTATGATTAAATGTGATTTTTAATTATACATATTGTGGATTTAACCCTTGTACTCAATAAAGTTCTTTTAAGCTATATTGTTGTTATATAAACTTATTAGTTCCTCCCCAAAGGCACTATGATATACATTTCATGTCTTCCAATTAATTATGTTACTGTGAACCAATCATATACAAGAATTTTTATGCCCATGTCAAATTTTATAATGTATAAACTTTGAATTGACATATTTACATAAATATAATACCACATAAATTAATTTATTGGAATTTTGATCGATGAGAAAGGGTGATTTGACAATTTTTTCTATTTTTTTAAGCCAAAAAATTGTAAATGGCTAAGTGGCCTCACATTTATTAACACTTGTCAATTTGTCAATTCATCTAATTAATTGTTGACAACTTGCATTACAACTAATTAGACGTGTCTCTAGATGATCTTGTTCAGGTCAAACCCTTCGTTCTCACATTAATTTAATCAATATTTTGTTGTTTCTGGAATTTATAGTGAGTTGGCGGGGGGATTACTATATTTCTCCTGTGTAAGTAGGTAATAGAATTATCCAGATAAAGAGAGATTTCAATCAAGGCAAACCAAGAGCTTTTGTTTCGAAGTAGTGTTGGTTTGTTCAATATGACAGCGTTACCCTCGGCTGCCTTGGCGTTTCCCCAACTTGTTTGTATATGAAAATCATTCTGGGCATTAATTCTTTAAACCCACTTCTGATTTCCTCCACCAACAACAATAATTAAAGAAAATGTCGGCCTGCGAGCACTCATGGTAATAATTTTGTTAGGTTGTAGAATCATGTTTTGCCATGCTTGAATATAGGTACTAACTATGGCAACTCCTGTTGTGATCTCCAATCCTGATGCAGAGGCAGTGGCATTGTCGTCCAATACTTTAATGAAATCCGATATATATGTTAGCAAATTAATATTAGCAAATTAATACATTTGTGTGTTATTACTTGTTAAAGGACAGTTGTATAACCTTTTCTCTCACGGCTGCCTCCCTCTCGGCCTATATAAAGGTGTGAGCTCTGTACCATTTGAAATATATAGCAATACATACAATCTATTTGGAGCTCTATCATTGGTATCAGAGCGGATTTTTGCTAAGAGCGGGCGTTTTTTGCTTGTGCGTGCGTGAAGGAGGAGAGAAGACTGTCCACTGTGCGTGGAGACTCAGCAAAGAACAGGAAGACTATCCGCTATGCGTGGAGACTCAGCAAAGAACAGGAAGACTGTCCCGCCGTTTGTGCTGTGCGTGGCGCTGAAGGAGGTCAGTGCATGGAGAGAAGAAAAATGTGCGTGGAGAAAAGAAAACTATTTTTTTTTCTGGCGTATTGTGAGCTGTGGCCATGGAGGGACAGTTGAAGGAGCCGCTGAGCGTGAAAGATCTTTGCTTGCTGTGAGTGAAGATTCAGAACCCGTGCGTGACCTCTGCCTGCAAGGAAGTTGCTTGCTGTGCGTGGAGAATCAGATTCCGTGTGTGAACTCTGCCTGCGAGCAAGCTGTGTGCTGTCCTTGGAGCGTGGAAGATAAGAAGAATCATACTGCCTGTAGAACCACGTGAAAGACCATCCAAACCCCTGTATGTGTAAGCAAAGCCGGGAAATTGCAAAGCTGTGTGTGCGCGTATGTCTCAAATTTCTGATGCACAAAGCACCGCGAGCAATGCACCAAATATTTGGGCATTGAATGACAACGAAGACACCACTGGGCTATTCTTTGCCTTGGTCAATGAGCTACACAACACTGGGAACATTCTCTTTGACGAGATTGTGCACCGAGGACTGTTGGAATACTTTTGGTTCGACGTTCGATGTCAAGCACGGCGGATTCGTGCAGAACTTGAACGTGGTTATGATGCAGATGACGAACGCGAAATAGAATGCCCACAGGAGCGTCGGCGTCTCAAAAAATTTTTTTTGTAAAGAATGATCTGAAGAAATCCTTCAACATGACTGATTTGGGGCTACTTCACTATTGTCTTGGCTTAGAGATATGGCAGAAGAAGAATCATATCTTCGTCTCCCAGATGAAATATGCCAAGACACTCCTGAAAAAAGTATGGCATGTCGATTGTAAACCAATGTCCACACCTATGGAAAAAGGTTTGCAACTATCTAGATTCCAGGATTCACCACAGGTAAATGAGACTCCCCACAAGCTACCTGTAGT
Source organism: Taxus wallichiana var. yunnanensis (assembly GCA_018340775.1). Taxonomy (NCBI): domain Eukaryota; kingdom Viridiplantae; phylum Streptophyta; class Pinopsida; order Cupressales; family Taxaceae; genus Taxus; species Taxus wallichiana. The sequence goes on along the minus strand of CM031242.1, from coordinate 412,243,238 downwards.
GAGTGCCATCTACCTGTGGTGAATCCTGGAATCTAGATAGTTGCAAACCTTTTTCCATAGGTGTGGACATTGGTTTACAATCTGACATCCCATACTTTTCCAGGAGTGTCTTGGCATATTTCATCTGGGAGACGAAGATATGATTCTTCTTCTGCCATATCTCTAAGCCAAGACAATAGTGAAGTAGCCCCAAATCAGTCATGTCGAAGGATTTCTTCAGATCATTCTTTACATCATCTACAAGATTGTCAGAACTTCCTGTGATCACAAGATCATCTACGTACAAAACCAGAATGACAATATTTGTTCCTACCTTCTTGATATACAAATTTGTATCTGAGGGGCTACGAGTGAATCCATGCTGCAATAGGTGATCATCAATTTTTATATACCATGCCCTAGGTGCTTGTTTGAGTCCATAAAGAGACTTTATCAGACGACATACCTTCTGTGGTTGATGCTCGTCTACAAACCCTTCAGGTTGGGCCATGTACACTTCTTCTTGTAGATCACCATTTAGAAAAGCACTCTTGACATCCATCTGCTGAAGTTTCCATCCATTTTGTGCTGCCAGTGCACATACAACTCTGATGGTTTTGATCTTCGCAGTGGGTGCAAAGGTCTCGTCATAGTCAATTCCTTCTTGCTAAGCATAACCCTTTGCAACAAGTCGTGCTTTGTGTTTGTCGATTGAACCATCTGCCTTATATTTTGTTTTGAAAATCCATTTGCAGCCAATGGATTTCTTACCTGGAGGCAGATCGACAAGTTCCCATGTCCACCTCAATCGGGGAATCATATTCAAAGATCCATAGCTTTGTTTCCACCGTGGTTGGTCTAATGCCTCACGAAGCAGTGTCGTTTCGGTGCTCTCAACAACTGAACTCATGAGTGCAAAATTTACCTCATGTCTAGCTTGACTTCATGTTCTAACTCCCGTAGAAGTACCAGGAAGTGAGTTCAGGTGAGCATCCCTGATAGTACTCTGGACCCATTTCGGACGTTGGTGCTGCTGATGTGAAGATGTGTTTTCCAGTGTGCCAAGATCAACGAACAAGTCTCCACTCAGCTCTTCTTCTCTCTGAGAAGAATCATCTTGCTCATCATCTGGATGTGTGAGCAATCTATGTGACGAGGTTGGTACTGGATCTCCATTGTGTGGCAGGGAGTCAAAGGACGACTCATCACATACCACATCTCGACTCTCGTAGATCTTCTTCGTCTCAGGATCCATGAGACGATATGCCTTTGAGGTAGTACTATACCCCAAGAAAAGACATGGCAGTGTCTTTGCATTGATCTTCTTCCTTCTCTTATCTGGAACATGCATATATGCAGTACAACCAAAAACTCTCAAATGATGAATAGAAGGTTTACAACTAGTCCATACCTCTTCCGGTGTCTTGTTCTGCAAGATCTTCGTGGGTGCCCGGTTGAGTAGATACACTGCTGTCTGGACTGCTTCTGCCCAAAATTGATCCTCCAACTTGGCGGTCGAGAGCATACAATGAGCCATCTCCATGACAGTCCTGTTATGGCGCTCGAAATCCTGTTCTGTTGGGGCGTGTAGGGTGCAGTCAAATGTTGCTGAATGCCATGCTGCTTCAGGTATGCTAAGAACTTCTTTGACACAAATTCCCCCCCTCGATCTAAGCGGAGGAGAAGAAGAGGCTTCCCAGACTGCCTGGTGGCTTGCTGGTAGAAGGTCTGGAAATTTGCAAGTGCCTCACTCTTCTTCCGAAGGAAATATACCCACATTTTCCGTGAGTAATCATCAATGATGAGCTGAAAGTACGCAAAACCTTGGAAGCTAGCTGGCAGGGGTCCGCACAGATCGGTGTGAACGACCTGAAGATGCTCTGTAGAATGATAAGAGCTCTGTTTGAATGGACCTCTATGTTGTTTGCCTGCAAGACATCCTGAGCAAACAGGTAAGGAATGGGAGAGTGGAGGAAGCCCTCTTACCATTTCCTTCGCACTGAGTTGATGCAGAGCCCCGGCAGAAAGATGACCATATCGAAAGTGCCAAAGTGCAGTGGACTCTGCCGTTGATGCAGAGAGAGCAACGCTAGATGAAGTGACCGCATCCAGTGCAAATAGACGGCCCTTCAGAAATGCTTGAGCAATGACTGACTCTCCCTGGGAAATGATGCAGGACTTGACCCCTTTTTCAACAAAGAATTCAACCTGCATTCTATGGTTAAGAAGTTGACTTACAGACAAAATATTTGAAGTCAAACCTGGAACATATAGCACCTTTGTGAGTGTACATCTTCGTGTTCCAAGAGGAATGATGACATCACCAATCCCTGCTGCAATATACTCTTGATTGTCTGCAATGGTGATCCGATCTCCAGTGGGCTGGTCACTCAGAGTATGGAACAAATTCTTGTTGCCAGTCATGTGTTTGCTGGCGCCCGAATCAATCAACCAGACATCTTCTGATGGCTGCGAAGTCTGTGAGACTAGAACAATGTCAGAATGAGTCGTATCTGGTTCCTCTTCATCGGAGGTGGCATCCTGCTGAGCAGCAATGTGGCCCTTCTGCCTCTGATTACGAGCAAGCCATCGAGATTTCTTGGAATATCCTCGGCCAGAAGTGCTCTCTTCGCCAGAATTTCCATACTTGCGACCGTTGTAATAATAGTTCGCAGTCGTGTGCGTATCCGTGGAGCAAATGTGGCACCACCGATCCGCCTTGTGATTATGCTACTTCTGGGGTGGCCGCTGTGAAGATGGCTGCTAAGCATGCTGCTTCTAATTCCGGGGGGCAAATTTCCCTTTCCGAGGCTTATGTTTTTGCCTCGTGATAAGAGCCTTGTCTTCGAAGGCTTCTTGTACATTTTTCATGGTTTCTTCCTGCTGGAGATAATTCACCAGGGTTACAAAACTCACCTCCTGTTGAGTGATTGTCAACGTGGTGATCAGTGTCCGAAACCGTGAAGGAAGAGCTCGCAGGGTGAGTGGGACTAGCAACTTGTCGTCCACTGGTTCACCGAGTGTAGAGAGTTTTGCACGTAACTCAGTTACATGCCGCAAGAAAGCTTCTACTGACTCGCCATCATGCATACTCATCGTATGAAGCTTTTTCTGAAGTTGTAACTTTGTCATCAGATTCTTAGCTTTGAAGATGGTACACAATGCGCTCCATGCCTGAGAAGAAGTAGTTTCTTCCCAAATGTATGGCTGCACCTCATCGAAAGACTCAGGGTGATGAGCATTAGAGCTTTCGCATCAGCCTTTTCATATTTTTCCAACAGATCATCGTTTGTAGGAAGGGCGTCTTTGCCAGAGACAATCCCCCAAAGATCTTCGAATTGAAGAATCGTCCGCATTTTGGTTTTCCATGCGGTGAAATTTGGCCCTTTCAAGAATTGGGCATCAGATAGCAATATTTTTGCAGACATTTTCAAAAACTCAAAAATGTATTTTATTTATTTATTTATTTTTCAAAAATGGCTACAATGCTTACTGAAGGAATCTGTCCCGAAGATGGGCTCTATAGGAACTATTATTACAATGGTCGCAAGTATGGAAATTCTGGCGAAGAGAGCACTTCTGGCCGAGGATATTCCAAGAAATCCCGATGGCCTGCTCGTAATCAGAGGCAGAAGGGCCACATTGCTGCTCAGCAGGATGCCACCTCCGATGAAGAGGTACCAGATATGACTCATTCTGACATTGTTCTAGTCTCACAGACTTCGCAGCCATCAGAAGATGTCTGGTTGATTGATTCAGGTGCCAACAAACACATGACTGGCAACAAGAAGTTGTTCCATACTCTGAGTGACCAGCCCACTGGAGATCGGATCACCATTGCAGACAATCAAGAGTATATTGCAGCAGGGATTGGTGATGTCATCATTCCTCTTGGAACACGAAGATGTACACTCACAAAGGTGCTATATGTTCCAGGTTTGACTTCAAATCTTTTGTCTGTAAGTCAACTTCTTAACCATAGAATGCAGGTTGAATTCTTTGTTGAGAAAGGGGTCAAGTCCTGCATCATTTCCTAGGGAGAGTCAGTCATTGCTCAAGCATTTCTGAAGGGCCGTCTATTTGCACTGGATGCGGTCACTTCATCTAGCGTTGCTCTCTCTGCATCAATGGCGAGTCCACTGCACTTTGGCACTTTCGATATGGTCATCTTTCTACCGGGACTCTGCATCAACTCAGTGCGAAGGAAATGGTAAGAGGGCTTCCTCCACTCTCCCATTCCTTACCTGTTTGCTCGGATGTCTTGCGGGCAAACAACATCGAGGTCCATTCAAATAGAGCTCTTATCATTCTACAGAGCATCTTCAGTCATTCACACCGATCTGCGGACCCTGCCAACTAGCTTCCAATGTTTTGCGTACTTTCAGCTCATCATTGATGATTACTCACGGAAAATGTGGGTATATTTCCTTCGAAGAAGAGAGAGAGGCACTTGCAAATTTCCAGACCTTCTACTAGCAAGCCACCAGGTAGTCTGGGAAGCCTCTTCTTCTCCTCCGCTCAGATCGAGGGGGGGAATTTGTGTCAAAGAAGTTCTTAGCATACCCGAAAGCATGGCATTCAAAGAACATTTGACGCACCCTACACGCCCCAACAGAACGGGATTTCCGAGTGCCATAACAGGACAGTCATGGAGATGGCTTGTTGTATGCTCTCGACCGCCAAGTTAGAGGATTAATTTTGGGCAGAAGCAGTCCAGACAGCAGTGTATCTACTCAACCGGCACCCCACGAAGATCTTGCAAAACAAGACACCAGAAGAGGTATGGACTGGTCGTAAACCTTCTATTCATCATTTGAGAGTTTTTGGTTGTACTGCATATATGCATGTTCCAGATAAGAGAAGGAAGAAGATCGATCCAAAGACATTGTTCTGTCTTTTCTTGGGGTATAGTACTACCTCAAAGGCATATCGTCTCATGGATCCTGAGACGAAGAAGATCTACGAGAGTCGAGATGTGGTATGTGATGAGTCGTCCTTTGACTCCCTGCCACACAATGGAGATCCAGTACCGACCTCGTCACATAGATTGCTCACACATCCAGATGATGAGCAAGATGATTCTTCTCAGAGAGAAGAAGAGCTGAGTGGAGACTTGTTCATTGATCTTGGCACACTGGAAAACACATCTTCACATCAGCAGCACCAACGTCCGAAATGGGTCTAGAGTACTATCAGGGATGCTCACCTGAACTCACTTCCTGGTACTTCTACGGGAGTTGGAACACGAAGTCAAGCTAGACATGAGGTAAATTTTGCACTCATGAGTTCAGTTGTTGAGAGCACCGAACCTGACACTGTTCGTGAGGCATTAGACCAACCACAGTGGAAACAGGCTATGGATACTGAATATGATTCCCTGATTCAGAATCGGACGTGGGAACTTGTCGATCTGCCTCCAGGTAAGAAATCCATTGGCTGCAAATGGATTTTTAAAACAAAATATAAGGCAGATGGTTCAATCGACAAACACAAAGCACGACTTGTTGCAAAGGGTTATGCTCAGCAAGAAGGAATTGACTATGACGAGACCTTTGCACCCATTGCGAAGATCAAAACCATCAGAGTTGTATGTGCAATGGCAGCAAAAATGGATGGAAACTTTAGTAGATGGATGTCAAGAGTGCTTTTCTAAATGGTGATCTACAAGAAGAAGTGTACATGGCCCAACCTGAAGGGTTTGTAGACGAGCATCAACCACATAAGGTATGTCGTCTGATAAAGTCTCTTTATGGACTCAAACAAGCACCTAGGGCATGGTATATAAACATTGATGATCACCTATTGCAGCATGGATTCACTCGTAGCCCCTCAGATACAAATTTGTATATCAAGAAGGTAGGAATAGAGATTGTCATTCTGGTTTTGTACGTAGATGATCTTGTGATCACAGGAAGTTCTGACAATCTTGTAGATGATGTAAAGAATGATCTGAAGAAATCCTTCGACATGACTGATTTGGGGCTACTTCACTATTGTCTTGGCTTAGAGATATGGCAGAAGAAGAATCATATCTTCGTCTCCCAGATGAAATATGCCAAGACACTCCTGGAAAAGTATGGGATGTCAGATTGTAAACCAATGTCCACACCTATGGAAAAAGGTTTGCAACTATCTAGATTCCAGGATTCACCATAGGTAGATGGCACTCACTACAGGCAACTTGTGGGGAGTCTCATTTACTTGACTTATACCAGACTAGATCTTTTCTTTGTTGTGAGCTATCTCACCATTTATGCGCAGAGCCAAAGAAATGTCATTGGATAGCAGCAAAGCATGTGTTGAGATATGTCCGAGGTACAATTGACTTTGGTCTAGAGTATCAGAAGAACACTCAGTTCTTCTTACAGGATATACAGACTTGGACTATGCGCAGATCCGTTGATGACAGAAATCCACTTCGGATATGTTTTTCATCTCGGATCTGGACCTATCTCGTGGATCAACAGAAGTAAATTGTTGTTGCTCTCTCATCCACTGAGGCTGAATACCGCGCCGCACGAGGAGCTGTGTGCGAAGCAATTTGGTTATGTCGCATTCTTGCAGATATAGGGATTCCTGAAGAGAAACCTCCCATCATTCACTGCGACAATCAAGGTGTGTTGAAGCTTGTGAAGAATCCTGTTTTCCATGAACGAACAAAGCATATTGAGGTCGAATGTCACTACATTCGTGAACAGGTCTTGAACCACCAAATTCAGCTCCAGTACTGCCCTACTGATTTTCAAGTTGCAGATATTCTCACCAAGCCTCTCGGCAAGGTGAAGTTTGATTTGTTTAGGGGGTACATTTGTAAGAGCAATGTATTAAGGGGGGGAATGTTAGCAAATTAATACATTTGTGTGTTATTACTTGTTAAAGGACAGTTGTATAACCGTTTCTCTCACGGCTGCCTCCCTCTCGGCCTATATAAAGGCGTGAGCTCTGTACCATTTGAAATATATAGCAATACATACAATCTATTTGGAGCTATATCAATATATGTATGCCACTTGTTTTTGCTTGCGAGTCTCCAAATCTCAATGCCAAATCTTGATCCACAATCTCAAACACCATCTCGATATTTTGTTTCGATTCAGCTAGAGTGATAAAAGAGTCATCAGTATAGTGGCCATTAATGAGTTGATATTGGTGATCGGGAAAATAAATGCCTCTTAATCTCCCTTGAGTAGTCATGTGTTGGAAAGGAGGTAACCGAAAGCATCTCGCTCCCGGACAAAAAGAGTCGGAACCAAAGGGCAACCTTGCCTTATCGATTTATATTTGGATTTTAGTTTTTACATTTAGATATGTTTTATATTTAAAACACATATATAAATGTTTTATATTTGTAATTAAAATTTAACAAATACAATTTTATATTTAAAAACTAGCATAGATATCTTAAATACATCTATTTAAAATATTTAAATGGAAAGTCTCCCAAAATAAAGACCAAGTTTTTAAATTTTTCTTATCCACATTTGTAAGAAATAAAATTAAAAAAATTGTTTAAATAAGATTAATTTAAATGGAGCCAAAATAAAATTTAATTCAATCAATATATATATTTTCAATTTATACCTACACATAGACCCCATTAATGATGTCCCTATGTGTAAATTATAAATCTTTATGCTATACACGATTTAATAAAGTTTTGAACCTATGTCTAAACCCCCTTCTAATTTGTAAAGTGGTGTGTATAAAATATTTGATTTAAAACCTTACACCTTAAACCTAAACACACATGTTTTATTTCATGTCATAATTTATTGTTTATAAACCCAACGACCCCCTATTTCAAGTACATTATTTGATTGACTTGATAAAATTCTAATTGCTCCCCCTTATGTGCTAATGAGAGCATATTCATGGCATGTGTATTTAAAACTATAGTTTTAAACATTAAATTAATTTTTTTTCTTATACCTTGTACATTTTAAAATCCAATAATGTTTTTATGGACCATATAAATTGTTTTAATGGTATGTGGATTATGTGGTTTGGCTAGTATGTTGGCTAGCTCATACATGTGATTAATTTTTTATTAAAAAAAATCTAAACCATTTAATATCCTAAATTATTCACGACCGGATTAATAATCGAAGCTACCTTTATACTTGTCTTAGTCAAATACCATAACAAGCATGGGTTTAATTAAATTTCGTTAATTTATGCGGCATCTTTTGGTGTTTGGGTGCTTTTCTCGTGTTTTCCTCTGGGTCTCATAGACTGCTCGGTCTCGTAGACGTCATTAAAAACTTTCATTCATTCATTAATGTTTTTTTTTTTTCATTGCTTTGACCAAGCCACATTCACGTGGCATTTTCTACCAAATGACCGCCTTTGAGATGATATAATCCCAGATTTGTGGGGAGAGCATTTAAGATAGGTTTGTTTAAGCCTTTGTAATTATATTTTAATTATAACCTTATAATGTTATGATTAAATGTGATTTTAAGCTATATTCTTGTTATATGAACTTACTATTTCCTTGCCAAAGGCACCATGATACACATTTCATGTCTTCCAATTAATTATGTTACTGTGAACCAATCATATACAAGAATTTTTCTGTACATGTCAAATTTTGTAATGCATAAACTTTGAATTGACATATTTACATAAATATAATACCACATAAATTAATTTATTGGAATTTTGATTGATGAAAAAGGGTGATTTGACAATTATTTCCCCAAATTGAGCTACAAATTTTTCTATTTTTTAAGCCAAAAATTTGTAAATGGCCAAGTGGCCTGACATTTAATAACACATGTCAATTTGTCAATTCATCTTATTAATTGTTGACAACTTGCATTACAACTTATTGGATGTGTCTCTAGATGATCATGTTCAGGTCGAGCCCTTCATTCTCACATTGATTTAATCAATATTTTGCTTTTTCTGGCATGTATAGTGAGTTGGGGATCATTTTCTTTTGTGTGTGTGTGTGGGGGGGGGGGGATAGGTAATAAAATTCTCCAGATAAAGAGAGATGCTTTGTTGTTTTTGTTCAAATATGACAGCCTTACCCTTGGTTGCCTTGGTGTTTCCCCGACTTGTTCGTATATGAAAAGAACGACAAAACCATAAGAATTAGGAATTGGAAATGTAATTAACAATGTTGGGAATTTAATAGCTACAAGAAGTGAAATGGAACATGCATTGGTAAGATCCGATGAATAGACCATACTATTTTTGATAGGATAAGTGCCAACATAAGCATTGATATGTAATGAATCAAAATAAAATGTAGCGTGATAATCATGATCCGAGAATGTAATGACTAGTGGTGGTACATCAGCAGTAACAACAATAAAGTCAAGAGGCCCCAATGAAAGAGGTGGAACAACACGATAAGTATGATTTGTAGAAGAATATGTAGCTTGTTTGTCATGGTTTGGTAAAGGGTCTTTGAAGATTTTTAGCTTTTGATTATCATTGAGTGGTTTAGAAGTGGATGACATAGGAAGTTGATGGAGTTGTTATCAATAAGATCTTGAATTAGATTTTTAAGTTTGAAGAAGTGATTAGTGGGATGCCCAATGCATTGATGGTAATCACAACATGTATTTTCATCGTAGTTGCAGCCACATGGGCAAGAAGGATCTAGATTGAGTGGTGGTAGAAGATTAATAAGATTGCTTTCAATAAGCTAAGGTAATAGGATCCGAGGAGCATAGGTAGCTTAGTAAATGTGCATTGCGGATCTTTCACTTGAAGTGTGGAAGATGGGGAAATAGCATTGAGAGTGGCCTTAACTTTAGTGGGCTTAGGAGATGGATTTAATGCAAATTTATCTTGAAACCTATAGGAGGAGGATGAGGCAATATCATGATATTTTAATTTACACATAGATATAAGTTTTCCTTCACGTAATTTGAGAGTATGAAATAATTGATCAAAGGAGGGAGAGGTCTTAAAGATGTCACTCTCTTGAAGTGGAGGTAATAGACTTCGAACAAAAAGATCTTGCAATTCTAAATCAGCTAGTACATTATTCATCTTGGAAAGGTTGTTCTTATATCATACCACATAATCTGTGAGATTCTCATTGGATCCTTGTTTGATTTGAGCTAATTGGGAATAGGATAGTTTAATGCCGATGTCGATAGAAAAATGGGCAAGGAAAGTATTAGCTAAGTATGTAAAAGATGTTATTGAGTGAACAAGTAGATCGTAGAACCAACACATAATATAATCTTGTAAATTTTTAGGAAATAATTTAGCTAGTAACGTAAAGTCATCTACACAGTTGAGACATGCCACATGAAAAGATTGAAGATTCTCTTGAGGTTCACCATATCCATTGAAGGTGGTAAGCGTAGGTGCAATGAAGTTGGGTGGGAGTGTATTAGAGGAAATATTGGGTGCAAAAGGGCTATAAAGGAGTAATGAGGAGTCTAGAGAGGGAGAGGAATGTGAAGTAGCTTGTTGTAATTGATGGATTTTGAGTTGTAGGTCCTTATATAAAGAAGCTAGGTTATGAGTGCTTGAAGATAAATTGGGTTGTGTATGGGAGTATTGGGATGAGGTAGAGGAGCGGTAGTTGTATCTATGGAAATAGGAATAGTGGATGGTAGTGTAGAGACCATGGAGGCCGAGGAAGAACCCATGAGAGAGTGAGAGGGAACATCTTGAGCATGTTTTCCAGTTATTAAATCATTTAAGACATGTGGAATATGCGTAGGATGATCACATAAAGTAGAAAAAAATTAGCAAACTTGTCTAACTGTTCTTGATCAACATTAGTGTCCTCATCATATGATCTTCACTATCAGAATTTTTAATGTTGTGGAGAGGAACATTGGTTGAGTTGAGCAAAGGATTATCAGATTCAGCCATTGATTTAGAGAACTTGACAGATAGATGGAGGAAGCTCAATGTACTCAAAGGAACCAAAACGATCACTATAGGTGACAACCATAAAAAGAAAACCATGAAGGAAGGGTTCGACCGGTGGGGTTCACCAAATGATTTAATGTAAATGGAATTAAATATTATTTTCAGAGTAACTACTGTAATAAATGATGTATAAATGCTAATATACAATAAGCCGCAAACAACAAAGCATCTGTAATGTGAAACCCTAAGCAAGAAGGAAAGATATTAGGACTTAGTTGTTTTCTAAGTGAACAAGAAGTTATTTAGGCAGATGAAATACTGAAACAAATTGAGGAGAGTGTCGTTGATGCTGAATGAAGGTTCTGGACTCTAAGACTACACATGATAGAAGCACCTGGGAGAGGACATGAGTGTCTGACGCTAGTATTTGGATTTTAGAGTTAGTATATAGGTATATGTTGCAGATTTGATTCTTTCAAGGTCGGATGATGTTCAACGTACTTTTCTATCTTTCACTATGGATTCAATGTCTGATATGTGAATGTACTTATTACTCACAAGAAATAAGATCACCTACACATACCCACAAACCACATCAAATCTAAAAAGGAAAATGCGGAATGGGGAGTTATAGTGACCTTGATGATCACCTAAAGAGTGAACTTACGACCGAGCACTGCACTACATCTCAAACTCCGTGTAGTTCTGGTGTATGTGTAGAAATGATGCTAGAGGATGCCCTTATGCAAGTTGCACAGTGATATCGGGCTAGATCTAGAATGTAGTGAATGTATAGAATGTGTAGGATGGAATAAAATAAACTTCCCCTCCTATGTTGTGTATACAAGAAGTGATGCGACCCATGTCCCTTTTATGAGTGCTAGATGGATGTATTTGATGCTCTTATTCCTTTGAATGCAAGTTTAGGTGATGATAGATAATGCTTAGTGCTTGGTCCCTTATTTTGAAAACATAATTTTATATTTATATGATTCCCTTGTTTGAATTTCGTAATTGACAACTGAAAGGCGGACCCAAAGTAGTAAAAATTAATTAAGAAGAGAAAGGGGTAAAAAAGGATAAGAAAAAGGTAAAGAGGGATAGGAGTGCCCATGAGGAAAAGAGCACCTGACGCTAGTGTCCTGACTGGGTGCTAGTGTTTGAGGCAATAGAAAGATAAAACAGTTAAATTCCAACAAGAGTGCAAGATGTATATGGTCGATAAAAGTGTAGAAGACAAAGAAAAAGGCTAAAGGGAGTTATCAATTACTAGTTTTATTTCTTAGGAATCATGTAAATAGTAGCATGTTTTTTGTTAGAACATAATATTAAGTGCTATTATAAACCTTAGTTTATAATTAAATAATTTAATATTTATATTCTGAATTATTTATTATAAACTATGAGTTTATGGTTAATTGATTTTTAATTAAATCAATTTATTTAAAATAGGGGTATACCCCATCACTTATTTGTTCATAACCCTTGGGGTAATATAAATATGGTTGTGGGCCATAATTGGGTGAATTGAATTCACATCAAGTTAAAAACATGGAGCAAGAGTGAGGAAATAAGTTACTGGACTGGTTAAAAGTTTCTCGTTAATGGAAAATTCTTATTCGTGGTTTGATTGGCTAAATGACTGAAAAAGGGAGTGAAATGGCTAAACAACTATCCAATTAAAAAACTCAAGGTGAAATGGATGAAAAAGGGAGTGAATCCAATGCTAAGCATGTTGCGCATGAGGGCAGAACCAAAAGTGTTTGAAGGACTATGTGTGACCACAACTACAGACCAGATTAGGAATGCGAATATGACATAATCTTTCTCCTAAAGGGAAGCCCTGATAAATCAGACACCAAAGAAATAAATTGAGCTTTGGATCAAATAGGGGGTTCCAGGCCCGATGTAGATGCTTTAACTAGGTGACATGAGAAGAATGTAATGACCATCTAGAATTGAGCTTATCTAAAGCCGACGAAATAAGAGATAACAAGGAGTAGATAACTCCTGAATTGTATTGTAATAGTAGAATGTCCATGTTCCAACGCTAGTCCTTCCACCAAGCCTTGGGTGATGAAGGCCCAACTTGTGTAGCATAACATTGGGCAAAAAATATTGAATAGCTAAAATTGAAGGAAAATCAAAATTAGCCAGGTGGTATTTTTGTTTCAACACTGCCAAGGAAGCCAATCTCGAGAGGAAAGCAGGTCCCATATGGTAGAGATGCCTTTACGAGCTAACCGCACTACTTTGATGTTGGGTTGTTCAGCAAGCGAGAGATCGTCAGGAGAGAAAATAGGCGACCACCACATATTGTGCTCATTGAAAGAGAGACCTATTCGAATCCATCACCAACCCACCGCATGAAGGGTTTGACCATCTCAAATGCTTTCCAGATGCTTTTGACCACAAAGGTGCCAGGTATTTTAACTGGAACTTTAGTAATTAGCAGAGTATGAAATCCAATGTTTTTCTAGCATTTTTTACCATATGGTGCTCTTGAAGAGATACAATGTCATAACAAAACCTGCCAAGCTTGGTTTCCCTAGATACAACGAACAACCCACTTAGCGCATAGAGAGATACTCTGCCTGTAGACATCAACAACACCCATGCCACCCTGATCCCTAGGAAGAGTGCAAACCTCCCAGGCAACACGATGAAAACCACCCTGCTTAGAGCTAGACCAAAGAAAATCCCGCAAGAGCTTAGCTAACTTTTCAAAGGAGGCATGAGAGGGACACCAATAAGCTGCATAATAGACCTGAGTGGTAGCAAGAATTTTAGTGCAAACCTGGAACTTCCTAGCCAAAGATAACGAGTGAGAGATCCATTTCTGCGCTTTTTGCTCAACCCGATCAACCACAAAGTTTTGAACCTATGTCTAAACCCCCTTGTAATTTAGTGCAAACCCGGAACTTCCCGGCCAGGAGTTTTAGTGCAAACCTGGAACTTCCCAGCCAAAATTTTGAACCTATGTCTAAACTCCCTTGTAATTTGAAAAGTGGCATGTATAAAATATTTGATTTAAAACCTTACACCTTAAACCTAAACACATGTTTTATTGCATGTCATAATTTATTGTTTATAAACCCTTCGACCCCCTATTTCAAGTACATTATTTGATTGACTTGATAAAATTCTAGTTGCTCCCCCTTATGTGCTAATGAGAGCATATTCATGGCATGTGTATTTAAAACTATAGTTTTAAACATTAAATTAATTTTTTTTCTTATACCTTGTACTTTTTAAAATCCAATAATGTTTTTATGGACCGTATAAAATGTTTTAATGGTATGTGGATTATGCGGTTCAGCTAGTATGTTGGCTAGCTCATACATGTGATTAATTTTTTATTAAAAAAAAAATCTTAACCTTTTAATATCCTAAATGATTCACGGCCAAATTAATACTATTAAGCTACCTTTATACTTGTCTTGGTCAAATGCCATAAGAAGCATGGGTTTAATTAAATTTCGTTAATTTATGCGGCTTGATTAATAGCAATTTCCCTTCGTATTATTTTGGTCTCTTTAACCACCGCCCATTCAATTAATGTTTTTTTTCATTGCTGTGACCAAGCCACATTCACGATGCCAGGGGTTAAATTTGATGGCCGTTTAGACTTTTTTTTCAATGATTTTAGATGTAAAATACTTGTAAATATTTGAAATAAGTGTTACATGAGACTCGCAAAATCTAAGTACAATCGTCATTTTTTTATATAGATTAATAAGTAAATTATACTAATCTATATTAAAACTAATTAAATATATATAGAATAATTTTTTGTATATCTTAATTATGGTGTAAAAATATCATTATTTTGTATTTTTGAAAGGCAAGATTTGAACTTTAATGTCACCTAAAGATTATTTGACAAGCATAAATGGCTGCCAAATTTACCCCCGCACATGGCATTTTCTACCAAATGATCACCTTGAAATGATATAATCCCACATTTGTGGGGAGAGCACTTAAGATAGGTTTGTTTAAGCCTTTGTAATTATAATTTAATTATAGCCTTATTATGTTATGATTAAATGTGCTTTTTAATTATACATATTATGGATTTAACTCTTGCGCTCAATAAAATTCTTTTAAACTATGTTCTTGTTATATAAACTTATTAGTTCCTTGCTAAAGGCAGGATAATATACATTTCATATCTTCCAATTAATTATGTTACTCTCAACCAATCATATATAAAAAAAATTCTGCCCATGTTAAATTTTGTAATGTATAAACTTTAAATTGATATATTTATATAAATATATACCACATAAATTAATTTATTAAAATTTTGATTGGTGAAAAAGGGTGATTTGACCATTTTTTCCCCTACAATTTAAAAAAAAAAAAAAACAAAAAATTGTAAATGGCCAAGTGGCCTAACATTTATTAGCCCCTGTCAATTTGTCAATTCATCAAATTATTTGTTGACAACTTGCATTACAACTGATTAGACTTGTCTCTAGAGATCATGTTCAGGTCCAGCCCTTCGTTGTCACATTAATTTACCTAATCAATATTTTGCTTTTTCTAGCATGTATAGTGAGTTGGGGATTGGGTTCATTTTTTTGGGGTGGGGTGATGTGCGGTGGGCAATTACTACATTGGTGAAAAAGGGTGATTTGACCATTTTTTCCGCTACAAATTTTTTTTTTTTTTTTTTTTTAAACTAAAAAATTGTAAATGGCCAAGTGGCCTCGCATTTATTAGAACCTGTCAATTTGTCAATTCCTCTAATTATTTGCTGACAACTTGCATTCCAACTGATTAGACTTGTCTCTAGATGATCATGTTCAGGTCCAGCCCTTCCTTCTCACATTAATTTACCTAATCAATATTTTGCTTTTTCTGGTATGAGTTGGGGACCGGGATCATTTTTTTGGGGTAGGGTGCTGTGCGGTGGGGTGGGCAATTACTACATTGCTCCTGTGTAAGTAGGTAACAGAAATATCCAGATAAAAAGAGATTTCAATCAAGGCAGGCCAAGAGCTTTTGTTTGGAAGCAGTGTTGATTTGTTCAATATCACAGCCTTACTCTCGGCTGCCTTAGCGTTTCTCCGACTTGTTTGTATATGAAAATCGTTCTGGGCATTAATTCTTCAAATCCACTTCCGATTTCCTCCACCAACAACAGTAATTAAAGAAAATGCCGGCCTGCGGGCACTCCTGGTAATAATTTTGTTAGGTTGTACAATCATCTTTTGCCATGCTTGAATATAGGTACTAACTGTGGCAACTCCTATTGTGATGTCCAGTCTTGATGCGGAGGCAGTGGCATTATCGCCCAATACTTTAATGAAATCCAATAGATATGTCTGCCACTTTTTTCTGCTTGCGAGTCTCCAAATCTCAACGCCAAATCTGAACCCCATCTCGGCTAGTTGTAGAAACAGTGACCGAGACCAAAGATGCAAATGTAGCGGTGGAAAAGAGACTGCACAACTAGTAGAGGAGGCAATGGAGGAAGCGAATATGTTGCAGGTCATGAAGGAAATTGAGGACCAGTGTAGACACACTTATCAATATGGCAGCGATTTCTCCGTATAGCTTGACACAAGCAAAGTACTCTACAGTTCAAGCATCAATGATATCAAACGTATGGCAATCCATTCTGCATTTTTGATTGCTGCTACAGTGCATCCCGTGATTTTTTTCTCATTGGCTTGTCACAGTATGACTATTTTCATATGTAAACTCAGACATTTTGTCAAACATTTCATGGCAGCAAAAGTAAGGCATGGATTTGAATATAATTTCATTGTCATGACACGCCTTTTAGACATGACAATGGGTTTGTCGGATAAAATTTGAGGCTCGTTAAGATTTTATGGGATTTTTCTATATACACAAGCAGAACTGATATATCCATTGTATTAGGGTTAATCTTTTAAATTTCTGAAATGCAAATATATGAGTCATCTTGGGATGTTTTAGTTTCATATATTATTTTCGAAATGTGTTTTTAATGTTCCCCATGGCATAGTATTTCTACATACTGCTATGCAATACTGAAATTAGTTTGGTTTTAGTTCGTTGAACTTAATTTCTGCTAATATATCTCAAACAAAGGAGCCAATATGAGGGTTAGTTGTATAAGAGTGGTTATGCCATAATTGAGTTATAGTTAGAATCTTTTTTGGGTGACATTGGTTCATAGATTCCTTTCTTATATATTTTCAATATGATATGGTGAGTCTATTAATTTATGGTTTCAGTACCCATCGATGTCACATGATTTCAATTTGAACTCGCCTATGTAATATTTACTCTTCCTTTTCATAAATAGATCTACGCAATTCAACCCCCAAAAATAGTTGTAGCTACTATTGTGGTAGAATATGCAGATCTACAAAAAATGGTACTCTGTTTTGTTTATATGTATAAATCTACATTGATTTAGAGGTGAAAGGTTCCCTTGTATACTCGTTGAGCCTTTTCAACATTTCTACATTGAGTATTTATGTCTAAAAGGCTTCTCATGACAATGAAATTACACTCAAATCCATGCCTTTCTATTGTTGCCATGAGTTGTTTGACAAAATGTCTTAGTTAACATTTGAACATTATTCCCATGAACTAATTGATAAAATGTCTAAGTAAATTACTATAGTAACATTTTTGGCCAAACATCCATCTGCAAATGATGTGATTCACTACTACACAACCGCAAATTATATTGACACTCACCAACCAATTTTGTTTAGCACAAAACACTTAATTCCCATGCAAATGTCTCCTTTATATGAATCATTCACATCAAAGGTCTCACTACCTTGTTGGTTGTATCTGAATATCTTAATTGTTGCATTACCAAAGGAGTGCCGAGCACAGAATAAGTCCCACAAACACACTTTATATCAATCAACGACTATCTTCTATTAGTCCAAAAAACACCTTGCAACTTGTAGGCAGGGACTGGGCGCTTCGCGGCTCTTGTTGTGTAAATCCATTAAATCATATTATAAAATGATGTATTGACTGGATAGTATTCTTTGTGATTTAAATTGTTTCAAAAATAAATCTATTTAAAATTATCATTTTAATATTTAATTTATATATTATGATTTGTGTTGCATCACATTATTAGGTGTATGCAAGGCTAATAAAAGTGTTTTTATCATTCCTAGTGTCTTGAATTATCTCGAAGTGTCCATATATCTATATGTAGTAACTTTTGTACCACTAATGGAAGCATGGGGTAAATAAGGTTTGGATTTGTTTTATTTTTTGAGATGTTACACTCTTGAACTTTCATTATAAGATATTTAACCATAAAGACTTATTAAATATTGTTCTTAATTAAGAAATTCTCTACTCTTGCCTTAGTAATCAAGGGTATCATATACTTTTTAATAATAGTTTCCTATCTCTTAAAGGAGATATATAGTAAAAATCATTTCATGAATCAATTGAGAAGGGTGGATTTGCATGATTTTTAAAGGCTCTTATAAAATTTTAAAAGAAAAACACTCTTCTTATCTCTTGCTCTCAAACTGCAATTACCTTAACTAGTTATGAAGGTTGTTTTAGGTTTTACATTGTTGAAAGAGATATTTAGAATGAAATATTATTATATACATATCAAATGACACTTAGGTACGCCTTTGTGTTTATATTGGAGATGTCCAATATTGATTGCATCTAATATATTTTCTACAAGATTAATATGTTGAATTTTTTTCAACATATTTATATAACATGGTTAGTTGTTAACATATTGCTATGTAAGTTGTTATACAACTAGTGTTTAAATATTACAGATGATTAAAAGTGAAATAAGTAAATATTTATATACTTATGATGATATTGTAGACACCAAAATTGGGTCATACTCCCCTTTAAGCCTTGTTAATTAAATTAACCATATCCTACCCATTCATATCCCATAATGCACATGTTAATTAAATTAATTAAATATCCTCACTTAACCATCTCACCTAGCCACCTCACTCAATGACCTACTCAAATTTCATTAATGACCTAAGACCGAGTCTAAACCTATCCTAACTAAGTAGGACTTAGTCTAAAACCTAGACTTAACTCCTATTAACAAACCTAAAAGGACACCCACTTATCTTGCCATGATCTATCACTCAAGACTCGACAAAAGGTTGGAGATCACGCTAAAAATAGCAACAATTTGGCTATTTTTTGCCAACCTAGATATTCTCGCCTTGACCAACGCTAATTATATCTCAATCGACACCGGTCACCTAACCGTTTTCGATTAGGTTAAATACGTTTTCAAAATCCTTTGCCCAGGTTGGTCAATTGATTCAGGATCTCATTCTTCCAGAGACTGAAGCACTCAAATTTCTTTAGCACTCAGGAAAAAGAAGACATACGGGAGCACTACCAACATCGATCACCATTCATCATCTTCTTCACGATCACAAATTCACAACAGAGAGGCACAAAGGTCTGAACTTCTCACTGCACGAATACAAAGGATCTTCTCTCTGGATCTCCACTTTGTTACCATCTTCATCACCTACGTCCTCCAATCTATTTTCTCGTAAGTATTCAACATCTCTTCATTGAATCTCTAGTTTCTTTGTGTAGATTTATTTATTCATCTCTGTAGTTTATTTCTCTCCACACCCATATACTTCCTCCCTTCCATCAACCCATCACCTGATCATACCCAAACTTTCCACCCATTTTCACCCTCTCCTGATCATTTACGAGCCTTCAGAACCATTTTATGACCTCACCCTCACCATTTCAACCTCTCGTACAATTACAGGGAATCTAAAATACCAATTTTAACAACTTTATGCTAATTGTCCCTACCAACGCCGGTTAGCCAACCGACATCGGTCACTCTGCCTAACCGACATCGGTCAATCCACCGACACTGGTTACTATGTCTGTCAGTATAGCTTAGACCAACGAGCTGATACCCACTTCCCAATAGCCTAGAACCATTTATAATCCTTACCAGACCTTACCCATAGCTTGTACCAGACCTACAACTCAACACCAGCAAGTCAACTCTCCCATTTTGACCTTAAACAACCTTTTGAACGACCTTTCTTATTGATTTGTACGAGATACCTAAATTGTTTCAATTCCAATAGGATCTTTACTTCATATATGATTTAACTAACATTAATATTGTTATATAAAAGTGGATTGACAACTTGTTCAAGAAGTATCATGTTTCTCGGATCTAGCTTCCGCTAGGCAGTCCACTCATTGTTTTTTTTAACTCTATTTGGTGGTATTGTTTTGCATTTACAGGTAGTTCCTCCTAGCCAAAAGGGAGCTCTCACAATCAACTTGGATCAGGAAATCAAAATGCACGCACAACCTTCAACCGACATCACAAACATGTATTCCTCCTTGGCCTACTACCCTTATATGTTTCATTAATTTGCTAAGAATCTGGTGAAACATTTTGGCACGCCCGTGGGACCCATCGGGGTTCCTTTGCATTTGTTCATTCCTAGGAAAAATTGTGTGTTTATTTCCCTTCGAAAAGTATTCACATTAATTTTCTTCTCTAGAATATTCTCCTTCTTGCTATTGTCTAAAAGAAATCATACTTTTAGTGCTTTAAAAAGAACACATCTTCCCTTTTACTGCATTGCATTAGTGAAAGAGCATCCCTCTTCCTATTCTCCATTTGTTACATCGAACATAATTGTGAATTTGAGCTTAAAACACTTGCATTTCATTCTAGATTGTTGCATTATAGCTCACATTAATTTGAGGGCAACCTATATAATGGAATTCATGACCAGCTGACGGTTGACTAATTTAATTGTAGTTCACTTGCACACTCTCTCTATATACCAAAACACTTACATAATTTACACATCTTCTTAAACATCCTCTTACTTGGAAGAAGTTGTCAATGATCACACGATCATAGGATTGACAGTGGACGCCCAACTGGTTTCTCTATCCAGTCATTATCTCAGAGAAAGGACTGCCCCCGCCAAAACATTACCTGAAACCACCCTTAGATGTTGGATTTTCATAGGACACCTTCTATAGAGCCAAAAATTATGTTCGATTCACGAGTCAGTCTTAAATAACATAAGTTAAAACATAAAATTCACTCGTAGGATTTCATGTTTCTTAACTTTTGCTTGATTTGTGTTTTGAATTGTGAGGACGTGTTCTCCATTTTTTCTTTCTTTCTTTCACACTCCACAATTATAGTTGGTGTATTATGACTTTTTCTGAGTGTTTTAGGGTCCATCATTATCATACTCAGGTTTATGGGTTGATATTTTACCTGCTCTAAGTCACAAAAATCAACTTTCTCCATATTTTCAAATTTCACAGTAACAGGCGTCGGTCTAGTGACTGACATCAGTTTAATCTGACCGTCATCAATTTACCTGACCGTTTTCGGTTATCTACTTTTTGGTCATTTTACCAAAAACAACACTTACCACATTTTCTGTTCTTTCTAAAGTTCCTCAGACATATCATCATACCCCTGGATCTTTAAAATCACTGTCAGATCTAGTTTTGTCTCATTTTCATCAGTTATTGCCCCATTTACAAAACTTTTGATTTCCTACAGTAACCGGTATCAGTTAACCTAACTGGAATCAGTCACCCTATTACCTTCATCAGTTAACCCAACAGCTTTCGGTTCCTGTGTTTTAATTTTTAAGTAAAACAACGACCTCTTTTTACCCCCCGCAACTATTTTTCTCCATTTCTTCTATTTTTTTGTGTCATTTACAGAGAAAATATTGCCAAACCTACGCCAACTCACATGGTTTTAACTCATATTCAAGTAAACGCCATTGTATTCCACGCAAGCCTTCATCCGCTCCCGCCCAACCCATCGCCACCTTCTATCATGTCACCTATGGATCCTTCTCAGCCCATTATCATTAGTACCGGTGACGAGGAGTTCGCAAGACTCCTTGACCACAACCCCGCTACCTTACAACATTATCTCACCCATTCCTCCACTTGCGATTCAACACGATAGTTGGTATACGACATGCCTGTGTCCATTCCTCTTGCCCTTGCCCCCACTTCCACATCAGCTACCACTAGCTCGGTGTTACCTTCATCCACCTTACCACCCGTAGTATCCCAACTTGACCCCACATCATCAATATCTACGGCACCTACAACATCAGTCACAATTTTGACGTCAGTTGCTCCCATGGTGTTAACCATTCCTTCATCAACCACCTTGAGCATAGCCCCGTCTGCACCCACCACCTCATATATACCTATTGCATTGCATTCACCCATGGTGTCAACAACCCATACCCCATTCCAAAGAATTGTCCTTTCCATCCCATAGTCCTTACCTCCAATCACTACAAGGATCGCGACATCCACCCCACCTAATTACACATCACCAACAACCACCTATCTCGTCTATCACGTATTCGGGATATTTACCACTTGCATCTATTCCCTCCTTGCAGTTCTCGTACTCGACACTACCATATACTGGAATGTCATCCACATCATACATTCATCATCAACCCCCTTATACTATAGGAGGTGCCCAATGATCACAAACTACCAACGACCTTATTAAAATAATGATGGAAAAGATGCAAACATTGGAAGCATCAGTTTTTGGCTCTCACAACTCTTTAACATATGATGAAATCTGCAATGAGCCCATTCATCCATCTATTTCCATTCTTCCATACCCTACACATTGGGAAATTCCCAAATTCAACTGGTTTAACAACAAAGAGGACCTGCAACAACACTTACGGTCTTTCAAACATGGGTGCTATTTAATCGCTCATGATGACGCTATACTCTTGTGGACATTCCCAATGTCCTTAACAGACTCGTTGGATTGGTATAGTGGTTTACCTCGACATTCCATTTACTCATTTAACCAAGTGGCTCAAGCCTTCCTGGACCATTTTTCAATCAATATCGTCAAGAAGGTCACCATGACCGACTTGTACTCAACACGACAATAAGACGACGAACGAGTCTATCACATATTTTGTGGCTCATTGGCAGAGCCTCATCAACCAGCTTACATTCCAGCTACCTCAAACCGAGCTTATAGATTTATTCACTCGGGCTTGTGCCATGCACATCGCATGAACTCTCAAAGTCCAAACCTTCCGTACCTTTGATGAAACATTCACCATGGCTAGAAAGTTTGAAATCTGTGCCATATAAGAGAAGAAAATTTAATTATTTAACAAAAACGCTGCATTCAAATCCAATGACGCTTCTTTCTCTTCAAAACCATGAAACAACTATTCCAAAGCAAAAGAATTTGCCAACGTGGTAGTTTTAAAAGTTGGTCCATCCCACCCATCTAATCAATTGAAACCTTCTTGAAACCTTTCTCCCGTTCAAGCTTTCTAGTTCAGGCGAGAGTAATAAAAGTACACTCTAATCAGGGAGCCTTATTCTTCAGTATTAGAAAAACTTCTTAAAGCCAGAGAAATTGATCTACCACCCGTCAAACCACATACTGGTTTTGACCCTGCTCATCCTATGCCTGTATGGTACAAGGAACAAGACTTGCAAATATCATCAGGTTAAAGGCCATAGCGATGGTAATTGTATAACCTTCAAAAACATTGTCCAGGAATTGTTATACAACAAAGATCTTTTCTTGGACAACCCAAACACACCGACCAGCCAAAACTTACATATCTTCAAGAAGCCATTTCCTAATCACACCCCATCATCTAACCAAACTGGTGAACCTTCAACTAATGATAGTAATGTCCGTGAAGTCCATGCTGTTTTTGAGACCATACCGACCCTTCCATAATTTCCTCTTATCCTGATTCCCATCCATCAAGGAGATTCTAGCACGAGATCCTTTATCCATGGAGGAGACTATTTGATATACTCCTTTACCCATAGAGGAGTCCCCTTCATCTTCCCTATCACCCACGGAGAAGACCACAATACCTACCGATACCATTTCACCACCCACCTTGCAACCTAACGAATAACCTGTGGTGTTAACTCTCTTACCCATGAAAGAGTCACACTCACCTTCCTCTCCACCAAAAGAGGAACTTACCTCATCCCACCTACCATATCCTCTACCGATAGGGGATCCTTTAGAAGCACCATTGCTTGTTGGTGACAATTCCCCATTAGCCTTCTAAGATGAAGTCAATTTTCTCTCGGCTCTCCTACCTGTAGATTCCGAAGCTAACCGAGCTTACCTATGTGTCAAAAACATACTTTACAGGGATTACTACTAAATCAGTTTCATCTCCTCTTATAATAGTGTCATTTTCATGCCTAGCTGACCGCTTGGATTACGTTGATAATTCCATTCTTTGGGGACATCTCCGACTACCCTTTTCAACCCAAATGTAAATATCGCTTGCTGATACTTCCACAATTTATCCAAAGGTATTTCAGATGACCGCATCAACCATGACCATCCCTGTTGAAAGGACCTTTTCTTCATCACCCTTTCCTACATCTAAACCTTTACCCATAATCAAACCTGATCCTATGCCTAAGAACCTACTTGCACCTACACTCCCCCACAGCCAAAGCCATCACCACATTGGGTGTCATGCCGATATCAAGCCTAGTCTACCCCCTATCAAATTGGACTTAGCCACATATTCACAAACCCATGAAAAAACTATTCCTCCACCTAAAAGGAAGACCCAACCATCTAGGCTGCATACACCAGCTTCGCCCACTACTCCTCTGTCACCTTCACCATTGTCATCCATCCTAGGACCTCACCCATTGAACTTGGCCAAGCAACCTCCTATCCAAGGAAAACCAAAAGCACAACAACCCGCCTCTTCATCATGATATTTTATTACACCCACCTTACCTGCACAAGGTACACCTTCGCAGTTATCCATATCTTTCTTACTGCCTACACCCCCACCACCTACAATAACCTCATAAGTACCTATGAAATTTCCTTCTCTTCAACCCATACCTTCCACCTTACCTCTTCCAGGAACCTTCACCACAACTCCTTTATCACCTTAGCTAACTAGTCCTCTTCCGTTATCTACCTTCCCTTCCACATTCCGTACTCCTTCCTCACCTTTACCTAGGAAGGTGACCCCAAAGTTGAAAAAACCACTACCCACCCAAAGAGGTAGTTAAGCCTACAACACCTTCTATCGCTAGTTCATCTACTCCGCTTTTACCCAAGAAGGTATAACCCAAATCTAAAACAATACCACCTACCAAACCAATGGTCAAATACATTTCACATCTAATTCCACCTCCTGTGGTGCATCTCCCACCAAAATCACCCACATTTCGATCTATACCCACACTCACCTCACATTGTGATCCACTGGCAGGGTCTTACGCCAACATTCTAGCTAACCTTTAAGAGACCCCTATCATCACATTGTCACCCATTAGACCTTACGACCCACTCAAATCCAAACCAAAAGGGTTTGATGATACTAAAATTTGGACCTACCATAGTGTGCCAGGACATGATGTAGAAATTTGTAAGGCTCTAAAAACTATTCTCCTTCAACTGTGTCCTCTTGAAGAAAATTTTAACGATGATGATCTTCTAGACGAGGACCCTATTCTATCTTCAGCCATCACCACACATCCTCGCCCATTACCTATTCAGGGACCTGCATCACCACCTCCATAACCCATTTATCTTCCTCCAAAATTTGAGATCAATATGGTCTGCATAAGAGAGATATCCATAACCCCACCAAAATGCCAGTGCACCCTACACAAGGCTCTTATCCCGCACTAGGTTTTCTTCCATCATGTTGTTATAATTTTCATGACACACCTTCTCCATCCACATCTCTTCCTCAGATTAACATGATCCAAGTTGCCACTCGCATCCAAAAAGACAAAGGAAAGGAGAAAACAACTAGCCCATCCACCATTCTTGTGCCCACTATACCATCTGCACCCACACCAAAAATCACCATTCGGGGACCCACATACCCTATTTCTGACGTGGTCACCCATCGTATAATGATAAAACAATTACACCAACCCCCTCTAAAAATGTCTTTGTACGACCTTGTCCATAATTCTGAATACCATCGACAGACCCTCATAGAGGTTCTGCAATCCAATGAGGGTTTACCTAATGACTTGACGCCTATTTCCTCCATTATCACCCCTCACCATGTGGCCTTCCTCACCAATTCATCCCCTTCCTCTACACCTACCACTACTTTCCAAGTAGCCACCCTCAGTTTCTCTGATGACGATATTGTACCTCTCCAATCAGATGATCTTGATCCCACCCTTTTCATTTTTGTCTATATTGATAATATATGCATTCGACGTGTTATGATTGATGATGGTGTCAACATCAACATCATCTCCTCCCATGCGTATAATCAAATGCGCATCCCTGCCAATTGCATGCATAATAACCCAGTTATGTTGCATTCATTCAATGATGCCATCACTTCCACTCTCGACACCATCATTCTCCATGTTCGTGTGGTCCCTCGTATTGTTCCAAAATTGTTCTGTCTTAGAGGGGGAATTCCAGTACAACCTATTGCTTGGTCGACCTTGGATCCGTGTCATGGGTTGTGTCCCTTCAACCTTACATCGTTGTGTAACATTTGAACATGAAGGACATAACTATACCATTCTGACTGACCCATCACCATTCAAAACCTATAACATGTTGTACTGACCTAATGATGTCCTTATACCAGTGAAGGCATCTACCACCACTGCCACTTCTCCTTCACCTGCAACCCCATCCACCAATGTTGGCGCTACCTCTCCCGCACCTAAATACTCTATTCCCACTACCGCCGTAGCCTCTGCAACCAACCCATCGACTTCTCAACCACCCAGTGCTTCTTCTTCACAATCGCCTAGTGATTCATCTATTCCTGCTACCCATATAACAACTACCGATCCCTAGAAGGTGTTTTTCAATGTCTCACTTTGGGGGACTATCTTGTATACAACATCAACACATTCATTACTCCTCAAAAATATGGTAACCTTCACCAACATCCTCACTATGATCACCGCATAGGCGAGATTTTCCCTTATCGTCCTCCCCACCTTCGTACCAACTTCACATATGGGGGAATTGATACTTCTACCTACTTGTCTGAGCCACCTTCCCAAATGTGACCATTTTCATCTAACCTTCAATCTCACACCAATCATTGCTTCACGCAAACCTTTCTCCATCGTTGTGCATGGAAGGGTTTTTGTTTTGGTTTCTATGAACATGGCTATCATACTGTCATCCCATGCACCACGTGTAAACATAAAGATTGACGTGGTATTGGCTTTGCTAAACCATCTTCCAAGAAAACCCGCGTCGAAATCATTGAGGACGAAAACCTTCCTTCACCCCATCTACAAACTTCACGACCTTCACCTACGGAGTCTATGGATCTAGAATCCATTCCTCCTAATTTTTGTTTTCGTGACCACCATTTCCCTGGGACCTTTGACATATCAACGAGATGGAAAGGCTCCCTCTTCTCTTCCCTTCATGTACCCTGACATGATCGATGGTGATACACCTTATATTAACATCATTTAATGTCAAGACGATGAGTCTATTCTCACCTACCTTGGTGCGAAGGATTCTTATATTCGTCGGTCGTTACCTTCTAGAGACACAAACCATGTTAAACGAATTGACCATCAAAATCAATATTAGCACTCAAGACGACCCGCACATTTTAAAGATAGGACAATGTTTATATACTACTGAGTAGGAATATTTTACCTCATTCCTCTGAGATCATAGCAATGCTTTTTCTTGGTCCTACGCTGATATGCCCAGTATTAATCCAAACGTTTTGGACCACAATATCGCAACTATTCCTGAAGTAAAACTCATAAACTAGAAGCTGTGGAAAATGCATCCTCGCATTTCCCTTCTTATCAAAGAAGAACTCCAATGCCTTATTTTGGTTTCCTTCATCCTACCCATTGATTATCCCCAATGTATCTCTAACATCATTCTTGTCACAAAAGAGATAGGGGGACTCTATATTTGCACAGATTTCCATGACCTTAACTTAGCTTGCCCTAAAGATGACTTTCCACTACCTAGTATTTACCAACTAGTTGATCTTACCGCCGGCCATGAGATGCTATCACTCATGGACGGTTTATCAGGTTATAACCAGATATTACTCACCCCAAAAGATCAACACAAAACCTCATTCATCACTCCTTCGGGGACCTTCTACTATCGAGTCATGCCCTTTGGCCTTAAGAATGCTGGTGCTACATATCAGCGGGCTATGAATTATATCTTTCATGACACCATGCATTGCATATTGGAAGATTACATTGACAATATCCTTTCCAAATCTAAACTTCGGGTTGAACACCTTACAGTCCTTAAGGTCATCTTCGACCGTCTCATAAAGTACTGTGTTCACCTTCAACCTAAGAAGTGTGTCTTCACTGTTCTTTCTGGCAAGATCCTTGGTTTTATCATTTCATTGCGTGGAATAGAAGTTGACCCCGCTAAAATCAATACTATTCTCGAAATGCCTCCACCTAATAACCTTCAACAACTTCATAGTTTGCAAGGTAAGTTGCAATCTATTTGTTGCTTTATTTCTCAACTTTCTGACCGCTGCCACCCATTTCATCATCTCATAAAAAAGGATGTCTCCTTCAAATGGGATGATGAATGCCACAAATAATTTGAAGCCTTAAAACAATACCTCCTCTAACCACCTATGCTCATTCCCCCTAAGGATGACTGTACAATAGAAAAGTGACATGCGAGCATGAGAATCAACAAGTAGCCTTTCTTCATACCCGACCTCCCGAGGTCGTGCCAAGACAACCGGTGGAAATGAAATATATGTGGATGTAGACAAACTAGTTGGGCAATATTATATCCTTAACACGTAATAACGGGATCTGCGAGTCTAAGGCAAAGAAATCTCTCCTAACCTGAATTGGTGTAATGGATTGTTCAGATATAATAGCTGCTCGGAGGCTCCAATCAATGTTGAGCTCTGCCGAGATCCTATTTATTGGCTATTGGATGCGTGGAAAATGACCTGTAGGTGCTTCGTGTATATTTCCAGACAAGGTCATGAAAGTGGTAGTGAGAGGTGTAGTGGATTTGTAGGAAACTATGGGCGGTTTTCTGGTCTAACCTAGAAAATATTAGCTTGATTGGATTCTATGTTTAATATGGAAAATTATGTTATGATATCCGGTGGGAGTGGTGAGGATCTAAATACCAGTGTACGTAAACTAGTGTCAATGTTTAATTGATTAGTAGGCCCGTTGGGTTGTGGGACTGAGGATCACAACCATGAGTTCGTGGTTGTTGTGGACCTATTATGGTCATGTGAAGAATCAATCTCTTCTTCCGACTATCCAATAGTCATAATATTTTTCAGCTTCTATGTTTAATATCAGGAGTTGTTTGATGTTCTCAGAATACCTTACGGGTGTTCTAGCAACTTGTATACGTAAGCTTGTGTCTATGTCAATGAGAAGGTCTCCTGTGTTTGGCTGCGGAACTAATGAATCACAACCAAATATTTTCTCTCTTTCAAGTTCTTGTATGGTCATGCGGATATCCTATCAAGGCAATCTATAGTTGGGTTGATTTGAACAAAATGCATATGCTTTGTTGTCTTCAATATTCAATTCTCTCAATTTCTCATTAAATTCTTGTGGGTTTGTTTTTGTTTGAAAGACATGAATTCTAAGACCTTGAACTATATCTGTTAATGTTGTGAAGAGATTTGGATGAGGTATTACCGGCTCGAATACATAATCCCTGGGCTCTCTGGGTCCCGTAATTGTCATGCAAGAGATAACCAAACTTAACTGAAATAAGTAAACTAATTATGAAAATAAATCTACACTATGCTTATATTCTTTTTTTTTTTTGTATTTTCGAAGACGTGAATTTAAACGAAATTTAAAGAGCGACTATTCTACTATATTCAGATAATGAACAATTAATCTAATAACATAATTAAACAAGAAAGGTAGCCAGATGTAGCTATTTCCTGTGCATTTGTGAATTGATCCTAAATATAAATAACTAACTAATTTAATTGAAATACCTTCAATCTTACCTCAAAAGTGAGGAATAAATCACAGCTTCTCAGAAGCTATCATTCCCCACATCTTCCCTGGTAATATTGAAAGCAAGATTAACTGAAATAAAATGATTTGCTATTTTATTTGATATATTGTAACTACAACTTCGACAATTCAAACATGGAGTTTTACATAACAACGACAAATTCAGTTGTATTGTGACTTGTCCCCTCACTGCGATCTCTTTTTTGCTTCATGTTCTCGTGAATCCAGAAAAGTGGGAATGTGACAGTGGCAGTAAGAGAAGATGTTTGAACAGTGGCAGCTTGGACGTAAGCCGAACAAAATGCAAGTAGGAGAGGGATAGTGCAAGAGAATAGAGCTTGACTATTTAATTCCTAGCGGGATTGTTACAGGGATACAATACAAGCACATTGAAATATCTAGGACCTATACTTCCTATGACAAAACAATAACCTATAACTCTAAGAAGAATCAAGATTCAAATGAACATAATCTAGAACCAGAACTATGGAGCCTTGAACTGAGAGGTTGAGAGCTTTACAAAATCTAAACTTGTTGAGACTTATTGAAGAACTTTCAAAACACACTGAATAATAAATCATAGAGGGAGAGGGGCCATTTTCTTGTAAACAAGCTTGGTATTTATAGCACTTTGATTTACCAAAGGGTAAGATTGAATTGAACTCTTCTATTATAAAAAGAGGAATTACTATTTACCAGTGACTAAAACTTAAATGCAAGCAAGAGTGGTTGAGAATTATGAGTGCCACTTGATTTTTACATTGACGAAAGCATCGAAAGTTTTGGAAAATGCGTGTAGGAACACTTTGCCCGAGTGTAGGGTGGCGGTTCTGGGACCACCACCCTGTCCTAGGCGGTGGTCATGGTACCGTCGCCCAAGCATGACGGTAGTCCTGTAACTATAGACCAAAATGTAAGAAAAAGAGAGGAACGAGGTCAGAAAAAAGCATGCGAAGGCTGGATAAGGCATTTTAGGATGCAAATGTATACTCAACGTGCTTTCTAGATTCCAAACACCTTACAAAGAGATCTGAATCATCATTGGGGTTTATGTAACCTCTTTCCGGCAGTACAATACATACAATTTTGGGTACGTACAATGACCAACCATTTTTCCTTTACATTTCTGCTACTGATCATTCCTTGGGTTCTATGCTCACTCGTCACGAAGAACAACACAGGGAGAAAGCGGTTTATTATATAAGTCATATGCTTTTGGACTATGAAACTAGATACACCCACGTCGAAAAAATCTTATTAGCCTTCATTTTTGTCGCCACTAAACTGCACCATTACCTACTTAACGAAAAAATATTTTTCGTCACCAATATTGACCCCTTACATTACATGTATGCCAAACCCTACCAACATCAACATGTTGCACGTTGGCCCATGCTACTTGTAGACCTAGACCTTGAATTCACTCATCAAAAATATGTCAAAGGACAAACCATCGCTGACCAACTTGCAGTTGCACCCCTCTTAGGAAATCAATCCTCTAACTTTTATATCCAGGACAAATCCATCACTACCCTCTCTTTGGATGATACCATTTACCAGATGACCTTATCCTTTGATGGTTCCAAATGTCAGCATGGGGGTGGTGTTGGAGTTATCCTCATTCCTATTGATGGTGAGCCTATGCCATTATCTTTTAAACTAGATTTTGATTGTACTAACAATATCACCGAATATGAAGCACTCATATTAGGCCTTCAACCCACCATTACCTTAGATGTTAAGTCAATTAATATCTTTGGCGATTCCCAACTAGTTGTAAACCAAGTTAATGGTATATACCAATGTCGTAACAAGATACTTCAAAATTATAAGCATCATGTAGACATACTCTTGAATACCTTTGACCGTTATGAACTTCAAACCACCCCGCATTCCACTAATAAATTTACAGTCACCATGGCCTTCCTTACTTCTCAAATACCCACTTCACCCTCTGACTCAAAAATATTTGTCACAGTACAATGGCTGCAATCACCTTCCTATCTATTTTGAGACGTCAACCTTGTCGGAACCATTCAAACTGACCCACGTAACCTTTGGTATAAGCAATTTTCTGACTACCTTGCCCTTTCAATTCTACCTCCAGACCTTACTCGTAATGGACAATGAGCCTTTCTATAAAGTGTCTCTTGCTATGTCATCATGGATGGTCTTATTTATAAATGTGGCTTTGACGGTATCCTCTTACGATGCCTTATAATTTTTAAAGTTCCCTACAACATCAAGGAAGTTCATGAAAAAATTTGTGGAGGTAATTTCAGTGGTTTAGCTGTCGCTAAACACATCCTCCGCCTAGGATATTACTAGCCAACCTTAAACCATGATTGTTGTGATTATGTCAAACATTGTGTGAAGTGCCAGCAACATGTTAATCTTCATCACACCCCTAGTCACACTTTACAGGTCATATAAGACCTTTGGCATTTCTCTTAATGGGGTTTGGATCTTGTTAGAGAGATCAATCCTCATTCTTCCTAATTTCATCAACGGATTATTATTGCTACTGAATACTACACTAAATGGGTAGAAGCCATACATGTTATTTCTAAAAAAACTGAGAAAATATGTGAATTCATCAACCATCACATCATTTTTCACTTTGGTGTTCCTCATCGTCTCATCACTGATAATGGATTTTTTTTCAAAAACAAAACCCTATGGAATATTTGTGATGCATTTGGCATTCAACTTAGTTTTTCTTCACCCTACTACCCTAAAAAAATGACCAAGATGAATCAACCAACAAAACCTTAAACATAATTCTTATAAGATTTGTTGACGATACTAGAAAGGATTAGCATACGCACATTCCTTTTGCCTTATGGGCTTATCACAATATTATTCATACTTCAACTGCTACCACGTCTTTCTCTCTGGTCTACTATACAAAGGCTGTTCTACCTCTTGAAGTCCAGATTCTATCTCTTCGTATCTCACTTAAAGAGATGCTCAACGATGATGACTTTAGCCAAGACTATTTGGCACAACTTGAGTTATTGGACGAACGTTGTCTCAATGCTCTTGACCATCTCCAAATCTACCAAAAACATATCAAATGTGCCTACGATAAACGTTTCCACGAACGAACCTTCGAGGCCGGTGACCTCGTCTTGAAGGAAAATCAACATGTAACAAAAGAAGAGAAAAGTAAACGAGAATTTTTTTCTCCTAATTGGCTTGGACTGTATATTGTTACTCATACCTATGGATCATGTGTTTATCATTTTTCTTCACTCAAAGGTAAACCCGAACCTGAGCCCCTCAATGCTTTGCATATTCAACAATTCTATTGTTGAATCAAGTCATATATTACTTTTTTTTCCACTAAGCGCTTGACCCTTGAGCACCATTCACCTTCCGGTTACCTATTTTAAGGAGCACAACTAAACAAGAATCATGTGATTACCTGTCACCTTTTAAGCCTTATCTTCAATATGAGTACCACGTCTCTACTCATGGTGTGATTCGCATGGATAATTTTTGTCTTTTCATGGAATCCCATGGTCGTTCATCACTTAAACCCTCTCTTTCATAGTTAGCCTCTGTGTTCAATGGTTTTTTCTGCAACACAAGAGCCTATTGGTCTCTATAGTTTTTTCCATGACCTAAAGCTCCAAAGAAAAACAATTTCAAAAGTAAAATGGGATTCAAATTTTTGAGTCAAACTTCCAACAAAAATATGACTCCCTCAAAAAGGACATCTATGCTTTCTATCTCGCTGTTATAAATAGACTTGCTCCTCGAAGGACAACTATACCAAACTAGCCATATTGTACATAGTCTATCATAATAAGAAGACTATTCTTGCAAACAATAAAATAAAATATTCTAAAGCTTCCCGCATCAATCAGCTTCATGAAGACCTCAAGCAGAAAATCTACTCATCTCACATAGACTACTTGCATTGATCGGTCTATCAAAACAAAAACAAAAGCAAAAAGAAAAAAAGGAAAAAGTTTAAATTTTTCATCATGGACTTTCCTATTTTTATCTTGGGTCTCTTGCCAAATAGGCATGATGTCTCACACTAGGTTACACTAAAACCAACTTGCTTTCACCTCATCTCCTTTTTCACCCTAATTTTTCTGCTTTCTCAAGGGATGCGCCAGAAATACGACATTTCGTGATCATGTGACTTTTTTCACCCTTCAAATAGTCAATTAGGAAATGACTTTAGGGTATTACGTTCATAAGTCCACCTTTGGTATGGTGGAATTGTTATGGTTCTTACTAATAAGGCGGATCTTTTGGTCACCTCTTATCCTTCACATTCTTCATTACTTGTTGATTCTCCTATACAAGACTAGACCATCGACACCTACATTTTAAGAATTCCTCTTTCACCAACATCACCATGCCTAACTGACCTAAACTCAACCATGCCTACAATCACCTAAACTCAACCATGCCTACAATCACCTAAAATCAGCCAAGCCTAAATGACCTAGACTCAAAATATGCCTAAAACCTACCAACCCGTTCATCTATCCTCATCATATTCTTCCCTAGCTTACGGGATAACTACATCCCTGAAACTACATCTAATGGTGGGGGTATCAGGTCTTGATTCTTCCATTTGATCCATGAAAAAGAGGATTTATGATTTGGTATTCCACTTGTCCATGAGAAAAATTACTTACATAACCAATGCGCCAAAAAGTTGTGAAAAACATAATTTCACAATATTGTAGGGATTGGAATTCCCTTTGCGACGTTGTTTTTTTTCTCATAACTCCACCCAGAGCTCCTGGAATCACCTCTGAAATTTCAACAACTGTTTTGGCCCGTGTGTTGCCTAGGCCAGTGAACCCTAATTTTTGTGAAATTGCCCTAACTTCTTCGAGTCCTTCCAGAATCTTCCTGAATCACTTCCATGATCTCCCAAGGCCTTTGAATCACCTCCACATATATTTTTGGATTTTTACTCTGCTCCATGGGGTTTCTCTAGTCCTAGGAAGGCCAGTGAGAGCCCTTCCCACCACTAATCAAGCTTGCAACTTTTAATGAACTCCTAAAATCACCAAGGGGGAATGAATGGAATTTCCTAAATCACCTAGGGGGATGAGATAATGTTAATCGGAGGTCACTTGGACTGATTGGATAGACATGGGGTGCCTTGGAATGGTAAGACTTGAAAAAATTAACACAGGGGTATAGTTGTCATGCTCGGAAATTGTTAATTTCCTTGTTGCACATTTGCATGAAAACCTTCGGATCTAGCTTGGGGACATGACATGAACTGAGTGCAGTGAAGACATGACACATGGAATCCAAAATCTCAATTTTATACCATATGATCCATTGACTAGTGCCTTATCCATTGGGCCTTGCGGAGTCATGTACAATTCATAAGAGAGAAAGATAACAAAGAAGGAAACACACACACACACAAAACAAAGGAAAGGAAACACATGACATAAAAAGGAAGGGAAACACACACAAAATACAGGGAAACACACCTAAAAATCACCTATGGTATAATGTGGTAGATAACCCACTTTCATTAATGATAAAATTTTAGGTATTACCCACTGCGAGGCAATTCTAGTGGCATTCCATCCAAATATGAGAGTAGAAAAAAATTCTCGCCGCAAGCTTTTTGAACATGGAATAGGCCAAGACATAATGAATCAAAATTTCCATGGCTGCCTTTTGGTTCCCTTCTCTTGTCCCATAGTAGAACGAGGTCTCCAACTTTGAATTCTCTCATTTTGGATTTCTTTTCAAAGATCTTCTTTACTTTCAATTAGTGCTCCTTGATACGGTCCACCACTCGGAGTCTATTCTCTTATAGCTTCTCAAGAAAGAGGATCCTCTTGTCAATGGAATCCTTATACTATCTTTCTTCTATTCCTTGGAGCAACTTGAGATCTGTCATCTCAATCGTGATGGGAATTTCTACTTCGACTCCATACAACATTTGGAATGGTGACATAGCTATTTCCTTCTTGGGGTGATCCTATCCACCCATAATGCATCATACAAATTCTTGTGCAAATTCCTTTGGTTTTCATCCATGAGCTTGCGGACAATGGTCATGATGTTCTTGTTGCTTGATTTAGCCTATCTATTTCCTTGTGGATAGTAGTTTGATGAATGAGACAAGGATATTTCGTAGCCGTTGAAAAACTCAATCAACTCCCTTGAAGAGAAATAGATAGCATTGTTTTCTATAATATTTTGTGGCACTCAAAACATACTATGATATTCTCCTTGATGAAGTTACATACTATTTCGGTGTTGGCTTGCTTGGTTGGAATAGCTTCCACCCATTTTGTGAAGTAGTCTGTCATTGTGAGCACACATGTGTGTCCCATGCTTGAGTGAGGATTCATTACACCGATGAAATATAGTCCCCACTATTGAAATGGTTCTTAAATAACAACTGGCCTAAGTGGTAGTGCTATAAGTTGTGGTCTCCCAATGAATTGTTGGCATGCTTCACAATTGGAAACCCATTCTTGAGTGTCTGCAAAGAAGGTGGGCCAATCATAATTTCCTCGGTGGATCTTGTGTGTAGTGACCATCATTGAGAAATGTCCACCACATGCTTGGTCATGGTATGATTTAAGAAATTTTCTTGTTTCTCTTTGTCTACACATTTGAGGAAGCATCCATCAAGACCTCTCTTATAAAGTGTGTGGTTCCAGATTTCCTTCAGGTTGAATTTTCTCCTTTGCTTATAGTCAAGATGAGAAGGGCATCCTCCATAAGTTAGGTAATAGGAAATATCAGCATACCACTCATTAGTAGTGGTTACAAAGAGAACCTATGGATTATTTTTAGAAGAAATTGGGCAAGCACAATTGTCTTCACCGTGTTGAGCCTTGAGTGCTTCATCTTTAGTGATCAACCTACACAAACCATTTCCTCATACCAAATTGGAGGGCCAGATATCCAAATCATACTCTTGAATTTTTGTAACCCAATTTCCTCTTTTATCTCCAGGATCTTCTTGTGTCAAGATGGACTTGATTGCACTATTGGGTACCATTACCATAGTATGAGAGTTTAGTATGTAAAATCTG
The DNA here is from genome assembly GCA_018340775.1 of Taxus wallichiana var. yunnanensis. Taxonomy (NCBI): domain Eukaryota; kingdom Viridiplantae; phylum Streptophyta; class Pinopsida; order Cupressales; family Taxaceae; genus Taxus; species Taxus wallichiana. The sequence continues at coordinate 412,206,327 of CM031242.1, read as the reverse complement.
AATTTTTTTACAGCCTTGACTATGACATAGGCATGTTTCTCCAACTGCTTGTAGTTTATTTCATGCTTCTTCAATGGGTGGCTCATGAAAGCAATGGGTGCCTCCAAACCTTCATCATTCTTTTGAACTAGAATGACAAAGAGGGTATGTTATGATGCATAACAATACATGATGAACTCTTTGCTAAAATCTGGAGACACGAGATTCAAAGCCTTGGAAATGGATTTTTTGATCTCTTCAAACACTACCTTACCTTCATTGTTCCATTTAAAGTTTTCCTATGGTTTCATCATGGTGGTGATGTAATTTGTTAATTTAGAAAACTCAGGAACAAAGCGACAAAGAAAGTTCACCTTTTTGAAGAAGGAATGAACTCCTTTCTTGCTTGTGGGTAGAGATAGTGATTGAATGACTCATACTATCTCAAGATCAATGTGTGCTCCATTTTTGTTCACAATGTGCCCCAGTAACTTGCCTTCTATAACTCAAAAATGCACTTTTTTAGGTTTAGTGATATGCCATGTGTTCTACACCTTACAAGTACCTGTTATAGGTGATGGATATGGTCTCCACTCTTTTTTGAAAATACCGTGAGATCATAAAGATATATGAAGATGTAATGTTTTAGATCTTTGAATGCCAAATCCATCACCCTTTGAAATATAGCTCCTGCATTGATTAGGCCGAAAGGCATTCTGCTCTATGCAAAAGTGCTTTAAGGTGTTGTGAAGGCTGTCTTGGTGTGATCCTCCTTTGCCACTTTGATTTGATTGTATCCTGAGAATCCATCAAGCAATGAAATAATTTCAGATCCAATGACTTCTTACAAAATTTGGTCCATGATAGGGAGAGGATAATTATCTTTCAACAATGCCTGGTTCAAGTTGCAAAAATATACACATATTCTTATTTCACCATTCTTCTTCCGCACTGGAACAATGTTGGCCACCCATGTTGAATGATGGATAGGAAATATGATCCTTGCATTAAGCATCTTCATTACCTCCTCTTTGATAGTATCAAAAATATTTGGATTATATTGCCTTTGTTTTTTCCTGAATGGCTTGGCATTTTTCTTCAAGGGAATCAAGTGATGCATTTCCTTCAATTGGAAGGATTTGAGTTCATCATAAGAGTAGGCTAAAACATTTGAATATTTATTGAGTAATGAAACAAACCTTCTCTTCTCCTCTAGCGAACAAAATTTTCCAATATTGACCATCCTTGGCTCCTCTGGGGTGCTGATGTTTTCCTTCTCAAAATCAGCTGGGCACCAAGAAGATTGTTTTGCTTTCTCTAGAATGAATCTATCGTGTTTGTCAAATAGGTCTTCTAGAGAAACTAGGACTTTAGGAATCATGTTTCTTTTCAATTTTATCACTCCATCAATCCATTCAATTTATTTTTTTTCTTCTTCTCCTACCACTTCTCGGTGTGGATTCTTGCTTCCTTCAAACAAGAGATTATTAAAATTTCCCCTTTGTTCTAAGAACGCCAAGATTTGATTATCATCATTGAAGACCTGCCAATGATTTGCATTATCTGGTACACTAGACTTGAACAACATTTCAATGGCCACCTTGTCTTTACCAAAAGAAGGATGAAGTATCACTAGGGAATCTGATACAAGAGAATGAACCTTTTCATTCTTTTCTTATGGGATAGCTTTGATGGAAAATGCATCGAAAGATTTAATGCAATCCCATACTCTGTTTCTATAATGCTAGAGTCTTAGATTTTTCACCTAATATTGTTGCCAAAATTGCTTTACTATCACCTCCAACTCACCTTGGCATCTCAGCTTCTTGATTCCCATGTTTTATTCCACCCCATGCCTAACCGAAGAGCTTCATATTCCGCTATGCTATTTTTATTATCAAATTACAACTTGTAGGTAAATGGGTAAAATTCACCAGAAGGAGAGTACAACACCACGCCTGCTCCCAAACCTGCACTAGAATGACTACCATCAAATTCCAGTGTCCAAACTTGATATTCTTATTCCATAAAGATTGGAAAGTTCTCATATTTTTCTGATGTGAGGAAGTAGTTTCCTAGTCCGTGATCTTGAAAAAGAATGTTTGCCTTTGGATCATCAGACTTTTGTACTAAGAACTTCATCTTCCTTACTATCAGCAACTTCTTCATCTCGCCTTTCACTAGAATAGTTTTAGATGATCAATCCATTTTTATTTCTCCACCCAATTCTCTGCAAAATCTTCGGCTCAGTAGCATGCCAAATGATGTTGGGATGTCCACCACCATGATGGTTAGAAGCACCTTCTTATCTGGAAAATTATCTAATGTTACATGTGCATCTTTAATTATTCCTACCAATGGCACTTGTTTAGATTCCATTGAATAACAGGTGCCATTTTCTTAGGTCAAGGTGAGGCCTTGACTGGCATCACATTATCTGAGGCTCCAAAATGTATGATGCAATTATTTAGTTAGAAGCCTTTAATGAGGAGTGACAAGTAAAAAGGTTCAACCTTGTTGGTTTTGGAGGCACTGAGGGCTAACATGTTTTGAGAAGGTGGTGTGGACGGTGTGGGGGTAAGCCTTTTAGATTTGGACCTGAGGTTATAGGATTACCACTATGGACTACATCAATGAACCTATCAAATCTGGCAAGATGCATTTGTAGGTATTGAATTTCTGTGAGCTAGACTTTAGTTTTGCTTGTGTGTTCCACAAAGTCAAATGGGGTTATGGAGGGAAAGGAATAGGTTCTGAGAATGATAGAATATTTACATGGTGAAGGTTTTACTACTTTGGGGGTTGGATTTTCCTTCACGGGTTCAGTAACTGGATTGGAAGGAGGTGGGGATGTAGGTTTTGTTGGAACCTTAGATGTTTTTGTAGAAACAACATTTCAAGGAGAATTATTTTTAGCAATTTTTGAGCTGGGAGAAGGACTGGATGACTTACTTGGTATGGAAACATGATCCTTACTAACTAGTGGGTTTGATTTTTCTTTAGCCGACTCCATCAAAGGTGGTAGTGGTGATCCTCTACTGATGATTTTATTTTGTGAGCCTCCGTAGAAGAATCTTCTTTCTTCTTCTTTTCCTTCATTGTAGCCATTGTGGATGGAACACCTTTCTTGGACTGTGCGCGAATGAAAACTTCTCATGAGAACCTTGGATCTTCTTCTTCATCATCATCTTCATCATCAACTTACTCAATTAGGCCATTGTGCGTATCATCATCAACTTCCTCGATCTCAAGATAGTTGTCATTTTCACCCGCATTTTCTTCTTCAGGTTCTTCAAATTCCACTTCCTCTTCTAGTTCTTCGGTGTCATAGGCGACATTGATTGGTGGTGCTTCAAGAGTGAGTCGGCGAGGAGGTGGAGAAATCCTTGGTCTATTGGGAGGATTTGGATTCCTTGGAGTGTTCTGCATTGTGGTATGGGACAATTTTTTCTTCAAGGAAACCAAGTCATTTACCATTTTTTGGAACATTGGATCGGTGGTGACTGAGCCTGAATTCAGAGCCTTTTTGCTTTCCATTTGGGCCTTTCACTTTACTAGACAAGATTATATCATCATCAAAAACTATCGCAGAGTCCTAATCTTCCCTCAATGTTCTTGGTTGGGTTCTTCTGAGGAAGAAACCTACTTTTGATGGCAAGGCATTGATGAAGAATCTCTTAAAATTATTTTCAGGAGGCACCACATCTTCATGGATTCCTCTTATCATTCTGTTATATCTTGCTATGAAGTCTCTCATTGATTCGAAGGTTTCTTTCTTCATTTGTACCGATTGGACCAAGAATCCTGACAGTCTTCTGTGGTCTTGAACCTGTGTTTGAATGCACTTCTTATATCTTCCTAGTAGGTGACATACGTCATAGGAAACATGTAAACCATTCAACGATTTTTTCTTGAAGTGACTCCACAAAGAGCCAGATTGACACATCATCGTGCTCAATGCCTAGCACACTGCAAGCGGTGATAAATGTTGCTACATGTTCTTCGATAAGTTGAGATCCATCCCCTCTCAACATTAGAAAAAAATTTCTTGAGCCTTTTGGTAGCTCGTTAAGTGGTTGAGCAAGGGCGAGTGGTTTGGTGTTTCCCCCCATGGTACATTAGGCCTACGGACCTCACGATCATGATCCACCATTCCGTTTCAAATTCTAGCTTCCAACCTCTCTAAGGCTGTGACTTCTGCTATTGCTCTTGCATCTTCCTTGGCTTGGGATCTTTCAATTTCTTCGATTTGAGCTCTTATTTCAGCTTTAACTCTTGCTTCTATTTCTCTATCTTCTTCTGCGGTCTCTACTTTAGTGAAATCTTCAAGATTTTGATTGATGTATGGGAACTCAACGTCCAATGGATTGACAATGCTCAAACTCCCAATGTGACTAATTGTGTGACAAAAAGGAGACTTCGAATTTGGAGCAGCTCTTGTCTTCCTTGAAGTTCTTCAAAAGTAGGATTGGTTTGTCCTCCTTGTCTTTGTTGCCGAGTGTATTTTCTATCCGCCAACTTGGAGATTTATGCTCTTCTCTGTGGTGCTTGAATTTTTATTTGTCTTTCAAATTCATTAGCGTATTCTTCTTCAAGGTCGAATATTCTCGTAGTGATGAAATCATGGTTAACACTTTGCTTGTTATGCCAAATAGCCTCTCACAAATATGAAGCAATATCCTCTTGAATGTGGAAGAGAAATTTAGGTCTTTCAATAGGAGGATTTCTCGGAATAGCCATGGTTTGTAGATATGATGCTCATATAACTATTAAATTCAATTTTTTTTTTTGATTTTATTGAATTTTTCTGACCTTCTGGTCGTATTTAGGTGCAGATACTGCTAAATCTAGCCCACGGTGGGAGCTAAAAATTGTTGGAGAGAATTTTTTTGGGGGAAAATTTGTGGTTATCTTGCTAACGCTCTGGGAGTCTACATCCCTCTACTTAGCCGATGCAGCTGCAGTACATGCATGCACAAGTAAATAGTGAATTTTATCATGGTGGCCTTTCGGCTGGGGATCCAACAGAGGCACTCCACTGACCCTGTGGAAAAATATTTTATATATATATGAAAGAGAGCAATTTTATAGGAAAGCGGGAAATGGAGTGAGAAATTTAGAAAAGAGAAACTAATGTTGTAAGTAGAAAATTAGAGACTTGCATACACCAACCATAAATTTCATTACATGCACTTGAATTTAGAAGCAATTAAATATGTGTAACAAAAACAAGACCAAATAGCGTTTAGTAAGCACAAAGTACCACTAAACTCCTTAGTCAAAAAAGGCTAAAATTCTTTCTTCCTTTATTGAAGCTCAAGCAGAAATTGTACATAACATAGAAATAGAAGACATTTTTGAGTAGGGAAAATGGAAGAAATTTTCTATCTCTTTGCTCTATTCACAAGGATATATGTCTCATGAATTCACAAAAACAGTTCCAATATCTAAGAAGTCTAAAAGTTTTCTAAGAAGAAGTTCAAATGAGGAGCTTGTTACAATTTATAGAAGAGAAGGAAACTCTTCATCTTCCCTAGGTGAATTTTCAAATACTTTAATTTGACTTTAGACTGTTCATATTCCACTTAAATATTTAAGCCCTTTTATAAAATCAAGGCAACTTAAAGTTTACATTATGTTTCTAAAGTCACTTAAAGTTATATTAAAAAGTGCAAACCCCAATGCAAAAATATAACATTGATGAGAGAGAGTGTTGGGTGAGAAAAGAAGAGAGAAAGAGAAAGAAGAGGAAGAAGAAGAAGAGAGAGAAAGGAAGAATTATGTGGAAGAATGAGCTGTTGTAGTGGATTTGATCTCACTTCCTAACTGGTTTCCACTTCGTATTCTGAGAAGGCCTCTGTCCCTCCAAGCTCCTTGTTGAAACGAGCTGTAGGTTACACTTTGATGACATGAGGAATGTGAACACAAATTAAGGTATCTATCCATCCATCCATCAACCACATTGTTGATGTCTTTGCACTTCCCGAACCATGATGAATGTTTCTCTACGATAAGTGCAATAGAGGCCTAGATCTCTGAGAGGAAGTTGAGGGTATCCTTAGTGAAGGACAATGGGTTGCCTACCTCTTTCTTGATGTATTATTCAAATGGATGAACAAACTCATCAGCAGTTGTATCCTTGCCCATTGCAGTACTCCAAGTTTTTGAGTTTTCTGATTTACACTATCCTGTAATTTGTATGCTTGTTCCTCTTTTTCCTCTAGCTCTGTGATGGCCCGATTGATTGCCTCAAACCTGATTGCCAAGGCCCTCGCCCATACACGTGACAAGTCTTCTGAGGGAGTTTCAAAAATATTCCTGTCGATCAACTCCTGGTGATGAGTGCTACTCATTTCATCTACTACTGGGCCCAAAGGTTCCCAATAGTCCCTTTCTTTCTCCAAGTACTTCTTGAGTGTACGTGTCCTATTTGTTGCACAAATGTAAGTGAAGAGTTTAACCGATTCTTAGAGCACTGACTTCCATTTTTTAGAAATTGAATTAATCCATTCATTATTCGCTCACCCCTACATTGTGAACTCGTGTGTCCTCCTGATGGATTCTAGATTGAAGCTACTTGATGGGTGTAACTTCCTCAGTGGGAATTTTCATGGCATTAGGATAAACTAGATGTTGCACATAGAATGACATATTTCGTACATGCTCTTTTAGTTCATCAATCTTCTTCTTATACTCCTTATTCCTTGCCACCATGCGAGTGGAAGATTGCTTATACATGTGCAAATCCCCTTCATGAGTTTCGGTCCTAGTTGGATTGTGTTCATCTCATAGTCATTGGTGTCATCTCATCCACTAGACTTGATTACCTTTGGCCGAGCTACTTCGATGTATTGATTACTGTTTCCCCACTATAGAACCGTGAGGCTGTATGTGTAAGCTTTCTTGATATATTTTTTTGGCCAATGAGATAATCCCTGATAGATCAGGGGTTGTTAATTACTGCACAATGTGGGTGTCAGGGACAATTATTTCTTGCATCCAAGGAAACATCTCATTGGATTCGGGATCAATGATAGGTGCACCAACAGTTCCCTATTTTGAAGGAGGAAAATACTGATTGGGAGAGGTATGGGTGTCAACAAGAGGTGAGACCTCCTGTGGTGGCTCAAAAACTAGAGCTTGAACCATGTGTTCTTCATCCACTTGTGTCTCGACCACTATATTTTCTTCCTACATTTTTTCTATCAAGTCTTCCTCTCGCAGTGACACAAATGCGTCTTCTTCTACCCTGGATTTCTTTGGTGTTTTCTTGTGAGGAGAAGCTTCCAATCTGTGGCCTTCCTTTTTGAACTTTCTTCGAAGTGTTTAGAATTGGAAGTCACCTCTATGACTTTTGAAGATGATTGATGGGAGGATTGCTTCTGACTTGGGGGAATTCCTCGTGATTGGATGATCATGGTTCTATTCTTTTGAAAGCAATTTCTCGTTCTCCTTACCACTTTCTCAGTCTGATCCTTTATATCCCTTGATTCATGAACATACCAGTTGACTGGAGACAAAGGGGACATCTTGACTGCCACACAATTAGGATCATACATCTCTGTCCCATCATCGTGCAAAATATATTCATACTAGGAGAAATTTAATTTCTTCATCTCACTGATTTTCATCTTCATATGGTCCTTTTCACACACTTCAAATTCATCAGAGAAATTGGCCCGTAGTCCTTGACTTGTGGCTCGTGTTACAATCCTAGGATGTAGAAAGATTCGGGATCTTCTCGGATGTTGAAATTGGGCAAGGAAATGTAGGAATGTAAAGTCAAATTATCGAAAGTAGCCTCCAGATGAGATGCATCATTTGAGCTCTTACACGTGAATACCCCAAGAGAGATAGGGAATGGAATAAACTTATTCCTCCTGCTTTCTAAGCCTGTTATTCACTTAAAATATCTATCTGCAGAGCTTGAACAATATAATTTGGTCACTAAGGTACTTAGGAAACCTTAGCAGAGCTTGTTCGAAGCCAACAACTCACAGGTAGGAGAAGGTTGAGAATTGTATGAAATAAGATCCATATATCTTGGTCACGGTTTCTACTTGTGATGAAATCCCAGCCTCCAGATATCCTTCTAAGCTTTGGACCACAAGCATTGTGAACACATTGTTCACATGAGTGAAATGCCTATGGCTTTCCTCCATCACCAATTGTGGAAGTTTCTCCTACGTAGGTACCTTGGTATCAATGTTTTGTGTGAGAGAAAATACTTTAAATGATCTTGAGCTAGCGTGGAGATAGACCAAGTAAGAAGTCATGTGGAACTTCTTCATCATGGGTACCTAGAGCAATTGTAGATGGAGGTTGTCACTAATGATCTTCCCCTAGTCAATTCTATGTTTTCCTTCTGTCAACGTCAAGATGAAAAGGCCCATCCAGTCTAGAAGTATCCTATGCTTACTTTTGCCATAACTCTATCGAGGAGAGTGATGGCATCTGAATATCCTTCTTAGAACTCACACCTTGGAAGGTTCTTGGGCATCCTTAAGGGATTTCTTCTTGTTTTCAACCACGAACCAAGTGCAACCCCTTGTACATAGGAATCCATCATTTCCCAATCATGCAAGGCTCTGTCCTTTGAGATGATGACCATGCTTTGGGTGATGTCAATATCTAGAGAGAAAGTGAAATGGTTCTAGGGATAATGAACACCATTGTTGTACCATTTTCAGCTTGTATGGTTCGTGTTATAGGATCATAGTGGTGAGAGTAGGCTAGGACCAATTGAAGACTTTGCACAAACACTGGATGTCCCGTGACAACGAACAAACCACTTGTGAATATTTGATCTTCAATCTTCTTTCGGTCCTTGGCTACCATGTGAGTTCTAAGGTAATTCAAGTCTATGTACAAGACATTGTTGTCTTCTATCTCATACTCGTAGGCGAAGGGCTATGCCAACTTATATCCCATCCACTTCTACTTTATGTTTTCCTTAGAAAGAGCAACTTCTTATTTTTAGTAAGTATGAAAAAGTAGCTCCCTCGAACCTCAATTGAATGTTGCGACTCTAATTTCCTCTTCTCCCTATGTTCCTCTCTCCTTCTGGATCAACTTTCTATTTTTGGCAGGTGCTCGTGGGACCACTTACTATTTTTAGTAAGTGCCAAAATGCCTGTTCTGATGAATTCTCAGCTGTAGTGCATCTTTAATGTCTCCATCTCCTTTGTAAGTTCTTCTATTGATGACTTTCCCAAAATAGCAGTCCCCTATGCAGAAGACCTGTTATTTTTAGAAAGTGAGATTTTTGAGGTCAGATTGATGTGGAATTTTTTTTTCCGATATGGGTTTTTTCCCAATATCGTCCCTCTAAAATTTTAGACTTACCTACTCAATAGTCTAAGAGATTTTAAACTTTTAATTTTTTGACCTACTAGTGCTTCTCGACACGAAAACCACATGTCTAGTTTTATCCTCTATTTTCAATTTTTTTTTATATTTTTGATATGGATTTTTTCTTCTTGTGCTTAATTTGAAATCTTTTTTCAATTCGACAACCAATTTGATGGGAAATCCAACTTTTTTCTTCATCAGGTTAGAAAGAAGATTTCTTCACTGTGAATGATTTATTGAACGAGAGGAGAGTATGAAGGTAGTTTTTTGATGGTCTTGGATAGAGGAATGAACAACAAAAAATAGTTCATCAATCCATGCATCTGTTTACAATATTTCTCCTAATTTTGATTTTATGGCAATGGGGATTTTCTATTATTCTTCTTCTCTGTTCTTCGTTTCTTCTTCTTAGTTCTATGAAATATTCTTCCGGGACTTGTGTATCGCCACGGGAAAGGTATTTTAACACCTTTTTTGAGCTAGTTTTATCTTTGACAATGGTTGAGTGATGGTAGGAAGTTGCAGAGGGAGTGTGCAGATATGATTGTGCATGTGAATGTTAGAAGTTAGAAGTAGGAAGTAGGTGTGTATTTAAAATTTTGAAATAAAGATGAGAAGGGAGATTGGAATTTTTTTCAATATTTGATGTCCCTTAAAGGTGAGGGACATCAAATTCCATGGTGAGTAAGGAGATGACATGTGGCAGAGATATGACGACATGGAATGAAGGCTAAAAAATCAGCTTTAAAGCACTGAGGGGCTAGAAGCTAGTCATATAGGTGACCAGAAGTCTCCCTCAGGGGATGGGTGAAATTTTCCATGTTTGATGTCCCTGACCTATGAGGGACATAAAATTTCATGATGTTACTGATGATGACATGTGGCAGTGATTGGACGGTTGAGGCTTTGAGCTCCCGCAAACACCTAGGGGATTGAACTGGCGATCTTGGAGGATGCATGAGGATCCATAGGTCATATGGGGTCTAGGAAAAATTTTACATGGTTGATTTCCCTAAACTTGAGGTACGTGATGGATGCAATAACCGGCCAAGATCCTGGAGCTTACATGTGTCCTCCCAAAATTTGACTAACTCCCTAACTCGCTCCGAGAGGACAACTTGAAACGACAATAACTTGAGCTCTCGATGGAATTGTTTGATGAAATTTTATATGATCCTAAATGGAAATGAATTTTTTAATCCAATAGTGGGGGTATAATGTCTTGATTCTTCCATTATATCCCTAAAAAATTGGATATTTGATTTGGTACTCCACTTGTACATGTGAAAACCTGCTTGCAAACTCAATGTACCTAAGTGTTTTGAAAGCACTAATTTCACCATATTGTAGGGATTGAAATTAAATTTCTAAAGATGTTTTTTTTTTCTCCTAACTCCACCCGAAGCTCCTGGAATCACCTTCAGAAGTTCAACAACTATTTTGGTCTGTGCACTGCCTAGGCCTGTGAACCCTATTTTTGGTGAAACTCCCCCAACTTCTCCGAGTCCTTCCAGAATCTTTCTCAATCAATTACATGATGTACCAAGGCCTTTGAATCACCTACACATGTGTTTTTTCTTTTCTACTCTACTCCATGGGGCTTCTCCAGTCCTAGGAAGGCCAGTGATAGCCCTTCCCACCAATGCCTAAAGCTTGTAACTTTTAATGAACTCCTAAAATCACCTAGGGGGAATGAATGGAATTTACTAAATCAACTAGAGGGATGAGATAATGTTAATTTGGAGGTCACTTGGATTGACTAGATAGACCTGGGGTGCCTTGGAATGGTAAGATTTGAAAAAATTAACACATGGGTATAGTTGTCATGCTCAGAAATTGTTAATTTCCTTGTTGCACATTTACATGAAAACACCACCACAGTCTAATGTGGATCATAATTCCTATACCATATATGTGTGCTCCCTTGAAGAGTAGAAGAAATTTGACTTGCCTTTCTATCTAACATTGTAATTATTTAGCATGCCATAATATCTCACACTTGTGCACATGCTCTGCTGCATCTTCAATACCTCTATACTCTGGTAAGTGGAGAGACATATCAAAGTAAACTTGAGGTGTCTGATATGGTTGTAGAGGTTATTGAGGTGGTTGTTTTGGGTGTGGAAATTTCCCACCAGATCGATAACCTTCACCACTTGATCTGCCTAATCCTCTTGATCCACTTGATGCTCCTGATATTCCTAATCCGCCTAATCATCCTCATGCACATAATCCTCCTAATCTTCTTGATCCTCCTGCACCTCTTGTAGTGGGATACAGACTAATTGATGTATTCCCTCATGTCTTATTTTTAGTACTGAACTAGACACCCATGGTCTACATGGTTGTCCCAATGACTGAAGTACTTCCAATATTCTATGTGCCCATACTCTATCTTGATGATGCACTTGAAAACAACATTACAATTAGGACCTGCAAAAAATGATGCCCTCTGCACTGCCACATGTGTATTTATTGTCTGATGCACCTATGAATTCAACGTAAAATTATATCTACTTGTAGTTACTTTCTTAACTATACTAGCCTGCTTCTCAATGACTACCTCTAGATCTAAAAAACCGAGTGCAAGGGCTAGGTGGATAGGGGATCAGATGCACACTTTCAGTCCTCATGCTATCCTCTGATGCGCTCTCATCCAAATCTAAGGGGATTCTCTCCTACGTTTACCCAATGTGGGAAGTACCTGATGCTTTGTGGCTCCTCATCTTCCACAAGAGCTTCAAAACCTTTACGATCCGTCATTCTCCTCAACTCCATTACCTCCACAACCTCCCTTATCTGTGATATGTCCCTCTTTCATGCTTGAAGTTTATTATAATTGAGCCGTCTTTCTTCTCTCTATCTTTCTACTTCCAGGTCCACCATCTTTCACCATAACTTCTCCTTCCCCTGCGTGTAGTGGGTATTTGGCTAGCCATAAGGAGGCGCTCTAAATCCAACTCTATCATCAAGATCTTAATCACCAAGGGTATAACATGAAAATACGATCCTCTGGGCTTACACAAGAATGTGAACTCAACTTCCTCTAGACACAAGTAAGTCGAAATAGCATACTCCAATGTATAACTATGCAACACTCTAGGCCACTAAAAATCTACAAATCTAGTCTACTCCACATCAACATCAAAAAAATTATGAGAATATTCATGCGTCAAAAGCTTTGGATTATATCCATGACTCTTTCCTAAAGCATATGTTGTCATCCACTCATATAATTCTACAAGAAAGAAGCTAAAGAATGTCTCATATAACTCATGATAAACATTATCTTCCATCCACTGTCATGCATTGAAATCAGGTCTAGTGCTATACCTATGTGAAAAATTATCTTGTCTATCTTCTACTCAATTTTCAATGCTCTCAAGAGTCAATCGATATGCCATCTACATGCAACATCCTTGCAGACAGTTTGAAAAGAGGTCCCAATAACGGAACCAAAATGTAGCGTGATTACTTCACCTAACTGCTATATGTGCTGACACTTCATTTAGACAGATCTGAATGCTCACCTGAAGCACGTGAAGCTACCATGTCCCTCCTTTGTGCTATCTTGTCAATATGTTAGCATGTGTATCCATAATTACCATTATCAAAGTATACATTCAAGTGTAAATTATAACAGACATAGTATCATGAGCATAGGATTTAAACATGTGTAATAAGGAATCATAACAAATAAGATAAATATTAAGATCAATTACACCATGAATTCACCATACTTAGATACATCAATCACCAGAATCCATCCACATTGATCCATTCATAAAAAAATTATTACATATCAGAAGTTGGATAAAAAACAATCATCAACACAGAGTCATGCACACAAGATCATAAGAGTGGCATAAACCTATTATATAATAGCGTGTCTAATACAATGGAGTATAAGTATATATAGGGGTAGAGAATTTCCCTTCACCACCTATGCGTTCTCAAAATAGACTTCATGATCAAAATAGCCATGCATACATGCAAAAGCAGCCATAAAGCATGCACACTTTTATACTAGTCTAAGAATAGACCAATCCTATAAATAAATTCTTCTTTAATCCTATTATTAGATCGATCCATGTATGACCTTTCATCTTCACTTTTCATGTTCTTTATCCTAAAAATAGATGTTTATTGGTCTTCAAGTCTCCTTACTTTTATCCTTTGTGTGATCCGCACTCCAACTTTGCTTTTCTATTTTAGGCTAAGTATTAAATCTATCCTCATGGGCATGTGCTACTTCAACTGACTCCTTGCACGTGTTCATCCACCCCACTTGCGCACCTCAATATTCTGCGTGCTTTCCATACTTAGCCATTTTGTCAATCCAAAAAATGAGGTGAAAATCCATTGAGGATTATCAATCCAAGGATTCCTTGTGTGTGATAGGTCCTACCTAAGAGAAAACATAGAAGAGGCAAGAACAATCAAAGTCTAGAAGTAAATCAAAGACTATAGAAAAAGATAAGAGGAAATGATGGAACTATGGTAAAACAAGAAATTTCAAGAAATAATGTATATATAAGAACGTGGAAAAGGGTAATTCATTTTATGATATTGGATTTTTAGATATGAAAACTTCCAATGAAGATTCAAGATATTTTTCCTTGGTAGTATCTAGCTTACTTGAATTTGATGGTGCATGGTTGATTGACGCGAGTGCCTCTTTTTATATGACACCTCGTTGGGAGTGGTTATGTGAATATGAAAATATAAATGGACGTGAATTATTCTTGGTAGACAACTCAACCTACAAGATGATATGTCATGGGAGATTCATGTTGAGGTTTAGATATGGAAAGGTTAAACAACTCCTTAGTGTTCTGCACATTCTAGGTTTTATCAGAAACCTAATATTGATAAGTAAGATGAATGATGCGGGTAAGATGAATTGAAAGATGGTTTGAGGAGTAAAGTTACTAATAAGGGGAGTCCATACAAGAAAAATGTTCAAGATTGAGGAAATAACTTTGATTGATGAGTGAAATAACACTGCGGTCCTGGAGGATAGTGAAGTTGTAGATCTAAATCCTTCATAATATACAAAGAAGATAATGTTGATAACACGCCAAACTTTTAACAGAAATTAACTAGTTAAAAGAAATATCAACACCATAATAATATAAAGTTAAATGAAAATATAAGGAATGAAACATCAATGATATAATCTTAATAGCACAACAATGAAGATTAAATAAAACTAACATCTAACATCTAAGCATGCCTACTAGCATGTTTGATTAACTAACATAGACCTAAATATATCTAGGAACAATCAAATTGGGAATGGTTGCTACTCCACAAATGGTGAGGATATCTCTCTAACACAAGACTAAAATGTCATGTTAGATAACCATAATGAAGGCTTTAGGCAAATATGAGCATGTGAATCCTTAAAGGAGTTTAAGCTCTTTAACATATGTATTATATGAGGATACTAATAAAAGCATGGTGTAAAGTATAAAGTAATGAGGTGAGTTGTTTTTATAGTTTTCACTTTGAGGGAAACTAATATTTTAGTGCATGTGGGACTAAAAATCCCCAAATTAGATTATAATTACTAATCATGATTAAGCTCTTCTAATCACAATTAGTGAATTAAGAAGTGATTAAGAGGTATGAAGCCTTAATCAACCACTTAGGGTCAACTAGGAGGCTAGGATAAGATTTTGAAGCTTGTTTAGACGTTTGGGAGGAAATTGGGGTGATTTTGAGTGGTTGGAAGAGGGGTTTAAGCCAATATTAGGGTATAATGATCAAAGCAGGGGGAAAATAGGTTTAATTAGCTAATAAATGCTAATTGTATATTTTGAAGAGGGGTTTGACTTACGATTCATCATAAAGTGGCATCCTGAATGTGAAAGAGGTTTGGTGATCAATGAAGTTCTTGTTAATTGACCAAAGTGGCAAGAAACATTGGTTAATTAGTGAAAATCACTAATTATAATAGAATTGGCAAGAATGAGAGTGATTTGCGTGTGTTTGGCAATAAGATTGCAAAAGAGGAATTTAGGTGTCTACATTTACCCCTATTTGAGGTGAAGTTAGTGACTTCACTTCAAATATAATAAATAATCATAAACAAGTAAGACTTCGAAGAAAAATTAGTGTAATGAAGGATGCCCCCTCGAGTGTCGATGGGGTGATAGAAGAAGTCAATCAACGATCAAAATTATGATTGAAATGGATAGAACTGGTGTGAAACCCTTTGTTATTTTAGAAGAAAAAAAGATAGGGATAAACATGGTTGTTTATTGCCCCAGCTGATTTGGAAAAAAATTAGTAATGATAATAAATGATAATGGAGTAGAAATGATTAATGGGGAATATAAGACAAGCCCAATCTTTGCATCCAACCTTTCAATAAACAACTTGGTTATATCATTTTTCCCCTAGGTCTACATCATCGATCTTTATTGAAATGAACAAAAATGTAAGATAACATGAAAAGTAAATTACTAATAGTTGTCCATTGCTACGTAACTCCATGCAACATACATAATGCAATGCAATACGAGAAAGTAAAACAATATCCAACTCAAATGAAACATACACCATGCAATGCAATACGACAAAGTAAACCAACTAACCTAATAAAGAAACCAATACAATCACAAAAAATCCAACATACAATGTTTAAGACAATTGCACCAATGTTTTTGTTATCAAGCTGCAATTCCTAAATATTCATGTTGTAACGAAAAGGGTTAAAAATGGTGCCCCAAACAAGGATACATGCGAGGGGAATAATTGAGGACATAAGTAATCCCATGGAAAATCTTTCGTGTGCTACGACACAGTCTCTGGACAACTCATTGTTGCATGGGAGTACCGACATAGCATACAACCGAGCTTTTGTTAATGGAGGTAGATCATGATGACCCGCAAGTCGTTTGAGACCAGAACAAGAAAGGACCTTAGAAATATGTTTTTATAGGACAAATTTTTATGTTCAAGGATAATGCAAGTAATACAGGCTTAATCTATATGCACGCTATTTACCAATTTTTGATTTTTTTTAATTTTTTGTAATTTTTTGGATTTTTGATGATTTTACCAATTTTTTGGGGTTTTGATTGTTTTACTGATTTACTTGGGTTTTTTTTAAACATATTTGAATGTTTTTCCTTTTTGAAACATATTTGAATCTTTTTTATTATTTTTATAGTTTTTTGAAGCTATGTACAAGAAAATAAAGAAGCATAGATGTCCTTAGTGTTAGATGATACATACGAGGGTAGAATGCCACACACATGAAAGAAAGTGGAGATGCAAAATTGTCCCAAGTGTTAGCTGGGAATATTCAAAGGAAAAATCTTCATATATAGAATTTGGATTAGGGCCAATATGACTAGGTTGAACACAATGTTGAACTTAAACCCATGAAGTTCTAGGAAGGAACAAGGATGCCCCTAGCGTAAGCTAGCCAAGAAGCACATGATAGAAAGAAGTGGAAGATTGTTTTGAAAAAGGGGACAAAGGTGCCCAAAAACATGGAAAAAATGCAATCTTATACACATGGATATTCTAAAAAAAGTAGAAGAAAAATGTAAATGTTGTGAATGTAGCTTAGAAGCCTCACGATGAAGAAACGATTAGCTAAAGACATGAATCTTGAGATAAAATACATACTAGAGTAAGAGTCTAAATAATGTCCAAAAAAAGACACTTGATAACATACTAATCATGTCTGCTCATAGAGATTCAGTGTGTGCATGTGAAAATTTATTACCTCTTGGAGGGAATATTTAATAGACAACAAGTGAAGACACCCTAGCCAATGTGTAGGAATGATTTATTTTTCAAAGTTGATTTGTGAATGGAGGGTGGAAGGAGAGACGTAAATTTCTCCCCTTCAATCCAGGACATCCATAGCCTTGAAGGAGATGCATTTGATTCTAATCGTGCAACATTTCTCTACTGCCGTCAGGCATCCATAGCCCTAGTAGAGATTATTAGAAATACCCCAAGAGAGAGTTATACATCAATTTTTTTTTATTTTAGTTTTGGATTTTGGATTTGATTGATTTTTTTCTTTCTGAAAACTTATTTTAGCTCTCTTGTTTGACAAGGGGTTAAGAACCATTGATGGCTTGATGGAAGGAGGTAGAAGTGAATGTGATGAAGAAATTGGCTAGTGTTAACAAATATGTCCAAACGTTCTTCGCAACAAGTTTTTAGATGTTGATTGTGATAGGAGCTCTATGAGATCAGTCATTCTTAAATTTACCAAGGTGATGAAATACCAAGGCCAAATAGATACCATATAGGTAAATTTCACAAAATGGGTGCAAATAGGCTGACCAAAATATCACCAAAGGAATGAAAATGGTAGGAAGACATGCAAAAGAAGAGTAAGAAAGGGAAGAAAGAACATCCATGTGTAAGTAATACCTGATTGCTATGCATGTTTGTTTACCTTTTATTTTTTAATGAAATGTTTTCCCATTTTTTTGTATTTTTGTCTTTAATTTTTTTGATTTGTTTGATTTTGGGAAATTGGGACCAATTATTATCAATTTGTGTGATAAGATCCAATAACAATGTTAAGGATTTCCTTGATAAGGGAGATTGAGTGTTTTTTCTTATCAAGAGTCATATTATCCCCTATCTCGATGATCGTGGTGAGCTCATACTCAACAAATGACTTCTATTTATCATGAAACGTGGATTTTGTGTGTGGGAGCTTAAGGGTCCATATCCAGAGGTTTCTGCACTTTGCGCCATACTTGATGGTTGTATTGATGTGTATTTTTGAATCATGTTTGATTTTGAACTTTAAGATCGTTTAAATTGTTGTGATATTTGGAGCTCTTGGAATTTTTGAGCTTATTCTGATGAAGGAATCATTTTGGTTTCCTATAAGCTAATATGTGACTTGTCTAATCCCAAGAAGTGGGAGAAGAAAGTGGACGAATATAATTAATGTGATAAGTGATGGTGGGATTACCACAATCATTGATAGAAGAACAATATTATGGATGCAAAGGATATGGTCCAAGAATTGAAGAGGATGGCTACTAGGAGGTGTCCCATAGACTGAAGATAAAGGACTACTAGGATGTGGCCCTAAGATAGAAGATGAAGGACTACCTAGTGGTGTCCCGTATATCAAAGATGATGGGCTACTAGGACATGGCCCAAGAATAAAAGAAGATGGGCTATTAGGAGGTGAGCCACATATAGATGATGAGGGACTACTTGGAGGTGGCCCATATATACAAGAAGATGATGGGCTACTAGGTGGTGACCCAAGGTGAGTTTATGATCGAGGAATCGTGATAGATAAAGAATGATTGAGTGATGAAAAGATGGTATCTTCCTCAATGGTCTTAGGATCTTCCTCTATTTTTCTGAAAAAAGGTATCAATTTCTTCTTCCCAATATGTAAACGTATCAAATTAAAGATTATATCCTTGATTGTAATCATCTAGGGGAATGCCATCGTGTGACTCCAAGAATTCCTTTATTTTCTCCTCATCTCGAGATGAATCAATCGGTAGGAGTATTTTTTATTTGACCATAGGAGGTTGATTAAAAGAAATGGGTCCAACTGGTGTGGAATATTGAGAAGATGATTAATCAAGAGATGAAGTAGATTTGTATCTAGATGTCTCGTGAGTAGAAGAAGACACGAATTTGAGATAGCTGATTTGTATAGGTTTTCCTAGAAGATGACATATTGTCGGGAAACAATGAGGATCAAATAGATACTCAACATATGATTGTGACATAGGATTCATTTGAGGTGTTTGTAACATATGTGTTGACTTCGATGATTGTGACGTAGGAGTCGAATTAGGTGATTGTGACATGAGTTACGACTTAGAAGATTGCGATATGGGAGTCAACTTGAAAGATGATTGTGACATGAGAGTTGACTTAGATGAATTTGGAGTTGCCCAGATCTTCAACGAAGGAAGAGATTGTCGAGGCGATGAATAAGGGAGGTCCTACAAAGTAAGGGAGGACCACGACTCAAGAACCAAATCAGATGTTTGAGTAGTGAGACTTGGGGCCACATGGATCTTCAAAGGAGGAATATTTTGTTTAGGTGACTAATAAGGGGAGTCCTACGAAGAAAGGGAGGACTGTGACTTAAGAGTCGAATGAAGTGAATAGCTTTGATGATAATTTTTAGAAGATCGAGGTGAATTTGAAGAATCAAAATAATAGTTTGGATCGGAGTTATAAGAAGAGTGGGACGCACCCGAATAATGATTTAGATTTGAAGTTTCCAAACCATACCACTGACCATGAGATGAAGGTGGGGAACATGGTACCCAAATGGGTTCTCTAGCACGAAGATCCAAATGAGGCTTAGTCGTGATATACATCCTTTGAAAAGAATGTAGAAACTTGGGCTCCCTATTTTCGTAGGTATAAGGAGCCATGCGATAGTCAATCATTGTTGGAAAATTCCTAGACCTAGATAGCGATTTTTTTCCAAAGAGAATCTAAGGAAAATAGGTATCGCAAAGACACAATTTTGAAAAATCAACAAGGTTTAGAAAACAAGTTGTAGTTGTAAATGTCAAAATACTTGATCAAAATTGGGAAACACAAAGGAAATAAAGGAAAAATCTTTTCCTATGTTCAATTTGATGCAAGAGTTGTTTGATAAGGGATGTTTTTGCTAAGGTTTGACAAATGTGTAGAAGTACTATAATGAACCTAGGAAAAAACAAAAGGATTGGACCCTAGGTAGATTTACATAGCGTAACGATGCTTAAGTTTTCACAAAAAAGAATGGTGACTATAAAATAGCCACAAATCCAATTACTCAATGTGAACCCTAGGATAATGAATAAAGGATGATCTACCCTAACAAGGTAATACATATCAATAAGTACTTAAGATATGAAAATTAAGCACACAACTATAATCACAATCAAAACAATAGTTTACTCCCTATGTTTGTTTAAGATATGCTCAAGAATAAATAGTGACAATACAATATTACCACCTAGGTCAAGTTTAAAGATAAACAAGACCTAAATACTAAGAGAGTATTGACGCAATCCTCCAACAAGGTGTACAAAAACTAGTTTTGGACACAAATAATGTCTAAGTCCTTGAAAATGGAAGTTACTAATGTGAGTAGCATAATGAAAATATTTGGGCATGTCAATCAAGACTTGTAAGAAAAGAAATATTCTAGTACCAAAAATATGCTACCACGATGCTAGCAATGCAACGTCAACACCCTTAAAATCTCAAGACAATGTTAGAATAAAAAAATAAGCCTAAGTATACCAAGGAACTATTACCCATGCGAGCAACGTAACACTACAATATAGAGACTTAAACCAAGTTTCAAAATGGAAATATCATAATTGTATAGCTATAATGCGAGAAACATAACAAATCAAGGGAAGACAATGATAATACCACCTAACTTGAATGATAATAAGTCTCAATATGGGTCTTGAGACATAAGGGGCATGTTAGAACGTGAGCACGTACCATTCACACTTTCAACTCTTGCATTCCGAGATTGTAACACAGTCATGCAAGAATACTAAAAAAGTGGTGGACACATTATTTCCAGTGGTATCTGTGTATATTTTTTCTTCTTTTGTCTCAAAATGAGCAACAAGAAAACAAATGAGTAGACCAAATGGTGATGAAACAAACTAAGTATACTTTACCAAAGTTTTTCCTTGCCTTAGGGCAAATGAAAAACTAGAGCAAAGTAACACGTCACATATTTCATGATAAAAAGTCACACGGTTTCAACTTTAAGATATTCTTCCCCTTCTTCGAAAAATAAGAGTTTGAATCCAAAAAAGTTGTCACTTTGTGAGAGATCTCAAGTATAATAGCTAAGACAAAATTGGCTCCAAGCTGACAAGATTTCCTAGGGGTGCTCTCTCTAGGTGTTACAAGATATCTAGAGTGAGCTCTATTTATCCAAAAATTCACACCGAGTAGTTTGGGAGTATCTCAACTTCACTTTACCCACTTCAGTATAATGAGCAAAAAGTGCATTTAGTTATACTTTTACTGGGGTCATGATACAAATATCTTTGACTCTAATCTCACCAAGGTGTACTAATCAAGTCGGTAGTGTGGAGCACTTTCCTGTTTCATTCACAAGGTTCCCTCTTGTGTGAAATACTTTAGGGTTCCTATAACCACCCCTCTTGTAAGCTTAAGGCTTATGCCAAAGAGGTTATGTTCTAGTTGAGTGAACGAGCTTTAGCTCTTAACTAACCTGTAAATCAAGTGTTTTGTATAGTGGTTTATTTTCTAATCTTTTGTATTAAGTAATTTGGTTTTGACCACCGTTGACAACCTACAAGAACACGTGAATGTTAAAATTTGGTTTGAAGAGAGCCCTTCTTTCTTTGAAAAGTGTTTTAGGTCCTTCACACAAATGGTTAATAGTTCAAAAATATTCACAATATCATAAAAAGAGGATTAAATGTTGCTTTTTTTCTCAAGATCACACTAAGTGCAAGAGAAGAGCATACAAAAAAAAAAACCCAACTAGATGAAAAACTTGTAAATCAACTAACTACCATAAAAATTTGTAAAAAAGGTTTATTCCCGATTAATCCAAGTGCTTCTTAATGAAACACTAAACTTGCTTTTGGTTCCTAAGATCACACTTGGTGCAAGGGAAGAACATTCACAAATTTTAGCCTTGATTATTTATCAAGTGAAAAAGCTCTTAAACTAAAAGATCAAGTACATGTCAAAAATGAAAATTTATTCCCTTAAGCATAAAATGAATGATGATTGTTCCTATTTACTCCAAATTAGAAAAAAGTGGTTTAGAGGTGCTTTTGGTTTCCAAGATCACACTAGGTGCAAGATAAGAGCATACACAACCCTATTCCAAACTCATACAAAGCATGAAACAAAATGACTCATCAAACCCTATGTTAGATATGTTATAAAATGACTAGTTTTCAAAAAATGAATACCCTAAATTTTTGGTAACTCTAAAACCCAAATTTATGTTACCATTGTGTATTTCACTTCAATAACTTTCCAATGCGAAAAAATAGAGTCGTTTCAAGGTCGGGAGAAAAAGTAATGACCTTCGGAAGATAGTTTATGCACTTAGTGTATCACAGGCATGACTAATGATGCACAAACACCCCCTTTGATGCAAATGCACTCCCTTTAATGCACATGGACACTCTTTGATGCACATGCATGCTCTTTGATGCATAGGCATACCTCTGTCAAGTTTTACACAGTCAATTATGCACAGGTGCGACTAGAGAGGCACATGCTCACTCCTTGATGCATAGGTGTAACCCTTTTGATGCACATGCGCACCCCTTCCTGTAGGTTCTCAAAATCTGAGTTTTGATAAGGAATTTTGAAAAATATCAAAAATTTGGCCTTTTGAGTGAAGCTTAGATGTTAGATATTAGTTTCATTTAATCTCCATTATTGTGATATTAATCTTTTATCATTGATGTTTCATTCCTTAGCTTTGCATTTAAATTTAGATCATTATGGTGTTGATCTTGTGTGGAAAATGTGATTATGCAATATGTTATCAGGGTAATCCTGGTGAAAGAAAAACAATCAAACTACACAGTGTTATGGATTTAAACCGGGTAGAGATTTGGATATGCATAGATCTACTAATGGGTATGTTTTTAACTTATTTGGTGGAGTTGTAAGTTGGATGAGTAAAAATCAACCAAGTGTTGTAATATCTACCATAGAGGCATAGTACATGGAAACTACTCATGTAAGGAAGTGGTTTGGATTCAAATAATTATTTCCATTGTTGGGTTAACTCAAAATGTTGTAAGGATAGATTATGATAGTAAAATTTTAATTTGTCTAACAAAGAATCCTAAGTATCATTATAGAACGAAACACATTGATGTTTAATATCATTTTGTAAGAGAAATGGTGGTGGAGGAGTAGATACTACTAGAGGTGGATACAAAATATAATGTTGTTGATTCTTTGACAAAGGATGTAAGCACTGAGAAATTTTCTTGGTGCAGAAAATACATGGCCATGACTTCCCTGAGCTGCTGACTATATGTTCTTGAAACCCCTATGGAGAGTATTCAAAAAGTGGGAGAATGGTGAAAATGTATTGTATATTTTCCATGAGTTACACTCTTCTAGACTGTACAACCTGACGTGGCCATGTGGGTTCCCTTTTTTCTGGGACCCGTTATAGGTATTTTTATCATGTGTTAATTATAGG
The DNA here is from genome assembly GCA_018340775.1 of Taxus wallichiana var. yunnanensis. Lineage (NCBI taxonomy): Eukaryota > Viridiplantae > Streptophyta > Pinopsida > Cupressales > Taxaceae > Taxus > Taxus wallichiana. Next base: position 412,182,794 of record CM031242.1, on the reverse strand, counting down.
TGGTTAGATCACTCATGTTTATCGGGATCCATTATGGGTTGTATTTTTGGCCCACATTTTTGGCACCCATTGTTTTTTAATATTTTTACAACATCTACCTATTAATGCACTTACATATAGCTGGACATGTAGTAGGATAGAGAAGAACTGAGAAGTACATTATTGTATGGTAAAATGGTTGAGTTAATATAATAAGGAGATAAATTATTGTGTTCGTTTTTTTTTCCCAAAAGGGTTTCCCAAGATATATCTTGTGTAATATGTTATTTTTTTTAGATTATATCTCTAGTTCTATTTAATCTTCAAGATTATGTGAAGTATTTATTCTCTCATATTTGTTTATTAGATAAAATTCTCTTCAATTACTTTCTCTTAATTTCACCAAGACTCTTTATACCATAATAATAAAAAGGTAAGGTAAAAAGAATCAACATGCATCATCCCTTGTGAGTTCTAGAAGAAACCCATAAGGATCCTACTGCCCAAACCTTACAAGAAAATCCTAAGTATATAGTCCATAATCCACGAGATCCACTCTTCCCCAAAACGAAATGCAATTAAAAAATTTCTTAAGAAAACCAAATTCACTCTATCATAAGCCTTCTCGATGTCTATTTTCAATACCAAACTTGATTTAGTTTTTGAATTTAAAGTGAGTAGAATTTCACAAGTCTTAATAACCCCATTAACAATTTGTCTTTTAATCACAATCCATCCTTGTTAAGGGAGATTATAATTAGAACTAGTAATTTTAATTTCTCTAACACTACTTTTGAGATTATCTTGTAGATTGTATTGCAAAGTGAAATCGGTTTGAATATCACAAAGGTAGATGCATTACCTTACTGTGGTTAAGAGAGATGAAATACAATTTAGATCATGAAGAACTTGCATGGAATTTAATGATTCATTAGTCACTCTTGCCAAAACTTGTCCAATACTTCCCAAAAAATGTTGATACATATTTTTGAGAAATCCATTTAATTCATTTGTATCATTATTATAGTTTGTGTATGCAACATTATATGATTATTAGTTAACCATCACCAAAAATATGTTATTTTTCTCCTCCCGAGCTAGATGGATATGTGTGAAGGTACATGTAGGTTTTCAGTCATGGTATGCGGAAAGGTAAGAGAAAAATCTTAATTTTTGAGTTTCAGAAAAATCTACCTCAACAGCTGACATACATTGAAAGTTCATGAATTGGTTTTATGATGTGTTGTTCATCATGTCAGTTTGAGTTGAAGTAGCTTTTTCTTCATGTTTTTAGTTTTACATGATTACTAACATCATTTATGGACTGGGACTATAACATGTGTCATACTTTATTTATGTAGCTTGTAACTTAGTCATAATGTGCTAAGTTGTTTGTTATTCTTAATGACGATTATTAATGCAGATAGTTTAAGGATATATCACATTAATAAAGTTTATAGTTTTAGAAAATTATCTTGATCATATCTTTTTGTTTCAACTTATTAAAGCTTTGGTTGATTGCATATCGACATGCCTCATCTTAGATTTTACCCAAACTTTGGATTTGGTATTGGTATATTTCATTTGTGACTTCATGACTATGGTTATCCTAATTAGCTAGGGTATTAGGTGGTAGGTGTTATATTTGTGTGTTGTGCTACATGCATATGTTGTTTTATTGGAAAATTTTAGGCCTAATTATATAAACATTGCCTAAACCAAAGACCTAAGTACTTACTTTAATATATAAACATTATTAAATACCCTAATGAATGTGTAGAGAGAAGACACTATTGCAATAGATATGCTTGAAATTAACCATAGAATAAAAATTAGTTTAATATTTGTAAGCCTTAGTCAATATGCCTTCTTGATGATTGTGGTATTGGTTATTAGGTATTTCAAAGGATAATATGAAAAGTAAATAGATATTATGTTTGGATAAGGATTGCATATGTATTCGATAAACACTTATAGGAATCGACCGGGTCTTATAACTCTACATTAAATCTAGTTAAAATTATGGTTAAAGGAATTAGTTATGGTTTTATGTAAACTTATATGTGAATTTGTTTAGAAATCATGACTTTTGAGGCTGATTGTTATGATGAAGCCATGCGTAAATAGATTATTGTAAGTTTGCATGGAAATAATATTTAGTTTTAAGCTACTATGAGATAAACTATTGTAACATTAAAGTTTATTTTATTTTATTATTTTTATAAGAACCCTACTATCCATCCACCATAAAATGCTTAAAACTATTTATTGACATATAATTAGGTCTAGGATGCCATATTATTTGAAGGTTATTCTTTACATAACCTTTGAGGGTCCTATAAACTTATAGTTTAATGATGCCAAAACTTAAATAGAATAAAGGGAAAATAATTACTAAAAATTGCTCATAATTTAATAAAAAATAATATTTAAAAAAATCTATTACAGCATATATAATAATACTATAGTATGCATGTATAAAGTACAATTTTCATCACATTTCCCATCCCATGCAATATTGATCCAACTATGTACATTATCGAAGACGATACAAAAACATTTATTAATTGTGCTTGTCAACATACTTCTGAAAGTAAAAACATCTATATGAATATACATCAAATGAGTACCTAAAAGTATGATCATATTTGAAGTTTCATATTTCATCAATAGTTCAATTGGGGAAACAAAAACCTACCCCACTAGCTAATAATATAGCAACACATGTCTATCATCACATATGATAAGGATTAATCATGATACAAAAGTGCAATAAATGTGAGTACAATATCCACTTCAATATTTTAGCAAGTAGTTATGGTATAGTAACTAAGCAAGTATGAGGGAGAGCATCATCTGTGCATTCTACCTCTAACTACAGACCATAGAGTCTCTTGTACACCTCCCTAAGTGTGTGGAAAGTGGTGGGGTTGGTCATATCCTTTATTGGGAGTGAAAGATAAAATAATCTTCTCCCAGATAGAATAACTTAGAGAAACATGTGCAATAATATGTACACTTACTACCACACTACTACATAAAGTGAAATTAATGCCATCTTTAGGGCCAAATTGCATAAGAAAGTGACCTTTTTATTATTTTTGGTTGTTTCTTTAAGAAATTCACATCATTATGGCTGGCGTAAAAATGAAGCAACTAAGAATTTTTATTCAAGTCACTTTTTGTGTGACAATTGGATCATTTTTGTGCATAACACCCGTAATAAACAAAACTAATACTAATATTTTTCCATTATTTAGTAGAGCAAAAGTGATGAAAATATCACTTAGAAATTTAAAAAATATATACTATAATTATTTCTAATTATTAGAATGGTGATTAAATGTGGGAATCTAGCTAAAATAAGAGTTTGAAGAATTAGAGATGATGTACATTATACTTATGAATACCAAATGTGATAGAAAATTAAAAGTGGATGATGTAGTCAATTAAGATTGAGCCATTTAAAATGTAATTAGTCATCATGTAATCATGGTTGTCGATGTAGTTAGTTGAGACATGATTAGTTAAAATGAATTCAACCATGATGATATCGGGGTGTCTGATATAGTTAGTTGCAACAAGATGAGTTGAAATAACATTTTCCATGATCTAATTAGGGTGACTAATGAAGTTTGAAAGATGTGAATTCTATAGAATAACATTGAGATTTTTAGCTAAGTACTAAATGCCATTAGACATATGAATTTGTAATGTGAGATAAGAAATTATAAAATGTTAAAGCACCGAGTTGGTGTTTTCTAAGAAGGGTTGTTAGGAGGGTGAAATATGAGATATAGTAGCTGATATCAAGGTGAAAATTAGTATATTCAAATTGATTGTAAATGGGAATACCATCTTGTAGATATTTACCCATGGCGAGAGGAGAAGAAAAAGGAAGATAATATTTTAGAGTTTTTTCTAGATATGTGTCAAATATGGGAATACCATCTTTGGGATCTTCACCCATGCTAAATTGGATGGTTAGTTGTGGTTGAGATTGTAAAAAATTACACCATGATTGAATAGATTCAATCATGGGCATGAGAGGGAGAAATTATCACCCCACATATAATATAAATGGGTTGAGGCTCACTAGAAAAACCCTAAGGGATGATGAGATGGTCATAATTTGATTATAGGAGATATTGATTAGATTTAGGAAGATGTCAAAAGTATAAGTTTAACATGAAGATGAATCATCAAAAGATAGATTAAGTTTCACGTTGGATCCACCAGTGTAGTGATGATGAAAATGACTACTACAGGATATAAAAGGAAATGTGATGATGAATCAATTAGAAGAGAGTGCAAGATTTGTGTCGTATTCACCTGAGTGTAGGTAAATAAATAATGTCATAATAGAATATCCTCTTTGTTTCTCAATTGTGGGTAACCTAGAATAGGATAATTATAGGGGCCATAGTAAATATGGACACCTAAATGTTGTAAGTTGCAAAAATATGCAGACCTAGGAAAATGCTAGTGCTATATATTTAGGGTTCTAAAGCCTAGATCTACGATAAGGTAATGGTATCTAACTAGATACTCATAGTAATTTTACGATGACAGGAATTTAATGAAGTTGTAACAAGAAAAATATTCTTATGTTTGGGTTTTAAACATAGGTTTTAAGGGTCGACGTGTTATAAAAGGTCATATATCCCAAAGAGAGGTTTATACTTGACAAGGAGTGATAGATAAATAATGAAATATATACAGAATATGTTGATATAATCTAACTTATTCATGCCGACAAAACAAACATCTAAATCTAAACTAACATAAAGGAAAAGAGAGGTTATATGTACTTACCTTATTATATACACCATGGGTGCATTAACTTCCCCCTAGTGTTAGTACCACCTTATGAGTGAGTTGATGTAAGGGATCACAGAGAATAAGAGAAGACCTAGATAAACTACTTGTTGAAGACTAAAAAGGATATAAAGGATGGGAAGATGAGAGTAAATGTAACTCCAATGCTTGGGAATCCAAAGTACCAAATAATCCAAGTGTAGACTCTAAAAATATAAGTATGAGTAACTTCAAGACATCTAAGGATTTAAGGGAAGGTTTGTGAGGGCTAACGAACCGAATGAGTGATGATGATGTATTTTATGAGTAGTCAAATGTTGATTATATACAATAATCATGATAAGGCAACATAATTTTACCAACCAATGGTACGAATCATGGTCAATGCCATCAGATATTAAAAAATACAAGCCATAAAGTTACAACCATGGTTGATACTATTGACTATGGGAAATGCAAAATTATGGGAGTACAAAAGGAAGTCCTACATTATGGAGGGATACTCGAAGATGTCAAAAGGTGATATGATGAATATATGCATGTGTCTTACAAGATGATAGGATAAAGGTATGTGTGTGTGTTGAAAGTAGGTATGTAGGTTATTGTCAGAGAATGGTAAGGTAATGTTGTAGGGAAGATGTAAAAGATGATTGATGAGGCCAAAATATGGCTGATTAATGTATAATATATGATCTCATCTTACTCTCCTTTTTATTAAGTTTGATTGCATTTTGTGACTTTTATTTGATCTGATATGAGTTAGGATGTAATTGTCTGTCTTTTGATTGATTGTGATTCTAATGTTTAAAAGCTCTGAAATTCCTAACGAAGTGTGTGTTTGAAATTCAGTTTTGTAATAAAGTAGGTCTAATCAGTTGAAGAAATGAAGTATGTAGCGTTCAATATGTTTTCGGTAGCATCTGTTCCAACACAGCTTAGTTCCGAACTTCCAAGCTAGTTCCAGAACTCCATTACACAGTCATCATCTAGTTCCGAACTTTCGGACTTAGTTCCAGAACTCCAGTATTTAGTTCCAGAATTTTTGGACTTAGTTCCAAACTCCAGTATTTAGTTCTGGAATTTTCGGACTTAGTTCCAAAACTCCTAGGTATAGCTCCGGAACTCTCACGGTTTTGATCCTTAACAATTTCCTATGGTTCTGGAACTTCTCTAAGTTCCAGAACTAATGAAAGTTTATCTATTCTAACCACATCCAAAGATTTTGCATCAACAAACCTTTCAATCAAGAAAGAATGAGAAGATCTCTGAACGCAGATCCAGGGATAGTTATCTTACATTGTCTGATTAGCCACAATCCGACTTAGCATCTATTCTGGGCACGATTCGATTTCATCATAATCATAGAGACAACTATGATTGTAAATGTATATATAATTAGACCTGTAGTAGATAGAGGAATAATAAGAAATAGAGATATAACTAAGAAGAGAGATACAGACTAAGTAAACAGATCCAGTACGTTTTGTAATACTGAATGTTTTTTCAATAAATAGCCATTACTATTTGAGAGAATTCTGAGTTGTTAAATCTGGATTCAAGGAGGAGCAAGGGCCCACTCCCCCAAGGACCAGGACATTCGTTTATTTGGTATTTATATTTCCTAAGAAAATAGTTTATATCTGTCAATTCTGTATCACTTTTAATTCTTCCAGTTAAACTCTATTTTATACTTGTTCCTGTAGGTGTTTAGATAGATTCTTATTTTTCTTGCAATCATTTTTAAGCATTCTAAATTGTGTGTTTATTTCCATTCTGCAAAGTGTGTTTCTTTTCAACAAAGCTTTTAGTGTGTTTCCTTTCAAAGCAAAGTTTTCATAGTATGATTTAAATAAGGTTTTACCAAGAAGTCCTTAAGACATTGAAAAGATCCCCCAGAAAATACAAAAACAACTACAGTCAACTACTAGATCAATAGGATTACTCTTGTTGCATATAGCTTTAGACACACCCCTGGTTTGAATATGACATCAAAAAGAAGTTGATTAAATGAAGGGAATAACAACACCCATCAATTATTCTAGAGATATGAAAATATGTGAAATGTAATATAATTGGGCTACACGTCAAGAATATATCATAAGTACCACTACTAACCAACCCGATGAAGCTAGTAAAGGTTGCATGTAACCATTTATGGTTAGTGATTTAATAAAATTTAAATATATGTAATGACACTACTGATCAGCTAAATATAAAAATATTCAACGAAGATCTAGCTATAGAAATACAAGAAAGAGTGAAAGATAGGAGATAAAGATGAATCATCTTATAACTGTAGGTTTGGACTAATGTATCGGTAGGAAATAAAAATTGTGGATTGTGTAAGCTTTATTTATGAAACTGAAAGTTTATGATCTCAGGGATAAAAACCCCTGGGATAGGAAACAACCACCTGGATGCTAGCATCTGTTGCAGGTGTTGGTGTCTCTGATGTAGACACCACTTTTTTACCCCTAGGTGACCCAATGAACATTAAGTACATTATCATAAACATTATTATTATCACTATCCTAAGTACACTTAAAAATTACCATCATAAATATAAATCACCCACATAACTTCTATTTACCCTCCCTAACCAACCAAAACAAACATAACCTATTTATCTTACCCATCCTAACCCCCTAACCTCTCATAACTCGAATCCCTAACCTCCCACCATCTACCCAACAACATAACATCTCGGATGAAAAATGGTTTTAACCATTTTCCATATTTTTCATGTTGGTTTGTAACCTCTTGGAACACATTTACGATGATGTGTGATTGCCGGTGATTGTTGTGGATGCCATTGATCCTATTTAGCCAACCTTTGTCTCTCTTTCCTAGCTAGTTAGAATCTACATGTGAGGACAAACTGCTACACATGTGACAAAATATTTATGCTTAGGATTATCAACATTCTGCTATGAATACATTTAGGGACAATTTCATATCTCCAGTCACTATTTTGGGAGATCTATCATCTGCATAAACAATTATCAAGGTTAGTACCCCCTCTTTTGTCCTTTCATCATGTCATTTTACATTAGTTATAATCTATAGTCTATCACCAATACCAGCTTGCATAGTCTTTTCGATTCCCACTTCTTAGTTAGCCATTAGCCAACCTTTGTAATACTTTGTAATTTGCACAGAGATCATCATTGATACCCAATCACAGTCGATCAGTCCCCAGACCTTTGTTTCCTTCATTAGTATCCTAAATGCATCCAAATATCTACTTTTATAATTCTAATGGTTCCTATATTTCCTCTAGTTACCTCACCATCACCAGATCCTTCTGTCATCCACCAATGTTTGTTTTATCAGACTTTTGGGTCAAAGAATATAACGGTGTCCCACTTTTTATTATAATTTTTTTACCTTCAAACAAATATGTCTGCTAACAAAAACATGACCAAACACATATAAAATGACCAAACATGTGTTTTAAAGAGCTTATAAATACAAAGGTGTAGGGCATCCAAAATTTACCTGATTTTTAATAGTTTTAATAGTTATTTTCAAATATTTATTTACTAGTCATATTTTCAAATATTTTTGGCTACCAAGTGTGACACATTTATAGGCTTTGACCCTTTTATCAAAACAAGTAATTTTCTACCTAATCGATGTCGATCAGTACCCATAGCCTCATGTCTTATCTTTAGCCTTACAAACGCATATGAATATCTATTTTCTGAGTTTTACAGACTTCTAGATTCCTCCTAATCTGTTCTAGTATTATTCCACCGTCTCTTGACTTTACTATTATTTATTTATAAAGTGTTTCATCAAAACAATAATTTTTTTCTCTAATCACTATCAATCCTTGATCACCGTCGATCCTTGTGTTTTCTTATCATATTTAGCATTATCATATTTACAACTATTTGATTATGGTCTAACAAGTTATTTGTAGGATGGATCTTCTGTAGCTGACTATCCCAGGTTTGTCTCACATGATTACCAACATATATGATATTTTGATCTTCCAAAAACTGTTTATCTGGGAAAACTTTGATATTCTCTACAAACTCAACTTGTGTTCTATTACATTCAAACCAAACATATGAGATATCAAATATCAAATCACAATCATTTAAGAAGAGTGAGAAGCTACTGAAGAGTTTTGGTACAATTACTTCAAGGATTTCGAGTATATCACTACCCTAGTTTGGGCCACTTATGAAGCTAAATATTTCCTCGCTATCCCTCTCAAGTTTTAAATCATTTTCATCATTATCTATCTTATCATTATCAAAACAACTTAATTGCGTCAAACGAGTTGGCACCCTCCAGGGAAGTCCCTTTAGATTCTTAGGATCAACATTTTCTGAGAATCTTGTTATTATATTTATCTAATATATTTTTGTTTAACTATCTTTTCATATAGATCTGCTCACATGGTGAAAGGAGGATCTCTTCACATTGTCCATATTCCATCATCCCGACATTGAGATTGTCGGTGCAGGTATCAGTAAACCCTACTTATTTGAGTTTTTGATATTTTTTGCATTAATAACACCTAATCTAAAAACACCTTAAACATCCTGACACGTCCGGTGGGACCCTTTAGTCCCTTCTCATTTAAATTTGGTATCTTTTAATTCTTCTTTTCTATTTCATATAACCTTTTGGCTTGAAGACCCCGATGTTGTTGTTTCTTAAAACTTAAAAATTAAATAAATTTAAAAGGAAACTTTCCATTACAGTAAGATCTTTTCTTTCATTATTATTATTCTTTCAACACTAAATTTTATGTGTTTTCTCTCATCGAATTGAAACAATTCCTTTAGATCTTAAAATGAACACTCATACTTGCTTTCTCACATAACTTAGCTAGGAGTTTAAAGGATTACATTCAAAAAAATCCTTTCACACACAACCAAACCACATAAAACTTAAATTGCATATAAAATATCATTCCCTTATAGACCTACTTGGATTTCATCACCAATAAGCTAAGCCAACTTGGTGTTTTGGTTGAGTATAAAAATCTGGTGGGTGGTATATCAGCTAAGCACCTGATACACTTATCATTGCGGGACCATGAAGTGAGGGGGTAGGCCCCAATATCAAGCCTCATACCAATAATGACATATATTCAAGACTCACTTACCTTTGGGTATATTGAGGACTCCATCCTTTAACATTACCTAAAACCAGCCTTATATTTCCATCTCTTAATACCTAATTTATCCATTTTTCACATTTCACACTATTTCTAATTAATCAAGATAATAAAAAAATATCTTGTGTGACTTGTTTGTGTTGTTGTAATCAACCGTCTAGATCTTTATTTTTCTTTAGTTATTATTTTTTAATCCATGGTTCTAACTAGACAACAGTCTCACTTTCAAAACTACGATAATATGACCGATTGTCTCCAACCGTCTCTAGATAATATCCAGTCTTACCTTCAAGAAATTTGAGGTGTGATTGATAAATTTTTATCACCTTCAACAACCAATAAAAAACCTACTCATTCTCCAAGCAGTCACTCAACCACATCATAAATACCTGATCCATCCAGTCCTCACTTTTTCAATAGCAGTGATCTAGTCTTCACATAAATTCTAGATTCAAATCCTACGGATTTTAACACCTATATTGCTTCTCTAGGTGTTTTCCTCTAGTAAACCATACCCGTACAATGATCTCCTTTCTCTATTGTCACCTTCGACGCCTGACTTATTGACCCTAATCACGACCTGGTTATCCAAAAACTTCATCCCTATTCCACTATTGGAGGGTCAGAGACATCAGCTCCCAATTCATCAGTCCCAGTCATCACCTTTGATCTTAATTTTGTCTCATCACAAGACACAACCAATCAATAGTCATCCCCCTAATCGGATCTGTCGTCAGGATTTTCATCTTCATAAAACAACACTAACAATGTCCCTTCCCACATGTATTCCCGTAGCTTCTAGTGTCTTTCCTAAGCCTCCAGTGAGCTCGGTATCCATCCCACTTAGTGTGTCTCAACCCATCCCTTAAAAAAAAACCCACGTCCTCTATTTATAATTTGGTCATGCCCATCCCATCATCAATACAATTTCTATTGCTAACACTCATATTTCATTACAACATGCATCAAAAACCCCTATCTCCCAAATCTATTCTCACTATATACATCAACCATCCAAACCAATCATTAACACTTCTACCCCGTCTCAATACAACCCCTAGTCATCCCTACCACTCATCAAAACTTCTATCCCATCCCAATTTATACCTTAATCATCTCAACCTCTTATCACCACATCCATTCCTATCTAATATCAATACATCCAACTATTGCAACCTTTAGTTTCAAAAACTACCTATAATTTTCCCATGATTATTCCCCTCTAGCTAACATCTGTTTAACCTATCAGTCATATCAATAACTAAACCCACATGTCCATAATCAACATGTATTGTCATCATTCAATCCCCAATAAAAATCTTCACAAAATGATCCTTTACAAGCATTGATGAATAAGATCTCTAGTCTCAAAGCTACCTCCATGGGTCCTAAAAACACCCTATCATACAAAAAAATCTATAACAAACCTATTCATCCATCCGTACCATACAGAGCCTACCCTCCACACTAGGAACTCCAAAGTTCCTTAAATTCTACAGTAAAGAGAACCCTTAACAACACACCTAAGATTTTTTCCATGCATGTTACCTTATCTTACATGATCAAGACCTCATGTTAAGGATGTTTCCCATGTCCTTAGCAAGTCCAACATTGGCTTGGTATAACAATATCCCACAATACTCACTTTTCTCCTTTGCACAACTTACATAACTATTCTTAGAACACTTTTCCATCAACATCACCCATAATATCTCCATTACATATCTTTACACTATCAAAAAAATTGAAGAAAAATATGTTACGGACTTCGTCACCCGCTGGTGTGGGATCATCAATCAATTATCCTTCTCACTTCCAAAAATAGAACTAATCAAGTTGTTTTCTCATTCATGTGCTAAACACATATTATTCACGTTTTAAATTCAATATTTCTAGACATTTGACGAATCCTTTACCATAGCCCAAAAACTAAAACTTCATGCCCTTGAAGATGGTAAAGTAAAACTTAGATCAAAGAAACCAAATCCTGAGTCGTTGTTCAAGCCATCTTCCAGTAGTGACAAATCTAAAGGTTCAGAAAACACGGTCATCATAAAAATTGCATCTGAAAGTTGTCCAAATTTTGAATGCACCTGCCATCAGCACAACCATACACACATTGGGGAGTTCTATATCATGGTTTTCAAAAATATCCTAGCTGTGTGTATGATCACGCTCCCTCATATTCATCCCATTGACACATCCATTTCAAAACCCTCATGGTATCGATAAAATGACTATTGTAAATACCATCGGGTTTGAGGACATGGCATCGAAAGGTGTTGTTAATTTATAAAAATCCTCCAAGATCTTATCGACAAAGGTGACTTACAACTTGATAATATGAATGTACTTCCAAATCAGAATTTGGACATCTTAAAACAAACCTTTCCTAATCATGCCCCATCCACCAATCAACCCCAATAAAATGTCATCCAATCTCATCATACCATCAACACTATTAAGGACCTCTCACCCATGTTCCCAACACACAATGTTTCCACTATGGAAGAACCAATTGAATCATCCAATTCCTCTAGTATTACTATCCACAAGACCAAATACCCTTCAACATCTACCACATCTACTTCAAGCCCACTCGTGGCCTCTTCGCAAACCTCAGAAAATAAACCTATTTTCAAAATCACTAAGAGATATTTTAATGACCATGTCACCCAACATCACTTGTAAAATTTTCACAAATCTACCATGAAACCCACAAATAACCCATTTAGAAAAACAAAAACTATATCACAAAGTAGTCAAACCATCTCATCGCAACATATAAATCCCTTTCCTTACATTATAGGGCCTCATCCTTTATCTAAATTCACAATCACTATCATAGAATCTAAAATCAAGCCTCACCCAGAACCTGAACGAGGCACACAAAAATGACCACATCCACCCCACTTTCCAACCCATCAGACGAAACACAAACGCATTCAACATCAAATTTGATGGGGCACTATCCGAGAAACCTTGAAAAGATAATCCAACTATCCATTCTAACATTACCTCTGCTCAAGTAATTTATCCCTCGAGAGTGGAAACCCTCTTAATACAAATTTAAAGCCTTATATAAATATCATCGTACTTCAGAACACTCTACTGAGGATTGTAAATGCCTTCACGCTATTATTTGAAGTCTCGCCAACAAAGGGATTCTACCTGCAGATCTACAATATTCAAATAAACACAAACAAGCCCCTTCAACCCATTCTAAAGACACTCATTAAATAAAAAATGTGGAAAAATGGTAGTTAATCTAATGAGGAAAAACATTAAATAACAATAAATAAAAGTAGTAATTACATATAGAAATTGACCCAAACAACTAGGCTAATGAATATAAAAAACCTAATGAGCAAAAAGAGTAAGAAAATGAATTAGCTGATCCGGAGGTTGATCTGAATTGTGTTGTAAAATGAACTGAATATTCTAGAAGTAGGAAAAACATGCAAAGGTCTTGAAAAGGATAGATTTGAGCTCTTTGACTAGACTGGGGAGCCTAAGAGAGGATTAGGATGCTTGTGGGTGCCCTAGTTCGAGTTCTGAGCGCTATGGTCCATACAAGAGGTAAAAAAACCAAACTTACAAGGTCAAAAGATAATATGAATCCCTAGCTGTCTATCAGGTGTAATTCATTGTTCTACGCCAAATGTCATTACTGATCACTGATGAAAGATATACCTACAAAACCTCAAAATAAACATCAAACCCTAAAAAAGAAAAATGCAAATGAATGGGTTAGACTGTCCTCAACTGCCACAATGGTGGACTTACTAACTGAGCATTGTACTACATCTCAAATCTAATGTGTAATCACGCCCTAGGTGCTCTTGTGCTAGTCGCACTTTGTGAAAGTAACGAGCAATAACTATATGTAGAAATGTAATAGAATGGTGGATGGAATAGAATAAAATTCCCTCCTATGTAGTGTGATGCAGATGAAAAATCCTTATGCCTTGTGATGGAGCTAGATGGATGCAAATGAAGCCTTTGATGGATACAACCTTAGGTGATGATAGTAATGACTAGTTCTTGGTCCCTCATTATGGTCATATAAGTTTATATTTATATGATTTTCTTGTTCTAATTTTGTAATCAACCCTAAAAAGAATGACCATAAGAAATATGAAATGATCAAATGGAACTAGAAAATGCCCAAAAATTGGTGGTAAAGTGGGAAAAGGATTAGGGCACCCCTATTGGGACTAAGGTGTCTGTTGGCACCCCAATACTAGTTGGAACACCCCAGTCAAATGAAAAATAACACGTAACGATAGAAATAGACTGGGAATTCATGTGTGGGAGGTCAGTAGTGATGACAAAAAGCAAAGTAAAATGGCTAAAAGATGGAGGTTAATTAATAATTTCTTCACTCAAAAACCATATGAATAGTAATATGAGATTGAGACTAAATAATGTCTAATGTGTGTCATTTTTTGACTACATTTGCACCCACTTTATGTTGGTAAGTGGAAAGCTTGGTAACATAAAGTAGATAGAGATGTGTACCTGATAATCCATGTAGAGTGATGTAGAAACATGTTGAAGGACTAGACAAAGCGTGGAGTGGAAAAAAAATGATGGAGAGTGGAAACTAAAGATACAAAAGAGTAAAAAAGTGATGAGAGTGGAAATACGTGTGTAGTTTCCGATCTGTGTGATTTAACTGCATGGTTAGTATCGTGTGTGTTACCGTAAAATGTTGTTTTTGTTGTCCCCATTTGTTGTAGTTATTATTGTTGACTGCTTGTTTGTCATATAGTCAGACCTGCATGGATAAGACGATCAAGTAGTCAAATACACATGTATATATGTCAAAAACACATGTAAAAGACACATGTATATGTAATGAAAAGACTAAAATGAAAGTATGAAAAGTGTAAAAGGAACATGTGCACCTGATCTGTGATGAGAGAAAGGGTATAGAAAGAGGATATCCTGTCCTGGGTTTTTTGGGTGATCTGACACCATAGGTCGAAGAAGTGTAGGGAGGAATTCCGCTATATCCTCCAACCTATAACTACTTCCCTGAATATGTGTGAAGAGATCTATGTACTGCCTAGTTTTTTGCGTGATCCGATGCCATTGACAAAAGTAGTGTAGAGAGGAATTCCACTGTATCCTCTAACCTATAACTGCTCCTAAGAATGATAAGGAAAACCATGTACTGTAAAATCTGTTGTGTACAAGGTTTGTAGACTAGTCTGAACCCACTCGTTGTATAACCCACAATACCAAGGGAAAATATAGATTGAACTGAACCAGTGTAGAAGCGTTGTGTAGTATGTAAAACCCCAAATGATGTCCCCCCTCTTTCGAGGTGCATGCAACGTATTGATAGGAGAATGTAGCCTCAAAAGAGGACTAACCCATAAACTATTCCCTACAAGGGAAAGGGAATGCACTTGGTAGAAACCAAGGCACGTAAAATAAAAAATGATATTCAAAACAAGTGTTAGTATGAACAAGTGTGTATATAGAAAGCAATGTGTAAGCTACTAAGCAATATTGTAATGTAAACACGCAAGAGGAAAAAGTAGATCACCAAAGTGGGTTGAAAACATGGGACATCACTCATGACGTTGTAAGACACGTAAGGCCATCATGGCCACATACAATAAACAAGTGTGCACACCAAATAAAGGGCAAAGGCCTGCATACAATATTAATCATTAGAATAACAAGTACAAATAACAAACAACCATGGAAGTAAGTTATCCTGCGAACAAATGCTGCACATGAAGCACTTGTTAGTATGTTAGAAAGATAACCAGTATATCAAAAGCATGTATACCCATGTAATATAGAGTGCTAAGTATAAAATGAAATAATAACACCTGTGAGAGATGAATGTGGATGCCCCCAATGACCAATGTAGGATGGGTAGAAGGCGAGCATCTGTACTGCGTGAAAAATAATTGTATCTTGTGATCACCACTATGAAAGTAGTGAATGCGTATGTGTGTATGGTATAGATAAATGAAATACACGACATCTATCTAGCATGTGTAATAAAGTGACCATGAACAAGCAAATGCAAGAAAGAGTAAATGTAAGCAAGATATGTAATATGTTGTGGATGGATGGAATAAAATACAAGATGGATGATAGGATCTGAGTGCCCCCTATGTGGATGGAGTTGTATGCAGTGAGATTCATTTAGTTTTCTCCCTCAGCAATCAAGAATGAACCGTAAACGAGATTTCTTCATTAGGAAATTATCACAATGTGTGTTATGTCTAACACGCAGTGATGAGTGTGTATGTGTGTGATAATATGTGACCTAGAGATGAACACGTGATGATGTACTCTAAAGTTTATATATCACGGTGAGATGAATATAGGGAGTGCTGATGTAGCCTAAAATTTATACCACTACAAGATGAAGGGATAGGTGACCATTTAGCCTATAGCGTATGTCACTAACCTAGTAATGTAGCATGATAGAATGAAAAGTGATGAATGTGTAAGTATGATAAGGTCCATTTGATTTGTAAACCCTTGGCAATTGAGTATGGACCGAGGAACTAAAATTCGTTGTAGGGTAGTGAGTGTAACGCGTAGAAGATGATGTAGTATGTGTGATGATAATAAACAATCATATGATCTGTAAAAATGTAATGTATAGTGTGTAATGTAAGGTAGACATAATAGTAATGTTAGAGTGCATGCAATTTAGTATGTAAGAGGAATAGTATGTGGTGCTAGACTCATGGAAGATAAAAGTGTGACATATGTATGATGAATACTAATATAGTGTATAGACAATGTGTGGTGTATAAATGTGCAATGCAAGTATGTAATGTAGACCCTAAAAGTGTGATGTATGTATAATGCCAACTAATATGATGTATGATGTGTAGATGTGTAATGATGTATACTAAATGTAGAGTGTATGATGTAAGATATAATATGTGTGAATAGATGTAGTGTGTAATAAATTTTGTGGAGTGTGTGGTTTTATTGTGTAGTAATCCCTCAACAATCAAGTGTGAACCAAAGCACCATAGTGTTTCATTGAGTAATGGTTGCATAATGTGCCTATGCTATGAGAGTGATGTGTGATAATGCAAATGTGAGAAATGTGCTAATGCTAATGTGATGGGGATGTGATATGTGTATGCTATAAGTATGTTATGTTGTTATGGATGATGCTACTAGGTTGGGGGATGTGTTAGATGCTATGCCCCCAAGTGTGGAAAATTAAGGATAGATCATGTAATGTCATCTAGAAGATCATCAATTTCAGGGTCAAAGTTATATGGATAAGCATAAAGACTTGACAAGCAATAGTGTCTGGTTGATCAGGTAATGCACCATTGAGGTGGAAATTATACATACCCACGGAATATTACTCATTAGTGAATGGAGGAAGTGGAAAACCATGTGCATACCAATGAGTGAGATTTTGAGTATAGCCAAGAAAGGAACTATTACAAATAAAAACATGACCAAAGGGCATGTGAAAATATATGTATGTATGATAAGGATCTAGAGTACCTCTAATGTAATCAAGCCATGATTGTCCAAATGTGAGTGGAGAAGAGCAAGGAATGCGCAATAGATAAAATTTGAGATGGAAGACACATAAGCCATAAACCACAATAATATTGATGAATCCATAGTATAGATGAGGAGCATGAATAGGAAGATAGAGGTCCTCAAAAGAAAAATCGAGTCTAGCTATGCCATTGTGTGAGAAAATGGTATCATCGTGAGTAGGATCGAATGGAATATGTTGCCAATATGAATCATTCATGAAAATTGTGCAAGTAAATGGTGGGTGTGCTAATGGAGGAGGTACATGTGAAGGTAGAAGTGATAGAGTGACATCCATAGATTGGACATGCACCTAATAAGAAATCATAGCAGCAGCAGTAATATGTGGCATTGAAGAAACTACATCTATTACTCAAATGACACCTTCCAATGGTGGAAAATGAGGTTGTTCATTCATAGGTTGAGAATCATCTATAGTATCAATACATGGAATAGGAAGATTAGTATTAGGAGTATGATCATAGTACTGGAATGGGTCACGGTAACAAAGAACAATATACTCAATGCCCTCATGGAGGAAATTAATACAATGGTGTATAGTAGAAGCCAGAACGTGCATGGCATGAAGCCATGGTCTATCTAGTAAACAACTGTAAGAGACTGAGAAATCAATGACAAAGAAAACTATATTGATAGTTTTAGGCCCTATAGTGATAGGAAATGTAATGTGACCAACACATGGATGAACAAAACCATCATAAGTACACAATGAAAGACAAGATAGACTAGCATCACAAGCTAAAAGAACAAGGTGTTGAAGGAACGATAAGGAACATAGGTTGAGTTTAGACCCATTATCAATTAAAGTGTGCTTGATACCCATATTGAGAATGTGAATCATAATATGCAAGGGTGGGTCATTATAAAAAGTCTTGAATTCAGGGGAAGATTATATTTGAATGATAAGTGTCGAGAACATGCATCTATAAAAGTTTGATACACTAATTTAGGATGCATGTTAGCATGAATGTGGGTAGTAGCTAGAAGATGTTGAACTCTATACCTTACATCAGGGTGCATAAGCAGATAATCAATAATTGAGATATTCATGATGAATAGACTCTAGGATGACAAAGAGTGAGGATCTTATATGCATGAAGATGGAGTACGGGTTCACCAAAATGATTAACTAAAAATGTGGAATAATGGTAGTTAATCTAACTAGGAACAACAATAAATAACAATAAATAAAAGTAAATAAATATAGAAAGTGACCCAAACAACTAGGCTAATGAAACTAGAAACCCTAATGAGCAAGAAGAGTAAGGAAATGACTTAGCTAATTCGGAGGCTAATCTGGATTGTGTCGTAAAATGAATTGATTATTTTGGAAGTAGGAATGGACATGTAGAGGTCCCGAAAAGTATAGATCTAAGCTCTCGACTGGATTGGGGTGCCTGGGAGAGGATCACTATGCCTGTGGGTGCCATGATTTGAGTGCTTGAGTGCCTTGGTCTGTGTAGGAGGTCCAAAAACCAAAATTACAGGGTCAGAAAATAATATGAATCCCTCTTTGTCTGTCATGTGTAATTCACTACTCTATGCCGAATGTTGTCAATGATCGCTAATGAAAGATTTACCTAAAAACCCTAAAACAAACATCAAACCCTAAAAAGAAAAATTCAAATGAAGGGGTTAGACTATCCTTAGCTTCCACAATGGTGGACTTACTAACTAAATGTTGCACTACATCTCAGACCCGATGTAGTTCTATGTGCTTATGTGTGCAATCATGCCCTAGGTGCTCTTGTGCCAATCACACTTTGTGAAAGTAGCGAGCAATAACTATGTGTAGAAATTTAATAGAATGGTGGATGGAATAGAATAAACTTCCCTCCTATGCAGTGTGATGCAGATGAAGCGACCTTGTGCCTTGTGATGGAGCTAGATGGATGCAAATGGAGCTTTTGATGGATGCAACCTTAGGTGATAATAGTAATAAATAGTTCTTTGTCCCTCATGATGGTCACATAACTTTATATTTATATGGTTCTCTTGTTCTAATTTTTTAATTAACCTCGAAAAGAACGACCCCAAGAAATATGAAATGATCAAACGGCTAGAAAATGCCCAAAAAGTGGCGGTAAAGTGGGAAAAGGACCAGGGTGCCCCAACTGAGACTAGGGCACCTTTCAACGCCTAAATACTAGCCTGGGCACCCCAGTTAAATGAAAAATAGCACAGAATGGAAGAAATAGACTGGACATGCATGTGTGGGAGGTCGGCAATGATGATAGAAAGCAAAGTAAAATGGCCAAAAGATGGGGGTTAATTAGTACTTTCTTCACTCAAAAACCATATGAATAATAGTATGAGACCGAGACTAAATAATGTCTAAAGTGTGTGATTTTGTGACTTCAACCACACCCTCTAAACCACCATCCAAAATCTCACCCACATCTAACAAAATTGATGTATCTTCTAGTAAGACCCCACTTCATGATTTGACAGTGTTCGTATAACTACCTAAGCTTGCACACAAGATCCTCAAGCTTCAAATCAAAAAATGCCCAAGGTCTCTATCCCTCTTGCACCTGAATCACCTAGTCCCCCACCCACTTTTAAGGAAAAGGTATCTATCCTTGTTGGTCTACACACCCAATCCACCTCCTCCATACAAAATACCATCATCAAGAAACTTCATCAAGCTCCCATGTCCCTTTACGAGCTTGTTTAAACCTGACCAAAACATTGAAAAGTGATGATTAAATCCCTCCAATATATATCAACACCATTCGTTGATCCTCAACCATTCACAAACTTGGTCAACACCTTCAAAATTTCTGCCACTATCACTTTCGACCATTATGATATCTCATCTTTGCAACCTGAAAATCATCATCTCCCACTATTTGTCACAACCCAAATCAACGATACTCTTGTTAAGAGAGTTATGATCAACAACATCACTAACATCAATATCATATCATCACATGATTTTAATTAGTTTCAACTACCCAACACTAACGTCGCCTAGTCACCTGTAGTACTGCGAGCCTTTAACGATATCATTGTCCCTACACTAGGAACAATTATTTTACTTATTAAAGTAGGTGTTAAATGTCTTCATGAACTCTTCTATCTTGTAGAAGGAAATTTTCAATATAATATGCTATTAAGATGCACTTGGATACGCTCTATGCGCTATATCCCTTCCACCTTACATTGATGTCTAAAGTATGAACATGAAGATAAAACCTTCACTATTCTAGTTGATCCAAATCCATTTAAAGAATGTGTCATATGACTTACTAGCCAAATGAGGAACTCATTTCTAAGACAAACTATGGCTCCTTTGATAAATCCTCTACTATTTCTTCCATCTCCACATCCAAATTACCATATGAAACATCTTTTGAGGCTGTTATATAATGAATATCGCTAGGAGAATATTGCCTCCTGGCCATTAACTCATTTCCTACAGAAAAAATGTATGGAGGGCCTATAAATAATTGATGTATGAACCCAAAATTGGAGATATCATCTCCTTTGGCCCTTCTCATCTTAAAACTAATATTATCTATGGAGGGATCGATCATCCTTTCCTATATCGTGATAATCAACACCATGCTAAACCATTTGTATCCGACTTTTTCGTTCTTATGCAACCAATCCTTCACATAGATGTATCTCCATCGATGTGCCTAGAAATTCTTCAGTATAGGAAGTTATGAATAAGGAATACATGACTTGATATTTTACCAGTCCCAAAAACCCCACGAGAAGTACGAATCAGGCTTTGAAAAACCATCCTTAGATACCTTTGCAAACGCCACATCTGGGCCTGTAACGGAACCAAATTCAACCCCTTCATCAAATTAACCTATCAACATGGACAATGTTGTTTCCATCCCATCTGAATTTTTTTAGTAAACACAATGATCAAATTTCCATCCTTAGATACCCTTTGCAAATGCCACATTCCGCTACTATTACCAGAAATGGTAAAGGAGGATTCCCATACCATCGACATTCTTTAGTAACATGATGATCAATCCATATTATCCTATATGGGGGAAAAGGATCATTACCTTCAAAATAATCTACCTTCGGAAACATATAAATCCTTAACGAGTCTACCATCGATATCAACATAGGGACTTCATAAGACCCTTACATAGTGAAAGTTGGTCAATCCTTAGATTCAAAAGAATTGAAGGAATTTAGAGCTTTCCTTTCAAAACATAGTTAGGCCTTTGCATGGCCATATAGTGACATGCCAGGTATTGAACCTAACATAATCGCTCACAACATCGTCACGGTCCCTAATGCTAATCCTGTCAAATAAAAACTACATAGGATGTACCCTCACATAGACCTTCTTATTAAAGAATAATTACAACATATTATTTCTACTAACTTCATATTTCCCATTGACTATCCACAATGGGTGTCGAATATTGTACTTGTAACCAAAGCCTCTAGAAAATTATGCATCTGTATATGCTTCTGAGATCTCAATCTTGCATATCCAAAAGATGACTTACCACTTCCTAACATTGATTAACTTGTCGATCTTACCGCTGGACATGAAATGCTATGAATTATGAATTGATTATCTAGCTATAATAATATTCGTATCGCATCTGAAGACCAACATAAAAAATTCTTCAGTTTCCCTTAGGGGACTTTATGTTGCTACATCATGCCCTTTGGACTCAAAAATCTAAGGGGTCACCTACCAACGTGCTATGACATACATCTTCCATGATATAATTCTTAAAACTATGGAATACTATGTTGATTACCTCTTAGGAAAATCTAAATGACATAAAGACCATCTCGCCATCCTTGACATCATTTTTTCTTGACTTATCCAATACTTCCTCTACCTTAATCCCAATGTGTATTTAGTGTCCTCAATGGAAAGATTTTAGGGTTCATTGTTTCTATCAGGGGCATTACAGTGGACCCCACAAAAATCAAATCCATCATCAAGATGCCTCCTCATTTAAAACTTAAACAAATTTGTAGTATCTAAGGTAGAATTCAATCAGTCTACCATTTCATCTCTAAACTTTTAGATTGTTGTTAGCCTTTCCATCATCTCCTCCACAAGGATGTCCATTTTAAATGGGATCACGATTATAAAAATCCTTTTAGGACCTAAAACAATACCTTCTGTTACCTCTGGTGATCACACCTCCACGTGAGTGGGAGCCATTTTATTTATACATATCCACTACTGACCATGCCTTGGGTGCTGCAATAACACATTGAGATGAGAAGGGTAGAGAATAATATGTTTAGTACATAAGCCACACACTTCATGACTATGAAAATTGTTACACTCAAGAAAAAAATTTATGTTATTACTCTACGAATTCCAAACTTCTCCACTATATAGTTATTCATAAAATGTACGTTGTTACTAGTTTCAATCCTCTCAAAGTTATGCATTATAAAACATATCACACTGGCCATATCACTTGATGGATCATGCTCATGACTAAGTTTGATCTGTAATTCATATCACAGAAATCCATCGAGGGGAATTCCATTTCCGACTAACTCGCATAAGCTCCCCTTCCTGATAATCAACTACCACATGAACAATTTCCAAAAAAATCCATCAACACCATCGATCAAGAATATGATCTTATTAGAATGAAATTTTCCTTCGATGGATGTAAGTGTCAACATGGGGAGGTGCCAGTATCATCATTATACCTCCCCGATGGACTCCTATCCCTCTATCCTTTAAATTAAACTTCAAATGTACAAATAACCTAGCCAAATACAAATTACTCATCATGGGTCTCGAAACAATAGTCATGGTTGGTGTTCACATTATGGATATCTATACAGACTCTTAACCCGCCATCAATCAAATTGAAGGAATTTATCAATGCAATAATGAAAATTTATAGAAGTATAAGAATACACCAACCAAATAGTTCCGATCTACCAATAAGTTCATAGACACCATGGCTTCTCTAGCATTGTTCATCCCATTATCAACTAATGGTTCCAAATTGTTTTTTATTGTGCATAGACTTGATCAACCATCTCACACCAATGAAATCCCTCTATCTATCTCATTAAAGACAATCAAACAGACATTTGGTACACTCAAATCTATGACTATCTCTCAATAAAAATTACCATCTTAATCATCTAAAAATTTTAAACGATATTTTCTTCAACGCGTTACCCGATACGTCAATGTAGATGGTGTTCTCTAAATATGTGGGTATGATGGCGTTTTACTATGGTGCCTCAAACATCATGAGTCTAGTAAAGCTGTCTATGTGGTGGACACTTCAGTGATATGGTTATTGGTAAATGTGTTCTACAGATGGCCTATTACTGTCCCACCATTAATCAAGATTGGTGCATACATTAATAAATTATTCAAGTGTTAATAACATTCCAATCTCACCCACATCCCAAGTCAGGCCATGTAACATGATTAGGATTTATGACCCTTCTCACAATGGGATCTTGAATACATTGGCCTTATCAACCCATGTTCATCACAATGACATCACCCTATCATCATTGCTAATGAGTATTTCACTAAATGGGTGGAGGCTATTCCCTTGGTATTTACTAAAGAAAATAAAATCTTTGATTTCATCTATCAAAAAATAATATGTCGCTTCGACATCCTTCACAAACTTATCATTGACAATAGAAAATATTTCACAAATAAAGAAATGAAGAAATTATGTGAAACATTCAACATCAAGCTAATCTTTTCATCACCCTACTATCCATAAGCCAATAGACAAGTAGAAGCTTCTAAGAAGAAACTCAAAAAAATTATTATGAAAACCATCGACCAAGCAGGCAAAAATTGACATCTCCAAATCATGTTCACTTTATGGGCTTATCAAACTAACATCCATACTCCTACATGTTCTATTCCCTTCTATTTAGTCTATAGATCTAAGATGGTCTTATCCCTTGAAGTTCAAATCCCATCTCTCTGCGTTTCTCTCAAATATTTTATCACTGATGATGATTATCGTCAATAATGTCTAACACAAATTGAAATATTAGATGAACGTTTCCTAACAAATCTCGAACATCATCATGTCTATCAAGAACACATCAAAAGAACATATAAAAACCATGTCAAATAACATGACTTAAATATTGGTAATCTTGTCCTAAAAAATAATCAAAATGTCACTACTCTAGAAAGGAGTAAACGTGGAAAGTTTTCCCCTAACTGGATCGGTCCATATGTCATCACTCATAAGTATTGGTCAGGATCCTATCATTTAGCTTCCCTCGATGGTAAACCTAAAAGGAACCTTGGAATTCCTTGCACTTGCAGCATTTCTATTGTTAATATATCTATCATCACGACATTAGTCATGCCAAAGATCTTATCACACCACTAACCTATCCTTCAATGTCGTAATGATTTGGAAGCATGTGGTCCACCATCAGTATCATATAAATCATGACCTTAAAGATGAACACCGCGACTTTGTTCATCGCATCTTTCACATGGAAAAGTTCCTCCTTAGCAGGAAGCCCAAAATTGTTACTCTCATATTTCCCTTTTCTGCCAATTGAAAACATGTTGAGGGGTACACATGTGTGGTTTGTACATACATATTTTTCCACTCCTCAAAAATGGTCTATTAGGCTTGTCCCCAACGTAAAAAAAAAAAATCAAGAAAACCTATGGATGCACATTATAAAAAATCTATACTCATCCCTCAAAGGAAAACTATTAATAACATTATGAAAAATATACACTGATCCCTTGAAGGACAACTATTAATTCAATTATAAAAAATAAACTGATCCATCAAAGGACAATTGTTAGTCAAAATATAGACCGATCCCACAAAGGACAACCATCTATCAAAAATAAAAAATTGTAGATGACTCCCTCGGAGGATGGATACCCATATAAAATTCTTGCAACCTGGTCAGCTCGTCTCCTCCATGACCCTCCTCCTTCTCCTCCCCACCCCTCAACCACTTCCCCACCCTATCTCCAAGAGTGTCCCACTCGCTGGGTCCACCATGTATTGAACCCATGCACTATTCCAATTTCATCCACGTTAATAGCTTCTGGGTCTCCTGAATCCTCTGTTGGCCTTGCCTCATATAATACCAACATGGGTAAGTGTCTCTCTGAATCATCTCACCGATATACTATCAAATCATGAGGAATCTACTAATGAAATCCAAACTGTTTCCACGCCCGAGGAAACTAAACGACCTATATCATCTCTACTCTCCTCCCTCACACTCACTGCACCCGTCTCAGACCCGCCAACTATACATACATCCCTGGCCATGTAGGGTATTTCACATAAGGTCTCTAGACTATGTCATCTATGTATAGACCCCGTAGTTGATCAATGTAGTAGGTCTAGTCTCTCTAATCCATCGTATCTCATCCAATCAAATATCCATCTCATAAATCCCAATACATACTCCTTTAGATCACTTGCTCTCCATAGTAGCCCGAGTGGCCTCACAACTCTAAAATATAAACAAGTTTTGCACAGATAAAACACCAAACAATAATATTCTTCACACTATCGATGCATCTTCATTCGAACACCATTACATATATATAGGAGAGGAATTCCTATTATTAAGGAATCTCCTAGAACCTACAATATCTCCTATATTTGTGAGTTAGTTCAACAACTATACTCACGTATAATATAATAGCAAACTGCTATATTCAAACTATTGTTATATTTTTGTTAAACACAACAATATTATAACAAACATATATAAATAAGTTATATTTTACCCTACGGTAAATAACCCACAATATTCATGTAAATATTAATATTAATTTCCTAACATTCCCCCTTAATTTTTACATGGTAGCAAAAAAATTTTGCACTTCCTCTGTAACCTGCCACCTCTGCATGCTCATGATCTTGGAACACACTCGAATTGAAGGTAGAAGAAGGAACATATAAACTTCTTATCGACCATGCACTATAGGGAACACATCTGACTGAAGAGGATGGGAACATGTTCAGGAATCATCTTCTTTTAAACCATTCACTCTAGGGAACACATCTGACCTAGCAGTGTGGGAAATCAAGCAGGAACACATCTGAACAACCTTCAATGGTTTTTAGGATGCTAACCATAAACCTAGGAACACATCATCCGACTTCTACCTCATCAAGACTCATGATGCTACTTTTCACTGTGCTATCTGTTCTTCACTATATTCTAGCATTGGGAATTATGTAGGAATAACCACATACCAGTGAATAGGAACATACCACATTATGTAGGAATATCCACATACCAGTGAGGGGAACATACCACATATGTTCTTATTTTTCACACCACGCTGAAATGCTGAAATCCACACTATATTGCAAAACAGGTACTATGGAACTAAAGCACACAATTGAAAGAAAATTCACACCATAAAATGCCACCACAGCTCCATGCGGCCCCATCATTGGTGACTAATGAGAGGTCACTATCTGACCTCTAGCCTCTGATGCCTCCATCCTTCAGTAACATGCTGCTAAATAAACCTGATTTGGATATGAAGCTCAACTGTTTCCACATTATTTATTATATAGTATCCCTCCCGCAATGTGAAATGATTTAGTTTCCAGACGTCGTAACACCGAAAATATGTCCACGAGATTTTTTTTTTATTTTGACCCTATATGACGTAAGACATACAAAATAAATCTTGACTCGGTTTTGATTTTGACACTGATACAAAATGACATAATGAATCTTTATCTACAACTAATTCAATTAACCTAGACAATATGCTGATACAAAATTATTACAAAATGATGAAAGGACCCTATAAAAAAAAACTACATTAAAACATGGCCAAATATATTGAATTAAAACTTATACGATTTAAGACTCTAATACATGATACTAATTACATGATGAAACAATAACTACTAAAAAGAATTTTATTTGACTCAAATAACTATTAAAAAAACAAAAGACTCAATGACCAATTAAAATCTAAAAACTAAACTATAATGACTCAATTTTCTAATATAGTTGGAGGCTATTATTAGATTCACACATACTATGAAAAAATAACCTAATTGACAAATGTTTGACATGCATATAAAAATTTGAATGTAGAAATGCATGAAATACATGTGTAATCCATCCAGTGCGTCGATCTCAGACTATTCAATATAAAGTCATGGATTTGATTCACTTATAGGTGATAGCCGAGTCTTCGTGTCCACCAAATAAGATCTGACCGAGACATAACCATTAGCGAGTTGCAGTTTGTATGTGATACAACTCCCAGGTCTCTGCAAGGATTGCTTGATTCGAAAACCAAAGGATCAATGAGCAGTTGGATGAAAAGTTACGCAGATCAATCTCAAAGACGATGCCCACAACTGTTGGTAGATATCATCCATTACTTCAACAAGATCTAAATCACTGGCACAAAATATGTTCGCAATTGTTGATGTCTTATTTGCCGAACAATTTGGCATTTGAATCTACCTCCACTTTGAATACACATTATATCCAAGAATAACATGTACAAGATGGATGATTTTTCTTGCGAGCTATTCAATCATCTCAATGCCTTTGTGCAATCATCATTATTGAGCCAGGTGTATACCATGTTCTCATACATTCGATCAGTTTGATATTCTCCCAAGAAATGATGATACACGCGTTTGCAGGAGGGTGTACATGTGACAACTGGATCGATTACAAAGAATCAAATACATGGCATACACGTGGGAAGATCCTAATGGAAACAAGTTTTTATATAACACACAAATATTTCAGGTACTCCTTAAAACTTCATACACAGAATAAACTGGACCACCAAAGACAGATTACTAAAGACACATTTTCAAGATGAAAAACACTAACATTGATGGAGAAAAAAATGGATGTAGAGGAACACGGGCCAAATATGATGTAGGAAAATCACTTGACTCCTTTTTCGTGCTCACATAATAATTCACAATCACACACATTACTGAGTATTAGCTCTAAACGCCCACCTAAAAGACTGAAATAAATAATAAGGAAATAAGAAAAACTACTTCACATATATAGAAAACTCCATTCACAGGGGCATATAGTAATAAGATTGCCCCTAAAATCTTCAAGATTCCATTCGTTTTGATACCAAATCTAGAATATAAACGAGTTTTACATAGATAAAACACCAAACAATAATATTTTTCCCACTATTGATGCATCTTCATTCGAACACCATTATGTATATATAGGAGAGGAATTCCTATTATTAAGGAATCTCCTAGAACCTATAATATCTCTTATATTTGTGAGTTATTTCAACAATTATACTCACATACAATATGATAGAAAACTGCTATATTCAAACTATTTTTATATTGTTGTTAAACACAATAGTATTATAACAAACATATATAACTAAGTTATATTTTACCCTACGGTAAATAACCCACAATATTCATGTGAACATTAATATTAATTTCCTAATAATGACTATATGCTTGTAGGTCCAATAATGCAACATAAACCTCACATCCAACCCAAACCTCTTCCATGTGAAAAACATCCATAACTCGTGATAAACCTGAGCCAACAAAGGCATAAGCCCATGCATATACTATCTGATGCTCCATAATCGCTACAATGACACCTATAAGCGTATAGGGGAACCTACCACCTCCTGAATCTAGTAGTGCATAAGACAATATCGCAAACATAACCACTGACATCATTATGTTACTTGACATATCTCCATCATAATATGTATCAATGTGAAAACACCTACTAATGTATACAATCTCTAGGGCCTCATCTCCGTATAACCGCCTCATAATATCAAGACGAGCCTCTCAGGTGATCGATACCACCTGCTCACCCTGTATCAGTAATCTCAAGATCCTGTATACATCCTCTAGAGTGATCTTCATCTCACGTGTATGGAACCGAAATGTCCTAGTGCTTGGATCCCATATGTCAATCAAAGGTATCATTATCCCTACATCATGAGGATTCCACTGATAAAGGCATAATCCTCTTGATCCAACAACTGTCACATGGGCCCAATTTGCATCAGTAACATCGACATGGATCATCTCAAACATTTATGACACTCTGTATTGAAGATAGATAGTGTCCTTTGCCTACTAAACACATAACAAAAATACATTAGTTAGTAACTTTGTCACAAATCACACCAATCACCGCTAATATCTAATCAACGACGATTGCATCAATCAACGCAATCAACGAATCCACCTATCGCGCCAATAGGGTGATCCCACCCCAAAATTCAAAAAATCACAAAAATCAAAACAAAATAAAATTCAAACTTACTTACCCCTCTCTTGGTCCTCTACCTCTTCCTGCCACTATTGCTTTCCTCCATTTTTCGAAAAAACTCAAAAATAAAAACTCAGAGCTCTCAAATTACACTCAGACACATTACAAATGACCTATTTGTGTGTCCTGTTGGGTTTATATATATATACCTTTTCAGGAATTTTTGATGATCCTAAATCACCACTGACCCCTGTTCAAACGCCGACGATCCATAATCGCCGTTGATTTTCTCATTTTTTACATAAACTCATCAATTTTTGTCATCTAGAACTTTCCTATCACATGATAAATTTCAACAAAAGATTCATGCATTTTCTTCAATGCTCATTACCTTGTCAAAAATTCTATTTTTTGACCATATATCAAGTTTATACACCCTGCAGATGTTGCCTTGGACCCTTTAGTCCCAAAATCTTGATACATCTGTTGGCATGTGTGTCCAGCGCTCCCTATGAGTTTCGTGATATAGACTAACGGCCTCTCATAGATCCTAACTCTGACGATTGTAGCGGAGACTAACACCTATGGGTTTTTGTCTAATGGCAATCGTGGTCCAACAAATGGTATCAGAGCAACATGTCTCGAGTTTGAAACTCACTTGGGTAAAGTTGAGGGGGAGATTGTTGGCATGTGTGTCCAACACTCCCCATGAATTTCGTGACATGGACTAACTACCTCTCGTAGATCCTAATTCTGATGATTGTAGCAGAGACTAACACCTATGGGTTTTGGTCTAACGACAATCGTGGTCTAACAACATCCCCATGAGACTGACCCCATTGGATCCTCTCTATGTAGTAGTCTTCCCACAACACACATCTATAGGTGGTCTATGTTATAAATCCCCTACCAAGTGTTTCCAAGATTACTATCAACATACTCCTCTAGCATGATCCTTTTAGAATATAATCAAAATCCTGTAACATCTTAAAGAAACACTATACAAAAATCAAATATCTTCAATCCAATGACCAACATAATCACTCATTAGATTGAGAGGGGAACAATATCACAATATCCTTATCAAAATAATTGGGGTATCCTCGCACTATTTTTTGTCTCATAGCTTGTGCCTACAGACAACTCAACAAAAAGGGGCAAATGTAGACACTGCTTTTTCACCCCTAGGTGACCCGACAAACATTAAGTACATTATCATAAACATCATTACTATCACTATCCTAAGTACACTTCAAAATTATTGTCATAAATATAAATCACCCGCATAACTTCTATTTAACCTTCCTAACCACCTAAAAATAACCTAACCTATTTATCTTACCCATCCTAACCCCATAACCTCTCATAACCCAAATCCCTAACCTCCCACTATCTAGCCAACAACCTAACATCCAGGATGGCAAGTGGTTTCAACCATTTGTCATATTTTTCTTGTTGGTTTATAACCTCTTGGAACAAATTGACAATGATCTGTGATCGCTGATGATGATTGTGGATGTCTTCAATCCTATTTATCCAACCTCTAGCTCTCTTACCCAACTAGTCAAAATCTACTTGTGAGGATGAACTACTACACTTGTGACAAAATCTTGACACTTAGGATTAGCAACACTCTACTATCAAGACCTTCAGGGACCCTTTCATACCATCAATCAATATTTTGGGAGCTCTATCATCCAAAAACAATTATCAAGGTTAGTACCCCATCTTTTGTCATTTCATTAACTCATTTTACATTAGTTATAATCTATAGTTTTTCATCAATATCATCTTGCATAGTCTTTTTAAGCATTGCTTCTTAGTTAGCCATTAGCGAACCTTTGTAGAACCGTCGATCCCCGATTTTCGTCGATAAGTCCCTAAACCTTTATTTTTTTCATTAGTCTCCTAAACACATCCTAATTCACTTTAGATTACTGGGATCGATATTTTCTTAAAAACTCGTTATCATCTTTATCTAATACCTTTTTGTTTATCTTTCTTTACATACAAGTCGGATCACACAAAAAAGAAGGAGATTTTACCATTATTTGTATTCCATCATCTCGACATTGTGATTTTCGGTGCAGGTATCGGTAAACCTTTCTTATTTGAGTTTTTGACATTTTTCTACATTAATAGCACCTAACTGAAAAATACCTTAAACATCTGGAATAGCTTTGGTCTTAGTTCTTTTGGTGTCACTTCTTGTCACTCTTTATTCGTCATAGGTCGCATCGTTTCTCTAAAAAAATTTCTCGCTTGTAAATGTGCCTATAAAAGAAATCCTAACTACCTAAACAATACTCAATCACACATTAGATGAATAAATAATTCATATGGTTAAGTTGGTCTAATCTTGGTGGTCACCCCAATGTGATTGTCATCAAGCAATGTACTACATTTAAGAATCTATGTAGTTCTTGTGTGTGTTTGATTGTAATAGTCTCTGTTGAGCTAGGTTTCCCTAGTGTCAATGACACAACTAATAAAGAGAAACAACTACTTTTTCCTAATGCAAAATGTGTGGTATGGAATTCAGAATAGCATGTCCGATGTAGTGAATAATGCAATCAAAATGCAGTCCTTTGATGTAGTAGATATAAAATATTAGCTCTTTGTAATAGTATGTGCTTTTTAAAATTGCTTTCCCCCATAATGGAGTAAAATAATTCACACACACACACACACACACACACACACACACACACACACACACACATTCATTCATATAAGTTTTTTCATTAAAAAGTGAAAGGCCAAACGAGGGTGATAAAAATCATTGAAGAACTAACATCGAAAAATCGAAAAAGAGACAAAGCAGAGAAAGTGCCAAGAGGGGATAACAACACCCGGGAGCTCCTGTCCCTAATGGGTGGTTCTGTACAGGGTGATAAAAAGGTAAAATAATGAAATTGGAGCTAATAAGGATGTCATATAGTATGCAAAACTGTAAGGTGTAAGTCTAGAAACAATAAAGATAATTAAAGATAAAATCAATGTCAAAGCAAAGTGTTGTTAATGACTAGTTCTCTTGCTTAGGAATCATGCATATAAATGGAATAAAATAATACATGTATATATATATATATATGATTCCTTCATTTAAGTTTCATCATTAACAAGTGAAAGGTTGAACTAGGGTGATTACAAAGACATGAAAGAAGTAACATCCAAAAACTAGAAAAAG
The DNA here is from genome assembly GCA_018340775.1 of Taxus wallichiana var. yunnanensis. Taxonomy (NCBI): domain Eukaryota; kingdom Viridiplantae; phylum Streptophyta; class Pinopsida; order Cupressales; family Taxaceae; genus Taxus; species Taxus wallichiana. Next base: position 412,149,876 of record CM031242.1, on the reverse strand, counting down.
AGACAAAGTGGACAAAAGTGCCAAGAGGGGACAACAACTCCCAGCACTCCTTTCCCTAATGGGTGGTTCTGTATAGGGTTCTCAAAAGGTAAAAAAATGAAATCATAGCTAAGAAGGATGTCAGCTAGTATGCAAAACTGTAAGGTGTAAGTCTAGAAACAACAAATAATAAAAATAATAAAGATAAAATCAATGTCAAAGAAAAGTTTTTTTAATGAATAGTTCTCTTTCTTAGGAATCATGCATATAAATGGAGTAAAATATATATATATATATATATATAGATTCCTTCATTTACGTTTCGTCATTAACAAGGGAAAGGCTGAACTAGGGTTATAAACAAAGACATGAAAGAAGTAACATCCATCCCTAACGGGTGGTTCTGTACAGGGTGGTCAAAAGGTAAAACAATGAAATCAAAGATAAGAAGGATGTTGGATAGTATGCTAAACTGTAAGGTGCAAGTCCATAAAAAAAATAAATAAGGATAATAAAGATAAAATCAATGTCAAAGAAAAGTGTTGTTAATGACTAGTTCTCTTGCTTAGGAATCATGCATATAAATAAATTATTTAGAGGCTAGATGTACATAATAAGTGCATGATTTAGTGACTACATTTTCTCCCCACTCCTAACAGTTTCCTTGAGAATATTAATCTTGGGAAGCCAATACGCCAATAGTACCTTCAAAAAATAGAAGTTAGTAAAGTGAAAAATTAGGTGTATAGAGTCATAAAAATGGTTACATAGACATAAACACACTTTTTAAATTCTTTCAGGAAGCATTTATGGAGACAATGGATTCCTCCCTATTATAATATTACAATAATATGTTACATACCATTACCTATCACTCAACTATTGGTGAAAAGGGTATGGACTAGTTTTAAAATGTTATCTTTTATTTGTATTGAGATTTTGAATTAATTTCCAATTTTAAAATTTGATTGTATTTTGTTATATGCGAGAAAAAATAATAATATGCTATTAGAATAGTATTCTATCGTTATCTTTTTTATTTTTTTGGTTAATATGGTTGAACACATGAAATTTGGAAATATAATGAGGACACTTGACAAATTGGCTTCCACTTTTGTGATGTTGCAAATTTAAAAGATATCAATGATCTTCATGATAATTCCTTCGGTTACGTCAATAAAAAAATATTTAAAAGTAAGGACCAAGAAGAACATAAGCAGCAAAAAACATAGCATTATGTAGCAACAAAAAACATGACATCAATTGAGGTAAAACATGGGGGCTATCAAGATTCCCACCCCAACCATTGCATCAGATGGACCCTTTGTGTCAAATATGGGATCTCAACCAACATTGCATCTTCTTGAATCTTCTTTTTCCTTGAGCTACTTGAACAAAGAGAGTAAAATCCAGACGGCGGAAGTTTGCACTTTTCAATACATTTTATTAGTGAATTTGACAATATGAATCATAAAATAATATATTGTGCACTTTTGACAATTTAAGAGCTATACTATTTTTTATGAAATAAATAGAAAGCAAAAAGGAAACCCAAAACTCAAATCAATTAACTTATGAATTTAAATTCACACTAAAACACTAAATTCAGGTACTTGGCAAGGGACTTACAACTATTGATTTTATTTGATTTTCTTAAATTATGAAACTAGTTAATTGCTATAATGTTCATAAAAGTTATCGAAGGAGGAGATCATTATTACTTTTATGAGTGCCATATGGCTTGCTACCACATAGTATTTTCATTATTTGACATAATTTTTTTTGAAATAAAGTTTTAGTTTTCAAAATAGAAACTATTTTTTCTGTAATTCTATTTTTTCCCCACTTGAAGTATTTTTCATTGTTCAATTGAATGTTTAAGTACTTAGGTTCGTAATTTAATATCCTTCTCTATATTTTTAGTGGATTTTTTTGCTTGGCGTACATGTGTGTTTAAAGAAGTTGTGCTAACGGTGCCCATGTAGGTGAGTGACGGTACATACTTAATTTAATTTGGTTTAGATATTAACGTCCACAAAAGGCCAAGAATGGCCTATGGGACAGAAAAGAAAGTACAAGGAATAATACATAAAGGGATTTCCAAAAGCATCTCTAAGAAAAAAAGAAAAAAAAGAAACAACAAATCAACAACCAAAAGAATGTAGAATGTAGTAGGTTGAAGAACTAGGAACCAGTAGAATGTACGTTGTTTGACATATCTGAACCAACTTATCTACGTATGAGATCTCTTCAAATTCCTGAAATCAGTTATACGATGGTAATGGCATTGAATATAAACGACAAGTGCAATTGCCATCAATGTTATTATGTCTTGGACAAAAAATTCTTGTCTTTGGGTGGAGGAATTCATCTAGTTTTTTTCGGAGGTGGCAATGGCTATTTCTTGTTTTTGTTGATATACTACTACTATTGCAATATATACAGATATCTTCAAAGGTTGTGGCTACATGTTTCTAGAAACATGGAAACTATTTCAAAATATTGAAATCATTATGTTTTCAACAAGCTTAAGTGACATAAATTTGAATTGTTTTACAAGTTTTTGGTGCAATACAATCAATGGTCAATAATTTACTTGAACCCTTGTGCTTGTTCATATGTTACATGCTTTGCCCCCATTTTTTTTCTCTTGGTTTTTTAGTTGGTATTGCATTTTAGTTTAATTTTTCTGCTTTACAAGATGTTTAATGTTTTGTGTTTTTTTCCCTAGGATAGTCGCTTTGTATGTATTTGAACAAGAAGTTGAGGCCAGTTTGTCTACTTTTTGTAACAATTATGATACTATAATACGAGTTTTTGTGTATAGTTTAGGATTAGAAAATTTTCTGAATTTTTTTTGGTCTTTTTCTATTTTCCCTTTAAGTTTTCCCTTTGCTAGTTAGAATTTGTGTAATATTATAGGAAAAATAAAAATACATGTGTATTTATGCTATTTGATGGATTTTTAAAACAATATCCACATTCTACTTGTAGTATATATTTCATTTTGTATTTGATTATGTGCCATATGGAAATTTTTAGTGTAGTTCCATCTATTATTCTCCTCATTTTACTAATCCTTTGTTTGTCTCCTCCTTTTACTAATATTTTGTTTGTCAGAATCCATGTCTATTGTGTAAGACTTACGTCCATGGAATCTTAACATTTTTCATACCAATGTTTTAAACAAAAACATTTGTTTGTTTATTTATTTGTGGTCTACTAATATAAAATCAAGCCTTGCAATATAACTCAATTTCAATATTTTTTTTTTGTTTTGCATACTCTTATAGATGTTGAGGAGTATATAATAGATTTTGAGGAGTATAGATTGACGAAAAAACGCCATAATCTTGTTGATGTTCTCATGACAGATAAAATTTAAAAGATAATTGTTTCAAATATGTTATGGGTGATTTCATATATGATATAACTTTTTATGTTAATTCACTTCCAATATACTTCTCTTGAGGCTCAAAGAGAAGTTATTGATCATTTATTAAATTTTCTAGCTAGAGGAGTTCAAAATGCTTTCTTATTTCCATTAAGAATTAGACCATAAAGTGTTTTTCATTTTCCATATAATATATATGATATTGACACATATTTTCATCAAATAAAGCTCTCCATTTTGACCAATACAATTGTGAGCAAGCATGTTTTGTAGGGCATAATGTTTGCACATGTTGACTAATAGTCTCTTATAAATTCCAACAACTATCTTGAATTGAATTCATAAAGAGACATTCTTCATATTGTAGTGGGAAAAAAAACCTTTTATATTCTTGAATGGATAGTTAATGTCTCTACAACCTCATCTTTCACTCCTTTGGAGCAATAGGCGTGTACCCTATTTCAAAGATCCTTGGGGATTGATGTAAGAGATTTTTCAATGGTGCATGTGAAGTATGAAATGGATAATATTATGCTCATTACCTTTAGCGATATGCACTACATACCTTTTCAATTGATATTTTCTATGAATAAAAAGGATTCGTCTTGTTTGCAAATGTTCCTCAATTTCCATCTTATAGAAAACACACAAACCTTACGACTCAACAAGTGTTTGCTATTAACATGAATGTGGAATTTGAGAAAGCAAATTTTTCCTTTCATGTTTTGTATTCTCCTCAATTTCTAAATTCATTTGCGGGAATCGACAAGAGTAATCTACTTGTAAATTATATTCTAACATATAATCTTGTATTTTTCAAATGTGCACATACCATACTCATTATGAATATTTCACAAGAATGATTCCAACTATGTTTTATTTGGAGTTTAACAAGCACTAATAGGGCATTTACAACACCATATTGAAAATCCCTCAAATATGAAATATGGGAGCATTAAAATGGGAATACATATTTTCCTTTGGTTGTATGAAATTTCTTTGCAAATTCAAATCATGAAAATAAACTTATTGAGAATTGGGTGACAATGATACAACTACATGGTAAAATAAATTGTTAATTGTACCAGTAGTAGACAATGGATATGTCGAAGGGAATAAAATGTATCTTTGGAAATAAATATATGAAAACCTTGAAACGAAAAATGCACACATGATAGAGACCCTTTTCATGTGATTATTTTTCAAATGGATTGTTTTAGATTTCTAAAATCTAACCCTGAGTCCCAACCTACTACGTGTCATTGGGGATTTTCAAATATCTAAAATAGAAAGAGAGAAATAAAATTAAACTTCTATATAAATCATGATCTAAAATATTTACTCGGGTCTATAAAAATTTGATACTCTTTTAAAATTTTCATAACAAAAATTGAAACTCTAAATGCACATAAATCTCAATTTGGATACACAATACCACACATTGAGGAAAATAAGAGAATCTCAAGTGCATGGGAAAAGTGTTGCTTTTAGCTTAGATAGATACAAATTGTTGAAAACCTCCTATGCGAGAGCCAAAATTGGTGTAAATGTAGCCAAGAACTATATTTCCAAAACTATGGACTCTGCATCATCAAGCTTTTATTGACATGTGCAAACAATGTGTGGGTAAACCATATGAAGAATGAAAACATGTACATGGAGAATTTGTCCATGTTGATTTCTTTGACAAGGAATTACATGTAGTCCATAGTCACCTATTTCCTGGAGGCCATGGTGAAGTGAATAATGAAACTGTACCGGGTCTCCACAAGGCCATCTTGACTACACTTAGCTATTGTGCCCCTTAAATCGAATCTTCACCCAATAGATGATTTTGAATATATACCCCTTCTTCAAAGTATCCTATGTTGTAATGAACCAAGGAATTGTGGAGGCCATAAAAGGAGAAGAATTCATGCATGCCATCAAACTCAATGACTTAGAACCCTTGTAGTGGGCATGGCTCATCCATGCATTTGTCATTGGACTGAGAGGCCCACCCATTCTAAAAATCACCACCCTTAGTACACAAAAATACAAGCGTTGAATCAAATATCAAATTAAAAGTGTCAGACATTCAATCTAGGTTGTGATAAATTTGAAGAAAATGTTCAAGATCACACGATAATGCAGAAACATGTAGAAACACTTAAATATTTCCATCTAAGAAATAAACAACTAAAATCTATCTAACGGTTGTCCATTCGTGAGCACCAATATTAATTATTGATGTCCACTGTTTCCAATCAGATCTACATGATATGATACACATTCGGCGTAAAATATTATAAATAAATACAAATTTAATAAATATTTATTTTGTTTAAATGTTTTTATTAAAAAGTAAACCAATATTACTCATTGTGTTTATTTGATATAAGTGTAATATTGCCTTAACTAACAATGGTTTCTCAATAAAGTAATTGAAATAAAATCATTTGTTATTGATTTTGTATATGTTAAACATATTATAATGAAAATTCAAGAAAACAAACAATTTTGTCTTCCTACTCTAATCTTCCTAGCAAATACCTTAGTTAGATCAATGGATGGAAAGGAGAGAGAATGTAATACCTGCACTTATCAAGAAGATGTAATTCTCCTCCTTTTTGTGTTCGATTTTCTCTTGGATGGAAGTTGAATTGAACTTCCAGTTGCTTACTTCAAATTTTGGAGACACTTGGGCAACACCTCCCCTTGATTGCCTTTGGATTGCCTTGATGAAGATGACGATGGATTGGTTTGAAGGAATTGATTGATTGAGTGATTGAAGGTGAAATGGATGGTTGTTGAAACAAATTAGCAAAGATTTGTTATGGATTTGAGATATGGCTCTCATGGAGGAGGAGAGATATATTTATACCCGAGGAATGGAGGATTCAATGGCTAGGATGAGGCCATGTTATATTTAGATCAAGGGTCGAGGATGCATGTGAGGATAGAAAGATCTAGTGTTGGATTATTCTAGAATTTAGAAGAAGCCTAGGGAGGGAGATATTTGAATTTTTAAATATGAAAGAGGGAAATTTAGAGAGGATTCTAGAAATATAAGCATCTAGATTTAGAGGTGAGAATATAATTAGGATTAGAACTAGATTTGGGTAAATAAATATGATTAGATGTGAGATTACATGGAAAGACCAGGTGTAGGGATGTGTAGGGTAGGTGGTAGGTAGATTTATAAATATTAAATTCCTAGAAAATGTTAATAGGGATTATAATAGGATAATAATAATTAATCTTTTGATTAATTATTATATAGTTGAAAATGGATAAAATAAAGGATAAAAGGGATTAATGATATGATTAGATAAATGAAAAAATTAAGATGAATGATAACAAGATTAATGACGATATTAGGATTAAATAATAAGTAGTCTTGCGATTAATTATTATATGGATGATGTTGGGATATGTGTGGGATAGGTTAATCGTAATTAACCATGTTGACATTTTAGATGTCTACAAATTTAAATATAGTGTTTCCTTAACCAAGGTTATTAAACTTGAGACAACATTTATAAGTAACAAGATTCTGCGAGAGGCATTATGAATGGTATCTTCAGTGGTATCTCTAGCATTGAATCCGAACTCAAAGCACTTCGGTGGTCTTATTTTTTTTTCAGGGCCGTCATAGGTGTCTTTTATAGTAACATTTTGTGACTCTTAATCATCTATATTTGGATTGGTTATTTTACCTTTTTTTAAAGATGCTTTCAAGTTCATACTTTATATTACTTTATGTTATATACAAATATTTTAGTTTTATGATTTTTTCTTGGTTGTTTAATGTTTTTTTTTTGTTTTTTTATATAGGCGAAGGTCCCCTTTTAACCCTTCTATATTTTTAATACATTTATTTTTTCATAATTTTGAATTTTTTTATCAACCTATTTTATGGGCTATCTCATTTCTATATTATTTCCTTTGATAATATTAAGACCTTTGAATGACACAAATCTACCTTTCTTAATTCATTGGTTTTGAGCCACTTTCCCGTGATCACATTTGGACCAAAATTTTAATGGATTCATAACATATTATCCAATGACATTCGATCCTAAACGTATTACAATAAATTTGGGTGATTGACCCAAATCATTTTCTTCACTCATCTCTATCACAAAATTCGAGTGTCTTTCTTCATAGGTTTGCATGCATATGAGGCATTGAATCTCGTTGAGAATGTATAAACCATTATTATCAAATTATTAGTATTTTATAATAGCGCTCATATTTCTTCACAAATTTTTAGATTACCCCATGTCTCATCCACTCTTTCCAGCATCATTACATGCTTCCTAGTTCTGCATTATTTATTTGGTGTCCAAATTTGTTTCAAGTTTATGGGCTCAATAACTCATGACCAATCGAGCTCTAAATATGTTATAATTACTAGACATAACTTGAATAAATTGAATAACACCTCACTTTTTAACTTGGAGGCTTGAATCGATTTATTTAGTTGTCACTTTCATGGCCATTTGTTTTCCTACCTAGGATTGCATGCATATGAGGACTTTGTTCCTTTAAAAATTGATGGAACCATTGTTTTCAAATAATTGGGTGTTGTTCTTGTGAGCTCTCTCCTTTACATAACCATCTCAACCTATGCTTTATCACCTTTAAACCTCCTCTTTCCATATTGGGAATAGTTTTCTTGGGATGTCACTTGGCTTCATCTCTAGAGTTTTATCTTTGTAATCCTTTGTAAGCGAGTTCTTCCGAATTTTCTCATCTCCACTTCCACTCGTATTTGGGTCTTCCTAATTCAGAACTTTCCTCATGGTTTTTTATCGTAAGATTATACAAATTTGCATCCTCCAAATATAGGCTCCCCATGGGCCCACACCACCTCTCAATTTCATCTTATATCGTGCATGAGTTACTTGTATTTTGTATACTGGGAAATTTCAAACAATATTTCCCTATAAAAATATTCATGGTCTCTCCTTTTGTAGGTTGAACAATCTCATTTTCACCACTTGAGTGCTCACACATAGAAGCTGAGAACTATTACTTCACTCAGCTTCAATGTTCTCATTAGAGACTAGCTTCACTTTGCTTTCCTCAACATATTATGGTTAAAAATTATTATTTGGCCTCTTCATTGTATTGAAGCTCTAATATCTCCAGTGTTTCAGACTTGTTCATTCCATGTCTCATCATTTGGGTTTTCACTTCTTATAAGACTGTACACGAAATAATAATAAAAAATAAATAATAAAATCAAAATAGAAAATGACATAAATGACATGCAAGACTTGGATGATCTCACACTTACAATGATGGGCTTCCCCCTGTTGGTGGACACCGTATGAGGTAAACATCGATAGTAATATACACCTTCAGTGTAAATATGTTTTCCATTTTATTGGTCTTTGCAAAATTTACATCGCTTGACTACATCACCTTGAATTCTTCCGTTCTATATGTTGTTATAAAAATAGTTTTTGAATTTTTTTATATTTATTCTAGGTACTTAATGGTCTATATTGATATGTGTATAAATCAAATTTTGATTTTTTATAAATACCCTTTTGTAGATTGATATGCCTTCATTTTATGAATTTCGTTTTGAATTATAATAACTATTCCATCCATGTTTTCTAAGACATTTTTCCAACTATATTAAAAATACACATTAAAAATGTTAACCCTACCAATTGCAACTTTATCACCCAATGACTGTTATAAAAAAACTATATTAACGTTCAATTTTTCATCATTTATAATTAATATAAAAACCAATAATAAATAAAATAGTTTGAATTAAATTTGAGGATATCCATTTAATGTCAAATAGAAAGCACATATCACCAAAAAAAAGTTGCCGCCAGTTTGCATTTATGTCACCAACTATCAGAAGGACTGCCAGTTGTTCTGGCCTGACATGCATTTGATGGTAATGCAAGTCTCCATTAATTCCCGACTGTGCATTCAATTGCTCTCATAAATCATTCAAACCTTGCAAGGGAATGTGGAGTTTTTTTTAATTTTTTTGTGGGTCGAACAGAACTGGTGAGCTCGGAGCAATCAACACCACCACCAGATAATGATGATATTCTCCCCAAGGGTTTTGTGGTGAAAACAAAAGATAGAGCTCTGGTGGTTCCATGGTCACCATAGCTACTGGTGGTTCCAAAACAAAACAAAAGATAGAGCTTTGGTGGTTCCATGGCGAAAACAAAAGATTGAGGGGAGTGAGATTGTGAGGTGTGTGAAAGCTTTGTTGCGAGATGATGAAATTAAAAGAAGGAGAAATGAAGTGAAAGAAATAATAAGGGAAACAATGGGAAAAGGAGGATCATCATGGAAAAATATTAAAGACTTTGTGGATTATTTAATGTCACAGTCACCGAGAAAAAAGGATCTGTAAATGAAAATATTTATACAGTGCATGTAAATGCACAGAACTTTCAAAGGCGTGTTATGTTATGCACATAACTTGTAGTGCCTGTAAATGCAAATATTTATACAGTGCCTGTAAATGCACAGAACTTGCAGTGCCTGTAAATATTTCTAACCCGTATGGATTTCATTTGTAGGTAATGAAAATATATTTAAAGTTATGTTATGAAGGAATCACATGCACAGGAAATTAAATATATGAATTTAATTTGATGTAATGAAACTAGTTTAATGCCTTAGTTATTTAAAATATATGTTAGCTTAATGTCTGTAGTTTTCAGCTGCTCATTTATTTTCCAACTGCTCATGTCTATATTTTAATGTGTAACATGCCATTTCTCAAATCAAAACTGGCTAATTTTTTGTGGGAGAATTTGGGTTTGACAGGTGAATTGTGTTTTTGAACACAATAATTATCATGGAGAATTTTTTTCTGCCCTTATTCTATACATTCTAAATATGATTTTAAAGAATAATTTTACTATCTGTTTAAAAGATTCATGGATTGTCATCCTCTTTATTTCATTTGCAGGGATATGGATGGTTGAATGTTCTTTGCCACAACTCTGGTGAGGATTCTTCCCTCACTAAGGTGATGATAGAAACATTTTAGTATGATTTTTGTGCTCAGTTTAGATCCATTCTTATCAACTGTATTGCTTCTTTTTATTGAAAAGAGAAAGATAGTGGACAATATTAAACATAGTTGTTATTCCACCCATATGAAATATAATTATTTTTAATTGCATCTTTGAAATAGCTATAGATACATATTTCGTAAGTTATATATGGCGAGTACAAAAATTTAAAATAGCCATGGCCTTACAACCATTACAAATATACTTGGTCCAAAAAGTTATCAAAATATATATCTGGTATTCAATAATCGAAGAGCCCTTAAAGCTGCCAAAAAAATATTAAACTATTTATGCCCCATGCTGCCAAAAACCAGGAAATGGCGGTGGTGAATCTATAACTATACTTGAAGTTGTGTTGCTGCATGTTGGTTGTGTTGTTTCATTGTTGAATTCGTGCACATATGTAGTTGAGAATGCAGGTGTAGTTGAGAATGCATTGGAACATGAGGGGCCACTTACCCCAAGATGAACATTATGCATTGACATCAACTGGGGACAATGCATGGCAAATAATTCCCTTAATAATGGGTGTTCTTCAGGCAAAGGATTTTGTGGAGTACTTAGTCTTCTTTTCCTTCCCAACTCTTTTCTCACCTTCTCAAACTCTTTCTCCTTTCTTTCCTGATCTCTTTGGATCCTTTCTTGCTCCTTCTTCATCTCCTTTTCTTGCCTTTGCATCAGCTTATGGTGCTCTTTTTCTTGCCTTCTAATTTCCTTTTCAATCTTCTCTTGTTCCTTTTGTTCCCTTCCTGCAATTCTCTCTTCCTTCTTCTCTTGCATTTGTATTCTTTTTCTTTGCTTCAAGTCTTCAATTTCTTTCTTTCTTTTCTCTTTTTCCATGAGTAGCTCCATATATTGATTAGTAGTGATGAGCTGAGATTCCCTACTCAGTCTTATTCCATCATTACAATTTGATCTTGATGACTCCTTCACCCTTTCCATTGGAAGTTTCAAAAATTTAGAAATGAAACTTTGTCCTCTGTTTTCCTCAAAAGTTTGATTACAGTTTTTTGCTCTAATATCTGATTCCTCCAACTCTTCTACACCAATTTGTTCCTCATCTATAGTGTTGACAAAGTAGTGTACAAAATCTGACTCATGAAGTAGTAATGGTTATGAGGGAATAGATAGAGTTTCTTCTTCAGTGTTGATGTTCAAATTGACACCAAGATTAAGCGCAGCTTCTTTCATCTAATCAGGACAACTAACCTGGGTAGGCATCGTTAGTGACTCATAAAATTGACTTTGTCCATCCTGATTTATTGCTTGTTGGTGAGCATATTCACTTTCATTTTGTTCAATTTGTTCAACATCACATTCTTTACTTTCCTGTGTGTTGAGTACAATCTCAACATCTTCACTGCACTGCTCACTATTGGGCACCTCTAAATTATCTCTACCTAGCCTTAGCATGTTTTCCGGTGCATGTGATTCATCTTGAATTGATGTGTCAAAAGTTCTGCTAGGTGCCATGTCCTCATCCAAGGCATTTGGATTAAGAGGCCATATACCTGTCCTCTTGAAACCTTCTTTAATATTTTCAGGTGAAAGAGCCTTTTGAAAAGCCCTACTCCCCAATGTAGCTAATTCTGACCTATTGACATCTATTCCATGTTTTTCAAATAACCACTTGCATCTCTCCTCTTTGAAGTAACTTTTGAATGGAGCAAAGACACTAACATCTAACGGCTGTAATTTGTGAGAAGTATGTGCAAGTAATGTAAGTAAATCTATCCCCAAACTCCTTGCTTCTTGAATTGTTCCTAGAGCCACATGAGAACCGTGACCATAAAAAATCAATAAATGTTTGTTGCTTGGAGACACCCCACCAGGTACACATGTTGTAAAATGGTGCAACCATTTAATGAATAACTCCTTTGTCATCCATGCATGAGGTTGTGCTGCCATGAAAGCACCAGGCTCACAACCTGTTATATAATTTTGCAATTGCCTCTTGTTTCGCACGGAATGTTTCGGCTTTGCAGAATAAACTTGCTTCTATCCTATCATTCCTTTGAGAAACAGATAAGGGTTAGGGCTAGGAGGAATACCTGTTAAATGTTGAGATGGTGTGCACATACCGTAGAGAAAGATCAGATCGACTGCGAAGAACTCCTTTTTGTCTTGGAAGGACTACCTGCAAGTAAGAATACAAGACAACCAGATTTTAATTAGACAATAAATGAGGGATCTGCCTTAGGCCCAGGAAATATAAAACTTCCTTTCGAAGGTGGTCAGTTCCCCTTTTAATACGAATTAACACAAATGATAATAAAGAAAGCTATTGCAAAATCACGATTTAGGTATCTCGTTACAAAGCAATAGAAGCTAAATTATCAATAATAAAGTGTCACGTTGTTTGTTCGGTTACTGGTCGTTGATACGTTCAGGTTGAGTTAGAGGGATAAACCAGACTGGATCTGAGGTTGTTAGGTGGCAAATAGGCGAGAAAAAGGTTTTGAGGGTATAAGTCACAGTGACCGACGCCGGTTACTGGATAACCGACCACGGTTAGAGAACCGCTGCCGGTATGGGATAATCGACACCGGTAGGGTCAGTAATCTAGGTGCTTCTGGGTAGAGATTGGTTGCAGGGTGATTGTGGGATTATTAAGATTGTTGGATGGATGAGGGGAACAATAGGAGGATAGGGAAGACTCAGAGTGTGATAAAATGGCCTTCAGGGCAATACCAGGATATATGGATGAAGGTGAAGTGCAGTATGTCGCTGGTAGTAGATCTAGGAATAAACTTATGATGGTTGTGATTCAAAAATTCTAAGAAATGTTATCAAAGAGAACATACAAGATTCTACTTACTGTTTATTGACGAGAATGCAGGTCCAAGAACTATGATGATAAAGGTAGAACTCAGATAGGACATCCTGATGATCAGAAGATGAGATGTCTTCCCTCACGATGATCAGCTGAGTGTCACAGGGCTCTGGTTGTGCAGTTGCAGTCTTGGGCTTGATGTCCTTCTCTGTAAACTCTTCCTGTTTCTTCACTTGTCTCTGCTCGGCCAAGCAAATCCAGATCCTCTCGATGATTTCTCTTTTTCTCGATCAAATGAAAATCCGATCGTTTGTTTTTGGTTGGAAGTGGTCATTTACGGGGAACCAATGGTGGTTACGCAACCGACGGCAGTCGAGTAGGAACCGGTATCGGTCAAGTCAAAGCGGGCTATTTTTGGTAAAATAGCCAGCTTTCCCTCATTTTCTCCCGAGGGATTAGTTGTGGGCTTGGTCAAGTCATTATGAGGTTGGTTTTAGGTGCGAGTGAGGAGTAATTAGTCATGGGTGTGGATGTGGACCAAGTTATAGGTCTTAATTAGGTTAGTTTAGGGTTAAGACTAGGTCATGATGAGGTGGCAAAATGAGGTGGCAGGTAAGGCGATGTGGATTTATTAATTATAAGATAATTAATAAATAATTGTGTAAGGTTTAGGTGGTGAGGTTAGGTTGCGAAATGAGATGCGGGTCACAAGGGGTCGTAAGACACAAATTTGGTGTCTACATTAGCCCCTTATTGTCGTGTAGTTTGTTTTGTAAAGCTGCACGGACAATAATAAGAAGTGGTTACCCCTGTTAAGGGTATAGGTAATCCCCCTCAAATCTATCACAGATTGAGGTAGTGTGAAAGCAGGGATAGGGTTGATAAAGGGTAAATGGTGTTGAGATAACGGTAAGAGGGTGGGGTAGGTCCAAGGAAGCAGACGCACGTTGAAATGCAGTAGTGCGACCAGGGTATATGATTTGAAGAGCAAACAAGCAATTCATAGGCAAAGGTTGATAGTTTATCCAAACAAGGGTGATATAATCCTGGTATCCAAGGCATAGGAAGTAGCTCTAGGGTATATAACGGGTAAGGTACATGAACATTTAGGCATGTTCGGCAGTACCAAATGGTTGGTTTGGTTGAGATAAACGTCACGGTCTTGGTCTAGGCAAAGTTGGTCGACTGATCAAGTCAAGGACCCGAATCATGCTAAAACATGAACAGGTGAGCTCGATTGAACAAAAGGCTACATGATGGGTGGTTAAAATTAAATGTTGATTATGGGCAAGGTATTTAATTGGTGCGGCCTTAGGTCGGGCCAAATGGTTAGGTGTGGCCTTGGTTCGGGCCAAATGGGTTGGTTGTGGCCTTGGGTCGGGCCAAATAGGTTGGTTGTGGCCGTGGGTCGGGCCAAATGGTAGGTTGCGGCCTTGGGTCGGGCCAAATAGGTTGGTTGCGGTCGTGGGGTGGGCCAAATGGTAGGTTACGGCCGTGGGTCGGGCCAAATGGTAGGTTACGGCCTTGGGTCGGGCCAAATAGGTTGGTTGCGGCCGTGGGTCGGGCCAAATGGTAGGTTACGGCCTTGGGTCGGGCCAAATGGGTTGGTTGCGGCCGTGGGTCGGGCCAAATGGTAGGTGACGGCCTTGGGTCGGGCCAAATGGTAGGTTACGGCCTTGGGTCGGGCCAAATAGGTTGGTTGCGGCCTTGGGTCGGGCCAAATGGTAGGTGACGGCCTTGGGTCGGGCCAATGAAGTTAACAAAGGGTTGTCAACGAAGGTGGATATAGGCGATGTTGGTAGAAAGGGCTATTAGTAAATAAGGGCCAAAATTGGGGTAGAGGTGAGATAAAACCGATATCGATTGTGTATGACCGATATCGGTTAGATGACCGATACCGGTTCCTTAGGGCACAATAAAACCGATATCGGTTATAGGTCAAAAACCTATAAAAAGAAAAATACGGCCGGTCATTGTCACATTGTCAATTTGAAAACCAATTGGAGTTGTCTGAGGTGGATTGTTGAGATTGGAGCATTTGTTGGTTGAGGTGGCACTATTTGAGTGGAGAATTGAGTGTTTAGTGGACCCTAGTGAGTAGGAGGCAGCAGTTGATTGGTGGAGGACCCAGCAGAGGAGAGTTTATAGCCATGGCACAGCCAGGAGGAGCAGGAGGTGCTGGACCAGCTGGACCACCACCACCCATCCCACCACGACGACGTGTCGTCGTACCGGTAGGTTCGAAACCCTTCATTGTGTGAATTTGATGTTGTTAGGCTATTTTTGGGGGTTTGGGTAGGAATCCATGTTTTGGTAAAATAATGAATAAATTGAAGTTATTTAAAAAACGAAGAGGATAGATGGGTAAAATAGGGCAAGGCGGCAGGGTGGGTAGATTTTTAGGGTGTTTGGGTGGGTAAATAGGTATAAATAGGCAAAAAAGGATTTTGGGGGGCCGCGTCGGGTTCGGCTCCGTGATTTTCCAGTGACCGATGCCGGTCACTAAGCGACCGGCATCGGTCAAGAAATTTCGGGGCAGGGTGGGTTTGCGGGTGACCGGTGTCGGTCGTACATCGACCGGCGTCGGTGGAGAGGGGACCGGTTGCGGTCATGGGTGACCGGTACCGGTCCGTTTTGCTGTGGTTGGGGGTGTTTGGTGGTTGTTGGGGCTGTTGTTTGGGTGTTTGGGTATTAGTGGTTTGGGTTTTGTGTTTGTGGGGGTGAAGAGGGAAGGGGTAGAGGTTAATAAGAAGGTTGATTGGTGAGTGGGGGGAAAAATGGGGCGATTGTGTGGTTGGTGCGGTTCGGATAGAGTAGGTGTTGGGCATGAATGGGGAGGTGTTAAATTGGTAGGGGCATAGGTAAATGGCGAGAGTAGAGCTGAGTAAATGGTAGTGTGCGAGATAAGGCAAGGGGATATCGTAAAGTTTTTAGGGTAAAATAGGTGGGTGTAGGTGTGTGTTATAGAGTCGGGTTGTGGTCGGGTGGGTAAAAAGAGGGTATAGAAGGTTAAAGTAGTAGTTGTTTGAAAGGGTAGGTCTAATGCAGTGGGTGATTTTGTGCAGGCACGTCAGCAGCTGACTATGCGGGATAGGATGCCTCCGTTGTTGAGATGGATGCGGCCACACGTGTCCGCGGCGGACTGGGCCATCATGCGCGAGGTGGGACTCGGCGGAGTCCAGCGTTATAGGGCGATAGAGAGGGATCACAGTCTTATGGTCGCCCTCATCGAGAGATGGGATCCGGTGACCAATGTGTTCCATCTCCCGACTGGAGAGATGACCATTACCTTGGAGGATGTGTATCGCATCCTTCGATTACCGATTGATGGAGAGGCAGTCTTTCAGGTTGATGCTGAGATAGCCATGGACAACATCCTACATGTATTCGGGGATGCAGCTGCGCTACTGACATATCACAGCACGAGTATCACGTATGGGGATATGTACCGAGCCCACCGCCATGAGACACGGCTTGCCATGCTGATGATGATCGGGATCACCTGCTTCGCCCTCCCAGACTCAGAGGGAGGCCGCTTTCCATGGGCGCTTATGGGTGTGCTACATGAGATGGTGGAGGAGCACACATGTTATGCTTGGGCACCAGTATACCTGGTGCAGTTATACCGAGAGCTGTGGGGCTATCGCCGGATGAGGCGATTCGGGATTTGCTCGACGTTTTTACTACACTGTTGGGCATATGAGCATATCGTATGCATTAGACCAGTAGGGCTGCCCCAGTAGCCAGGGCCACAGGTCATCTATAGATACGGCTTTCAGAGGTGGTTGGGGGTCGTGGGCTAGCCACGAGCAGTGCTTGCAGGGCGGGACGTCACTTATTACAGACATATGTTAGAGGGCTTGACAGCATTAGATGTTGTATGGAGACCTTATAGAGGTCATCACCCTCACGGAGGAGCCCGAGGACAGTTGCAGTGGATCCAGTATACATTCTGGATAGCGGGACGGAGGCCGGGAGAGTATGAGAGGATACCCCTGGAGAGGGTACACAGGCAGATGGGGCTACGACAGGATGAGCCACCTCGCTTCCCTCAGTATCGGAGGGATGATGTAGAGGCTCCACTGCCTGCACCACAGCCCGTGGATCCAGATTGGGTTGCTGAGAGGCCGGCAGATGATACCGTAGATGATGTCGGCTGCACAGGAGCATTTTTGGTTTGGTGGGCCGGAGAGAGAGCTGCGAGGAGAGCACAGCCCGCACAGCCAGACTTAGCGGCTGTTAGAGCAGAGAGGGACCAGCTCAGAGGGCAGGTACACTTATTACAAGGGCAGCTTGCTGCTACACAGGCACAGATAGGTGTCTTACAGGGGCAGCTAGCCCAGCTCGTGCAGCAGTGCACACAAGCACGAAGAACACCACCACCAGCCATGCACACAAGCACAGGCCGTAGTACAGTACAGTACCACCACCCACAGTGCACCACCAGCAGCTGCACAGCACGCACCGTAGTATGCAGTACCACCACAGCCACAAGCACCACCAGCAGCACCAGCACAAGCACAGGGGGCACTGGTAGTAGGAGTCAGGGGACCAGCCCCAGCACCTACGGTGGCTCGAGATCATTATATGGAGGCTAGAGTGGAGGCCCGGTACTATCAGGATATTCTTGATGGTACCGGGGCTGATTATCAGCCATATGCGGCACATAGAGCAGAGACCTCTCGGAGCCAGAGATCTCAGGGAGGTGCAGCCACAGCCGGTGGGTCTGTGACAGGCAGGAGGCGAGAGGCAAGACAGGACCAGCGAGCAGCAGCAGCGAGGGGCGATGGAGAGAGCTGAGGGGTCCCTACATTTTTTTGTATTGGTTCATTGGATATGGGCACCGGTCTGCGAACCGGCTATGTTTATAGAGGCCTGCGTGCCTAGATATTATGTATTCATTTATTCATTCATTCATTTATTGTATATACCGGCCTGCGAGCCGAGTACGGGTTGTACAGTTGATACCGGCCTGCGAGCCGAGTATGTTTTTGATATGAGAGACCGGCCTGCGAGCCGAGTCGAGATTATTGATAGTTATTGCGGCCTGCGTGCCGGCTTTGTTGTATTATGAGATCACAGAGGCCCCGATGCAGGGCACATTGTATATTTGAAACTTTGTATATATATAGATATGATGATTTGACCCACATGTTGTGCGTAAAAATGTGTTAAGTGTTTTGAAAATGGTTTGTGATATTTAATGTATGATGAGTTTGATTTACATGGTGTTATATATTAATGATGTTGATGTCTTTTGTTGATGGGATGTATGTATGTATATATAAATGATGAGTTTAGTTGACATGTTGTATTATGAAATGTTGTATGTTTTGTCGCTGGTTTTGTGAAATTGAATGTATGTAGCTATTGATTTGGATTCAAATGGTGTTAGATTGATGGTTTTTGATATCGTTTGTTGATGGCTTGGCTGTTTTTGTAAGATAGATAGATGATGTTGATGAAATTGTGATGAGATATGGATTTAATGAAAAATATGGATAATGGTGTTGTTCATGCAGGAAAAAGGGACGGGCGCCACAAAAATTTGCAAAAATGAAAAAAAAGGCTTAGGTTTAAGCAACGGGGGGCATGACCGATATCGGTTATGTAACCGATGTCGGTAGCTATATGACCGATATCGGTTATGTAACCGATATCGGTTATGCAAGAATTATTTTCCTAAAAATAGAACTGCTGGGTTGGCAACTTAAGTTCTTATTTTTAGCATTCTTATTTTTAGAGTCATGTAACAAGTTAAATATACGAATGCAACGCTGTTTGACAACTGCTACAGGTAATTGCATGAAAGAATTTGAGTGATAAGGAGGAAAGAGACAGGTGAAGTGAGCGTGGGCTGAGATTCAGAAGGCAGAAATACAAGTTATATTTGAAGAGGGTGGTGAACATGGCTGAACGAGGAGAAGCATCCAGCAGGAAGGGATGAGGGGGAAGACATGTTCCGGCCCAAGCTGCTGCATCCCGAGAGGTAAACTGTTTGGTTGTAATTTGATTCTTGCATGTGTTGTAAATAGGATGAAAGAAGTGTAAGGGGGTAAAGATGAGAAAAAGGTGATAGGCAAGGGTTGGGGATGGTATGAGTGCTACGGGTAGTTAAACAGGGGTGGGCATGTATTTTTTTAGGTATAAATAGGAGTAAACGGGCAAAATAATTATCGTAGGTGTATGCTTTAAGCAGGGTAGGTATATTTTGACAGTGACCGATATCGCTATCGGTCACTGTAAGGGTTTCTAGATTTTGAGAAAAAACCCGTAGAGATTTGTTCTTTTGAATAATCATGTGTCGTTTTGATGTATGCAGGCAGAAGCAAGGTTAAGGATGAATGATACTGTGCCAGCGTTGTTGTCACGAATCCGAGCGGATGTAACACTAGCTGAATGGGCATTGATAAATCGGTTGGGGTTAAGTGGAATCCGCTATTATTCAAGAATCGCGCGTAACCATGCTATGTTGCAGGCGTTGATTGAGAGATGGAATCTAGAAAAGAATACCTTCTATCTGCCAACAGGGGAGATGACAGTGACTTTGGAAGATGTGTTCCGTATTTTGAGACTCCCAATGATAGGAAAAATAGTGTATCAGGCGTTGCCCAGCGCGGCGAGCAGCGATAACAACAGTATTTGGGTCAGCTGCACGAGATTTGACACAACGAGGTTTATCATTTACGTATGGTACAATGTATGCAACACACCCTGAGGAAACAAGGTTGGCCGTGCTATTAATGATAGCGGTGGGGTATTATGCATTGCCGAGGGTGGAAGGTGGAAGATTTCCCAAAGCATTGATGAGTGTTATTTGAGAAATGATAGAAATGAGCGTGACATTCACATGGGCACCCGCATATCTAGCAGAGTTATATAGGGGTTTATGGGCATGCAAGCGAAAACACAGGACGACACTGGATTGTTCGTACTTATTACATTGTTGGGCCTATGAGCATATTGTTTGTGTGTGTCCAATAGGCCGACCCATTGAGTCGGGAGAGGCAGGAGTGCAAAGGTTGGGATTCAGATGATGGGTCCAGACAGAATAAGAAGCGAGATCCCAGGTCGTGATAGATGACATCGAGTATTATAGACAGGTATGGGAGATGGTGACGATTGTGGATATTTGTTGGAGGCCGTACGGGAACTATATGGTGACAGAGCACATAGCTGAGGAGTTAAGGGGTGTAGAGTGATTGAGATGGATCGCAGGGCACAGGCCGGGTGAGTACGAGAGGATTCCTCTAGATCACGTGCGGTGACAATTTGGGTTCGTTCAAGATATACCAATGACATATAGACCATACATGAGGATCGATGCCGAGGCAGCATTCTCACCTCCCCGGCCTACACCTCCAGAAGGGCCAGAAGAGATAGCAGCCGATCGTAGGGTAATGGATGCGGGAACGACAGAGGCCTATAGAGTATGGTGGGTAGTAGAGCTGCGAGGTGCATATGAGCACCCAGACATAGCTGTGATTACAGCGGAGAGAGATCGTCTGCAGGAGTTGGCTCGCCAGCTTCAAACATAGGTGAATGAGACAATGGGATTGTTAGAAGCTTCACAGTTACGAGTGGAGACACTGGAGGCAAGATTTCTCCATGCGAGAGGACGTATTCGTATGTTACAGGAGATGTTGGCGGATCAATGGGAGGAACCAATGGCAGTGGCACCTTTGAGGATGGAGAGGCCCATGGAGGGGCATCGACGATCACGATCACCACCTGATTCGGGAGGAGGTGTAAGGGTCTGAGTGAACTTCATAGGAATATAAGAATAAATAAGGATGCTGACCTGCGAGTCGATGATAGAGAAGATGTATTTGTTTAACATCTAAAATAAAACTAAAGATGTATGCTCTTTTGAGTGATGATAATAATAAGAATGGTTGTGTTTTAAAATGTTGTTTTTGTTTGTTTTGAAAAAGGATAAAGAGGAACGTTGGCGAATAGAAATACATGAAAAATATTTATATTGACAACACATGATAAGATATGGTAGGGGATGGTCGAGCTAACCTTGGGAGACCCCATGTCTCCTAAGTGCTGCCTATATAGCCCATTGCACAAAGCAAGGAAGGGCCTCAGATCGATGTAGTTCTCCCTTAGGATTAGGGAGAGGTGAATTCAGTGCAAGTTGGTTGTGGTTAGGCAATTTGTCGGTTGGTAAATATTTGGTGTTGGTAGGGTAATGTTGTTGGTGTTGGTAGGGTAAAGCGAAAGTTAGCATACCCAAGTAGTAGGGAATCGTGTCCTGATTAAGGTCAACACACAATCCTAGAGCCGAGCAAAAGAGGCAAGAGTGTCCCGTAATTGAGAAGAGCTAAACAAACCACATATTAATGTAGGATGAGCTTGAATCCCTAGGTACCTTGCATAGGCGAGAAGTCGATAGGTGAAAAGAGTGGTATAATCACAATATATCGGATATACGTCACGTCCCTTGAGTTTTGTTGCTTTGACAAATGGTGAGGTGAGGTGGTTGATGTGGGCGAGGGTGCAGAGAAATTGTTACAAGGTGATTATTCTGACGAAAGAGAACCAAACCTAAATAGACAAGTCCATGACTCAAAAGTACTTTGAAATCTTTGCTTTTATTTTTATTTTATTTTGCTTTGGATATAGACTGATCGATGCGGGAAGTCTACATGGGATATGTATTTTGTTGTTCTTGAGGTCTTCACGAAGCTGATCAATGTGAGAAGCTTCTGATAAAGGCTGACTGTGTATAGCTGTCCTTCAAGGGAGCAGTCTATTTATAGTAGCAGATGCGGTGTTTATGTATAGCTGTCCTTCGGGGGAGCAGTCTATATATAATAGTAGCAATAGTTTGGCATATAGCTGTCCTTCAAGGGAGCAGTCTATTGTATAATTTAGAGGTCTAGATGTCCGTTGGGCATAAAGCATCTAGTTTTTGTAGGAAGTTTGACTCAAGAAAATCCCATAAGTGTTTTAATTAAGAATGTGTTATTTTGATACTTTGAAGTCATGGACTAGACTAAAAAGGGAAGACATATTTTAAGGGGAGGTGATAATCAAACCATGTGAGCTTGATTTGATTTTGAGATGTAAGAAACAAAGTGTATGCGGTGGTAAATGAGCTCAAGGGACGAGCGTAAGGTAGATAAGAAGTGATATAACACTAATTTCAACAGTAGAATGGTCGAAGATGCAAGGCATTAAGGGGCTCAGGCTCAGGTTTACCATTAAGTGAAGCTAAATGATAAGTTCCTGATCCATAAGTGTGAGTGATAATGTAAGGCCCAATCCAATTAGGAGCAAATTTTCCACGTTTGCTCTTTTCTAGTTTGGTTACATGTTGATTCTCTTTGAGGACAAGATCACCAACCTTAAAAGTACGCTCATGAAGTCGTTTATCATAAGCACGCTTGATGCGTTTTTGGTAGATTTGAAGGTGATCAAGAGCCGTAAGATGACGCTCGTCAAGAAGCTCTAATTGGGCTAACCGCTCTTGGCGGAAATCATCGTTGGTGAGAATATCCTGGAGAGATATTCTGAGGGAGGGTATTTGTACTTCGAGAGGCAAGACAACCTCGGTACCATATACCAAAGAAAATGGTGTGGCATTAGTGGAGGTACGAATGCTAGTACGATAAGCCCAAAGGGCAAAGGGAATGTGATCATGCCAATTTCTTCCGGACTCATTGACAACTTTCATGAGGATTTTGGTTAGGGTTTTATTAGAAGATTCAGCTTGACCATTGGCCTGCGGATAGTAAGGTGATGAGAAACTAAGTTTGATACCATTATCTTTACAACTTATTTTTAAAATATTTACCATTATCTGTTATTAGGCGATGAGGAATACCAAAACGACAGATAATGTGATGGTTAACGAATTCGACAATTTTTTCTTTTTTGATTGAAATGAGTGGAATGGCCTCCACCCATTTTGTGTAATATTCGGTTGCTGTGATTATCCAATGGTGACGTTGTGAAGAAGGCGGGTGAATCTCACCAATAAGGTCTAAACCCCATTGTGAGAAAGGCCAAAGATCTCGTGCGACCTGTAGCGGATGGCTAGGAGTATGTTGAAGGTTGGCATGTTGTTGACACATAACACAACGCTTAACATATTCGTAGTAGTCGTTATTAAGAGTAGGCCAATAATAACCTAGGCGAAGGATTCATTTGGCCATGGCAAGGCCACTAAAATGTCCACCAAAAATGTCGTCATGGACTTGTTGGATGGTATAGGTGACCTCCATGCCGGTTAGACATCGAAGGAGGATGCCATCAAAGCCACGTTTATAGAGGAGTCCCCCCATGAAGACATAACGAAAAACACTTTTAAGAAAAGAACGTTTTCCGTTACTAGTAAGGTCAGGTGGGAGAACAGAGGTTGTAAGGTAGTCGTGAAATTGGTGGTACCAGGTATCCTGTGAATTAACATACACATTATTTATCATACAAACAACCGGGCCTGAGTAGGATGGGGCAAAAAGTTGTTGGACCAAGATGAATATGTCGTCGAGTTGGTGAGGTGAGGTAGGAATTTGCGAGGCTAAGCAAGCCATAGTATCCGGTAAATTTGTTAGTGGAGCGGGGAATGGTCTGGATAGAATAACGAGTAAATGAGGTCAAAAGTGAATCCACGTAATGTTTGTACTTTTGAAGTTCCTCATTCTTACATTGGTAGATGCCCATAACTTGATTGACTACCAATTGAGAATCGCCAAAAATATTAATGGATTTGACACCTAAGTGTAACGCAACCTGGAGACCCAAAACAAGGGCCTCGTATTCCACTGTATTATTAGTGCAGGGGAAATCCAGCCGAAATGAAAGAGGCATAGGTTCAACGTCAAGAGGAATGAGAACAATGCCGGCTCCTCCGCCACGCTGGCATTTAGATCCATCGAAGAAGAGGGTCATTTGATACGACTCTTCCCTAAGTGAAAGAGTGGCGATGAGTTCGTCGGGGAAATTAAAATTGGTGAATTGTTCCCGAGGTAAAGGGGCCTCCACAAGAAGGTGATGGAAAGGTTGACATTGATCTGAGAGTTGGGAGATGAAACGCCGGATGGATTGAAGTTTACCTGCAAACTACGCAATTGTTTGAGGTTTTTGGGTGGGGGCATTTCTAGGATAGCTTTTACTTTAGATGGATCGACCTCAATGCCACGCAAAGAGACGATAAAGCCAAGAAGTTTTCCCGAAAGAACACCAAAGACACATTTCTTTGGTTGAAGCTTGTGAAATATTGCAACAACAGTGATCGAAAATAATGGTTAAAACATCGAGATGTTTACTGCGATGTTTAGATTTGCCAAGAAGATCATCGACATAATCCTCAAGGATAGTGTGCATAATGTCATGAAAAATGTAAGTCATAGCCCGCTGATAGGTCGCACCAGCATTCTTAAGGCCAAATGGCATGACACGATAACAGAAGGTTCCCCAAGGAGTTATGAAGGTAGTTTTATGTTGATCGGTCGGGGCTACCAAAATTTGATTGTATCCCGAAAAGCCATCCATGAGAGAAAGCATTTCATGGCCCACAGTGAGATCAACAAGTTGATCAATACTTGGGAGGGGGAAGTCATCCTTGGGGCAAGCGAGGTTAAGGTCTCAGAAATCTGTGCATATCCGAAGTCCCCCCATCGCTTTAGTGACAGGTACGATGTTAGAAATCCATTGAGGATAGTCAATAGGCAAGATGAAGGAAACAAAAAGAAGTCATTGAAGCTCTTCTTTGACCAAGAGGGCAATGCGTGGATGCATTTTTCTCAGTTTTTGTTTGACTGGTTTGGAATCGGGGTTTAGGGTGATGTTATGGACGGAAATGGTAGGATCAATTCCTGGCATGTCAGCGTAGGACCAAGCGAAAGCTTGGTTGCAGGTACGGAGAAAGGTAGTAAAGGCGGCTTGTTCTGATGTGTTAAGGGATTGTCCGATATTCACAATGTGAGGATCCTCCTCTGTGTGGATGTTGATTTCTATAGTCGACTCATTCAACATGGTTTGAGTTTTAGACGGTAAGGTGCGTTGAATATAGGAGTCGTCCGCCCCAAGGTAAGTGAGGATGGAGTCGTCATCCTGGCACTCAACAACATTAATCGAAGGCAAATCCTCTTCGATCATGTCTGGATATAGAAGGGGAAGAGAAGATGGGTCCTTATTATCACGTTGATAAGTGAGAGGACCTATGAAGATAGCATTTATGAAAAAAAAAAGTTAGGAGGGATAGATTCAGGGTCTATCGACTCTGTGGGTGATGATGGCAAAGTGGGTGATGATGGTTTGGTAGGGGTGACATCGTCATCCTCCAGGATACAACTGATACAAGGTTTCTCCGGTGTAGGTGTTTCAGGAAAACCGAGACCACTGCGATGATTGTGTTTGCATGTAGTCATGGGAATGAGTGTATGTCGGCCTTGTTCATAAAGACCAAAACCAAAGCCTTTCCATGCACAGCGAGTCAAGAAGGTGAGGGCGAAATGATGATTTGTCAAGTATTGAAAATCGGATTGGAAGGGAACCACACCAAGAGGAGGTTCAGGGGTAACGAAGGATGCGTCAACACCCCCATACGTTAGGTTGGTGCGGCAATGGGGTGGTCCGTAAGAGATTACCTCCCCCACGCGACGGTCGTAGGTGGGATGTGCATGTAACTATCCGTACTCCTGCGGGGTATGGAAAGAGCTAACGTTATATAGGCGGTACTCCCCCAGCGTAAGGCGTTGAAAAACATCTACTAAGGGGTTGGAGGTTGGGATGTTATCTGCGGGAAAGGAAGTAATATTTGTAATGGCGGTTTCATTAGTTGAAGGTGTAGGTGCGTTGGAAGTGGATGGCTGGGTTGGATGAATGGGTGTCTTGACTGGTACAAGCACATCATTAGGGCGATACAACATATTGCAAGTTTTGAAGGGGGGAGGATCAGCTTTTACGGTGTAGGACTTCCCCTCGTACTCAAATTTTATGCATCTATGTAAGGTGGAGGGAACGCATCCCATAGAACGGATCCAAGGGCGGCCTAACAACATATTGTATTGGAACTCTCCCTCAAGGACATAGAAGAGTTCGGGTAAAGTACGTGGTCCTACACGAATGTTAAGGATCACGGTGCCTAAAGTAGAAGTAATAGCATCATTGAATGATCGCAACATGATGGGGTTGGCACACATGCAACTAGAAGGGATATTTATTTGTTGGAAGGCTTTTGAAGATATGATGTTTAGGCTAGCGCCCCCGTCAATCATAACACGACGTACCCGAATATCCCGAACGTATGCTGAGATGAAAAGAGCAGGGTCAGGATCTTCGGCACCAAAGTCGATAATTTCATCTTCGGAGAAACTGACAGCAGCGGCTTGCTGTACAGAGACAGAAGTGGTTGGGGAGATAGATTGTTTGGTGAGCGAAGCAACGTGATTGGGTGTTAGAATAGAGGTAACAGAAAGGTTTCATTAGGTAAAACCTCTATCCCTTGAAGGATTTCAACGAGAGCTTGTCGATGAGATTCAAAAGTCTGAATGAGATCATACAATGTCATTTTTACAGGTGATTGGTGAAGCTGTTTGATCATAGTTCGGTGGGCAATGCCATTAGAGACGGGATAGGTGGGTCCGCGAATAACCACTTTAGGTGGTGGTGCAATCGGGATGTTTGACGGAGAAAGAGATGCCGCAGGTGTGTTTTCTTTCGCTTTCCCATTGTTTTTCTGCCCTCGAGTAGCAACACTAATCATATTGATCTCGTGAATACGAGAGGAGGAAGATGGTAGGGATAGATCATGGTCTTCGAGAGGTGGGGCTATAATAATGATAGATCTCGGTGAGGCGGGGACAGGTGGTATAGGAGAGGGAATTGAAGCTAAATGTCTCTCTCTTCGTAAGTTATCTTTCTTAACTTTTCTATCTGAGAGAGGTGACGGACGAAGTATGGCTTTCAATGCTTTCCATCCCTCTACGTCATGTCCTGGTGTGTGGTGGTAAGCACAGATTTTAGACTCATCGTAACCTATAGGTCGAGGTTTAGATGGATCATAAGGTCTAAGTGGGGGTAGGGAAATGGTCGCATTCTCTACCAACATAGCAAGGATTTTGGCGTAAGACCCTTTGAGTGGGTCAAAGTCAGAGGAAAATGAGGTTATTGACTGGGTCGATTCTGGTGATGACGTGGTGTGGTTGGTTTGTATGGGGGGTGGTTTAGCCAAGGAGTTTTGGTAATGGGTTTTAACGAACCGTGGTTTCTTTGACGTAGAAACTATGTTTAGCTGGTTGGATGATGAGGCCACAGATGATGTGGTATCAGAAAACAACCACGGAGAAATAGGAGTGACAGAAAACAAATCTTTTGATGGTGGAATTTGTTTATGGTTGATAGGTGGACAGGATACGCGGGGTGGGTATACCCTTGGATTTCTCGGTATAGGTGCGAAGGCATAGGTCACTTTAAAGAAAATGCAGGAGGTATGATATATTGATGTAAGGTAGAGGGATGGGGTCCCAATATGGAAGGTAGGTGTGACGACGAGGGTTTTAGTTGTGTTAGCGGCATAGATTGAGGAGATTGAGTCTGTCTCCTAATGGGATGGACGGCTTTATTTTTAGATAAATCAAGCCGCTTAGGTGGGTGTGTTAGACTAGGTATGGGTGAGGTCCCAAGCGTAGGGGAAGATTTGGTTAGGTTAATAGAAGTGGATGAGGTATTTGGTAGAGATGAGGGGGGTGAAGATGAGGACATAGGCATTTTAAGCTTCTGTAAACACTTCGGGTATATGGTAGAGGCATCAGGATCGGTCATTTGCATTTGAGTAGAATATGGCGTACTCAAACGTTCCCATAGGACCTGTCTATCTTCTGGGGAATGACAGTCCTCACGTGTGAATAGGAACTTTTGTATGGAAGAAAGGTGGGTTGTGATTCCAGTCCACTGTGGGTGTGATACAAGGGGTATATGAGGCACTGTATCAATGGGCGTTAAGAGGTCAACTGGTTGCTGAAAAGATTTAGGTGATGAAGGACTAATAGGTAGGAGGGCGTGTTTGAGAGGATCTGTCATGTTTAAAGAATGTGGTGATGTTGGTTCAAGAGGTTTCTCGTCTAAGGATGACAAAAGAAGTGGCGAGCCTTCCTCTTGTACAACAAGAATGGTAGAAGGAGACGTTTGGGAAATAGATAAATTAGATAACATCCGCTCACAGTCTTGCAAGGATGTGGTGTAAGAAGGCTCATTTGTGAGATGGGAACTCACAGGCGATTAAATCCTTGATGGGTAAAGGAATGGAAAGGATTTCAGTTTGTCTTGATGGCGAGGAAGGGGGTTCGGTTTCCTGCGTTAGTGAAGAGGTTTGATTCAGAATTTGTTCGATAGAGGTCTTTGGCTGGGAATCGAAGACTGCATGGATCTCATGAACACTCTCCTCGGCTAAGATATCTTGGTTTAGATTACTGTTAGAAGAATGATTCGGGAATGGTTTGTTGAATATTTTCAAATTTTGGTTAGCAGGGGCGTTAGGATTATCGAGGGCTATATCCCCCGCATCAACCATTTCCTGCACTATGTTTTTCAACATCTTGCAGTTCTCATGACTGTGTCCCTTCATGCGGTGGAAGTTACAGAAGTCATTTTCTTTGTACCAAGAAGGTATGGCGCGAGTGGAATCAAACCCGGAGTGAGGTTTAACAGGAGGTAAGGTAATGCCTCCTGCTTTAAGCAATTTTTCCAATATCACACCATATGTTTCTCCCAAGGGAGTGTAGTTGATGGGTTCTGCTTTATACTTATAGGTGGTTTTTGGTGGGGTATTAGACGGTGGTTGGGATTTGACCATCACCGCGTGCACGGCCCCTTTTGATTTCGAAGCAGTCGATGGGTGAGGATTGGTGGTGTTGGGTTTGTTGGTGAAATCTTGGGTTCGGAAAGTGGGGTTTTGTTGCAAGAACCACAATTTCTCTTCCTCTAAGGCTCGAATCTCTAGTTTTCGAGCCATAGTAAAGGCCTCGTCAAATGTACGGAAATTTTGAATTTGGAGGGTAGGAGAGATGTGCTTAGCTTAGCGCAGCCCCATAAACAGATTCGATAAGTTGATCGAGGCGAGGCAGGGCATACGTAAGTTGGTTGATAAGGCCCCATCGTCGTCCAACGAAATCTGTGATAGATTCATCTTCAAATTGTCGGATGGCATAGAGGTCGGTGATAGATACTTTCTTGGCAATGTTAATGGAGAAATGATCCAAGAAAGATTGGGCTAGCTAGTTAAAAGAGAAGATTGAGTGCTGGGTTAAAGCATTGTACCACTCCAAGGCGGGTCCTGATAAGGACATGGGGAAGGTGCGGAGTAGTAAAGCGTCATCGTGAGCAATCAGATAGCAGGCATGTCTAAATGATCGCAAGTGTTGTTGAGGGTCCTCCTTACTGTTAAAATGGGTAAACTTTGGTAATTCCCATTGAGGAGGATATGAATGAAGGGGGACTGAAGGGTGGATAGGCTCTCGACAAACTTGCTCGTATGTCAAGGTGCTACGACTTCCTGCAATAGAAGCCTCCAGATTTTGCATTTTGTCCATCATTTGTTTAATTAAATCGAAGTTGGATGAGATTATGGTGTGGTTGTGGTAAACGGAGGCAAATTGGGCCAAGGGCCACCACTAGACAATGGTGGGGTTAAATGTTGATAAGGTATGGAGGACGAATGTGTTGAGGCAACCGAATAGGGATGTCCTATATAAGCTGTTGAGGTTACCAGATATGTGTGTGGAAATGAAAAGGTGGGTGGAGCTTGAGAAGGAAAGCTCGTGTGGATAGGTGGCAAAGAGCAAGTCATGAACTAACATCTGCAAGAGAGACGAGGTAGGAGCAGTTGGCGGTAATGACATGTTGGGCCCAAGATTAACCAAAGGAAAGCCAATATGTGCCGTATGAACCCCTGAAGCTGCTGAGGTAGGTGACGAGACTAAGGATGCGGAAGGCAAAGTGGAGTTATCAGGCGGAGAAGGGGCTAAATGAGCAGCTATACTAGATAGGCATGCCAACAAGGAGTTGACCGTCGGTGTACGGTCGAGGCATGAGACAAATAGTATTGTACAGTAACTAGGATTAGCATCCGAAATTTGGAAAATTCTTTATCTCCCACAGAATTTTAGGAATCTCACCGGTGTCCATAGGATTCCCCACAGAATGTGAAGGGGGTGATTCAGGCAAAGGCACAGAGCAAGCATGTGAAACCATGGCGGTGGCTTGCTTTCGAGTGATAACAACCATGGATAGGAGTACACAGTAGGGTTTCAATCTATCAGGAACAGAAACAAACTCAGAATGGTGAAATTGGTAGGTTGTTGGTTTATCGAGAATCGTAAAAAACAATGCGATATCGGTCCTCGATAACCGATGTTGGTTAGACTATAACCGATGTCAGTCAGTTAACCGATGTCGGTGTAACAAGACTGGTATAAGAAAATATAAGAAGCTACTGATTTGATTGTTAACAATGCTCAATACATTTATCAAATTGTTCTAAGGTAATCACAGAAGACAATGTACAACAGAGAAAACAGAACTGATAACAAACAAGATGCACACGCAAATCCAGAGACTAACCCTAGGGTTAATTTTAATTATTATGGGCTTATGCCTTTAGACGCGGAATGATGTCAATCCTAAACAAAAGAATTAGGGGAAATGTCAAGTTTGTTTTGGCTTATAAGGTTACCTCAATCGGGCGGAGGAATACCACGGAAAAGGGGGGATGTTTTGAGCTGTTGTGTTAATTATGAAGTGATTCGGTATGTGTTGTGTAGTGAAAGTAAGATTAATTTCCTGTCAATACTGTGGAAATCACCCCCACGTGTACGACCTGTTACTTAGTCTATGTTCATTAGAATTGAAAACAACAAGCAAGAATGTAATGCACATGTTTTAAACCCAAATCAAAAATGATATTCGATGAAGCAAATAAGATGACTTTCACGAATGCGAAACTAGGAAAGCAAGACAAATTCTTTACTAAATATAACAAAAACAGCAACAGCAAGTATGCTTCCTAAAACGAAAAACAAGCAAGAGAAACAGAAACCCGAAATGGATCCCACCGGGCATGCCAAAATGTTTCCCATGGAATGTTTCGGATCTCTGCAGAATAGACTTGCTTCTATCCTATCATTCCTTTGAGAAACAGATAAGGGTTATGGCTAGGAGGAATACCTGTTAAATGTTGAGATGGTGTGCGCGTACCGTAGAGAAAGATCAGATCGACTGCGAAGAACTCCTTTTTGTCTTGGAAGGACTACCTGCAAGTAAGAATACAAGACCACCAGATTTTAATTAGACAATAAATGAGGGATCTGCCTTAGGCCCAGGAAATATAAAACTTCCTTTCGAAGGTGGTCAGTTCCCCTTTTAATACGAATTAACACAAATGATAATAAAGAAAGCTATTGCAAAATCACGATTTAGGTATCTCGTTACAAAGCAATAGAAGCTAAATTATCAATAATAAAGCGTCACGTTGTTTGTTCGGTTACTGGTTGTTGATACATTCAGGCTGAGTTAGAGGGATAAACCAGACTGGATCTGAGGTTGTTAAGTGGCAAATAGGCGAGAAAAAGGTTTTGAGGGTATAAGTCACAGTGACCGACGCCGGTTACTGGATAACCGACCACGGTTAGAGAACCGCTGCCGGTATGGGATAATCGACACCGGTAGGGTCAGTAATCTAGGTGCTTCTGGGTAGAGATTGGTTGCAGGGTGATTGTGGGATTATTAAGATTGGTGGATGGCTGAGGGGAACAATAGGAGGATAGGGAAGACTCAGAGTGTGATAAAATGGCCTTCAGGGCAATACCAGGATATATGGATGAAGGTTAAGTGCAGTATGTCGCTGGTAGTAGATCTAGGAATAAACTTATGACGGCTGTGATTCAAAAATTCTAAGAAATGTTATCAAAGAGAACATACAAGATTCTACTTACTGTTTATTGATGAGAATGCAGGTCCAAGAACTGTGATGATAAAGGTAGAACTCAGATAGGATGTCCTGACGATCAGAAGATGAGATGTCTTCCCTCACGATGATCAGCTGAGTGTCACAGGGCTCTGGTTGTGCAGTTGCAGTCTTGGGCTTGATGTCCTTCTCTGCAAACTCTTCCTGTTTCTTCACTTGTCTCTGCTCGGCCAAGCAAATCCGGATCCTCTCGATGATTTCTCTTTTTCTCGATCAAATGAAAATCCGATCATTTGTTTTTGGTTGGAAGTGGTCATTTACGGGGAACCGATGGCGGTTACGCAACCGACGGCGGTCGAGTAGGAACCGGTATCGGTCAAGTCAAAGCGGGCTATTTTTGGTAAAATAGCCAGCTTTCCCTCCTTTTCTCCCGAGGGATTAGTTGTGGGCTTGGTCAAGTCATTATGAGGTTGGTTTTAGGTGCGAGTGAGGAGTAATTAGTCATGGGTGTGGATGTGGACCAAGTTATAGGTCTTAATTAGGTTAGTTTAGGGTTAAGACTAGGTCATGATGAGGTGGCAAAATGAGGTGGCAGGTAAGGCGATGTGGATTTATTAATTATAAGATAATTAATAAATAATTGTGTAAGGTTTAGGTGGTGAGGTTAGGTTGCGAAATGAGATGCGGGTCACAAGGGGTCGTAAGACACAAATTTGGTATCTACACCTCTTACCTTTGAAAATATAGAAACTAGGGATGCTTTGTCCAACAACATTAACACAACATAAAATGGTAATCCATTCTCTGCTTTTTGGGATTATGTATGGGACACTTCTACTTCCCCTTCTCGCAAGCACTCTCATACCACAATTTCTTCCTGCTTGTAAGCCAGTTTCATCACAATTCCATATTTTTCTTGGCCCATATAGGTTAGCCTTATAAATAAAGGAAAAATTTAGATAGAAAGAATTAACAATAGCTGGTCTTAGACTTATTGCTTTGTCTCTATCAAGGCCTTCTACTGTCCTCAATCTTAAATCTGGGTGTCTTCTTTTAAAACCACCCCACCATGAGTTTCCAGGGGTACCATCTGTGAATGGGGTGGACCTAGATTCACATATTTGTGCCACATATGCTTTAAGTTGTGATATTTATAACCCATGACCCATATCAGCCATTTCATGACACCACTGCACCAATTCAAGCTCTTCCTCTTTAGTAAGAATTGTTGGGGGGCCTAGTGTTTTCTTGGTGGTTATACCCAATAACCAAGAAGTAAGTGTGCTAGGAGGTATACCCCACTTTTTTGCAGCACCATGTGTTGAGGAACCATATTTTTTAACTTCTTTGATGGCATTATTCATGCTAGTCTCATCCCAATCTCCACGTATTCTGATTTTATTTTGTTGATGTACCACCTATGACTTGGACAAGTGCAAGTTGCAGTTCTGGACCATTGTTGGCATTCACATCTTCTTTTTGTTCACTTGGTGGAATTATAACTCCCCTTATTTTGGCACAAGAAGGGCGAACTCTCTTAAGTGATCATTTTTTCTTCATGCTAGAAATTAATACCTGCAAAAAAATGAAAAGAAAATGTTACTATGAAACTTGAAGTAATATGAAAAGAAAATGTTTGTTCTTATCAACAAGCTATAATAAAGAAATTACAAGCAATGAAAACTATTTATGATATGCTTAACTACTAGAAACATGATATTCATTATCTAGTTTAGTTTCATATACATGCATAAAATAAAAAAGATCAGTTGTATATGTATATTTTTTGTGTGTATATGAAACTTAGACTGAGCTTTTATTCTCTATTTGTATATGAAAAGCTCTGTTTGTTCTTATCAACAAGCTATAATAAATAAATTACAAACAATGAAAACTATTTATGATATGCTAAACTACTAGCAACATGATATTCATTATCTAGTCTAGTTTCATATACATGCATAAAATAAAAAAGATCAGCTGTATATGTATATGAAACTTAGACTGAGCTTTTATTCTATGTTTGTATATGAAACTAATACATGCATACATATATATATATATATATATATATATATATATATATATATATATATATATATATATATTTTAGAGTTTTTTTGCGATTCAGGGAATTGAATTAGATAATGTAAATCCTCAAACTTATTTTGTGTACATGTGTATATGAAACTAAACTAGATAATGATAATCATATTGCAGAAAATTACGATTAAAAATCATATTGATGTCTGTATATCTGTTTGAGAGGGGAGTACATAGATAATTTATATACATACAAAGAGTTTTTATTTTTTAATTTAGTTTCATATACAAACAAAAAAATGAGTTTAGTATATACAATTTCATATACAAATAAGAAATAAGCACAAATAGTTTGATATGAATCCAAAATATTGGAAGAGAAAAATATTTCAGTTTTCTAAAAACTTACTAGAACAAAGAGCTGCTCACAATACTGGAAGAGAAAAATATTTCAGTTTTCTAAAAACTTACCAGAACAAAGAGTTGCTCACAATATTGATTCGATGGTGAAGATAGCTAGAAAAAGTGTGAAATGTAATTGTTGGACCATGAAATGAATTTATAGAAAGTTACAAAGTGTTATTGGTGCTTGATCCATGTGCTTGTTTGTGATTGGTTGAAATTGGAAGTGTGGATTGAGATTCATGAGATGTTCAATCTAATGGCTACGGTTGATTTTTAATATAAATATATTTATTGAATTCCACCTTTTCATAAATGCATAATATTTCTCGAGCCTTACAGTTTGCATTTTTTTTCAGGTGTATTCATTAATGCTTGTAGATGGGATGGAAAGTGGAGGGAAAGTGGACTATATTGTTTGAAAATATTTTATTTAATAGTGTATTGGACTTGAGTTTTGTCCTATAGTGATAGTAAAATCCTTTAATTATGTGAATGAAAGTGTATTTTCTCATAAATGACATGACCTTTTTAAATTTAAGTATAGGTTTAAACTTACAAAAATGTTGGTGGTAATGAAAAATATGTATACTTTTATTTTAATCTATAAACTGAATTTATGTATGTGTGCACATTTTAAATATATACATTTATTAATGCTTACATCATTTAGTGTCTATTTTATATCAAATGTGTTCTTAGAGTAATAAAATGTACACAAAGTGTTATGATCCACATAGCTTCCTTGGATGCTTCCATAGAACTTCTATACTATGCTTGGGTAGAAGAGATAGTTTTATTTGTTTCTTCTTGCTACTCCAAGTTATTGCACATGCACCTAACTTGAACACATATACAAAAGCATATTTTCTATCTATAATATCACCAGTATTGTCAGAATCACAATAACCAAATAAAATGACATTATTATAAGAAGAATAACACAAACCATAATTGATTATACCTTAAAATACTTTTTTCCATTTTCTAATAGTCTTCATAAGGATCCTGCATGAATCTAGAAATAATTCCAACTGCACAAGATATATCAGGCCTAGTGAGAGTTAAATAAATCAAATTACCAGCAAGTTGTCTATATAAATTAGGATTAAATTTATCTCAAGAAGGTTTTGGATCTAATTTAACATCAAATTTCATAGGAATAAAGGAAAACTTATAATTAATCATATTAAATCTTGTAAGAATATTAGTATCATATTATGATTGAGATGCACTAATAGATTTCCAAATTTGAAAAATAACCATGCCTAGAAAATGATTTAATAGTCCTAAATCAATCATTTCGAACAATTGTCTTAATTTCTCTTTAATTTCAAGAATTAAATTCTTATTTATTCTATTAATCAAGAGATCATCCGCATACAAGATAATAATAATAACATGAATGTTTTCATTTTTAACAAATAAATAATTATCAACAAAGTAGCTATTGAAACAAAGCTTTTGAAAGAAACTATTTATCTTAGCATACCAAGATCTAGTAGCTTGTTTTAGACCATAAAATATTTCTTAATTTTACAAACATATAATTATTTCCCAGGTTCTTCAAATCCTTTAGGTTGATGCATATAAATTTCTTCTTTCAAGTCACCATTTTAATTTTTTTTTTGACATCCATTTGGTGAATCTCCCAACCATGTTGATCAGCTAGAGCTAGAAGAATTCTAAAAGTGCTCATTTTTGCAACAGGGGAAAATGTTTCAACATAATCTAAACCGTGTTTTTGAGTAAACCCTCTAGAAATCACTCTAGTCTTAAATTTTTTTATCTTACTAGCAGAGTTATATTTAATTTTATACAACCATTTAGAACTTAGAATAATTTTTTAAGAGCAAGATGGACTAATTCCCAAGTTTTATTCTTGATTAGATAATTGTAGTTAGCTTCCATAGTTATAATCCATATTTTATCTAAGATGGATTCTTCAAAATATTGAGGTTCAAACTTATAAACAATTGATAAGGCATGATAAGGATGTTAATTGTGGTTCATATTTCTCAAATCATTAGGTTGAGAATTTGAAACCAAATTTTTAGCCCATATAGAAAATTTTGACTGAGAAAAATATTGAGAAGACTCCCCCTCAAGGTCTACATCCATCATGTCAGAAGAAGGATGACCTATCTCTTACAAATTAGTTTCCATCTTGTTTGAGGAAGAATTATTAAATTGAAGAGATTTTGTTTCAAGAACTGGAGAGGAGGAATGAGAGGAATCTTGACATAATGGTTTCTCTAGAATATGAACATTCCTATTCTCTATGATCACATGTTTGACTGGATCATACACTCTTAATATTTTCGTTTGACCACCATACCCAACAAAAATGCAAGGTTGGGAGGTAGGATCGAGTTTTTATCTTTTTATTTTAGGAATGAAAAGGGAAGCAAGACTACAAAATATCTTTAAATGAAAGATATCAAGTGTTTATTTTGTCCATATGTAGAATATCAAGTGAGGTGTATTTTAATGTAAAGATTTGGTAAGATATATATTTATAATATAAACAACAATGTTCATCGCTTTAACCCAACGAAACCTAGGCACATAAGAAGCATAAAGCATGGTCCTGGCCATTTCTATGACTATTCCATTATTCCTTTCAAATATTCCCTTTGAACTCCACTAGACACACCAAAATCATCAAAAATTTATTAACATACTCACCTCCATTATCAATTATGATTCTTTTAATTTTAAGATTAGTCATGTTCTCAACCAAGGCTTCAAACTCTTGAAACTTAGATAATACATCAAAAAATTTATTAATGTAATAGGAATAAGTCATTCTTGAGAAATAATCAACAAAACTAACAATATATAAGGCTCCACCCAGAAAATAAATTTCCAAAGGTATTCTTATATCACTATGAACCAACACAGGAAAGCAAGAGGAATTGGACTCATGATGTTTGTGAAATGGTTGAACATGTTTCTTACCACGTAAGAAATGTTTGCAAGTTCCATGGTCTAATTTTATCTTAAGAAGACATACTACAAGGTTAAGGTGTGATATATCATAAAAACTCTTAAAGTTTACATGCCCAAGCCTTTCATGCCACAATTGAACTAAATCAAAAGAAAAATAAAAAAAGAGAAGATTCAAATGTTAGTGTATGATTTATTTTCCTCACTTTATGTGTATTAACCTACTCCAAACATTCCACCTCACTTGGAGTTTTCATACACTTATGAGATATAATTTCTTAGGTGTACACTTGACTACACTATTCTAGGAGTTGGTTACCACTTGAATACACTATTCTAGGTGTTGGTTACCACTTGATTACACCATCCTAGGTGTTGGTTACCACTATTCTAGGTGGATATTACCATGATTCTAGGATGAGGTTACACATTCACCTCCTATATGTACATCTCTTGCATTATTCTATTTGATTGTATTGAGTTGGAGTTATTTATTTTTTATTACAATTATCTCTCTTGTAATTTCATAATTTGTAGTTGTGTACGCTTGCATTATTTTGTCTTGGAACAATTCACGTCTCGCATCATTCACATGTGCATTCTTTGAACTAGTAGATTCATGGAAATTTTCCTATATGGTATCATAGCCAAGATAGTATTGAGTTTTCGTGGTTATGATTCTATAATTTTTTTTGGATAAGGTAAAAAAAGAAAAACTTGACAAAAGACCACCTCAAACTAGAGCTAGACCACACCAAGTCTAAAATATTAACCATTACATTTAAATAAAACTTTTTATAAACAAAGACAAAGACTAACATAACTAAGAAGTAAAACATAGGAACAAAGAACAACAAAAGGAAAGAAAAATGCCATCCATTAGTTCTCCTTGGCACTGGACTTGTTGCGAGTTTTAGCACTTCGACCCGTTGTCCTTCCTATCATCCACTTTGATGATCACACGTTTTGGCCTTTCCTCCTACTTTTCCCCAGGTTGAGTGTCCACAATATCTATATCATCATTTACATCAGTCTCAGAATTGGTGGTGTGTTCACTGTCAAAACTGATAAATATAAGTTTCATTTTTTGCTTTTTGTTGTCTAGTTTAGCCACTTGGTCAT
The DNA here is from genome assembly GCA_018340775.1 of Taxus wallichiana var. yunnanensis. Lineage (NCBI taxonomy): Eukaryota > Viridiplantae > Streptophyta > Pinopsida > Cupressales > Taxaceae > Taxus > Taxus wallichiana. The sequence continues at coordinate 412,111,249 of CM031242.1, read as the reverse complement.
GAAGAATAGAAACCCTCTTTTCCTACATGAAAATTCAGCATGGATGCCCCCAATTCTCTTGTTTTGGACTTTAATTTTATGGTGGCATTCCTTCAGCTCCTAGATCAGATTCTTGTTGACAATAATAATGGTGTCCACAGTTGACTCGACTCTCATTAACATTTCTTCCCAGTCCCCAAAACCTCTCTCTCTACTACCAAAGCCCTCACCGACATCCTGAAAGCCTCTTTTTAGATTACATATAACTTCAAAAATAACTTCTGGAGTGTTTTTCCCTTTATTTTTCTTCATTTGTTTAATGGCCGACACTAGGGTTTTATGGTTAGACTTGGTGTCACTGGCGACCACTAGTTGGGTAGGGATAAGGGGTTTACCATTTTTCACTAAACAGAGAATCAAACCCTGATGCAATGGGACATCAATTTTCTTGTTTTTAAAATCAGCAATGGTAGATAACAGGGACATATAGGGACTTATAAATGCAATTTTATTTTCATTTGAGGTGATTATTTGCAATTATTTGAGTGTTTTTGGTGTTGGTTTTTTTCTGTTTTGTGGATATATAGCATATTCATAGGATTTTGAGGTTTAGAGGTCCACATAATGCATATACAGTTCTAGAGATTACTTTTTGCAGGCCCTAAACCATTGTTGCAGGCTCCTTGGAAGATTTATCTAGATCTAGGCATTTTCAGACATGTGAAGGGTGTTTTCACTTGTGGTAGTGCTTTGCATGCATGTTTAGAATTGCAAAGGGCATTTTTCTTGATCAAGAAGCATTTTTAGACCTGTTACAAAGTTTTAAACAACCCATACACACATTGAAGTTCCAACTTGAGTTACTATTTTAATTTCCATGACAAAGTTGTTTGCTACACGCATAACTATGGAAATTTCAGAGCCACGGTGAAGATCTTCTTGATCCAACGTGGTCACAACCTGTGTACAGAAAAAAAAAATCATCTTGGGTTCATCAAAACCCTCTTCCTTCCTTTACTAAAACTATATTTTAGTGAAAAATGCATTTCAAGTTTAGTGCAAATTCATTTAAAATAGGACTTATTTACAGGAAATAATTCATGTAAATTTTTTATTGGTAGCTAATATCGAGTGCCATTTTTTTGCAAAATTTAAATATAAAGTGCCAAAACTATGGGGGGCTTCCTGATATAGTTTCTGGGGGTGTACAATGTGTTTCCTCTCTTGTTTGGAACTTCTTTCTTCCCACACATTTCTTTGTTTTCTGCAACAACTACCACAACCTTTCTTTCTGGACATATGGATCTATGTTTTATTAACCCACTTACACCTTTTAACTACCATGAATGGAAATAAAAAATGACCATTACACTTAGGAGAATAGGGTTGTACAATATCACAATGGGGTTAGAACCTGAGCCTAATGAAGTTGTAGACTAGTTAAGTGGTTTAATAAGTGTGCTGAAGCCTTTGATATTTTGTGTATTTCAATGTCTCCTGAACTCATCTTTCACGTAGAGTCAACCAAATTTCCCAACGAGGTGTGGAAAAATTATTTGGAAAATTTGAGACTATGAGGGGTCATGAACTAGAAATATAACTTATAAACTTGAGTCCTAGAAAATTTGACACCCCTTGGAAGATTTCTTTACCAAGCTCAAGTTCTTACAATTGCAATGAAAAGAATGTGGAATATAAAAGAAGGATGAACAGTTAGTTATTTCAGTGCTTGCCAAACTAGGTCCTGACTACTCTATCTTTGTCTCTACCTTCTATGCTACCAAGAGGGCTCTTGGAACCACATGGTCTATGCCATATTTAGATGACTTTATTGCTGATTTGACTAAGGATTAAGACAAGTTAATACAAATGGGTACCTTGAAGTCCTCCAAATCTCAAGCTCTCATTTCCAAGAATGGAAAAAGGCATCATTAGACAAAGACTATAAATAGAGTAACAAGGATCAAGAAAGAAAGAAGGATCAACATTCTTCCACCTCTACATCAAAATTTGAAACTTCCTCTTCTAGTGATAAGTCCAAGAAAGAAATGATAAAATGTGGGTATTGCAAAGGGAGACATGATGAAAAAAAGGTTTGAAGAAATAGATTGACCACCTCAAAAGTCTTCTTGAGAAGAATAAGATAGGTGACCCCGATTCTTCCAAATATTATTCATAAACCAATGAATCCTCCAATGCAAATGGAAAATGGAAAGAGAAAGAATCAGGAAAGGAGAAAAAATGGAAATACCTTGTTGCAGTTGTATCACCACCTCCTACATGGGTAATTGATTTTGTTGCTTCACATAATATTTTTTTGATAGATAATAATTTGGAAAAAGGCTCCAAAGGACCAATTACAAAAATATATTACAATAAGTTTCAAATGATACTTAATATCTATCAAAAAAACCCAACAAAAAGAAAATAGGGCAGGATCAACAGAAAAATTGATCCACAAAAAGCCCAGCCAAAACCAAGAAAAAATAGCTATACAAAAACCACCACCAAAGACAAAGGCCACAAAAGGACCTATTTATTCTTGGACCTGGTACGAGAGCTTGGCCTAGCTCCTTCCACACCACCCACATAGTTGTCTTCCTCCTCAGAGGATGAAATGAACAACTCTCTCTTTTTAACTGTAACACTCGCCACCAAACCTTGAAGGGTATCCACCCTATTCTCCAAAGCTTTGATCTCCCCGTTCGACCTCTGCACTCCCCTAAGCAAATTTCTGTTCTGAGATTTTACTTGGGTTATAGATTCTTCCAAGGCTTCTAATTTACTAGCCAAAAAACAAAAACCAAATCTTTCTCCCCTTCTTCCGCCTTCTCACCAGCTAAATCCTGCAAAGCCGACACTGCATTTAGCTCCTTCACAGCCCTCTCCTTGATTTTCAAAAGTTTTGCTCGATCAGCCAATGGAATGTAATCTTCCCAATCACTACCTAGATGCCCACTAACCCCCTTAGTATTCAGAATAGGTTTTCTAGCTCTAACCAACAACATAATTAAACCTTGATGCAAAATCAGCTCAGTTTTCTTCTCTTTAAATTTTTTAACTGAGGCACTCAGAGAGTTGAAAATATAAAATGGAATACTAATCTTTTTATTTCGCCTGAAATGGTTTAGCAATATAAGATGTTGAGAATGTACCTTCTTGTATCTACCATCTAGCGTAATATATTTCATAAGATGAAAACAAACCTCTAGCCCACCGACCTGGTAAAGAGTTACGAGCAATTCCATCCTCCATAAAACAAATTCTTTCCTCATTTTCCAAGAAAATATGTACCTCTTCCTGAAGACGAGATCTATCCTTAAAAACTTTTCTACCTTCACAATCCATTTTTGTTACGTTACCAATTAAATCTTCAGACACTAAAAAACTTACCCCTCTCATCGAAACCAGACCCTTATTCCAGGATAGAGCAAACTCTCGTGAAATAACATCATCCGAACCCCTCAAACTTTGAATAAAAAAGGAAATACCACCCTCTTTGAATAGATCCCAAATAAAAGCATCCCGTTGCAGACAAGAAGAGGATGATGGCTCCACCCTAACCCTAGCACCCCCCATCTTTGTCTACCTTCTAAAAAAGGGAAGCAGATACGTACCAGAACTCTTAACCAGACGTTTTAAAAGCCAGCTACCACCCATGACAGTTGGACTAATGATTTGAAAGTATAAATACACCGCGATGAATTTATTTCCCGATCACAACACTCCCAAACTCAAGCATGAATCCTCCTTTCTACATAAATTTTGTCCTTTGTACTTTGTGGTAACCCTCCCTCATCCTGCCACCATTTTTTATGATTAGCTAAAATACCAAAATTAGCTAATGTGTCCGCACATTCATTTGCTTCCCAAACACGTGCTTAAACATAATATCTTCAAAACTTGACATTATAGATTTTGCATCCCTTATAATGGGATCTATATTAATATGATGTCTTACCTTACCATTCATTACATTAATAATATATTGGGAATCTCCTTCCACATAAATCTTTTTGATATGTAAGGACTTTGCCCAATGTAACCCAATTAACATAGCATAGGCCTCTACATAGTTATTAGATTTATTACCAATGGCCTCAGCATAAGCAACCACCATCTTACCAATTTCATTTCTGATAATTCCCCCAACCGCCGCTAACCCCAAACTCCCCTTAGCAGCACCATCAAAATTTAACTTCAGCCACCCATCAAAAGCAGTAGTCCATTTTGCACTTCTTCTCTCCATAATCTTAGCCATAGAAGAATTCTTCACAATTATTCCTAAAGAAAGAATAATTTCCTGCTCATGGTAAGGCAATCCCCCTTTCTCCTTAATCTTTACTATAGAAATATTATTTCTCAAAGCTCCTAGAATATCACTTCCCACCCTATCAGGGTTTTTTTGTTTTTCTCTAAAAATTCTACTATTCCGTTCAAGCCAAATTCCCCACAAGAGATGAGGCAAAACCAAACTCCAGGCCTTAGACAGATTCAAAGAAACAAAAGGACTAACCCATTGTTCATACCAGTCAGCAAAAGTCTCTGGTAAGAACCACACTATTTGAAAAAAATTCAAAATATGAGCCATAACTTTCTGGGAGAAAGGACATTGCATAAAAAGATGTTGAACCAATTCATTATTCTTTTTGCATAACACACACCAATTTGGAATCATCATACCTCTTCTTTGCAGATTATCAATAGTTAAAACCTTGTTCTGAATAGCATGCCATAAAATCAAATTGAATTTAGGGATAAGATCTTTATCCAAAAGATTTTTCCACACAACTTGTGGAGGAGGGAAATTCCTAGCAATAACATACCCTGACTTTACCATGTATCTATCATCCCTTGTCATAGAACAAAACATCTCATCCTCCCTCTGACCCACCGAAATATGTAAACCTCTTAAATTTTGATTTAAAGTTCTTGTGATAGCCTGTTGAGAATCATCCATCCCTTCCCTATCCAAAAGTTTCCAAGTCCAGCCCCAGTTAGACTCCTCCCAGTAGTCTCTAATCCATACACCCACAATCAACTAAAGTGATCCACCATATCCCTTAAAGGATCTTGACTAGCCAAAGGGGCATCCAATAACCACCAATCTTCCTAGAACTTAATTTTTGACCCATTATCAAATATCCATTTATGGCCTTTTAACAAAATATCCCTACATTTACCCAGACCATTCTAGAAAACAGATCCTTTAGGAAGCACATCATTAGAGACAAAAGTTACCTGATTAGCCATTAAGTACTTTGACTTTAGAATTCTGACCCATAAACCTTGCTCATGCTCCAACCACCACCCAATTTTGGCCATAAGAGCTAAATTCATACTTTTTATATCTTTCAACCCCAAACCCCCAACTCCCTTTGGAAGGGTAACTTTATCCCAAGCCACCAAAGGAAGTCTATCTTTAGATTCCATTCTAGACCACAAAAACCTACATTGGATCTTAGTAATAATGTGTTTAATCTTTGTAGGCATTAGAAACATAGACATAAGATAAACCACCATACTTTGGAGACAACTCTGCAGCAGTTGAAGCTTACCTGCTTGAGAAAGCAAAGTTCCTTTCCAAGTTGACAACTTCTTTTGAAACCTCAAAATAAGGGGATTCCAACGCATTCCATCTGCATTCTACCTCTAAACAATGGCATTCCAAGATAAGTACATGGCAACTCTTGTATAGAACACGCCAAAATATCCGCAATTCTGGTTTGGATTTCCATATCCACATTGAAAAACAGAACAAAGCTTTTCCTAAAATTTATGAGCTGACCCGTAACTTCCTCAAAATCCTGTACAACTTCTTTAAAACCCAGAGCCTCCGTCTGGGTTGCATTTCCCAAAAGGAAAGTGTCATCCACGAATTGTTGTAATATTATAGGATCAATACCATTAGAAATGATTAAACCATGCAATTTTTTTTTCTATTTATAGTCCACACAAAGTCTACTCAAAGTTTCTGCCATAATGATATAAAGGAAAGGAGAAAGGGGATCACCCTGCCTCAGACCCCTCCCCAAAGAAAAGAAACCCTCTGCCTTCCCATTAACTAAAACAGAAAATTTAGGAGTAGAAATGCATTCCATAATGATATTTATAAAATGCCAATGAAAACCCAATTTTCCCAAAATAATTTTCAGGAATCTCCACGAAATTCTGTCATAGGCTTTGTTCATGTCAATTTTAAGCATCATAGCAGCCCTTTTAGAAACTTCAACTGAGTGAACCACCTCATGAATAGTTATCACACTATCCAGAATCTGTCTTCCTTCCACAAAAGCTCCTTGATTTTCTGAAATAAAGTGTTCCAACAAACCTTTTAATCTTGAAGATATAATCTTTGTTATTATCTTATACACCATATTACATAGGCTTATAGGACGATAATCCAGCACTTTCTTCCCCCCTTGCACCTTAGGAACAAGAGCAATGAAAGTTGTATTAACTTCCTTCAATAATTTGCCATTTTCAAAAAAGTCCTGAATAGCTTCTTCCACATCCTTATGAATAATATCCCAAAAGGATTGGAAAAACAAAGTAGGAAAACCATCCGGGCCTAGAGATTTATCCCCATCAAGGTCAAAAACAACAGTTGCAATTTCCTCGAAGACGGGATTTTTAATTAGTTGAAATTAGATGAGAGAAAAATCTAACAAATTCCTGAGAAACTTCATCCTGATTACTTACCAACAAACCCTCCGATGCGCCTTAGCAGAACTTGACAAGGTCATAACTTGAGCTCCGGTGTCCGCTTGAGTCCGTTTTTTTTTTTGAAACCACGTGTTTCGATGAGACGAACGCAGCAGGCAACCAGCCCTACCGGTTGGGGCAAGTTTTCGACACATTTTCGGGCCCTAAATCCGCCATCTTGAGGCCGAAAATTAGGATTTAAGTTATAGTTTGGTTTTTTCCTATTTTTGAGCATTAGTTAATTTTAGTCTATTAATTGCATTGTGAGTTAGAAAGTTGGCAATTCCTCTAATTTAGGGATGTAGAAGATGCGTGGCAATTTCTGTGCCCGTAGGAATAAGCATGCGAACTTACTAAGAATAGCAGGTTCTAGTAAACTGCTAAAAATAGTAATTTCCGCCACCTAGAGTAGATTTAGTCAGAGTTAGCTAGAGTTTACTTGGCAACTCGAGTTGGGAGTTATTTTCCTATTTAGGAAACATTGTAATTCATTATTTGGGGACGAAGAAGGAGATCTATTTTCTTTTGGAGTTCATTTTATCAGTTTATCTGTTGTTCTTAATTTGGCTACATTATCTGGTATCAGAGCTGGTTCGAAGTATTTTGTTTAAAAATGGCAGGAAGAGGAAGAGGAAGAGGAGGCGGTATTGCCCAGATGAATAGAAATATGCAAGATCTACAGAGACAAGTTGTTGCGCTTGCTGCAATGATAACCCAAAGAGGAAATCAAGGTGGAGATGACATAGATGAAGAAGAAGTTTGTGAAGAGGAGGAAACGCAAGCACCACCATTAGCTTTTGAAGAAAGGATGCTTCGAGCATTAGAAGGAAAGAATGATGGGATAAGAGTTGATGTTTCAGAGTATGGTGGTAGTCTAAAACCAGAGGAGCTGATAGACTAGTCAATAGCATGGGAAAATTTTTGAGTGGAAGGCTATGTCAGAAGAAAAGAAGGTAAAATTTGCATGCACGAAATTGAAAGGTCATGCTATGTTATGGTGGGATCACCTACAGAAAGAGCGGTCAAGAAAGGGGAAAGAAAGAATTAGGACGTGGAGTAAGATGGAGAAGAAGCTAAAAGATAAATTTCTACCTGTGGATTATGCACAAACCCTTTACAGGAGGTTTCGTAATCTCGCATGTAACTTACAAACAAAGGCAAGAATACACGAGATGAGTTCTACAAGTTGTCCATTCGTGTAGAGCATGAAGAAACTGAGGAACAAATGGCTGCAAGGTATGTAAATGGATTAAAATTTTCTATTCAAGATGAGATAAGTATGCATAGGATTAAAAGCATGGAGGATGCCTATCAATTAGCCTTAAAGGCCGAGGAAAAACAAAATCGTCAAAGTTTTAGGAGATCACCTGGAATGAATAGGGGGGCCTCATCTTCCTTTCGGGACAAGCTGGTTTCAGCCAAGGTAGGGGAGAATCATCTCGTGGATTGGAAAAGCAAGAGGATACGAGACAAGATTTCCAGAATCAACAAAGAGGCAGAGGATTTTCTAGGGGTAGAGGATATATGCCAAGATAGAGGATGGGAGGTTCCACGAAGACCATTTGTTTGTTACAAAAATGTGGTGAAGAAGGGCATCGGGCTTTTGAATGCCCACATACTTATACACATGACAAAAGGCAAGGAGATGCTCCAAGAGTAAATCTTGTTGAAGCCGAGCAAGTAGAAGATGAACAGACCTCAAATTCCACCGTATGTTGGAGAAACTCGATGATCAAGAGGACAATGATTGCTCCAAGAAAGGAGGTCAAGGGGGATGCATGGCTACGTACAAATATTTTCATAACAAGATGCACTTCAGAGGAAAGGTATGTAATGTTATTATTGATGGTGGTAGTTGTGAGAACATGGTTTCAAATGAGATGGTCGATAAATTGGGTCTCGATTGTGATTGAGAAGAATCCTAACCCTTATCGTATTGCATGGTTTAAGAAGGGTAATGAAGTTATCATGATAAGAGATGTTTAATAAGCTTTTCTATCGGGAACAGCTTATAAGGATGAGATTTGGTGTGATGTTATTCCTATGGATGCATGTCATATACTAGGAAGACCATGGCAATTTGATAGAAAAGTTATTCATGATGGGGAAAAATACTTATACTTTCTCGGAAGGATGGCACAAAAATAGTTTTGATACCTCTTAAAGAAGAGGGGAAGGCTGAAAATATGCTTTCTGCAAAGGAATTTGTGAAGGAGGCAAAGGCAACCGGTTTCTGTTATGCACTAGTTGCAAATAAGGATGAACTTGTAAGTGCTCAAATACCAATAGAAACATCAGAATTAATAGAAGAATTTTCAGATGTTATTCCTGATGAGCTACCAGATGGATTACCACCCAAAAGAGATATTCAACACCACATGGATTTGATTCCATGGTCTTCACTCCCAAATCAAGCGGCTTATAGGATGAGCCCGACATTGCATGCAGAGTTGAATAGGCAAGTGGCAGAGCTCGTGCGAAAGGGGGTCGTAAGGGAGAGCATGAGTCCGTGTGCAACACCAGCTTTATTAACACCAAAGAAGGATGGAACATGGAGAATGTGCACGGATAGCAGAGCGATCAATAAAATTACAATCAAGTATCGGTTCCCAATACCTCGCCTTGATGATATGATGGATGTGCTTGCTGGATCTAATTATTTCACCAAGATTGATCTTCGAAGTGGTTATCATCAGATTCGGATCAGAGAAGGAGATGAGTGGAAAACAACATTCAAGACAGGAAATGGATTATATGAGTGGTTGGTGATGCCATTCGGGTTATCCAATGCACCTAGTACTTTTATGAGATTGATGAACACCGTGCTACGGGAGTATAATGGTAAGTTTGTTGTGGTTTATTTTGATGATATCTTGATCTTTAGTAAAACTAAAGAAGAACATTTGAGGCATCTAAGATTGGTATTTGAAGTGTTAAGGAAAGAGAAACTCTATGCAAATATGAAGAAGTGCACATTTATGCAAGAGAGCTTGGTATTCTTGGGCTTTATTATTTCAGCAGGTGGGGTACAGATGGACTCAGAAAAGATAAAGGCAATTATTGAATGGCCTACTCCACGGAGTATAACAGAGGTAAGGAGCTTTCATGGTCTAGCAACATTTTACAGAAAATTTATTAAAAATTTCAGCAGTATTGTAGCACCTATCACAGATTGCACAAAAGGAAGGGAGTTTTTGTGGACAAAGGCAACTGAGGATAGTTTTCAATTCTTGAAGAAGAAGGTGACAGAGGCACCCATTTTGGCACTACCAGATTTTGATAAAGTGTTCGAGGTTGATTGTGACGCCTCACATGTGGGTATTGGAGCTGTTCTAAGTCAAGGAGGAAAGCCAATAGCTTTCTTTAGTGAGAAACTAAATGAGGTAAGAAAGAACTACTCTACTTATGATGTGGAATTTTATGCAATTGTACAAGCATTAAGGCATTGGAGGCATTACTTAGTGCCTAAGGAGTTTGTGTTATTTACAAACCACATAGCCCTGAAGTATGTGAATACCCAAAAGAAGTTGAATAGTAGGCATGCAAAGTGGGTATCATTTTTGCAGGGATATACTTTTTCTCTAAAACATAAATCCGGAAAACAAAATCAAGTTGCAGATGCATTGAGTAGGCGTGTGACTTTGTTTACCACTATGGAAAATGAGGTGGTGGGTTTTGAAGCAATAAAGGGTTTGTATTCTTCTGATTCTGATTTCAAGGATATTGTTGAAAGACTAATTAGTCCATTGTCAGACAATGTAGGAGATGTCCTGGATGAGTATATTTTACAGGATGGCTACCTATTCAAGGGACGCCAACTATGTATTCCAGTTGGGTCTATGAGAGAAAATATAGTGAAAGAGTTGCATACAATGGAGGGTCACTGGGCATTTTGGTAAGGATAAGACGATAGCCTTGGTAGCAGATAAATACTATTGGCCAAAGCTGAAAAGAGATGTGGTAAGATATGTGGAGAGATGCCGAATTTGCTAAGTCTCGAAAGGCCATGCACAATAGAATACGTGGTCAGTATATGCACGCTACTGCTCCTAAAGGGTCGTGGGATGATCTCGAGTATGGACTTTGTTTTGGGATTACCAAAAACACAACGAGGTAATGATTCCATTTTTGTGGTTGTTGATAGGTTTTCTAAGATGGTTCATTTTATTGCTTGCAAGAAAACAAGTGATGCAACAGCGTAGTAGCAGATTTGTTTTTCAGAGAAGTTGTTCGTTTGCATGGTGTTCCAAAAACCATTACTTCAGATAGGGACACAAGGTTCTTAAGTCACTTCTGGCGGACTTTATGGAAGAAATTTGGTACTCAACTACAGTTCAGTAGTGCTTATCATCCACAGACTGATGGGCAAATAGAGGTGGTAAATAGGAGTTTGGGAAACCTGTTAAGGTGCATTGTTGGGGAAAAGCCGAAACAATGGGACTTAGCATTACCGCAAGCTGAGTTTGCATATAACAGTTCCATAAACAGATCCACGGAAAGTCTCCATTTTCAATTGTGTATGGGAGTAATCCAAATGGGGTATTAGATTTGGTACAACAATACCCGTGATGGCAGAGTCGTTGATGATGCGTACATTTGCCGAACATATACAACAATCACAGAAGAAGTGCGAAGAAGCTGCAAAATAGTAATGACAAGTATAAGGAAATAGTAGATGTGCACAGATGGAGAAAGGTATTTACAGCTGGTGAGTTGGTTATGGTATATCTCATGGAAGGAAAGGTTTCCAAGAGGAACCTATAACAAGTCAAGTACAAGAAGATTGGACCCCGCAAAATCGTGAAAAAATAAACGATAATGCTTATGAGGTAGAATCGCCAGGAATTTTGATATTTCTCCAGTGTTTAATGTTTCGATTTGTATTCTTTTCATGGGGATGGTGCGTAAAGGGATGATGTTGATGAAGTAGTAGATTGGCGGCAACAGGTTCCTATGAAGAAGAAAGAAGAAGTGGATCGATTCTAGATAAGAAAACAATGAACACGCGACATGGGAAATACAACAAATATTTGTACATTGGAAAGGACTGAACAAGAGGACAATACTTGGGTCACAGAGTCCGAGATTCGAAGTTGATGCGAGATAAATGGAAGCAGCTTTGAAGAAGACAACTTGCAGGAGCTGCGTTTTTTTCAAGCAGGGGAGAATGATGCGCCCGAATTAGCAGGAACTTGACAAGGTCATAACTTGAGCTCCGGGTGTCCGTTTGAGTCCGTTTTTTTTTTTTGAAACCACGTGTTTCGATGAGACGAACGCAGCGGCAACCAGCCCTACCGGTTGGGGCAAGTTTTCGACACATTTTCGGGCCCTAAATCCGCCATCTTGAGGCCGAAAATTAGGATTTAAGTTATAGTTTGGTTTTTTCCTATTTTTGAGCATTAGTTAATTTTAGTCTATTAATTGCATTGTGAGTTAGAAAGTTGGCAATTCCTCTAATTTAGGGATGTAGAAGATGCGTGGCAATTTCTGTGCCCGTAGGAATAAGCATGCGAACTTACTAAGAATAGCAGGTTCTAGTAAACTGCTAAAAATAGTAATTTCCGCCACCTAGAGTAGATTTAGTCAGAGTTAGCTAGAGTTTACTTGGCAACTCGAGTTGGGAGTTATTTTCCTATTTAGGAAACATTGTAATTCATTATTTGGGAACGAAGAAGGAGATCTATTTTCTTTTGGAGTTCATTTTATTGCAGTTTATCTGGTTGTTCTTAATTTGGCTACCAAACCTTCAACCTAGACTTTAAGAGTTTCAATTTTTCCACAAGTTTAAACATCAGATTACCTCTAACATTACTTTGCCAACTCATCCTTACCTCTTCCTCAAGACCATGATGTTGAAGCCACATCTTAAAGAACCTAAAAGTTCTTCCACCTACCTCATTGTTTAGTCTAGTTTGAAGGCTAATAGGACTATGATCCGAACCGATTCGAGGAAGAGCCACCACAAACCCAACTAAATTTTGAAACCAAGACAAATTTATAAAAAACCTATCCAACCTGATTTGAATCAAATCATCCCCCAATCTCCTGTTTGACCAAGTGAAGAGGGATCCTCTTAATTCAATATCCACCAAATTACAGAAGTTATAAAGTCAGCAAAATCCTCCATACTATCACTATAAACCCCGACCTCCTATCCATAAACAGAGGAGTATTAAAATCCCCACCAATTAACCAATTTAACTCATTATACTGACTACAAAAAGACTAATATCAGCCCAAAGCTTTCTTCTTCCCAACACCGAATTTGGAGCATAAATATTAGAGCAAATCCACTCAGAACCATCTAGTTTCTCTTTAAACAAAATAGCAACATGATTCTGAGAACAAAACAACAACTTACCTTCTCTATCAACAGGATTCCAGAAAGTTACCACACCCCCTGAAGCACCCACCGACGACACACTTTGAATCTCGATCTAAACCAAACTCTATTCTTCACCTCCTTCATTTTATCAATAGACATCTTTGTTTCTTGAATTAAAAGAATATCAGGCTTATTCTTCTTTCTAAAAGAGGAAAAAATATTTTGTTTATTAGGGTTATTTAGCCCCCTTATATTCCATTAGATGACCTTCATTTCAATTTATTTGGATGCTTCACATAATATGACTTTGCACATGGAGTTCACTTCATTAGAGCCATGTGACATGTCTCGCTATATGATTGGGTGACAACAATTTTGCATAGGGTTTTGGGAGACGGCCTATCAAGTGAATGGAGAAACATTCAATAATGTTATTAATATTCCCAAGGAAAATTTTAACGGTCCCTTCAAAAAATCCTTAGAAAATGTTTGGCTTAATATGTGAAAATTATCTTTTGCATGAATGACGATTATCAAGAAATCATAACATCACTATAAAATATTCTACCAAAGGTAGCATTTTCTATGCTACCGATCGAAAACATATCAGTATCATGTCATTGGGTAAAGCATAAACTATACTATCGAATGACCGTATTCAGTAAATTTTTTGAATTCCTGTTTCACGGGAATGGTGAATTAACCCTAAAATTGACTTGCACCTAGAAAAATTTAGTGAACTGGTCCTAACTAGTACCCTAAAAATTCTCCAATTTCAAATTTCAAAACCGTAATATTCATGAATTAACGAATATTCACCAATAAAATTTCCTTGAGTATTATGTTACTATCACCTAATCTCTTATCATTCTACCAAATTACTCACCTTAGTCAGGGCATGCGGGCCGAGTTCACTCTAGATTCAGTCTATGCCATAGAGCTACACAATGACACTATTATTACAGTAGGTGTAGTTTTATTACAGTAGGTGTAGTTGATCATCAAACTCAGATATATTCCTTCTCTCACATAGTATTCCTTCTCTCTTATGACACAAATGACTATAGTAGTGATGGGGACCCACATCCACTATCTTCTTGTCACCTTCCAATTTTAGAGGATTTATTTCTTGATCCACCTACTTCTGGTCCACCTCAAAATTTTCAAGGAGCAGCATCTTGATTCAGACTCATTAGACATCAAGCAGATTATACTCGCCATAAGACCCTCCACATTATTTCTTTGATTCTGCATCAAATACATCATTCCTTCATGGAGAAGTTAACACTTATATTGTGTATGAGGAGTTTAGTTCCTTAGATACGAACCACACCTTGGTTGGAGATCCATCACACACTTGGCACCTACCTTCACTTTTCCATGGTGATCCACTCTTCACTACATCTACTTTTGAGGGTTGTTGTTCATTTTATGGTGTAGGTTCAATCTTGTTTCTTAATAGTTGATGTTTTTTTGTAATAGAGAAAAGCACTACAATAATATCTACCAAGGAATTTAATGGTAAATATTTGTTCTCCGCAATCATTTTGAAGTGGAAATAGAAAGTTGGAATGCTCGTACCTAGTTTGAATTAAGATTGACATAGGAGTTTAGGTTCAAGATGACCTCCTATGAGGTGGAGGAATTGTTGTATTTTGTTTTTACATGCTTCATTATGCCATTTGTAATTTTTAACAGCTTCCTTGCTTATATCCAGATTTGAAATACCTATTTTGTTAGAAAAAAATAATTATAGTGATGACATCCAATTCCCTCAGTATTGATGACATCCAATTTGAAAATATATCCTGCACTGGCTATGTTGTTATATTTATGCAACATGCCCTTTTGGTGACTCTACTTTCAATAGACCAATGTTGTGTGCAAGGATTCAATTCTTGTATTGTGTTGATTGATGTATTATCCTTATGGGTGGGGGATTGTGTAGTTGTTGGAGCCTCACACAGAGCGGTTTCTCAGTGTATTCCACGTAGGGAGGATCAATGTGGTCAATGAAAAATGTTAGATGACGAATTATGTGATTGATATACTATGTTCCTATACAAGAGGGGGAAAACACAAATTATATTAGTCTTTTTTAGAAGTGACATGTGTGTCTATTCATGTTTTTTGTGTGCATAACGAAGTGGAGAAAAGTCAACTTGTGAAACTAACATATATTTTTAAAAAGAACATAATATAGATAAAGAGGAACATACAACATAATGTACATAAATAGGAACATATGTAAAAATATGGTATGTTGTTTCAATGTAGGAGTAAATGACTATTTTATTGGGGAACATTGTTTTAGTCATGTGGATAAATGGGTAACAAAATTATGTTATGTGTTACTTAAGTATAACATCCCTTAAGTACCTCTAAATAGTAAACCATAGAATTATTCAATCAACATATCTAATAGAAGAGAAGGCATTTAAAACAAAATAAGTTTTAAAAAAAAAATAAAGGTGTTAATTTGGAATCTATTGTTTATAGTCAAATGTAAATGGTGTAAGATATGGTGAGAAGGCGGTGGGATACTAGCATTTTGCATAAATGTAATGGAAGGAAAATGCGTAACAATTAGAAAACAAGAAATAACAATCAAACTCAGCTTTATATTCAATATATAAGAGTTTTAAGTAGGATGTTAACAAGCTCAGTTGTTTGTACATTCAAGACAAAAATGCATTTGAAGATACTTGTGGTTGCATATTTAAAATAGATAGCACTAGAAGGGTACAAAACGGTACATGCTATATTGAGAAATGCATTCTTGTGGTGACAATGGGCCATAAAAATCCAAGAGTTTATAAAATTTGGTGTTCAAGATTACATGATTTCTCCATTATGATGAATTACATGTTTTGAAGGTAATTCTCAAATGAAGCTACAATGTAAATTTCTCCATTCCCATTTTGGTTTTAGTCATAACCTATTTTTCATAGGAATTTTTTTATCCCTTGTAGTTGGAGATAGGTTTTTTCGACCTTATCCATGAGGTCATACATGATCAACTATTCATGTTCCTTGATTATATGGGTATTTAAAGGAGTGGTTGAGACAATGTTGGAAATGTTGTTACATTTCATAGTCACAGTTGATGCTAGACATTGCACATCTTCCAAAAGATCCTGTTGTTTGTACATTGCAGGTGTGTCACTTGTATGGTCATAATTGTTGCTTCCAATAGAGGGGACATAATCATTTGTATATATATCAACACTAGCTATTAGGTAACCATCAAAACATGGTAACTATTATGAGATGTTGGAGGTAGTGATCGATATTGAATCAGATATAAGTATCAACTCATAATGTTTCGGTGCAGGATCCATACTATAGCCATGAAAGAATAAAATATTGATATTTGATAATTACTTCCAATAATAATATGTTATATTAAATAAAATATTTTTAATATTAATATTAAAATATTAATATTTTAAAAATTAAGAAATATATCAAATAATATATACCCTTAAAATAATTATTAATATAATACTATTAAATTCAATTAACATGGCCATGATTGACATATACTATCAAGCATGTGTTAAATAAGAGAATACAAACACTTTGAATGACATTTCCATCTGGATGATATGTGGAATAATTTAGGAGACTTGTGATGCAAGGAGTTACATTCCTGCTTGAGATAAAAGCAAAATGCTTACTGTGGATAATCCACACGAGATTAGTGGAAATGGATTCAATCAAATGGTTGCAATAGACACAATTTCCCTATTCTAAAATAGAGAATAGGATTTTTTTTTTAAAATGATAACAAAAACATTGAAAAATCATTTCTGACTAAACCAAAGCATAAGATAGAAACAATATTGCATAAAGTAGTATGTTTGATCACCCTAAGTGCATTAATTCATATTGTGAAATTATCATTAAAGATAAAAATGTTGGTTGACATAGATTCAAAATGTTAAATTAAATCAGGATTTAGAGCTTGAGAATTCTAAATACATGAAATTATTTTGCAAAGTTAGATAGATTTTTGTAGGTGAAAGTAACAAACATCAAGAAAAGGAAACATTTAACAGTAAACTTCTCTGAATGAAATATTCTTTTTTCTGTAAATCATCAACATTTTAAGTTCATTTCTTCAAGGATTTTTTTTTAGGACAATATGCTTTCAAAGATGGATCCTTCATATGAATTCTTGAAATCTAAGTGGGGCTCCCATTTTTTATTTTATTTTAACCCCAATTTCAAAACAAATCGACATTATTTCTTCATACTCTACTAACAATTAGAAAGGTTAAAACATGGTAAAATAGAAAACAAAAGTATCATGTAGAATTTCAACTCGCTTTATGAATAACATTTGTCAATGATAATGTTTCCAATATTCACGATTCAAAATGTTCTCTTATTTTACATTATAAACACTAAAAATAGGTAATATGAACTCAAATGAGAGGCCTTAACATAAAATCATATCATTAAAAATTTCCCAAATGATCTATCTCCCTTTAAACATGAGGCCAATCACCCGGTATAAAGCCTTTGAATGCATATATAAAAAGTGTAAAAGTTTCCTAAATGTTTACCAAGTGTTTGACTAAATGAATGATTCTTATTATGCTTCATTACGTATCATAATCAGTATCTTATAGAGAAAATAATCACCTTCATAAAGAAATCATTGTGTTTTACCCAAATTTAACTACTAGGTTTTAAACATAAACAGTTCACCTTTGCTTTATTACACATTTCCATAGAGATCCAAGAAACTCAAAAAATATGCAATTTAAATTATTGATGATTATGAGATTAAATTTTCAATTTAATTAGAATTCTAATGAGACAAGACATAACATTTATCAAAAGCAAGCCAAAGTCAATTTTTTAAAAATCAAATGTTATGAATTTTAAGTAAAGCTATAGAGGACACCCATGAATGTGAATACATAAACGTAGCACCAAGATTGTGAAGTCTGAATTGCAATGAAAACCTTTAGCCTTCTTAGAACTAGGCAAAAAAAGATTTTAATAGCGAAAGATATACCAAACATGTATTCCCATGGTTAGAAGGAATACATCACACACGTTGTTGTTTTCCATGTAATCCAGATGAAGCACTTGTCATAGGTCCTCTCAAAAGGGAACTAAAGACTTGTTAGGAATTATTTGGTTAGTGCATAACATAAGTGTTTATATTTACCTATGGTAAATTACTCAATGTGAAATGTAATATGTTAGTGGGTAAATATTGGTTAGTAAGTTAGAATAATAAAACAATTAGTATTGTTTTGTTATTAAATTTTTTTATTGTTAAAACCATTCAGGAGAATTGGTTTCATGAGAAATCGTGGATTTGTTGGTATGTTTGTTATTCATCCACTCCTATATAATGGAGTCATATGTAACTGAGAAGATTGAGCAGGTTCTATGTTGGAGTACTAATAATATATTTATGTGGATTTCAAGTTTGTTTAATCTCTGTGATTCCTATGTATGAAATATGAGTTTGTAGATCCATTAATGGTGTTTTGATTTTATAAAATAGAGCATAGATTTCATTTGGTATCATATCGGGATGAGGATCTAAAAAATGGAAGTTTGAAGACATCCGGAGAAATTTGTAGAGAAAATGAAGATATGGTGGTGGTAGTTTCAACGCAGGATGTCGACACTCGATTTCTAAAAATTATAGTCATTCACCACCGATTTTCCATACTCTCCACCGATCCTGGTTTCTGCGAAGGTCCTAGTTGCCATCAACCAAACCAATCATCGTCAATTATTGACAGTCACCACCGAATCCTGAAGAAAGATGTAGACTCTGATTAAACTCTATCATCCTCTATGTTATATCAATAAGTTAGTGTGTCTTATGTTTTCAAATATTTATTTGTTGAGTTAATAAAAATATCTATAGTACCAATCAATAAATTCAATGGTGTCGATTTTCACACATGGAAAGTGAAAATTTAGATGCAACTTATGAATACAAATTTATGGAGGATTGTAAATAGACAAGAAAAAAACCATCAGATACAAATAAAGAAGAAGAATGGAAAACAAGGGATGATAAAGAAAAAGCCATTATTGGCTTAGCTCTTTCAGATTCTGAATTGCACTATGTTGAACTTGATAAACCATCAAAGGAAATATGGGACAATATAAGTAAGTTATTTAGTGCAAAAGCAATCAATGCAAATTTTTCCTTAAAAATTCAATTGTTTAGATTCAAAATGGATGACGGGGTCACCATGTCTAGTCACATTAATGATTTCAGATCACTCACTAGATAATTAGTAGAAGTTAATGCTCTTCTTGATGATGAGGATGCAAAATCCATATTATTGAATAATTTACCTCCCACATACAACAATGTAGTTTTTACTCTTGGATAGATGTCTTCTAAAAATCTTGAAGACATGGTTTCAAATCTCCTATCTGAAGAGAAAAGAACTAAATAAGATGTAGAAGAAGAAAAAGCCTTGTATACAAAAAGGAAAAATAGGAACTTTACTAAAAATTAAAGTGAATTGGAATACTTATATTGTAAGAAAAAGGACATACTACTAGATTATGCAAGGTAAAAGCCAAATATCTACTTATTGGGAAGATTACAAATGAATCTAATGTAGCCATTGACAAAGACTCATCAGGAGAAGATGAACCCACACATGAGGAATGCATATATGTGTTTGATGATATCCTCTTCTAAGTAATAACTAATTGGATGTTTGAGGCAACATAGGATAGAGGAAAAACAACGTCCTCTCGTCAGTTACCTACGATGGGGCCACATCATTGTTTTGGTGACATATGTGTGTGTTTCTTTTTTTATTTCTGCATGGTGTGTTGATTTCAGATTTTATTATGTTGTGTTATGTAAAATTAACATTATGGGGGGGGGGGGGGGGGAAATGACACAATGTATTTGTTTTTTATGGATGAATAATTTATGCACTATCATGGATTTTGATATGTAATCTCCTGAAGAGAAACAATGATGAGATCCAAGAAATGTACTGTAATATAATGATATTGTGGTTGTTGGATCCACTGGAAAACCATCTATAGTTGTGGTTGTTAGTAATCCACTGGAAAAAATATCTATAGTTGTGGTTGTTAGTAATTCACTTAGAAAACTATCTTTGGTGTGGTTTTTGGTAACCCACTTGGAAAACCATTCAGAGGTTGTTGATATTTTCCTTGATACCATCCAGATCACGAGCAACATGGAAGCAACAGTTGTAGTACACAGGGATTTTTCCTCATGTTTGCACTAAGGGGGGAATGTTAGGAATTCTTTGGTTTAGTGCATAACATAAGTATTGATATTTACCTATGGTAAATTAGTGAGGGTATGAGCACGAATAACCACAATAATTGTATATATCATATTAAGCTATTACAATAGCTATTATATAGCCATGGAGGTAGGCAAACTACCTCCTACAAACCAGGAACAAATAACCCTTTATGATATTACATATATAACAATTATAACAATTTAACTAACCAAAAACATAACTTACTGATATGTAAGCACTAATATTATAGTTTTCCTAACATTCCCCCATTAGTGCGAACATGGGAAGAAAGCACATCTCAAGGACTAGAAACAGAATCGTATGCCCCTACATACTATTGGCTTGGATCTTGCTACACATGACCAATCTTCTTCACCACAGTTATTCCCATACCAGATGATCAAACTTCCATCGATTCACCTACATACGCAAACTACACAGTTCCAACTTTCACTTCCAGTGAATGCTCTTTCACCATCCGATCGATGTTATAAGTAAGACAATCGAAGAATCTCTTTAGTCAAAGGATCACTCTCCAGTTCAGCTACCCTTCTATACGATTATTATCAGATTCCAAAATTCACATCCTCCACGTTTCAATCATAACAAGCTAATGAAACCAAACACCACTCGAAGAAAACAACTCAAATCTGGAAAAAAATTCACACCACATTCTATAAGAATCACAACATTCCTAATTGTAGCCATTGTTGTCGATCGCTGCCGCTCGATCTCAAACAACATAGGAAAGTTCCACTGCCACTGGATGTTACCCTCAAATTTAGCCGTTTAGGCGCAGAATGGAAATGGAACATTGGTGTTATGTTCCCCCACAATGTGAAATTTCCATTTATTCACACAACCAGAGAATTGAAAAGAAAATCAAATCAAACTGAAAAAGAGATGCCACCATAACAAAATGTGGCCTTGTCGTTGGTGACTGACGAGAGGCGTTGATTGCCCTCCATCTTCTATTGCCTCCCGACCACCAGCCATGCTCGCTAGCTCAACTGGATTTGGATTTGAGTATCTTTGAACAATTCACCCCATAAGATGGACGTCGTGTACAAGTGAAAATGCATCCAATTATTGAAAAGTGAGGCAATTTTTTTATATTTTTCAAACTTTTTACAATGATATAATTTAACAATGTGACCAACTCTTTTGAAAATTGACTATTAACTTAATTTTGACATGACTCTTAAACATAATAATATTACGATCCTAAGATGGCCTATCCTAAGATCACTTATTGAAATTAAATAATCAACTTCCATCTTATCTATATTGAATTTGGTACAGAATTGCACAGTGGATGTAATACAAAACAATATTATATTTTCTATATCATATTCAGATACAAGTGGCTATTATATAGCCATAAAGGTAGGTAAACAACTTCCTAGAAAATAGGAAGTGAGTAGAACAATAAACCCGATAATAGCTACGGGTATAACAAATAATCATTCATAATATATTGTTATTCTAACAATATATATGACTAACCAACTCACTAATATTCACTATAATAATAATTACCAATGTAATTATTATTCACACACGTACAAATGTGGAGCACTATAATATTGATATCCTAACATTCCCCCCCTTAGTGCGAACACGGGAAAAACACCATCTTCAACCAAGCAGCATGCCGCTCCGTAGCTTGCACATGGTCTCGATCCTCAACACTGACTGTGGGAACTACATCATCCAGGGACCGTTCAACCTATTAGATGAATACATGAATTGGGACCGTTCAACCAATTCACATCAACCATCAAATCAGTCTGATCAAGAACACTTCCTGCAATAGTATCAATGGTACAAATCATTATCATCTCGGGGACACACAAGCACTGCACTGCACACAGGAACAGGGATGCTCATCTGTTCTTATTCATCACAAAAGACACAAAGATGTCACTAAAGCAGTTTGCGGCCTCTGAGGTAGTGATGAACTCGAGGACGCTGACTGTCCTCCTGCCTCCGTTGCCTCCATCCTCCAAAAACATGCTGCTAGCTCAGTAGATTATGGCTTTGAAGCTCATCAAGTTTCACATTGAACTTTATTTTGTCTCCCCCGCAATGTGAACCACAAAATTTATTAGGACGTCGGTCACCGCCAAAAATGCATCCACAAGATGTTTTATTTTTACAAAATTTTACAATGACTCTTTTGACGATGAGACTACTTTGAATAATAACATTTGACAAAATGATACTGGATTTTGACAACACAATTATTTAGACAATGACATATATGAGAATGGAAACTTTAACACTTGACCAATTTACGACTATTACATAGAAGACAATAATGAAAAGCAATTAAAGATTACTTTTCGAGAATAGTGACACTTAACTCTTTTAAAATACGACAAAATGACAATGGTATACAAGACAATTATTCTTTTGATAAACGTGGATAACATAAACACAAACTACACAAAGATAGGAAAATGAAATTAGTTTTTTTTTTTACTTGGACAAAAATAAAAAGGACTCCTTACTTAATGATGAACGAAAAAGCACAAGTGTCTATATGACAGATCTAAATAAAAAACAAAACAAGAATTAATTGAACCGACTCAATACTTGCATACGCATAGATAGATGAATAGTTTGTGCTCCTCATTGTTAGATGGCTTGCTGGTTTGTAAAACTATTGGCAACGAAAATCAGAGATGTGAACGCAATGTGTGTAATGAAATTCGATGCAAATCAAATCCAATCCAATCTGGCAATGTCGGTCAACCATCCTGAGCTTCGTATTTGAGAGGGTGAACATCCATCAGACACGTGGCACCCAAATGACATGGCTTAGGACGTGTTAGACAGTGACTGGTATATCACAGTAAAGTCTGCGTAGAAATCCAGAAGCGCGTACACCAAAGTCTGACTGATCCTCAACACACTTGCGCTTGTATACATTCCTTCATAGAGCACAACTCCATGCACAAATCACGCCACGTATCCACTAATTTCGCTCTGATATAGATGCGTGAGACAACACGTTTCTTCTCCTTCACGTTTTTCCAGCACGCAACTCGTGAAAACCGTGGTTTTGATTCGAACTGCTGCGCTCAAATAAACTGTCGATGCAATATTCCACTACTTCAAAGGAGATTTTGACCAAGGCAGAAATGGTGGTATGCCTGGTATTGGGAGACTGGAACGTAAGCACAGGGAGTCAGTTGTTGCAATGTGGCGAGTGTAATGCCGAGTTGATCCCAATGCAATTAAAAATAAAATATGTGCTAGTATGCGTTCACGCCATGTTCGAGCTGAGAGAATTTCAGTCATGGAAAGATCTTTGGAGGGTGGAATACAATGATCTACCGTTGCAAAACACCTCTGTTGAATTCGATCTTACCAGTCCACCTCTAATCCAGTGAATTCAAAGGCGCCAAAGAAGCTTGTACCACCACGAAACTAATCTGCACAGAATCGATAGGACGCAATGCTGGTACAACCAAGACTGCGTGCTAAAACTAGTTTTGCTTACTCTATACTATCAACAATTAAATCAAATAGCTTCTATACTTATTGATCTCCTCATAAATCAGGGCAACCAAAGTTAATATAGTTTCCATCATGCAGAGGATCGGACACTGCTCTGATACCAAATATTGAATTTGGCATGCAGTAATTGCACAGTGGATGTAATACAAAACAATATTATATTTTCTATATCATATTCAGATACAAGTGGCTATTATATAACCATAAAGGTAGGTAAACAACTTCCTAGAAAATAGGAAGTGAGTAGAACAATAAACCCGATAATAGCTACGGGTATAACAAATAATCATTCATAATATATTGTTATTCTAACAATATATATAACTAACCAACTCACTAATATTCACTATAATAATAATTACCAATGTAATTATTATTCACACACGTACAAAAGTGGAGCACTATAATATTGATATCCTAACAATCTACACAAAAACAAACTTAAATGCGAGATTTATAATGTCTCGCGGAGAGTTCAATTAAATGAATACTCTACAAAAATAACTCCTTAGACTCCAAACAATTATATGAATTGGAGTTTTGACGCTGATGAACAACAAAATAAATATCAAACCTAAGCTTATAACAAATATTTATAACAGATTGACAAGGATTTGGAACTTCCACATACTCGATGAAGTCGAAGACATGAAAGAATCAAACTCGCAGGTTTCTAAGACAAAATATGAACAAAATTGACGATGTTTAGGGGAGTCGACACAATGCACAAAGATGACCGACTGAAATCTAATTAGGTGGTGGTGCTTCAAAAGATTTGATTTGCATAAGACGTATATCCACTGAGTTCAGAGTTTGGATCACCAATTACCATCAGTAGAGTTGTGGCATGTTTGATCAAATTATTGTGAAGGCTAAGACATGAGGCTAAGTTAATGCAAACAAAATTCATGAAGGAGACACGTGGTGTGTGCTGGTGATGTGTTGATTCATTTTTAAAAGACTCAACCAGATCTCTTTGTAGATAAAACAATACACAACCAAATTGTGTTGAGGCAATAGAAGGTCTCCAACACTATCTATTCACTCTGATATTAGTGCATAGATGTATCCTTCTAAGGAATAAAAGACTCTCGATTCTGATACGTTATATTTTTTAATATCAGAAATGCAAAAGTAAATCAGAGTATTTGAGGATCAAACAATATTGATCTAGACAAAATTGGAGTGAATTAAGGATATTGATAGAATCCAACGTGCTTGCTTCTACAGCTTCATGAGCATCCAGACGCCTTTTCTTTCAGAATAAATTAAAACTGTATACGGTCACTCCAAACTATGCCAAAGAATGAAGAAACTATAATCTTTTATCACTCGGAGCAATTCAAATTTCATGTCATTGCTCCTTTTTAATTCTCAAACAACCATTATGCCCAAGATGAATGCCACTCTGATAACAAATGAGGGCATGAGCACAAAATAACCACAATAATTACATATATCATATTAAGCTATTACAATGGCTATTATATAGTCATGTAGGTAGGCAAACTACCTCCTACAAACCATGTAACAAATAACCCTTATAGTTATAACAATTATAACAATTTAACTAACCAACAATATGACCTATTGATATGTAATCACTAATATTATAATTTTCCTAACAATTAGTTGATGTGAAATGTGATATGTTAGTGGGTAAATAGTGTTTAGTAAGTTAGAATAATAAAACAATTAGTATTGTCTTGTTAATATATTTGTTTATTGTTAAAACTATTTGGGAGAATTGGTTTAATGAGAAAACATAATTTGTTGAGATGTTTGTTATTCCTCCAATCCTATATAATGGAGTCATATGTAACCGAGAATATTGAGTAGTTCTATGTACAGTAATAATAATATATTTGTGTGGAGTTTGAGTTTGTTAAATCTCTGTAATTCCTATGTATGAAATCTGATCTTGTAGATCCATTAATGATGTTTTGATTACATAAAATAGAGCATAGATTTCGAGACTAGTGGATAGATATTGGAGGCATTTTATTAAAGTGCACAGTAATTGAAATAAAATTAGTTAGTTTTTTAATCTTCCCAATATTTCCACTTCTTGTCAATTTGTTGTTTTTTCAAATGCTAGAGGATGGTGGCATAGTCAGGAAAAGGCCACCTGAGTTATTCAAGATCTATACAATATTACACCTTATGATTTTCTAAGACTTCCAAGAGGCACACGAATAGAAGCTATTCACTTTCATATAGGTTGCAAACTATATATATATTTGTTTATTTATTGATATTGCATGGGTAACCTTATAAAAATTGTATCAAACAAATGATTGGAAGGATACATAGTTTCAATAAGTTGGATTGCGAAAATTAAAGGGATTAAAGGATCTTTACCATTACTTAATATGAACTTGAAAAGAACAAAGCATATTTGATAACCTTACCCTAGCCAAAAGAGATGTAAAATGATGTCCAATATCTAATTAACCTAGTACTTACAAATCCTCCACATAAACACAAGAAAACAAAAACTAAATGGATTAAAATTACAGAACCTTAAAATGATTAACCCCTTCATAAACTATAGAAAAAAATAAAAATAAAGCCATGTCTGACCTTGGAAAAGTTGCATCTTAACAACTACAAAAACAAATAAATATGGTGTCTATGAACAGGGAGATCATTCAATCTAATCCAGAAACAAATAAAGAAAAGGAAAGACCAATTTTGATCTCTGAAAAAAAAAGACTCATTTACCACACTTGTAACCTTATCCAATATAAAGATCAGCTTGAATGCAACTGAAAATTTGGAGGCCGCGCTTTCTTGTGAGTGTAAATCTCTATAGCGGTTTCCATTTCCTACTGTGCTTCCCGCAACAACGAAACAATCCAAAAGAAAATAAGATGATTTAGGGCCAAATCCAACTTCCTCCAAACTATAATTGAAGTGAAATTGGTAGGGATTTCCATTAATGCAAAGTGAAGGACAACTGGAGATTGCACAATTTTATTCATTGAATGATTAATTTATATAAGTACCCACCAGTTGTATACAGAAAATGGTGTTGGAAAAATTTACTGCCACTACAACTAGTAAGGGAAAGACACAACAAGAAACACAAATAAAAAACACACTAATAATATATAATATATTCGATTTAAAAATCTTTTACAATCTCATAGCTACTGCTCTATTTTCCTTTTTGTTTCTCTTATTATGTCCAATCTTCTATTTATTTTTCTTACAAAAAAAATTCCCTCTTTCTCGAGTTGTTGCTCTATAGTTTTCTTTCTCTGTATTAGCCCTCTTTTCTTCTCCACTGTGCTACTCCACACTATTTTTCTCCTCTCTCTTTGTATTCTCCTTTGAGTTGCGGCTCTATTTATTCTGTGTATATTTCTTATCATACTACAAATACATTTATATAACCTTGTTTACAATTTATAACATTCCCGTATATTAAAAATATATTTGTCATTTTCTACAAAAACTATACCTAGAAATATATAAATATAATATTCATGGGCCCCCACAAATATTCCACGGCAAAAAAATAAAGATCGGACCCAAAAATATTTCATGCAAAAATGTGAATCACAGGACTCTCACGTCCGCGGGGAGGAGAATGAGGGAAGGATCACATAAATCCTCCATGTGGAAGGGAAAAAAGTGGGGGGGGGGAGTTTAAAAGTATCAATGACCCACAATATTTAACGACTAAAAATCAATTAAGCCTGCTAGAATGGTGGTTGGAGGGTAGAAAAATAATAGGTTTAAATTATGCGGGAGGGAATCGAGGTTACCCTCATTAAATTTTGACACTCCCCTTAAAATTGACCCAAACAAAAATTAATCTCTAGAGTTAGACAGTCCATCTATGACGCCAAAATTTTCTCTCAAATGCTCAAACCTTTCCTTTGACAATGGTTTGGTAAAAATGTCACTAGCTTCTACTTTGACCTAGCAAAAATTGAGCTCAATTTCTCCTTTCTCCACCAATTCACAAATGAAGTGATATTTGATTGCAATATGTTTTCTTCTGCCATGAGAAACTGGATTTTTAGACAATGCTATAGATGACATATCGTCACAATAAATCACAATACCTCCTTGTTGTTTTTCTTGAAAATCTGAGAGGATTATTTTTAACCATATCATCTGACAAGCATTTGAGTTTGCTGCGATATAATATTCTTTTACAGTAGGCAAAGAAACTGCATATTATTTCTTCAAAGCCCATGAAATGGCTCATGATACAAAATTGAACACATTCCAAATGTTCTCTTTCTATCATCAAGGCTACTTGCCCAATCACTATCTATTTATCCAACTAATTGAAAAGTATTAGTAATTGCATATAAAATTCCGTAATTTCTTGTTCCATTCACATACCTCAAAATACGCTTTCCTGCTTTCCAATGAGACTCTTTTGGTGTCTCCATAAATTTGGAAATTAAGCTAACTACATACATAATGTTTTGTCTTGTTGCAGTTAAATACATCAAGCTTCCTACGATGTTTTTATACCTTGTAGGATCCACATTGCTGCTGTAATATTCTTTGGTAAATTTTAGACTTAATTCAATTAGTGTAGATTTTGGTTTACAATACAACATTCTGAATCTTTGCAAAACTTATTTTGTATGCTTTGCTTGAAATATAAAAATTGCCTACTCTATTTGTTTAACTTCAATGCCAAGAAAATACTTCAACAATCCAAAATCAGTCATCTCAAATTCCTTCTTCATGGCTGATTTAAATTCATTAATTGTTTTTTCTGAATTTCCAGTAAAAATCAGATCATCTACATAAAAAAAAACAATTAAAATCTCACCATTGTTTACTTTGATGTAGAGTGTGGGATCACTACTACTTTTGCTAAAGCCATTATTGATCCGATAGGAATCTATCCTACTATACCAAGTTCTTGGTGCTTGTTTCAAACCATAAAAAGCTCTTTTCAACTTGTACACTTTTCTTTCATGCCCTGGAATTTCATAACCAGGTGGCTGGCCCACATACACTTCTTCTAATACTCCATTAAGAAAAGTTGATTTTACATCTATTTGATGGAATTTCCATTTGTGATGAGTAACTATGAAAATAATTGTTCTCACGGTCTCTAATTTTTTACTGGATAAAATGTTTCATTGTAATCACGGCCAAGGTTTTGTTTATATCCTTTGACAACTAATCTTGCGTTATGTCTTTCAATTTTTCCTTCAGGAGTAGTTTTGGTTTTATAAACCCACTTGACTCCAATTACTTGCTTTCCTTTAGGAAGATCTACTAGCTCCCATGTATGATTCTTTTCTATTGCATGCATTTCTTCATCCATTGCTTCACACCATTTATTATCTTTAATTTCTTCTTCATAATAAATAGGATCAGGTATTGCTGAAAGTAAAGCAAAATTAATCATTTCATCTTCATTTTCTTAATACCTTAACTAGTCATATATATCTCTTGTACATTCCTCATTCTTCCTTGTTGCTGCAATGAGTTAGATGATGATGAAGATGCTTCATTTGCTGGTCCTTGCATGCTTTTTGGTTGCTTCCATTTGAAGATTCACCCCTTTGTGAAATGGGTGTCCAACTTGGTACATTGTTTGCTCTTCCTTCTACTAGTTCAGGCATAATGATAGGTGCATTTTAATTTGTTTTGGCTTCTCCACTACTTGTGCATCTTCCCAAGATGATTCCTCAATGAATTTAACATCTTGATTGATTATCAATTCCTTAGTAACTGGATTATACAATCTGTAAGATTTTGATTGCTCACTATATCCAATAAAAATTCATTTTTATCCTATGTTATCCTACTTTGTTCTTATTTGCTTTGGCACATGTGCATATGCCACACATCCAAAAAATCTCAAGTGTTCAACACTTGGTTTTCTTCCACTCCATGCTTTTTGAGGTATTTTGTTCCTCACACTCTTTGTAGGACATTTATTCAATAGATATATTATTGTCCCAACTGCTTCTACCTAGAATTCATTAGATAATCCTATTGCTTTCAACATGCTCCTTACCATTTATTGAATGGTTCTATTCTTTCTCTTAGCTATGCCATTTGGATGAGGTGTATACCTTGCTATGAATTATTTCTTGATCCCACACTCCTTACAGAAGTTTAGAAACTCATTTGATAAATAATCCCCCCACTATCAGTTCTCAATGTCTGTATATAATGGCAACTGTGATTCTCAACCACAACCTTAAACTATTTGAATACCTCAAACATTTCTAATTTAGTTTTCAAGAAATAAATCCATGTCCTTCTACTGAAGTCATCAATGAAAGTAATGAAATATAAACTTTTAGACACGGAGGGATTTTTCATGGGACCGCACAAATCTAAATTTATAAGCTTAAGAGGTGAGCTTGTTCTCCAAGATTTACCTCAGGGAAACACATGTCTATGTTGCTTCCCCAATATGCATGCCTCACAAAATTTGTCTGGTTTTTCAATAGGAGGAAATCCTTTAACCATTTTCTTTTTATAAAGAACATTCAATCCACCAAAACTCAAGTGCCCATACCTGAGATGCCATAGAGTAGATTGATCAATGATTATTGTCTTGAATGCTACTACACCTACTATAATTTACATCCTCAAAGGAAAAATTATATTTTGTGTCATCTGGTTTGTTGCAATCAACTTGTTGCTTCCACCTTTATCATATAAAACACATTCTCCATTCTCAAACTTCACCTTATATCCATTTTGGACAAGTTTCCCAATACTAAGAAGATTATACTTCAATCCTAGAACAAAGAAAACATTATGTATATGCTTCTTGTCTCCTTGCTTGGTGAGAATGGATACAATGCCTTTACCCATCACATGAACTTTATTGTTTATTCTCATATTTACTTCAAATTTGATTGCTTCATCTATATTACTGAATATTTCCTTATTTCCACACATGTGGTTATTATAAAGCACTATCCAAGTACCATACTTGCTTGTTTCCTTGCTCAGCTACATTGCAAGTTAAAAGGAAAGCTCCACTCATTTCCTTCTTCTCTAGTTCAACTTATTTTACATTAGAGAAGCTTGCATTATGATTATGATTTCTCAAATCATATTCTTTCTTTTTCATTCACGACATAATGCCCAAACTTCTTACAATAATAACATTGCACATTTGATTTATCATACCTTTGTGAAGAACCACCTCTGGAAGTGTTGTTGCTCCTTCCTCTACCTCTTCCTCTTTCCTGTGGCTCTTGATAGTGGTTGTGACTTCCACCTTCTTGCTGGTTATTAAATATTCATGTTCCTTTCTTATATGATCATCTCCCCCGCCTCTAACATTTTTGTTTGTTTTGAAGGCTTGTTCATTGGATGATCTTGTTTATCTACTCATTCTCTATTCATGGGTTTGCAAAGAACCCATTAACACTCATTTATTTTAAGTCCTTAGACACTTATATGGCTACCACAACTGAGTCAAATCTGATGACAAGGCTTCTCAATACCTTCTCTATGATCCTGTGCTCTTTTACCACATCACCATTTGTCCTCATCTGATTGAAAATGGTCATAGTCCTTGTAAATAAGTCATTTATAGAATCTGAGTCTTTCATGATAAGAGTTTCAAACTCTCTCCTTAACATATGTAATCTTACATATTTTACTTTATCATTGCCTTGATATGTATTATGCGAGGTGTCCCAAGATTGCTTTGAGTTAATAGTTGTTGTTATCCTTGAAAATACTAAATTTGTGACTACATTTTGGATGTAGTTTAAATATTTAGCATCCTTTCTTCTATTTTCTTTTAAAAAATTCTTTTGTGCTTAAGTAAGAGCATTAAATACATCCTAGTATGCTACCTTTGTATATCCTCCTTCAATTAGTTCACATAGCTCTTGAGAAGAGAGAAAAGTCTTCATTTTAATGCACCAAATGTCATAGTTCTTCCCATCAAATATCAAGGGTTGTTTCCAGCAGTTGCTTCTAGAAGCAATTACAACTCAACGTAGAAAATAAAAACTCAAACCCACGAGCTACTAAGCCTTTTGTTTTCTCTTATACCAAACTGTTGGAAAAATTTAGTGCCAAATGTAACCAGTAAGGGAAAGACACAACCAGAAACACAAATAAAGCACACACATAAAATATATTATATTCAATTTAAAATCTTTTACAATTTCAGAGTTGCTGCTCTATTTTCCTTTTTGTTTCTCTTCTTGTGTCCAATATTCTTTTTCTTTTTCTTACCAAAAAAATTCCCTATTTCTCGAGTTGTTGCTCTATATTTTCTTTCTCTATATTTTTCCTCTTTTCTTCTCCACTGTGCTACTACACACTATTTTTCTCCTCTCTCTTTCTATTCTCCTTTGAGTTGCGGCTCTATTTCTATTCTATGTATATTTCTTATGCTTATGCATATACATTTATATAACCCCCTTTACAATTTAAAACATTCACGTATATTAAAAATACGAGTTTTCCTTTTCTATTAAAAATTTACCTAGAAATATATAAATATTATATTCATGCCCCCCCACAAATATTCCACGACCAACAAATAAAAACCGGGCCCGAAAAAATTTCATGCAAAAAAGTGAATCCCGAGACTCTCATGTCCATGGGGAGGAGAATGAGGGAAGGCTCATGGAAAGCCTCCACGTGGAAGGAAAAAATGCGGGGGATGGGGGTGAGTTTACAAGTTTCAACAGACCACAATATTAAACGATAAAAAAATAATTAAACCCATTAGAACTATGGTTGGAGGGCGGAAAAATAACATGTTTAAATTCTGTGGGAGGGGCTTGAGGTTACCCTCATTAAATTATGACAAATGGAAGAGGCTATTTATGACATGTCACAAATTTTTGTTATGTTTAAAATATAGATAAAATAATATTGTTTATATGTCTCATTCAGATTCGTTGGAGATAAAATTATCCATTTAAATTAATCATAAAATCTGAAATATGACTAGAAAAATATTTTGACCTGAAAAAAAAAGAAATATTTTGTTTCAAAAATGAATTAAATATTTTTTCAAAAACATTAGCTTTCAAAAACAAATCACAGCTGGAGACTTTTATTAGTTTATGGGATTCAAAGTATTTGCAAAATGAAATCTATAAAACATCCTTTGGTAGTATGATAAGAATTCCCTTTCAAGAAATGTCTACAAAAATACGTGTGTAATTTAATTCTCTCAACATCACAATGTATACAAAATGTTTTACACTCAACATATCAATGATCTTATTTGAGAGTGCAAAGACTAACCTAATTTTGCTGGATCTAAATTCTGCATGACCTCTGAATCTCTTGGTCACTTCTAAGGAGATTGCAATGGATACATATGTATGTATCTTTATCTTTGCCCATTACACACTAGAAATGTAATAACCTTTTTTCCACATTTCAGTTAGGAATAATATCATATCCAAATTCATCATGCATTTCTAACTTATCCACATTTATCTTTATGGCATTTTCTTACAGCACTAGAATGCCCATCTTGGAGGTAGAAAAAGGTTAATAACTCAAACAAATTGAGATCATCCCTTTTTTTACCACTGAATAATGAGCAAATACAATATATTTTTAACTGCTTAAGAGAAATCCATTATTACCATACATGAGTAAACAAAGGCTTCAAAATAGTAAGTGGAATCTAAACCACATTCTATGGAGGAATGGAATGAGTTTCCATGTTTGTCATAATGATTGAAGAGAAAATTCTACTAAAAAAATGTATAAAAAAATCTACTTGAAGCATCATCCATAGATGCTAGTGAAGAGCCATTTTTGAGCATTGTGGTAATTTGGTTGGAAGAATTGATGTTAGTGAAGAGCTCAAAAATAATAATTGATGTTATGTGCTCTACATGCACCAAGAAAACATATCCACACAACCACTACAAGTTTAATTGGTAGGTTAATGGTAAAGTTTAGAGTTTCCTCAAGACAACCAACATGACCAAGAGTGCCCACTACTAATAAAAAAATTAAGCATACATGGTCAGGATATGTTCAAAAGTGCTTCATTACTTCAAAGAGTTTGATAGGATCCTTGAAAAATTTATTTTGTGCATAACCCACAACCAAAGCATTACATGAAACCGCATCTTTTAGATGCATTTTGTTAAATAATTGAAATGCCTTGTGTATGCTTCCACATTTTGCAGTCATGTCTATTAGGGCACTTGCATCTACATTTGGAAAAAAAAAAATTTCTATTATGCTTTGATGTTTGTCCATGCCCTACGCTAAAGCTTCCATTTTAATTGTTTGGGAAGATGCCGACAAAGGTAGTGGAGTCTATCTTTACACCTACCAATTGTAATTTCTTGAATGTTTCCAAGGACTTATAAACAAACTCATTATGTGCATATCCTATAATCATTGCAATCCTTAAGACCACATTTCCTTTAGCCATTTTGTCAAATAGTTCACATGTCTTGTGCATACTTCCACATTCTACATACATATCTACCAACGCATTCACAACTAAAACATCTGACAAAATTCTTTTTCCGTAGTGTTTTGGTGGATGTCCATACCCTATTTCAAAGATCCTTTTCTAATTCAAAGGAAAAACAAGGATTAACCCCACTACATGTCATCACCCCCAATTTTTTGAGTGTGAATGCCTACTGCCCTCAATTTTCTAAGAAATATTTTGTGTTTCTTCCCTTAGTATTGAAATATTGTTTCCCCAAAAGAGAAAATTGTAAAAAATCCTTGCAATTTACCAGAAAATGAAAAGCATACCAATTGGCCCTAGAAACTCAAGATAATATGAAAGCGCGGTAAAAAATAGAAAAAAATCTCAGCTTACTCAAAAAGTGCACAATTTTTTTTGTGAAAAAATTGAGGTCCAAATAACTTCTAAAAGAAGTAATTGAAGATAAATGGTAAAACTAATCTTGTTTACTAGAAAAAAAATCTAGTTGAAAATCAAATAAACTCTACTGCTTCAATTCCATATTATAACTGGTATAAAATGATGACTGAAGGTTAATTATGTAGTAATTAGGAAAATAAAACAATGAACAAAATGTTTAATGGATAAAAGAGGGAGATGGGAACAACATGTTTTTTCACATCTCGGAAACCACTAAGACAAACAAAGAGTGTATTCAGGAAATTAAAAATCTTGATGGTGAGATTTCTACAAAGGAGAATGATATATCAGAAACCATTATTACCTTCTTCAAAAAACTATTCCTTGAGGAAACCCAACCTAAAATAGACTCCACCAATGAAAATTTGATTCTCTTTAAAGATGCCATAAGTGAAGAAAATAATAAATACCTTACAACAATTCCGTTAGAAGAAAATATTAAGGCTATTGTTATGATGATGGAGGGAGAAAAAACCCCCGGACCTAATGGGTTTCTAACATTTGTTCTTCTAAATGTATTGGGACATTGTGAAGAAATAGGTGGTGACAATGGCAAAAAAAAAATTAAAATCAAGATATATGCTCAAACATGTCAATCACACTTTCATAGCTCTTATACCCATAATCCCAGTGCTAAATG
Organism: Taxus wallichiana var. yunnanensis; assembly: GCA_018340775.1. Classification (NCBI taxonomy): domain Eukaryota; kingdom Viridiplantae; phylum Streptophyta; class Pinopsida; order Cupressales; family Taxaceae; genus Taxus; species Taxus wallichiana. The sequence continues at coordinate 412,075,931 of CM031242.1, read as the reverse complement.
ACTTGGTGAATTCAGTCCCATTAGCCTCTGCAACACTGTGTACAACACAATCTCCAAAATTTTGGATTTCCGAATGAGGGAGGTTCTCAGTAATTTTATATCTCCAAATCAGGGTGCCTTTGTTCTAGGAAGAAAAATCCTGGACAACATCTTTTCTATACATAAAACTATTCACTTAGTCGAAAAATCCAAAAGGGAAGCGATGATTATCAAATTAGATATGTAAAAATCATATGATCAATTATCATGGAAATTCCTGTTCCGACTTCTTCAAAATTTGAGTTTTGATCCTCACTTCATCAAGTCGATTCAAGCTTACACTACCACCTCCATTTTCTCAGTCATTATCAATGGAAAACCTCATGGATTCTTCAAAGATGAGAGGGGTCTGAGGCAGGGTGATCCATTATCACCTTTCCTCTATATCATTGTGGTAAATACCTTGATTAGGTTGTGTTCAAAAGCCAAAAGTGAAATAATAATTGAAGGAGTTAAGGTTGATAATGGTGTCGATAACCATTTCCTTTAATAATTCGTGGATGAAATGGTTCTTTTGGGCTAGGATTCTATTTAGGAAGCCCTATCTTTCAACAACATTATGAGGAGGTATCATAGAATCTCTCTGGATCTACTTTTTTGAAGATTGCATAAGTGAATGATGGGCAGAACACATGAAAAACATGACCCGACTGCGCATGCGGAGTGGATAAGTGCCACTGCAACAGTTGGCCCAGAAGGAGCATGCTGCGGTAGAAGCTTCTAGAAGCACATTATGGTAAAAAGTGGAAAGCTCAAGCCTGGAGGAGCATGCTTTCATGGACAACCACATTCAGACACTTGGCATCGGATCTGAGGCCATTGGAGGATGAGTTAGCAGTCCAAAAAGGCTATATATACAAGCACCTGTAGAAGGAAAGGAGAGAGATAGATAGAAGTAGAGCTTTGTAGAAATACAACAAGAACTTTGTTATCTTGGGTAATTTGGCTTAGGAAAGGATGTATCAAGGGTATGGGGTTTATAATTTTCTTTTGAGAACCTAGCCACATGAGTCCAGTTATAATGCATGACCGCGGTCTGCTTCTCATGACATTCTATAATGGCTCCATGAATGTAATGAGGTTACCCACTCATATGAATATGAACATTGATGATTCTAAAGCATACATCTTTCTCATAGTTATTTTTCATTTATGTTTATGACTAAGTATGGATGCTTGTACAACTTCTTTCTATTTTGGTATAAGTTATAAAATATGTTAAGCTCTTTCTATCTGGAATGACTGCAAGGATCTAGAAGCCATTCTGAGCTCTATGGTGCTTGTATGTCTTACTTCCTTTCAAATCTCTTAAACACAGACCATAGATTATGTTTCCCACTAAACTCACATAAAAGAGATACTTGACACCCGCGCGTGCCTCGGGTGAGTGCCCAGCACCCACTGGGTGATAGGTCGGTGCACATGGGGTTCCTTTCTTTTGTGATAAGGGTAAAAATGACTACATCTTGGTTCCGTTTCCGGGACCTCTTTTCGAAGTTGTAGTGGGAAATGGCATACATCATGATCTAGGTAATGAGTAATGACAAAATGTTTAACTCTGGAAAATGTTGAATTATGGTTCAAGAGCATAGAGGATGAATTTTCCTAGAGATTCAACACTGGACCTGAGTTTGATGCACATAGATGGGTAGAAGAGAACCTCTACCATGATTTATTTGAAACATTTTTCCGTTATTTCCCAGTAGAATTGTATGAATGGCTTTCAACATATGCATCTAGATCAAGATGGTATTCTAGATCATGCACGTGGACCTAAGAAGAATACCAGAGGTTGCAGGATGCAGATCTGATGTGGACTCATGTTGTGGATCATTGGTGGGAAGGTGTGTTGGCTAGCTACACTCTAGAGTATGTTATTTCCACATATTCTTTCCCGGAAGTTTCTGAGTTTGAATTTTTGTGGGAGCCTAGAGGATCATTTCTATGTGTTATCCCTCTATCAATGAAGATCTTGATTTTTACTTTGAGTTTAGAGGCATTTCCAATGGCCAGCTAAACCATTCTGAGTGTTGGGTGAGGAAGCTAGGGTGGAGCAAGATGGCAGATATTATGATAGAGAAGGAAAGGGAGAAGAGATGGCTCAAGTATAGTGAAGCACGTGAAAGGGAGATTGCTAGATGACATGAGGCTGCAAGTGTGATAGATCTATGGAGGTAGACGTTGCGGGAAGGAGTTGAGGTTCACGTGGAGGACGTGGAACTTGAGCAGTCTATGCTACCCCATCTTGGCAAGTGTGTAAGAGAGACCCCTTCGGCTTCTGATGAGATTTCATCGTGCGAAGGGAGAATATTTGTTGGCACATATCTAAACCCACCCAGTAACCAAAATATGGTGCTTGGTTTTCCAGATCAAGGAAGGAGTATCATTGACCCAGTTGGTATCAATGGAAGTGATAGATCTACCCCTAGGAGGTACAATTTTTCAGTTCCCACTTCTATGGCTACACATATTCTAATATTTAGAAGAGACTTTGGACAAGGAGAAAGTATACAAGCCTTTGGTCTCGCGTTTGGGAGTGGCACATGGTACAATAGTGGTAGTGGGGCATTATCACAGACTTTCGCCGCACAGTTCAATACAACCAAGGGGACACTTAGCACGACTACTACAAGACCTAGTGGTTTTGGTGGGTCAAGAGGAATAGGACCTGGTGGACCTAGTGGTTTTGGTGGATTTAGTGGATTAGGAGGCATATGACCTAGTGGATCTGGCGGCGGATGAAACCAAGGCTCTAGCTCAGAGGACAAGGGGCACATCCACCCCCTCAATTCTTCTTTGAGATGTATTTACATTTTCCATATTACAGAGGTATTGAAGATGTTGTAGAACATGTTCACAAGTGTGAGCTGCTATGGCGTGCAAAGACGATCAAAACCTCGGAGTGGAAGGCTAGTCAATTTGTAACAACATTGTAGGGGCGCACACATAGCTGGTATAGGAAATATGAACCTCATCAAATGGTGGTGGATTATATTGCTTTAAAGAATGCCTTCTTGTAAGAATTCCACATCCCAGAGTTTGAATAGAAGAGCATTAGTGCCCTGAAGGAGATTCAACAGGGAATGATAGAGAATGTGCGGGAGTATGATGCGTGCTTTAAAAATCTCTTGTCTAAATTATCATATGATATTCACCCTTCACAGCATGCTCAGTGGTTTTTTGGGGGGTTGATCACACCTTTTAGAAGGGCCTTATTTCATAAGACTTTCATAGACCCATGTGAGGTGCTAGAAGTTGCTCTATTTTCCGAGGTTGTTGGCATTGTTGACACTAGTATTAGCCCATTTTTGGAGGCTCAGATTGTTGTTATCACTAAGCAACTAGAAAATTTGTCTACAAACTCAACCCATGAGACTCGCAGTGGTTTATGGTGCACAAAATGTGAAGTAGAGGGGAATGTCAAGGGAAGTTTCCCCCAGAGGACAGTACGCACCGTGACAGTAGACTGTGAAATTTATCATGGGGACCATGATGTAAGAAGGTGCCCCTTGTTACAACGTGCAATCTGGAAGAATGTGTCTTGCTACTATAAGATCTACACCTCTACAACCCATGATACTAAGTATTATAGGCTCATCGATTAGATCCATGAGGGCATTGATCATGGGGTGCACTAGACTAGCATTTCCAGTAGTTCAAAGAGTGATGATCACCGTTATGAAGAGCACACAAATGGAGACGCATGCGGAAGGGGATTTCGTGGAGGATTCCATGGTCATGGTAACCGCGGGGAGGAAGAAGTGAGTTCCCACGTGGAATGTGTTTTAAATGTGGGTCTACATAACATTATAAATGAGATTACCTAGAGCTATTACAGTGCTCATGGTGCGGGAAGAAACACAAGTATGAAAAGTGCCCTGAGTTATTTGAGCACATGAATCACCAGTAAAATAAAGACAAGGACGTTGCAATGGTAAGCATTAAGAAGATAGACACACAATGGATGTCATGGGTAACACGTGATGTAGGATTAGAACTTGTTTTGGTAAAAACAAGAGTAGAGGCCATGCACGCAAAGGAAATACCAAGGAAAAGGACCTTGGTTTAAAGAAAGGAAGTACTGCATGGAAAGTACCCAGATCCTGCTCATCAGAAGGAGGTATATCAAGATACCATGGACATCATTCAAAGTTTACAAGGAGAAATCCAGTATCTAAAGGAGCAGTCGAGGAGGGAAGAGAAAGGAAGGAAGGTCGAGGCCCCAAAGGATGAATTGGATGAGGTCAAGGAAGTATTTAAAATGCTAAGGCAAGAGAATGTTATTTCATTGCTAGGAGCATGGTTAAGGGAGAAGGTACCATGCACTGGAGAAGAGCATGAGAGGTAGGTCCTGCATGAAAACCTTCCCCCTCATAGCATTGAATATGACAAAGAGATCACATTGGATGCATTCGTAGATGGATGGCTCCTTAGTAATATCCTCATTGACACAAGCGTGGAGGTCAATGTTCTCACATTAGATGCTTGGCATCAAATGGGAAGGCCTACATTACATCCATCTTCGAATGTGATATATAGGGCAAACAAAACAAAGGCAATGCCCACTAGTGTTTGAAAAGATGCGGCTATCACTATCCAGGGAACTAAGTTTACTAGGGACTTCGAAGTCTTGGTGCTCGCCAAGGCAGACAATTTCCCAGCACTACTTGGGTGCCCATGGTCTTACAATAAAATGTATACCTTTAGTTCAACAAGGGGTACATCGATTTGGAAAATAAGGAGGAACAGGTCATTATAACTCTGGCTTATGGGAAGTCGACACCCTATACTAAACCCTTGGGGGAAGAGGTCCTAGATAGGATATATGTGTGCTCAATCAGGGATCTAGAGATAATCCATCCTATTGATGGAGTTATCCATTTTGAGGATGCTCAGTTAGTAAGTGACACCACCAGTCTAACATGTGATAATTGGGCACATGGAACTTATGAATTGATCATACGGTAGTTGAGAGGATTGGTAACAAAAGTAACAAAGGCACGTATAGTTTGATGCCTAGGAGGAAAGGAGCTGCCTAAGTATTCAGGAGGGGCCTTCCTTGAGATATTTTTGCAGGAGATGGAAGCTTTGTGGAAGGAGGAGAAGGAATGGAGGGGGATGTTAAGTTATGTCTTGCTTGGCACAACGACACGGTGGTGGGCTACACATCAGGAGAGCCTTTTGGAATTGCACAAGGTGAGAATTGCTCTCTTTGTCAGGTTTTCTAGAAGCAACATGCCCACTGCCATTAAGGACTACCATGGTAAGGAACCCTCTTTCCACATCCAAGTTTGTGAGAAGGTCTGGAGAGAAGGTGCAGAAGCTTTGCCACCGTCCCTTTGGGTACACAAGCTATATTCTACACTGCAAGGTTGTGTGCACGCATGGTACATACATTAGGAGACACGCCACCAAACAAGAAATTGGAAAGAGCTAGCGGCTGACCTCGTTCAAACATTTGAGTATTGAAGTACCAAGCCATCAGTTTATAAGGCATTGCAGGTTATCAAGTACCTTACCATGAGGGATAGTGCCAGGGCAGAAGATAGGTTGTTAGTGTTGCTAGGTGGACTAGGTTTGGAGGTGTGCTTTGAAGAAGAGGCAGAAGAAGTAGAAGAGATACAGCTTGAGCACACATGCTTGGAAAAGGAGAAAGGGAAGTTGGTATATATTATTGATGGGGAGGAAGAAGAGATCTTGGATTTTAACCATTTTGTAGGGATGCGTGAGGTAGTGGACAGTGTTGATGCTCGCACACACACCTACCATGAACCCTTAAAGACAAGAAGGTTAACATCGGCTCAGAAGAAGAACCTAAGGAAGCTATCATTGGAGATTACTTGTCAGAGAAGGAAGTCTCTAAGATCATTTATCTTTTGTACGAATTTGAGGATTTATTCTCGTGCGGGTACCATGAGCTCAAAGGCATCCACCATTCCTTGGGGGAGATGAGGATAAAGCTAAAGGACAGTGCATGCCCGGTCAGGAAGAGACCCTACCGGATGAATCCCAATTTACGCGTGAAGGTAAAGGAAGAGATAGAAAAAATGATAGCTTTTGGGATCATTGAAGTTGTGGAAGAATCGGAATGGATAAGTTCGATGGTAATCAACATCAATAAGGATGGGCGGATTAGGATCTGCGTGGATTATAGGGAGATGAATGCAGTTTTGTGTCATCGATCCTTTTCAAACCCCCTTCACTGAAGAATTTTTAGAGGGAGTCACTGGGTGTGAAATCTATTCCTTTACAGATGGATTTTTAGGGTACCACCAAGTTTGGATTATAAAGGAAGACCAGGAGAAGAAAAATTTTGCCATTGAATGGGGAAGTTTTACATACATGGTCATGCCCTTTGGGTTGAAGAATGTGCCTGCTATTTTCTCACGCATTCTTCAAGACTTCATCCACCTTCATCCACAAATTTCTTCAGGTCTATCTGGATGATTGGACGGTGTATGGGCTAGTAAACAACCGTTATGATAATTTAAGGTTGATATTTGAGAGGTGTCGACAGTTGAGGATATCCCTCAACATTAAGAAGTGTGTATTTTCTACACCTTTTGGGACATTATTGGGGCATATCATATGTAAGGAGGGCTTGCTAGTAGATCCTGCCAAGGTTGTAGTTATTGTGGGATTAGGGGAGGCTACTAGCTAGAGCGCAGTGCACGGATTTCTTAGGCATACGGGGTATTACAGGAAATTCATCAAGGGGTATGCCAAGATCGCCACGCCTGTAGAAGAGCTACTCAGACATAAAAGTGCCTTCCATTGGGGAGAGGCGCAACAGAAGGCGTTTGACACATTAAAGGATAGGCTCGTCACCGTGCCTATATTATGTTTTCTCTCTTGGAACAAGCCCTTCCATGTTCATGTAGATGCCTCAGGAACCTCCATTAGAGTAGTGCTTGCACATTTAGGTGAAGGAATTTGATGATCATCCTCTGTGTTTTGCAAGAAGGAAGTTGAAACCAACAAAGCAGAATTATAGTATGACTGAGCGCGAAGCATTGTCAATGATCTACGTGCTTTTCAAGTTTAGATAGTATTTGCTGGAAACACCCTTTATGTTTTACACTACCACATGGCGTTAAAGTACCTGGTGAACAAACCCATTCTACAAGGGCACATATGCCAGTGGGTGTTGTTATTCCAAGAGTTTGAATTCAAGGTAGTTGTGAAGCCTAGAAAGAGTAACTGTGGACCTGATCATTTTTCAAGAATCAATTCAGGGGAGGATGCACAAAGTATTGAATAGATAATGCCAAATGTGCAACTATTTAGGTTATGGCACACACCCTCGGATTTGGAGGAGATTGTAGTATTTATAAAGGAAGGTGTGGCACTGGAAGGGATGAAGGCATTAGAGAAGAAGCAACTATCCATATGCGCCGCGCCCTACATGTTGATCAGTGGGGACTTATACAAGTTAGGGCGTGATGAAGTTTTGTGTAGGTGTGTACTAGAGCATGAGCACCTCGCCATCATAGAGGAAGCACATGGAGGAAGTGCGGGTGGAAATTATGCAGGTGATGCCACCATGTGTAAAATTTTAATGGTAGGATTGTGGTGGGAAACTCTGTATAAGGATTGCAAGGACTATTGTAAAGCATGTGACCATTGTCAGCACATTGGCAAGCCAAGAAAGAGAGATGAAATTCCTTTGCACCCTATCCCTAGCGCTAAACCTTTTGAGAAATGGGCAATAGACTTTGTAGGTCCTATTACACCAACAACACGTAGGACTGGATCACGCTATGTAATCACTTGCAAAGACTATTTGACAAGGTGGGTAGAGGCAGCCCCAACTAAAGACTACATGAAGCCACATCGGCAAGATTTTTGTGGGAGAACATTATCACGAGGTATGGATGTCCTTTAAGTTTAACCAGCGATAGGGGTACACATTTCTTGAATGAGACTGTGAGGATCCTGTTAGTAGAGTTCATGGTAGCTCATCACAAGACTACCCCTTATCACCCACAAGCAAATGGAACCGTAGAAGTATTTAACAAAATACTGAGTCATACCCTGACCAAATTTTGCAATGTCGTAAGACAAGATTGGGATGACAAGGTATCAGCCGTATTATGGGCTTATAGGAAAACTTATAAAAGGCTGAACAAAGCCACACTATTTCAATTGGTGTTTGGCATAGAAGCTATTATGCCAGTTGAATTCATGTTACCTTCTCTACAAATTACGCGCACAGGAGGGATGGCTGATGAGCAAGTGATGGAAGAGAGAATTGATGAACTGATAAAGTTGGATGAAAGATGATCACTCACCAAGTGGAGCCAAACTATAGAAAAATCATGGCATGATCGCCACATCAGAAATAAGAAGTTTGAGGTTGGGTAGATGGTCTTGTTGTATGATTCTAAGTTTATGCGCCATCCTGGGAAGTTGAAGGTCCATTGGTTAGGTCCCTATAAAATCTCATACATCCTTGATTCGGGCGTGTGCCAGTTACAAGTGCTGGATGGAACAAAATTGTTTGGACACTTCAATGGGAGCAGGTTGAAGCCCTATTATAAATAAGTCTTCTTGGTGTTTGTAAATAAGGTAGTTTTGTCAGTTAATTTAAAATTTTCTTTATGAATTCCTTTTCTTGTGTTTCCCTTTCATGTTGTTAATTTGTTTTGCACCTTGGGCGGTAACCTTATTACTTTTTGAGTATTTTTGAGTACGCAGAGGACTGTGCTTCGTTTTAGTGTGGGGTGGAGTGATGTGAAGGAGAGCATGGGTAAAGTGCCAAGGAAGTTTGTGTTGAAAATCTCGGTTGAATGTCCATGTTGAAAGAGGTGCATGGAAAGAAAAGATGGAAAAGGATGGTTGGTGTCAAGATAAGGCTACTTTCAGATCCCACGTACAAAGGAGGAAAAAACACATAAGCAACATGAGGTAGGCGAGAGAAAAAATCAGGACAGTAGTAGTTCCTTCAGCACTAGTGATGCGCGCACAATATTCTCCTGTCTAGATGGATTGGGTGCACGCCAGAAGGTTGGAGGATTGTCCACGCAGGGTTAGGCGCGTGAGTTAAAGCGCTAAAGTCAAAATTTGTTCAAAAAATCCACATTAAACGTGAAAAGTATAGTGGTAGGTGAAGTAGTATTTAATGCTTAAAAAGAAAAAAACTATAAATAAAGGGCTGAGGCATTTCATTATTCACTTTGCGTATAAGGAGAAAGAAGCACTTTTTGCATCTTTGCAAACTAGGGCTTCCAAAAATTGATTCATGTGAAGAAAAATTTAAAGAGATTGAGCATGAGTAACTAGTTTGGATCTACGAACCAGAAGGAATGGATTCCACGGGCATGAGAAGGCACCATCTTGTGAAGGGATTATCTCAGTTAGGGTTTGAATAACTAGGGCGCGAGTTTAAGGAGTTTTCCTCAAAAATTTGGGATCTAAGGTGGGAAAGAGTGGAAGAATAGAGTTACAAGAAGTGATTGAAGTGGTAAGAGGACCTAAATAATAGCACCCAAGAAACCAGTTAAAAACACCCTTTGAAGGGAAAGGGCAAGGGAAAGGGCAAACAACAAGAAACTACCGCACATACAAACAAAGAGTGGTATGTAGAAATGCAGTACCCAAATGGAGTGTTGTTGGGGAAGGAGTGGGAGTCCCACCTAAGAAACATGTATGTAAATTACTACAATCATCATACGAGCACAATTGAGAAGGAGATGGAACTGGAGTTAGTGCGCCCAAAAAATAAAAGGACACCAGAGGGTTTTCCCATCTATAACGATGATGTGAAGGTCAAGTTAGAGAAGGAAGGGTTATTGCAACTCTTTGAGTTGCCCTACTTTGGGAAGCCTGAGCGGCTATATCAATGGTTGATGTCGCGTGTGCATGAAGACTACTTCCATTTAGCAGGGCGCAAGATGTGCATTACCCCTTAGCTCATTTCACATTTCACAGGACTCATCTATGAAGGAGACAGGTTGGAGGATGATTTAAGCGAAAAAGAGGAAATTAAGGAGACTATCGCCGCCTACACATACAAAAAGGGGTCAAGGTACTATGATATCACATACATCAAGGACCCGGTAATGAAGATGGCTGCGCACCTAGTGACAAAGTTAAATGGACAGGAGAGATGGACCTAGGTCAATAAGCCATGGTTACATGTTTGTAGGAAAATTTCAAAGGGCACCATCTAAAACTTGTCTGCATTAATCACGGATGAGATTATCAGCTGCACAAAGGAAGGTGATAGAATCCTTTTTGGTAATGTCCTACTAACCATTATGTTTTTAGAGATTGGAGTATCTGATGCATCGAGAAAAATTTGTGTGGGAGTACCCTACTGAGGACCCTTCGCTCAAAAAGAGATTTGAAAAATACACCTATGACACTATCACGACCGTGCACAAGGTGCCCTTGGAGAAATGGTATACATGCTTGAGGAACACGTTCACGGCAGAATGGAGGATTCTCGAACACTTCCCAGCGGCCACCAAAGGAGAAGCTAAATTTATTGTGTACCAACATTTATTCCTAGGTAGGTTTAGACTAATGGATGAGACATAGATCCCATGGAGCAAGATCCCCTTTTCCTTCACAGCTTAATACTTCCAAGCGAGGGTAAACAGGTTCAAAGAATCCAAAAATTTGAAGTTGGACCTTGGTAATCTGGACCAAGACCACAGGGAAATGAGCAAAGGGTTGGTCTACCCTGGAAATTTCACATAAGTGGAGAGGTACATGTCACATGAAGTTAAAATGACAAGGCCCATGACTTTTCCTATTGCAAGAGGATCCACGGTGCGTGTATACCTCCGCATAAGACCCAAATCTAAGAAGGGCACATATCTAGAGAACGAGGTGTTTATACTTGAGGATCTAACTGGCAGGAAGAGACCCGCACCCAAACGGAAGGAAAAGGAGCCAAAGAAGAAAATACCAAGTGTGGCGGATACACGGGTAATAAGTTCCCCTGGGACAAGCGCCATAACAAGTATGTATTCACGTAAGAAGAGGCCCATAGTCAAAGAGAAGACTCGGAGCCAAAAATCCATCGAAAAGGAGTCCTTGGGAAAAGAAGAAATAGATTCACCCACACCGGAATCACCGGTAAGGAAGAAGCGAGAGGATAGAAGAGGAGACCGTCTCGGAAGAAACTGGGGGTTTGGACAAATACATAGGTGAAGAAGATGATGATAGTGGGAAGATGAACCTAAAAAAGATCAAGGGCCACCTATTTTCAACGTGTATGATTCAGAAGAAGAAGGTGGAGAAGAGGAACATGGGTTCCTTTTCGTGCGATGCAAGGATAGCCAGGAGGGGGAAGGCACCCAGGACATGGGAAGGCGAAGGCTCCAAGCCTTACGATGGAATAGATAACCAAAGTGGCAGAGAGAGAAGAAAAAAGAACATTGAGACCTTGGTGGAGGAGAAGTTGGAATGCAATGCTGAGCCGGTGTTGAACAAGGATAAGGACGAGAGCGCGAAAAAGGACCACGACAGCACTGGAGGCCCCATTTTAACTGTAAGTATTCCTAAGGGCACGCACATGAGAGGAAGGTGCGTAGGGGAGGAGAGGTCAAGGATGGGTTATATTTGTAGACACCCCAATTTCACATCTATCTTAAATCAATTAATTCCCCTTCCTCATTTCCCACAAAAATACATTTCGAATTAATCAAATATAATTTGATTAATTATCCATTTCAAAATCCAAAAAATAATCTAATCCTCATCACATGTCATTATTCTCCATGTTTTTTCATTATTAAATTAAAAATTTAAATTCAAATCCTCACCCACCCTTCATGGTCCCCACTCACCTAAAATCCTCCACTTATGAATTAAAAATATAATTCAAATCCTCACCCATTCTTCGTGGCCCCCACTCACCTAATCTTGCACACATTTTCAAACCACTCATCTAATCTTGCCCACATTTTCAAACCACTCACCTAATCTTGCCTACATTTTCAAACCATGATTACTTAAATTAATCTAAGTTAATCACTCCCCCAGGCTATAAATACAACCTTATCCCTCCCCTCTAAACACACAGAGAATAAGCTTGCATGCCATATCTAAGTTCTTGCATCCTTTGAGCAAAAAACATCATTTTGCCTCGTCCTAATGCCAAAATAGTCTCATAATCATTTTTCCCATCTAGTGCAAAGTAAGAGGATCGTTGTTGCAGGAAGGTCTTGCTCCGTCTTGAAGAAAAACACCTACATATCACAAAATCAGGGCTCAATCCAAGTTTCCTAGCCCATTCTGAGGTTTTCTACGGAACGCGAAGGAGGAGGTACGATTATTGGTATTTTACTTCCTTGTTAGTAGTGTATTTTTCATAGCTTACATTCTGGCACGCCCGGTTACTTTCGATCTGTTACCATTAATTTCCCAATTAGTGGTTTTATCTGTTCTTTGTTTATTATTGTTCATTATTATTTCCTTTTCTGTTCCTTATGGTCTTCTTTGGTTAACCTTCACGCTTTGGGTAGTGTTTTTGTTATGTGGTGTCTTGTGGTGTATCTGCAGGTTATAGCAACAATGAAACTCTGAAGCTCATCCTGTCTTTGATCTCCTTGGTGCTTGGTGTTTAGTTCCCAGTTTTGATTTTGCTATTTACTTGTCATCTGTAGAAACACATGAACTAGCCATTAGTTTATCATCTTACTGTCATGGGACAACCAATCCGAGAAAATGCATTTATTTATTTACTTTTGCTAAAATAACTGCTTTGTAGGAAGTTAATCATTTTATTTTCTTTTATTTTAATCAATCCTTTTGTGATCTAACTATTTATTTCTGTTTATTATTATTTTTTAACCTTGCTGTCAAAATTTTAGCTTCTCAGGTGAAGTACAGAAGTCAGAAAATTAAAAACCAGCTCCCGGGACATTTTTCTCACGTTCAAAATTTTCATTCAGAGTGCTACCGTAGCCCATCTTCCGGACACCATAACTTTTGCTCCCGAACTCGGAATGACTTCATTTTTTTAACGAAAGGTATTGAAAATATTTATGCAATGAAAAAATAGTTTTTAGATTTAGACTTACAAAAAAATTGATTTCATTTCTTCTAACACCTGTCTTTTTAACAAAAAACAACAAAATTATAGTTTTTTTTTAATTCTTATTTTTATTTTATTTCACGTAACAACCTCACGCGTATGCTCTTTCCTCGCACTTCAAAAGTGATCTTGGAAATCAGAAACATGAGGCCACTCGGGATCTGCACACCAATTTTTTTTAATTTTTAATTTTTTGCCTTACATTTCAATTTTCCACGACATCACTTCTAAGTAACGTTTTCACCCTCTTCTTTCATCGTTTTTCTTTTTTTGTGAAAATAATCATTATCGCTATTTCACAATCATGATTAATTACAATAATTATTAATATTTTTTTTTTTAAAAAAAAAAAACTATTCCAATTGTATCCGCGTATGCTCTTTTCTTGCGCCATCAAGCGATCTGGAAAATCAGAAACGGTCATAATTTTTTAGTTTCTTGTTCTAACATTGCAGGATCCTCTAGCTTTGTTTTTCAACTGTCATTTTAATAATTATTTTCCTTTGTCATATTCTTAATATTTGTTTGGTCGTCGGTTGTGTATGCTCTTTTCCTGCGCCTTTGAGCGATCTGGCAAATCAAAAACAACCACGATCACTTTTCTAACATTTCATTTGCAGGATAACTACTAATTTGTTTTCTGTAGAACCGTGTTGCTGGAATATTTTCAAAAACAAAAACAAAACAAAAACAACAAAAATCCCACAAAAATACCACCATTCAAAGACAATTGTTTGAAACAAAAAAAAAACGCTCAGGTACGCAATTATTTTATGCTAGTGATTTATTTCAAGTTGGAAAGAACCCTGCGTTTAATCACTTCATCATATTGTTTTAGCACGTAGACGAGGTGGATTTCATCACCACCAAAGCTACACCGGTGACGTGGACTTGACTACCACGCACCAATAGCATTTGCATCTGCATTGCACTTTGAGACCTCGTCTCATCACAGCGTTCAGTATTTACCTCGCCGCTGCTCTTCACTTACAGGTAATGTTGTCGTGCAGCACATGCGAGTCACGCCTAAATAGCTGTAACAACGAAGCCTGGGCATCGTCCCTGTAAATCTTCAGGGAGTTATAAGGACACCATACACATTCATCCCTCCATCACCTTCCACCTTTTCCAAACTTGTTCTAGACGTGGTGATTCACTCCGAAACAGGCAAGTAAGAATTGGTGAGTCTCCTCCAGTGCTCTAAGGGCTCCCCGTACCAATTTTGTCCCCGTACAGAATTAGGTATATCAGGACTAGGGTATATCGGAGGACGCATCTTCTTGGAGTAATAAGATCCTGCATCCACCATTTCACAGCATACTTGTATGATTGCATTAAACAATGATCATTCCCGAAGGATCTACCTCTTCAGCCAAAACAATTTGATACACATGACTGCTTGTTGTTTGTAAACAAAATAGTTTAGCATTGTTTTTATCATAAAACTTGGCTAATATCAATGTGTTTATTGTAAAATTCAAATCCTAATCATGTTCCACAACACCATTTCTCAACCGATTCAATACCAAGCAAAACATTCAAACAATCCCACAATGAAGATCAAAACGTCACACTAATTTCATTAGCCTACTTCAGCCAATAACAACTCCACTATAGCTTTTTTTCAGCTATATCCAATAGATATTGAGTGACTTGCGTTCACTCCTTATCTCATCAATTGTCAGAACATCCTTTATAGCTTGTTTCAAGCTATATCAAAATGACATTGGGTGACTTGTTTGAGTTCACTCATTATTTCATCAGCTGTCAAGTTTAACAAAATCCCATCCAACACAAATCCCTTCAAATCTCATTTTGAGTTCGCAACTGTGTTGAGTCACTTGTTTGAGTTACTCTTCCTATCAAAAATCCAGAGCTTGTTTAAGTCAAACCAATCAACATATTCATCATAGCTTGTTTGAGCTATATCTCACTTGTATTGAGTACCTTGTTTGAGTGTACTCCTTACATTTTCGTCTGCTAAGCTTGTTTAATCCAAACCAATCAAGATATTCGTCATAGCTTGTTTGAGTTATATCCCACTTGTATCCCGAGTAGCTTTTTTAAGCTTTCTCCTTATAGCCTTACTTGTTAAAACTCGATTGAGCCAAAATAAAAATCACAATCAATAGGTTGATTTCTTCATCGCACCTTTCTTCATTCTCCCTCTCTTTCAAACATGAAGAATTCACGAAAAACATCACACAATGAGCTATTAGAACAAATTAATAAGATGACAACACAACTCTCTCATATGGCTACCCAAATCAGTGAGCGATCACCCAAAAATCCGATCATACAACCTCACGAAGAAATCAGTTCACGTAAAGTCCAACGTCAGTTTACCCCCCTTGGAGAAAGTCTCTCTAGTGTTTTTCATCAACTAAAAGAGGCTAAACTGATAAGATATCCAATTACAAAACCCTTTGTCAAAGGGGAAGCTAAGCCATGTTGGTACAAACCTAACACATACTGTGACTTTCATCGCATTGATGGTCATCACATAGATAAATGTGTGTGATTTAAGAATTACGTCCAAGACTTAATTGACGACGACGTCATCTCTGTAGAACTTGATGACAATGCTCTTGCAACCAACGACACATCCAATACCACAACTTTCCATGAAGAGCTGACTACTATCGAAACTCCTATATATACTGAAATTCCACGAGATCATGACGACAACAGTCAAGACTCTCTAATTCCAAACCAATCCATATCTTCTTCAAATTTCCTTCCATTAGTTCAAACATACATTGAACATGTTTTGGACAACAACATTCTTCCAACATCTACTGAGCACTTGAACTTATTTCAAGACACTCTTTCAACCCAAACATACATTGAACTTGTTTTAGACAACATCATTCTTCCCACATATACTGAGCACTTGAACTTATTTCAAGACTCTCTTTTAGCCCAAACATATATTGAACTTGTTTTGGGTGACAACATTCTTCCAACATATAACGAGACCTTTATCTCATTTCAAGACTCCCTTTCAAACCTTGATATTACTGTAGACACTAAAAACGAGGTTTCATTAACAAGTACCATTAAGTTTGATTCTATCATTCCAATATTGGCTCTTATGCCTAACATCTCTAGCCTTGTTGTCGAAACACAACCACATCGAGTTTGGCCACTTGTGACAATGCAACCTATTGTGTCCATCATGCTTTCAACAATCGATCTTGCAGGAATCTCATCACTAATTATTCTCACCTATAGAGACTTCTATGTGCATACATTCTATGAGGTAAGTATACCCAGGAATATCTTTACGCCACTTTTTCCATCTTTAATCATGAATCTATCCTCAAAACAATCAATTAATGGACAATTAGAAGCAACAAACCAAATAACACAAACCATCATTGTCAACACACATGGGAGCTATTGGCTTAACCAAATCTATCCCACTCTTTGGGCTTACCATGCATCTTATCACACACCTATTGGAGCCACTCCCTTCTACTTTATTTATGGTTGGGAAGCTATTTTACATGCCAAGGTTGAATTTTCATCCTTCATAATATCCTTCAAAGATGTAATCAATAAAGATTATTATCAACAGTCACGCCTTAATGAACTCGAGCTTCTTGATGAAAAACGACTTGATTCCCTAGATCATCTTCAAGTATATCAAAATCGGCTACGACATAGCTACCATAAAAAATTCAAACCTAGAAAGTTTAAGGTCAATCATTTCATTCTCAAAGAAAATCAAAAGAACACACCCAAAGAACGAGACAAACAAGACAAATTTGAGCCCAACGAAATCATAGATAATTTTGGGTTTGGAGCTTATAAATTGGCCTTTGACATAGGCCAAGATCTTGATGAACCAATGAATGCAGTTCATTTAAAGAAATTTTATCCTTAAGATGTTCACTATTCCAGGATACAACGTGTACATTGTTCCTTTTGTCTTACTTATTTCCGAATAATTTAAATTCATTCATTTCCATTGGCAGATATTTTCTTTATCAAAATCACATCTTCATATTTATCATCATGAGACAAGTGCTAATATAAATCCTATTAAGTTTGTGAGCATCATACTTCTTCCACTTTCAGTCACTTTCCTCTATGGTCATACCTAGAAGCTTACTGATGGTAATATATCCCCTTCTAATACATTCTCTCTTTCATAACAAAGCTCTAAACTTCGTTACCCAGTTCATTTGGTCGTCCATCTCAGTCTTCGGTGTTGAACCCTCGCGTCCTACTAGTCGTGTGGGGCTGAGATTGGGGGCAGACGTTTCTTCCCAAATACAAAGCACTATTGTAAAAAAAAAAAAAAAAATCCATCAATTCAATAACTTATGAATAATTCATTGTCACATCTTTCATCCTTCATAGTCTTTGGTGTTGAGCCCACACTTCTTCTTGGTAGTGTGAGACTGGGAATGGAGGAAGGTGCCCTTACTCATCTACGTCTTGTCTTTGGTGATAAACCCTTGCCTCTTACAAGTGGCATGGGGCAAAGCGTAGAGGGTCATTCTCATACAAGCATAAAAACATTACAAAATATTCAAAATAAATAAAATAAAACAAAACAAAAAAAAAAAAACAAAAAAAAGAATTCACTCGCCTATATTTTGCCTTCGGTGATGAGCCCTTGCTTCTCACTAGTAGCATGGGGCAAGGCATAGGGAGTCATTTCAAATATATATATATATATATATATATATATATATATATATATATATACAAAATCGTAAATGCTTTACAAATTATAGAATCCCCAAACATGTAATTTAGATGCCTAAGTGAAGAGAGAACTATCCCTTAACCTCATATCTTATCAATCAGCAGGCCACATAACTGTCTAAGTCTAGCACATGACTCATAAAGTGAAAGTCATTTTTGAAACTGGTTCAGTACCGTTATGAAGAATGGAGTCACAATTTCCCAAAGGGATTGTCCTTAGCATTTGTCTCTATACTCATTATCTACCTCTTGCGTCCTTCTTGATTCTCGGTGATGAACCCACACATCTTACTAGTTGTGTGGAGTCAAGAATGGAGCTGGAATTCTTTTCATCATATCATCACCACCATATCCTGCCAATGGAAAGCAAATTTGTGTTATTCTGAGCATAAGTTACCACACTGAACACGCTACATACGAATAATATCCTGGTTTATCGCCTCTAAAAAATAAGTCTGCACTCTGGGCCATAAATTGCCACTCATAGTGTAAAAATCTACCAACATTTGAAAATCGTCAAAAATCCAAAAATAGTGTAAAAATCCCAAAATCCAAAAAATCGTCAAAAATCCAAAAACATTTGAAAATCGTCAAAAATCTAAAAACAGTGTAAACATCCCAAAATTCAAAAACATTTGAAAATCGTCAAAATCTAAAAACAGTGTAAAAATCTCAAAATCCAAAAACATTTGAAAATCGTCAAATTCCCAAAAAAGTATAAAAATTCCCAAAAAAAAAAATTAAAAAAAAATTGAAAATCGTCAAATTCCCAAAAAAGTATAAAAATCCCCCAAAAAAAAAAACATTCAAAAATCTCCAAAAAATCTAAAAAATTATAAAATTCAAAAACAAACATTAGAAAATCCAAAAATCCAAAAACAAAAACATTAGAAAATATCCAAAATATAAAAACATATGCAAAATTTTCAAAAGACCAAAAACATCCACAAAATCGTAAAAACTCAATAAGCAACACAATTCATCCTTTGAACTATTATCCCAAACAAATGGTCCAACCACCTTATGACTACCAATTTCAAACCACTTCTCCTCGCGTGAATCCTCGCTTGGGGAAAATCCGGCTCTCATTGTTTCCTTGTTTGATGAGACGACCCAATCCCTTACCCCGGCAGGGGCACATCTAATCAATCATCATTGTGGAACACGTTAGGGACATGTTTACTGGTTCTTGTGTTGCATTATTAGTGGCAAATTATTAATGATTTCTTGTATCTTGATATATTACAAGGGGCATCTTGATTTTATTTATCCTGGTGTTCTCTGTAATATTCTTATGTTATCTGATTGCATGTCGTACTGGGGCATCATACTTTCTTGATGGCCTCTGTCTATGCTCTCTTCCATTTGCATATCATACTGGGGCATTAAACCTTTTTGATGGCCCATGTCTATGCTATCATGCATATTACAGTCTAGTCATCCTGATCTTTTATATCACGATGCATCCTGTTATGTGCTATATTAAAATTAAGATGCTTTTCGTCACGTGAGTATCTTCCTGCATGATCAACATCTTACTTTACACCCCATCCATTCACCCATACTAATGCATTCTCCAGGTTTGCGAATCCTACTTGATCACACGTTGCGGTTGCGAATCCTACTTGATGATCTTTCTCAAGTAGCATTCACTATCCAAAGCAGCTTCTTCTCCCCCCCACCATGATCACCATGTATTTGATCCATTCATTCTCACTTCTCATTTTTACTCATCCGCTGCTTATACCCATATTACCCTTCTCACCATTCCTATCCCCTCTCACCCATTGGTATTCTTTCCTTTCACCCTTTTTCTTCCCGCTTGACAATCTTACTTAATAACCCCTTCTATATGGAATCCTCAGTGGAGGTTTACCCTCTCCCTAAGATCTTCTCGTTGTAGAAGCTTCTTCACCACCTGCCCTCTCATCAAATAACCATCACCACCAAACATATCTTCCAACTCCACCTCTTCTACTTCCCATGCCCGCATCATTACTCTCACCACGTGGGCATCCCAATTAAGGATTCCCCTCACACTCTCCACCCTCCACTGCATATATTCCTTCATCCATTCATGTTACACTCCTTTGTGTCCTTTCTTTCTTATTATCACCTCATCTCATATCATATACCACTTAGGCATACCTCACTCACTCTTTTCTCATCCTTCCCCAAATCCACCTTATGCCTGGTCATCCTACTTACACGCTCTCGTAGTATGGCAAATTCACTTGAGGGTTCCCCTTCAGTCCATTTTGTCATACCCTATTCCCACCAACTCTAACATCATCCTTCTTCTTCCTCAGCTTGGCGATCTTACTTAACCATTCCAGCCACATGGCAATCTTACTTAATACTTCCACTTAAGGTTGATCTGCCCTGTGGCCTTCCTCCATCCCATCATATTTCCCCCTTCTTATTTCTCCCACCTCTCATCGCGATCATCTTCTTCACCCTACCATTCCACCCCTATCCCCAATATCATTTTGTCTTTCTCTTTGCATATCATCCCTGTCGGTTGGGTGACCCTACGAAACCTCTCCAGCAGTATGACGATCTTACTTAAGAGATTCTCTTAAGCATGACATGTCATCTTACACTCGCCCATCACTCTCCAATCTCACCATCCATATTTCCTCTTCATTCCCCATCATCACATCTTTTTCCCACCACTATCACCCTCCTCTGCTTGGCAATCTTACTTAACCACTCACCCGGCATGGCGATCTCACTTAAGAGTCCCTCTTAAGGATGATCTGTCTCCTTGCCTTTCCCCATCACTACACACCCTTCACCCTTCATTTTTTCTCGGCATTCCCCATTATCACATCCTTTCACCTCCTTTTCGATTCTCGCAAACACCACTTCTCGCTTGACCATTTGTCATCTCCAGTTTTGCTCACATGGCAATCTTACTTCACCATTTTCGTCACATGACAATCTTATGTCAGGGTCCTCCCTACACTTAACTTGTCATCATGAACTTCTCCCCACCTCATTCTTCGTTCACTTTGTTGATCGCTTCTTCCACCTGGTATCTCCTATTACCCACTTTTTCCTCCTACTATTATCCTTTCTCCACATATCCTCTTACAACATACAACTCATCTCTTCCACCTACAATCACATTCTTTTCCCCCATTTTCCCCTTCTTGATCCATCACCCTTCATACCGTTTCTTCCCATTATTTTCATGTCTTGGTTCTTCATCCTCACCTCGTTCATCCTCATCACCCGCATCCTCTCCTCACTTTCACTTAGTCCCAACTCATCCCTCCCATATTCTTCACTCTTTCCACTTCATCTTCTCAAATTCCCCCCACATTTCTACCCACACACACATTCACCATTATTGTTAACACTCCTATATCATTCTTTCATCATCATCTTCTCTTCCCGCGCTAATAATTGTCAATGGGTTTTCCCTAAAAATTATCAATCCTCATTCTGCACGACCTCATTCACTCCCTTGGACCTTCTAGAGTTTCCCTTCATTCCTTCCCTCCTCTAAGCCCACCACTCATTGTCAAAGGGTTTTCCCTAACGTCCCTTTGTTGGTGTTACCCTTTCCAGTCCTCATTAGTTTTCTCCTTTTCTTCATTTTTTCTCTCACCCTTCCCCACCACTCATTGTCAAGGGGATTTCCCTAACGTCCCCTCATTGGCATTTCCTCTTCTATCCCCCATTCTCTTTTCTCTCCTATTCTTTTCCCTCACTCCTACCCTTTCTTGTCGCTTCTTACCCATCTCTCCATCTCCTCTTTGCCCTCTTCAATATCTTTATTGTCTTCATCATACATCATTTTCCTATTTTCTCATCATCCTAGTATCCTCATTTCATGCATCTCCACATCTTTTCCAATCGATGTCATTCCTCCCCTCTTTCTTCTTTGAACATTCCTTCTACCATTCCCTTTCCACTTATTACCCCCTTTCTGTATTCCCTTCCTTCTCCATCATTTTCTTTGTTATCCTCTTCTCTCTCCCACCCCTCGTCTTATTTCCCTTCCCCTATATCATCTTCTTCCCCTTTTTCCATCAC
Source organism: Taxus wallichiana var. yunnanensis (assembly GCA_018340775.1). Classification (NCBI taxonomy): domain Eukaryota; kingdom Viridiplantae; phylum Streptophyta; class Pinopsida; order Cupressales; family Taxaceae; genus Taxus; species Taxus wallichiana. Next base: position 412,054,081 of record CM031242.1, on the reverse strand, counting down.
GTTTCCTCCTTACATCCCCATCGATAACCTGGTTGTTCAGTGTTGTCCTGTCTTTTTTATTATCCCACTCTCCACATGCATCTCCATACGGTCTGTTCCATCTTCTTTGCCTTAGTCTTCCTCGCAATGACGCGATTCCTTCAATCTTCTCCTTGTATTCGTTCTATCTTCCTTTCCTCTCCCCTAATTTTCACATTTCTTCTGACCACTTCCCCTTTTCTCTACCACCCCTACCTTTTCGTTCATTCTATATATGTTTCTCTTCCTTTCTCTCCTCTTTTTCACACTTTCCTCACCCCTCATAGTTTCTTTTTTTTCTCCGTTCTACTTCTTCTTTCGTCCTCTTTCCATTTTCCTCCATTTCACCCCCTACTCCCACCTCGTTTTCTCCTTCTTATTTATCCTTTCCCATTTCCTACTTTTCTCAGCTCTCTCATTTATTTCACTTCCATGTATCCCTCTTTACTATCTCTATTGCTTCCTTCATTTTGCATCCCTTCACCCTCTACTCTGTCATTTTCCTCTTTTTGCCTTGTTTGTCCTTCATCATTCCCTTCTTCCCCTCTCATCCCTCTCTCTTATTTCTACCTCTTTCATTCCTTTTTTTTCCCCTCCCCTATCTCCCTTACTCTTCTCATAATCAACCCCCAATCCTATCCATTCCCTTTTCTCTTTCCCACATGCCCTCACACCTAGCATTCAAGGTCGATTGAATCCTTTCTCCATTTGCTTCGTGTGGTCATTCCAGTCTCTTCCACTCCATTATCATCCTCTTCTCCTCCGAATCCATTTCCTTTCTTTTCGAGAGTTATGTCATATATTTCATTCTCGTCAGTCCTCTCGAGGGGGCATCACCACATCTATCCATAATCACATCTTCTCATGACATTTTTGTCTTGGAGGATACTATGACATCCGTCACTCACCACTTTCTATTCTCCCCAACAAACATTCGCTCTACCTTTTAAAAAGTAGATTGAATTCTTCCCCCATACCGTCTACTTTCTTTGAAAGGACACTACTTTCATAGTACCCTTCCAAAGAGGGGAAAATGTAGACACCCCAATTTCACATCTATCCTAAATCAATTAATTCCCCTTCCTCATTTCCCACAAAAATACATTTCGAATTAATCAAATATAATTTGATTAATTATCCATTTCAAAATCCAAAAAATAATCTAATCCTCATCACATGTCATTATTCTCCATGTTTTTCCATTATTGAATTAAAAATTTAAATTCAAATCCTCACCCACCCTTCGTGGTCCCCACTCACCTAAAATCCTCCACTTATGAATTAAAAATATAATTCAAATCCTCACCCATTCTTCGTGGCCCCCACTCACCTAATCTTGCACACATTTTCAAACCACTCATCTAATCTTGCCCACATTTTCAAACCACTCACCTAATCTTGCCCACATTTTCAAACCATGATTACTTAAATTAATCTAAGTTAATCACTCCCCCAGGCTATAAATACAACCTTATCCCTCCCCTCTAAACACACAGAGAATAAGCTTGCATGCCATATCTAAGTTCTTGCATCCTTTGAGCAAAAAACATCATTTTGCCTCGTCCTAATGCCAAAATAGTCTCATAATCATTTTTCCCATCTAGTGCAAAGTAAGAGGATCGTTGTTGTAGGAAGGTCTTGCTCCGTCTTGAAGAAAAACACCTACATATCACAAAATTAGGGTTCAATCCAAGTTTTCTAGCCAATTCTGAGGTTTGCTACGGAACGCGAAGGAGGAGGTACGATTATTGGTATTTTACTTCCTTGTTAGTAGTGTATTTTTCATAGCTTACAATATTAATGACCCCAATAAAGTGTTTCGCGCATGGTTCCAAATCACGATTCTAACAAAGGAGCTCATGGCAATGTCATCTTTTGATAAGGAGGCTACATACCCACGAACAAGGAAGATGCTCTCTCATGGGCAATTGAGTCCCATCTTGATGAGCTAGAATTTGAAGTAAGCCATGGGGCAATAATAACATTACCAGGACCAAGATAAGACAACCCAATGGTGAACGCTCAACAAATCTTGGATGAACAACTGTGCAACATGCTCAACAAGGTCTCTGTTGAGGTCGAATCTAGAATCTTTTGGGCGGAATGATAGAATCAAATATCTGGATGAGGAACTAAAGAAGAAAGAGGAAGAGCTAGCTGTAAGGAAAAAGGAGCTAAGTCAAGAGAAACTAATCAGCACCTAGTTGTAAACATGAGTTAAAAGACGAGAATGCTAAAGTATTCGTAGTATACAAAAAGGTGGAGTCTATTAATAATGTTATAGTATTAAAGCATCAAGACCTAGCACCTCCAACACAGAAGTATGGATCTGCCTTGGGATGCCTGGAGGATTTAACAAGAGTCCTCACCATGGAGAGGTAGTCGTTAGCCTTGGAATCTGCAGAAGAAGTGGCCGCGTGTTTAGAGAAAGAAGATAAATTGAAAGTCATGGTGTTCATGGCTAAGTACATTAAGGTTCTTGCTGATATAAAAGTTTCTTCCCAGACTGTTGAGGATGCGCACGACAATTGCGCGGATAGAAACAAAGTGGCAACCATCTTGGTCACCACTCATGAAGCAGAATTCAAGGAGTTTCAAGAGAAGAATAAGGGAAATAGGGCGGAAAGGGAAAAATCCTTGTTGAGGTTAAAAAGAAATCTAAAGCCATTGAAACCTTAAGGGGTTCAATAAAAACTAGTTGAAGGAACTGTACCCATAGATTACATGAAGAATGGATGCACTAGATGATGTAAGTAAAGAGTTAGAGAAAATTTCTAATGCCATAAGCACACAAGGAGAGGGACTAAGTTTTGAGGAGGTGAGCGCCCTGGTCGACAACCTCTGTTAGAGAGTGCAGAATGAATTCGATGCCTAGAACAAGTTGGAGGCCGACTTGAAAAAGGATTTCCCTAGCTTATTGCAGTGATTCCATCACTTCCCATTTTTATTCTTTCCCTATTTCTTCATCCCCAAATTCTTGTTCCAAGGCGTAAATCTACTGTATTCTTTCTTTTAACTGGAGAATTGTTCCCACGGAAAAAACAAGCATAGTGTGGGGTGATGTTGGGCCCCTAAAATATTTGTTAAGTACAAAACAACGCATAAGCGCACAAGGCCTAGTTGAAGAAAGGCGCACAAGGATAAAGTGCACAGGGCAGTGTTTAAGGAAACCTATGGCATGTGTACGGACAGAACCAAGGTTTCATGACTTATCCATATTGGGTGTTTTGGGTAGAACACGCGAATAACATGACCCGACTATGCATGCGGAGTGGATAAGGTGCCATCTTGGCGACATGTTGGCCTAGGAAGGAGTATGCCTGCAATAGAAGCTTCTAGAAGCACATCATGGTAAAAAGTGGAAAGCTTAGGCTTGAGGAGCATGCTCGTATGGAGGACCACATTCAAACACTTGGCATCGGATCTGAGGCTACTGGAGGATGAGTTGGCAGTACATAAATGCTATATATACAAGTTCCTGCAGAAGAAAAGGAGAAAGAGATAGATAGAAGTGGAGCTCTACAAAAATACTGCAAGAACTCTGTTAGCTTGGGTAATTAGGCTTAGGAAAGGATGTATCAAGGGTATGAGGTGTATAATTTTATTTTGAGAACCTAGCCACATGAGTCCAGTTATAATGCATGACTGCTGTCTACTTCTATGTGACATTCTATAGTGGCTCCATGAATGTAATGAGGTTACAATCTCACATGAATATGAACATTGATGATTCTAATGCATACATATTTCACATAATTCTTTTTCATTTATGTTTATGACTAAGTATGGATGCTTGTACAACTTCTTTCTGTTTTGGTATAAGTTATAAAATCTGTTAAGCTCTTTATGTCTAGAATGATTGCAAGGATCTAGAAGCTGTTCTGAGCTCTATGGTGCTTGTATGTCTTACTTCCTTTCAAATCTCTTAAACGCAGACCTGTCATCACAAATCCGGCACTATGATAATTCTTCACCGGGAACTCCTCGTGCTATGATTATTTACTAATGCATAGCCTTTAGTTTGGTGGATGTAATCTGGAAACAAAACAACAACATAACACAAGAATACCATCGACTATGATAAGACGGAATGATGAAAAATCTGAAATATCAAAGTAAATTATAATATTAACATGAAATTGTTACAATCTCACCCATGAGGTACTTCAAGTGTTATTGACTTCACTTGCCTTTCACCAAGACTATGGGAGAAACTTTACAATTACACCTCTTAATGGCTTCTTCAACACACCTTTAAACTGATGGCTTCCTTCGCACACTTCCTACAATATTTCTCACTACTTCCTTCTATGCTAAATGAGGGGGGTGGCCTCTCTATTTATAGAACTTCCAGGCTTATCCATCTTATCTCTAAGATAGGATAAGAAATCCACTCTGACGAATCATATTCCATACCTTAACTCTTATTTGTACATGTAAGCTTATCTTTTAAGATAAGATAAACCTTATCATTTTACATGGGTTCCACATTTTTAGACTTTTTACAAATAAAATATACAAAATATTTATGACCTCACTCCTTGTCCTTATTACCAATATAATATTTCTAATTCCTAATCACGTAGACCCTACTTCTCTAATTACCCAAACTTTGACATTTTAACATTACCGGACCACTTACGACAAATATTTACTTTTTACAACATTCCTATTGTACTTTGACTGTTACCGTACTCCACATTATTGGCGGCACCGTACTGACGGCACCGTTATCTTCTATCAGACGCTACTACTAATTATACTTAACAACATCATATTCCTAATACATACATTAATGAAATAGAAATTACGGAGGAAAATTTTGGTGTCAACATCTTCCCCCTTCCTAGCTTCTACTCCGTCCTCAGAGTAGACTATTCTGGTGCTTGGAAAATCTTCAACTTGTCGTGGTTGACCCATTTCGTAATGGGAGTGTCATCCAATTCCTCCAGTCGGTACGTACCATTTTCATGCACAACTGATATTTTGTAGGGCCCCATCCATTTTGGAAGAAATTTTCTCTGTCTTCTTTTTTTTTTATCTGGAATCATATACTAGAACCAAGTCATTCACATGAAATGGAGACCACCGGATCTTTTGATCAAAGTATTTCTTCTGCTTCATTTTCTTCTTATCGCTTGTATCCTTTACTATTTCTCTCATTTCCTCCAGCAAATGAAGATGTACCAACCTTTCTTTTACTTAATCACTTTCATCCATCCTTTCATTTTTCATAACTCTCACAGTGGGAATATCAAACTCAATAGGAAGAACTGGATCAATGCCATAGGCCAACTGAAATGGGGAGTATCTTGTTGTTGACTTTGATGTTGCCCTATATGCCCACAATGTTGCATGAATCCTTTTATCCCATTTATGTACCTGCAAGGTTGCATTTTTTGCTAGAATTTGACACAACACAAAATTTGTTCGTTCCACCTGTCCATTTGTGCTTGGCTTGTATGTTGTTGCCTTCATGTGCTTAATAGAAAACTTATTGACTAGGGCTTCTACCACCTCATTAATGAAGTGGCTTCCTTGATCTGTTACAATTTCTAATGGGCAACCAAATCTGGTGACAATGCGTTCATATATGAACCTTGCCACTTCATCCATGGAAGTTGTTTTCAATGGCCTAGCTTCAACCCACTTGGTTAAATAATCCATGGGCAACTACAATATACTTATTTTGGCGTGATGTAGTTGGAAGTGGACCTACAATGTCTATTCCCCACTTTTCAAAGGGACCAAGGGGAAGAATAGGACATAATGGAGCTGATGAAGTCTTACGGTTACCATGTGTTTGACAAATATCACATGTCTTACAATAATTATAACAATCTTTAAAAAGAGTGGGCCAGTGATAACCTGCATCCAAGATCCTTCTTGCTGTAAGTTGTCTAGAGAAGTTCCCTCCACATGTACCATTGTGGAATTCTTCTAGTAGTTCCTTCCCTTGATCACGTCCAACTTCCCTCTTGTACTGTCCATCAGGTCCTATTCGAAATAATACTCCATGCAGAATAGAATATGGACGACTGGCTTGAGTAATATTTCTCTTAGTCTTTGCATTGGCACCATCAGGAAACTTGAATTCATTCAGATAATTCCAAATATCTATGTATTCACTAGGGATTGTGTCAAGGGATAACAATGCTGCATCGGGAAATCATCATCATCACAAGATGATCCTAAACCATCATAGGCTCGAGAGAGTGCATCTGCATTGACATGCTTCTTTCTTGGCCTATCTATAATATCAAATTCAAATTCTTGTAGCAAAATTATCCATCTTGCTATCCTCCCTGATGGGTTAGGCTTATTTACAATATATTTTAGAGCCTGATGATCTGTTACAACTAGAAATTTTTTCCCTAGCAAGTAATTTCTAAACTTCTTTACAAAAAAAATGATAGCCAGAGCCTCTTTTTCGATTCTGATATAATTTACCTCAAGATTTGCTCATTTGTCTTCTCCCAAAGTAAATTGGATGTTCATTCTCATTTTCATCCTTTTGGCTCAAAGTACTTCCTAGTGCTGCATCTGAGGCATCAATGTACATCATGAATGGCTTGATCCAATCTGGAGTCTTCAAAACAGGTGAAGACACCAGGGCTTCCTTCAGTTGTCCAAAAGCTTCATGCGCCTTATTTCCTGGTTCATAAGTAACATCCTTCTTCAATAACTGGGTTAGTGGCTGTGCAATCTTTGAGAAATTCTTGATGAACCTTCTATAGTAACCCACATGGCCTAAAAATGATCTCAACTTACTTCTATTAATAGGAAATGGTAAATCTTTGATTTTTGAAACTTTATAAGAATCAGTACCAATACCATCTCTGGATACAACAGCCCTAACAAAACACCTTTAGAACATCCAAAGACACACTTTGTAGGGTTTAGTGAGGCTTGTGCTTCATCTAACCTTTGAAATGGTGTCTCCATTTGGTGCAGGTGGTCCAACTTGCTCCCATAGATGAAAAAATCATCCAGAAATACTCTGATGAAGGTCCCAATGTAGGGTTCGAACACCCTATTCATCAAACGCTGGAATGTTGCTGGAGCATTACACAACCCAAAAGGCATAACTCTATAAGAAAACATTCCCCAAGGAGTGGTGAACGTGGTCTTCAGCTGATCTTTCTCTGCTATACGAACTTGGTTGTAGCCATTATATCCATCAGCAAAACTATAGCACTCCTGGCCAGCTACTTCATCCAAGATCTGATTTGAAAATGGAAGAGGGTAATGATCCTTCTTTGTTGCCTTATTGAGCTTCCTGTAATCAACAAAAATGCATAGCTTCCCATTCTTTTTTATTGAGATCACAATGGGAGAAACCCATTCTAAATTCTCCACAACAAATATGAATCCTGCATCAAGAAACTTATCTATTTCTTCTTTTACAGTCTTGGAAAAATTAGGATTCATTCTATATGGCATTTGCTTTATGGGCTTAGCACCATCTACCAACTCAATACAATGTTCTACCCAACTTACTTGACGGAGTTCCTTGTAATCAAAAGTGAATAGGTGTATGTACCTTCGAAAGAGCTGGAGGTAGGATTCCTTCTCACTCTCCATCACAGCATCACCAATCTTTATTTGTTGGAGACGATCATCAACTTCTTCTTCAGATAATTTTATGGGGTCATGAGTTGGTGTGACTGGAAGGATATCCATGACTGAAACATCCACCTCGCTTTCTTCATCTTCAGTGTCCACTTCACTGGTACTAGAGTAATCAGAGGATGTCCAATCATCAGTTTCATCACTTGAATCCACAGGTTCTGCTTTATGATGTCGAGGATCACTTTTTTCTTCACCCTCTCTCTACCACGTCCAAGTGTCATGAAACCTTCATTCCAGTAGTTTCTTGCATGAACTCTCCTTAGCCATGGTCTTCCCAGCAGCATTGGGTATGCAACAGTACCATTTTTCATCACCTGAAAGTCTACCACACATACAACACCCATAACAAATATTGCCACATTTGAAACTACACCTTCTGGTTTAGTTTTTCCCTTATTTAATGACCTTAACATAAGTGTTGAAGGGCGATCAATTTTTAAACCCAACATATTCATTATAGACTCGGTCATTACATTAACTGTAGCACCTCCATCAACTAAGACATCATGAATTGAAATACCATTACATAATACCTCAGCTTGTGGAGCATAGGGATCCGCCTCTACCTCCAAAACAGGGACCTCAACCTCCTTCCTTCATCAAGCATTGAGTCCACTTCGCAACTCCCACCTCTTCTCAAAAGACATAGCCAAGAGTTGACCATATGTAATATTTGCAGGCCTTTTGGACAGATCTTCCAAGATGGAGTATGGTCCTTGCCCCTGTGAAATCAGAAAATCCTGCACACCCAACTTTCTTCTCCTATGTTTCTTACTAGTTTCTTCTTTCATCTTCTTAGGATCATTTCCATCTTGATTATCTTTTTCTTTCTTTCTTTTTGTTACAAACACATCTACTTCATTATTTTTGCTCTTATCTACTAAATCAAAAGAATTCACAGGTGCTTTTCCTTTATCATTATCTCCTTTACTAGATGTAGAAGCTCTATCTAGACAATTATACTTATAATGACCCTTTTTATAACAACCATAACATACAACTTCAGAAATATTTCTTTTTAGACCTCTATCTCCTCCCTGAGAACTAAATTCCTTACCTTGAAGAAGATTAATAGTTAACTGACCCATCTTTTTGAGTAAATCTTCATACTCAGTAGATGTACTAGGAGAAATATTTGTGCTCACCAGGAGTAGTTGTGGATTCTGGACCAAAGGTGATGGTGTAGGCTCTACTTTAGCAACAATTTCTTTGGGCTCCTCTTCCATGCTTTCTTCTTGCCTTCTTGCAATCTCCTTTGCTTATTCAATGGTAGCTAGGCGGTCATACTTCACTCATTGTCTGATCTCTGGCTTCATCCCAAGAATGAAGTGCTTACAGAGGAGATTATCCATGCCATTCATCAACCCATCCGCTAATCCTTCCTTCCGGATCTGGGCATCGAGCTTCCTCCTTAGCTCTAGAACATGAGCATGATAATCCCTTATCTTCTCCTTCTCTCCTTGGGATAGCTTTGTGATCTCGATCATGAGATCTGCATATTTTTGTTGTTCACCAAATTCTTCAAGAAAACTTTCAGTTAATAAATCCCATGAATTTTTCACATTATCACCTAGTGTTTCAAACCACCTAAGTGTTGAACCATCCAAAAAGGTAGGAAAAAATTCAGTCCATTGTTCCCTTCTTATAAGGCCATTACAAATACAAGATCGCTTAAACTCTTGAATGAAAGAAGAAGCATCTTCATTAGATTGAGCTGAAAAAACAGGAATCTTTCCCATTTTCAAAAGTAACCATTGTGAAATACCAACCCACAAGTACAATCAACAAGACTTATGTGCACAAATAATTGGAATCACTATACTAGAAAGTGACTTTACACCTTTCTATAGTAAAATAGAAATGACCACGGTAACCTATGGTAAAACTTGACTTACTCACGGTAAAAACTGACTTTACCGTGGTAAACACTATTCATAGTAAAAAGTGAAGTTACTGCGGTAAATACTATTCATGGTAAAAAGTGACTTTGCTTTGCGGTAAATATTATTCCCAAAAAAATGACTTTACCATGGTAACTACTATTCATGGCAAAAATGAATTTACCATGGTAACTACTATGCACAGTAAAAAAGGTTACCCTCCAATTGATTTTTGTCTAAGTGGGAATATCTCTCCAGAAAATCCACCAACGAGGAATGGTCTCGGAAACGGAACCAAAATGTCATCACCAATCCGGAACTATGATAATTCTTCACCGGGAACTCCTCGTGCTATGATTATTTACTAATGCATAGCCTTTAGTTTGGTGATGTAATCTGAAACAAAACAACAACATAACACAAGAATACCATCGACTATGATAAGACGGAATGATGAAAATCTGAAATATCAAAGTAAATTATAATATTAACATGAAATTGTTACAATCTCACCCATGAGGTACTTCAAGTGTTATTGACTTCACTTGCCTTTCACCAAGACTATGGGAGAAACTTTACAATTACACCTCTTAATGGCTTCTTCAACACACCTTTAAACGATGGCTTCCTTCGCACACTTCCTACAATATTTCTCACTACTTCCTTCTATGCTAAATGAGGGGGGTGGCCTCTCTATTTATAGAACTTCCAGGCTTATCCATCTTATCTCTAAGATAGGATAAGAAATCCACTCGACGAATCATATTCCATACCTTAACTCTTATCTTGTACATGTAAGCTTATCTTTTAAGATAAGATAAACCTTATCATTTTACATGGGTTCCACATTTTTAGACTTTTTACAAATAAAATATACAAAATATTTATGACCTCACTCCTTGTCCTTATTACCAATATAATATTTCTAATTCCTAATCACGTAGACCCTACTTCTCTAATTACCCAAACTTTGACATTTTAACATTACCGGACCACTTACGACAAATATTTACTTTTTACAACATTCCTATTGTACTTTGACTGTTACCGTACTCCACATTATTGGCGGCACCGTCATCGACGGACATCATTATCTTCTATCGACGCTACTACTAATTATACTTAACAACATCATATTCCTAATACATACATTAATGAAATAGAAATTACGGAGGAAAATTTTAGTGTCGACATCTTCCCCCTTCCTAGCTTCTACTCCGTCCTCGGAGTAGACTATTCTGGTGCTTGGAAAATCTTCAACTTGTCGTGGTTGACCCATTTCGTAATGGGAGTGTCATCCAATTCCTCCAAATCAGTACATACCATTTTCATGCACAAATGATATTTTGTATGGCCATCCATTTTGGAAGAAATTTTCTCTGTCTTCTTTTTTTTTATCGGAATCATATACTAGAACCAAGTCATTCACATGAAATAGAGACCACCGGATCTTTTGATCAAAGTATTACTTCTACTTCATTTTCTTCTTATCGCTTGTATCCTTTGTTATTTCTCTCATTTCCTCCAAAGAAATGAACATGTACCAACCTTTCTTTTACTTAATCACTTTCATCCATCCTTTCATTTTTCATAACTCTCACAGTGGGAATATCAAACTCAATAGGAAGAACTGGATCAATGCCATAGGCCAACTGAAATGGGGAGTATCCTGTTGCTGACTTTGATGTTACCCTATATGCCCACAATGCTGCATGAATCCTTTTATCCCATTTAAGTACTTGTAAGGTTGCATCTTTTGCTAGAATTTGACACAACAAAAATTTGTTCGTTCCACCTGTCCATTTGTGCTTGGCTTGTATGTTGTTGCCTTCATGTGCTTAATAGAAAACTTATTGACTAGGGCTTCTACCACCTCATTAATGAAGTGGCTTCCTTGATCTGTTACAATTTCTAATGGGCAACCAAATCTGGTGACAATGCGTTCATATATGAACCTTGCCACTTCATCCATGGAAGTTGTTTTCAATGGCCTAGCTTCAACCCACTTGGTTAAATAATCTGTGGCAACTACAATATACTTATTTTGGCATGATGTAGTTGGAAGTGGACCTACAATGTCTATTCCCCACTTTTCAAAGGGACCAAGGGGAAGAATAGGACATAATGGAGCTGATGAAGTCTTACGGTTACCATGTGTTTGACAAATATCACATGTCTTACAATAATTATAACAATCTTTAAAAAGAGTGGGCCAGTGATAACCTGCATCCAAGATCCTTCTTGCTTTGTAAGTTGTCCAGAGAAGTTCCCTCCACATGTACCATTGTGGAATTCTTCTAGTAGTTCCTTCCCTTGATCACGTCCAACTGCCCTCTTGTACTGTCCATCAGGTCCTATTCGAAATAATACTCCATGAAGAATAGAATATGGACGACTTGCTTGAGTAATATTTCTCTTAGTCTTTGCATTGGCACCATCAGGAAACTTGAATTCATTCAAATAATTCCAAATATCTATGTATTCACTAGGGATTGTGTCAAGGGATAACAATGTTGCATCGGGGAAATCATCATCATCACAAGATGATCCTAAACCATCATAGGCTCGAGAGAGTGCATCTGCATTGACATGCTTCTTTCTTGGCCTATCTATAATATCAAATTCAAATTCTTGTAGCAAAATTATCCATCTTGCTATCCTCCCTGATGGGTTAGGCTTATTTACAATATATTTTAGAGCCTGATGATCATTCAACTAGAAATTTTTTCCTAGAAAGTAATTTCTAAACTTCTTTACAGCAAAAAATGATAGCGAGCCTCTTTTTCGATTCTGATATAATTTACCTCAAAGATTTGCTCATTTGTCTTCTCCCAAAGTAAATTGGATGTTCATTCCCATTTTCATCCTTTTGGCTCAAAGTACTTCCTAGTGCTGCATCTGAGGCATCAGTGTACATAATGAATGGCTTGCTCCAATCTGGATTCTTCAAAACAGGTGAAGACACCAGGGCTTCCTTCAATTGTCCAAAAGCTTCATGCGCCTTATTTCCTGGTTCATAAGTAACATCCTTCTTCAAGAACTAGGTTAGTGGCTGTGCAATCTTTGAGAAATTCTTGATGAACCTTCTATAGTAACCCACATGGCCTAAAAATGATCTCAACTTACTTCTATTAATAGGAAATGGTAAATCTTTGATTTTTGAAACTTTATCAGGATCAGTACCAATACCATCTCTGGATACAATATGCCCTAACAAAACGCCTTTAGAACATCCAAAGACACACTTTGTAGGGTTTAGTGAGGCTTGTGCTTCATCTAACCTTTGAAATGTTGTCTCCATTTGGTGCAGGTGGTCCAACTTGCTCCCATAGATGCAAAAATCATCCAGAAATACTCTGATGAAGGTCCCAATGTAGGGTTCGAACACCCTATTCATCAAACGCTGGAATGTTGCTGGAGCATTACACAACCCAAAAGGCATAACTCTATAAGCAAACGTTCCCCAAGGAGTGGTGAACGTGGTCTTCAGCTGATCTTTCTCTGCTATACGAACTTGGTTGTAGCCGTTATATCCATCAGCAAAACTATAGCACTCCTGGCCAGCTACTTCGTCCAAGATCTGATCTGAAAATGGAAGAGGGTAATGATCCTTCTTTGTTGCCTTATTGAGCTTCCTGTAATCAACAAAAATGCGTAGCTTCCCATTCTTTTTTATTGAGATCACAATGGGAGAAACCCATTCTAAATTATCCATAGCAAATATGAATCCTACATCAAGCAACTTATCTATTTCTTCTTTTACAGTCTTGGAAAAATTAGGATTCATTCTATATGGCATTTTCTTTATGGGCTTAGCACCATCTACCAGCTCAATACAATGTTCTACCCAACTTACTTGATGGAGTTCCTTGTAATCAAAAGTGAATAGGTGTATGTACCTTCGAAAGAGCTGGAGGTATGATTCTCACTCTCCATCACAGCATCACCAATCTTTATTTGTTGGAGACGATCATCAACTTCTTCTTCAGATAATTTTATGGGGTCATGAGTTGGTGTGACTGGAAGGATATCCATGACTGAAACATCCACCTCGCTTTCTTCATCTTCAGTGTCCACTTCACCGGTACTAGAGTAATCAGAGGATGTCTAATCATCAGTTTCATCACTTGAATCCACAGGTTCTGCTTTATGATGTCGAGGGATCACGTTTATCTTCACCCTCTCTCTACCACGTCCAAGTGTCATGAAACCTTCATTCCAGTAGTTTCTTGCATGAACTCTCCTTAGCCATGGTCTTCCCAGCAGCATTGGGTACGCAACAGTACCATTTTTCATCACCTGAAAGTCTACCACACATACAACACCCATAACAGATATTGCCACATTTGAAACTACACCTTCTGGTTTAGTTTTTCCCTTATTTAATGACCTTAACATAAGTGTTGAAGGGCGATCAATTTTTAAACCCAACATATTCATTACAGACTCGGTCATTACATTAACTGCAGCACCTCCATCAACTAAGACATTATGAATTGAAATACCATTACATAATACCTTAGCTTGTGGAGCATAGGGATCCGCCTCTGCCTCCAAAACAGGGACCTCAACCTCCTTCCTTCGTCAAGCATTAAGTCCACTTCGCAACTCCCACCTCTTCTCAGAAGACATAGCCAAGAGTTGACCATATGTAATATTTGCAGGCCTTTTGGACAGATCTTCCAAGATGGAGTATGGTCCTTGCCCCTGTGAAATCAGAAAATCCTGCACACCCAACTTTCTTCTCCTATGTTTCTTACTAGTTTCTTCTTTCATCTTCTTAGGATCATTTCCATCTTGATTATCTTTTTTTCTTTCTTTCTTTTTTTACAAACACATCTACTTCATTATTTCTGCTCTTATCTACTACATCAAAAAAATTCACAGTGCTTTTCCTTTATCATTATCTCCTTTACCGGATGTAGAAGCTCTATCTAGACAATTATACTTATAATGACCCTTTTTATAACAACCATAACATACAACTTAAGAAATATTTCTTTTTAGACCTCTATCTCCTCCCTGAGAACTAAATTCCTTACCTTGAAGAAGATTAATAGTTAACTGACCCATCTTTTTGAGCAAATCTTCATACTCAGTAGATGTACTAGGAGAAATATTTGTTCTCACCAGGAGTGGTTGTGGATTCTGGACCAAAGGTGATGGTGTAGGCTCTACTTTAGCAACAATTTCTTTAGGCTCCTCTTCCATGCTTTCTTCTTGCCTTCTTGCAATCTCCTTTGCTTGTTCAATGGTAGCTGGGCGGTGATACTTCACTCATTGTCTGATCTATGGCTTCATCCCAAGAATGAAGTGCTTACAGAGGAGATTATCCACGCCATTCATCAACCCATCCGCTAATCCTTCCTTCCGGATCTGGGCATCGAGCTTCCTCCTTAGCTCTAGAACACGAGCATGATAATCCCTTATCTTCTCCTTCTCTCCTTGGGATATCTTTGTGATCTCGATCATGAGATATGCATATTTCTTTGTTCACCAAATTCTTCAAGAAAACTTTCAGTTAATAAATCCCATGAATTTTTCACATTATCACCTAGTGTTTCAAACCACCTAAGTGTTGAACCATCCAAAAAGGTAGGAAAAAATTCAGTCCATTGTTCCCTTCTTATAAGGCCATTACAAATACAAGATCACTTAAACTCTTGAATGAAAGAAGAAGCATCTTCATTAGATTGAGCTGAAAAAACAGGAATCTTTCCCATTTTCAAAAGTAACCACCGTGAAATACCAACCCACAAGTACAATCAACAAGACTTATGTGCACAAATAATTGGAATCACTATACTAGAAAGTGACTTTACACCTTTCTATAGTAAAATAGAAATGACCACGGTAAACTATGGTAAAACTTGACTTACTGCGATAAAAACTGACTTTACTGTGGTAAACACTATTCACGGTAAAAAGTAAAGTTACTGCGGTAAATACTATTCACGGTAAAAAGTGACTTTGCTGCGGTAAATATTATTCCCAGCAAAAATGACTTTACCATGGTAACTACTATTCATGGCAAAAATGACTTTACCATGGTAACTACTATGCACAGTAAAAACAAGGTTACCCTCCAATTGATTTTTGTCTAAGTGGGAATATCTCTCCAAAAAATCCACCAACGAGGAATGGTCCCGACAATGGAACCAAAATGTCATCACCAATCCGGCACTATGATAATTCTTCACCGGGAACTCCTCGTGCTATGATTATTTACTAATGCACAGCCTTTAGTTTGGTGGATGTAATCTGGAAACAAAACAACAACATAACACAAGAATACCATCGACTATGATAAGACGGAATGATGACAAATCTGAAATATCAAAGTAAATTATAATATTAACATGAAATTGTTACAATCTCACCCATGAGGTACTTCAAGTGTTATTGACTTCACTTGCCTTTCACCAAGACTATGGGAGAAACTTTACAATTACACCTCTTAATGGCTTCTTCAACACACCTTTAAACTGATGGCTTCCTTCGCACACTTCCTACAATATTTCTCACTACTTCCTTCTATGCTAAATGAGGGGGGTGGCCTCTCTATTTATAGAACTTCCAGGCTTATCCATCTTATCTCTAAGATAGGATAAGAAATCCACTCTAACGAATCATATTCCATACCTTAACTCTTATCTATACATGTAAGCTTATCTTTTAAGATAAGATAAACCTTATCATTTTACATGGGTTCCACATTTTTAGACTTTTTATAAATAAAATATACAAAATATTTATGACCTCACTCCTTGTCCTTATTACCAATATAATATTTCTAATTCCTAATCACGTAGACCCTACTTCTCTAATTACCCAAACTTTGACATTTTAACATTACCGGACCACTTACGACAAATATTTACTTTTTACAACATTCCTATTGTACTTTGACTATTACCGTACTCCACATTATTGGCAGCACCATACTGATGACACCATTATCTTCTATCAGACGCTACTACTAATTATACTTAACAACATCATATTCCTAATACATACATTAATGAAATAGAAATTACGGAGGAAAATTTTAGTGTCGACAGACCATAGATGATGTTTCCCACTAAAATCACATAAAAGAGAGACTCAACACCCACGTGTGCCTCGGGTGAGCGCCCACCGCCCGTTGGGTGATAGGTCAGTGCGTATGGGGTTATTTTCTTTTGTGATAAGGGTAAAAATGACTACAATGTCTGAACCAACCATGTAGTGAATCCCATATTTGTGTGATCCCTGAATGTAGGGAAAAATCCTCTCACCTAATATCTACTTTCCAATGCATTTCATGAGGTTCTTGCATGTACCTTGAAACAATACTAATGACATAGGATATATCAGGTCTGGTGTGAGTCAAGTAAATAAGGCTTCCAACAATTTGTCGATACAAAGTAGCATCAACCAAGGGTGTGGAATAATCAACCTCAAGCTTGAATCCATATAAGAAAGGAGTTGTAGATGGCTTGCAGTTAGCCATGTGAAACCAAGCCAAAAGATCGAGAGAGTACTTGGGTTGTGTAAGTGAAATCCCTGAATTGGATTATATGATCTCAATGCCAAGGAAGTAGTGTAGTAGACCCAAGTCAGTCATGGAAAATCTATCTTGAAGAGTTGTCTTCATTGCTAAGATAGCCGATGAAGTACTCCTAGTGATCAAAAGGTCATCAACATAAAGTACTAGTATCAGTAATGAATCATCCCGCCGCAATAGATATACATTGGAATTTGAATGGCACCATGTAAAACCAGAAGCTAGGAGGAAGGAATCCATCTTAGCATACATATCTCGAGGGCCTGTTTGAGGCCATAGATAGATTTCCTAAGTCTACAAACAAAGGATGAATCTTGAACAAATCCTGGTGGTTGTTCCATGTAGATCTCCTCATGTAGGTATCCGTGATGAAAAATACTCTTCACATCCTTATGGTGCACACTCTAACCATGTGCTACGACTAAAGAAAGTGTGAGTCTAATTGAATTCATCTTGGATACGGGTATAATGGTCTCTGATTAGTTTATACCAGCTACCTGTGACAAAACCTTGGCTACTAACCGAGCCTTGTACTTATCAAATGACCCATCTGCTATAGAATTGGTACAATATATCTATCGACATCAAACCATATTCCTTCCCTTAGGAACTGAAGTCAAATCCCAAGTGTGATTATTGATTAAGGAATTATATTCCTCATGTATAACATTATCCCAATAAGGTATGCTTGATGCCTCTCGGAATTTCTATTGATTTTTCGTTGAAGCATAAAAGGCATGTGGCCTACTCTGATAGTCTTCTTGAGTACATATGTCATCCTCTAGATCCCCTGTCCAAGTGCGTGTAATCTGAAGTGTCTGCCTAGCACAAAGAGGGCCTAAAGTGGGTGAGTTGTGTGCCGAATCCTCATCCTATGAAGTATGAATAGAAGTAGATGAGGATTACTCCTCATTACTATGCTCGTTGTCAGAACTGGAAGAAGTAGAAAAATCTACCTTAGGAATCTGTTGTGGATGATCTGAATACTCAGACTGCTCATCAAAAATGAGTGAAGCCGAAGTAGATGGTGAAGTATTAAGGAAAGATTCATTGGGACTATCATAAAACTTAACACTTCTCTCTATGAACAAATAATGAGTAGTAGGATGGATAATCCTATAACCCTTGACCCCCTTTAGATACCCAACAAAATGGTAAGGTTTGGATTGAGGCTCCATTACATTGCATTTATTTTTGGGAATGTCTGCTATCACTGGTGATATGAAGACCCTGAAGTTATTTACTTATGGTTTCCTTTTGTGTCAAGCTTCAAAGTGAGTTATACCTTTTAAAGCTTTGTGGGGAACCCGATTTTGTATATAACAAGCACAATTGATGGCTTCATCCCAAAACTGTGGAGTCAAAGATTTAGAGTGGATCATACAGTTTGTTATCTCTTTCAAGGACTGATTTTTGCATTTTGCCATGCCATTCTGTTGAAGAGTGTAAGGCACTATCCATTGTAGACCCTTAGTGGTACAAAATTACTCAAATATGTTGCTAACATATTGCCCCTATTATCTATTTGAATAAATTTGATGCTTTTCCCAGATTTATTCTCAGCAAGTGCCTTAAAGTCCCAAAAGTAATCAAACACTTCAGATTTTTTCCTAAAGAAGTAGACCCATGTATATTTGGAAAATTCATATATGAAGGTGAGAGCATATTTGGCCCTAGTGAAATAAGGATGGGGAAAAAACCCTATGACATCACTTTGAATCAACTCTAAAGGTGTTGAAGCTCTCTAAGCTTTTCCCTTGTCAAATTTCTCTTCAAGGTGTTTTCCAAGAGAATAACCCTCAAAAATTCCCTTTGAGAAACGAACTCTAGGAAATCCTATAGCCATGTCATGTTGACTAACTTTGCTCAAGCTAGCGGTAGTTAAGATGGCCAAACTACTCATGCCATAATCTACTAACTCCATCTGAGTGTGTGAGCAATGTAGTAGGGGAAACATCAGGTGAAAAGTGTGAGAAGGTATATAACCTAGCATGGTGATATGCCCTTCCCACTACTATTGTAGTGTCGCTATGTAACTCCCTAATCTCAACTGAATCTAGATCAAATAGGACTCTCATGCCCTTCCCTATATGAGTCATTTGATACACTGACAAGAGATTAGTTGAAAGTGAAGGTACACTAAGAACATTTTTTAATGTTCCACCTTCAACTTCAACAGACCCTCTCCTTGAAAATATGGCTAATTAATCTTCACCCAAAGTGATGGAGGACATGCTACAAGGATCTAAGGAAGAAAACTCAACTTGTGATGAACCCATGTGGTGTGAAGCACTAGAGTCGATAACCCACGAAGGAGTAGATGAGGATGTAACTACAACTAGTGCTTTTCCCTTATGTTTCTCTTTATCTTTTTCCTTTTCCTTAGTATATTCTTGGGTTGATGAAGACTATTTGATAGATTCAAGGACCCCTATGTTGTTCTTCTCAAGGAGATGACTGAGGTGATCAATCTTCTTCTTCATACATTTGTTTTCATCGTGCCCAAGTTTCTTGCAATAGGCACACTTAACCTTTTCCTTTTAGGCTTCCCATTTGAACTGGAGGTTTCAGTGGTAGACTTGGAAGAGATAGTGGATTTCTGTTCTTTCTTCTTTTTGGATCCTTACTCTTTTGCTTCTTCTCTTGGTTGCTAGAAGATTTTTGTTTCCCATTCCCGACAATGAGGGCTTGAGGTTTGGATGACTTCAAGGTACCCATTTGAATTAATTTGTCTTGCTCCTTAGTCAAATCAGAAATGAAGTCATCTAAGGATGGCATAGACCATGTGGCTCCAAGAGCCCTCTTGGTAGCATAAAATGTAGAAACAAAGACAGAGTAGTCAGGACCTAGTTTGGAAAGCACTGAAAGAACAAGTTGTTCATCCTTCTTTTCTATTCCACATTCTTTTAGCTGCAATCGTAAGGACTTGAGCTTAGTAAAGAAATCTTCCAAGGTGTCAAAATTTCTAGGAATTAAGCTAATAAGTTCTACTCATGACCCCTCATAATGTAAACTTTTTCAAATAATTTTTCTAAGGTTTTCCACACCTTGTTTGGAGATTTGGTTGACTCTATGTGAAAAAGGAGTTCAGGAGACACTGAAAGACAAAAAATACAAAAAAATTCATCACACTTATTATACCACTTAACTTTTTCTGCATGTACTCTAGGCTCTGGTTCTAAGCCCATTGTGATACGATACAACCCTTTACTCCTTAGTCTAATGGAGATTTTTGATTTCCATTCATGGTAGTTAAAAGATGTATGTGGGTTAATTGAACTTATATCCATTATTGTAGAAAGAAAGGGTGTGGTAGTTTTTGCAGAAAATAAAGAAATGTGTGGAAAGAAAGAAGAGATAAAACACCATGTACACCCTCGGAGACTATATCAAGAAGCCCCCCACAATATTGCCACTTTACAACTTAGTGCGTTTTACAAAAATTAATAGGTCCAATGCTTTGGGAAATGAAAAATATTTAACTTTTGTAAAAAATGGCACTCGATATCGAGCTACCAATTAAAATTTTTACAATAACTATTTCCTATAAATAAGCTCTATTTAAATGAATTTGTAATAAACTTGAAATGCACTTTTTTTTACTAAAATATAATTTTAGCAAAAGAAGGAGGGTTTGATGAACCTAAGACTAAGAAGGAGGTGGGTTATAGGAAGGTTAAAATTAATCACCCTACACAACCGAAGGTTGTCACCAATAACCTCAACAATTTTTTAAGTATAGAGGTTGCGAACACGTCAGATAAAGAATATCTTCACTGCTGCCCTGAAATTGCTACAAATCTGAGTGTAGAAAATACAAATTCCGCGAGACTAAAAAAAAGTGCCTGAATCTAAAACTGCAATGTGTGTATGGGATTTTAGAAGCTTGGTTACATGTATGAAATGCCTCTTGATTAGAAACACACCCTTTCCAAGTCTGAATAGCATGCAAAGAACTAACATGGGTGAAAATTCCCTTCATAGGTCTAAAAAATGCCTAGATCTGGATAAATCTTCTAGGGATCATGCAACAATGATTTAAGGCCTACAAAAAGGTAACCTCCAAAACTATATGTGCACTATGTGGGCTTGTAAATATCATAATCATGCAAATAGGCTATATACCAAAAAACCAAGCAAAATCAACACCAAATAACACCCAAATACTTGCAAATAATGATATCTAATGAAAATAAATTTGTAAAATAATAACCAGACAATCCCAACTACTAGCTCGGCTCGATACCATAATACTCTATTAGAGAAGTGCTCTAGATCTCGCTAGTTTGAATATCGCATAGGTGAATGATGTGAGACGTGAATTGTTCCAAGACAAAACAATGCAAACATACAAGATTGCAAAAATATGAAAATATAAGAGAGGTAATTGCAATAACACAAAATAGCTCCAACTCAATACGATCAAATAGAATAATGCAAGATATGTCCATATAGGAGGTGAATGTGTAACCTCCCCCTAGAATCAAGTCAATCTCTACCTAGAATAGTGATAACTAACAACTAGAATGTTGTAGTCAAGTGGCGACTCACACCTAGAATAGTGTAGTCAAGTGGTAACCAACACCTAGAATAGTGTAGTCAACTGTACACCTAAGCAAGCATATCCCATAAGTTTAAGGAAACTCCAAGTGAGGTGGAATATCCCGAGTAGGATAATACAAATAAAGTGAGGAAAATAAATCCTACACTAACATGAAGTATGAAGAAATTTTAGGTCAAAAAGTGAACTTTCGAAAGATTTCTTGTTACTTTATCAATGTTAATGATCAACAACAGAATAGATTATCCAACATCTTTGAATGTAACATAAATACTCTTCCAGACAGCTACCATAGAATTCCCTTATGCGGGTGTAAGATGGATGACACAAGATGGAATAAAATTATTGAAAGATTTAACAAAAATTAGCATCTTGGAAATGTTCATTATTGATGCAAGCTAGAAAAATTCAACTGCTTTAAATCTCACTGCAAGGAGTGGCCACTTATACTATGTCAAATTTTATTATTCCTACTAAAATTAGAAAATCCATTAAAATTATTCAAATTTTCTCAGAATACCTTACAGGTGTTCTGGCAACTTGAATTTGTAAGCTAGTGTTTATGTCAATGAGGATATCTCCCGCATCAGGCTGTGGGACTAGTGGGTCGCAACCAAATGTTTTCTCTCTTTCAAGTCCTTCTACAGTCATATAGATATCTATCAAGGAAGTCTATAATTTGGCTGATTTAACCAAAACGTGTGTGCTTTGTCGTCTTCTATGTTTAATCCTCTCAGCTATGTGCTAAATTCTTGTAGGTATGATGTTGTTCGGAAGACCTGAATTCTAAGATTTTGGTCTATGTCAGCTAGTGCCGCGGGAAGATTTGGTTGAGGCATGATTAGCTCAAAAACGTATTCCCTGGGCTCTCTAGGTCCCGTGATTGTCATGTAAAAGACGATACAATTCTAACTAAAGTAAAGTAAACTGATTATGCAAGATATATTTACATCATACATACATTCCTCTATTTTTGTATTTTTGATAGAATATTTAACATAATTAAAAGAACAACTATTTAATATATTCAAAAAATGAAAACTAGTCTAATAACAAAATTAAAACAAATAAGGTAGCCTAGTATAGCCACTTGCCTATGCAGCTGTGATTTTAACCTAAACAGCTAGATAAATGATTAACTTAAATTGAAAGACTCTCAATCCTACCTCAGAAGTGAGGAATGAATCATAGTTTCTTAGAAACTATCAATCCCCACAGCTTCCCCAGCAATATCGAAAGTGAATTTAACTGAAATGAAATAATTCACTACTCTATTTGATATGTTTTAACTAGAACTTTTGACAACTCAAACCTAGCATTTACAAAACAGTGGCTAATCTAGTCGTGTGTGATTTTGTCCCCTCAGTGTGATCTCCTTGTTCCTTCGTGTTCACGTGAATCCAAAAAAGTGTGTATATGCTAGCATCAACAGAAGAAGGTGTTCAAACAATGAAATGTTTGGGTATAGACCGAATACAATGTGAGTAGGAGAGGGATAGTGCAAGTGACAGAGCTTGGCTTATGTAATTCCTAGTGGGATCTATTGCGGGAATATAACACAAGTGTACCGAGAGATTCTAGACACTACTTCCTATAAAGAACACAACCTGCAACTCTAATGGATTCCAAACTGAAATAAAACTACCTTACTCTAACTGATTGTATGAAACAACAATGAAACTAAAACAAGAAGATCACGTGGCCTCTAAATAGTAGAAGAAAACTAGCATGGATGTAAAACATGAAACCAAATGAATTCTAAACAAGAAACTGAAAGACTAAACAATAAAATTGAGAAGGTGAGGGGCCATTTGTTCTAAAACAAACCAACTATTTATAGAATTCCCATTCACCAAAGGGTAACTTGGAATGGAACTCTTTTACCATTAAACAATGGAGAAACACTATTACAGGGAACCAAAAACATAAATACAAGCTAAGGCGGCTAAGAAAAGTTGGTAAATGTTGAAAATTCATGCAAGTCGTGATCAAAGGAATGTGCTAGAGAATGAGTGAAGGACCGCCACCCTGAGCAGGGCAGCGGTTACAGAACTCCCACCCTGGTAAGGTGGCAGTTTCGTAACTGAAGGTCAAAAAGCCAAGAAAAGGGGGGCAAGGGATAAAACAAAGCACAAGGAACTTGGATAAAGCATTTGGGATGCTAACATATACTTCACGAGATTCTCTGGATCCGAACACCTTGCGAGGCGACCTGTATCATCATTAGGGCATGTGTAACATTGTTCCGGCGGTGCAGTATCGTACAATTTTGGGTACGTACAGTGCCACTTGTGGGTTTGATGAAGTTGAGGCTTCACAATCATGGGTCCCTATTACAATGCCTTTATTTGAACCATTGGGATCTATTCTACCATCTTTTGGGCACGTGGGGAGAGGATCGTTAAAGATTTTGAGTGGTGTGTTCTGTGTGGGGATAACGGCCCCATGTAAGTGTTTTGAGTTGGTATGGTTGGGTTTTCCAAAAACATGTCAACAAATACTTGTCTTTGATCCTCTAAAAATCTCTGTAGAAACTTGTTGCAATCACGACATGTTATTTCATCATGCCTGTGAACCCTATGGAAACCGCAATATAAAGTAGGATCATAATCTTGAGGCCTTTGAATTGTACCTTGTTGCGGTATGAAATTACGATTATTTTTCGATTTTTTATTGTTATATTTAATATTTGGGAACCCTTGCCCTTGGTTTTGGAATTGATTTGGATACCCGCCTGGGTATTGATTGGGGCCTTGGATCTGCGTCTGTCTTGGTTGCTGAGGTTGTTACTATTGTTGTTGTTGTTGAGGAAGATTAAAATCCACAATGTTTACTGAGGGCGAGAAGTTATTATTTCCCTGATTATTGCCATTGTTGTTGTTGTTGTTTGTAGTATTTACATTGGGAGAACTAACAACGTTGGGTTTCTTAGGTTGATCGATTTACCGTCGTCGTAACCCCACGATTATTATTAAGGATTTTTGGTCCTTGATTATTGTTCGTGTTGTTGGAGTAATCAAGGTTATTTTGGTTAGGAGTAACTAACTTTCCATTTTCTCCATAAGTTTAACGACCATTGTCAATGGCTGCTTGGTCAATTAAGAGAACACCCTCTAACACCCTCAAGAACTATGCACGATAGAATCACCCATGGGAGAACATGAGTACCCATGTGATAGTGACTGGATATGGGTGCTAGTGTCCACCCAGATGCTCAGGTTATGATCCTTTTTGTGTAGGAGGAGCTTCGTTGTTAGTTTCGTTTTTTCGCTCTGATCTTGCTCCAATTTCATTGATTGTACCTTTAACCTACAAAGAAAGATACCTAGTTACACATGCCCACAAATCACATCAAATATAAAAATAAAGATGTAGAATGTGGAGTCAAATTGACCTCGGTAGTCACCATAAGAGTGATATTACAACTGAGAGTTGCAGTATATATCAGACTCCATGTAGTTCTATGTGAAAGTGTGTGTAATGATGCCCTAGGATTCCCTTGTGTAATTTGCACAATGATAATAGGCTAGATCTAGAATATAGCAAATGTATAGAATGTGTGGGATGGAATAAAATGGAATTCCCCTCCTATGTTGTGTATGTGGCCCTTGTCCCTTGAGTGAGTGTGCTAAATGGATGTTTTGTAATGTTCTTGTGCCTTTGTATGCAAGCTTAGGTGATAATAGATAACACTAATGCTTGGACCCTTATTTGAGAGAAATAATTGTGTATATATATGATTCCCTTGTTTGAATTTTATAATTGACAATTGGTAGGCCAACCTAAAAGTGTAAAAGATCCCAAAGAAGTAAAAGAGATGTAAAAGAGTGAGAAAAGTGGAGAAAGGGCTAGAAGTGCTCATGAGGGACATAAGTACTTGGGCGCTAGTGTCCTAAATGGGCACGAGTGTTTAGGGCCATAAAATATAAATCAGTAAAATACTGACAAGGTTGTAGGGTGTGTAAGGTAAATAAAAGTATAAGAGACAAAGCAAAAGGCCCAAAAGACATTGTCAATGACTAGTTTTCTAGCTTAGGAATCATGTATATATTAATATGCTCTATGACCTATAACTATACACAAGTACATGATTTTATGTCTACATATGGAGTATTTAGGACCTGACTTAGAAAGAATCGACAAGATCAACTGGGAATCTATTTTATCAACTTTACATTCCTTTAAAATCAATCTAGTGTGGATGAAATTTGAAAAGAAGTCATGTATGCTTTTAAAGTCACTGGATTTAATCCTAGTAGTTTGTTTTCTAACTCATGCGCTCTCATGTCACTTTATTTTCCAAACATACCATCTAAATTTTTCCATGTTTCATTAGGTGTGTCAGAAGCCTCGATGTGGAAGAACAAGTTCGGAGAAACATACATACCAAGAAGACCTAAGGCCTCATCACATCGGTTCATCCACTTAGATTTTTCGGGCTCATCATCAGTTTCAGTCTCAAATCCCATGGTGAAGTGAAATAACCCATTACCCCTTAGTTTCATTACCATTTTTTATCTCCATTCGAAGAAGTTGAATGACATGAGAAAATTTACTGAAAGAGAATCCATCATGAGAGAGAGAGAAACATGAATGTAAAGGGAAAAGAAAAACACACATACACACCCCATAATAATATTTTCACCCCTTTTTTGTGACACTTTATAGTTTAGTGTGTTGATTACAATCACGTGTGAATATGCGTCGAGAAAAATTGGTCACTCACATGTTGTAATCAACGTAATAATGCATAAGTGTGGAGACCACAATCAATTTCAATGATCGTGGAAATTCATCACCGTAAACACGCACAAAATGAGTGAAAAATAAGAGAAGGGGAGAGAAAATAAGTCCTATCTGATAAAAATCATCTCACGTTGTAGCATAAACCCTCTTGCCATAAGACTATGGTGGAAGCGCTCACTAGTCCGCAAGTAATGAAAAGGGAAATACAATGCAAAAAAGAAGACTTGAAATGAGTCCAGAGGACCTCTAGGACACATAAAAGGTTCTCGGAAGGAAAAATGAGGCTTTGAAAAGTGCTACACACTCCAACAAAATGTTACTAGAAAGAAAAGTCCAATAACATTGTTTTCAAAATTTTATTTTTCCAATAATTTAATTTTAAAAATTAAAGGAAATTAAAAATAATTTAAAAAAAGCTAATTAAACTCTGAATTAACACTAATTGAAATGATTAAACCTCCTAGATTATTTACCTCCTTAATTAATTAACAATGACCTTACTTTGATTAATCCTTCCTTTTAAATTAAATGAGCCCACTTAATAATTAATTAAGACTATAAAGGACTTTAGATTAAAATAAAGTCCTAAGTTTAAAAGAGTTAAATAATTAAAAAAGGTGGGCTCAAAAAAATGAAAGGGATGAAGGGTCGGTTTAGGGTCAAAGAAGGAGGGCAAGGGCTCCACGTAAAGTGGGTTCGGTCAAGCATTGAGATCGATGCAATGAGCTAAGAAGGAATATGAGAGTGGGTGAAACACATGAGGCAAAACGAGTAGTGAACAACTCGGCGAGGCAGGTCGACGTTACAAAATATCAACGGAAATCATGCAGAACAGGGTCTAAGATAACACACACCAAGACAATGCAATGGCCAAAGCAAGGATTGATAGTGGTAATGCAGGGTAGGGAGAAATTCAACATAGGACGACCAAGCAAGGATTTGAGATTGAACACAAGGCTGGGCATGAGTGACCAGAGCCAAACAAGGTTAGGCCAAGGCGGGAGTAAGTAGGGTTGGTATAATAGGGAACTAGTAGGGTCAACGACCAAGGAGCCAAGGATGGGTGAGGGGAGCATAATACAGGGACCGAGCTCGAGTTCACGATAGACCAAACCAACATAACAAATCAGCTCATGAACTAGGTAATAATAACACACGATGAGCTAAGGCACGAGACAGATCAATATGAATCACTAACCAAGAATAGAGAAAATTGAGCTCAAACCAAATGCAGCCAAAGACCAACCTAGAGAGAAAAAGAGCCAACTCAATACAAGAAGAATACCCAACCCAACTTGAATCGATGCAAAACCAAACAGCTCACCAGGTAGACAACCAGCTCGTCAGGGAGCTCGCTGAGCTCTATAGGAGCTTGGCTAAGTTAGGAGGAGGCTTAACAAGAAGGGTAGCAGAAAACAACAAGATAAGAGGTAGGGGGAGGCTTCAAATAGATATTTTTCAAGAAAATTTACACTTTTAATGAAAAATAAATTAGATAAAACCAAAACATAAACCTACCTCTAAATTATCTTTCCCTCCAAATTTAGCCGCAACTAGCTAAATCTGGCAGAGAAACCCCTTAAACTGCACATGCACAAAACCCAATACAACACAAACTCCAAAAACAAGATTGTTAAGACCAGTCCACGAGATTCCAACAATGATCAAAACTTACATGACAAACACACATAATGAAATCAAAAGTAATTAGCAATTAGATAACAACGAATGCACGTTTACCAAACAACTACTATGATACCATGTGATATTGTTCTGCAATGATCAATACAGAACCCCATGCACGTCAAAGAGGTTGCACTCCAATGGTGACATGAATGCTCCAAGTAATCAACAACCAAAATTGAACAATGAGGAAAATAATACATAAATAATAAGTCTAATCATACTCATAGATAGAAATAAGAGGGTACATATGGGAGTGTTGTGTGACTCCTATGCCTAGATAATCATTCCCTCCATGAGGGAAAGAGGAGTTATGATTCCAAAATGGAATGTAATTATACGAAAGAAAATAAACACGTGACCTTCTTCGCACCCGACTTCTCGAGGTCGTGCCGAAACAGCCGATGTAGAATAGAAATGGATGTGTATGTGTGGTGATGGTGGGTAAGCTAATGAGGCAACCTTATATCTTTGACACGTAATATCGGGATATGCGAGTCTAAGGCAAAGAATGCTCTCCTAATCTAAAGTGGTGTCATGGATCGATCTGATATGATAGCTGCTCGGAGACTCAAATCAATATCGAGCTATTTCGAGATTCTATTCACTAGTTGTTGAACCCACATAAAGTGACCTACGGGTGCCTCGCATATATTTCATGACAAGGTCATGGAAGTAAGGACGAGAGGCATAATGAAACCACAGGGACTATGGATGATTATCTTGTCTAGTATATAAAGTCTTAGCCTGATCGACTACTATGTTCAACAAGGAAAGTTGTGTGATGATATCAGGTAGAAGTGGTGAGGATCTAAATATTGACACACATAAACCAGTGTCAATATCCAATTGGTCAGCAGGCGCGTTGGGTTGTGGGACCTAAGAATCACAATCGAAAAATCATGGAGGTTGTGGTCCTGTTATGGTCATGTGCGTAATCACACCTTTTTTCCAGGAGCATTCCAATAATCGCAGGCTTGATTAGCGGAAATTTCTAGCATGTTTAGTTGTTCTATTTTCTCAGAAAATGTAACAGGTGTGCATAAGACTGTCAAACGTAAACTTGTATCAATGTCTGATATCAATTCTAGCATGTTGGGTTGTGGGACCAAAAGATCACAACCATACGTCTTTTCTTATTGTGGACCATTGATGGTCATGTAGATTGAGTTGAAGTTATTTTAATAAGAAAACTAACTATCAAAGGAAATCTAATCTATGTTTTTGGTGTTTTTACAGTATATAAGAGAAAAACAATAAAAGCAAACAAGTCTAATAAAATTAAATGTTTTTGATCTTTTCTAGTTTTTAAACAATGTGTCTAATCTAATAAACAAACTAAATACAAGTAATCAACCGAATGTAGTTAATTACTTGTGTGAACATGTGAATCTAAATCTAAAACAAATAACCTAATTTAATCAAAACCCTTCAAACCCTACCTCATAGGTGAAGAACAAATCATAACCCTAAAAGAGTTATTGTTCCCCACAACTTCCTTGGTAATGTTGAAGAACAAGCTTTCTAATTATTTGATCTACTTGTAATTTCCTAATCAATTGAAATGAACAATTCTATTACTTTATTTGACATGTAATTGAAACTAACGATTTGAAATTGATAACTTGACAATGAAGTAAATAAATAATGATTCCAACCTGGATAAGCAAGAGCTTTGGAAAATCTAGTTGTATATGTGTTTGTCCCCTCAGTTTTTTCCTTTCTTTCTTTGTGTGTTCATGTGAGTCCAAGGGATTGGGAATGCAAGAACAACAACAGAAGAAGACACTTGAAAAATGGTATCTTGAAGGCAGTCTAGTTGCAATACAAGTATAAAATGAACACGTGGCCTTCTTTCGCACTTGACGCCCCAAGGTCGTGCTTGAGCAGATCGATGTTGAATGTGTGGATGAATGACTATGAGAGAATCAATGACTAAGATCTGGTAGTGTGATTTCCTAGTAGCAAAATTGGCAAAGGGGAGATTTAGAGGCTATGAATGGGTAATGTAAATTCCCTATGGTTTGTTTTCCTAACTTGGATCTAAGTGTTGATCTAGTTTGAAGTGTCCAAATTAACTAAGCTGAAACTAATAATCTATGCTACTTTGCTGAAAGGAAACTAATCTAAACAAATCACAAAACTAAAATATTACAATCACAAACAACAATTTGCTTCTATTCTAAATAATTAAAATATTTCTACACTAAAACTAAACAAGCGAGATAACCCGGTGTGGTTATTCACCTGTGTTGAGTGTATTGAAACTAAACTAACTTAAAACAAGAACTTTTTCAAATGATCTATGATATGTAGACAACCTCCTACAGATATTCTCTCCTTCAGATCCACAAGGATGGGAAGAAGAGGGTCCGTTACGGGGTTTGCTATGAAAGATTCAAACCCTCTTGGAAATTAACTAATTACCTAAAAATGAAAGGAAATTGATTTCTACTCTATTTGATATGATGAAACAATAATAAATTACAAGAATGAAGGAAATTAAACAAAAAATCCAACCTAAAATTCATAGAATAGAGGTAAATCTAGTTGTGTAGTAATTTTTCCCTCGCCTTATCCTTTATTTCTCTCTGTGTCCATATGAGTCCAAGGAATTGGGAACGCAAAGGCAGTAGTAGGAGAAGGTGCTTGAGCAATGACAGATTGAAGGTAATCTTGTTGCAACGCAATTGGAAGAGAGATAACACAAGTGAACAAAGCTTGGATATGCAATTTGCAACAGGATTGTGGCAGCAATACTATGCAAGATACAAAAAAATTCTCAGGCCTTTTGCTTGAATACAAACATGGAATATATAAGAATTGGGGTTGGGATGTGCTTTCATGAACAAGGCAAGAAGAGGCAGTTCCAACTAACTAAGGCACACACAAAAATAGAAGAGGGAAGGATAACCAAGCAATCAAAACTATTTTTAGACCAATCAGTTCGCAAACGCATCCTAAAAGTGAAGTTAAGTGAAACATCACATGTTAAAAACACGCATGACAAAATTTGAAAAAATCACTCAGGACCATCGCCCTGCGTAGGGCGGCGATCACAGGACTGCCGCCTTGCCTAGGCGGTGGTTTCAAAACCGCCGCTCGGGCAGGGCGACGGTCTTGGCACTAAAGGCCAAAACATGCACAGAATGAAGTAAAAAACTAGAAAAAGCATGGAAAAGCTATGTAAGGATGTCTAGGCTATAAATATACACTGCATATGGGTTTAGGAGCTTGAACATCTTCTGAAAGGATGTGAAGCATCATTGGGGACTTTTGTAACAGTTTTCTGACAATGTAGCACATACAAATTTTGGGTGTGTAAAGTAACTCCTATAATGCCACTGACGCATTTGAAAATGATAGGTTTTGTGATAGAATCTTCCATGTGTCATATAACTCCTATGATCTATGATCTCGCCTAAGTGAGATGACTCACCATATGAGGTGGACAAGACACCGAGTGATGACGAGGCAAATAGCACACACCAACACACATGATTATTCCTTTACTCTACTAAAACCCCGCTTACGTTATCAATGACTTTCCACACAGTTGGTACCTCATAAAACATTCAACAAGCATGAAATATCAATAATTAATCATTTGTTTGGGTCAAACAATTTCGCAACTTGTGATCTACCATTATTAAACCTAAGGAAACTCATTATTCTTAGTGAAAAAATTTATACCAAGGGATTTTGGTGGGTGGTATCTTTATTCATATGGGTATTTCCACATCCATGTGTCATTCTTGTGGTCAAGTCTCTCAAACACCTTTTTTTATTTTTGTGGGTGAGCTCAACATGATTAACAATGGATTTGTTCCTTCTTCAAATCCTTTAGGCATCAACCATTTTTCTTGAAGCATGTTTCTTCTAGGTACTTTTCATTATTTATTACAAAATAAAAGTATGGAATGTTTTTTGTATTGAAATTTTCTTTTAGAAACCCTTACTAACACCATCGGGTCCCCCTATCTATATATAACTTCTATTTTATACAGGATATGATGGAGAGATGAAATTATGTAGTTTTTAATCATGAGTAGTTATAAATATATTTTAATATTATAATTTTTTTTGAATCGTTAAATGCAATATTGTATATTCAAGTTCAAGCAGAAAAGTGGATTTAAATGTGGAAAACCATTAAATTTTTACTAACCACTAGGGAAACATCCCTTATAATGTGAGTAGAGTGCCTCTAGATTCCCTTAACCATGAATCTTTTTGACAAGGAGAGTGACGTAGCGAATGTAGAAGGGGTTGGTGTAGGGTTTGTGGTCACTTTGAATTTTCCATACTTCCCCTCACTGGAAACATGTGGCTATAGAAGTTACCCCTCCTTTAGGATGAGATTATGGATTTATGGGCTCACATATACAAGAAAAAATTCCTCACATAAATTACATTGTTTCTCCTCTAAGGCCTTAAGGAAAAGAGGGGGAGGAAGAAAATAATGAAGAATGAGAAGGTTAGGATCCCTTACATGTATCTAATCATCCTTATGGTGATGGTGGTCAGGGAGATAAGACAAACAGTTCATCACTGCCTCTTCCACCATCAACATGGTTGGTGACTCTAGTGACTTAATTTAACATGGTTACTACTATTTTATAATGTTTATGACCTTATATACTGTATTACAAAGAGATCATGATCTAAATTTGATATTTTTTCTGGATTATACTTCTTTGGGATGAGAGAAATAAAGGTGCATCCTTAAAAATATTCATGGAAATCAAATATTCAATGACTAATCATCTAAGATCTTGCCTAAAAACATATAAAAAGCATGAAAAATAAATAAATAAGAAATATGGTCTTGGTGTTTTATTTGGCTTTATCAAGTGGATACTAACCTTGATTTTCTTGTCCAAATATGGCTTCATTAGGTCTTCATTATGTCTTGTTAATATTAATCTAGGTACAGGTGGTACAAATCTACCCATAGCTTGCTCATCCATCTCCTCTTCTTCAGACGCGAGTCTCTTTAAAAATGTAACAACATCTTATAATATTGTTTTCAATTCTTTAAGAATTGTGTCATTCATATCTTTTATCTTAAAAATATATTATTTTGCCTTCTTACCACCATTGATCGATGGAATAATTTAGTATGAATGGGCCTTAGACTTGACATTACTTTGCTACAACATTTTCTCGGAGTATGTTTTATAACCACATATCTTCTTACATGTATTTATGTTTTAAAACTTATAAAATATAATTGTACGCGTCAATAAAAATGTTACTTTATATATTTCATTAAATAAGAGTTTTTATTAAATTATAATGTTATCACTCATGGGAATTTGGTGGAATTGATACCC
Organism: Taxus wallichiana var. yunnanensis; assembly: GCA_018340775.1. NCBI lineage: Eukaryota > Viridiplantae > Streptophyta > Pinopsida > Cupressales > Taxaceae > Taxus > Taxus wallichiana. The sequence goes on along the minus strand of CM031242.1, from coordinate 412,020,679 downwards.
TTATGACCGTTACCCTAAGTTAAAGAAAATTTAGGATTATGATATTGACAGATGTGAAATAAATCCATAAAAAAAAAACCCCAGTCTATTAAATGATATGACATCACAACTACAAGTAAATATTTAAAATGTAAAGATTTAATTCACTAGCCACCAAGGAGGATGTTGATATGTGGTAAACGTTTGTACTAGAAGATAAACTAGGAGATATATATTACACAATGGATAACTAATACACTAGTAAACCCAAACATATTTGATTAAAGAACAAATTTGAAACATATTGCTACTTTTACTCAATGAGAAAGAATAAGGGAAAGTATATTGGTGTACAATGTTCAATAAGGGTAGGAATAAGGATTAATGTGATCATAAATGGGGAAGACATTTCTTAACTGATTTTCCTATACTACAACAAGATACAAATGACTATGAGACATATAAGATACTAAAAAAATGCAAGTTGTATTCACTATCAAATTTTTTATGGTCATTTTGTCACTCTATTGGTTGAACAATTTGGATATGTACATCATCACAAGAAGATGGTTACAAAAAATGATGATTACAAAAGGTAACAATTACATCAATTTATCTATTTCTTGAGTGACGGTTGGTATTATTGTAGGTGTGGAAATTGAAGTTCCATCTTGTGGTATGTTGATATATGCTCTGACATGATGCACCTATGAGGAGTTCTACTTGGTTTGCTATGCGGTGGCGGAAAGCTAAGGTAGGGATGTTATGTTTTGGAGGTCATGCATAGTTGTGACACTGTGAATTGTTGTACAATACTATATGAATCTTTGAAATTATGAGGTGCACACACTACAACAAGGAACTGAACATCATGGAGGATTGAGACATCGTGTAATAATATAATGTTGCACAATAATATACAAGATAAGACATCAATGTGTGAAGATATCATGTATTCATGTGTGCGACACAAGATGTCATAAAGGTGAGGATATCGAGGTCCCAAGGAAGAGAGTGCAACCTATATGGTTGTGCATGAATCGACATGCACACCATTGATTTATTTTACAAAATATATAAGAACTAGATGTCTTGAATTGAGCTTAAAGCTAAATTTGGGCTTAGTAATAAATACTTTACGTCTATTATTGAAATTTGAATAATATTCCTTGATGATCTGTTACAAAGTATTGGATTTAAAGCTCCTCCTTGATGTTAAAGGGATTGAAATTGGAATGTAAGGTTATTCCTTCTCCAATACAAACTTGATTATGTTATCAATGACTTTTCACCAAGCTCGTACCTCATACAACATTCAACAAACAATAGATCTCAATAATTCCTCATTTGCTTAGATTGATTGATTTTTCATTATGTGATCCACCATTATTGAACCTAAGAAAACTTATTATCCTTGGTGCATTATTTTCCAAGAGCTTCCAGTGAGTGATAGATCTTTGCATATGGATATCCCCACACCCAGATGTAATTCTTGTGGTTAAGTCTCTCAAGCACCTCTTTTGGTTTATGGGCGAACTCAACAAGCATATAAGTGGATTCATCCCTTCTTTAGACCTTTTAGGCATCGAATCTTATCCTAGAACATGTTTCTTCATGGGGACTTTGCATTATTTCTTGCAAAATACATGCAAAATTGGCATCTTTTTTGCATTAAATTTTTCTTTCAATTATGGAAAGACAAAAATTATATTGTTTTAAAGCATGAGTAGTTGAAAAAATATTTTAATATTATTAAAATAATTTTTGTATTATTAAATGCAATGTTATATATTCAAGTTCAAGAGAAAAGAGGCCTTAGAGGTGGAACATTGTCAAAATTTGATTGCCCACTAGGACATCATCCCTTGCAATGTGAGTAGATTGCCTCTAGATTCACCCATCCATGTCTCTCTTGGAAAAGGACAATGACTTAGGGAACGTGGAAGGGGTTAGAAATAGTCTCACAGTTGCTTCAAGTTTTCCACACTTGCCTTGCTGGCAACAATGTGGCCATGGAAGTTAACCTTCCTTTAGGACGAAGGTTACATACCGATCGGCTAGAATATACAAGGAAAATTTCCTCACCTAAATTTTGTTGTGTTTTCCTCCAATGCCCAAGGGCGAGGAGGGAGATGAAGAAAATAATGTAGAATAAGAAGGCTAGGAACCCATACATGTAACTACTCATCCTCCTGGTGCGACACTTAGGGAAATAAGATAGGCAGTTTGCCGCCACCTCCTCCACCATCAATGTGGTTGGTGGCCCTATAATTTATTGTGCTTGTAACACTTAATTGTAAATGGTTAGTTTTTTTGGCGACCTTGTAGTTTTCACAAGCATTGTGATAACACTTACCTGGTGTATGGTCTCTTACCACTTACCTTTTTACTCAGGAATATAAAATATATGATTTAGTTATAATCGGGTTAATCACACATTGATTATAAATGTGACACAAGGTGATCTATTGGACATTATACGCTCCAAAAAAATTACTAACGTGGAAAGATGCTAGAAGGTGAGAAGTCCAAAGTGGTGAATGATATTCAACCGTCCTTCGACAAATACTTACTATGCTCGTGTGCTAAAGTGGGTCCCCGTACCTTATGATTATTACCCAAAAAAACCATGGGAAAAAATGTTGTCAGAATAATGACTACTCTCACCCGTCATTTGAATAATTTAAATAATGACTAAACCCACACAATTAAAACACCGCCCTCCCCCCCCCCTCCCCCTCCCCTCCCTCCCCTATCCCCCTATGGAGTATTTTTAAATAAAAACTATAATTATATATTTCAATAAACAAAAGTATTGATTAAACATAGTCGAATCTATTATGGGGCATAAGAACATTACTTCAAGTAAAACTATTTGAAATTTAAAGATTTAATTCACTAATTACTCACTAATTACCCAAAATGACATTCAAAACTTCAAATCCATACGTCAATGGCCACCGCCCTCTCGCGTCGCGAGAATAAAAGCACAGGGAAAAAGCACAACGGCTCTTTTTTGCTTTCGAAGGAATTTCACATACCTATTTATATGCCCATTGCATTGCATATTTTCTCGGAACCTTCTTTCCTCTGCTCGTATTTGCTGTAATTGAGTTTGTTTTCGTGTTCCTGCTGTATTTTATGTTTTAATTCCCGTGCACCTGGTTTATTTTATTTTGTTTTTACAGTGTATTTGCTATTTGCTGTATCGTATGTTGTTTTATGTTTTTATTCCTGTGTATCTGGTTTGATTTTTGTTTCTAATCCACACCAGCTGGTGATCTGTTATGCGTTTCTTTTCATTTTTTTTTTTGGGTGATATATTCTCAGTCGCTTCGTTTGAAGAAGCCCGAGCAGAGCTCAAGTACATTTTCATTCAGCCAGATGCAAATATTAACGCCCAGGTATTTCAAAATGAAGGTTTATATCTATAAAAATTAAATTAATGCTAAGTTTTTGATATCTCTTTGTATTTTTTTTAACCCTCTGTATTGGGTTTCAACTGGTTATACGTGGGTGTTAATGGATTTTGTCAATTTTTTGTGCAGATGCTGCAGACCGACTGTCAATGGAACGTAATCAAGAAATGATCGCATTCACTGGAATTTTGGAAATAGGTATGCGGTTTCCTCATAATTATTTAGGGCTATTCCTTATTTCCTTGATTTATGAATTGGGTACACGTGTTTAAGAAATAAAACTTTCTAGGTAAACCTATTAATTCACGGCTTAACTTGTTACATTTAATATAGGAATATAGGGAAATGAAGTTGAGAGCAAGGCTGTGAATACCCATCATTTAGATAAATAGAAATCGAGAAGAGCCCCTCTTTTCCTAACTCGATGGATCCAATAGGCGGTGGTCTGTACTATTTTTACTAGCATCGATTCTTAACAAGCATTAATATCGTATAATAAATAGATCGGGGACAAGGATCAAGATGAGATGTTTGTTGAAAAATTAATTTGAAATATGTCAATAAATAATCAATAATGTAGGTTTTTAAGAAATAAAACTTTCTAGGTAAACCTATTAATTCACGGCTTAACTTGTTACATTTAATATAGGAATATAGGGAAATGAAGTTGAGAGCAAGGCTATGAATACCCATCATTTAGATAAATAGAAATTGAGAAGAGCCCCTCTTTTTCCTAACTGATGGATCCAATAGGCAGGGTATGTACTATTTTTACTAGCATCGATTCTTAACAAGCATTAATATCGTATATTAAATAGATCAGGGACAAGGATCAAGATGAGATGTTTGTTGAAAAATTAATTTGAAATATGTCAATAAATAATCAATAATGTAGGTTTTTATTTTTAGTTCTGCATTTGGTGTTTCTATATTAAAGTTGTTTTGGATTTATTAATGTGCACTGTCTTTTTGTCTAATACTTTATAGGGGTTATTTCTTGATGTGAAGGTTTTAATAGCTTGCAATTAGTAAGTATTTATTTTCTATCTGCAGTATCATACTCATGGAGCTGCCTTATGTGAAAGCAAAACAAATGAATGATCCATCTGCAGTTACATCCTATCAGTAGCATGATACTATTGATAATATAGTTTTGTTACTCGTCAATTCTTCAAGTTTTGATAATCTTGAACTCGATAAAGTAATGTGCCAACATGTGTTTTTGGATTTTAATATTAGTGGTTTACTTGTAGTGTGGTAAGAGTTTGAGTTTTCAGTGTATCTTAAGAACTTTGCACTTACTCTTCTCTTTTGATAAATCCAAAGTCTTTACTGGGTGTTTTGTTAAGTGTTTATCTGATTTTACCATGCCAGTTTTATGTATGAGAGGTTTTATGATAGAAGAATTCCATTTTCTGCATTACTTACTAGCCTTCTATCAATAATATAACCGCTTTCTTTTGTTTATATAAAGTTTAAACAAAAAAACTAGATAGCTTTTATAATATAGCGCAAAGATTACAGCTGATATAAATTTCAATAAAACCTCCAGAAAACAAATGCCCAGATTTTCCTCATAGTGAATGATATGAATACACAATATTATCACCAGTAAGCAAAATACTTGAAGATAACCTTCCAAATTAACTGTTGGAATTAGCGGTTGAATCTAACATACAATTCTAGATTTTTCCTCCCTCAAACTATCCACACTTCGATACTAAAGGCAAGAAAATCCCGAGAGAACTACCACCGTATGCTCCAATCATACCTAAGGAGAGAATTGCCACTCTATGCACAACATTATCACCAAGAAGCAAAATACTTGAAGATAACCTTCCAAATTAACATTGAATCTAACATACCATTCCAGCATTTTTCCCCTACTCAAACTATCCACACTTTTGATACTAAAGGAAAGAAAATCCCGAGGGAACTACCACCGTATGCTCCAATCATACCTAAGGAGAGAATCGCCACTCTATGCTCTGCTCCAATCATACCCGAGGAGAGAATTGCCACTCTATGCTCTCTGCTAATACTCTATTGACTATTTCCCACCTTTGACTTTATTCTTCCCATAAAATCTACTCCATTTGTAGAAACTTAGTCGTGGACAGAAACACGTTCCATGAAAATTTCCACTAAGAAACCAACCAATCTAATCCTAAAACTTCTCAACAGATGGGATGGATGCACAAGAAAATTACTAGCTATTTATAAAAATTTCCAACTACTACCCAACAGCTCCGTACAATCTCTCAACAGATGTCCGAAAAGATGTCAAAGTTACGCGTTACAATTGTCATTCTCTGCTGCTCCCGCATCATCATTCGCCCCTAGTTGAAAAGCAATTTGAATAACCTCAGCGACTTTCCCCTCCTAGATTTTTGAATAAAGACTCTGACACCCATGTGCTCTTTTCTTGTGCTTTTGCCTTCCATTTTATTAAATATTGTTTGTGACTTGTATGTCCAGTCTTAGTAACCTTCTCCTCCAATAGTTCTTCTATTTCATCCACCTTGGTTTTAGGCACTTGACTTTCCCAAGCCGTTGTTTCTTTAGCTTCCTCTTCGATTTCCATCCCAGCTCTTCATGAGACAGATAAATCTGCAACATTGAATATAGGAAATATCCTATTGCCTTCTTGTAGCTCAATCTGATAGGGATTGTCCCCAAGTTTTTCAATACTGCATGGTCCAATTTTTAATATTTCAATTTATTATATTCTCCTTGAGTTAATCTTATAAACTTCAATAATGCCATGATCGAATAACCAACTTCAAACTTCCTATGCCTTCTAGAGGAATCAACTTCTTATATCTTGAATTGCTTTGTTCCACATTGTTTTTCACCATCACATGTAGTTGTTGCATCTACTTCACATTTTTGTTTCTTCCTTCATAGTCATATTGATCAAGTCTCATTATTCCTCTAGAATTGATCTTACATACGACTTGGAATGGTCTCGAATCTGTCTTTGTGATTTAAGTGTCCCATTCTTTGTAGCTTCTTCCCGATAGAAATCTCAAGGGGTTCCCATGTGACCTGTCAACAACCTCTTTTTGTCCATTAGATTGTGGGTGGCATGCTGAAATGAATTGTAATATGGTAGTCATTTTTGTCAAAAGGATTTTCTAGAAGTAGTGATAAACCTAGCATCCCTTTTGAAACTAATGAATTTTTTTACATCCTTACAGCTTCCTTAAAAACATACCAGCAACTCGTCTAGCATCATCAATTTTTCTATATGGAAGGAAATAAGCCATATTAGACAACCCATCAACTACTACAAATATGGATTCAAATCCCTGTGCTCTTGGGAACCCTAAAACAAAATCCTCTTCCTAGAGCACATTAGGCACGAGCAATAATGCAAGATACATCCCCGTATTTTGACTTCTCCCTAAAACAAAATCCATAGTTTTATCTTCCCATGGCACATTAGGCACGGGCAATGTAGTATACATCCGTATATTTTGACTTCTACCTTTTTTACCCGTGAAATTTTGCATATTTTGGCAAGTTTACGAACATATTTCCTCGGGATGGCCAATAATATCTCTCCTCTACCACTTTGCTAAAGTCTTGTCTCAACCGAAATGGCCTCTTAATCCTCCACTATGTAATGTAGTTTTCAAATTGATTGTTCTTTCAATGACCATGCTTTGGCATGCATAGCGCTTCCTTCTAAATAAAAAGGCATCTTGCGAGAAAAAAATTCATATATGTAGTTCTATCAAATTATGTGGGGTTTCTACAAACCTGGCATGATTTTCCAAAGTCTAGATTGCCTTTATACATTTTCTTTAATCCCGCCTTCGAGGTACATTCAGGGCGTGAATGCAACCCTTATGTTTGGAGCATCTGGAACACAATTGAATTTTTCCGCAGATCCGTGTTGTATCACAAGGTATGCTCTGAAACATTTAACCTACTTTCCATGTCTTTAGCTCACTTGGGCTGGACTTGATAAATAATGCCTCCAATGTTTGAAAGCATAAAATTCTTGTCAACATATTTTATTATTCTTGCATCATGTGGCTTCTTCTTTGAAGTAAGCAATTATTCTTCCTTCTTGGCTCAAAATCGCACCGATGGCAACCTAACTTGCACCACAATCCACTTGGAAGAGTTTATTGAAATCTGATAAAGCCAATGCAAAGCTTTCTTGTGCTTTTATGACATCATTTAAATGTTAGAACTTTTTCCTTTAAGGCAATTCACGAGTGGGGCACTTATTCCACTAAAGTTCTTGATGAATCTATGGTAAAACTTGCAAAGCCCATAAAAACTTCTTGCTTTGGTTATAATTTTTGGATTGAGCCATTGCAAAGTGGCCTCTTCATCTGCGTCCATCTCTATCCCATTTTTAGAAACCATAAAACTTAAGTAAACTAAATAATCTCTTACAACATCTAAAATAACTAATCATTTCTTAGAACATCTAAAATGACTTGCAAATGCTTAGAGTGCTTCTCTTTAGTATTTGCAAAAAACCAAAATATCATTAAAATAAACAATACCTTATTCATCAACCTTATGAATGTACGACATTCGATAGTTTAAAGGCATGAGCAGCCCTTCATATGATCTTTTTTGTTATGGATGCAGTATTATATTCTTTACCTTCCCAAATTTTGATTTGATTATATGCACTTTTTAAATCGATCTTGAGAAATATCTTGCTCTGCAAAGGCAATGCATTAAGTCATTCCATCCTTGATTGTGGAAGCCTATACATTCTTGTTATCATGGCTGGTTACTTGGAGTCTGTAAACATTCTCCATTTCCCATTCTTTTTGGGTGAAAGTAATGCTTTACTCGAGTATGTGCTCAAACATTCCCGAATATATCCTTTCTCATTCTCTATTGGGCTTAGCCTTTGTGGACAACAATGTAGGCAAACTAGCTCTTGGTGCAAAAGATATTTGGTGGTTGATTCCTTTTATAGTTGGCAAACCTGCTAGTATCTCTATTGGGGTTATGTGTCTATTTTCTTCCAATATAATCCTCACTTCTTTTGGAATGTGCTTCTCCGCTTCGTACCCTTCCACTTCTTTTGGAAAATGGCACAGCTTTCTTTAGTTTCTTTCACCTTTTTAACAAATTCCTTTGAGCCTCACAAGTAGCATATTCTTTTTCTCTTATTCCTTGAGTGGTGCCAAAACACATTTCCCTCCATCTTCAATGAAAGAATGTGTGTATTTCTTCCCATCATGAATAGCTGCTCTATCATTCTGCTATGCTCTTACAAGTAACACGTGGCAGACGTCCATGGGAATGACATCACACCATACGTCATTGTTAGCTTTCAATATCAAAAGAAACTAAACATATACAGTCGACTATCACTTTGACAACATAACCTACAAGGCCGAGTGTGTTTTTGACAAACTCAATTCAGCCACTATGTTCTATGTACTGCCACTATCAACAATTAGTTTACAGCTCTTACCTTTAGATCAGCTTTATCTCTTCTTATCATTAATATTCCCCCTTTCCTAGAGTAACTGCTTTTGCATCAATTTGTTCTTCTCCTTGATTCTTGTTGCTTTGTGGTTCATTTCTGCCATCAGCATGAGGACTTTCAAAGGCCCAGTGATCCTTTTCACCGCAGTGATAACATATGCATAGTGGGCTTTTGAAGTCTCTTTCGTAATCCCTGCCTCTAGAAATCATCTTCCTACCTTCTTGCCAATTTGTTTCCCTTCTCAAGCTTTCACCCACTTCTTCATTGGCATCTTCTGATTTGGATGAGTTTTCTCCTTATCGACTAATCACTCCCGGACCTCTCTTTAATGATGTACTTCCTCTTTTTAGGATAGGCTTTCTGGAGTTGCTCCTGTTCAACTTTTCTTCAGCTTTTAGTGTTAATTGGTATGCCGCAAAGAGAAGATGCTTGAATAAGGCAGCTCCACCTTGAATTTGAAAGTGCAGTCCATTTATGTTTCTTTTTACACTCCTTTCTATATCCTCGTGTATATTGGTTCAGATTTGCAGTTGCATAAATTGAGCAGTATCATCTTGAATTGTCACGTCTTTCTGCTTCAAAATTTGAAACTGTCTAAACGATGTCTGCTGGTAATCAGAATGCAGTACTTTTGTCCTCAAATGTTTCATCTTGAGCCAAATTTTAATCTTGTCTCTAACCTGACTCCTTCTGGCCTTTTAGAGGTTGTCCCACCGCGATGTGTGATTTCAACTTGGAAACTGTAGACTTTACTCTTCTAGGGTCATCCTTTTCAATATTTTCCATCTCAAAGTACCTTCTTAGTTTTTGGATCCAATCCACAAACAGTTCACGCTTAAAATCAGATACCTCTATTCTGGCTTTTGTTCCTTGCTTTGAAACAACATCTCTCCATGGGATTCATGGCATCAATTTGGGTTCTCACACCTTTATGCTCTGTTCCAACCCACGTTACTGCAGCCTTATTTCTAAAGCTTCCAACCTTCAAACAAGTTCTTCTCCAATATCTCGTTGATTTTTGATATTCCTTCTGGTTCTTCTTCCCCAAAGTAAAAGCACACCCAAATGAGCCATCTTTCCTTGGGCTTTTCTATCAACTGAAGCAGGGGAATGGGGTGCTGAATATAGGAATGCAACTTAATCAATACTCGAGGAGTGGAACTCCCCAGTTCCTGCACAGAATAAAACCTCCAAAAAACAAATGCGCAGTTTTTACGAAAAGTAAATACTATCTATGCACAACATTGTCATTGGCTACTTGAAGAAAACCTGGTAGGGCTGGGAGCGTATCGGCAGTGGCACGGGAGCGGGAGCGGCAACGGCAGGGAGGGTGTGGGGAATGGGACGGGTAGGGCTGGGTTGACAGGGTGGAGGGTGGAGGGGGTAGACAGGTTTAATTTAATTTTTTTCTAAAAGCTTTAAAGTTTTAATAATTAAAAACGATGGGGGTGGGGTAGGCCGAGCCCTCCCATAATGTATAATTTTAAATAACTTATATATAGTATAAACTATATGTCTATATATTTACTTATATATTATAATAGTTATATTAATTATATATATAATTATAGTATTCATATTATTTGATAAAAAGAAATTTAATATTTTTTAGTTGTTGAATTTAAATAAAATATATTGATAGAAGTTATACTTAAACAGTAAACCTATATAATCTATATATTAACTTCTAAGTTGATTTAATTAGTATGGTTATATTATAATGATAATCCAATATTATTAAATTATACCTATAATAATGTGTTAATACATGTATAAATATATATACTTATACATAGTTCAAAATGACTTTCAAACTTTCAAGATAAACATTTATCAATCAAGCTATTAAATTTAGGCTTACGGAACGATTTATATTTCCAAGTTAGTAATATTTTTTAATTTTTATATAGTTTTTGTATCTTTTGCCATATCCTACGCCGTATCCGGGGTCAATTTTTTTTTTTGTTTTTACGTGTATCGGATACTCCACTCCCGCTCCCGTATCCAAAACGTTTGGCTACTTAGGAGAAAACAATAAGAAGTTAACACTTGGAGTTGGCAGATGATACGCCTTCAATTTTCCCGCTCAAAAAATCCCTTTTCTTTTTATCCACTCTTTTCCAATAGACAATTCATAAGGAGAAAACTGCTAGTCTATGCTATATAAATCCCATACTAACTATTTTCCACTATTGACTATTATTCCCATAACAACCCACTCTATTTTTATAAACTTACACAGTGAACAGAATCATGCCCCATGACAATATCCACTAAGAAACTACCTATCATTAGAGCTTCTCAACAAAGTAAAGGATGCACATGAAATTAACTAGCTGATTATAAAAATTGCCTACAACTACTCAACTACTCCCTAACAATCTCTCAACAAATGTCCGCAGAGTTGTTAAAATTCAGCTTGACAGTGTCATTCTCTCTTCGCTCCCGCATAAGAATGCCAATCTCATTATATGTAGGACTGGAAAATCATTTATAGAAACCTCTTGTGCATACTAAGATGCAACCTATCGATGTTTAACAAAGCATACTAAAATCCTCTGGGATCGCATTCCCACTTCCGTGGCATTTTTTTGATAAAATAAAACTATACAATATTTTGTGAAATTATGAATTTACAAAGTTTAAAAGTTATAACTCGGAGGTCTAGGATTTAAATTTCTTCCCAACTAGAGTACCAAAACGCAATTGCCATTATATATATCATTGAAGGTCTTTACTTGAAGAATAAAGGTATTTTAATCTCATACTTTTGTGGAGGGCTTTGAATTATATTTTTCGATGGTACTATTTCCTAAAATGCTCTTTTGAGACTCACTAGAATACATTAAGCTGCTGCATTATGTTTTTTCTTGAACAATCATAAACCGTTATTTTTTTATTTTGTGAAGAAACTCAATATGATATGTTGAACTACTTGTTTGATCATCTTTTTTTTTTTTTAGTTTCGTGGAGCGACGATTGCAAATAGTTTACCAGACCTCAAGTTTTTTTTTTCCCTGCATTCAACCAATTACTCGGTTCTTGTTGTCAAAATTTCACCCCCCCCGGGTAATTTTGATAACATGCATCAGAATATTCAAGTCCCAGGAAAATTGATTGATTTGGGGCCAAAAATCATGTTGCTAGAGTCCCCTCAAATATTTTCTAAGTTCCCTGTCTGAGAGGAAAAGAGCAAGCTCTGAGAAAATGCGAAAAAAGGTTGCAGAAGGCAAGTAGGTTGATCCAGGAAAAAATCATAAAAATGACTAAGTCCTAGTCCTAGGGGCAGTCGGGACATTTGGGACAAAAAGGCCCGAACCGGCCGGCTCGGCCGAAGTAAGCACAAACAGCCCGCAAAGCAACAGGGACATCTGGGACAAAAGTACGCGGCGGGCGCGAAATGCCGGTTCGACCGAGAAAAAATTGGCTAACTTCTGAGGGGGACGCAAATGGGACAATCGGGCCAAAAAGGCGCGAACCGGCCGAACCGGCCGAAAAGAGTCAAGTCAGTCCGAAGCAAAGTGGGACAAGCGGGCCAAAAATGCCCGAACCGGCCGAATCGGCCGAAATGAGTCCAGAGGGTCCAAAGTCAAATGGGACATCTGGGACAAATGGACGCGAAATGCCCGAACCGGCCGAAACGAGCACAAAGGGCCCAAAATCAAATGGGACATCCGGGACAAATGGAAGCGAAGTACGCGAAGGAGCCGAAGGAGCCAAAGACCAATCAGAAACTGCCACGTGTCGTCCAGATGGCGAAGAGCGGGAAAACATTTTAAAATTCGTTTTGATCATGTTCCGTGCCCTAAATCTTCATATCGCCATATCTTTTGATCCAGAGCTCGGATTTCCACGTTCTTTATATCAACGGAAAGTTGTTGAGATGCTCTACATGATTCTAGGATCAATCTCGAGTTTTGGTGCAGTTTGAAGAGAGAAAATCGAGAAACGGCTCTGACGTGTGGTAATGGCCAGAAGCGACATTTCAACAACCAGTTTTAATGCTAATGGGTTGCATTCTTCTTCTGCACGGACAAAAGTGACATTTTAGCGGCCAAATTAATACAAATGGGTCGCATTCTCCTCCAAAATCGGTCAAAGATGGCAGGGTATGGGTTGGTAAGGTATCCTATGCCATTTTAATGCGTTGGTATTCAATGAGGAATGGGCTTACACGTTTTCCCACGTTTCTGTCCCCTGGGCTCGACCCATGCAATGTAAAAGCCAGATTTGGCTCAAAAAAAAGGTTGTTCATTCTTTCTGCTCTGCCCTCCCTTCTTTTCTTCTCTAGGGTTGAAAATGGAGTTCGAACCTCCTCCCTTTCTCTGTAATGGCGTTCCTGCCTTTTACCATTAATGGAATGATGTTCTGTGCAAACCTCCGCACCTCAAACATCTATATGTGGCTTAATTTCAAACAATGTTAATTGTCACATCTATAAATTTCGAGCAACAAAACGTGTTACGTGATGCATCCGTCCATCCTCTCTCGTTTTGCTTGTCTTCTTCTTGCCTCTCTTCATTGCAGTGTCTCAGTGCATGTTTGAATGTTCATTGCAGGTCTGGAGCTGTGTTCATGGAGTTTTGGGACATTTTCTGTGTGAAATCTATCCTTGGGTTTGTGATGCTTCTGTCCATCCTTCCCATTGCTCACCTCTCTTTGTCCCATGGCAGTTTTGATAGATGTTCAACATTCTCCTTCTCTGGTGTATCACCGTTTTAGTGTAGGCTTTTGCTGTTTTTTCCTACTTCTCTCCTTTCTCTCTCTCTCTCTGTCTCCTTGGCATGGTTAGATTAGGATTAGATTAGCTTGCCTGCACTGGAATAGCTTGTGGCAGGTAGTTTAGGAGCAGGAACCAGCCTTCTCTGGAGATTCCTCTCTCGGTTTTACAAGTCCCACGCTTGGAGAGAGGTTTCCATGTTGTGCAATCACACTGGATGCCTGAACATCAACCTAGAAGCCTGATGTGCATCCAGGGGTGCTGTGATTTTGCACTAACAGTTCTCATATACGATTGCTGGTCAGAAACCTCAATTCAGATCGGTGCTTTTGAATACGATTTTAATTATTCAATGCATGTGATGGCTCAAGTTGCATTTCATTCTATTCTGATAAAATTTGTCAACAATAAATGTTTTCGGTTGGTTCTTACCAGTGAAATACTTTGTATGGAAAGTTAAACATCTTTGGATTTTGAAAAGGCCCTTTGACTCAACATGTTGCATAAATTGCTACAATAGCAAGAGTATCACATTTTTATTTTGAGACATAATATAACAACTTATTGTTGACCTAAGAACTAAAACATGATGCTCATGGAAGTTGATAAAATCTACTTTTCATGTATCTGTAATTTGACAACTGGCTAGTTCAGTTCACAAGTATTATCTATTGAAACATGGATCTTATATGCCAATTATTGAGTTGCCAGTACACAACTATCACAGAGTTGATAGAACTAGAAAATGCATACGAGAGAACATGATTTAAGTGAACAAGAAATTATTTAGAGAACTAACAACTCTCACCTAACACCTGAACATCCATGCTGTCATCACCCCCCACCACAGCTCCATCCTGATCCCTCAACCAGAAAGCCTGTTCGCTTCGTAAACCAGCCATAGGCTGATTGGATGTTTCTCATTCTCCTTGGAGGATGCTGAGGCCTCCTCACCAAGCAATCTCCATCACAATCCAAATCCAAACTTCAGATTTTCTGTCTCCAATGGGACCAACATGCACAAAAAAGGGTTACAAGACACTCTTTCCCTTCCAAGAAAGAAAATAGCTGCTATCTGTGAAGGGCAACCCCACCCAATCTCAGATTCTCCATTGATGGAATGGAGAATAAGCCATGGCTGCTAAAGGAGAAAGCTTTTTTTTTTTTTATCTGCAGATTCATTCGAGCCTTTTTTGGGGCCAAAATATTAAAATCCTATGTGGAAAATAACCGGAAGCAGGTGAGATCAGTAGACATATTGATGATGCCAACAGGATCCACAGATTCATGGGAGCCTTTTCTGGGCCGAAAATAACTGGAACCAGGTGAGATCAGTAGACATATTGATTATGCCAGCGGGATACCTCAGGGTATCTTCTCATCAAAGGAAGAAAAAGACCAGGCTTTTCAGGGGGACTTGGGTTCATGAAAAATCAGGCCTCTTCATGAAAGACAAGTCACTTGCTTTAATCCTATGGAGGAACTTTCCATCACCCTACCAAATGGGTTAGGCTTAGCGTGCACTGTAGTGAATAATGAAAAGAATCCTTACTCAGAAAGATTGAAGGAGCAGTAGGTGAAAGGACATCTGGTAATATTGACTTTGAATAGCTTCTAGTTCTCCTTGACCAAAACTGTAAGACATGGGAAGGATCGAGTGGGAAAATCATGTTGATTATGAACATGTCCCTTTTGATGTCGAATCTATCATGAACAAGGACATTTGGCTAGGGTCTGTGCCACAGTTTTTTCTGGACCAGCAAGCTGCAACCAATCAAAAACATACAAGTCAGCAGCAGTCCCAAATGGAAAGGACGTCTCCCACCCTGCAGGAAGACAAACACCAGCAGCAATCACTAATGACCACAAACAACAAGAGGGGTTCAAAAGATAAAAGGGAAGGGGAATTTCAAAGGGCACATGCAAGGAAAGGATGCCAATAGCTAAGCAATTCAGCCTATCTAACCCCTTTGAAGCTCTTTGAAGCAGAAGAGGATGCCATGGAAGGCATAAAAGAAACTCAAAATACACCAAGCTCCAAGTTGAAAGATCAAATCCCAACCAAGCAACCCTCGTTAGGACAATAATTTGTCAAACAAGAAAGCCAAAGTATGAGTTCAATTCACACATGTTGCAGACACCTCTAAATTAGCATCGAGAGTAAAGGATGGAAAGGGAAAACAAAAGCAACTAGAAGATCTAAACCCCACTGTTCATCAGACCTGTCGATGTATTTTAACAAGAAGGCCCTCAATTGATTTCCAAGCTTCACTTTTTGAAGCAAAATGTAGCCAAACATCCAGGAAACATGAGCAGATTTGGGTGCCAAAAGATAATAGTAAGGGCCTCAGTCAAGTCCCAGGGGGCCAGGAGTATTTGATGTCACCCAATCTTGTGTAATGCAGGTTGTCTCTTGCAACATAACGGGAAGGCTTTCCCAACAAATGCGAATATCTCAAAGAAAAGGTTAAATCACAGGAAATCAACACGCTCCTTCAGGAAACAACATGAGCAGCATCCCTGAAGAGGCTTAATATGCAGGGCTTTGGGGCAGCAAGCAAGTCCTTTACTGCACCATCACAAGGAAATTGGTCCAATGGGACCAACCAGGTATGCTCCCGTATCACACCACTCCCTTCCTTGGGCCTATGGGTAAAAAAGGGGTAGGCTTTCAGTCAAAATAACAACTGATGCCTTATTACATCTGTTAACAAGCAGCACCATGATTTGCCTGAATTTTGCTCAGGGGCTGTATATGCAATACAACAGAAGGAAGGAACTCCACTACATTGCTGAAAAACTCTACAAAAGTAATCTCTTTGACCAATGGCTTAACTCTCATAGACAAATCACTTCCAGACTAAGTGACAGCACCTCTCTGAGAATTTTAAAATCTGAAAAACTTTTCAAACTTTTTCAGCAATGTAGTGACAGCACTACATTGCTGAAAAACTCTACAAAAGTATTCTCTCTGAGAATTTGAAAATCTGAATGCTTGATAGCTTTTGCCCAGCAATATTAGAGGGAATACAATGTACATATTCATCGTACACCACCTTGAAAATAGAATGAAAGCATGAATAAACAAACTTTTGGTAACATATTCTCATGATTGGATTTTTTTTTGAAACAACTAGCCTGAATATCGATAAAAATAGAGATGGTTTCACCAATGAACTGGAACTACAAGAACAAGGGCTGATACAAAATCTTTCTATCACACAGCAGCGTGAGGAATGTTATTGATAACAAAGATCCAGAGAGACCTGGATCACACAGGGTGATGCAGTTTCATAAATCGGTCCATAATAAACATGAATTTTATGTATTAAATCACGACTGTGCTTAGCTTTGGGGAATTCACTGATGCCACGGCCTACATTATGATTCATCAACCACCTCAAATTAGAAATAAGAAATGGCAGAGGTTATGGAACCTAAAAGTAGCATACTTAGCTTGACTTGAGACATAGTTCTAACCATTGTATAGATATGAGAGACCATGCAAATTTTGGAAACTATTTTGACTCGATTAGATACTTTACACCTATATGCATGAACTGCATTATAGAAGTTCTTCCATCCCTGATGCATGTATAATAGAGAACTAAAAAGCTTTGAATTTATTTTCAGCTCATGAACTGCTCAACTCAAACTGTTGAATCAACATGCAGCATATGGAAAGTTGACACATATAATTAAAGCCAGAGTAATCCAAGCAAGAGAATCTCTATAAGTACCTAGGGGCCTTGGAAGCTACCTCCCTTGCACAAAAAAGGCATTTATTTTGCCCAAACATCTTTAGACCTTGCAATGGCCATAGAGGAAGTTGAAGAAGTTCAAATAAGAAATAGGCTGGATATTTAAAAAATTGCGTTGCGAATGTCATACGAAATTGCATCAAGCTCTTTCTAGATAAAATTCATCTCCTTGTGCTTAGAATAGACAAAGAGTCCCACCTAAGACATTACTTGAAGCAAATAACTTCTCATTATTGAAAGACGCCTCATCAATTCCATCCATCTTGGATTAGTTTACATTATTGGTTTCTTCTTGATGAGCTAGAAAACAATTTACAGATGAGTGATGATGATTATAAGAAATTTCATAACTACCCAAAATGCTAGGAAGGTAGTAATGTGTTACTTTCTTAGGTGATTTTCATGGGCAATGCAAATTTTGCTCATTTTGGATTCCCAATTAAAACACTACTGGCTTGAGTATTCCTTTCTAGGAACACTTATATTTTCGAACATTTGGAAAACATCATATAATAGTTTTAATTATATCAAATTGGGAAAGTAAGCTATGTTTTTGCACTTGGCCTTACCAAGTATGAAGAGGGTGGCCAAATTAAAGTCTTCTCTAACCTTTATCTCCTCCTTATTGTGCTCAATTGCCAACTTGAATCTTTCGTATAAGGCATACAATTTTGCAGATTTGTTTGCAGAAGGTACACGACTCCACTGAAAAAAAATTCAGTTCTAAACTGTCAAACAGAGTATGGTCCCTAAACTTGTTTATCCAGGATTGTCTTTGGCAGCCCCTTCCTACCTTAAAGACACATACTTAGGGGCGAAGTAATTTATATTATTCAAGGGGAATTTCTTATTTTTAATCTTATTTACGAACCTCCAATTTTTGAACCACCCATGAATTATGATTGGGAATCTTGGAGATTGATCTTTGGATGTTAAGGGTATTTAATTAGTATATTACTGTAAATCCACTATCTTGATTTTGAGATGAAGACACTAAATGTTAGGTGTGTCCCTGAATAATAATTCAGTTTACAAATAGCCATTATTTTCCAAATTTTGATCCTTAGAATGAGCCTCGAGGTAAGATTCTGTAGCTATCCTTTAAAAGATTTTTTCAATTTTCAAATTAATTGCGGACCTAGTTATATGTTTTCAAATCTTCTTATTTGAAACGAAAACTTGGGACAGAACTTAGCTCATTAGGCTCTAACAACAAGGCAATATAAGATGGTTGGAGTTCATCCAATATGCTACACAGAGGGCCAATTTCTTAACAATAATAATGTTATCCATTGAGTGACATTGCTTGGCATTTTTCTTTGCTTCCTCTAGTTGTTATAACATGTTGGGGAATGAAAGATGGATAGATGGTTCAACTTCTTAACATTAATAGTGTTTATCCATCGAGTGACACTAGTTGGCATTTTTCTTTACCTCCTCCAGAGTTGTTTTATGTATCTCTTTCATTTGTGTCATAATAGACCACTATTGGTTTGTGTGAGATATTGTTATGTTATGAGATATCATTATCTTATGTATACATAATAATCATTAACCAAAGCGTAGAAATTTGTATACTTCATATTGAAGGTATGTGTAGAATTTAATTATGAATTATGATTGAGAATCTTGGAGATTGATCTTTGGATGTTAAGGGTATTTAATTAGTATATTACTGTAAATCCACTATCTTGATTTTGAGATGAAGACACTAAATGTTAGGCGTGTCCCTGAAAAATAATTCAGTTTACAAATAGCCATTATTTTCCAAATTTTGAGCCTTAGAATGAGCCTCGAGGTAAGATTTTGTAACTATCCTTTAAAAGATTTTTTCAATTTTCAAATTAATTGCGGACCTAGTTATATGTTTTCAAATCTTCTTATTTGAAACGAAAACTTGGGACAGAACTCAGCTCATTAGGCTCTAACAACAAGGCAATATAAGATGGTTGGAGTTCATCCAATATGCTACATGGAGGGCCAATTTCTTAACAATAATAATGTTATCCGTTGAGTGACATTGCTTGGCATTTTTCTTTGCTTCCTCTAGTTGTTATAACATGTTGGGGAATGAAAGATGGATGGATGGTTCAACTTCTTAACATTAATAGTGTTTATCCATCGAGTGACACTAGTTGACATTTTTCTTTACCTCCTCCGAGTTGTTTTATGTATCTCTTTCATTTGTGTCATAATAGACCACTATTGGTTTGTGTGAGATATTGTTATGTTATGAGATATCATTATCTTATGTATACATAATAATCATTAACCAATGCATAGAAATTTGTATACTTCATATTGAAGATATGTGTAGAATTTATGTTATGCCATATATTACATCATGTATATAAAGTGTGTGAGCCCACACCTTTGACACAAAGGCCATATGCGGGTGTAAGTGGAGTGGCAAGATCCTACGTATTTGTATAGTAAATGTCGTTGCATTATACATCTATATTTGTTATCTGAAATCTTAGAATTAAAGGACACCTTTTTATTAGTTATAAAAAAATCAACTTTTGTATGTTCATACGCATGGAAAAAGAAGTGGATCCAACACACGGAACATTGTTCGACATTAAAGCTGCCATTGGACATCATTTGAAGTTAAATAGGGAGATGACATTGTTATAATTTATTTTGGGACCAATCATCCGTTCAAATCATAATTTTGGATCCTACATATTTGTATAATTTTTTATGGGATGAATCATCTGCTCAAATCAAACCTCATATAGTATAGAAATAGTCGGGATGTGGTCCAAAGGGAAGATAGAGAAATTTAAATTTGAAAAAACTAAAGTCAATATTGAAGGGTGTTGTGATGAGTGTTAAAACGCTACCATCCCTGTATGTTGAGAATGTTCGGGTTCTTCCTATACAACCATTACCTTGTTTATTTATTTATTACATATTCTCAACATTCGTGCTAGCAAACAATTAAAAACAATTGTATCGGACTGCAGGGGAGCTTTTGTACAATAAATTGAATATCTTCATAGATATTTCAAATCGAACCATATATAATTCCATATGAATAATATAATACAAAAAGACAACATGGATGCCCATATAATTCCATAGGAATAGTATAATACAACAAGAGCCGCAAAGCGGCGCCTTCCGCCATCCAAGTTACATGTTACGGTAGGAATCGGTAGTTTGACCATAGTAATAAAGACCGAAGATTAAAAGCATGTACAAGATAAAACAAAATAGCAATTGTTGACATATATAAAAGAAATATGTGGCAAGTGCATTTGTTTTGATCAAAGTATCATGATCGAAAATAATGGATATATGGAAAAACCTATAAAACAAAGCTACATATTGTTACATATGTGGAAAGGCATATGATGCCATTCCAAAATTGACAAAAACTAGAAGCGCTTATTAGAGCTATGTGTATATTGTCAAACAAATGGCGCGCCTCCTCTATGCTTCCACATTTTGCATACATATCTATGATTAATTGGTTAGATGATATTTTGCTTAAGAGTTGGAAGGACATAAACAAACTGGACCTTGGAAGTTGTAAAATAATGTTGTAGGTTTCAAGGCAATACCTATTTTAAGCTTTCTAGTACCGCAAAGCAGATATTGTAGGCTTTTCTAATGATCTTTCTAAAAATTGCAATCATAATCATATATCTTGGAGATGGTATACTAATCACTTGAACATCTAAATAGGTGGCATAACAATTTAACATTTATATTCAATAAGTAAAATGAAAAGAAGACCTAAAAACAACAACTAATAGTATGATATTTGAATTGTAAACATGAGATCTGTTCATGATCTACTAGTGGAAAATAGAAACAAAACAACTAATAGCAAATACTAAATCAAAACAATGGTACAAGTAGAAAGCAGGTTAGGATGTCTAGTCACTGAAACTAGTAAAGCTGTCTTTTAACCAAGAGCACCTGTTATGCATTCCTGCAAGATGAATAAATAAAAGTATTAGCATTGTCAAATTGGATATAAAGTATCAGAAACACGAATTATGCAAAAGAAAGGTTACTCTGGTGATGAATATTTACAATATAGGAAATCAATTTACAATGTGAATAGACACAGATCAAAGAAAACATAGCTTTCATATGATATATACGCCCTTGCAATTGCATGTCATGGAAGATTTATGATAAAGAACACAAAACAAAATCAATACCTAGTTATCATACACGCTAATCATGATAAATTTGAAGCCTTCAATGTGAGAGATGCTGGCTACGGTCATTTCAAAATAAATTATGTATATTAACAGTGCAGTTCGGAATGCAATTGCAATAGATAAGGCGGCGTTTATTTCCCAATTCCAAATGTTGAAATTATACACAATAGAATATAGTTTATATCTGAAGAAGATATTTAAACTTTGACCTAAGGCAACACAGAGCATCAGGATCAATGGATCCCCAATAGTTATGTGAAAGAAACTGATAATCAGGAAATATACGAAATAATTTAGCCTTCCCTGTCTCATTGAAGGCATCTCCTTCGTTTTTCCCATGTCAGCGAGATCTGGATGGAACAATATTAGATGGAGAAAAGCACTTCCAGTTCTATTGTTGTCGAAGAATTGTGTGATCAAAATAGTTGTCTATGAAAACGGAACAAGTTTATTGGCGGAGAATTGTGTGATCAAAACAGCTCTAATTCGTGTTGCACTTTTTCCATCAAGGAAGGCGGGCTTGCCAAAGTTCAGGCATTGCCCACTCAGTGGTCAAGCTGGAGGTGTTGATTGCAGCGAACATCATTTCTTGCCTGTATATATTTGACAGAATAAAAACCCCTCAGACATGACATGGTTGTATGCATGAAGACAATCTACGCTAGATAATGCTCTCCCATGCATTAAAAGTGTGACTGGTGAGTGCTATAGTTCACCTGGAAAAAGAGGTAGCAATAAAATATTCTAAAATGAATTACCTGATGGCATATCTCACATGTAATGTCCCCTTTCTCATTGCACCAACGTTGCACACATTTGCGATGAGCATACTGTACACACACCAAATCAGAAGAGCTACATTGATAATAAATGAATGTTTTCCGACTTCTTGGGCTACGCAAGAACGCAACAGGCTCTGAGACTCATGTTCAGGCTCACACAATTTTGTTGAATCCGACAAAGAAAGAAGCGGCAACTTTTCAAGGCATCCGATATTGGGCGGTGACAGATTCATTAACACAAGGCTTAAGTATTTGCTCCTTGGATTATATCTCTAAGGAAGCCTCTCGAGCATAGTTCAAGGCATGCACATTAATAACATATTAATAGTTAATATAAACGATTGTCCTATTTAATACAATGTTTATTGAGTATTGAATCCGTTTTCTATTGTATTTGTTGTGTATAAAATCCATCCTAATTGTCGACAACCTCGAAAACCATACATTTTAATTGACTTTGTTATAGCTTTGTAACTTTTCAAGATGACTGCATTTGTAATTACCTTTAAAAGGAAACAGATTTTTTGTAAGTCCGTCAGATTGCTTTAGTATTTAACTCCTCTGTGTATTTCAATTTTTACCTTCACAATACACATGTTCTAATACTCGAAAATGGTCAAATCATTTATAAAAAATGCTTGAAAATTGATAACAGCATGATGTATTTCTAGCAAACTTGATGTTGAGAGTTCAAACCCTGCCGGCAAGAGGAAAAAGACATACACTGCCAACGCCTCACAAGCATTTTATTTGGCTATTGAATTTTTAATTACCAAAGAAAAATAAGTTTTCAGTTTTTCAAGTACATAAGTGCAAGAAACAAAAGAAAATTGAAGAGAAACCCAATATAGAGCCAACCGAAATCCATATGAAAAGATAATATTTAAAGTGAAAACAAAATTTAATTACATAGAAATTACAGGAAAGTTTTCAAATCTTTTATAATTCAGTAAAAATATAATAGAGTCTAGACATAGAAATAATCTGAAATATTTCCCAATGGGCTGTGGTGTGGCAAATGAGGAAACTGTTAAGTAAAAGATTTCACGCTCAAATCCCCGTGGGTAGTGGCTAGCATGTGAAAAAGAACACCCAGGACTGAGACCCTGTTTGTGTCCCAGATTTAAAAACAGAGGGCTGTGGCCGAGCTAGCAGAGTTGGCCAAAACTGTGGGTTTTACACTTGATCCGGGGTTCGATCCGGGGTTATGGGATCTCAAATAAATGTTGCCCCTGAGATGGTGGTCCATCCATCAATTGCTCAATCAAAACAAAGGCTGTAAGCATTTTGTAATAAATAGTTTTGAAGAAAAATGGAACAATCCTTTCTGATCTGTCCCCGCTTTCCTGTGAGCAGGCTCAAGTCAAAGAGCTTTATCATGGCCAGTTCAAAATCAATATAAAATTTCGCCTGATTCGAAGCATAGAGTTCCACTGTTCTGCGTGGGATGTCGGCGGCCATTAAAGCCTGGTCCCCATACAGAAGCCCCCTCCCCTGCCTCACATTTCTGTAATAATGGGCGTCCAAGGAAGCTGCGCCGCCAGTGTCCATCTCCACCGCCATATTTACCGACGTGGCGTTGCTAGTATTGCAGAGGGTACTGAGACGACTGCGGAAGAGCCCGTCCATGGTCGGGTCGGGGTGACCAGTGCCGTTGAAATTCGACAGTCTGGCCTCGAAAAAACGGCAGTGAGCTTTGCCGATGGTGTGGGCTCCAAGCAAACTCACCATTGCCCTCTCAGTAAATCCCTTGCCTTTGAATTTACTGATCATAGTCTGGATATCCTCAAATGGGGACGGCAGATTGCTTTCTGCCAGGCTGCCAAATGAGGACGTGCTGTCTCTCCTTCCCGTTTTAACGTTAAAGAAACGCCCTCCCGACTGCAATTAAAAATCAAAATTCAGGTCGCGGGGTTTCGGAAGGAAAATGTAATGGCAGCCATTAAAATGTAACCGCAGAATAACAAAATACGAAAATGCAATATTTCAAAGGATGGCATTAATGTCGGCGCAAGAAACAGTTTCAGGACAGGCTTCTTCGAGCCTCTCCTTCAACAGAG
This sequence comes from Taxus wallichiana var. yunnanensis, assembly GCA_018340775.1. NCBI lineage: Eukaryota > Viridiplantae > Streptophyta > Pinopsida > Cupressales > Taxaceae > Taxus > Taxus wallichiana. The sequence continues at coordinate 411,996,304 of CM031242.1, read as the reverse complement.
TCCAGCAAGACAGAAGCGTCGCAGCCCTTTTCATTCAAATCACCGACTTCAGTTTTTGAGAATCTGAACTACAAAAATCAATATCAAATTAATGATTCTGCAGAGTACTAATAAATGCTGTCAAAATCCCAAATAAAAGCTAGGACACTTGTCTTTTTAACATTTTTTTGTTTTGAAATTCTGGAAAATTGATAACTGAATAAGGCCTTAAATTAGTCACTTCAAAACCTAAACACCAATCACATATTTAAAAAAATAAATATATTCATTTATAAATTGATTAAAAGTATTTATAGGAATTTGCAACTTTAGAACTTGATAAAAAACAAAATAATAAATGAATCTGATTGGACGATTTAATAAAATTAATAGGTTGTTGTGAAAGGTATAGTATTCCTGCCTTGGCAGGAACTAATAAGACAACATGGATGCCAAAACAATATATGGGCCTCGGGTCGAGCCCCAACTATATAGAATCTATAATCTATAGTAGGGTAGGTCGGGGTCTTCATTGTATATATAAATAATGGGGAAGGCATAAGCCTTGATCCCCATCTCTATATCATATGGGGCACTTGACATCGCTAGTTATATATATAGTGCAGCTAAAGTAAATTTTGGTTGGCATTCCAGTGATCCAATCGGGATATCCAATGTTCATAAAATAATAGTTAAAGACACGTATCCCAATAAGAAAGTCATACATCATGAGAGGAAGTACGATCTCCTCATCTAGCCATACTAGACTCCAAATTCATTGATGCTTCTGACATCGAGGCCCTTCATGTGGGACCTTCCTCGAGACGTAGATTGCAATGTCTTCTCCCTCAATTGTGTGGTATCCTACATTGCCTCAATGTAGGATACCTTGTATGTACACATATTGATCCATGTTTAAGAGCACAAGTGTATCACATGATGGCGGAGCCATGACTACAGTTGGCCTTGGGACCTCTCTCTCCTTGACGGATGTTGGTCTAGCTTGTAAACATGCATCCTTTACTGCTAGATCTTTGATCCCACTGACAACCTCAAGATAGGATGTAATGTCCCTTTCAGACTAAAATTTGAGGAATTTGGATTTTCCCCCAAACCCTAATGGAATATTGCTGGGATTTATGACAATCACATGTATAAACTTGAAATTTTATGACAACAATCTGATTTTATAGAAAAATTAGGGCAATGACTTGTTCTAGGTCAAATTCAGATTTTAGTACTTCCCACACACAAATCTTTAGATATACATCAACAACATGTAATCCTCGATGAAATTATGCAAAATAAATGCTTTAACATTAAATTACAGACAACTATAATTAATTATTGCTCAAAATCAGCTGAAACTTCAAAATTCCATATCTTCATAAATATTTGGAGATAAAATGCAAACGAAGTTTAAAATGAGCACAAAAATGGCAGCTTTGAAACAAAATTAGATCTAGATTTTTCCAACCATGGGAAAAAGTGATCCTGAAATTTCCAAATGGGTAGATCACACTAGAAATGAATGTGGCAGCTCCAAAAGAACATGCCCTAGTTGGAATTTGTTCTCTAGCACATATGGAAACTCTTTTCATTATGAATATCTGAATTTTAAGCTCACTTGTGACTCCAGGATGAAGCCACCAATGCAACAAATGAGGGTTTTCGTCCTCAAAGGTTGAAAATGAGAGCTCAATGCTCCAATTTCCAAAAGAGAAGTATAAAATTTATTAGATGAACTAATTCTCTCCAACTCTTTTTATACCTTTTCCCTCCTTTTAATTCTAATTTATCATTGACATTACTTAAATTAGAGAGCCCCTCCTTTATAACGTAAGTTGTCAATGTAAAGTTATTTTTTGGCTAACTTATACTCAAGTACCACTTTTTTATAATAATTTAATTAAGTGCTTATAATAAAAATTACTATGCACTTAAAATTAAATTATAAATTTTGCCTCCTATCCCCTTTAGTTGACCAAAAAAATAGTGACAATAGGCCAACCCAACTTGAACACTTTAGTAATAATATTATTAAGTTGTCCCAACTTGAACACTTAGCCAACCCAACTTAAAATATTATTAATTATTTTTAATTTAGAAAAGGGAAATTCAGCCATCCCTCCCCAAATTTTCTTTCCCTCAAGCAAATGCAAGCTCCCTTCTTCACTCCTTGTTTCCTTTTGCAAATACCAGGATCCCAAAGCAACCTTAGGAACTATTCAAAGTGTGCCAAAACTTCAACAACCTCTTCCACCTTTGCTGCAACAACATACTCTTCATCATTTGCTTGGGCTGAAAAAAAATTCTACTCATGCTTGTCACGTGCGATGATCATTTTACTCTCCTTACACATATGCAAACAATGCACTCTTTAACTTATAAGAGTCTGTTGGCTAGATTTTTTGCATAGCTAAAAACCTAGGAAGTCATGAGATAAATCTCCCTCATTTACCGGTGAGGCTCCCGTGTCAGATTTGTCAATAAAAATATGCTAGTATCTATATGGGGGTTTTACTTTAACTATTCAGTGCATGAACCATAGCTATATAGCTCTGCAGCAAGTAAACAGTTGTTTAAGAAAGGGAATATTTATAGAAGAAAGAAGTAATAAAACACAGGGAAGAAATGGGGAAGATGTGCAACCCAATCAATAGATAACAGAGTTGATTGCATGCACATAGAAGAAACCAATAGATATCAACATAGAATTATAAGTAAAGGCAACTCCAGATCTAGATCTAAAATAACACAAAGTTTATTAGAAGATCTAAGATAAAAAGCCAGAAACAAAATGCACCGTGACACAAAGTTCTCCGGAAATCTGCTCCTTTATATTCCTTTGCTTCAAGTGGCTATCAGGGGTTTCAGCACAAAGTCTGGAACACAAGAATGCTACTTCCAAATTCTGATCACTAATCCAAAGGTTCTTCCTCTACTTATAGAATGTAGAGGGGCAATTACAAGTAGGAAGCTTTGAGTGAAGTCAGAAATGAAACAACTGACAATCTCCCTCCTGGAATTCCTCTTTGCATGACATGCATGATTTGCAACTGAAAATAAAACCTTCTATTTTGCACGTCTGTCACTTGTCTCCAAGTAGTTGATTTTTTCAATTAATGGTTTTAAACCAATCACTTGAGTTGTATAATTTAATTGATCGCTCAATTACTTTGTTGGAAGAAAGAAGAAGGAAGAGGAAAGTTGTAGTCTTGTTCTTTTTCATATTCTGCATGCAACTGATTCTTTTGCCTTTTATTCTCACCAAACTGGACCTGGGAGTAGCTGGATCTGGAAGCAAACTGAATCTGAAAGCGGCCTTTGCCTTGTTTTCCCTTTCATCCTTGAAGCTTTTGCAGTTCTTCTCCTGTACATGCATCAGTGCAATGTTTGTCATAAATAACTCCTCATTTTTATTTTTAATTGCATATGAGCAATTAAAAATTCTGGAAAGCACTTTGGGTGAATGCAAATTCAATGAAGGCTTCAACTGGAAGATTGGGAGCACATGCACAAGATCCTGGAAGAAATTTTCCACGCACTGACTTCTTCACGGGCTGCGTTTGAAACAAGAGGATGAAGCCTTTGTGCCGGAAGCTTTTGCAATTATGAGATCTGGAATCTGATCTGGATCTGGCCTGGATTTGTGTCTCCGATGTCAACAAATTTGGAAGTAATGCATGATTCCGCTGAGCTTTCTCGTTCATCCCGCTTTGCCATGGCTGGAGCAATCTTTGTCTGAACAATTCTTTTTCTCTTTATTTGGCTAGAATTCTTCACAACCGGTGCAGATCTAGATAATTCTTCAAATTCGGAGGATATGTTCAATGTATTGGACATTGATTTAAGCTCCCTTTCTCTTATAAAAGCAATGAAGGCTTCGACTGGAAGATTGGGAGCACATGCACAAGATCCTGGAAGAAATTTTCCACGCACTGACTTCTTCACGGGCTACGCGTTCGAAACAAGAGGATGAAGCCTTTGTGCCATAAGCTTTTGCAATTATGAGATTTGAATCTGGATCTGGATCTGGGCTTGCTCTTGTGTCTCTGATGTCAGCAAATCTGGAAGTAAGACATGATTCTCGCTGAGCTTTCTCGTTCATCCCACTTTGCCATGACTGGAGCAATCTTTGTTTGAACAATTCTTTTCCTCTTTATTTGGCCGGAATTCTTCACAACCGTGCAGATCTAGATAATTCTTCAGATTCAGAGGATATGTTCAATGTATTGGACATTGATTTAAGCTCCCTTTCTCTTATAAAATCACCTGTAATGAATTCCTGCAATTAATTCAGACAAAGATGGCAACCGGAACATGAACAATGGATTTTAATCATAAAAATTTGCATAATTCAAGCCTGCTGCCCCAAATTTGATGTTTTATTTGCATGCAAAGCAAACATGAATTTTACCAACTTCACCTGAGCACCTGTATCACTTATGCAAACAATTATTCGACACAAATCAACCTCCTTCAACCTGTGCGCCAATTCTGGAAGCTTTTAGCATTAATTACACCTTCTGAGCAAAAATCCTCTCCAAATGGGGCACACTTTTTGTCTGGGCTGCACTTCTCTACTTGTGAATTAATTAATTCATCCTTATGGCAACCCCTGCTTATATAATCCTCATGATTCTATAATTAATTAACGCCTTTCCTATTTCTAGAAATTAATTAATTAATTAATAAGTTTTGCTCTTCAAATGGGGCCCCTATTTTGTGCATGCTCATGGCTGCCATTAAATAAATTAAATTTATTTAATTTTAGACTTCTGCTTCCAGTTAACTCAAGCCTCACAGTATGCTTTGACCTTAGCCACTAAAAATAGGAATTAATTAATTCATTTAATACTTTAAAAAGTATTATTTCTCTCCCAAATGGGGCGCACTTTTTGACATGAAGGGGCTGCATTAAATAAATAATATTTATTTAATTTTAGAAATGTCTATTTCCAACTTCCTTTTGTCCACTTCCCTTTGTTGACTTTTCCACAAGCTTGGGCACCAAAATTGGGTGAATAAATATTAACAAATATTTATTTAATGCATTATTATTCACCCAAGGTGGGTCGCACTTTTTGGAATAAAGAATTTCTATTTTTAAAAGTTAGATGTCAATGGGATTATTTACCCTGCAAGGCAGACAATAAAATCCCATGATTCACTTAAGTCGTTTGAATTTCATAATGGGATTATTTGCCCTGCAAGGCAGGCAATAAAATCTCATGATTCACTTAAGTGATTTTTCTTTTATTCTACAATGAGAATTTTTACCCTGCAAGACAGGTAAGAAATTCCCACCTGCCTGTTGCATCTAATTTTCCCATTGTGACTTAAGTGGCGTTGCTCCCATGGGAAAAAGTACCCTGCTAGGCAGGTACAAAATTCCCACCTGCCTGCTGCTTCCAAAAATCCCATGATCCACTTCAAACCCTCTTTTTCCAAAAATGCCCAGAAGAAGCTTTTGGTGCACGACTTCGTCTTTTCCCAGAGAACCAGACTTCCGATGGTGAATTCCTTCTGGCACAACATGCATATGTGATCTCCAGATACTCCGTGCCAAGAATCGGGCAAATCGGAAAAGGAATTGTTCTAGAGAAATTTCACAGAAAACAAAACGGTAAAACACAAAAAAACACAAAACGTTGCCAAAAGTTACAAATAAAGCCCAGAATGCATTCCTGGTTAAAAACCTACTGGTATATGGGAATAGTGACATGTACGATCACAACAGACAATTTGCCTTAAATGGAGCTCAAAATAATTAAATACAAATTTCCATGAGCAAATCCTCGACAATAATAATATAACAATTTTAGGCATTTGGGTATTTGGTGAAAATGGCTAATATGGCTCCTTGGGAATATCTTGACACATTATAGAAACTTTCTGCAATAAAAACACAAAACGACCCACTATTTTAAAAGTACGAAATTGTTTAACATGGGGTAGTCTCAGATTTCAGGGTGAAATCTGGGGACACCAGAGTCTTTTTCAACACTTGTATAGGTTGTTCCAAAATGGCTGCCATGATGATTTGCTTCAGGTGCACCCTTTCACTAGCTTCTTCTATCCACAAAACTCTCCCATATTGTGCCAATTTACAACCGTACATGACTTTTAACAATTTCTAGAACTTTGTCAATGTCATAATAGCTGCAAATTTGATCTCCTTTTGCCCCATTCAAGGATGTGATCCATTTAGGAGCTGAAAATGCTCTTGGAAGTAAGTGCATCAATGAAATAGCAGTACTATAGGGGTTGAAAATGCTCATGACAACAACATGGAAGTTGGGAAATTGTGGCATGGCTGTCCCAAATTTTGAACCTACACATAGAGCAAACATGTCAATGAAATCAAGAGCTCCCAACATCACTCCTTCAACCGCTTCATCATGCCTCATAGGCATGTTATTCAATCCTCTTCTCATGCTTGCATCTTCTTCAAAATAGCCATTCATGTGATGGACTTCCAAAGATCCATTCTTGTTGTCCCAAGCATGGTCATTGCATTTTCTTGCTCACAATCAACATTGTGGTGGATGGAAACTTTTCGATAATAGATGCAAACAATCCCTCATTGATGGCAAGCAGAAAATCCTTTCATCTCGTGGCTGAAAACACTTGTGTGACCGGCATAAAAAGTGTTAAGGGACTGATTTTGTTGCAAATATCAACAAAAAGAATAGGACAGTAGCTGTCATACTTCAAATTCCTCAAAAAATTCAGAAATGACACTGATATAGGGGCTCGAATCAACCATATAGTGATTAAATATGCATCAACAATATCAACAAACTGAAGATTACTCTAGTGTATGACTCAAACTACTTGTATGGCTGCATACAAAATGTTGAGTTGGCTGGAAATGTGGGTGACAACTCTACAACCCAAAATAGTGTTTTTTTTGTAAAAAAACCTCCTCGAGTTTTCCTTCACACCATGCGATGGAAAATACTTTTATGGCTATTATAGAAGTGTGAAAGAGACTGGTATTGTTGCTGACTATAATGACTCTTTCAAGGGTTTAGACCAAAACAATAGGCAATTAGCTCAAAACCAAAATCTCCAAATCTATTTTTTTATAATCAACAACTAAAATAAATCTGAAATCTGCAAACTACCTTGGCAACAAGTTGCTTATGGAATTCAAGCCCACCTTTCACCATGCAAATCAACAAATAATGCCACAAAATAATTACTCTATCCATGACAATATTTATCAATCACAAATACATCAAAAAATGGATGAAATATTAATGTACACAACTGGAATTAATTATTTAAAATCAGAAGCAGACTAGCCAAACCAAGGGCTAGAAAAAATAGCTAAACTTCTTCAAAAATCATGAAAATGCAGATTTTGGCCTTATAAAATATGCCAAATGAGATTATGATCTGAAGGTACAAAAATATGTTCACCAAACCACCTAGAACCTACTCAAGGTAGGTCGCTCCACATGTAGGAAGCCGAATAAAATTTGAAAATGAAAGATATCTCTCCAAATCAACCTTATACTTCGATCCCAAGACAAGATGAAGGGTTTTCGTCCTTCACTCAACCTCTAGAAGGGTTTTCGTCCTTCTAGGCGGATGAAAATGAGATTATGATATGAAAGTGTAAAAATATGTTCACCAAACCACCTAAACCCTACTCCAGGTAGGTCGCTCCACATGTAGGAAGCCAAATAAAATCTAAAATGAAAGATATCTCTCCAAATCAGCCTTATACTTCGATCCCAAGTCAAGATGAAGGGTTTTCGTTCTTCACTCAACCTCTAGAAGGGTTTTCGTCCTTCTAGGAAAACCTTAGTTACCAGGTTCGGAAATCCGATTAAATTCGGAAGGGCAAAAAAATCCGAAAATTCGGAGTTCTCGAAAAAATTCGAAAAAATACGGAAAAATCCGGTTCGGAATATATATACTTATATTATTATAAATTTATATTATTGTATACTTATATCATTATATATAGACAAATCATACAAAAAAGCATCCATCTACCATAATCATCATCATCATAATGATTCTTTCAAAAGATTGCAAGAAGTTGCTTGGTCCAAAAAGGTGCAAAAATGGATTTTATGAAAATAAGAAAAATATTGCCATCAATGCGTAGAGCTCGAGAAAATATACACTTTTAGAGAAGACGACACCTGAAACGGAGCCACAGAATGAAGGTTATGGCACATGCAAGTTTTGGTTGCTACATCTTCCCGGACCCTTTCCAAAAATGGCAAAAAAAATTCTCTCCTTGTGAAAAAAATCCAAAATTTTCTTTTTGCCAAAAAAGGAAAAAAAAATTGCAAACAAATTGGCCGAACCGAACCGCATTTATTCTGTTGCTTCAAAAAATACGGTTCGAACCGGATTTCATACAAATCCGGCCGAACCTGGTAACTATGAGGAAAACACACATGAGGGTTTTCGTTCCCAAGTGCAAGAACAAGGAGCTATGCCGAATGAGATTATGATTTGAAAGTGCAAAAATATGTTCACCAAACCACCTAAACCCTACTCAAGGTAGGTTGCTCCACATGTAGGAAGCCAAATAAAATCTGAAAATGAAAGATAGCTCTCCAAATCAGCCTTATACTTCGATCCCAAGTCAAGATGAAGGGTTTTCATCCTTCTAGGCAAACACATATGATGGTTTTTGTCCCCAAGTGCAAGGACAAGGAACTACTATGCCAAATGAGATTATGCTCTGAAAGTGCAAAAATATGTTCACCAAACCACCTAAACCCTACTCAAGGTAGGTCGCTCCACATGTAGGAAGCCAAATAAAATCTGAAAATGAAATATATCTCTCCAAATCAGCCTTATACTTCGATCCCAAGTCAAGATGAAGGGTTTTCGTCCTTCACTCAACCTCTAGAAGGGTTTTCGTCCTTCTAGGCAAACACACATGAGGGTTTTCGTTCCCAAGTGCAAGAACAAGGAGCTACTATGCCAAATGAGATTATGATTTGAAATTGCAAAAATATGTTCACCAAACCACCTAAACCCTACTCAAGGTAGGTCGCTCCACATGTAGGAAGCCAAATAAAATCTAAAAATGAAAGATATCTCTCCAAATCAACCTTATACTTCGATCCCAAGTCAAGATGAAGGGTTTTCGTCCTTCAAAGAAAACACATGCGAGGGTTTTCATCCCCAAGTGCAAGAACAAGGAGCTACTAGCTCACAATGCTCAAGTAGATAAAATGCGCCAAGTCTAGATCTCAAATGAACCCTCTAATCTTCTTTTATATCCTTCTTTTGGCGCCAAGGCTTGGAATAGCAAGACCGACCTCTTAAAGGTGTTCTTTTCTTTCATTAGCTTCCATTAAATCATTAAAACCAAACCGACTTGACATAAGAGAAAAAAACTAAAAGAAAATATTAAAAATTAGTAGAAAACATATCATAAGGAAGCTCAGAGTTCTTCTCCATCTTCTTCACTTCTTTGCCATGGAGAAGGAATGGAAAGGAGACTAGCTCTCAAGTGGGAAAAATGGACATTACAGTCCTCCCTTCCCAAAATTGCTTGTCCTCAAACAATTGCAAGTACCCGGATTCCAAGTGAATCTCAACTTTTCCTTCTTTGTACCTGCACAACTCTCATCCATACATTGGTTGTCCCAAAATACCATCATGCTATCCCAAACTCTGCTGAAATCATGCATTTTCCACTCAAATTCAGAATTAGAGTGGCTGGAATCTTCCTCAAGATAACCTTGCATAAATCCACATCAAGTGTCAACAACAATCCCTTCCAATGTATGGCTGGAAAAGTTTATGACAGTAGTGGAAATAACATGGCAGCAACTGTCATACTTCAAAATTCTTACCAAATCAAGAAATGATAGTAATTTAGGGGCTGAAAATGACCATATAATGACTGTAACTTTACCCACAATTTTAACAAATTGAAAATAACTCAAGTGCACAGCCACAAAACTCTGTATGTAGCTCAATCCCCAATCCATTCTTGGTGAATGATGACCACGAATCAACTTCGTGGCAAGATGTACACTACTATGCACTAGCGATCCTTGAATAAATTCATTGGGTGCCAAACAATGTTGTATAGGAAACATTTGAAAGCCAACATCAACAAGGAAATCATATGGCTTACCCACTTTATACAATAAACACCTTGCTGCCCCAACAATGATGATTGCCCTTATAATCTTGTTCTCAAGTGTATGACTTGGCTTCAAAGAGTGCTCCATAAATGGTGAGCATTGGTTCTCCATCATACCATTGGTATGCATGACATAACATATAATCTTTTTCCTAACTACATGCATGATGTCATCACTTCATTATACCTAGAAAAATGGAATCTTTCAATGAACTTACCTTCTGTTGTAATGTCCCCAAATGGGGCTTTTTCAAACCCTGAGTGGATAAATGCCGAACAACAATTCCAACACTAAAGTGCAAGTCAATAGAAGATAACCCAAATATTATGGCTGTAGATCTGAATTCTATTAGGACAAAGCTACTAGGTTAATAGAGAAATCCACACCAAATTCGTGGAAAAAGGAATGTCTCCTAGCTCCAATGTAACATACAGATTTTTGGGAGCTAAAACAGCTCTAAATGAGTGATAATAAAGACCATACAAGCTCAGTTGGACATGTGCAATTAACTACCAGGAATGGCGACTATGGGTATGAGAAAAAATCCCTTGACAATCAGCAGCTAATAAACATATTTTCCATGTACTAAACATATATCATAATTTTTAGCAGCCCATTAATGGATGACATCAAATGTGTAGAGCACAAATACACTAAAAATATATCTCGAGAATGCTGCAGATTATTATGGATCAAACAACACCGTAACTCCCCATAAATTCTAAAAAATAACATAGTTGGATCCCAAAATGCAAACAAGTGAAGGCAATGATATTAAGACTTGTAATGATTCCCAAACACAAAGAACTAACCAAAATATGGGTCGCTCCACTTAGTAAAAATAGGATAATGCTGCTACAAAATATTTCTTCAAGCCCTTCATGCAAAAACTCAACAATATCTGCTGGAATAATACTAAAATCCCTTGCAAGCACAATAGAATTTCCTGTGTGGAAATCCCTCACATTCACCCAGAGGGTTTTCGTCCTCTAAAGTAAATTTATACAAAAGCACTAGGTTTAAGATAAATTCAGAAATTGATATAATGCGTATGAGATACCCCTTACCAAGTCGACCTCTCCTTTATAAAGGAAAATGGACCCAAAGGCAACCTTCCTCTTCACCAATCATCTGCAATGTTAATTTCTATGCCCGGTTCACTCTCCTAGGCCAAATTGCAATTCCCTTAGGAGGCATATAAAATTAATATATTTTTTGTTCTTCCTAAACTCTCTTATTCCCCTTGGAGCCAAGTCACCATTATTCCCTCTAGGAAGAATAAAAAATATAATTATCCCCTTACAATGATATTTACCCTTCATATTTACCATAGGGATTATATTTTATATTTATTAAGCCAAATAAATCATCTGCAATGTTAATTTCTATGCCCGGTTCTTGGAGCCAAGTCACCATTATTCCCTCTAGGAAGAATAAAAAATATAATTATCCCCTTACAATGATATTTACCCTTCATATTTACCATAGGGATTATATTTTATGTTTATTAAGCCAAATAAATAATTATAAGTGCTTTAATAATTTTATTTTATTTTCTTTAGGCACTTTATAATAATTTATTGTGACTTAAGTCACCCATGTGCACCCCCTTCGGCTGTCGGGTGGACAAAATAGGCCAAAGGTCTTCGCAAATATTATTTGAGAAAGAGGAACATTTCATCTGTGGCTGTTATAACAAGTTTCCCAATTAGAAAATCACCATTAGCACATTGGAAAGTGCTTTTCCTTTTCACTTCCGGATCTTCTAATGCCAAATCTGACTTGTCAATACTCATGCTTGCCATAGACAACTTTGAACTGTCCCTATTTCTCATGAGTTCAGATGTAAACATCACAAAATCAGATCTGATTATCTTTGTTGAATGTGGAAAAACACTGGATTTCCATACCTTAGAGTGCCCAACATGGTGACTTTGAACCGGTAGTATCCCTTACTTGGCTATCACCGTTTTCCCCAAAAACTGAATCCATTGCATTCCACATATGCCAAAACAATTTTGACAAAGTGCCCAAACATCCATGCACCTTTTGCTATACCATTCACTACTTGCAAACTGATCATGAGGATAAGGGTACAACATTATCATGAAATGGAGCAATACAACATTGATGTCATACCTTACTGATTGATCATGGTGGAAACCGAACTGTATGGGTAGGTTGATAGGCAATGAAAATGAAGAATTTTTGGACCATGTGCTACCCTTACTCTTTTTACAATTCAGAATTTCTGAGTGAGAATCAACCCTCCATAAATATATTAAATGCACCTTACCTTCATGGACTTCTAGCAAATCTGATTTATCTTGCGGATGGTGGAAGAAAAAACATGATAAGACCATAAGAAAGTGTATGCAATCACCATTCCATACCAATGTAACTTCAGCTGGCTTAGTTTCAAAAAATTATTACATACCTTGCACCTTTCCATGAAATTTGACAACATGAAGATGCTACGGGTGACCTTGAAGCCTTTGAAATCATCCTTGCTTGACCCCAACCTTCTTTCCCATTCTCCTTTGACAATTTGATGCATATGGCTGCCCAATCCTCCCAACTCTTCCATTTTTATGGATCCATGGGTTAGCCACATAGGAAATGAAAAGTTCGGATCATCGTTATGACCCCCACACTTCATGATAGAGTTCTCTTCCATACTGATTTTAAAATAAGATATTCCTCCCTTTGAAGGACTCATCATAGCATGTATATGCCATTTGTGAGAACAACATAGAAATTGAGCCCTAGTGTCTATATGTTCTTTGTGTTCTTTGCAAAAAATGGCACTTCTTACTTTCTTCCCCTTGAAGTATGATGTGCACGAAGGTGATCAATAAATAGAGAGAAAAGAGGATACACCATACATGAAACATGAGTTCTCCTAAGTTCCTAACCATCCATCCATGGTAGAAAATTTGAAATGATACAGAGGCAAAAATTGAAATACCTTCATACAGTGGGCTGCCCATAACATTCAAAATTTTGAGTTTAGATAGCATTCCTTGTTAACATGATTTCCTTTCCGGATGGGATAATTTCTTCCTTGCGTTCGTTCCCACACTTGACCGATCTCATCAACCTTTAGATCGGTGCTGTAGTCGGTAATCCTTTTCTCCGATGGAGTAGTGAGTTCCGTGTTCTGTTCTAATAGAAGGCACAGGGAGAAATCCGCAGAACCTGGACGACCCGACCCCGGGTCTCATTTAAGTAGCAAGAAAGGCGGGTAACAATTGGATCTGTAATACAAATATGATATTCCATATGCCCTATAGAAACAGAAGGGCAAATAGGATAGGATATTCTATATGATACAAATGGGATATTCTATTATATTCTATTATATATGTAATACAAATATTCCAGAGCCACCCAACCACAGCCACAACCACAACAACGGCCAAAGCCACAACCACAACCACAACCATGCCACAGCCACAGCCACAACCACAACCACAACCACAGCCACAACACAACCACCATTAGAGGGGGGGAGGGAGAGGGAGTGGAGTAGAATGAGAGAAAGGATGGAAAGGAAACACACACTTCGCCATATATATAGATAGGGGTCCGAGCTAGATACGCCCGACATGCAGACCATACAGAAACAAAACCTCGCGATGACGTGACTCCGGGGCAGAGTGGTAGTCGAAAATGGCCTATATAGGTTAGGGCCCACCTATCTATACATAGGGCATGTGAAGTCGGGCTCAACCAATGATAGATCAGATCCCCTCCAAATCGAAATGCATCCCCTATATCTAGATGGGCCGGGTCAAACGATCTCTATTTTATATGCCCGGGAAAACCTAGATTAATGAGTGAATGGAATCTCTAGTCCAGTCCAGTCCCTATCTAGATATGGGGCTCCCTATATCTAAATAGGTGCCCCAAAGAGATTAGGTGAGATAAGATAAGATAGAATAGGGGGGAGGGGCTGCCTAGATAGATCTATAGGGAGAGATATAGAGAGAGAGTATATAGATGGGGGAATGTACCCCTCTATAGGCCCCCTTTAGATATATGGACCTTTTCGCCATATATCATATATAGATAGGGGGTTGGGGCCGGGGGTCATTATCTTATCTATATGCGCCCCTCCCCCTAGATAGATAGGCGATAGTCCCTTTAAAGTGCCATATCCCCTTGCCTTGGGACCTAATAGATCTATCTATCTATCTATCAAGATGGACTATGCCCTCCCCTCTCCCCCCTGATCCTGAAGGGGGAGAGGGGAGCCGTGCCTTTCTCTAGCCCACCCACTTTCCATCTAGTGGGGTCCTCTAGCCCACCCCCTTTCAATCCAGTGGGGTTGCCCCCCGACCAGAGCTGAGCCCTTAGATTTGGGTTGGGCTTCATCCAGCCCCCGACCAGAGCCCTTAGACTCGGGTTCAGCCTGCCCCCCCACCCGACCCCTTAGACTAAGGTTTAGCCTGCCCCCCACCCCACCCGATCCGAGCCCATATCATATCGTGAGTTGGGTTTGGTTGGGCTCATCCTACTCCAATGTCGGTGGCCCCGAATGGAGTGGAGTTCACGGGGTGCGGGGTCACCTTCCCCTCTCCTCTCCCTTGCCGGTGGTCGGATGCTCCCTCCCCTCCCCTCTTTTCCCCTCTAATCTACCTTTGCCACGGGTTGGGGCCCTCCTCCTTGCCAGATACCACCCCACCACTCATACCTGCATAGCACTCATCTTGCCCACACCCCCTTCCCCTTATACCACTCATCCCTAGCCCTAGATACCACTCATAGCTACATACAACTCATCTTGTCCACACCCCCATCCCCTCTACCCCACCTACCCCCACCTTGGTGGGGAGAGCGGAGCCCTGGGAGAATAGAGAGAGAAGGGGCTACCCATCTCCATCTATGCCTAGATCAGATAGGGGAGGCCCCTATTCGATCCTTTGGGAGCGGTGTGGCATATAGAATAGAACCCCCACCCAACTAGAGTTGAGCCAGTCTAGTGGGGGTTAGGTTGGGCTTCTTCTAGCCCCCCACTCGAGCAGAGCCCCTAGACCGGGTTCAACCTACCCCCGCCCCCCACCCGAGCCCCCAATTATCGGGAAGAGAAACTAGACTCTTCTCTATCTATCTAGGATAAGGGGTTGGGTTCTATATATAGATGCAACCGGGTTTGGTTGGGATAGATAGGGGAGAGTCGGGATCTAGGGGATAGGATAGTTGGCTAGATATAGTTATATAGGCCGGGTTTTATAGTTAGATGAAGGACTACACCCTTACCCCAAAGGGGATAGGGGATCCGTACATTATACACTTTGGTTGATATGGTTCATCTGGAAGGTGCAGTTAGGGCCCTATATATCTTATCTGCCCTATATATCTCTCTATTTATCTCCCTATCTATCTCTCTCTCCCTTCTATATAAACTTCTTTGGCCAGATCTCTAGAGAATAGAGGGGCGCCTTTTCCCTTCTATTTAGAGGGGCCAGGCCAGATCTGCCGCTGATTAGCATGGCATATATAATGGAGAGGGGAGGGTATGGTCTCTCTATCTCTGTCTCTAGATAGAGCTGAATATTCGATTCCATTGGCGGATCCCCATCTCATATCTCTCTTATCTACGAAAGTCGTTATATCTATGTGCCCAGACTCTACTCTAGAGGGGAGGCCCCCATCATGTGCCCTGACTCTACTCTATATTGTAGGGGAGGCGCCAATATCTCTCTATCCATCTATGTCAGGCCATGCCATGCTCTGTAGAGTGGCCATATCTCCCTCTCTACTCTCTATGGTCTATCATTGGCCGAACTAGAGATAGATAGATCTCTATGGCCTATATAGAGGAGTGGCCAGATCTAATCTCTTCTGTAGGGATCGGCCGGTCTCTATATCTATAGGGCAGGGCTTTGGTTAGATCTCTAGACACAGATTGGGCTTCAGTTGAGAGGATTCAAACTCTCCTCTCCTCCTTCGCCGCTTCATCAGATGCAACATGTTATTTTGGCAGAGTTCAAAGCCCAACCTTTCCGTCTGGAGACTATATTTTACATATCAACCTTTCTTTATTGAATCAGGAGGTTTGTTGATCTCTTCATGAGTGGGCAAGGTATTCGTATCTCTCTTATTGCTCCTCTATGAGTATTGCCTAGGATGTGGGTTGTTGGTTTTCCGAGACTTCTGCCTTGTTGGATTCAGTTGGTATCCAGATTGATCGTCTCCCCCCTTTCCAGTATTCCCTGAATGCTCCCAGTCATCTCTTGCCCACCAAGCAAGTGTTGAATAGGTCCATCCGAGAAGATATCTACAGGAGCTTCATTCAGACTACTTGGGTGAACCCTACTAGGGATTTTCACCCTAAGATGTCCATTTATTCAGAGCACTTTCTTGAGATCAGAGATGGACTCATCATCTGCCCTTAGTACACCTTTCGTTACTGGGGGCATGCCCTCCGTATACCTCTGGGTCAAATTTGGGTCAGCTCCTATAGATTTCGGTGTGAGATTGATGACCGCATTGATCGGGATGATAGACTTCGTAGGCTCTGTAGCCTTCATGAGGTGGAGACTAAGACTCATTTCATTTTCCACTTGCCCCATATACTATGAGATCAGAGGACAATTTCACTGCCTCATCAGAGGGATTCAGACTCTCCTGTTTTCTTCAGATATATTGACCAGCGGTGTCTTTCCCTCTACATCCATGAGTCTCTACTTCTCTGGGACCAGATTCTTCATCCCCCTCCGAGATTCATCCCCACGAGTGAATTACAGCTTTCTTTCCGGTTCTACCCGTAGGTGGAGGAACTAAACGACAGAGCCTTTCTGACCCAGATACAGTGCATCGACCAATTCATCCCCGGTTGGACCTTCACATTTCCCCCGATCACCACTAGCAGAATCAGATGCACACTTATACCAAAGGGAAGCTCTACTCCATTCATCCCCCTGGCCATCGTTTCAGTCTTAGATCTCTCGGTAAGGGAGGAGGTTTTTTCCCCCCTCTTCGGGTTGCTAGTCCATAATAAGATTTTTTTCGTCGGCCTCAAATGTTAGGAGGGGTGTGGCTACCATTCCTGAGTAGACTCCTGGTCCTCGTTTTCCCCCTCCTCCCTTCCCTTCTTTGCTTCTCCCGACTTTCTCCCCTGCTTGCTTCATTGCCCCTGCCTGTGGGAGTATTGGCTTCGGGTTTCCTTTCTGCTTCGTCTCTTTTCCTTTCTTCTATTTTTGGGAACTCGTTTGAGTTGTCCCCACTTGCACTTTGTATATTATTTGGACTGTAGTCCCATTGACCTACTTTTGTGGTCATTCGTTGGACACTAATATATTTATCTTATCTTATCTTATCTAGATTAGATATGGAGATTCATTGGCCATACCTTTTCTATATATAGGGCCATATCTATCTATGGGGATATCATTGGCCATTTAGATCTGATATGATCTATGGGCGCCATATCTCTCTAGAGATAAGATCTAGAGGATAGGGCCCATCTCTCTTCTCTATAGATCTAGAGCCATCTATCTCTCTATCTCTCTCTCCGGTTCGAGATAGTAGTAGGAGTTAGCAGCTCTGCTCTATCTGGTTCGATTCGAGATAGCAGCAAGAGTTAGCTCAGCAGCAAGGGATGCCCGAATCTCTCATCTCATCTCTAATCTCTATGGCCAGGCTAGCTACAAATCCATCCATCTCTATGGCTAGGGATAGCTATTTATCCAATCTCTATGGCTAGCTACTAGACTAATTAGATAAGATATGGGCAAATGCTACCGATCGATCGATCTAATGGCTAGGCTAGGCTAGGCTAGCTACTATGGGACCGATCGATATGGGCAACGCTATCGATCAATCGATCAATCGATCTAATGACTAGGCTAGCTACTATGGGAGATAAGATATGGGCAGTGCACGATCGATCGATCTAATGGCTAGTATGGGCTAGCTACTAATCATCTCTAATCTCTATGGCCGTGCCCAACTATGAATCCATCCATCTCTATGGCTAGGGCTAGCTACTAATCTGGGATATAGATCTAATCTATCTCTATCTAGAGGGGAGGGCCATATCTCTTCTCTCTATTGAGTAGATCATTGGCCAGATCTATAGATATTGCACTACATTGCTCTCTGGTCTGTCTAGATCTAATCTAGAGTCTAGGCTCTATTCTTTGAGAAGAGAGTGAGTAATATAGGCTCTGCTTTGTCGAGCCTCTATGGGTCGGATCGGATCGGATATAGGCTCGAAGAGTCCCTCTATAGGGATAGACATTGGCCATATCTGGATAGACATTGGCCATATCTCTGGGGAGTACATTGGCTAGATCTCTTTATATGGCATTGGTTAGCCATATCTATCTATAGGGGTCCAACACTTGCTAGATAGATAGGGCCTATATAAGAGAATAGAGATACGCCTCTATATCTACTTCCTATTCTAGATATAGATTATACTCAATGTGCCCATACTCTAGAGGTGAGGGGAAGCGCCCATCCATGCTCTAGATTAGATTGGCGGCTCCCCATTTCTATTATCTACGTGATACCATTTGATTTGCTAGCTAGAATAGAGATTATAGGCGAGGCAAGGAGAAGGCAGCTGCCCATCCATTCTCTATCTATATCTGATGGATAGAATTTAGAGGCGAGGTGCCATAGAGGCGAGGGATGTACTCTAGAGGGGAGAGTTTGCGGTTGTCTAGTTAGATTAAGGACGACCCCCTCCCCAATAGAGAGTAGAGTCTATATAGATAGAGGCCCCCCCACCTACCCCCACCTTTTGGGGAGAGCGGACCACGTTTTGGGGAGAGCGGAGCCCTAGGAGAATAGAGAGAGAAGGGGCCACGGGGGAATCTCTACCCAACCCACGGTGAGATCTCTACCCATGCTACCCACGGGTGGTTCTCTCCACGAGGTTCTCTATCCACAGGGGGATCTCTACCCACCTGTGGATTGGATAGATGGGGGGATCTCTACCCTCTCCACGGAGGGATCTCTACCCAACCCACAGGTGCATCTTCTTTTAGCCATAGGTGGATCCATAGGTGGATCCAGCTTCCCACAAGTGGATCCAGCTCCCCACAGGTGGATCTAGCTCATCCCTCTATCCACCTAGCCACCGGTGGACATCACCATTCTATGGGGAGTATATTTGCCATCCCTTCTCTACCTCTATCTCTATGGGCTTTGGCCAGATATATAGATTTGATATGGAGGAGAGGAGATGGGCGCCATCTCTATAGAAAATAGAGGGGGCTAGATCTATAGACTAGATATGGTAGTTCATTGGCCATCTCTATTCTCCTATGGTGCACTCCCGGGGGCCACCCCTAGATCTCTTTATTTATAGGATGGGGGATGGGCCACTCCCCTACAATCTTGTCTTGCTATCCGACGCACCCCCACTCTCTAGTTAAATCCGAGGCACACTACCCATAGCTATAATACCAGGGGCCACTCCCCATCTCCCACCTCTAGTTTATCGTATCGCGAAGCAGCCACCACCCCTATCTATTACTTGCATCTACCTCCACCTCTAGTTTATCGCGATAGATACCTCGGGGCACCTACCCTATCTACTAAGGTGGCCCCCTATCTACCGATCGGAGTGAGCACCTACCCCCACCTCTTTTTTATCGTATTGCGGAGCGGCCACCACCCCTATCTACTTATTTAGGCCCCCGAATGGATATTCTCCTTGACTGACCACCCTACGCTAGCTACTCCTGCACTTCCCCTAGTTTGATAGAGACTAGGCCCCTCTAGTTCATTGCGATAGATACCTGCGGGCACCTACCCTTTCTACTCGTGTGCAGGTGGGCACTCCCACCCACCCGAGGCCATTTATTGGACGACAACCCTCCTCTCTCCCCGAACATATATCTCTATCTGGAGGCCCCCCTCTATAATCTAAATCTCTATAAAGGGTGGGGAGTATATAGAGTATAAAGGGCGCCAACCCCTCATATAGATTAGATAGATACCCATGGTAGGGGAACCCTATTCTATAAAGGCGAGCCGAGCCCACCATGAAGTACACTACCTCTACCTCTGCAAGCCCCCATATATATATATATATATATGACATCCCGGATCGACTTCATCTAGCCGAGGGACCCACCCCACCTATTATCTGTTCTATCGGGGGCCCTATAGAGATATGGACATATATAACTATAGGGCCCAACGACCTACTCTCCATTCGGGAGGAGCCCTATAGATCTATGGGGGGCGGCTATATATTGTTGAGTTGACACCGCCTACCTATCCATGGGGGCCTATCTTCCCTCTATTCTATGGAGGGGGAGAGAATAGATCTATCCCATAGAATCTATCTAGCTATCCCATATATAGATAAGGGGGGAGGAACTACTCTATATTGATAGCCTTCGGACTCTATATTCTCTATATAGCATTGCCTCGCCCCGACCTATATAGATATAGATTATCTGAGAGAGGAGAGTGTTTCCCAATATGTAGATAGGGCTAATAAACCCGAACTCGGTATACGTAGGGGACCGCCCACCCCCCCATCTAGATAGGGGATTGAGGGCCCGAGGGGGAGCCATCTCTCTATATAGGTCGAGAGCATCTAGAGTCTAGTCAACACCCTCAACTCTCGAGCTATATATCATATCATATTATATCATATCATATCTATATGGCGACGGCCTACTCTATAGAATATAGATATATATAGCTGGGAGAGGCCCCCTATCTGGTTGATCGCTCTTGATTGTGCCGAACGGTGAAGTGATTGTGCCGCTACGGCGAAGTGATTGTGCCGCTACGGTGAAGTAAGTGATTGCCAGAGAATATAATATATAGGGCGGAGCCCCATCCGTTTATTGTATTAATTGAACCATCGATGAAGAAGTTATCTCCTCCAACAATCTGGGGGGGGGTTGATGAGTGGGCGGAAATGGGTTGGTCTAATCGGGCCACCCCCCCCCCATATAGAGAGGGCCCCCACCCCATAATCGATAGTCGTCCGCATATTATCTCCGAACAGATCTTAGATCGAGATATCTAGACATCATTTCTTGCATCTTTAGATCGCACGCATGTTACGTATATAATCAATCATAGAATACCTCTATATACGACTAGTCATATATATACAATACGACTAGTCCATCCTGTTGTGCCACTCATGCTACGTATAGAATCCATATCCATCCATATCTCTAGGGCCCCCCTCTCTCCCCCCCTTTCTCTCTATATGGGGGAGAGAGGGGGGGGGGATAGGGAAAAGGGTGCCCCCACCCCCTTTCCTTCATGAGAATGTCGTTGACCTATCTCTAAGGGCCCCCTCTCTCCCCCTCTCTCTCTATGGGGAGAGAGGGGGGGTCGAGTGCCTGTAGGATAGGTAGGACTTCTCTCTCCGATATGCCACTCTCGAGCAGAGCGAGGGAACAAAATGGAGTGGGCGATGTTGGAATTTGAACCCATTCGTATTTATCCAATAATCAGTTTGGTTTTCTCTTTGGTCCTACTTGGTGTTCCCTTCCTATTCACTTCCAATGGTTTAACTTACCTGGAGAAATTGTCGGCCCACGAATGCGGTTCTGATCCCCTCGGTAATGCCAGAAGTCGTTTCGATATACGATTTCATCCGGTTCCCATTCTACCTATTACCCCCGATCTAGAAGTCACCTCATTTTTCCCTTGGGTAGTCTCTCCCAACAAGATTGATCTGTCTGGATTTCGGTCCATGATGGTGTTATTGATTTCAACGATCGGATCTATCCATGAATGGAAGAAGGGTGCTTTATATCGGAAGTAACCAATGATTGATGAGAAATGAATGAAGAGGTAACGAAGGGGAAGGACGGGAAGAGCGATGCCTACATTCAATCAATTGATTCGTCATGGTAGGGAGGAGAAATGATGCACAGATTGTACCTGAGCTTTGGATCAATGTCCTTAGAAGCAAGGAGTATGCCCACGTGTTTCGACGAGAACACCAAAAAAACCTAATTCAGCTCCACGTAAGATAGCTAAAGTACGGTTGAGCAATCGACACAATATCTTTGCCACCTATTTGGTTGATCTATCTTGATTGTGCCGACCGGTGAAGTGATTGTGTCGCTGGGTGAAGTAAGTGATTGCCAGAGAATATATAGGGCAGAGCCCCATCCATTTATTGTATTAATTGAACCATCGATGAAGAAGTTATCTCCTACAACAATCTGGGGGGGTTTATGAGTGTGCAGAAATGGGTTAGTCTAAATAGACAACCCCCCCATATAGAGAGGGCCCCCAACCCATAATCGATAGTCATCCGCATATTATTTCCGAACATATCTTAGATCGAGATATCTAGACATCATTTCTTGCATCTTTAGATCGCACACATGTTACATATATAATCAATCATAGAATACCTCTATATATGACTAGTCATATATATACAATACGACTAGTCCATCCTCGTTGTGCCACTCATGCTATGTATAGAATCCATATCCATCCATATCTCTAGGGGCCCCCTCTCTCCCCCCTTCTCTCTCTATGGGGGAGAGAGGGGGGGTCGAGTGCCGGTAGGATAGGTAGGACTTCTCTCTCCGGTATGCCGCTCTCGAGCAGAGCGAGGGAACAGAACGGAGTGGGCGATGTTGGAATTTGCACCCATTCGTATTTATCCAGTAATCAGTTTGCTAGTCTCTTTGATCCTACTTGGTGTTCCCTTCCAATTCACTTCCAATGGTTTAACTTACCTAGAGAAATTGGCGGCCCACGAATGCGGTTCTGATCCCCTCGGTAATGGCAGAAGTCGTTTTGATAAACGATTTCATCTGGTTCCCATTCTACCTATTACCCTCGATCTAGAAGTCACCTCATTTTTCCTTTGTGTAGTCTCTCCCAACAAGATTGATCTGTTTGGATTTCGGTCCATGATGATGTTATTGATTTCAATGATCGGATCTATCCATGAATGGAAGAAGGGTGCTTTATATCGGAAGTAACCAATGATTGATGGGCAATGAATGATGAGGCAACAGAGGGGAAGGACGGGAAGAGCGATGCCTTCATTCAATCAATTGATTTGTCATGGTAGGGAGGAGAAATGATGCATAGACCATACCTAAGCTTTGGATCAATGTCCTTAGAAGCGAGGAGTACGCCCACACGTTTTGACAAGAACACCAAAAAAACCTAATTCAGCTCCACGTAAGATAGCTAAAGTACGGTTGAGCAATCGACACGATATCTTTGCCACCTATTTGGTTGATCTATCTTGATTGTGCAGACTGGTGAAGTGATTGTGTCGCTACGGTGAAGTGATTGCCAGAGAATATATAGGGTGGAGCCCCATCCGTTTATTGTATTAATTGAACCATCGACGAAGAAGTTATCTCCTACAAGAATCTGGGGGGGTTGATGAGTGTGTGGAAATGGGTTGGTCTAAACGGGCAACCCCTCCCATATAGAGAGGGCCCCCAACCCATAATCAATAGTCGTCCACATATTATTTCCGAACATATCTTAGATCGAGATATCTAGACATCATTTCTTGCATCTTTAGATCACACATATGTTACATATACAATCAATCATAGAATACCTCTATATACGACTAGTCATATATATACAATATGACTAGTCCATCCTGTTGTGCCACTCATGCTATGTATAGAATCCATATCCATCCATATCTCTAGGGCCCCCTCTCTCCCCCTTTCTCTCTATATATGGGGAGAGGGGGGATAGGACAGGGGCGCCCCCACCCCCTTTCCTTCATGAGAATGCCGTTGGCCTATATCTCTAGGGGGCCCCTCTCTCTCCCCCCCCCCTCTCTCTCTATGGGGGAGAGAAGGGGGGTCGAGTGCCTGTAGGATAGGTAGGAATTCTCTCTCCGGTATGCCACTCTCAAGCAGAGCAAGGGAACAAAATGGAGTGGGTGATGTTGGAATTTACACCCATTCATATTTATCCAATAATCAGTTTGCACCCATTCGTATTTATCCAGTAATCATTTTTCTTGTCTCTTTAGTCCTACTTGGTGTTCCCTTCCTATTCACTTCCAATGGTTTAACTTACCTGGAGAAATTGTCGGCCCATGAATGCGGTTCTGATCCCCTCGGTAATGCCAGAAGTCGTTTCGATATACGATTTCATCCGGTTCCCATTCTACCTATTACCCCCAATCTAGAAGTCACCTCATTTTTCCCTTGGGTAGTCTCTCCCAACAAGATTGATCTGTCTAGATTTTGGTCCATGATGGTCTTCTTATTGATTTCAACGATCGGATCTATCCTTGAATGGAAGAAGGGTGCTTTATATCGGAAGTAACCAATTATTGATGGGTAGTGAATGATGAGGCAACGAAGGGGAAGGACGGGAAGAGAGATGCCTACATTCAATCAATTGATTCGTCATGGTAGGGAGGAGAAATGATGCACAGACCGTGTACTTGAGCTTTGGATCAATTTCCTTAGAAGCGAGAAGTACGCCCGCACATTTCGACGAGAACACCAAAAAAACCTAATTCAGCTCCACGTAAGATAGTTAAAGTACGCGGTTGAGCAATCAACACGATATCTTTGCAATCATTCCAGGAAAATGTCATAATAATTCACAAGAACATTCTATGGTGTTGATCAGGGAAGGTAGATAGATAAGATAAGATAAGATAATTATATTAAATGTCCAACAAGTGACCACAAAGATAGGTCAATGGGACTGTACAATACAAAGCAAAGTAGAAACAACAGGGAAAACCCAAGAGGGTCTCCGAAAACAACAAAAGAAGAAGAAGAAGAAGAAGAGAGCACAAGGGATGAGAGGAAGGTGGAGGGAAAGGCCTCGACACCAACCCTCACGACTGTCGCCCAAGGTCAACTGAAAAGAAATTGGTGATGTGTTGCTTTGTCTGGTGTCAGGGACTGGAAACTGTTGGAGACGCCCATGTTCCGTGGAATGTCGAGCTCTCTGGGTGGACCTAGTGGTCTGTCGTCTAAAAGAGGGGGCTCTTGGCTGTGCACGAATCCGAAATCTCTGGTCAAGGAAGAAGCTCCTCTAATCCTGACAGATCTAGCCAGGAGATCTCCACTAGGGTCATGCCCCCGCTTAGTGCCCCTCACACCCGGGAGAAAATCAAAGAAAGATGTGATTTGTCGAGTAGTAGCCTCCCTGGAAGGAGGATGGAGGGCCCTGTCACGGAGCTTAATGGCTTCCTGTAAATAGAGAGCGAGACACCTCTGATCATAATACCTGAAGAAGGTCGTGAACGTAGGATGTTCACGGAAGAGACAATGAAACCTCCCTCTGATCTCATAATAGATGGAGCATCGGAAGATGAAATGTTCCTCTGTCTCAACCTCCTGGAGGGAGCAAAGCTGGCAGATCCTCTTAGAACGAACCAAATGGTGATCACTCTCGACCCGAAGCCTATGGGATCCGACTCTGAACTGGCCCAAAGATATGCGAAGAGCATGCATCCAATGACGGGAGATATAGGTGGGCCGAATGATGAGTCCATTGCTGACTTCCAGGAAGTGATTGGCGTAGAAGGCCATTTTCGGCATCGCTCCTCTTGGGAGTTGGTCCACGTAACTTGGGTGAATAGTTTTTATATGTCGTCTCTGATAATTCTTTGCAAATCCTGCGTGCTCAGAAGGAGGTGAGCAAGAGCATCCATGGAGTACCTATAAGGGGGGAGACGGTCCATGTTGATCCGAAGAGATCAAAAAGGACGAGAGGTCTCGGCATACCAGCAACGAACACAACCACTACAGTTAGAGAGAGAAATGGCCTCAGAAGAACAGTAAGCAAGGTAGATGTATTTATCCCTGCCAGTGGAGGAGTCCGAAAGTCCCTGGATGCGGTGTAAGAGTGAGATGAGACCAAAGATGACCTCTAGTTTGAAAGGGTGAGCCCTAAACTCAGCAAGGATGATATGATGTGAAATAGTCTCTTTGCATCTGATGATCCATTTGAGAAAAAGGATCTGAACCCGCTCAATAGAGGCCCAATCCGACTCGAGCAGGGAGGGGCCCCAAACCTCAGAACCATAAAGAACAATGGGTCTCACAAGAGAGTCTTAGAGAGACATCTTGGACAATGTGTCCTGAAAGTGATGGCGGAAGCACTGTCTCTTCAAGATCGCGAGGGAACCATACCCCTTGTTGATGTGGGGTTGAATAGCCAGACGTAAACTGAACCGAGGTCCAAAGAAGAGAACCCCCAGATAGGTGTAGGAGTTGGTGATCTCCAACTCCTCCCCCTGTAGAAGAAATGGAAATCAGAGGTCTTCAACACATTGAAGACCATAACCTTGGTTTTACCCATGTTGACTGTAAGCTGCCTATGATCGCAAAAGAGGGCTAAAGCATCAAGTCTGTCACTGTAACCCCTCCGTCGAAGAAGCCAAAAGGACCACATCATCTGTGAAGAGAAGAATGTAGATCAGAACATGGTGGAGAAGACAACCGTCCCCGTCCTATATGTGGTCTCTAAAAAATCCTCCAACTCATCAATATAGATACCAAACAAAGTAGGAGAAAGAGGGCAGCCTTGTTTGACCCTGATGGTGCTCCTAATGAAATCGGAAAACCCAACAGCAGTGTGGAGGTGACCCAAAACCTCCTCATATAGCCGGGTAATGACAACAAGAAGAGTTTCAGAAATACCAATGTCTCTAAGTTTTTAGAAAAGGGCTTCTCGCGAAATAGGGTCAAAGGCTTTCCGAAAGTCCACAAAGCAACATAAGACCCTGCACGAACGGTGACGTGCTTCCTCGATGATAGCACGAAGGGTAAGAATGTGATCGGTAGTCTGGTATCCTGTCTTGAAGCCAACTTGTTCTCTGGCTCTGCACTGGTACTGCTCAAGAAATGCCGAAAGTTGCAAATGAAGAACAGTGGCGTACAACTTAGAGAAGGTGTGACCCACCATAATTGTCCTGTAATTATTAGGATCAGAAGTAGGACCGGATTTGTGAATAGGGTGGATAATGTTGTGGGACCAAGATTGTAGGAAGCCAGTACACACCACCTGATTGAAGAGGTCTACCAAATAACTAATGATGGTGTTGATCCCATGCTTGAAAAATTATGCCTGGAAGCCTTCCTCATCTGCTGCTTTGCTGCAATTCATCACCAATATGGCCTTCTTGACATTTGAGTGGGTGAAAATGTGGCAGGTGGGGGTGGGGATATAACTTGGGTCTCGGGATGACCGGGGATGTCATAAAGGGTGGATGTGTGAGTGAACATAGTATGGGGGTCAAGGTCTAGGGGTAAGGGAGAGCGTCGGGAATGATGGTACGCCAAAAGCATTTGGGGGAATGTGAAAGTGAGGTGCGGAGAACCCTTCTTTTATGGGAAATAAAGGTGTGTTTCTTGTGGCGGAGAAGATTATGATAGGTAATTTTAAGGAGGGGAATGATGGGAGGTCATGGCTAAAGGCCATGTGAAACTGACGGTGGAGGTTTTTGCAGTCGTCATCATACCATTGGTTCATGGGGCATGTCCGTGTACAAGAAGGTTATAAGAAAGCAGTGGCAAGAAGGTTGGAATGGGGGTAAGAGAGCAGGGCAACCTCATGGATAGCAGTGGCAAGAAGGTTGTACATCCTGTCAGTGGGGTACACAGTGAATTGGGACAAGGGGGAGAAGCTGGGGAAGATGAAATGAGAAGGTTATGGGGTCACCCTCAACAAGTCTCAGAGTGGTGTGTGGAGGGAAGTGAGAAGGGCTAGGGGTCTGGGGGGACTAGTTTCCAAGGAGAATGAAAGGGCTACATGATCGGCGAGGGGAATGGGGGAGATGGAAAGGTGGTGAATAAAGGGAAGAAGATTGGGGGTAGTCATGATGTAATCAACAACATTGGATCCACCACCGTGAGGTCTTCAGGTGAAGAATTTGGAATCTGGGAAACATGATATGCCATTAAGGATCAGTAGGTCATGAGCTTCACCCAACTGTAAAAGGTGTCGGCCGTATGTTGTCAAGGGCCCTGCCACATCATCTGACTCCCACTGAAGACCAAGAGAAACCGGGTCCACCTCCGAAGTACAAAGAACAATAACAGTCCTGTCATGGCATGAAACTTGGATGTTTTTGGTTCGAGCATTGAAATCACCCAAAAGGATGACCAAAGTAAGGATCCCCAACCAGGCCATTCTCAATGGCAAAAGGAGAAGAGGTAGGGGGAAGTAACAAACTGCAATATAAATGTTTTGGGTAGGGTGCGGGGTCCACCTAACATTGATCCATAGAAAACGTGCAAACTTGTCTTCGGGTGCCACAAAGATCCTACCCCGAAGAGTGTCCCTAACCAAACAAGCAACACCGCTAGAACCCCTAACTCCACCGAACTCCTAGTCTCTAGCCTGCAAATAGAGAGCCAATAGTACCCCCTAAGGTCCGGGAGAGGACGAACGGGGCTCTCATGGGTTTCCGTAACAAAAAGGAGATCAGAGTGACCCAATGCATCATGTAGGAGACTTGGTGAAGACCAATATGACCCATTACCATTCCAACATGAAATGGAAATGCCCCTGTTACGCTGCCACACCCAACGGGACCGTCATTTGGACCCGGAGCCCAACCAGGAGGAAAAGTGTCTCGAATCACCGGTCTGAGGTTCCAAATCACTGCCCATTTTCTTGCCTTCCTGGCTGCCATGACCATCTCTCGGGACTGTTTGAGTTCTGCCACCCATGCTCTAGTGAGATCTTCATCAAGGAAAATATTATCCGGAAGTGAGAAAAGTCTCCGTTTAGCCCTGAGAGCCCAAAGTCTGTCTTCAGCTGATTTGAAGCGAAGGAATAGGGTAGAGTCCAGACCAAGCCATGCTCTGTCAATTTGTATTTCCGACAGCCCTAACTTGTTTGTGATGAAGTTAGAAGCAATGGTTAGAGGATCAGAAGAAGGAAGAGGTGTGGGAAGAGCTCTAACTTTGAGATTGAGCTCTCTTGTCCGTTTGTTTCTTTCTTCTACAAGATTGGCTTGTACAACTTCTTCCACAACTGCAATATGTGCCCTTACCTTTCACAATATGTGCCCATGAATCAAATTGTTTCTTGAGGTTTTCATGTTGGGTTTGAAACTCTTCCTGTTTGTGCTTCAGATCTGAAATTTCTGCCTGTAATTGGTCATTAGTACCTGTAAGGGTGGCCTGGGTCGTGATATCTATAAGTTGTTTGTGAAGAGAAAGGTTGTCCGCTTCAACCTTTTCAACTTGAGAGGTTAATTCAAAACCTCAGTTTGAAGGGTTCTGTTGGAGGATTCTAATCTCTCAATCTTGTTTATCAACTCAGTCAAAATGTTTGGGATGCTGTTGCCTTATTGACCCTGTCTGTTCGATCCGAGGTTAGAAACTAACTGTGTTATGGGGGTGGAGAGAGACATTGTGGGGGGGTAGACTGTTTGAAGAGGTGAGATGATAAGAGGTGAGTCTCCGAGTCCCCCAAACCAAGTGGCCCTGGACATAGAAATCGAACCACAAATAGAAAACACAAGCAGCAAACAGGAAAAGGAAACCGGAAACGATCGCAGTAGATTGTGAAAGAGCTAAGAGATTACAGGAAGAGAACCACAAATTGCAGGAGAAGAGCCACAAAATTGTAGGAGTAGAGGCTACGAAAATGTAGGAGAGCCACGAGGTTGCAGAGATAGGAGTCACGAAATTGTAGGACAGAAACCCATGAAAATGGTACGGTAGGGATTACGAGAGCTCGAGCCACGAAGCTTGTGGAAAATGCGATCAGGAAAAACCTAATCATGAGCTACAAAACCAGTGAAACGTGACCACATGCGACCAGGAAAAACCATGAATCCCTAGCAACAAATCCCGCAAATCAGACCTCATGAACATGAGCCACGAAAATATGTGAAACTGTGGCAAGAAGAATCACGAAAAACGTGATCAAAGGAGCCACGAAACCTATGAAACCGTGGCTAGAAGACTCACGAAAATCATGGTCAAAGGAGCCGAGTAAAAGATCTGCCGGGTGTGAAATCCCATCATATTCGGGGAGTCAAGGATTCGTTGGGAATTCCGGGTCAGAGAAGGGGCAAATCAAAATATGGCGCGAAAAATCCCAAATCGAATGAGAGATAGAGCAAGATCCTTTCCTCTATTCCAACATTCTAGATTCTGCTAGCTCAGCCCAGCCCAGTACATCAATACTTTAGTTTATTACTTTCTCAATAACTTAGCTTAGCTGGGAATTGAGTGAACCTATTCATGATTCCAACTAGGGGGACCTAGATATTATATAGGGTAGAGGACGTTGCCTGCATTGAGATCTAAAACTCATCGTCTACTTTCCGGAAATGTTTGGAAGAAGAGACTGACGAGGATACAACGCCGCATCCTCTGAAGATTGAAGAGCAAGAGAAGAATTATAGAACACCGAAACTCATTACATGAGATTGAAGGATTTGAACCTTCCCTGAACGAAACAGGAGCAGGGGCCCCCACCCCCCCCTATCTATTATATCTCGGCTCCCCCATATAGATTAGATCTGGGAGCCGAGCCGATAAATAGAGTTTAGTTGAGAGTAGAGAGGGGGGGGGGGATAGGGGAGTCTAGATAGGGGGCGGTAGGGAGATATAGCCCCGCCCCTAGATCTATGTTCTGTACCGAACGGAGTGCAGTGTTTCAAGAGACCTCTTTACTTCAACGAAGTTCTAGTCATAGAACCAACAGCTAATGATAATCGATTGGCCGATTGGCACTTATCCGGATCCGGATGGGGATCTATCTCCCCATCCATATATGATGAGGTTGATTGGTAGGAAGGAGTTAGAAGTTATAGTTCTATATTCCAGAGTTTGAGAAGAATGAACAGATGTACCCATATAGAGATAGGGCTCCTATATTGTATTTCGCCGGGGGCGATTTCTGTATGAAACGCGTTGTCTCTATCTCCTCACCGATAAGCAAGTGCGAGAGGTCGGGGTGAGCCATCATGATGTATTGGATACAGATATCTAAATACGACCGGCAGCAGATATAGAGTTCAGATATAGATGTCCCGAAATGACGATGATGTCGCCCTTCCCTTTATTAACTCGTTCCCCTAACTGCCCACGTATCCACCAATCTCCACGGTTGATGCCACAAAACTTTGATCACGGAGAAACGCAGGTCCGATTTGGAATGTTCGGAGATCTATATCTATATCTACCCCGTTCGAATATTCACCAATTGGCGCGACCTCATAATAGATATCGCCCTATATCTATATCGACCGTGTCCCGAGCCCGACAGATTGGGTAGAATCATAAGTGCATAGATGCCCCATTGATTATCGAATGGGAAAATACCAAATACTAGTTGCCTCAGCCTCAGCCTCAACCTCAACCTCAGCCTCAATTAGTGGGGGTGTGGGGAAATAGGGAAATAAAGAAATTAGTGGGATTTCCAATGAATGCCAGAACTATGACTTTATATGGGGTGGGGGCGGGAAGAAGCATGAGAGGGAGTGGGAATATAGATGCATACGAGAACCCTTTCTCTCGGAGTCGTTATACCCGTCTCATAATTCCTCCACACTCCGATTCCTAATTCCCCGTCTGTCGGTGTCGTTATCGAGGATCTCGAGAAAGCTATATAGAGTAGGCCATTGAGATTGGACCGGGTCTAGGAATGCACATATGTGAACACAACTCGCTGGTGAGCCTGCCTTGTCTCGATCGGCCTCAAACTCTATATATATAGTGGTGAATACTCCACAAGTATCCGTGGAGAGCGATCAGATCGGCCTGAGCTATGTATATCACAGATCCTTCATGCTGATGCTGCTTATAGCTTGCTCCCTCTCGTTTGTGCCATATATCTATCTATAAGTGTCACAATCCCCTTTCACTCTACAAGCTCCCTTCACTCTTCCTTCTTCGACCGAGAAGGGCTATGTTGCCCCTTACCATATAGATAGATAGGGGGGAGCCATCTATCTATCTATCTATAGGGGGGCCAAACAACACCAACATTCGCTCATCCAATTACCCTTGCTCTATAAAGTATAGTTGCTCATCAAAAAACACTGCACCCACGTGTAAAATAGAAGCCTACATATAGATAATAGAACTACCCCCTATATTCCATGGAGGGCTCGCTTCGCTCTCGTCCGCATACATGATCGGTAATCGGTTCATGCTTGCCATATATAGATATAGGGCCATAGAATATAGGGGCCCTATATCTATGTAGGGGCCATATAATATAGGGCCATAAAATATAGGGCCCCTAGATCTATGTATGGGGCTCTATATCTAAGATAAGATCTAAAGGCGCTCGTCTAAGATCTAAAGTCGCTCCGGGAAATGTTTGGAACTAGATATGGGGTGGCCCTATCTTCTCGCCATATAGAAGGTGAATGGATGGGAATCGGACCCCTTCTCTATATATCTGGTTCGTGATGCTATATGGATCTTCATCAGATAGATATGGCGACCCCCGACTCGCTCAATCTAATCTACTATACTATGGGGTGGGGCTCCGCACAACCACGAAGTCGGAGGGGGTCAGTCTCCGTTCGAACACCGGTCTCACCAAGATATAGATGAGGGGCGGTCCACAAACACCACTGAGAACACCGGCCTTATCCGAATGTCGATCGATCCATAGAATCTACAGGAGATCGTCTATAGATAATATCAGATCAGATCTATAGTAGGTAGGGGGTGGATGTGGGTATAAAACACCGGTTGAATCGAAACTAGCTGTGATCCATATATAGGGGAAGGGGATCACCTATAGATCTGAACTCCATATGGCAGATCGAGGGGCCCTTTCTATTCTATGGCCCTTCCCTTTGGATTGAGATGAGACGCTAGATTTGAATGGGGGGCTGGGCGCAATATCAATATAGAGAGTGGGGGTGGGGGGAAGAGACTACATTTCAATATCGAGATAGAGAACCCTGAACTCTCCAGGAGTACTCTATCTCTCTCTATGGAGGGGGGAGTCGAGTTCTGCTATGCAGATCGAGATCGAGGGACCCATAGAACCCCTCTAACTCTAAATTTCCCCTATCTATGATTTATATGGAGAGGGGGGGCCTAGGGGAATATATGGACTATATGCATGCCCGCCATCTATAGTTCTCTTCGAGGCCCCTACCTCTATATGGAGGTGGAAGTGGAGGTGGAGGTGGCCATGTATA
This sequence comes from Taxus wallichiana var. yunnanensis, assembly GCA_018340775.1. NCBI lineage: Eukaryota > Viridiplantae > Streptophyta > Pinopsida > Cupressales > Taxaceae > Taxus > Taxus wallichiana. The sequence continues at coordinate 411,963,088 of CM031242.1, read as the reverse complement.
CATATATTCTTAATTTCCTATGGGGCCATAGTCGAGGCAGTCGAGGAGACACTATATAGAGATAGTGGGCGGCTATATAGAGTTGCTATATCTATGGCCCCGCCTCTAAAGTCGGGGGTTGGGTACTCTCGGCCAACCTCTATCTATATATGGGGATCGACCAACGCCAATCGGACAACTATCTAGAGTCTGGTCGCCATATATAGATAGGGGCGCCCCAACCCCTATCTATGTAAGGTCCCCCCTATCTCTACTCTATATTGGGGTGGGCTCAGGAAACAAACCCAATCCCAATCTATATAGCCAGCCAGAATCTATATAGAGGATAAGAAGATAAGACCCTGAACTATCTATATGGCCGGCCGCTTGGAACAGAAGCTCGAGCTGTCCATACCATACTGGAGTTAGTACCTCTGCCCGGGAGGCCGAGGAGCCTACTCTATGCGCAGCCGCCATATCTGTATAGGGGTCAATTCGAACTAGCTGGAGCCCGGGGTATATATATATATATAGATCTGGCAGATATAGAGAGATGGCCCGGCGGATAGGGGGACTCCCCACCCCATATAGTTAGATAGGGCAATCGAGGGGGAACTACTCTATACGCCCGACTATCCGTTTCTATACCCCGCCAACTCTCTTCCCGGCCCCCAGATAAGATATAGATAGGGGCCCCTCTATATATATGGGGGGGACCCCGGCCCATATAGAACTATCTGGGAGAGGACCCCTGAACTATCTAGATATAGGCGACCGCCCACGCCCACCTATTGAGCTATATAGGTGGAGGTGGCCATATATAGATCCTATCTTGGAAGAGAAATCTTATCTCGATATATAGGGCCGAAGATATATAGGGAGGGGTTGGGAAGGAAAGGTCAGGTATATATTTAGATGGGGGGCGGGGAACCCTTCTGCATAAACCATAGAATCATCTAAAACTTCTTTGCAGATCCCCCTTCTCATCTTGCGGGTTCCCGGTTGGAGATCCATAGTCTATATAGAGAGTGGGGGCCCCTATCTAGACCTATCTATCGAGTCGGGCAACAAATGATCTAATCCAATCTGATCTAATCCCCGGGCTCTCCCGCTGGACGGTAGAACATCCTTCGTCTGAGTTCCCATCTAGATATAGATATATGTTTATATCTAGATGGGGCCATCATCCCTCTGTCTGATAAGAGCATCCGGCCCTGAACTATCTATATGGCATTGCTAATTAACTAGGCTAATCGAAAGGTTTGGAAGTTGGTCCCTTATCCATATATGGCATTTGGTCTCTATATCTAGTGCATGTCATCTAGTCGTTTGATCTCTGGATCCGTCGCCATACCATATATAGAGTAGAGTGTGCTGACTATAGATATGACATTCGGTCGATTCGATGCATCCATCCGGGGACTGCCGGGGGGCGACAACCGGGGTTATGATCTATTCTATAGAGAGCCCCAACGGCCTACTGGAGAGAGCTGGGGTACGAGTCCAACCCTATATATCTTATCTTATCTCCTGACCCCACTGACCCCTATCTATATCTGATTATTCAATAGGTCGAGAAGCCCCTCGGTCATAGCAAAGAAGAAAGACTTTTTTGCTGATCCTTGGCAACTATCCACAGTCCTTCGTTGATCGTGTGATCACCACAGTCCTCCATTGATTTCTTGATCATCACAATCCTCCATTGATTGTATGGTCATATAACTATTAACTCGAACATAGCACCGCCAGTCCTAGTTCGAAACGAATTGAATCCTCGACCCAACCGGCATTCCACTGATATGGGGCCCTCGACCTCCAGATAGATCTCTCTATAGGGGCGGGGGAGTGCCCATATCGTCATAGGGGGCCCTCACCCTCCAGATAGATCAGATCAGATCAGATAAGATAGTTCAGGAGGGGGTGGGTAGGGTAGGGGCGCCATATCTATGACCTGAACCTCTCTATCTCTCTCTATATCTCTCTCTCCCTCGGCGTCCTATCTGTATATAGAGTCGGGTATTCCATTCTATTCGATCGATGCGCTTACCGATTAGTCCGATGTCGGGTACTCGCGTCAACTTGTATCTCCCGAATCTCCGGGCCAACTCTCCAATCTCGCTGGAAGGAATCCTTTACCCTACCGGTTGCCCGTTCGTGAGCCATTGGGTGGGGTGGCCCTATATAGAGAACTATCGAGGGTCCCTATCGAACCTATCAAACCGATCGAAATGCCCTATCTAATGTAATTCATTTTGATAGGGCATTTCGATATAGCGGGCCATAGAGATATAGTGGGCCATAGCCGTAACTGATGCCAGGAAGAGGATGACAATGGGGATAGAGGATTGTATAATTGATTGGTTGGTTGGATGACTTAGGATGGAGGATGGATGTAACCGGGTGTTTGCTAGATTTTATGCATAGCTAAAACCTAGGCAGTCATGAGATAAATCTCCCTCATTTACCGGTGAGGCTCTCGTGTAATATTTTTGTCAATTATGTTTTCTAATATCTACTTGTGGGTTTTACTTTAACTGTGAAGCTCATGAACCATAACTAAACAATTCTACAGCAAGTAAGCAACTGTAAAGAAATATTTGCGGAAGGGGGAATAATTGAATACGGAAAGAAAGAGAAGAAGATGTGTAATCCAACCAATAGTTTGCAGAGTTAGTTGGTCTCATACGCATAGATAAAACAGATAGATCTCACAAAACCGAATCAAAGGAAAGGAAAACTTTAAATCTAAATCTTAGATAATGCAAAGTTTATCTAAAGATCTACAGAAAAGTAAGAAGCCAATGCATTGTTGACACAAAATTCTCCCGAAATCTGCCTCTGTTCAATTCCTCAGCTTTCAGAAAAGATATCAAGGGTTTTCAACACAAAGTCAGAAAATATTACAAATTCTGATCCTTAAACCCATAGGTTCTTCTATTTATAGTGTATAGAAGGAAATTACAAATAGGAAAGAAATAACTGAACTGACACATGCGAAAGTTATAAAGAAAACAACTGGAAATCTTTCCCCTGAAATTTCTCTCTACATGACATGCATCTGAAGACTAAATCAAAGCTTTGTATGTTTGCACCTATTCTCAATTAAGGAACTTTTCAGATAATTAAAAGTAATGGCTTTTAACCAATTACTTTAGTTTTACAATTTTGTCCGAGAAAATAAGAATAAGAGAAAGAAGTGAAGAAGAAAGACAATATGCCGGCCGTCATACTCTACGCTTTTTCTTTGTTCTAAAACTGAATATACTTGTCAAACATGTGACTTAGTAACTTCCCATCTGCTTTAGCAACCACTTCTTTCTCAGTCTTAAACCGTAACAATCCTCTGGACAAAGCAACAATGTTAGCCTTTACCTTCTCTAAACCAGCCCATACCCCTCAATATTTGCATGAAGCTTTATGAGTCTGACAATTGAATCTAACGTGAAAGGCATGACGGCTTCATCAATCCTCTTCTCTAAAACCAGAATAAATTCCTCACGGGAAACATGCAATTCATCTAGAATGTTCTCTGGTACTTCCCCCATTTCATTTTCCAAAGAATCGTATCCTCTTCAAAGATAAGCTTGAGGATCTCCATGCAGAAGGAAACTTCTATCTCTAGTTTCTTCCCCTTTTCTATCAATCCATCAGGTACAATTTTCTATGTAATTAGCACATCCTTTGGCAATGAATGTATCTTAGCTCTAAGGTATCCTCTATCAATCCATCTGGAATTATCTATGACAACATGATAGCTTCATCAATCCTCTTCTACACAACTATAATAAATTCCTCACGGGAAGCAGAAATTCATCTGGAATGTTCTCTGGTACTTCCCCCATCTCGTTTTCCAACAACTGCATCCTCTTCAACATAATCTTGAGGATCTCCATGCGGAAGGAAATTTCTATTTCTAACTGCTTCCCCTTTTCTATCAATCCATCAGGTACAATTTTCTCTGCAATTAACACATCCTCTAGCAATGAATGTATCTTAGCTATGGTATCCAGATGACTATCAACAACTATGTTCTCATCTTCTATCCTTGTCATTACTTCCTTTAGCTGAGATAATTCCTTGTGCATATTCTCCAAGCCAATTGGTATTCCCTCGAACTGCTCTGAAGCTTGGTGAATAATTTTCTCTTTCCATTGAGCAATAGCTTTGACCTAGTTCCTTGCATCTTCAATTTCTTCAACGAAACGGCTGCATACCTGTTCTTGCACTAACACGGGCTGAGAAGAAGGTTTAACAACCTTAGTGATGATGTCACATAACTATCAACAACTATGTTCTCATCTTCTATCCTTGTCATTACTTCCTTTAGCTGAGATAATGCCTTGTGCATATTCTCCAAGCCAATTGGTCTTCCCTCGAACTGCTCTGAAGCTTGGTGAATAATTTTCTATTTCCATTGAGCAATAGCTTTGACCTAGTTCCCAGCATCTTCAATTTCTTCAACAAAACGGCTGCATATCTGTTTTTGCACTAACACGGGATGAGAAGAAGGTTTTACAACCTTAGTGATGATCTCACATAACTATCAACAACTATGTTCTCATCTTCTATCCTTGTCATTACTTCCTTTAGTTGAGATAATGCCTTGTGCATATTCTCCAAGCCAGTTGGTCTTCCCTCGAACTGCTCTGAAGCTTGGTGAATAATTTTCTCTTTCCATTGAGCAATAGCTTTGACCTAGTTCCCTACATCTTCAATCTCTTCAACCAAATGGCTGCATACCTATTCTTGCACTAACATGGGCTGAGAAGAAGGTTTAACAACCTTAGTGATGATCTCACATAATTGGGAGATCTGCATCTGAAGCTTATCTTTTTTTTGCCTTTTCCTTGTCAAGCTTAGGAATAAAGCGTCTATCAGTGTCCGTGTATCTTGCTTTAACCCTTCCATGGTGACTATCCGCAATGGTACTTTAGTCACTGATATGTCTGTAAATTAGCTCTCCCTTCTGTTTCCCTTCAGCTGGAACTGATAATTCAACGAACTTCTACCCCGATTCTTCAATTATCAACCTTGAAGTCATTTTAGTAGCTTTAGACCTTTTGCCTCTATTTTCCAAGCTCAGAAGCAGCTGCAAGTCCTCTTCCAAGTTGATTTCCTCTCTAGCCTCTGGAATTGACTGCAGAGCCAACCAAGATGAGATGTTGTTTTTGGGGGAATGAGAATTTGTTGATTGTACCACCATCTCATGCTTCTACTCACAGCATCTCGAATTCACCACAGCGTTATGGCTGCCCTCTTTTGAATTGTCCAAAGACAATGCTATCTCCAACTCTGCCATTTGTGCTTTCAACGTCTCCGTAGGGGGAGGTGAAGATCTTGGTGGCTGAGGAACAAATACGAACAATGTTGGATTCAATGGTGGAATAATAACCTCTGTTTGAGGTCCTGGAGCTGTGAAAATGCTGTGAGTTGACGTTGGAGAAGCTTCGTCTGAAATTGGCACTGGTATAATGGATGTAGGCTTGCCTTTTTCCGATACCCGAGACTTCTTCCAAGTTGATTTCTTCTCTAGCCTCTGGAAATGACTGCAGAGCCAACCAAGATGAGTAGTTGCTCTTTGGGGAATGAGAAGTGGCCGAATGTACCACCATCTCATGCTCTAACTCTGCTGCATCTGAATTCGCTACAGTGTTATGGCTGTCCTCTTTTGAATTGTTTAAAGACAATGCTCTCTCGAACTCTGTCATTTATGCTTTTAACGTCTCCGCGGGGAGAGGTGAAAATCTCGGTGGATGAGGAACAAATATGAATGATGTTGGATTCAATGGTGGAATAATAACCTCTTTTCAAGGTCCTGGAGCTGTGGAAGTGCTGTGAGTTGACGCTGGAGAAGCTTCGTCTCCGCAGGGAGAGGTGAAGATATCGGTGGTTGAGGAACAAATACGAATGATGGGGGATTCAATGGTGGAATAATAACCTCTTTTCAAGGTCCTGGAGCTGCGGAAGTGCTGTGAGTTGACGCTGGAGAAGCTTCGTCTTAAAGTGGCTATGGTATAATGGATGTAGGTTTACCTTTTTCCGATACCTGAGACTTCTTATACACTTTGAGCTTCTCTGGCATTTTTCTACTCTCACCTTCGTGCTTTCTTTTGTTGGAATCCCTTGCAATAAAATTCCCTGTGATCTGGTTCATCAAAGTCTCGTCCATGCAATACCTCTTTTTCAACAACCAATTTGAAGTGTTCGCTAGAACTGCGGAAGACCTTTCTTCAATTGTATGACAACTACCTACACTTTCTTGGAGAAAATCTCTATCTCCTCCCATTTGATGGTATGTTTCAAGTACCACATGCACATCATCTACGAGATTTGGAGGTATCCATGCTAGACCATAGTTGGAAACCTACTGCGCTGATAATCTGCTGAAATATCTTTTTCTGACTTCGTATTCGCTCTTGCACTTCATCCAAAAGTCTTCAAGTGGCGGAACATGTGAGTATTCTTGGGAGACTGTCCTCTTTGCTATCCCATACGGATAAAAGTTCATCCGTGTTGGGAAGAACTCATGCTCATACCCAACAAACATTTCTGCTTCAATTCCTCTGGCTTTGTGGATGCTCTGGCAACTATAATGACCAACAATGGCTGGAAAGCCACCTGTAGACTTGTGTTGTTTTGACTGTAAGTCATGCAACTCTACGAGCTGCCTGCACAACTCCATAATGATCCACTTATCACTTGGATACCTTGTCAACTTAACTGGTTCCCCTGAGAAAGCACTCACCCTGAGATATGTGAAGTCCGCAAACTGGATGAAGATACAACCATGTTGGGAGACAGCTTGCCAAGCCTCTTTGCTCACTCTGCTGGTCTTCAGATCACTATTCAACTTGCAAATGAATCCATAAAAGAATCCATCACTAACCACCCTTAAATATTTGTAGCATTCAGGGACTCACAACTGCGGGAAGCACTCATAAATAGGATCTTTTAACAATATGCCCCATCTATCCAGTTTGGAAAATATCCCCTGAAAAGTTGTTGCATATACAAGGTATGAAGTCATTTTAAAGTTGAATGTCCACCTCACACTTCGGACTTGCTTGCTGATGTTGTCACTAATGATCTCTACCCAATTAATCATCGAATCAACTCTGTTGATCTCAATGGTTCTCACAAAGGCATACATCTATGAGCGGAAGTTATTGGTATTGGCTTCCCCGTTTATCCTGTAAAGCAATTTGGTGATATTGTCAACTTCCTGCAAAATATTGGATCGTGGAAGAGTCCTCGGGAATTTTGATGGTGATCTGGGCTTCTTCAGGTATATGTTGTTTATTAGACGCACCTAATCCGCTTTGTGGTTTTCCTATCTATTGTTAGCATTCTGCATGCTAATTGTAATCACCACTGGACGTGCCGGAAGCTTAAGGCAATAATTAATAAATTGTGCATCCAACCTGACTATTGTCTTCCCTGCAGCATCTCGGATTGACCTAGAAAGAGGATGATAAGATCTTGCACACTGCAAAAAAAACTTAGGCAATTGAGCTGTGACTGGAAACACTGAAGCTTGAATAATCCCATTGCTTTTAATTGCCTGCATACGAGATGATCTACCAATGGCCTTGGATCTGTCAATTAAATTAGTGATAGGTTCAAGGCCCATGTATGTATCATTGATTTCGGTAAGCTGGGAAGTTATGCATGATTCTGCTGACCCTTCTCTTTCATCATGCTACATCATGCCTAGAATAAGCTTTGTTTGAGCTCTTTTTTTTTGCCAGAATTCCTTGTAATTGTATCAATTTGAGTAGATCCTATAATTTCTTCTGATTCAAAAATATATTCAATGTATCTGGCATTGATTTTGACTTCTTTTCACCAATATGAGGACGTGTGATGAATACCTACAATTGATTCAGACAAATATGGAGTCCATGGCATGAATACTCATTTTTATCACCAAAATTTGCTTATAAAGCCTGCTGCCCTAAAATTTGAGACTTTGCTTGCATGCTAAGCAAGCTAAAATATTATTTAATTCACCTGGGAACTTATACCAACATGCAAATGTTTGGAATAATAAAAATAAAGCTTCTCCAACCCTAGGCGCCAAAACTAGAAGCTTCCCGACAATGGAAAATACTTTTTAATGCAAAACACTCCTTTTGGCGCCAAAATCCTCTAGGACAACAAGCTCCATCAAAAAGAATTAATTATCTCTTCCTTATGGCATCCCATGCTTATATAGCTAATTGCATGCTATTTTTAATAATTGCTTTCTCCTATTTTTGACAATTATTAATAATAAGTCATGTTCTTTCTCTTAATTTGGGCACCCAAGTTTGCATGCTTCTGCTTTCTTTTTTATGAAGTTCTTTTATTTATTTTTAGCATGCATCTTTGCCTTCTCTTTAGCTCATCAAATTGCTTTGACTTTCCTCCTATTTATGGCACCAAACTTAGCTAGAAATAACTATAATAAATATCATTTAATGCATATAATCATGCCAAGATGGGTCGCACTTTTTAGCTAGAGGGTGTGCTAAAAATAAGAAGTCAAAGTAATGGGAATTGTTACCTTGCGAGGAAACTCCAAAAATCCCATCATTCACTTAAGTGATTTGTCTTTAGTGATGGGAAAAAACAACCTGCTAGGGAGGCATAAAATTCTCGCCTGCCTGCCAGTACCAAAATTCTCACTGGCACCTTAAATCCTTCCAAAAAGTGCGACTTGCATGCAATAGAGTTTCTTTCTCAAAAATGTGACTTGCATGGGCGAATAAATTTCCTTGATGGGAATTCTTACCCTGTCAGGCAACTCTAAAATTCCCATGAGTACTTTAAGTGATTTATCTTTCATAGTTGGAAAAAACAACTTGCCAGGTTAGCACAAAATTCCCGCCTGTCCACCACCTCCAAAATTCCCATGCAAGTGACTTGATTTCATCATGGGAATTTTTACCCTTCCAGGCAGGCATAAAATTCCCACCTGCTTACCACTGCCAAAATTCCCATTGGCAGCTTAAATCATTCCTTCCAAAAAGTGCGACTTGCATGGGAGAAGCTTATTTTGCTTAAATTCTTCCTTTTTTGTTAGAAGTTAGCACTCCATGATCAATTTCTTCCATTGTCTGAGGCCATGAATGACTTCCAGAACTTCCAAGAAAATAAATAGGCTATACAGAACGAACAAACAAATCACGGGGAATTTAACAGACAGACTATGGAGAAAACCCAAAAAAAACACAAAAGAAACAAATAAGAATGAAAAACATTGCCAGAAGTTGCAGACAATTGCTTTGCCGAATAACTAGTTAGCAAAACCTCATCCTTGGTGAATACGCTACTGAGAGGCGGGAATACTAGCGTGAAAATCTTTAATAGGGTTCAATTGTAGCACGATTTATTTTAAACAGAACTCTATTTATTTAATAAATAATTAAAAAAATTCTCGCAAACAAAACCTGGCAGAGGAATAAAATGAGTTTTAGCATCTGGGTATTTGTCGAAATTGGCTCATATAATTCTCTGGGAATTACCTTAAGGCAATGGAAACAAATGCAGGCAATAAAAACACAAAATGACCCGTTACTTTGAAAAGAACGAAATTTTTTAAAAAGAGGTAGTCCCAGATTTCAGGGTGAAATTTGGGGACATTACCGGGGAGCCTGATTCTTGCTATATCATTCAATTCTCTGAATTCTCGGTGACATGAAGGATGTGTAATCGGTAACATGAGACTGAACTATATAGTAATAGTTTCCGGCCCGAATGCACCCGAAGCCATATAGATCTATATTGGGTGGGAGAGGGGGTGCCGACTAGACTATAGAGAGTTTAGTTGAGACATAGATCTATATAGGGCGCTCCATACCGAAGACTGAATACTCGTATGAACACTTCAGACTCTATATGTGAAGTTCAGTCCAGTTCTCTACTCCCATATATATAGATGGGGGCGTTCTATATGCCGGATCCCCTATGGGAGCACGATGCGAACTATATCTAGATACATTTCATTATGATTTGTTCATGTGTCAATCACTCTATATCACTATGGAGTGGAGATTGACTGCTCGGATGGGTAGGTGTCCCCTATCTATAGATCTAAGGAGGCCCTATATATATCTGACCCCCTAGGGTCACCTTCACTTCTGCATTATGTGACTATCTTATCGATGATCTATAATCCCATCTTATATCGGTTGGTTGGTCCACACTACCACAGATGGATAGAGACCCACCGCATCAGTTCTATATAGAGTAAGGGTATAAGGCCCACCACAATTCCCCTAGCTATATATCTTGTACCATCACCGCTTCCTGCTTGACGTTCTTCTCCCCAGCCAACCAGCTGCTCTTAACTATCCTATCTCTCTCACCAGTTCATTTCACCCATCTCGGGAGGGAGCCGCCTTGGGTAGGAGATATTTCCCATCCACATCTATATAGATGGGAGGGGAGTGGGGTTATCCCTCTGTCAGGGATAGGGGATAGGGCATCGGGCCCAATAGAGATATAGATAGATAGATAGATAGACAGGTGAAAGGGCGTGGGCTAATACTTCGCTCCCTTATCTTATTAGCTGGATGAAGCCCAACCCAACTTGATTGCCCTATATTCTATTATATAAGCAATTAGCCAACCCTCTTCTCTAGATCGGCACCCCCCATATCTCTATCTCTATCTCGGACTCAGAGATAGATGGATATAGATATGGCCAATGCCCAAAGAGATGGTGAGATAGAGATATGGCCCCTATAGATAGATATGGCCCAGAGATATGGCCAATGCCCTCTAGATTCTCTAGATATGGCGATGCCCTCTCTATTCTCTAGATATAGCCAATGCCCTCTCTATTCTCTAGATATGGCCAATGCCAATGATTTATACTAGGCTATCTCTATCTCTATCCTCTATCTCTAGAGTCTATACATATGGCGAATGCCCTATAGATAGATATGGCCAATGCCAATGATCTATATTAGGCTATCTCTATATCTATCTCTATCTCAGAGATGGAAAGATAGAGATCTCCCAACCCCCAAACCCCATTGACTCTGCTCTGGTTGGGTGGGGGTTCTATTCTATATGTTGCTCCGCGTGACAAGATGTTGGATGGTTGGCGAGAAGATTCGATCTATGGATATGGCAAGAATGAGACGCTTTGCTTGATGGCTGGCACGACCAGATCTATATACTCGCTTCCTGGATGAACCCCAAACCCCACTGGCTCTGCTCTGGTCAGGTGGGGGCCCCATAAATAGATAGGCTATAGACCAACCAAACCCCCCTATCTCTTCCGAGAGAGAAGAGTCTAGTTTAATTGGCCCACTAGATTGGATGGGCTCGGGTGGGGTGGTGGATGAACCCCAAACCCCACTGGGTTTACTCTGGTCAGGTGGGGGTTCTATTCTATATGTCACTCCGCTCCCTTCGCTAGCGAGACGCTAGATGGCTGGTGAGAAGCTTTGACCTATGGATATGGCGAGAACGATACGGTTCGCTTGATGGTTGGCATGGTGAGAGCATGGCGGTGGATGAACCCCAAACCCCACTGGGTTTTCTCTAGTCGGGTGGGGGTTCTCTTCTATATGCCGCTCCGCTCCCTTTGCTGGGAGAAGCTTCAATCTATGGATATAGCGAGAACGATACGCTTCACTTGATGGCTGGCATGGCGAGATCTATATACTTGCTTCACTTGGTTCGCTGGATGAACTCCAAACCCCATTAGCTCTACTCTGGCTAGGTGGGGCCCCCATAGATAGATAGGCTATATGCCGCTCCACTCCTTACCGGTATATATCTATATGGTGTTGGATGGCTGGCGTGGCTCTATCACTTCGGTTCGATCTGCTGTATATATCTATATGGCATGGCCAGATTGATCTATAGACTCGGTTCGGTTCGCTCCCCTCCCTGCCAGTATAAATCTATATGGCATTGGATGGCTAATTACTTCACTTGATGGCTAATCAGATAGATATGCCCACTCCTATACTAAACATGGCCATATCTAGATAGATAGACATAGAGAGAACATACCCATATAGAATCTAGATAGAGCAGAACAAAGCCCTGTAGAGATAGATATGCCCACTCCTCTACTGTATCTAGTATCTAGCATGGCCATAGATAGAGAGGGCCCTCTATATCGAGATTTGAGATTGGTCTGGTCTAATCTCTATATAGATCTGGCCAATTCCCATAGATAGTCTACTGAGCATGGCATGGCCATAAAGAGATAAATAGAGCATGGCCCTATCCCTGATAGATAGAGTCTGTCTATAACTAGAATCTATGTGTATCTCTATACAAAAGAGGGCCATATCTATCTATCTCTCTCTTTCTATCTATTTATCTATCTATCTCAGAGATAGATGGATAGAGAGATCTCTATCTACCTGGCCTGGTCGATAGATCATGCCCATATCTAGAGAGCAAAGCCTTTATCCGATCCCCCCTCTCTTTATATCTCATCTCGGATTGGCTCAACAAAGAGATATGCCCCCCTCCCTCTAAGATGGCCAATGCCGTCCCCTCCCCTCCTCTCCCCTGTATATGTCTGTTTGTTTGATTGGGTCACCTCCCTTGGACTCTATATCTCTCGGCTTGCAGTCATAGAAACCAGAAAGAGAAATGCCGAACGGAGGGGTGGGTCGACTCGGTCTATATCCATTGGTTGGTCCGAGAGGGCAGTCATAGAAACCAACCTATAGATAGATAGATAGATAGATAGATCAATAGATAGATAGGGCCTTGATAGGAGAGGAATCCCTATCTATATATATACACTGCCCATCCCATATATAGATTAACTAAATCAGCCGGGGTCCTCTCCCTGTATATGTCTGTTTGTTTGATTGGGTCACCTCCCTTGAACTCTATATCTCTCGGCTCACAGTCATAGAAACTAGAAAGAGAAATTCCGAACGGAGGGGTGGGTCGACTCGGTCTATATCCATTGGTTGGCCCAAGAGGGCAGTCATAGAAACCAACCTATAGATAGATAGATAGATAGATAGATAGGGCCTTGATAGGAGAGGAATCCCTATCTATATATATACACCGCCCATCCCATATATAGATTAACTAAATCAGTCGGGGTCCTCTCCCTTTATAGACCCCTTGATATCAACCTCTATATAGGGGGGGCACCCTATAGATATAGATTCTGACCCCTATCCCACCTCTCTCTAGTCTTCTCGTCTTTCCACTCTCAATATCATACCTATCTCCCATCACACTCAATCGCCAGGCTGAAGAGATATAAGATCTATAAAGAGGGGAGGGCCAATCGAATGAATCATACGAGTTTTGTAGCTATATACCCAGACCCACTTCTCCGAGGCTTAGCAGATTCCCCCTACTCAGCAACTATAGAAAGGGAAAGGTCAACTATAGTGCCGGGGTGGGGGGGTGCACCTGACATCTCCTTTGGTTTCAAGATTACCGCCAGAGATATGGGATGCATTCATCCGTTCATCAAAATATACAGTGAGAAATCCTACCCCTTACCCAAACAACTCCACTCCCAAGGAGCCATTATAGATCCATGCATGAATCGCTTCACTTTTTTTACATTCACGCCCCCTATATATATCTTAGAGTTACTTTGTTCTCCCTTTACACCTATACTCTATACGGGTTAATCCCGGAATCATGTCAATGTGAGATATGTATGGGTGAGATAGTTCCTAAGGTTCAATACTAAGAAACTCCTAAGAAAAAAACCCCCACCACTATATATAGATATGGCCCCTACTATTCTAAAGGGCCCCACTCTAAACCAAACTAAACTATAGTAGGGGGTGGGGGGCGGCGATTCTACAGCGGATTGGTCACAACCCCGCTTGGCCGATCCACTTTAGTCACAAAAATAAACCGGGGTGCATAAACCCAAAACTGGCGGTGGCGCCCGGGCGGAGGTGTCACTGTTATTGTCACTGTCACAGTCACTAATTAGAAAGAAAAGGTAAGGAAAGGAGAAAAGGGGGAGCACCGGGTGAATAATGAAGGAGGCTAAACATCACGGGTTCAAGTTCACTAGGCATCACAGGTTCAAGTTCAAAAAATAGAGAGAGAGGCCCTACCATATATATATATATATTCCTAGTTATATATAATGGGATAATCACGCCAGTTATGGGATAATGGTGTTACCGACTTATATATATATATATCTATATATATCTATATATATCTATATATATATATATATATATAGTTGCAGCAGATCTAAGATATATAGCCGATTCGGCAAGGGCAGCTAGCGATTTATATAGGGCATAGTCGAGTTCATCGGTCGTAATATAGACAGTTCAGGGCCATATAGAGAATAGGGCAGCTATATATTGTTCAAGCGGAATTCACGAGGTAACGAAGAGAATGGAGCGATCCTCCACCTCACCCCTCACCCTCACCTAAAGTAATTGTATGTAATTGCCATATCTATAGATAGGGTCAAATCAAATCCGTGTGATTTCGATATTATGTATAGAATATGGCACGAAGTTTGTTTTCCATCATGATAGAGATGACCTCAACCTCGCCATATCTATATATAGGGGAGTATAGATAGGGGCCGAGCGCACCATATAGAGATAGGGAGATATCTCTATCTCGATAGCATCTCATCTATATATAGATAGGGGCCGCATCTCCTCTCTATATAGATAGGGGCCACATCTCCTCTCTATATAGATAGAGGTGCATAAATGCTAATGTTATTATGCCTGAGGCGCATGAATGCTAATGCCCTATATATAGAGTTGATATGGTTATGGAATGGGAACATCCAGCTAACTAACTCAGTAGGACAACTAACGAAGCCCCTATCTATATATGGCCGCTCTATCTATATATCGCAGGGACAACTAACTAACCCGAAGGTCACAAATCTAAGTCGAGTGCATAGGAGCAACTGACTCACTAGCTAATTAACTGACAACTATCTATATGGGCCTGCCTGACCGACCTACCTATTGATTGGTCCTTCTCAACCTATCGATTGGGCCCCTATATCTATAGGGCAGAGATATATAGATTTTATAGGGCATTGGGGGGTCGAGCCATATAGAATTCAATGGGGCCCTATAACTGATCAAGGTCGGAGCTCTATTTCAAGTGTTGTCACCATATCGTATTCAAGGTCGAGCAACGATCCCCCCCATTGTATCTAATGCTATTCTGCCTGGGGTGCATAAATGCTAATGCCCTATATATAGAGTTGATATGGTTATGGAATGGGAACATCTAGCTAACTAACTTGCAGAGACAACTAACGAAGCCCCCTATCTATATATGGCCGCTCTATCTATATATGACGGGGACAACTAACTAACCCGAAGGTCATAAATATAGGTCGAGTGCATAGGAGCAACTGACTAACCATTTAACTAATCGACAACTATCTATATGGGCCCGCCTGGCCAACCTAACTATTGATTGGTCCTTCTTGACCTATCAATTGGGCCCCTATATCATAGGGCAGAGATATATAGATTTTATAGGGCATTGGGGGGTCGAGCCATATAGAATTCAATGGGGCCCTATAACTGATCAAGGTCGAGCTCTGTATCAAGTGTTGTCACCATATCGTATTCAAGGTCAAGCAACAATCCCTCCATTGTATCTATATAGAGCCGTAGATATAGTTAGAGGGGGGGTGTCAAGTGAGTAGTCATTCGTATTCAAGGTCCCCCTACATATATATGATCCGACCGGTTGAGAACATCACTCCACCCCCTTGGGGGTCCTGAGGGTGCCCATAGATATAGATGGCGATTGATTGATTAGGTCATCGGCCTATCACCAAACGGGAGATCATCAATCTTGATTGATTGATTAGGTTCCATTCTATATAAAGGCTCGGGCACAATCTCGACTCGACCTACGCCACCCTTTGCTTGTATGTCTATATAGTCAGTTTATTACCATCGGGCACGATCCCCACACCTTTATAGAATATTGTAGTCGATAGACCCCTATATATTATATATATCTTATCCTCACACAACCTAACTCTCCTTGCTACATGACTATAGAGATAGGGTTGGCCGCAACTCTCTATAGAGATAAATGTAGAGGGCGCCGGTATGACTATCTATAGTTTTGACGCTACATATATAGGGGATTGGGCCAGTGGACACGATCCTCTATCTCTATAGAAGACTATCTACCCTCCCCCTATATAGAGATCTACCCTATCTCTATGGGGTTCCCCCCCTCTATAGTGAAATGCCCTATCTAATCCCAACCTAGGGTGGGGGCCTATGCGTATCTATATAGGGGTGGGACAGGCACCATAAGGCCCAGCTATAGATGTATGGAGGCCCCCCTCTCTATCTATTTAAGGCACAACTATAGATTCATAACTATATTAACGAGGTGTATCCGCCGTATTATCTATATAGGGCATTCTAGAACCATGGGGGTTCACCGGTGGTTCTTACTTCATCCGCCATACCATAAGGTGGTTTGATCTGCTGCCGTATAGATCTATAGAGGGGCTCTCCCAGCTATATCTCCTATATATATCTCTTCCTTGTGTATCTATCTGGGGCCCCCGGGGGCCCCTATCTCTTCTATATATATAGATGGGTGCCCCCCTCTCTATATATCACCTCTATATGGAGTTAGTTTGCCAGGCTCCTCTCCTTGACCTATGTATATATGTGTGACATTGTATCGTATCGTATCATATCGTATTGTACATATCTTCTTGGCCCTATCTATAGAATATACCATTATAGAAATGGGTGTACCATTATAGATTCTTGAAGACCCAGTAAAGCCTCCCGATCTCTAGCAAGCTTGTCAGGGGGTTGGGGTACTTGATTCGACTTGTCTCTACTCTATCTATATGGCCGGATGATTCTATCATTCGGCCATATCTATAACTGTATATGAGGTGTGGGGGCCCTCTCCCCTGTATATAGATATGGATATGGCCGGATGATCAAAGCAACGTCAAGTCTAGCCATATAGAGAGATAGGCCCGCCATATGAGATATCTAGATAGGGATGCATATAGATAGAAAGTGGGAGAGGGGAAAGATATATGAGCCGGATGCCTTTGGGGAAAGATCCCCGCCCCTCTATATAGATTGGTGTACCATTATAGATTCTTGAAGACCCAGTAAAGCCTCCCAATCTCTGGCAAGCTTGTCTGGGGGTTGGGGTACTTGATTCTTCCCCTCTGTACTCTTTCTATATGGCCGGATGATTCTATCCTTCTGCCATATCTATAACTATATATGAGGTGGGGGGGCCCTCTCCCCTCTATATAGTTATGGATATGGCCGGATGATCAAACCGACGTCAAGTCCAGCCATATAGAGAGATAGGCCCGCCGGATGAGATATCTAGATAGGGATGGATATAGATAGAAAGAGGGAGAGGGGAAATATATATGAGCCGGATGCCTTTGGGGAAAGATCCCCTCCCCTCTATATAGATGGGATATGGGTTCTCTCGGCCCCTCTATGTCTATATGGGAGATAGAGGGGGATCGGATCAAAGCCCCTCTAGATATATATGGTAGCGGATCAAAGCAAGAGGGAGAGGGATGGGCCTCGCATCGCATTCCGATCCGATCCGATAAAACCTTGCCCTAAGGGAAGGGCATATGTAATGTAGTGGCCCTTTAGTCTAGTGAGTACCCACCCGGCTGCATCAATGTTGGTCGAATTATATCACGTATGTAATATAGAATAGTCAAGTCTCTATACCTATAGAATAGAGATGGGAGATGGTAGATAGGAAACTAAGCGGGTCCCATATCTAGATAGGCCCTCGACTGGAGTAATCAGAAGTCATCAATCGTATCAATGCGGGTGAGCCCTCTTTCTATATATATGGGGAGAATCCCCAACTTTTCCCCTCGGTATCAATCGGTGGATGGGCCATAGATTGATCTATATATGCCTCGGTGGATGGGTGGGTGGAGAGTGCAACAGACGAGATGATAGGGTTAGCTCTGATCCACTGGAGAAGAGAGTAACCATCCAAGTCACCATCGGGGCGTATGCTAGATCTATAGATATGGCAACCACCCATATTTATATATCTAGCCCAAGTATGTCTAGGCCGGGTCATTCATGCATTCTATATAGCCATAGCCGGCGCAACCAATAGATATATAGCTAGGCTATCGCCTACTATATATAAGGGCAGGGGCGGCCCCCCATCCCATAAATGGATTAGATATCTGGAGGGCTCGAACTATAAATATAGAAGTCCACACACATCATACTAAGAATCGAAAACCAACAATAGTCTTATTATCTCTAACATCTACATCGTGTTAAGTTAGAATAATACAAAATGTCCATAAGTAGAGTCAATAGTATCGAAATCAACAGTAATAGGTGTCGAAGGGAAGTGGGCACTACATGGATGATGTTTTTGTAAGGGGAGGGAGATGTAATGTTGCTCTCATTACCACCCTCTCGACTCTAGTTGTGTGGGAACGATTTGACCCTTGCTATGATTGATTTTATTATTCTAACATCAGAAAGTGAAACAATTAAATACAACGTAAGAAAAATAGTGTTACCTTTATAAAATTATAATATTAGACATTGATAAAAGATATAAGTAATTGTATGGATTTTTATCTTGGGTGTCTCTTCATGCCTAGAAGCTCAAGAGCACAATTTTCTATATTTAAGAAAACACTAAAATACAAGCCTTCGAGACACTTTATTTTTGTAGGAGTCAAGTTTCCGTGCAACACAAGTTAATACCAACTCGTGGATGAAGAGCCTCATATTCTTCGCTTTGTCGATTTCATCCTAAAGGAAGGTTTGACGGTCACTTGAAGTCTCATTTTTTGCAATCTTAAAACAATAATGGCAATAAGTTATTTTTTAATGTTTAAGAAAATCAAATGATATAATTCATTTAAAATTTAAAATGTAAACTTCAAACCTATTGAATTTGTTGAAAAGGTTTTGGAAACTTCAAAGCTATTGAATTTTGAGAGTTGTAAAGCTAACTCCACAACCTTAGTCAATGCCTCCCATGCCTGCGCCGCAATAGAGATTTCAAACAAGAGTAGGACGTCCATCAAAGCATAGTTGGAAGTGTATTTTTTTCCAAATGTTTTATTGCAAGTTCCCTGATATGTATGCCTGTGGAAGCATGTGAAATGTTTGACAAAATGCTAAAAAAAATAAAGGAAGCTTCATATTTTTTAAACTTCTTACTGGCACTCTGCTTTGTTGTGAGGTGGAGATTGGTAGTGGACTACATTGAAATTGTATGATTTTCTTATTTAAGTGTTGCAATTGTGGAAGCATGCGCTTGGAATGCAAAATGGTTGGCAAAAGGCACTTGGAGATTACAAGCAAAATACAAATGGAAGATGTAAAGTCTGAGTACTACTGCAGTGTTAGAAAACTCTAATACATTGTTTAGTATTAGTAGTTATGCATACGCGGCATTTAGGTGCTGCAATTGTTCTCCTTCCTACCAGACGGTTCTCCTTTCTGAACCATTTCAACATTGTATTTATTGTGGTGATTATTTCATGTTAATTCAAGGCATTAAATTAATTTTCATTATATCTGCCTTCATGTAGCAGGCCGCATTTGCTTAGTGTTGTGTGTTTGTTTGTGGAAGCGAATGGCATTGAACTTGTATGACATTTTTACTTTTATCCCAAATGTGGATGCATATAGCGGGAACATCAACTGTTTGAAAGAATTCCTTAAGGAAATGTGTTCAAAGGACCGCGAATAGGGATTAGTGCTTGGTCGTTGGTTGGCTGATTCAACATGTGATGGGTTAGAATTGCAGTTGGTGGTTTCAATGTTTAATTTGGCCTTAGGACATTTCATTTCTGACTTTTGAGTAGTTGGGTAACTATTCATACACCTCATTTTTGAATCAACCAATGCAATATTGAGTTTGCCATGGAACTCGCCCAAATTGATCCATGACTCATTTTCCTAATTCGCCTTCTAGCTCGATGAAGATAATGTGGTACAATGTCAACTCCCCTTCTCTCTCTTTCCAGATCAACACATGCATGGTCATCTTATTCTTTCTTGCATAATTTTAACGCTCTCATTTTCCTAATTTTAATGGAGTTGTAAATCAAATTAAAGAAGAGGAAATTTGGGGTGAATTAATCGAAATGTGTTATCCTATAACAAATTATGCCTCTATTTTGTATGCACTAGACCAGTATCCATGTATGTAAACACTATTGTATTTTACCTCGTAAGATGGATTAAAAACTATTTATTAGCTTTGGATACAGAAACCAGGAATTTGGCGGGGTAAACGAGAAACTTAGTAAAAATTACTTTTGACGACCTTGTGTGATCTCAATAAAACTTATTTTCAATAATGTGCAAAACTTCCCTATAAATCCTGAAATAAGAAAATCTAGCTTGGACCATGTTCCTTGTCAAATGGAGTGTTCAGTCAAACCTTAAGTTTTTCCTTGGATGTTCATTTGACTTTGTTTTGTCACTCGTTTAGGATCCCAAAGGTCTAGTTTGTAGCTTTAAACAACTGTTGGAAGTTAAAAGTACAATTTGATTTTGACCCACAGTTTTGGCCTTGGGTGTAGAAATGAATTTTGGCTTCCAAATACCTCTAGTATTTCTCTTATTTGAAGCACCTTAGACTCTTATTGTCACAATCAAGAATGCAACTCAAACATCAGGATCTAAAAGAAAATCTCATCAATTAATTCTAGGGTGGTTCAAATAGGAGATGTTTGTTTATAGATCTCTTATAAGGTTTAGTTGCAGAAGAGATTTGCTTTTAGATCTTGTTGTATGCGTTATAGTCTCGATTGTGACAATAAGAGTCTAATGTGAATGAAATCGTTAATAACCTTTAGAATTTAAATTGTATTCATGAGGTGTCGGTTTTTGAAAGAAAGTAAAACTTTGAGGTTTGTGAGATAAAGGTGTTTGAACCATTCCAAAATTGAATTTTAGTTGGACGTAGAGTTCTTGAGTGCAAATAGAAGTAATTTAAAACCTAGGATATTTTAATAGGCTATTGGCGTTCGAAACCTATAGTCAACTTCGTCTACCAAAAAATTGTCCCTAAGATGTTGACTTTTGAGAAAATAAAATATGGAGTCTATCCCCCTTAAGCTAATGGTCACTTTTTCGTGTGATTAAGTGTACCTGTTATAAGTTAAATCTGAAATGAAATAAATATAATTTAATGTTGTGAATGAGAATATATGCTTATGTGATAAATGATTTTGAGACCTATAGGGTTTAATAAGGGAGATTAAATAGTAGTTAGGATGGAACCATCTTAAGTTAAGTGTTAAATGAAATAAAAGAAATGTAGTCTAGAAAAAGAGAAATGTATGTTTTCATATTAAGTGCTCTTCAAACCTTTAAGGCTAATAATGAAATATGATTACAATAAATATTTAACCATGAAAATGTGATATTGTGGAAGGTTCCTATTCATGATGTTCATATTATGGTTGGGTCATGGTTTCATACTTGTTCGTTTATATAAGTGTGGCATTGATTTGCATCTTGTGTCATCTTGATATTTGCATGTTCTTCATTTTGGTGTAAACATTACATGTGGTGTTGAGCAATCACTTGTGAGCATATATGGTGTTGCATAGTTGTA
Source organism: Taxus wallichiana var. yunnanensis (assembly GCA_018340775.1). Classification (NCBI taxonomy): domain Eukaryota; kingdom Viridiplantae; phylum Streptophyta; class Pinopsida; order Cupressales; family Taxaceae; genus Taxus; species Taxus wallichiana. The sequence continues at coordinate 411,941,518 of CM031242.1, read as the reverse complement.
TGAGTAAATGAAAGTTAAATAAATTTCCCTGGTTTATTTGGTCTTGTGTTTGTGTCCCACATAAGTGAGCATTACATTCCTCAAATAGTCACCAATTTCCCTAATCTTAAGCTAATTGCCTAAATTTTTTTTTATTTTTTTTTCTAATTTTATCCTAATTCTACCCAAATTTCTCTAATTTTATGTTGATTTCCTAACCTTTTCACTAATTCCCTCATTTAGTTGCACTTACCCTTAATTTACACTAATTTCCTAATCGCCCAATTTTTCATTAATATCCCTAATTTCCAAAATTTACTCTAATTTCTCTATTGTAACTATAAATTCTTGTTAATTAGTATAATTTTACATTAACATGTCAAATGTTACTCTAATTTGGTCATTTTACCTTAATTTTCCTAACTTTATGTTATGTGTGTTATTTAAACCGAATGCACCATTATTTTATCTATATTTCCATTATTTTATGCTATTTTCCCTATGCTACTCGACCTAATTTTTCTAAATTTATGCCAATTTTACTTGTATTATTATTAATTTTATGCTAATCATCCCAATTTCCCGAAATTCACCTTAGTTTTATTCTAAATTTCCTATTTACCCCTAACTTTCCTTATTTTGAGATGATTCCCCGATTTCCCCAAATGCGCCCTAGTTTTAGTGTAATTTTATCTTTCATTTCTTAATAATAAATGACTATTTCCTCATGATGAATAACTTATAATTTTTTTATTGATATATTTTAGGCTTGTAGATTTACTGTACAAATACTTTTAGTATTTTTTTATCAATATGTTATAAAATAAAATAAAATATTGAACACTGCATTCAATTTAGTATGTATAGATGTTCATGGCAATAAGTCTCTACATTTTGGTCAAAATTGAGATTCTTTTCGTAATTGAAACAAATACATTGAATGTTTAACCAAATATATAATTTCAAAATTTTAGAATTTTTTTCATATTTTTTTAGTACCTTGAATCAATAGTATTCAATTTCCTAAATTACCTTAATTTAATTACAAATATTTAAAGACATTTAGTTGAAAAGTGTTGATAGATATTGATCTCAAGGCTCTTATATTAGGGATAATTTTAGTGGCGAATATTCGTAATATGGCGAAAATTTCATTTTAGGAAAATTTGAAAAGGTGATTTTTTCGAGAGCGGGTCGATGTCCTGTTCACCTAAAATTTACAATATATATTTTTTTGGGGTCGGCTTCACCTACATTTGAAAACATCTCCTATAAAAACCTAGGTGATTCGTCGAGTAGTATACTATGATACTACCACCAGTAGCTTACCAATACCATGAACTCGCATACTCTAAGCACCAGAGATTGTTGTTATCCTATTAGTAGTTTAGAGTCAAGCAATGATAGATGATATTTGTTGACGCGTGACCCATTGAATTTGTTGATGTGTGACAAAGGGGTTAGCTGTTAATGCACGATAAGGAGGTATTGTAGATGCATGAAAAGGGGGTTAGTTGTTAACGCGCGATAGAGATATAGTTGACGCATGAAAAAGAGGTATTGCAGACACGTGACATGGGGATTTTATTGTTAACGCGCAAGGAGGTATTGTAGATGCGTGACAAGGGGGTTAGCTATTGACGCGCAACAGGGATATAGTTGACGCAATGTTGACGCACGACAAGGGTAGTTGATGTGTAATTGACACACGACAAGGGGTTAGTTGTTGATGCTTGACAGGGATATAGTTGACGCGTGACAAGGAGGTATTGTAGACGCATGACAAGGGGGTTAGTTGTTGACACGTGAAAAGGAGGTATTGCAGACGTGCACAAAATTTTGTCTCTAACACACAACTTGGTTCTTTTTATGACGTAGGACTCTGTTCAAAATAATGGAAGGTGTTAGTCCTCAAAATGTGAAGACCCTAAAAGTAACTAAGAAATCTTAGAAGTCTCTGTTTAAGTATTTTTGAAACTCTGCTGATACAGATATTGCAACTACCAACAACCATATAGCTTCCACCATAATGAATCAGAATATTGACTATGTGGAAGGTGATATTGAGGTGGACATGCATTCTGCACAGTATCAAACAAATGACACCTACGATAATATGCTAGATCTTGAAGATATAACTCTTGAGATGCCAGATCTTGAAGATATTCTTCCCGTTGGGGTGCAACCAGGAGTGCATCAAGATATCACACATACAAATACTTAACAAAATGGAACACAAAAATCAAATTCAAATTTTGATTCATGAAAGAGGAAACCAGGTGAATGTGATATTGCTCAAAATTCTACTCAAAAAAGTAAAACATTGAAAACGAACAAGAATATGTGGACCATTGGCAAGACACAGAAGTTTGATTGGGTTGCCAAATTTTCATTTATCAAACCTGTACAATCATCTAATTCAAAAGAGATCCCATCTGAATGTACATGGAAATTGGGAAAGCAACAAAAAATGCAAATGAAACTGGACACTATAGAAAAACATTGTGGAAAACAATATTTGACTGTAACAGGGGTGGATGGCCAGAAAATCAAAACACACAAGTGAAAAATTGAAAAAGAATGCATGGATGTTAAATACGTAGCAAATTATGAAGCAGAGCAGAAAAAACGTAGACATCTTGTGGAAAAGGGAGGAATGATCACATCACAAATTGGTAAGATGAATCAAACAAATCTACATGCAAAACTCATACAGTTCTCTAATTTATTTCACATACTAAAGAAAGGAAGACCAATTTAATATTTCCTCGATTTCAAATTTTTGTATCGATATAATGGAATGCCGAATGTACCTCAATCTCATTGGTCTGAAAGTAGTGGATGGGAAATGGAAAAATGCATTTTGATGATAGAGAAGGAAGATTTGAAAGAGAATGTAAAAAAATCAGAGTTTATCCCTCTTTCAATTGATGAAGTGACAACAGTTGACAACACTACATGGGTATGTATCCACATCTATACTTTAGAAAATCATTAAGGACACCTCATCTGCTGGGTGTTATGAAAATGGTTGAAAACTGTAATGCCGAAAACCTACATAAAATAGTTGTTTCTCATTTGAAATATATTGCTGGAATGATTGATTATGAAATTGCTATGAAGTTGGTATGCGTCGGAGAAGATGGTGCATCTGTCATGTACGGTCACCGAACAGGGTTGTGTGCTAGATTACAAACAACAGTGGCCCCATATATGCTACCAATTCACTGTATGGCTCATAGAATGAATTTAACGTATAAAATAGTAAGCAACTACGAAAATGTTGCTAAATTAGAAGACCTTATAAGAGAACTTCATGCATATATGGAAAATAGCCCAAAGCAATTTCTTGAGTTCGAGAAATTTGCAATTGGAATTACAGATGGCAAAAAACTTTTGAAAGATGTTGAGACGAGATGGATCTCTTTGTATGAACCTACATGTAGAGTTCATGAGGAGTATCCTTCGTTGGTTGGTTTCATGCACAAATATAGTCATGAAGTTGATAGGGCAAGGGAATTTTTGTTCTGTTTAACTGATTTGGAGACATTCCTTACATTGATTGATATTCTTCCAATGTTGTAGGAGACCAATACACTGATGAATCATGCACAGGGGAGATTAATCTATATTGTGGATTTTATACGGATGAGAAAAATGGTATGTCAAAGTCTTGATATCTTTTATTGTTCCCAAAATAGTTGTAATACACCTATTTTTGAGAATTGGAAAGCTTTATTAGATCTTAAAAATCCTAGTAACTATTTGAGATTTAATATCCACGATCACCTCTGCATCATTGTTAATGGGAGGGACATGCCACTACACATTTTGCAAAAATTTCAAGATATTACAGGATCAGAACGAGAAGATGTTCCCATGACACGTAATTTATTTGAGTCTATTATAGTTGAAACAAGAATAAAGATTAAAAAAATTTCAGAATCCTTATCATTAGAAATTAGAGAACGTTTCTCCAAAGATAAAATTCTTGAAGCAATGGGTTTGATGAATCCTAATTTTTAGAATACTGAAGGTGGTCATGTAGACTTTGTAAGAAAGCATTTCCATAAATCCATGGGTACAATAATGGAACATTTCACAAAGACTTTAGAGTTCAAGGGTATGGAAATCAAAGGTATACTGAATGTTGATTTATTAAAGTTTCAATCAACAAATTTTGCAACAACAATGAGGAACCAATATAAAAATTTAGACGAACCTTCTGAAAGTGGTGCTATTATAAGGCTATGGTGAGGAATCTATCAAATTTCTATCTTACAAAAAGACATCAGTGAATATTTTAGATTATATGAGTTATGCCAAACAATGATTTTGGGGTCTATGGAGGACGAAAGGATTTTCAGTGAATCAAAATTGAGAAACAGGTTGGATAAAAATCTAGAAAGTTGCATGAGGTGTTATGTATCTCACTACTCCATGGAAACCTTTCCTTACGATAGAGAAATTGTGCATTGGAATTCCCTTTGCGAAAGAAGAGGTCTGAATAATACAGCTATAAGTACAATTGTTCCCAACGATGAGAGTGGAATTGGCACATCGTCACACTCTACAGAAGAGAAAATCGAGTTTGAATAAGTTATTGATAATGGATTGTTTCAACTTTAAATAGGTATCTCCTTCACCTTACTTTTATTGTTTGTCACCTTAAATTTTGTTTCATCTCTTGTTATCATTAAATATGTTACAAGCATATATATATTTACATTTATTTAAATACAATTATTTCATTTTTTTTTGAAAATGTGGGTTGACATCCATCCGAGGAAGCTCGCACTTCTCGGGACTGAAAATGTCAAGAAACTCACCCATCTATCTACTTATCCATTTCTCGTGTTGATTTTTCTTAAATCAAAGATCTAGCACACTACGAAGGATGATTTCATAGCCATCTAAAACACTAGAGGTAACTTAAACCCTATCATATGACATTTCTTGATTTTTTACAATTATGTTTAATTTATTTTTTAAACTTTGTGGGATAAAATCACACAATCGAATTTTACAAAGAGGAAGATTTTTCCATATTATACAATTCATAATCCACGATCCATTATATAATTCTATATCCATTCTAATGTGATCATATCATTACAAGTATAGAGAAGAATATTTTGAGAACGTTTAAATGTCTCTATCGTACTACATTCCAAATTTTCTTAAAACAATTATCCATTATCATCATCTAGATTCCATGATCGTGCTTGAAGGTAAATCTACGTCCACATACAATTGATGATAATCCATATCTATGAGACTATGATTCTATTGCAATGTCATCATTCACATCTAATGCAATCATCATTACAACTTACAAGTAGAGAAGAAACATAAACACCATATACAATCTAGAAATTCTATACATAATATATAGGAAGTTATAAAATTAAAGATTATATAGTATTTCAAATTTTCAAAGGCTATCAAATTCAAGTTTCAACTTTCAAATCCAGATAATAAAATTCAAATGCCATGACCATCACATTCAATGTTTCAAATTTTCAAATATAGATTCTATTTTTCAAGTTTCCACACTCAATAATGAAAATTTTCAACCCTCAATTTTCTATACCCCTTTCCACTCATGTACTCCTTTCCCCAATGGATTCTCCACCTGTACCCCTTTCCCCAATGGTAGAAATAATCCCAAAACTTATGAGATCTTCTCGCAACACTGTCTAGGTTCTTTAAAATTATTTCTTCTTGCTTTTTTACATCTCCATGGCATAGCAAATTTGGATCAGCAGCTGCCTTGATTTTGAATAAAATTTTAGGGTCGAAGCCATGCTCTTTAATTATCCGCTTCACTATTTTTTTGTTTATTAACCAAAACAATATTTTCCTTCAAATTCTTCGCTGCAAATAAACTATTCTTGGCAGTTTCCAAGTGAACTTTTTCTTGACCCTTCAATTTTTCATATTTCAACTACACAAAAAAATTGATGTCAATTCAACATATTACTAAAATAAGAAAACTTCAAATTAAGAAAAACTATTGTTTGAAAGTGATAATACTTACGACCGCTCTATCTCTCTCAGCATTTGCAACTGCTACCAAATCCTTGTCCTTAGACCATTTGTTAAAATATGCCTAGGCCTCAGCACTAATATTTTCCAATTTGTTTAATGGCTTATCCAAAATGTTGTCTTTATAGTTGTTATATGTGACAGTCCCACTTATTATTTGGGTAAGTAAGGAATCCATCTTCGCAGGTTGATTATGGATTGCAACGTATAAAATATCCCTTTGCCAATAATTTTTAAAATGACTTATTATCTCATTGATAAGTAATTTATCCCTTCTCTCCCATTCTATGAGCTGATTGATATGAGGTAGAATAAACTCATCGAAATGGGATTGAAAATCATAACCAATTAAGTTCTCTAAAGGAAAAGGTAGCAATTGTTCACCATCTGTATCTAAAGAAGATGATCTCATTGGAGAGGTATGGGGGCTTTCAGGTTAATCGACTACTACTTGTTTTTACCTTTGGGTGGCCTGATCATGTTTGTGATAAAATAAATCAATATTCAAACAAATAAATCTAACGTGAAATGTAGTGAAAGTTGAATAAATTATGTTGAAATAGAAGTATACCTGCTGGCCCTGAATCATCTCACGTGTATTGAAAAATCTTGTTGGGTCATTACTATCAATGCCCAAGTAATCTTCGTCTAAATTTATATTATTTAAAACCGATATGCTCGTTGCACTGGGCAAGCCACCAACTGAGAGGGTTGGAATTTGAAATGAGGAGGGAATGTTTAGGGTCCCACTAGGGGCCGGAGGAATTGGCATGCATTTACCAATGTTCTTTTTTCCTGATCCTCTGGTTGGCATTTTGAATATTATTGGTTGAGGAGGGGTGGTGCCATTGTTTGTACAGAAGGTGGAGGACTGCAATGTACTGAAAATTTCAAGAAAAATCATATGACTATGCAAAAACTACAAAATTAAACGAAGTACTATTCAAAACTTGTACCTTGTTGTTGAGGAGTAGTTTGTCGCAGTGCTTGAGGTGGCCATGTTGGAGTAGTAATTAGTGGTTTTTGAGCTGTCTGTTGCTAGGATTGCTGAGGTGGTTGTTGAGAAGACACGAATGCATGTGACTGAACTGAGTGAGTTGGGGAAGACGGTTGGCTTTGAGAAGCACGCGTATGTTCTAAATCCCCTACAATGTCATCAACATACGATTGTATGTCAATTCAATATGGTAAAATTTAAATGGGAAAATGAAAATAAAAATTTGGAATTTGTAAATAATACATGTAAGGGTATTATTTCTCTGGCATTTAACGAATTCAAATGGATGACAGTTTTTAGATGAGTGAGCTTCCATTTTAGATTGTGAATCTCCTGACGCCTCAGCGTGTTGTTGGCCTCTTCCTCTTGATACTTCCTTTTTTCTGAGAAGGGCCTCCAAAAATATTCTCTGCAAAGTTGCAAACAGTAAATAGTTAATACCTATTGTTAGTCTAATGTCAAAATACAAACTTTATAGTTTATACTTGTTGTTCTTGAAATGGAATTTACAAATTCATCAATGCCTTGTCTGTGAAAGCGGGAATTGGTTTGTATTTTAAATTTAAAAGAGCCTTGTAATAAAGGCCAAGGAGATAGTTTGTGGTGTGAATGACTGGTTTTTCTAAAAGCTTTGCATTTGTAATGTCAGTTCTTTTTTTTTTTGATAAAAAGGTGCACCAATCAAATTTTTGCTTTGCGATAGTTACAAGAATGTATGCAATGGCCCAGTTTGGTATATCTTGTTTTCCGACCCTGCAAAACTATTCTAGATTGAAAGAAGGAAATCATAGCAGCAAGAAAGTGGTGTGCAATTCCTTGTGTATCCATGCCATGTTTGGATTTATTGACATGAGCTGCAAATGCCAAAAAACTGTTGGAATTAATATAAATTTAAATTGTACCAAAATCATAAACTAAATACAAAATGACGAATGAAAATAATTTACACTTATAATCAACATGGAAACCAAAATTTGATTTGAGATATTTCTTATCATTTTCAACGAGTGTTGCCTTCATTGTAACAATGGGTAAATTTTTGAATGGGGGGCCTGTAAACCAATGAATATCACCTAGGTCGATACTGAATTGAAACAATCGGTCATTGTCCATAGTAACATTAAACAAACCGTCATCTATATTATATGAGGAGAGAAGGTAGTTCAAAATATCTTGGTTTGTTTTGAAATGGGACATCTTAATGATCCCACCAAACTCACACACATCGACCAAATCCTTGTATTCCGAATTCATTTATAAAACAGTTTGGATGTGGGGGCACAAACAGTTCCTATAGACTATCTTGCCCATTGATAGAACATGTGCGTTGACTGAATTTTCCTCTTGATTCTTGTCTTGATGACCGGCGGGAGGGTATTTATAGGACAAAACCAAGATTCTGAAGCCTTGTTGACGCGCGTTAACAAGCCTTGTTGATGCACATCAATAAGGCTCGTTGACGCACGTCAACAAGGCTCATTGATTCCCATCAACAAGGCTCGTTGATGCGCATCAACAAGGCTCATTGACGCACATCAACAAGGCTCGTTGACGCACATCAAAAAGGCTTGTTGACGTATGTTAGCGAGCCTTGTTGACATGCATCAGTGAGCCTTGTTGATGCGCGTCAACCACATGTCAGCATCTGCAACTCTGTAGTCTCTCTAACTCAAAAAAGCGGGGAAAATTCAGTTTTGAAAAATGGTTAAATTTGCCTTTCAATGAAACCGGATCTAGGGATATTCGCCAAGTATTTTCCACCTCCAATTTCCAAGAAGTCTCTTAAAATGAACCCTATCTTATATTTGATTTTAATTGTATATCATGTTGATTAAAAATAAATTTCATAAATAAACATAAACATAAAAATACTACACTATTACTATACAAAATATAAAATAATTTTATATAATATTAATTTTAATTTCTTCTTTAAAAAGTGAAAGTGAGAAGACTGGTTAAGAATTTAATTACATTCTCTTCCTATTTTCCATTCACTATTGATAACAAAACATTTACCCAAAAAGATCTCAAATTTTACCATATGGCCAAGATATAATCATTAGATTGATTAATAATTTTATTACATTCTCTTCATATTGTCCATGGACAATTGATAAAAAAAATTCCCACAAGAACCCCAAACTCTACCATATGATCAAGATATAACTATTTTTTATTGACTTGTAACAATCAAAAAATTAAATAAAATAAAGGATGGTCAAATATAAATTAAATTTATTGTACAAAATAAAAATTGTTTCCATTGTAGAATGCCTATTGGTATAAATATAAACAATAACAAATAGGTCCTTTAAAGATTAAAAGGATAAAAATAGTTCTACAAATAAAATTTTATATATAAAATCATGTATATATTATATTCTTTATTATCTTGAATTCCAAAGTGTGGGTAGAGAGTTATTTTTAAAGGGGAGAATAGAAAAAGTTAATGAATCGTGACAAATATGAGATAAAGTAGGGCAAATATCGATGAAGAAGAACAAGTTAATGAAGAATTAAACATCAATGAAGAGAAATTTGCAATTGGTATGTGCACTCTCTTGAAAAATATACAACATAAAAAAGAATTTTATTTCGCACATACATACAAAAAAATAATTATGTATAAATATCAAAAATTTATAAATGTGTTTGTGTTTTGTGTGTGTATATGTTCATGTACATTTGTATAAGTACATGTGTATGTGTACATGTACATTTGTTATATTTACATGTGCATACATACATATATACATGTATAAATGTATGTATATACATTTACATATATGTACATTTACATGCACACGCACACATGTTAGTTAAATATATACTAAACAATTTAAACCCTAATAGTTGAAAAATATGAATTATATAAATAAATCTTAAAATAAAATAGATCAATATAGTTTCAATCGAAAAATAGGTCAATATCTATTCAAATAGTTTAGTTTTCTAGTACATAGACATGAATTGGAAAAAAATTAGATATAAATTATATGTTTGTTAGGTCAATAACTTACGAGTTTATAGATCCAAACAAAACACCAAATTGGGCTGCTTTGAAAGGAAATATTACATTTAAATGATTTTATACATGACTTTATGTATGTTGTGTATGATCTAATTAACTGAAATTGATGTTCACTTTATTAGTACATAAACATGAATTGGGAAAAATATCTTGATAGTGTACATTTTAAAAAAAGATAAAGAAATTAGAAGTTTTAACATTAGGTGAATAAATATACCATATAGCATTTTAAATTAGATGAATTTTATCTTGTGAGTTCATAAATCCAAAGCAAACACCAAATTGGGATGCTTCAAAGATACTTATGATTTTATGTATGTCGTGTATGATCTAAATTAAGTGAGATTGATCAATATAATTTGAGATATGCATACATTTAATTCCACACTAATTTTTTTAATATATATATTATTTATAAGTCACTTACAAATAATCTTATTAAGGATCATTTCCCCAAATTTCTCTTTCCCATTTGTTTCAATTTTATAAATTCTATTATATTATTATTTCCTAAAACCAGAGGTTTTATTGTTTCAATTTGCAATTAGTTAGATATGATTACCATTAATCATAGAAATGACCAAGGGAGCTATGTTATTTCTTATTTACAATTTCTTATTGTGTTTTTGATTGGTTTATCTATAATTGAGAATACATATTTTCCCCTCATCTAAAAATTAGTAAAAACTTTGTTAGGATTATATTTGGAATAACTTTATTAATACACCAACTCAAAATAGTTGCATACACCCATATCTTGTGTAACAAATCCATCACATTATATTAACATGACATGAAATTATTAGAATCCTATATAAATGCTTGTAACCTCCATACATAAGTTTTTATTAGATAAGGTAATAAGGTTGGATTATGGCTCGAAAGGGCCATACAAAAGATGCATCATGAGAAGAGACCAGAAGAAATAAAAAAAATAGGGGAAATAGTAGGCTAAACAGACTTAACCTAACAACATGCCCTAAAAAAAGATATGGAAAAATCCAACAAATGAAACCAAAACTGGAAGATGCCCCTAAAAATAAAGAGAAACCCCCACCCTAGAAATTGAAAAAAATCTGCCAACAGTCAGCCCGCAGTTCAAAAGTCTTTGTTCTACCCTAAACTAAGATAAACCTTCATACGCCTAGGCAAGCCAACCTCAAGTTTATTACGGCCCTTTCTCTTTTCTCCCTGATTGGTTGAGAGATAATTTCCATCCTCCAATGGCTCATCATCATCAAAACTACTAAGGCACAACTTAAAATTGTGTCTCTTTCACCCTGCTCAAATTGCTCCAGTATGTCCTGCAGAGTCTCCACCATTTTCTTTAAATGGTTTAAGTCATATTTGAGGTTGTAATGAAGTCTGAAAATACCTGTGGAAGCCGCAATACTCCTTAAATTGTCTCTAAATCCCAAGCCCTCCTCCTCCAATGATTCTAAATCCTTCTCAACCTATTGGAAGTGAAGATTAACCTTCTCCAGACCCAACCCCCAATTCTCGGCATCCAAATTATATTTCCCTTTAGAGGAGCTCTCCCCTGCATGCCCGAAAGAGTCACCACCACCACCTGAAAATATTTCCTTTCCCCATCAATGTCCCTCCACAAACTGGACAGATGCTCTGCAAAAGTGCAATCATCATCTAAATCAGCCAAACAGGCCGCAACTCCTCATCAATGATAGGATTATCATGCGAAAAAAGGAGAAATATAAGCCTATGATGCATAGTGGTCTCAACCTTTCCATCCTTTAAATATTTAATGGAATATGATAGATACATGAAGAGGAAGAATGAAAGGATCATGTCCACATTATTTCTAAACATGCTCAACATCAAAAGATGATGAGTGTAGATTTTCAACCTCCATACATAATGACTCTTAAATATATTCTTAATAAATATGACGGATCACATTGTTATTATTGGTTTGTTTCATCCACCTTTCATGATGTGTTTCTATAGAATATTTCTCCTAGACACCAAAGTGTACAAATATTTACACTGATAGGACTCATACAATCCAGGAAAATCCAATAAATGGAAGGAGTTTATATTGTTTAGGTGGACGAACATTGAACCAATATCCTCATTGTGTGGATTTTTAGAATTATTTTTAATGTCACATTTCTATACAATATTTGATGGCCCCTAATATGTTAGAAATTCAATTAATTTCTCTGGTCAAAGATCTATTTTTAAGCAAACTAAAGTTTGCTCTAAATTTGCCTAGTCCAATTTATGATTCTTATTTTAGGAAAAGAAATAAAGATAAAGCCATATTTTTTGCATGTTGTATTTTTTAGTTGTGCATAATCTATTTTATGAAAATGACCTCTATTTATGTTAGGAAATTTTAATCAATTCAGAAATGAAGCAAGAAAGGAATCCAACAAGCTATAAGGAGAATTTTTAGTGTACAACATTGTTGCTCTGGTTTATTTTCTAACTGTAATTGCAGTTTTAATTTATGTATATGTTGATTTTATCTCCTAATTTTCTACAAATTGGTATCATATATTTTTTAGTTAGAATAAATTTAATGGATTCCACATCTGGAATGTCCCTTTAAAGTCTGCATATTTCTAAATTTAGAGGGAAGATTTATGAGTATTGGTCTCTAACAATGAAGGCATTGTACAAATCCCAAGATTTTTGTAAATTTTTGAAATACATATACATAGAACTAACATATCCAACAACACATAATGCACTCTCACAAGAAGATAATGATCTCTTGAAGGAGAAGAGAAATAAATATGGAAAATCCATCTTCTACATACATCAGAATACATATGAAATTATTCCTCCTAGAGTGGCAGTAGCCAACCAAGAAAAAGAAGCATGGGACACTCTCTAGGTTGAGTTTCAAGGAAAGGATAAAATTAAAAATTCCAAACTTCAACTACTTAGAAGATATTTTGAGAATATGTCTATGAAAGAATTAGACTGTATGGAGTCTTTATTTACTTATGTAATTTGACTATTAAATTGGGTTAAATCTCATGGAGAAAAATTGGAAGATAGAAGAATAATTGAAAAATGCTTATGAGTTTACCTATGAAATTTGATCCCTTGGTTGTATCCATAGAATAAACAACTTATTTGATTCATATTTCAATTGATGAATTGCATGCATCTTTAATAAATCATGAGAAAAAGTTAAACAAATCACATACAACTTAAGAGAAAGTTTTATCATCCCAGACTTCAACAAGTCATGGTAGAGGTAGAGGAAATTTCATCCCTAGAGGTAGAGGAAATTTCATCCATAGAGGTAGAGGAACAATTTCATATAGAGGATTAGTAGCAGTCTAACAAATAAAATTTGAAGATGAAAAAGTCAAGATCATGGTCATAATCATGCATTTGATCAAAGATAATATAAGTATCATGTGTAGTGTCATTACTGAAATAAATATGGGTGTTATGCTTATGAGTGCAGGAAAATAAACCATGATCAGAAAAGAAAAAAGAAAAATTAGGTTGGGATTTCTACACCAAGCTCCATGTTTCTTGCATGTAAAAGGATTACTGAAGCAATTTATCATATATCATCAAATAAATGTAATTTTTCTCAAGAGATTCCTTGTGAAATTTGGTATTTGGATTCTTGTTCCAACAATAATATGTTAGGAAACTTGTATTTATTTTCCAATTTGGATGAGTTAGTAAAGGATGATGTTACTCTTGGAAATAATAATAGAGTAATTGTAATGGGAAAGGGAGAGGTCAACATTCTACAAAGAAAGGGAAGTAGAAGATTATTCGTGATGTTTATTTTTGTGTACATTTGAAACATAAATTGATGAGTATTGGCCAATAAGTATATAAGGAATGAAAATTATATATTGAAGAAAATGAATGTGTAATCATGGAATGACAAGCAATAGAATGTTTCCCTTGAGATTAAAACCAAGTATAAAATCAGATCAATTCTTTGAGAAGGCTGCAATTTTCCTTTTCGGCTGATTTTATTCATTCTAAAGCTAACACAATTCAGTGTCAATCTCAATCTGAACCCAAGTCTAGAGATCACTCTATAGTTCATTCTGAAGCCAAGTCTAGAGTTCAGTTCATAGTTCAGTCCGGAGCTAAAGAAACACAATCATCTTTTTAGTCAATTATGAAATATGAATCATGATTTTGGAATCGCAGGTTTGAGCATATAAATTTTAGAGGATTGAACTTGTTACATAAGAAAAACATGGTGAAAGGTTTTCCTTTAATCCAAAAAATAGAAAGAATTTGTGAAGGATGAATTTTGGGAAAGAAAGATAGAGATACGTTTCCAGTTGGTAAATCAATAAGAAAACAAACACCACTTGAAATATTTCATTCAAATTTATATAGAAAAATGTAAATATATTATATAAGAGGTTGTTCATGTTTTTTTACTTTCATATATGACTATACCAGGAAGACATGGTTGTACTTATTGAGACACAAAATATGATGCATTTGATATCTTTTAGTAGTTCAAGGTTTTAGTGGAGAACCAAAGTGGATACTACATCACATTTCTGAGGACAGACAGAGGAGGTGAGTATATGTCCAATTCATTTCTAAATTTTTGTAAACAACATGTTATCCACAATAAATTCATTTTTAGGTATACGCCTCAACAAAATGATGTGGAAGAGAGGAATAATAAAACCATAATAGAGATGGACAAAATTATAACGAAGGTCAAACATCTTTCAAACAAGTATTGGGAAGAAGTAGTAGCAACCGATGTTTATATTTTAAATAAGTGTCCAACGAAAATTGTTAGAAACAAGGTTCCTAAATAGGCTTGGATTCATATAAAACATAGTGTCTCACTTTAAAATCTTTAGTTTCCTGAAATATGCACTAGAAAGTAAAGGAGAAAATTGTATTTTTATTGGATATTCAGCAAATATAAAAGCCTGCAAATTGTTCAATCCAGTAATAAGAAAATTAATAATCAATAGAGATGTCAATTTCGTTAAAAATGATACATGGAATGGAAGTATATAAAAAATAGTAAATATATCATCAATTATTCCTCAAGATGATATGGAATATGAAGAACTAACACCACAAGTTATTATTCATACAATACCTTCTTCCACTCCTAGACATGCACCTCAAGCTGTAAAACAAGCTACACATTCATAAAAAACTAGAATTTCTATAAGGTTACAGTCAATTTCAGTTATGCAAGAGACTCCACAAGAAACAACAACTAATTAAGAAAATATTGAAAAAAATAAATGCTAAATCTAAATATGTAACAATGTTGATAAATAGATATGCAATAAAGTATATATTTGACCCAAACAAACAAGAAATTTAAATTTGAAAACCTAGTTGTAAATGAAGGGATTAAAATTCTTAGCCAATTCACAAATAATCTTGGACTATGCTAAGCTAACGAGTTGATGAATAGGAGTAGGGAAGTGTTGCACCAAAGTGCAAAAAATATACGACCGTAAGATCTTCCTAGACTGGGGCACCTAGACTAGGTCAAGGGTGCATAGGGCACACTGCAGACCTTCTTTGTGCACTTGTGACTACTCAAAACCTCAAAAAACTAGTTTCGCAAGGTTGCTTCAATTTCGTTGAACTTCACTCTTTGTCATTGGTATGTTGTTGTATGATCGCCAAGCTTGCCTGAAACTTGTATAAGAAAGAGCACCTGCAAAACCCCAAAATCATCAAATCTTAAAAATAAAAATATAAAAATTGGGATTTTAACTTACCCAGTGGTCACCCGAATGAGTGAACTTATGATCCGGGTGTTGCACTACATTTCAGACTCAATGTAGTTATGCGTGTGTGTGTAGAATCTTTCCCTAGGTGGCTCTTGTGCGAGTCACACTTGATAGCGAGAAAGTAACTAGATATAAAATATGTAAGTAGATGTGTACATGGAAAAATTAAATTTCCCTCCTATGAATTATATGTAGAAGAATGCAATACCTTATCCCTTGTATGAGTGTTAGATGGATGCTTGAATGCTCTTGTAATGCCTTTAGATGCAACCTTAGGTGGTGATAGTAGATGTTAAGTACTTAGTCCTTTATTAAGATCACATAGCTTTGTATTTATATGATTCCCTTGTTTGAATTTCATAATTAACCACTAAAAGGTAGACTAGTAATAAATAAGATGCTCAAATGGCTAGAAGAGACCCAAAATATGTGAAAAAAGTATAAAGAGGTTGGGGGCGCCTGGGCACTGATGCCCTGACTAGGCACTATTGTCCAGAGTCATAAATGCCAAAGTAATGAAAATAAAGACGGGGAAAGAAGGATTATAATACCAAGAAGAAAACCAAAAAGCAAGCAAAGAGTCCAAAGACAATGGTTAATTACTACTTTTCTTGCTTAGGAATCATATGAATACTAGTATGTGGGTAGGACTAGATAAATACCCAAACGATCTGATTTAGTGTCTACATTTTCCTTCAATTAATTTTTTTGAGAGAATTATCAATAAAATAAATTACATAAGATATGTGTACACTTGATAACCATGTAAATCAATGGCGAAACGTTTTCCAAGAGATAAAGAAAAGCGTGGAGTGATAAAAATATGAACCATGGAAGCTAGAGAAGAGGAAGTGAAAAATGATGATGATGATGACCCAAGGGTGAGATATTATGTGTAGATGTCATGTTATACATGTTTTTGATGTATCTTGATTTGTGATTATGTGTGATTGATGTGATTACCACTTCCCATAAGGACGAACCTGTAAAAGAGAAGAACGAACAAGTAGTCAAATACGTGTATATGAAAAATTTGAACAAAACGCGTAAGAAGTATTAAAGAAAGTAAGTAAAAATACAAAAATTCACATGTTCCCCTCATCTATGATGAGTCAAAGAGATAAAATGGATCCTAAAGATATTGTACAAGAACGAGTTGTTTAAGTGATTTCAAGCTAGTTGTGCGGAGTACGTGTTTTTTGGGCGATCTCACGCCAACTACACCAATTGTGGAAGAAGAGTAGAAAGAAAAGTCTAGTGTTATTCTCCAACCTTTGAATTCTTCCCAAAGAGTAAACACTACTACAGATAGTGTGTAAAAATCTGATCCATTTCAATCAAGTCTGATTGAATGTGAAAGTAGAAAAGAAGGTGAAGTGCATCCATGCTGAGTGCCGAAGAACTGCCATTCCTGTAAAATCTGTTGTGTAAACTAATGTGAAATTTACTAAACTCATAAAACCTACGTAACTACCCCCTGGTCATAGGAACCCATGAAGGCTCGGGGTCTCCCAGGTGCTACTGTGAGTTTCTAGGTGCTAGTGTTTGTGTTGTGTTGAAGACCCAAGTCATATTCTGGGTCCTTTTTGTGAATGAAGACTATGTTGTACCAGTACTAAACTATGACTATAAATTGTTGTATGGGGTGACTGATCACCCAATGATGTACCCCCTCGTTTATGGTGCATGTGGCATCATTAGGAGATTGCATCCCAAAGGAGGATCATACGTTGAACTGAAACTAATGCCCTATAGGGGTGAGATAGTGTTCTTGGTAGAAACCAATGCACACGCAAATGAAGTGGCTAAAAACAAGTGTTAGTTCAAGCAAGATAGACAGACATGTAGAAGATAATGTGTAACCTAGAAAGCGAGACTACAATGTAGACAAGCAATAATGCATACAAAGTAGACCGTGAAAAGAGGGTTTCAAACATGGTACATCACTCACGATGTCACAAGACAATCGAGGCCGACTTGGCCAAAATCATACAATGTGCATAAAATGCAAAGGGGAAATCCCTCAAGCAATGAAAATAATTGACAGACAATAACAAGCAAGATGTTAGATAAACATGGTAGCAAATAGTTCCTGTAAAGAAAATGTTGTAGATGAAGCACCTGTTAGCATGTTCGAAAGATAGAAAGTATGTCAAAACGTGTATTATCTGTTATGATGTAGTGTGCTAAGAAAAGTCAAAAGTAGCATGTAATACAATAATAGCACCTGAAGTATGTATGAAAGTGGATGCCCCCAGGAGACGTTGTGGGATTGGTAATAGGTACTGTGCCAAGCATCCATGCTGCGTTTATCGATTTATGTAAATTATGTGATCAAAACTAGAAGGAAAGTGAACGTGCATGTGTTTATGATAAAGATAATGACATACAATGTATCGAGCTAACATAGTAATCAAGATGTTTCATGCAAGGATAAGTAAGAAAGAAAAAACGTTTAACCAAGATATGCAATACAATGAGTGTGAAATGGAATCAAATGTAATGTGAGTTTGATATGAGAAGTGTTCCCCTGAGGGAATGTGAATGAGTATGAATGAGATGAGGTTCATTTATAAATGCCCCCTCAGCAGTCGAGAATGAACCATAGAAAAATAATGTGTCACCGAGAAATGGTCTGAATTGTATGCAATACAAAGATATGATTGATAAAGCATAGAGCGCAGAGAGCAAGTGAGTGTGGTAAGGTGAATTTCATATTTAGACCTATTGGTACCAAAATTTAATCTCCTTCAAAGGCCAAGCAGCATCATGGATTTGACAGGACACTCAGAGACAGATAGATGATTATGTATGTCGTTTTATAGCTGGAGAAGCAGGCTATCTGACTCTTTAGCACATAGGCTTTGAAAGGAGTGGGTAGCACCTTAGAAGGATGTGATCTTATCCTAACTATTTTAGGTTGTGCCTTTCAACCAAGGTAAGAGAACCTATTTTGTAACCTCTGTTATTGAAGAATGCAGGTAATTCCTTCTTTTGCACAAATTTTATAGAGAAGACCTTGGGAAAATATTATCAACAAACGAAATCTGACTCTCACAAGTTGTCACTTCCATATTATGGAGATATTTTCAAAACAAGGCAAAGGTTACTAAATACATTGGGAATCTTGATTGTTTCTGCATGTTTTGGTAGTAGAAATTATGCATTTGCACACATAGAGGAAAAATAGGGGTAGTACAAGTAGCATTTGTTGTTTTTAAATGAATTTTTGGTGGGAGGTGAGGTAGAATGAACTTGATTTGCCTGATATTTGAGAGTTTTTTACAAAGTGGGGAACTTACACAATATAATGCTTCAAGATAGCTAAAATTTTCCTTTAACTAGAATGTGTGCTTCAATGCAAGCCCAAATCAACACGTTTTCACACAAATTATGAGATTCTAGCACGAAGGCTTGAGTTAGAAGACTCAATAAAACATCAAAATCTAAGATAAATCACACCTGAGGTACACCCAAAGGCTTACAAACAATCTCTATCAACAGATGAAAGAAAATTAATTTTAAATCATTTATTTTATTCCCAGATGAAAGCTCTTCTAAAAATGAAATTGAAGATGCCACTAAACTATCACAAGGATTGAGATCTGTGATTGAGAGGGATTTTGATACAAGATTGCAATGGGAACAAGAAAAACCATTTGCAGACATTCAAAAACAAAGCAGACACAATTTTACCCAGAGTCAACACGAATAACTCAAATTTGATTAAACTTATCAACATGGGGAAAGTTTCTAGAACAATCTTAGAGCTTTTCAATGGTTGTACACTCACAACCACCTTGACACGATCAAGTTTAATACAAAATAGATATACAGGTTTCTCAAAAAATCCCTCAGGGAGATGGGCTCTATCAAGCTCTTCTCTTAGAAAATCAGTTCTGATCCTTTACACTCCAACCATTTGCATGATAAATTCATGCAATTTATAACTTTGTAAATGGAAAAAAGGAACCCGTAGATCCACTTTAAAATGGGCATGCGGGTTCCTTTTTTCCTTTTACAACCTTTTGGAAAATTGTAAAATTTTCACATTTTGCTCCATGCCTCTTCCCTTGAGAAATGATCCTGACACGTGTCCTAAGGTGGGTCCCAAAGGAACCGCAACCAAATTTTTCTATTTCACCTCCTTTTTGGAAAATGGAAATTTTTCCAAGTTGTCCCCGTAGCTCTGCCCTTCTGCTTTTAGTTTCTGATGTGGGTCCTAGTGGAACCCCACTTCCTTTTACACTTTAGTTCCCTTTTTCATGAAAGGAAATTTTTCCAAATTTCCTCCAAAAGTCCACGCCTCCGCCATTGATTGGAATTTCTTTTTACTATCCTTTATCGGGTCTGCAAGCCATTTTGATGTTTTAATCCTTTTGATGACAAGAGGCAAAATATCCAAGTTCCCTCCGATGGTCCACTTCCCCGCCCCTTTGAATTTTCAAATCCAACCTTGACCCCTCTCTTGTCGGGCTTCCGGCCATTTTGATATTTTAATCCTTTAAGAGGAAAAAATCCAAGTTTCCCCGATGGTCCGCTTCCTCGCCTTTTGAATTTTCAAACTACCACATGTCATAATGGTGCATCTTGAGATGGTCCCCAAAAGTTGAGACCTTGAATGAGCACGGGCTCACCATGTGTCTTGGCCCGAAAAAATTTGTTTGAAGGCTTAAATCTCAGCAGAAGGTGCCATGTGTCAAGGTGCGCAGCAATCTACTTTGGCCATTAAAAATTCCAAGCGAAATGTAAAGTGAGCGGAGGCCTCCAAGTGTCCTCCTGGTGCTTTTTTAAAAAAAAACTTAAGGGTTGGTCCTCAAACATGTGTGGTCCCTCCATGTGTCCCAGGCCTCCCAAAACCTTTTTAAAAAAACTAAGTATGAGAATACCTTGTGAAATCCTCCACGTGTCTTCATGGCGCAATTTCAAAATGGCACCCAAGAGCGGAGACCCTAAATGAGTGTGGGATCACCATGTGTCCCCGTCCCGCCAAATAGTACTAGCTGCATAAAATCTTTGTCTAAGTCAGGGTAGAGCAGTGGAAACCTCCACGTGTCTTCCTAGCACAACTCCAAGGCCATCTCAAAAATCAAATCCTCAAATGAGTGTCGTTCTTCCACGTAGACAAGTTTTTTAAGTTGAGGCGATTCACAAAAATTTTGAAGTACCTTACCGAGCTGCATCCAACCAAAAGAGGCCATGTTTCCTGTTGATGCAAGGATGTAAATTTGACCGGGAGAAATGCCCGTCAAACCGTAAAATGCGAGAAAAATGACCATTTGAGCCTGGAGATGAAATTTTCTCCAAGGACGGAGAATTTAGAAATGTTACAAGGCTCAAATACATTCCTTTAAGCTACATCCATTCATTTTTCTTCAAGTATTTAGGGTAAAAATGATAAGGAAAACAAATCTCGATTGTGGAAATGGAAAGAATAAGACAGCCCGAGTTTTTACACCCAAATACAGACCTTTTCAGATGAACAGAGAAATGAGGAAACAATTTTGGATCTATACGTGATCCTCTGTCCAAGAAAGAACTGATTACGGAAATAAAAGGAAGGTGCATACTTTTCAGGCATAATACGGAAGATAAAATGTGACAGAGACCATAAATTAATAGATTTTTAATGGAAAAATGGGGCGAGACTATTTTGAGCACTAACATCGGCTCTAACTCGGGGATGGGCACTCTCTGTGAGTGCCACAAGAATAAAGGTAGACCAAGTGCCAAAAATTTCCATTGGGCAAAGGAGTCATCTTGCAGAGCATAAAACCATAACTATCTAAAAAAGCGAACAGAGAAACCAACAAAACTAGGCCACAAAGGACCAAAACAAAAAAAAACACAAAAGACAAAAAAACAAACCAACGAACTATACACTGTATAGATGAAAACATCCTGATTCTGGGAATCAATCCAAGAAATGCTTCATATGCCTTCCATTAATAGGCACTTCAAGAAATTCCCCATCCAAGTCCTTCAAGAAGAAGGTATGTTCACCAATCCTAATATCAATGGATTAAGGACCCATCCATAATGCGTCAAATTTGACATCATTTCCCTTATCTTCATTCCTGCTATCCCATAGCAACACAAGATCTCCAAAATTGAAAGCTCTGGGAGTGACCTTCTTATCAAATAACTTCTTCATCTTTTCTCTGAAATTTGCATGCCTCTGGTGAGATGCCCTCCTTTCTTCATCAAGTTCAAAAATCTGGTTAATGCGGTCATCATATGGGCTTACTTATTGATTTTCCAGTTGTTGAATGAACTGATATGAGGATAATTTCATATGCAGGGGAAGAAAGGCCTGATTTCCATACACAAACTCAAATGGACTCTTTCTAGTGGCTCTCTTAATAGTAATTCAATCAGCCTAGACAGTAAACCTCAACTGCTCACCCCATTTTCTCTTGTTTAGCTCCAAGGTTCTTCTGATAATCTTCAGCAAGTTTTTATTACTGGACTCAGCTTGTCCATTTCCTTGGGGATTATAATTAGAAGCATATGTCAAATTTATCCCATATTCTCTACACATTACCACAAAGGGTTTATCTCTGAAGCTCATGGCATTGTCAGCAACAATTTTAACAGGCATCCCAAACCTGTTTATGAAATGGTTCAGCATGAAGTCCATGAAAATTTGGTGTGTTGATCTCTTGGTGGGTATTGTCTCCACCCACTTGGTGAAGTAATCAGTGGCTACAAGAATCCACTTATGGCCAGCACTTGAAGGGTCTAAAATCTCACCAATGAAATCCATTCCCCATTGCTTGAACAGAGCTTCAATTGATACAGACTGCAAAGGAAGAGAGCCTGAAGCTTTCAGTCTTCTAGAGAAGTGCTAGCAACTCTCATATCTTCTAACCAAAAGAGTTGCATCCTTGAAATATTTGGCCACCAATAGCTAGCCCTCAGGATCTTGTATGTTGTGAATTTTCTAGCAAAATCCCCCCCACAAACTCCTCCATGGAGATCAGAAATTATCTTGGGGGCTTCATCTTCAGTAATGCACCTTAAGAGGATTCCCTCAGGGTTCTTCCAAGCTAACCCATAATCAGTAATGACATATTTCTGGGAAGCCAACTTAAGAGCCCTTTTTTGGTTCTTACTCAAATACTCAGGGCAGTATAAATGTCTGAGATAAAAAATCACATCCTTGTACCACTCATAACTCATCAATTTTTCAAAGACATCTACCCTTCCTTCTTCTACCTCATTCACCTCAATAGTTTGCAAGTTGCTCTCAGCCATAAGCTTAGCCAAGCCCAAACCTCTCACCAACTTCATGGTTTAGATATCCATGTCATATTCTTGCAACCTGTTCACCCACCTACATCTTCTTGCTTAAGACCTCCATCTCTGATAAGATGTCTTTGACCATGGTGTGGGGAACATAAGCAACAATTTTAGAACTCATAATGTAAGGCCTGAAAACCTTTGTTTCTTTCACCAAGGAAAATGCTTGTTTCTCCATAATAGTGTATTTCAGGTCAGCCCCCTACAATGCCTTACTAAAAAAGGCAATCGGCCTCTCAGCCCCTTCATCATCTTTCTGCAACAAGACAGATGCAATAGTGTTCTCTGAAGCAAAAGAAAATAGTTGGAAAGTCTTCTTATAATCTAGAGCTACTAAAATAGGAGCATGCTTTAATGCCTCCTTGATCCCATTGAAAGCTTGAATGGAATCCTCCTCCCATTTGATAACCTGTTCCTTCTTTAGCATGGAAGTAATTGGAATGGTCAACTCAACAAATTTTGATATGAACCTTCTAATGAAGTTTATCTTCCCAAAGAAGGACTGAATTCCCTTCTTGGTTCTTAGAATTGGGACCTTCCTGATGGCCTCTACCCTATTTGGATCAATCATCACCCCCTCTTGTGACACAATGTGACCAAGCAAATTTTCCTTCTACACTCCAAAGTGGCACTTCTTTGGATTGAGTGAAATGTCATACTCTCTACATCTTATCAGCATCTTTTCCAAGTGCAGCAAGTGATCACCTCGTTTTTTGGAGAACACAGTCACATCATCCTGGTAAACAGCAGTAAAATCATTGATGTAACTGGAAAAAGAAACATCCATTTCCCTTTGAAAGGTTGCTCCAGCATTCATCAGACCAAAGGGCATCTTGACATATGCATAAGTCCCCCAAGGAGTGGTAAAGGATGTTTTAATTCTTTCTGATTCCTTCACCACAACCTGGTTATATCCAGAGAAACCATCCAGGGTAGAAAGTAACTCAGAACAAGTCACTAGCTGCAGCATGTTTTCCATGTTTGGTAAAGGATAATTATCCTTCATTGATACTTTGTTCATATTTTTAAAGTCCACACATAGCCTTATGTCACCATTCTTCTTTCTAATTGGTACTAGGTTTGGAACCAAAGAAGAATACCTATTGGGCTAAATAATTCCCCCATCCCTTAGTTTCTTCAATTCCTCTTTTATTTTAAGAGATAGGAGTGAATTGATTGGCCTTTTCTTCTTCCTGAATGGTTTTGCATTAGATTCCAAGGGAATCTCATGTTGAAACAAATCCTCTCTATATGCCTTTAGTTCAGAATAAGTCCAAGCCATGCAATCTTGATATTTTTTTAGTAATTGGACATAAGACTATTTTTCCTCCTTGCTAAGATTGCTTCCTATCCATATTTTCTTTGGTTTTCCTTTGTGCCAAGGTCATGCTCCTCAAAATCCCTCGAAGTTGCCATAAATCTGTTAATAATGCAATCAACATTATCAAATTTGGACTCAAGAGAAACCAACCCTCTAGGAATGGTATTAGTCTTTAGTTGGATGATGCCTTTGCCAAACAAGGTTTCTTTACCCTCTGCCACGCACACCATTGGCTCCCAATCAATAATTTTATTAGCAAAATTCCCTTTGTTCTGTAGAAATCTTCTGACTTGAGCATCATCATCAAAAACCTGCCAATTCTTAATGTTGTCAGGGATAGATGGCCTTGTCAATACTTCAACATCATATTCACAACATGGGGACATAACACAATTATCAAACCGAGATCCCAATACTGTAAGTTTGTCTTCCAAATCATTGAACTTCTTATCATGATGCACAATGTTGAATGAATCAAACATCTCAATGAAATCCCAAATTGCATGCTTGTATTGTTTCATTCACTAATTTTTGTGGCATACAGTTTTCTGACTTGCTTGACAATTAATTCTGAATCTCCTTTGACAATGATGTCTTTAACACCAGATTTACAAGAAATCCTCATACCTAATAACACTGCCTCATACTCAACAATGCTATTAGTACACTCAAAGTTGAGTTTGAAGGAAAAGACAAACTTTTCCTGGCCTGGAGAGATCAGAACAACACCAACACCATTTCCAAACTTGGACCAAGCTCCATCAAATAATAAATTCCAAGGAGATCCTACCTATTCAAGACACTTGCATTCTTCAATCTTGTGCTCTTTTCCATCAGCAAATCCTAAAAATTTATCAGCATCAACACTTGTATAAAAAATTTCATAGGATGCATTATCGGGATCTTCAATAAGGTGCAACATCTTCTTTTCTCCATACAACCTGACAAGGCTTCCCTCGATTGGGATGGTAGCATAGGACATGTCCATTTGAACACTCCCACCAAAACTTGCAGCCCATTTTCTAGATAACAACATACCCCACTTGGCCGGGCAATCAACAATAACAACATTAAGCATCAGGTTTTTACCTGGGTAAGCTGCAAGTTGCACCACCAGACCTTTCACACATCCCACCACTGGAACTTCTCTAGATTTCATAGTTGTACACTTCCCATATGCTGATGTTACTTTGATATCCAACTCATTCATGACTTCTAGAGGCATAACATTGCATAATGCCCCTAAGTCAAACATACAGTTGTGTAGCAATCTGTCTTTAATGATCATAGTGGTGAAGAATGGATCCACATTTAGCCGAGACTCCACCAAATATGTCCCCAAATAAACCTCAGGTGGTTCACCTAGTTCTTCCAACACTAGTGGTGTCTCCAACTCTTCAATGACTGGTGGAGTATCCATAATATTTATATTTCTACCTAGGGCAGTATTTTCCTCTTTCAGCCCCAAATATTCAAAATCCCTTTTTTGTGCTCAGGAATCCTAAACAACTCAATAGTTTGAACTGAGATCTTGATACTCAAGACTTGGGTAATATCATAACGGACATACTTTGGAAAGGCAACATTAGAAGGAAGATTGATAGACTCATTAGATGGCATAGGATTTTTGATAGCTTGGGTATGGGGAGGGGTATGATTTTTGTTTGGGATAGCATGGCCCTTGACAGATGCATCTTTCTTAGGAGCCTCTTTAGGAATATTTGAAAGCAATGGAGTTTTTGGCTTGGCCTGAGGCCTTGTACCTTTGACAACCCTACTTCTTGTGTTGTATTCCTTTTCTTGAGCCACAACAACATTCATCAATAACTGCCTGTCCTCCTCAGATGGGATTCCTCCATCATACTTCTTTATCATTAAAGCTCTTAAATATTCAAAGTCATTATTGGGAAATTCAAAATCTTGTACAGTATCTACTTCTAAAATATGAGAGGGAGGAAGAGTGGGTACCCAGTGGATGCAATCCCAAAAATCAGTAGTAGTTCAAGCATTTATTACCTCAGTTGAAGTTGCCCCTTGTTGTGATCTCATGGAGCAACCCATCATGCAAACATCATCATCATTATCATTATAAGATTCTTCCTTTTCTTGTTGATCTTCCTCACATGGAGCATGGGGCATGAAACATCTATCACACCAATCAATGACATTTGTCTCCTCCACAATAGTAACTCTGACAGCCAAAGGATCCGGTACCATTATGTTTTCCCTAGCCTGGGACTGTTTATTTCTAAATCCAACAAGTCTCTTGCCTCTGTCATCATATCTCTGATCATTTCTATGATGATTTGTAAACCTGTCTTGGCCTTGTTGCTTGTGCTAACCTTGTGAACTATGCCCAATCCCCTTTTCTTCCTGGGATAATTTGTCTGATATTTCTTTGACATCCCCTGCCAAAGTTTTCACTTCTTCCAAATCAGCAACCTTACTTGTCTGAGGATTTTCTGGGTTAATCAGTTTCACACCCTCCCTTTTTGGAGGTTTTCCAATTGCCTTGATGTTGTTTTCAATTTATAGAGCCATGGTGAAGGCCTGCCTCAAATTAGTAGGGTTTTTGTCCCTCAAGTAGTAAGTATATTTTTTATCAAATGTATCTGAATATTTGATCAAACATGATTCATCACATGACCTTAAGCTAACAGGCAATGTTCTCAAGGGCTTGTTAAATCTTGTGTTGAAATAATGTACTGAATCATTAGGATTCTTCTTGACATTTTCAAATTCTAATAGGAGAAACCTAGGGTCAGTTATATCACCATACTATAGTATAAATGCATTGATCATCTCTGTCCAAGAATCAATGGAATTACAAAGCTTTATACCAGTCCCTTGCATCCTCTTCCAAAGTATGCATAAACAATTTGATATATATACATATTCATGTTCAATCTCATATTATTCCATCATATTTATAAAAATATTTAAATGTTGATCACCAATTATAGCGTTGTTTCCTTGGAACTTTGGTAATCTATTTCTTACATCCCGGGGAACTGCATTTGGAGAACTAGAGATCCCTATAAATTTTATAGGACCAAAGGTGTTTACAACAAAAGGAGGCCTGGGTGGGGGCTGGGCCATGTTGTTTTGAGGAGGTGACCCTGGAGGGGAGACAAATTGATAAGGGGCAGAGGGTCTTTGAAACACAAGATTATAACTTTCAAAATGGATATCCCCTAAAGGCCTTGTTTCTTGAAAAACCCTATCAACTTTTGAAAAGACAGGAATAGAATAAGAAGAAAAAAATTCAAAATCAAATGAAGGTCCCTCTCCAAATGGAGAATTTAATTCCACAAAAATAATACTTGATTCATAATCACTTGAATGGCAATCTTCAATGATAAGACTATCACTTTCATCAATGGGGAAATCTTTTCTTGACTGTTGATCTCCAACAACTCTCCAGATTTTCTTCCTTCTGACTTTGTTTTTCCTAGCTCTGGAAATAATGTCCTAGTAGGATCTCTAGCAAAGAAAGATCTTCTTCCTTCCAGATTTGCAAATATTATTAACAAAACTCACTTGATAGAGGTTAAGACACTAGTACTCATCAACAATCAGATCAACAGGGAGTCGCCACTAAGGATTTCCATCTTAGTTGTGCAAATGCACTAAAATATGATCTGTCAAATGTCTGTCAATACTAGAAACTTGAAATGAGATGATATGAATTTTTTGTACCTATATTAATCAATGCAAGCTAGTGCACTAGGTGAGGAAACTGAAATAATTACACATAGCACTTGCAACTTTGAAAAATTTTTATAGGCCAGAACACAAGATGATACTTAAAACAATGTATTAGCACTTAGAGCATATAAAAAGTATTTACTAGGGTCTAAATATGAACTATAACCACTATGTCCCTGAAAACGGCGCTAGAAGCGTGTTTTTGGGCCAAATAGATACGAACGAGCAACAGATCAACAAATTTGCCTCAACAATTCAAATTAGTTCCCAGCAATAGAAATCAGGTCCCTAGAAACAGTGTCAGAAGCATGTTGGTACCCAAATTTAATCTCCTTCAAAGGCCAAGCAGCATCATGGATTTGATAGGACACTCAGAGGTAGATAGATGATTATGTATGTCGTTTTGTAGCCGGGAAACAGTCTTTCTGACTCTTTAGCACACAGGCTTTGAAAGGAGTAGGTAGCACCTTAGAAGGATGTGATCTTATCCTAACTATTTTAGGTTGTGCCTTTCAACCAAGGTAAGAGAACCTATTTTGTAACCTCTGTTATTAAATAATGTTGGTAAATCCTTCTTTTGCACAAATTTTATAGAGAAGACCTTGGGAAAATATGATCGACAAACCAAGGAAAAGGTTACTAAAGACATTGGGAATCTTGATTGTTTTTGCATGTTTTGGTAGTAGAAATTATGCATGTGCACACACACAGGACAAACAGGGGTAGTACAGGTAGGATTGGTTGTTTCTAAATGAATTTTTGTGGGCGGTGAGGTAGAATGAACTTGATTTTCCAAATCTTTGAGATTTTGTTTACAAAGTGGGAACTTACACAACATAATGCTTCAAGATAGCTAAAATGTTCCTTTAACCAGAATGTGTGCTTTAATGGAGGCCCAAATCAGCACGTTTTCACACAAACTATGAGATTCTAGCATGAAGGCTCGAGTTAGAAGACTCAATAAAACATCAAAATATAAGATCACTCACACCTGAGGTACACCCAGAGGCTTACAAAAAATCTCTGTCAACAGATGATAGAAAAGTGATTTTAAATCATTTATTTCATTCCTAGATGAAATCTCTTCTAAAAATGAAATTGCAGATGCCGCTAAACTATCACAAGGATTGAGATCTATGTGATTGAGAGGGATTTTGATATAAGATTGCTACAGGAACAAGAAAAACCATTTGTAGACATTCAGAAACGAAGCAGACATAATGTTGCCCAGAATTAACATGGAATAACTCAAATTTGATTAAACTTATCAGCAGGGGAAAGTTTCTAGAAAAATCATAGATCTTGTCAATGGTTGTACACTTGCAACCATCTTGACATGATCAAGTTTAACACAAAAGATATATACATGTTTCTCAAACACTCCCTCAGGGAGACAAGCTCTATCAATCTTTTCTCTTAGAAAATCATGTCTGACCCCTTACACTCCAACCATTTGCATGATAAATTCATGTAATTTATATCATTTTACAACAGAGCCTTTTCCCCTCACAACTAGAAACATTCAAAGCACCATTGTGTGTTGTGACTCCCAGAATCAGATTTGTAAAAAAGTCGGGTGTGCAGAGGGAAAATATCTCCAAATATTTCTAGTATTCAATTCTTCACCTAGTAGAACACTCTTCCCTCATTCGCCACCTACTTCCGCTCCTAATCTGTCAAATATGGTTCTTTGCATGCCCAGGAAGAGAGACTGGAAAATCATATCGAACTCAATAGCCACATTTCATCTTAATGGTAAAAGATGTCTCCATATCTTCCTCACCAAACTTAGATATCAAATTAACTCCCCTTCCATGTTTGGCATGCAAGAAATATCGAGAAATCATGAAAACTCACATCTCTAGGAGCTCTGGAATAAAAATGGCGAAAAATCAGATACAGATGCACAAGATGTCGTTGATTTCTATTTTGAATTTGGACCATCCATGTGGGAGATCCACTTTAAAATGGGTCTACGGGTTCCTTTTTTCCTTTTACAACCTTTTAGAAAAATGTAAAATTTTCACATTTTGCTCCACGCCTCCGCCCTTGAGAAATGAACCTGACACATGTCCTAAGGTGGGTCCCAAAGGAACCACGGACAAATTCTGCTATTTCACCTCCTTTTTGGAAAAGGGAAAATTTTCCAAGTTTTCCCCATAGCTCTACCCTTCCGCTTTTAGTTTGTGATGTGGGTCCCAGTGAAACCCCACTTCCTTTTACACTTTAGTTCCCTTTTTAACGAAAGGAAATTTTCCAAATTTCCTACGAAATTCCACACCTCTGCTGTTGACTAGAACAAAATTTTGACTATCCTTTGTCATTCCTGTGGGCCATTTTGATGTTTTAATCCTTTTGATGACAAGAGGCGAAAAATCCAAGTTGCTTGATGGTCCTTCCCCACCCCTTTGAATTTTCAAAGCCAACCTTGACCTCTCTCTTGTTGGGCTTACGGGCCATTTTGATATTTTAATCCTTTAAGAGGAAAAAATCCAAGTTGCCCCCAATGGTCCGCTTCCCGCCTTTTGAATTTTCAAATTGCCACATGTCATAATGGCACATCTTGAGATGGTCCCCAAAAGTTGAGACCTTGAATGAGCACGGGCTCACCACGTGTCCTGGCCGAAAAAATTTGTTTGGAGGCTTAAATCTCAGCGGAATACACCATGTGTCAAGGTCTAAGGCAATCTCCTTTGGTCGTTGAAAAGTCCAAGAAAAATGCAAAGTGAGCGAAGGCCTCCAAGTGTCCTCCTGACACTTCTTTAAAACAAAACTCAAGGGTCGGTCCTTAAACATGCGCGGTCCCTCCACGTGTCCCAGGCCTCTCAAAACCTTTTGAAAAAGACTAAGTATGGGAAGACTCGGTGGAAGCCTCCACGTGTCTTCATGGTGCAATTTCAAAATGACACCCAAGAGTGGAGGCCTTGAATGAGCATGGGCTCGCCACGTGTCCCCATCCCGCCAAATAGTATTGGCTGCATAAAAAGTTTGTCTAAGTCTAGGAAGAGCAGCAAAAACCTCCACGTGTCTTCCTGGTGCAACTCCAAGGCCATCCCAAAAATCAAATCCTCAAATGAGCATTGTTCTTCCACATAGACAGGTTTTTTGAGTTGAGGTGATTCACAAAATTTTTGAAGTACCTTACCGAGCCGCATCTAACCAAAAGATGCCACGTTTCCTATTGATGCAAGGATGTAAATTTGACTGGGAGAGATGCCCGTCAAATCGTAAAATTTGGAAAAATGACCATTTGATCCTGGAGATGAAATTTTCTCCAAGGATATAGAATTTAGAAATGTTGTAAGGCTCAAATGCATTCCTTCGACCTACATCCATTCATTTTTCTTCAAGTATTTAGGGAAAAAATGACAAGGACAACAAATCCTGACTATGGAAAATGGAAAGAATAGGATAGCCCGAGTTTTTACACCCAAATACAGACCTTTTCAAATCAACAGAGAAACGAGGAAAATATTTTTGATCTATATGTGATCCTCGGTCCAGGAAAGAACTGATTACGGTAACAAAAGGAAGGTGGAGACTTTTCAGGCATAATACGGGAAGATAAAATGTGACAGAGACTGTAAATTGATATATTTTTAATGGAAAAATGGGGCAAGACTATTTTGAGCACCAACAAGACCCTCAGCAGTCGAATATGAGCCGTGGAACTAGAGTGCGTCATAGAGAAGTGTGTCATGATCAAAGTGTATTAGAAAGATATGTCATGAATGTACTGAGTGTGAGATGTGGTGTGTGGTGTGAGGTGAGGTTCATGAATGTAGTGAACCCTCAATAGTCAAGTGTGAACCATAGTAAAAGAGTGCGTCATTGGGTAATGACAATAGAAATGTATCAAGATGTGCAAGATGCGTGTGAAATCCTCGATGCAAAGTGTGGAGTGATCAAGTAGAAATGTGAAAGATATGAAAATGCTAAAGGGGGGAGAATAAGCATGATGCCCCCATGTGTTCTATGATGATGGAGATCTATACAACGATGTGAGAGGTACCATGCCATTGTGGGAGAGTGTTAGTTGTGTCGTGATAAGAGATCGAGCTAGCACAATGGTAGGAAAATGTAATGGTAGGACAATGTGATTGTGGCGGAGCTTGAAATGTGTCATGGCCATCAGGAGGAGTAGATTCTTTGACAAAAACAATTGGTTGGATATTATGTGGGATTGATGATGCTACAAAAGACTTGATAGGAGAAGAAGGTGGACTGATTTTGAGAGGTGGTTACGTAGTTTTACTTGGTAATAATGTGGATGGCTTGAGAGGAGGAGTGAGACTAATTTTGAGAGGTGACTTCTTATTTTTAGTGGATTCTATAGGTAGTGCGTGAGTGATGGAAGAAGAAACATTAGAAGTGATGACATGATGCTCATTAGACATAGATGAATCAGATTTAGGAACCCATTGAGATGTAACAAGTGGAGAGGACCATGTAACAAAATGTTGTGCAATGAATGAGATAAATCCCTAATGCTCAAGATGTTGCATTATTCATTGTAAATCATAGTAATCATTTTAAAATTATGTCGATAAGGAGGATAACACTGATAAGAACAAAACGAGAGACCTTGATATTTTATCAGTCGATAAGGAGGATAAAAATGAGTAGTTGGAAAACTGATCAATTGATGAGTGAGGAGCTGCGGAAGAATATCTTGTTGCTTAAAATTGAAATAAAACGTGAGAGGCGCGTGGAGAAATAAAATTTTAGGTTCACTGATATGAGCACATGTACAAGACATAGAATGAGGATGAGAAGAAAAACTAGCATGAGCCTGAGAAGCGTCCTTAAGATGCTGGATTTCAGATTTAAGAGATGTGATCATGGATTCCATAGACTAAAATTTATATTGAAATAAAGAATTTAAAGCTTGAATAGATGCGCACATTTACTTATTGGCATTATAACTAATAGATTCATCATAGAGACGATCGAAGATAGCATTGACTTGTGAAGGCAACATGTTGATAGCGAGATACATAGTCGTTAGGGTTTTAGGAAGAGCATCTTTACAAGATGGGTGCATTTGAAGAAATTGAAGCAAGGATACTTGAGAGACCTTATGAGCCATGATCGAAGAAAAATGAGGATCCAAGATTGTCCGAATGAGATGGGTTCACCAAATGATTAAAAAAATGTTGAAATAAATAAATTTTAAATCCAAATATGTAACAACATTGATAAATAAATATGCAATAAAACAAAGATTTGACCCAAGAAAATAAGAAATTTAAATTTGAAAACCTATTTGAAAATGAAGAGATAAAGACTTAGTTGATTCACAAATAATCCTAGACTATGTCGAGTTGATGAACTTATGAACAAGACGAGGGAAGTGTCGCACCGAATCTCAAAAAATTGTGTAACCATAGGATATTCCTTGACTGGGGCGCCTGGACTAGGTCAAGGACGCCTGGGATGCTGCAAACCTTGTCTTGGCTCATGTGACTACTCAAAACATAAAAAAATTAGTTTTGTAGGGTCACTTCAATGTCGCTAAAATTTGCTCTTTGTTGCTTGTATGATCGTTGAGCTTTCCTAAAACCTGCAATAAGAAAGAGTGATTGCAAAACCCCAAAACACATCAAATCCTAAAAATAAAAAGATGTAAATGGGGAGTCGGAGCGACCCTGGTGGTCACACAAATGAGTGAACTTACGATCTGGGAATTGCACTACATTCTGGACTCCTTGTAGTTCTCTCTCTATGTGTAGAATCATGCCCTAGGTGGCCCTTGTGTGGGTCACACTTGATAGCGAGTAAGTAGCTAGATGTAAAAGATGTAAGTAAATGTGTGCATGGAAAAATGAGCTTCCCCTCCTATGAAGTGTATGCAAAAGAATGCAGTCCCTTGTACCTTGTATGAGTACTAGATGGATGTTTGAATATTCTTGTAATGCATTTGGATGCAACCTTAGGTGGTGATAGTATATGTTAAGTGCTTGGTCATTTATTATGATCACATAGTTTTGTATTTATATGATTAACCCTTGTTTGAGTTTTGTAATTAACCACTAAAAGACCGACTAGTAAGAAATAAGATGCCCAAACGGCTAGAAGAGACCCAAAAGATGCAAGAAAAGTAAAAATATGTCAGGGGCACCTGGGCGCTGGCATCCTGGTTGGGCGTTGGTGTCCAGAGTCAGAAATGCAAAAGTAATGAAAAGAAAGAGAGTAAGACCAAGAAGAAAAATAGAAAGAAATCAAAGAGGCCAAAGACAGTGGTTAATAAGTATTTTTCTTGTTAGTATATGGTTGGGACTAAATAAATACCTCAAGTGTGTGATTTGGTGTTTACAACAACTCCTTAAGCAAGTATTTTTGTATCTAGTTCATCCAATTTAGCTCAAACCAACCCATCATTAGATATCCCATTACAACGAAAAATAAGGAAGCTTAGTGAGTTATATGAAGCTAATTATAATGTTGATACATGTAACTCTTTTTAAATTTTTGCATTATTTTCTCAAGCTGCAGATCCAATATCTTTTGAAAAATAAATGAATGAAGAAATTTGGGCTCAATCCATGGATGATGAGATAAACTCCATAAAGAAGAATCAGACATTTGAATTTGTATATCTTTTATAAGGAAAGGGCATGATAGGAGTAAAATGGGTCTACAAGATCAAGTATAGTATAGATAGAAATGTGTAGAAACATAAATTAATATTAGTTGTAATTTAGGATTTACATAGTAATATGGAGTAGATTATAATGAAATGTTTTCTCCAATAGCACATTTGGAAACAGTTAGGAAAATATTAGCAATTGCATCTAAAACAAAATGGCTTATACATCATATGGATGCGAAACTAAATGGATTTCTTGAAGAGGAAATGTTTGTGAAACAGAAAGAAGGTTGTGAGATTAAAGGCTATGAAGGAAGTTGTTTAGGTTGATAAAAGCACTCAATAAACTAAAACAAGCTCCTAGAGTGTAATACAATAGGATTGATTCTTATTTGCTTCATAATTGCTTTAGTAAGTGAAAAAGAGATCCTACTCTATACATCAAGATCAATGAACAAGGTAATATTTTGATCAAGTATGTTTATATGTAGATGATTTAATCATTACCGGAGAGTTATCCACGTATTCATTGAAATCAACTATGAAGAAATAATTTGATATTATAGATATAGGTCTCATGCACTAATTTTTTTGGCATTGAATATCAACAATCCGAAGCTGGAAGTTTTATTTCACAATCAAGCTAATGACATATTTAAAATATTTAACATATGAATTGGAAGTCAGTGCCAACACCGCTTGTAATATGTCTAAAATAAAGTAAAGAAGACAACAGAGCATGTGGATTTAACATTGTACAAAATATTACTTTGAAGTCTCATGTATTTGACTGCCACAAGGCCTGATATTATGTATGGTGTGAGTTGCATCTCAAGGTTCATGGAGTCTTGTAAAGACTCACATTGGCAGGCTAGAAATAGAATTTTGAGGTATATATGTGGAACTAACCATCATGTAACCTTGTATTCTACATCTGATGAATTCAAACTCATGGGATATACAAATAGTGACAGTGCCGACAATATAGATAACATGAAAAACACATCTAACTATGGTTTTCACTTTGGAACATGAGTAATTTTGTGGGCATTAAAGAAGCATCCCATAATTACACTTTATTTAGCAGATGCAGAGTATGTAGTAGCCACATGAGTAGTATATCAAACAATTTGGATGAGAGGAATAATGAAATATGAGAGGTTGAATTAAGTAGAAGCTAAACATATTATTTGTGACAACAAATCAGCAATAACATTGTTTAAAAAACATGTTTTTCACAAGAGAAACAAGCATATAGACACAAGATATCATTTCATCAAAGAGTTAGTTAATAACAAAGAGATGTGTTTAAAATTTTGTAGATCCCAAGATTACTTTACTGATATCTTTACAGAGTCATTAAGAAAAGATGTGTTTGAGTATTTGAGAAGTTGTTTGAGTGCCTATGATAAAAAAGAAATACAGTTTTATACTTAGCTTCAAAATGATTAAAAAAAATAGAAAATTGAAATTAAGAGGGAATGTTAGAAATTCAATTAATTTCTCCCATCAAAGATCTATTTTTAGGAAAATTGAATTTTACTTTAAAACATGTGTTAGTTATTTTAGTTTTTATTTCAGTCCAATTTATGATTCCTATTTTTTTAGGAAAGGCAATTGAAGATAAATCCTTATTTTTTTATTCTCTATTTTTGAGTTGTGTATGATCTATTTTTATGAAAAATACTATTTGTGTGTTGGTGATTATAATCAATTTAACAATAAATCAAGAAAGGAAGCCAATAGGCTTGAAGGAGAAATTTTTGCATAGAACAATGTTATTCTGGTTTATTTTTTTATTGTATTTGAAATTTTAATTTTTATGTGCTATTTTGATCTCTTAATTTTCTACATGACATACATATTTAATGTTGTGGGAAGTGTTATTTGGTGTATTTTGTATTGATACAACTAGAGAAGGGTTGGGTGGATTACTGAGGAGGTGCAAGTTCAATCATTTCGCTTTACTAATCAAGGAAAAATTGAGATTGGATTTTGGGCTAGCCTAACAATGTTTTTAATGGAAGGCAAGGCATATGATTGCTAGGTTTAATAAATTATTGTTTGAATCTCATGGTTATTGATGTGGATACAACGGGGGGATTTCATTACAGGGAAATACTAAGATTCCACGACTATTAGAGGTCTGCATTATATGTATTTTTGGCCAATAGGCTTCTTAGAGACAACTTTCTTTGTAACTAAATTTTTTTGGTAGTCGTCCTCTTTTTTTAAAAGAATTTAAAAACCATGTTGTCATGTTGTATTTCGTCTTTTCATCTCCGTCTTCAATACTGCATTTTTCTCAACAACACAAAAATTTAGGTGACGCTTCATTTTCATGGAAGTTGAGTAGCACAAAAAGGATTATTTTAAAATTATGTGGGCAGGTTTGAGGTGCATGGTAAAGTTGATCTTTTCATAGTGAATCGTATTTCTGTGCAGAGAGCAATTGAAAAGGGCAAAGCTTATAACGTCCATTGTAAAATTTTTAAAGAGGAGGCTGTTATGACAGATATGGGATATCGTATGACTATCTTGTGGCTACCTGTAGTACTGTCCATAATAGGCCTCACACAGTAGATTGGATACACAAACAATTTCAAGCAGGTAGATAATGTTCGAGCTCATTGTCATTAATTTTAATATAACTATTGATTGGGAAGGTTTTTTTAACTTTTGTTTTATGAGGTACATCAACATCCTTTAGTTTAGTGTGTCAAGGGACATAGGAATGTTGTTGTGTACTCAATGTGTAAGTGAAGGAATTTGGGTGTGTCTAGGTCAAGTTTGGAGAGGAGAAGCATCAATAACATTTATCTTTTAGGCATTGCCTCATAAATGTT
The DNA here is from genome assembly GCA_018340775.1 of Taxus wallichiana var. yunnanensis. Lineage (NCBI taxonomy): Eukaryota > Viridiplantae > Streptophyta > Pinopsida > Cupressales > Taxaceae > Taxus > Taxus wallichiana. Next base: position 411,903,956 of record CM031242.1, on the reverse strand, counting down.
TCTTTGGTCTTCACATAGCTATCTCTTCTGTCACTTGAATACCGTAAAAGACAGTGAGGTTGGCTTATGGGCGCAATATTCAACCATACCATGTTCACCTTGATGATAGTAATAAGATTGTGACTAGAAACTAAAAGACTATTAACAAGGAGTTGGTACTCACCTCCAAAAATGAATTCTTAGGCGGATTGATGAAAAATGAACAAAATGTACCACAACCTCGTATCTCTTTCCAGACCATTGGATCTTTACCTATTATAGTTGATATATATAACTCTTTAAATTGTTAGTAGAATTTTTATATTTTATGTGGTTTATCTTTTTTTTGCTCAATGAAAAATGGGGTAGCATGCTTGAATCCATAATGGATACAACACACAAAAATATAAGTAAACATTGGGACACCTGCATGGCCAAGGAATTGATTGCATCAGCAAATCCAACCAATGATTCAATAATGGAGGAAAGACTTCTACAAAATATCATTCGTATTGATATTGGAAATACATTGATGCCACATGATTAATTTCCTCCAAATTGATTTTCTTGGAATGAATTTTATGGAGACAAGCTGCAAAGGTTCTAGAATGCGCAGGCAGAGTTAAACACAATAAGTAATCATACGCGTTTGAATGTGGAAGACTTCTTGTAAGAAATGCAACTTCTAATTACATGAAAGAATAGGGAATAGTAAAGAGGTGCACAATGTTTACAAAGGCTAGGAATGTGGATTTATATGGTAAGGAAACTCTTCTTTGGTCGAGTTTCCTATACTGTAATGAAATTCAAGAGAGTATGAAAGTTACAAGATACTATTGTTTGTTTACAAGAAAACTGAATTCAAATTTTGATTTAATAATGTACATATTAAGTACAATCCTTACTGTATACCTATCAGCCTCTCACAAGCACCTTTGGATGCTTTTGCTAGTTTGTATTTAAGATGTAAAATATATCATAAACGTAGTAAGAGTATGCACTTAATGTAGGAAAAAGTATTTGAGGCATGGTTTCATGTTAAGCTCAATGACTTTAATTTCATTTCATGGCATTATTTGTTAATAATCTCATGTCCAAATTTGCTTTAAAACAAACCCTTTGTATTTTTGTTTTTATATAGATACTTTATTTTTCTCTTTGATTTTGTATCATTTATTAGCTAGTGGAGAACGACCAAAACAAATAAATCAAGTTTATTTATTTATTTATATATAAAAATCAATACAACTAAAGTGTACATTTTGAATTATTCCTTTTTCTTGAAATGCATCCATTGATGATTTGGTATGGGACAAAACTTATTAACATCATTTCTTACTAGCATATAAATGATAATAAATAAAAATGAGAAATAAATACTAGCGTAAAAAAATATTGAAATATGTGGCTATCAATTTGAATAATAACATTGAAACAAATTACTACATAAATGTCTATCGTGCCCCACCTCAGGACACCAGAAAATAGGCCAATAAGTCACTAGAAATTTGGGTAAAATTTTTATTTTTATTTTTTAAAAAAGAGAATACTATCAATACAAATCCGATTCCATTAATAATTCTTTTAAACTAAAATGATTTACCCACTTACTAAACACTATCCCCAAACAATATTATTGTTATTATTATTATTATTATTATTATTTGAATTATTATCTATTTACTAGGGACACCCTAGAAAGAGTCTACACCCTTTTTTAGATAATTATATTTCCCCCTTTTCATTTATTTTCCCACACACCCCCCTACACTTTATTTCCCATTTATATTTAAAAATACCCATGGCTTAAAAGTGAACAGGTTATTTGTGAGCCCTTGGATCAAATTTGATCTTGACCCTTGGTTTTGAAAATACCCTAAAATTTGTCCTAACATCTTTATCCTCTTCTCTTTCTCTATTCTTTTTTTCTCATTTTTGTTTTGCTCTCTTATTTCCAAGTTGTGTTGGAGGAGCTATGGAGTTTTTTTTTTTTTTTTTTTTGTTAAACCCGTATTGTATTTTGTTGAGAATTTCATACAAAACATTGTTGTGAATAGGGGGTGGCAGATCTGAAGAGAGGGGTTGTGTGTGATGGAGGAACAGGGGAGTGGTTGCGGCAGTGGTGTTGGTCGCGGCGGTGGTGCTGGTCGTGCAGGGGAATGGGGACATTCAGCGGGTGGGGAGGCAGGCGTTAGAGGCTGCGTGGGGGCAAAAGGCTGCGTGGGGGGGCATGACAGAGGGGTCAGCGGGTGGGGAGTTTGGGATAGCGAAGGAGGGGGATATTGGACAAAGGGGGAGAGCGTGGAGTAAGGGGCGGGGCAGGTCTTGGGGTGGTCAGTGGATGGGTGGCGGGAGGGGTTTGGACCTCCCCAAAACAAAACCATTCAAAAAAAAAAACCAGATGCTTTTGTTTATTTTTTTGTTTATAATATATATTATATATATATATATATATATATATATATATATATATATATATATATATATATATATATATATATATATATATATATTAGCATAATATAGTTCAGTTATAAACTAAAATCACTTTTTTTTTTTAAACATATTTGTAGTATTTCAAATGTAGGAACAATTTATTTCAAGATGATAATTACATATTTTATTTTGTTATCTTAATGCAAAATGGAACTTAAAATTTCAACTATTCACACTAAATGATTTACCTATTTTGAGTTAAAATGAATGTAACCAAGTATTTTCAAATAAGATAAGAGACTCATTTCCAAAAGAAAATTTTCAAAGAAGATTACTTATTCAACATGATTGCTTAATAAGAACAAATCATTAAAACTTCACATGAAAAGAAATCAAGACTAGTCTTATTTCAAGCATTAATATTACAAACAAAACAATACAAGAGGGAATACTTTCTTTTCAAATGCAATGCTAAAAGATTATTTCATATTTTTTCAAACAAAGTAAGATTATTTCTTTTGTAATAACACTTTTCCAATAAATGATCTTTCCTTATCAAAATGATATTAAAAAAACAAAGCATGTTAAAGGAATATAGATATTTTACAAGACTTCTTTTGCAAAATTCCTCAATACATCATATTTCAAAATCATGCTAAAATACATAAGAAAACAACCTATCAACTCCTTCCCAAGATTGAAAGAAAGTTTTCAAATACAAATGAAATACCAATCTTACAAGTGATTTTCAAATACAAAAAGGAAGAGGAATTTTCCACAAGTCATAACCAAAAGGGTTACAATGAGGTAATGTCCACAAATAAAATGGAGATGACAAGGAGCTCCAACCATCACCCAAATTCCATCTTAAGATCCAATTTCAAATGCCTTTAAGGAATCCAAACAAGGAGAAGAAGCTTGTTTTACCACCCAACCATAGGCATCATTACATGTCTTTCCCAAGGTTGGGATGCATGCTAGCCTCCCCCAAGCCCATGGGAAAGAGGACTACTATCCACAACTATGCACAAGAGTGAGGGTGAACACACAACATTACATCCACACAAAAATAAGACAAATATCCAAAACAAGACTCCAAATTTGTAAAGATGAAAAGGAGGAGAACCCAAGTTCTACCTCTAAAATGGGGAAGAGAAGAAAGTTCTCCAAAAGTTGTAACCATCATTAGTTGCACAAAAACAAGATCTTCATACCCTCCTTATTTCTCCACCCTTTCACCAATCCTTCTTGGAAGGATTTTCAAACCCCAAAGGGGTTTCCTCACCAAGAATGGGGAAGGAGGTTCAAGCCAAATGACCCACCTTCCCCACCTCAAACCATTTGAGGGGAGTAACTAAATCCTACAAGGCTTGCCCATCAAGCCTATAAGGATTGAGAGGAAAATTCCCCTCTCTTCCCCCACAAACTCCAAAACTCCATCATGTCATATGATGGAGGGAGAAAAAACAAGTAAACAATAAATAAAATCCACATGCAACAACAACATTCCCAAGTAAAAAAAACTAACATCTAGTATGACATAAAACCACAAATAAGCTCAAGAAGCCTACCTCAAAAAATAGCTCTCCAAATTCAATCTCTTCCACTTCTTGACCCAAGCAAACTCTAGCTCCAAATCCACAAGACTCCAAGCAAAAGCTCCAAAAACAGCTCTCTTCTTTTCCCATGAGGGGGAAATTGAAGAGGAGCAAGCAAAAATCCTCACAAATGGGGGGGTGACATGTGTTACCCAACTCTTCCCTTAAGGTCAAAGATGTCAAAGATAAAAGAGAGAAAGGATAAACCCTCATCTCCCAAATTACTCAAAATGATAACAAAACAATCTTGTGCAACTTTTAACAAAGCACATTTATCCATACCCCTTATATGGATGCAACCAAAGGGGAGGTAAAAAGGGACGAAAACTCCCTCTAAGCCTTGGAAATAAGCCCCCTACCTATTAGGTAGGGTCCAAGGGCCCATTTTCATGCTAAGGGAACTCCCAAACTTAAAAGGGGTCCCTAATAATGCCTAAAATAACCCAATTTCGGGTTTGAAAAATTTGGCACAAGGTTAGAGGGTGTGGGGCCCACCCAAGGGTTCACATGTGACCCTAAACCCTTTTGATTAAGTAAATCATTAAATAAATTCAAAACTTAATGCAAGTGGGGTCATTAATTCCCCAAAACAAGTTTACAACACAAACTAAACACCCTAAGAAAAATTAATAATACAAGACATATTACATTACAAATGAGGGTCACCCATGGTGCCCAAAACAATAATTTTAACGCTAAGGCTTCATGCAATAAACACGGCTAGGACTTAGCCCGTGGGCTGCTTGTGCAAAATTGTGTAGCTGGCCTGAATCCCACGTTCTCCTGTGACCTGTCACCTGCACACTCATTGCACACATTAAATGCACATGTCTGATAAAATGTGAATTAACTACTAAATAATATATCAATGAATTCTAAACTAACATATCATCTCTCTGGAATCAGAAATGCGACAACATGCACAATTATACACAATTCACCATAGGTCAGAAATAATGATAAAGTGACATGTATACATAGAATCCCAACATGCAACAAACTGAGTATCCATCAATATAATTGTGTCCCAAAACAACATCATATCAATTAGTATCCATGACATCATAAGATAATGCGACAACATAATAATCAAGCTAAATTGGTGCTATACGCCTAAATCTCCATATATGTCTAATAAGATCAAATCTCCTAATGTAATGTCCAAAATATATCAAATCCCTGTCAAAACATGTCTAAGAGTAAGAGGGACAACAAATAACTGAGCTATAATAATGTGGGCACTACAATGTCCCACTTATTTAGGTTTTATTACACCTAAAAAAAATCCTTAATAAATTTTATTCTAATTTGAATAATAAAATTTAAATACGAAATTTATTCTACTATATAGTATTATGATTGGGAGGCATTCTTGATCTCTACAAATGCATGTTCAAAGCACTTAGAGAGCTTGTTTGCATCCACGTAGCCCTTTGTTGTAATCACTTGCATCCTCATGTTGTCCATGTAACTTAAACACGTCACAAGAATATTCTGATAAACATATCAATGCATTAATACTTTTGTTCAAGTTATTAAAGGCCTCACACTGAACTGCATATACAGAATTACTCACCTGAGGAAAACCAGACACCGAGAAGAAACAATTTTTAACTTTGTGTCCTTCGAAAATTAACTGCTCCATTGGGCCATTTACATTTGTCACACTAAGGGTAGTGTTGGCTAGCGTATTATACATAACTCTAGCAGAAGCCTGTGGACCAGTTAAAAAAAAGAAATAATGATTATACTTCTGTTTTGAAGCCTCATGTATGTTAGCAAGTTTTGATCATTTTTTACAAGACAGATAATAATATAATACCTCCGGGCCTTTGAATAGTGTAATATAAGTGAGCACTTTGGATATTAGCAAAGTTGCCAGCGATATTTTCTTCTTATCTGTCATATGCTTTGCTCTTTGAACATATTCTAAAGGATTTTCCAACTTTTTCATTGGTACCTTCAGTTGCAAAAATCCAAAGCTATTTCCCTGTGGCACACCTGTCTTAGATTTTGGCTTCACCTTCACATTCTGTACCAATTGGTTTTATCAAATAAATTAGCGATCCTTGTAATATTGCTGCTATAAAAATTTAACTCACAACAAAGTAATGCAACACAAATAGGGGAAAAAACGCAAGGATAAAATGGGTGCAAAGTGATGAGAAAAGCTTAAAACAATGCCAATTAGGAAAAAAGTGTTTGCAAAACCTTTGTGCTACGCCGCGTTCTCGTGTTAATCAGAGTCATAGCTGTTACTCTCAAATTCTCTATTTGTTTTGGATCTGCATATGTTAAAACAATCAATTATGGAAAAAATAATAATTTAATTATTTATAGATCTTAAAACTAATAAAATGTATATATTATTTTATAAATCTTCTAAGCAGGGTTCTTAGGATTTGAAATGTATTTTTTGAAATCAAGAATTAATATTTTAAAAATCATATTCATCTGAATACTTCATTTACTGAACTTAAACAGCATCTGTGTTGGGTAGTTGAATGCTTCAAATACTGATAAGAGCCTTTCAATCATATGTGATGTTTGGATTGCGTTTTTAGATGATTAATCTATTCAAATATATTTTTGAGGTATAAGAAAAGTTATTTTACCAGAAAGCTCCATCTGACAGTATTGTCGAAACCCGTAGAATACAACACCCATTACCACATCATTCACAGTCTGCATTTACAATATGATTAGTAATTTAGCAGCATCAAAACTACAAATATAATGAACAAGAAGAGGAATAGTGACTACCCCTCCAACACTATTCTTTATTTCTCGAATATCATGCAGTTTGAAGGTGTTGGAAGCCATAACTTTGGGCAACATCTCTACTCCAGGATGTCCTCTAATGGGGAACCTGCTATCCTCCACCCATTTAAACCTTGAAAAAGTGGTAATCAGATCAAGTAATGTGTACCACATTACAAGCACAACAGTGAACACCAGATTCCATAACCTGTATATACCATCAAACCCAAACCAGGTGGTGTCTAGTGACCTAATTTTATGAACTTGTGCGGGGAGCTCTGTGTGGTGGGAAGTGGAAGGTGGTATAAGAGTTTGGGGAAGGGTGGGATTATGACTAGGCCTTGTAGAGCAGGCCCTGGCTAAAGCCACAAAGGAAGCACCGTCCCCCAGCATATGATGTACATTCACAATCATTATGGCTTCTCCATTTGTGGTTTTGTAGTTAAGGAAGTGGAACTCCCAAAGAGGGCGAGAGGGAGAGAGCTTTCTTAAATGCATATCTGATACATATTCCTCCACATACTCATCGTATGATGTGAGATGAGGAGGGAAGTGAGGAACAAAAACATGGTCATCCACGTTCACTTCAGTTTTCTTCCATTGCACCACTCCATTCTCCTTCATAATCTGCAAACCATATAATTGTTGAACAAATTGATGATAATTCTTAGGTTGGAATTTCGTCAAGCATGAAGATCATCGGCATTAACAAGTTCAATTGTTGACTAATCAATGAAAAAATACTATTTAAAATAGATAAAAAGAAACGTTACCAGAATAGAAGAGAATCGCGGATTCTGGGAGACCAAAATTTCAAATATAGATCTCTTAGCACTAGGAATATCCACTGGTTTATCAAGCTCAGCTACAGCTTGAACACAGAGACCGAATGTAGGAGTGTTGAGAATCTTTCCCAATGGACTCACTGCAAGTTGCTCCATTGTCTTGCATGAATTAGCTGATCAATTCTATGACTAGTAGGATTGATAAATATGAGTAGGTAGTTGGCAGTCTTTAAAAAAAGTTGTTAAATCACCTAATTTATTTATTTTTAGTTGGACTTTTAAACACTTCTGAAGCATGTTTAAATCCTCCCACGAACTTTTTGCTACCATTGAATACGTGTCTGGAATGGTTTATAAAGCCGGAAAAGAGTTATTTGTACTTTTATTGATTTATATTTCTCAATCAGAGACTGAGATTTGACACCCGTCTCAAGTGTTTTTAGAATTTTTAGACGTATTTTACAGTTTTTGAAATCAACTATCTGTCTTCGGTGAAGTGAATGTGTTTGTAGAAGCCGTCAAAATTACTATGATCTATCTGTAGTAAACAATTCATTAATAGTAACAATATTAAGAATAACTAGCAATTGCACATGAGTTGCAATCAACGCCAGTGAGGTTAGATTGTAAATTTATTATGGAGGGAATTGAGTGTGACAATATATTTGATATTTACTTATGCATTTATGTTGTTTCACCAAATTAATTCCAAACACTGTTCAGCAAAAAACATTGCTTTAGCAAATAAATATGCAAGACAACTCACACTATTTCACCAAATATATTAATTGTGAATACTATTGCAACTATAAATATCCAAAATCCGGCAAACAACAAATATCTAAAATCCGGCAACCTGTAAACATTGGATCCGCCGGAATTTGACACTTTCCAGCAGGAGCATCTTCAAAGGAGAACGCCTACCAGCGAATTAAATTTGTTAAGTGATATATTTTAAATAATAAACATTTTATTAAAATATGCCCACAACAATACAATTTTTGTATATTTGAAACATATAACTTAAAAAATCTGATTTAATCGAAAGGCCCCTTGGTATATTGCTTATGATGTTGGCTCCCATGGAGCCCGTCAGGGATCAAGTCTTGTTGAGTGCACCACCTGGAGATACTTGACACGGAGAGTCAAATGGTTGAGACCAAGATCGTGCCTTGAGTGACTTTTGACGGTGTGGATACCCCTTACCCGTAGTTGTTTAACTGAAGGTGCTCATTAGTTTAGTTTCTTCTTATACTTTGTATCGTTGAATCTATATGTTCCCTCCAAAACTTAGGCAAGATGCCATTAAATTATGTAATCCAATGCCCAATTAGACTACTGTCCAATCAAAAATAAAAACTCTGATTTAGAAAAGATATAATATTATAATGAAACAACTGTTTAAAATGACTTACCTATCCACAATTTTTCTTTGACAGGCAAGCCAACCGTCAAATCTCAGCCCTGTGAATCTCTGTTCTCAGTGTATAGATTTTGTCCTCCCTTATCACAAACTCCCCAAACAGCTAAAAATTCCCTATGTGGTAAATAAAGGATATTTTGTACAGGCACACCAAATTATATTGCGGGTTTTAATATGAAGTTGACAATACCTACGTAACATCCCTCCAATAAATCGTGTAGTTGCCGATATTAGATACTGATATTGAATTTAATTCCCATTGTACATATTTATGCCAATACATGTGAACATTTCAAATCATTTCTGAAGCATGTACGAGTTCAACTATATTTATACAATTATAAATGGTCCCAAGGTACGTATGATTTTAGCGTGTAATAATTATTTTTATGTATTTATTAGTTATTAAGTTGTATATATTGTGGAATACAGATTAATTACACTTGCTTCTTTAAGTTGTTTTCAGTTATTATCCTGCCGTAGGCATATTATTAAGGCATAAAAAAACTATTTTCATTATCTTTGCAAACCAATCACATGAATCCATCTGTCATTTCATATGTTTCATATATAGTTTTCTAAAAATATATATTTATTTGAATTTTTTAAAAACATTGATTTAATATTCTGATTGGCTGAAACAATTTTATAACCATATCAGAATTTTTTGATTAAATAAATCAGGAATTTTGAAATTTTTGATTTCCTATAGTTTTAACATTAGAAATTATCTCACATTAAACATTGAATGCAAGCATTTAAAAATTCTGACAGTAAACATTAATTATTTCATTTTAAAAAAATCAGACTATAAATTGCAATTACTAAATGATTTAATGTTTGATGTGGCTTGTGGCAGGTGAAGGGCATTAAATCCGAAGTGGTCATTCCAGCTAGTAGTCGGCTATTCTGTTTTTAGCTTTTGCAGGCTCCAAAACCTATAAATCCCAAGTTACAAGACGCTAATGTCTGTGTCATGTAACGTAAAATCCATTGACGACATCAACAGTGCAAAGCTCCAGCTACGTTTCACAGAAGACCAAGGTTCGAGTACCGCAACGTCCAACCACAACATTGAAGACACGTCTGCCCCTGTCTGGTGGAATTTGGAAACAGTAGCCCTCGCAAATTTTTGTGTGGACAAAAGAAATAATAATTCAGCAGGTCGTGAGTTCAAATATGTGGCCTATACATACGCAATTCTCATAGGCAGAAAGATTTATCTTCCAGCATTTGTTGATTGCAGCACTGTGCAGGATTCGAGGCCACTACACACGGGATTCAACAATGGCAGGCACGGTATTTTTTAAACCATCTATTTAAAAATTAGAAGTGCTTAGCATTAGAAGTTTTGTATTTTACTGTACCGATTTTGAATAATGAATTGGTAAACATTGGAGTTTCGAGTTTTGGATAATAATGCTCATTCTCATTTTCTTCAAGATTGCAATGATTCACTGATTCTTCTCGTTACATTGTGGTTTTGCAGTCGTTTTATGTTGGAGGTGGGAAGAACCCACCCTCTATCTTGTCTGCTTTCAGAAGAGAAACTCTTGAATCCGCCTTCAATGTAACCATTTTATTAAATTTAATGTTCTTTCTTTTTTAACTGTTTACCGCAATTCAATTCAATCTTCGTAGTTAACGGTGACCGCATACTGTTTGATCAGACCGATGAGCACCAAATTCAAATCTTGTTGAGAAAGCAGAATGAAGGCGCATTTGCATCTCTATAACATGGGAAGAGGTCCATTTTTAGCAGAGATCATATAAACATACCATTCCAGAAATACAAGCCTAGAAGCGGGGAAGAGGAGTACAAGCCATTCAATTTTCTCAAGAAAAGCCCAATGGCCAGTTCATCTCGACAAATGATGAGGATCTTTTGAAGGGTCCTGATCTAGACAGGGAAGACATTGGAATCGCCTATACAAGAATTGAGCCTGTAAGATAATTAATATCCATCTTTCTGTCATCTATGCATTGCATATAAAATGTCGCACTTATACTGGTCTAATAATAATAATAACAATGATGGCAGCAAGAGATGAATGTCCCACACTAGGAGACTCACTCCACCAGGATAAGCGTTGTTATGAAAGGCAACTGCACTAGTTCTTCTTTCCGACTTCCATGTGCATGTAAAAAGATTTTTTTCTAAATATTTACAAATAGCCTATTTTTCTTTCAGTACTTTTTGTATATGCAACACTGTAATTTGACAATGCCAACTATATAATACAATGAACATTACTAAAAATCAATTTTTTTGGTTCGATGTTCCATGTGTTCTACAGAAAATGAAGCATGGAGTACTAGTGTTTCATCATATATCATCTGCTTCGGTGCATCTTGAATAATGTCCTTCTCCAGTCCTTGAACACTCTCCGAGCTTTAACCATTGGTTTTCCACTTTTCATTCTGAGATCTGGACATATTTTGGTCTTGGATTTTCTATTTTTCCAGAACTATTTTTTCCTAGATAGTCTCTTTCCCAAAATATCCCACAGTTTGCACTCCAGTAAAAAATCAATATGAAATTTTTTTCTAATAATGAAAGGAAACAAGAAAACTATCGGTACAACTATGCCAATGTCAACATACCAGGTCTTCAATTGGTTCACAAATTTCTTTAATAATGTTGGTGGTGTAAGACATGGTATATGTAAAACGCTAAACACATAATCACTTCCATGAGTTTGAAATGTTTCCTTTTAGTTGTGCCTATCTGGTTGACTCGAAGCTTTCATGATTTTTTGCAAAGGTAGAGAAAAATATGAATTTTCTTTTGTCATTGTATCTCTGTACATGAAAAAAATGCTAAAAAAATGTTCATAATTAAAGATCTTCAGCTTCCAAAACTTGTTTATTGTTGTGAAACTGGGCTACTAAATAAAAAATTTGCACATTTTTTTAGAATCTCAACAGTAATTTCCTTTCAATTCCTCTGGTCCGTTATGATTTTGATCAATTATAAATGTATATTTTCTACGGGGTTTATGGCTCTCCAGACACATTGCGTCTACTATTATTTTCATCTTCTTCCCTGTCACACCTGCCAAATGTTTGTGGATTATTTCCTAAACTTGTCACAAAGCTTCATACTTGTCACCTTACGCCCACTATCTTTCGCCCTTGCCTTTGCACTTATCAAGCTGGCAAGCAACTTTACTTTACTTACAAAATATGAACACTTTTATTTACCCGCATACAACTTTACTTTAGTAGAAAATGGATTTGCACTGCATATTTACCTTTGATTAAAAAAGGGTGGCCCACACGCCTATTTTCACACATTTGAATGACATGTTCATAATATGTTTGTCTCATACATTCCACAACACCATCCCCAATGCAATGGCAAATTCTTTGCAATAAATAATGAGCAACACCACAAAACTTAACCTTCGGTAGGATTTGCCATATCATGGCCTTGTTTTAACTTATATTTGTCCGCATTTCCCTAATTTACAATGATTGTACTAATTTTTTAATTATGTCATTAGTTTTGAATTGGTTATCTCTTAATTACATCAATTTTATTAATTTTATGTTATATGTTTATAATTTTTCCAAAAGTATGTCCCTTTTACTTATATTTCCTTAATTTTATGCTAATTATCCTCATTTCCACTCAAAATTCCCTAATCGAATTCTTAATTTTATTCTAAGCTTCCTAGTTATCACTAATTTCCCTCGTTTTAAGATGATTCCCAAATTTCCCAAATGCACCCTAGTTTTAGCTTAATTTTATCTTTAATTTCTTAATTTTATGTTAATTTCCTAATTTTCTTGATAATTAATTTAACTATACATGTATAATTATAAATTTTACGTCCATTTACTTTAATTTTATGATAACTTATTTGATTGCTCCCTTTTGCGTAAACTGATGAAATGTTGCATTTTGAGTGTGGAATATGTGTATTTTTATATTAAAATTTTTATAGAATTTTAACATGACATCTAACCTTAACCATGTATAAACCAATTTAAATGTAGATAAATTTTAGGTGAATTTCAATATCTAAAATTTATGATTAAGCTATAACAAAATATAATTTATTATTTTAGAGTTTGGTGAACCAATTTTGATGTAGGTAAATTTTTGGCAAATTTTTATCTAATTTTTTTAATTAAGTTATAACAAAATAAAATATATTAGAAATAAGAAATTAAAGTGATGAGTAATTTAGTATAATCTATATACAAATATTTACTTAAGTTATAGATGATATGAAAGATATATTAACTAAGTTACGAACCTAAATACATTATAGGTATGGCACAACCAAGATTAAATTTTTTTAAATGAAGAGTAAAGAAGATCATATCAAAGATAATATCGAGAAAATATTGCAAAAGAAGACAACATGAAATGACAAATACACAATTAGAGGAACAAAGGAAATCTTGAAATAATAATGATAGACAAAGAACGAAGGGTTGAATTAACAAATGAAGAATTAGATGCAAAAAGAATACAAAAGGTTACAAAGGAAAATTCATTTGGATCAGTTGTCAAAGGAAGAAAGAATACACAGACAAAAACTTAAGTATCACACATCTCAAATGTATTATCATAGATTGGTCAAGAATAATGTTGAAACTAATTGGGGAGGAAATTCCATATCAGGTAGATCACGTGCCTACATACGTAAGAAAAGATAATTAGATTGAAATCAACAAAATATTGGTGTAAGAAGTAATCATGGATTATTATTTATACGTATAATGCATCAAAACCATTGACACTCGAGGTATCAAAGCTATATCAAGAATCGAGATAAGAGATACAAAGTTTGAACTTACAAGAAATGATGATAGAGTAAATAAACATGACTACTACATACTACAATTTTGGAGAGCAAATGTAGATTAACAACATGTTTGTTCCAAACATGTTGTAATTACTTGCACCAAAACTAGTTGCAACATTTATTATTGGTGCCTCAAAACCCTATTTCATAGTTTGTAGAATTAGTAGGAACAAAGCTTACAACTTTCTAAGAAGAGATATGCCACAACATATATTGAGTGATGAAATGAGTTTCATTAGAAAACATAGACTCTCGACTTCATCAAGCATTCCCTATAAAAGTACACGTCATTTTTAGAGGCAATTCTATGATTTTGGTAGTAGAAAAAAAACTACTTTTGGAACGGAAGGATGAAAAATAAATATTGAAGTCCTTAGAATAAATAATGTCATCTATGTAATTCAAATTTCATTATATGATTTTTTTCATTTAATGTGATATACATTTCACATATTGATTCATATGAAATAATTCTTTATTTTTCATCTTACCTTATATACATTGCACATTTGGATGCATTTTACATATTGTATGTTTATGTACAATGCAATGCCCATGGATGCTACAGACTACTAATATACCTAACTTAGATAAATCTATGTAAAATATGTTGTGACGTATCATTCTCGAGGCACCTATTCCACTTGTGTCACAAATCTAAAATAGGTTCTTCAAGAATAATACCTCTTGACATATTTTACATAGATTTATCTAAGATCTAGGTATGCTAGTATTATTTAGTATGAAATAAAATTTGAAGTGTGAAACAATTATTAAAAATATATAACAAAAAATTAAAGCATTCCACAATTATTAATAACTATTACAAATATCCTTAATACATTTATTTGAAAAACGTTGATAGATATTGATCTCAAAGCTATTATATTTTATTTTAATTAAATCACATTTCTTAAAAAGCTATTTCATAAATAAAAATAAACATAAAGATACTAAGCTAATTACCATACAAAATAAAAAAATTAACATTTTATTTCTCCTTAAAAGAGTGAAGTTGATAAAAAATATTTCCCCAAAAAGACCCCAAACTCTACCATATGGTCAAGATATTACTATTTTTATTGGCTTATAAAAGTTAAAAGAATAAAATAAAATAATGTGATGATTAAATGCACATCAAATTTATTGTACAAAATAAAAATTGTATAGTTACACCATTCGATCACACCCATATTTTCCATTTTACAATGTGTATTGGCATAAATATAAACAATAACAAAAGCATCCTTTAAAGATTAAAAGGAAAAAATAGTTTTACTAATAGATTTTAATTTAGAAATTAAGGTGTATATTATATTCTTTATTATCGTGAATTTCATGTGCGGTAGAGAGCTATTTTTAAATGAGAAAATAAGAAAAGTTAAGCAACAATGAAAAATTTGAGGAATATCAAGTGAAAATATATTGTTTGATGATACCCCATAGTTTTGATGTATAAGCATTTTGTTGTATACTTTCATGGCATGTAGATGTAGATTTGTATTTTTTATGTATATAATTTTGTATTTCTATATGGCTTTGTTTAGACATTCATTTTGTTCATATTTTCTATGCCATTATGGATTTCAGAAATCAATAAAATATACGAGACACAATTTTTTTTTCAAACTTGTATAGTGGATCAAACACTCTTTATATTATCTAAGTATATTAATATGATTACATATGTATGTTATGATAACATGTATTATGTTGGTAAGAAAAATTTTCGGTACAAAAATTGATGGTTATCTTTCCAACACTCTAGGACTCTAGGTCCCTCTGTTTTTTGGTGTTGCTCCACTTTATTATGAATGAAGTTGTTGGCCAAGAGGTCGTGGATCCAACAAGCACACCATCCACTATACCCATAAAAATGCTTGCAACGAATTTCAAGGGAGAACTTTACTAAAAGATGGGGAAAGAGAGTGAGATGTTAGGTAGGGTGAATTAACTCTGCAAATAGAAAATCATATTCTTTCCAAAGTTAATTCAAATTTCACATTCACAACTTATAGGAAAGAAACAACCATGTTTAGAATATCAACGATGAGAGGAAACCATGCACACAAAGTTGCACACATTCATGCATCATGAAAAAAAGAAACTCTTTTCTTTATGGACATCTTCACAAGTTGTACAATTCTAGAATATAGAGGAAAATTAGATAAGGGAAGTGGAAGAATTGTATCTCTTTTGCCTTACTAAAAAAATCTCTAGATCTTGAGTGCACAAAATTGACAACCCTCAAGAATGAGGATGTCATTACATTATATATACCTTGAGAAGACTCTTCACCTATCCCCTATGTGACCTTTCATTCATTCTCACCACATGTGACTTTTGATATTCCTAGGAGTGAAATTAAGTCCCCATTCATTAGTGAAGGGAAACTTATTATATTGTAGACCATAGTCATCTTAATGAATAGGACGAATGTCATGATTTCTCGCAATGAAGAATTAGAAAGGGGGTAGAGAAGAGGAGAAGAATAATCCATAGAATGAATGGGGATCTCTATGATTTTGATGAATAAGTTTCCAATGATGATCACCACCTTTAGCAAAGAATGATGGAAGAAGAGATAATGTGATAAGATTACACCTATGACACATCTAATAATCAACGTATCCTAACATTCCCCCTTGTTACATTATTCTTGCAAATGTGACCTCTAAAAGATTCAAATTTCACTTTTCCAAGAGATTTAGTGAGAATGTCAAGAATTGTGCTTCAAAGAGGGACAAGTATTGGAGCTGAATTTGATGGTTCAAGACGTGCTCTCGAATGAAATGGCAACAATTTCAATATGCTTTGTTCGCTCATGAAAGACTGGATTCTCGCACGAGCTTCAACACACTGATTGTCGCAATAGAGAATAGGTGACTATTTTCAAGAATTCCTAGGTCATCCATAATGCAACGTATCCATATCACTTTTCTCCTCGTAAAAGACGCCTCAAAAACAACATTCTCGCTTCTTGCTTATCCATGAGATAGGTCCAGATCCGAGATGAAATATGTATCCTAGTTGACTTCCTATCATCAATGTATCCAACATGGTCCGAGTCGACATACCCTAGTAGAAAGAATTGATCATTCTTTCTATATTCCAGAATAATTAGTTGTTCTGGACATATCTCAAAACATGCTTTGCTTGCATTCCAATTTGGCTCCCGCATGAACTTGGAAAGATAGCACATCATAAATTTAGATCCGGTCCGTTGTATGTCAAATAGATGAGCCCTCTAACCAATTGCCGTCTGTAGAAGTAAAGAACTACTTGAGGTGAGTCCTGAATCTTGAAAGTTGCAAGCCTTTTTCCATGGGAGTGGATATAGGTTTACAAATGGACATTCTATACTTTTCCATCTTGGCGTACTTTGTCCTGGGAAACAAAGATGTGATGCTCCTTTTTCCATATTTCCAAGCCAAGACAATGTAGTAGCCCCAAATCTATCATGTCGAAGGTTCTTTTGAGATCATTCTTTACAATATCAACTCCGATCTTCTCGAACTACCAAAGTGATCACAAGATCATCTACATAAACAACCGTAATGAAAATTTCTTTACCTACCTTCTTTATATACAAATTTGAATCTGAGGGACTACGAGTGAACCCATGCTGCAAAAGGTGATTGTTGATCTTGATATACCATGCCCTGGGAGCTTGTTTCAGTCCATAAAGAGATTTGATGAGACGACATACCTTTTTAGGCTGATTTTCATCAACAAATCCTTTAGGTTGGGTCATGTATACTTCTTCTTTCAGATCACCATTTAGGAAAGCACTCTTGACGTCCATCTGCTGAAGTCTCCATCCTTTCTATTCTACAAGTGCGCAAACTACTCTGATGGTCTTCATCTTCGCAATGGGTGCAAAGGTTTCTTCATAGTCGATGCCTTCTTTCTGAGCATATCCTTTGGCTACAAGTCATGCTTTATGTTTGTTGATGGATCCATCTACCTTATATTTTGTCTTGAAAACCCATTTGCAGCCTATGGGTTTCTTTCCTGGTAGATCGACAAGTTCCCATGTCTGATTTTTCATGAGCGAGTCATATTCTGTATCCATGGCTTCCTTCCACTGAGTTTGACTGAGTGCTTCACGAACATTATCTGTCTCGGAGCTATTCATCAGTGAAATCATGAGTGCAAATTTTACCTCATTTCTTGTTTGACTCCTTGTTTTGACTCCTGATGATGTATCTCGGGAGTTGTTGCAAATTTGAGTCCTCGATAGTGCTTTCATTCGGATGAGAACTTGACTAGAAGAACTTGTCGTATTATGAGGATTGATGTGGAGTCACATTCTGTAGTTCTCCAAGGTCAACAAATAGTTCTCCTGGTAGCATTTCTTTTCTCTGAGTAGTCTCCTCCAGCTCATCATCTAATTCAGAGACTAATCGGTGAGATGTGTTTGGAAGTGGATCTTCTGTTGATACTATTGAGTCAAAGGATGACTCGTCACAAACCACATCCCGACTCTCATATATTTTCTTTGTCTCAGGATCCATGAGACGATATGCCTTCGAGGTAGTACTGTAGCCAAGAAGGATACACGGGAGTGTTTTTGGCTCTACCTTCTTTCTCTTCTGAGCTGGGACATGCATGTATGTTGTGCAACCAAATACTCGCAAATGAGAAATTGATGGTTTTTTACCACTCCATACCTCTTCTAGCGTCTTGTTCAATAGAATCTTTGTTGGTGCCCTATTGAGAAGATATACAGCCATTTGTACATCTTTGCTTGAGCCCAATAGCTTCTCTCTCTAGCTTTGCAGATTGATAGCATGCAATAACCATCTCCATCATCATGTGGCGATTGCGACGCTCAACAATGCCATTTTGTTGGGCGTGTAGGGAGTATCAGTTTTTAATGCCGTGATGGTTTATGAAGGCCAAGAACTTCTTTGATGTGAATTCCCCCCTCGATCTGAGTGGAGTAGAAGAAGTGGTTGTCCAATCTTTGACAACACGATGATAGAAGTTCTGAAAGTGTTGAAGAGCCTCACTTTTCTGCTTTAGGAAATATACCCACATCTTGCGAGAGTGATCATCCACGAACAGCTGGAAGTATTTGTATCCTAAAAACGAAGCAGGCAATGGGCCGTTCAGATCGGTATGAACTACCTCCAGACATTTCTTGGCATGGAAGGTGCTCGATTGAAACGGATCTCTGTGTTGTTTTTTTGCAAGACAAACAGAAAAAAGGGCAAGGAACTGACAATTTGGGTAGTCCACGGACCATTGCTTTTGAACTCATCAGGTGCAATGAACCGACCGACAAGTGTCCACATCTAAAATGCCATAAGGCAAGATTCTATTGTTGGCAGATAAAGCTAATGCAGAAGATGAAACAAGATTCTAAAGCAAATAACTTATCTTTTACAAAAGCTTTAGCAAGAACCGTTTGTTGGGAGATTAAGCATGATTTAATGCCATTTTGAACAAGAAATTCAACCTTAAGGTGATGATTCAAGAGCCGAGTAATCGATAAAAGGTTCTTTAGTCAAGCCAGAACATATAGTACCTTTGTAAGTGTACATTTTCATGGCCCCGGAGGAATGGTCACATTCCCTATTCCTTCGCAATGTACTCTTTGTCATCCGCTATCCGAACTCGATCTCTAGTTGGCTCTTCGTGTAGTGAATCAAACAACTTCTTGTCACCCGACATATGCATTGCACTGCAGTCTATCAACTGAATTTCTTCGTAATGGTAGAAGTTTGAGAGACGAGTACAAGATTCTTACTACAATGGGCTCCTTCTGATGTCTCCTCATCAGAGTCATCATCTTCTTGTTGGGCTGCAAGATGTCCTTTTTGCTTTCTCCAACGGGGACGTCGTTTGAATTTTGAAAATCTTCGCACCCGGATGTGCTTGTATGGCTTGAAGGCCCTTGTTTCAGTCATTGTCCCAAAGAAAGATCGTGTCGTGAGTATTGGTTCTCACACCATCTCTTTGACTTTTGATCTTTCTGTTTGGGTTGCGCTGGATTTGGCTTCTCTGGGGGACCTTTCCGATTCTTCTGGCCACGATTAGGCTTTGAGAACAAGGCTTTGTCCTGAGACTCCCATGCGATGAAGTGATAGCTTCTTCCCGCTGCAAAGAAATTCACAAGCTCTTCAAATGTCACCGTTTATTTAGACACATTCGAACAAACACTCAAAATTGAGAAGGGAGTGCTCTCAAGGTGATTGGGACGAGAAGTTTATCGCCTACCGTTTCACCGAGCGCCAATAACTCCGATCTCAACTCAGCCACGCGACGCAGGAATTCCTCCACTTTCTCGTCATACCCCATAGAGAGGGTGTGCAGCTTCTTGAATCAAGATGAAGAATCTTTGTCCGATTTTGGCTTCATAAATGGTTGCCAATTTGTCCCCGGCCTCCTTGGGTTTCTCCTCATTCCGAACATGTGGTTGCACATCATCACCGATCTATTATCAAGATCAAGGCTTTAGCACAAGCCATGTCATATTTTATTAGTTCATCGGGGTCAATTTGTGGGAGCAGGCACGATGCCACGTGAAAATTCCCCATAATCCTTCAAACTGAAGGATTGTCTTCATTTTTGTCTTCCAGCTGCAAAATTAGGCCCTTTGAGCAATCGAGGCCTCATGAAGTAACTTCGGAGCATATTGTAATAATAAAAAATATTTATTTATTTGAAAAAGTTATTACAATTTGGACTCACTGTCGAGAATGACTGGCTCGTAGATGCTCGCGATATTCGCGTGCTGTGAGACGGCAACGCTGCAGGCGTTCTTCTTTGTCGTCCACAATCTGCGCGTATCCGGCTTCTAATTCTTCCCGTACTCACTTTTTTTGGCAGCTGACGTTGAAAAGAAAGTACTCAAGGAGTCCTTCTCGAACTAGTTTGTCGAATGCAAGATTGCCGCAATTTGAAGCTCGTCAAAGAAAGCAAAGTAGAACCCGAGCTCTCGGAGATTCTCCACGGTGTTCTCTCGGCGCTAGAAATGAGTTGATGTTGTGGCTTTCGGTTGTGGCGACCGTGTTGTTGACGCTTTCAATCGAGTTGTCTACACTCGACATTTGACGTAGTGTTGAAGAAACTGTAGACACAAAGAACTACCTCCCACAAAGTTGAAGGTCTCCGCGCATGTGATGCCTTTCTTCACATTGAGTAACTCTCCACGTCTAGTCAGTAAAGTGGTCTCTAACACGCTCGGTGTTTCGAACATGGCTCATACCGGCCGTGAGTTCGATGTAATTGATTTTAGTGCCACCGCACCACGCGCCTCTTGCATTTCAGATCTCAAAAGATGCTCAAAGATCTTTGATAATACAATGTACGAGCTTTAGCATTCGATTACACTCTTACAGAATGGGCTGATCCCAAATTGAAGACTCCACACGCAGCACCAGTTCTCCATGTGAACTTCCACGTTTTTCTTCTGTCCAACGCACTGCAAAGAAGAATGTTTCCTCTTCACACAAAGACACTCTTCCACGCAGCAGCAACAAGGACTCTTCCATGTAGCAAAGCAAAGCTTGAGACTCTTCCACGTAGCGCAAAAAGCTTCAAAATGCGCTCACTCGGTGGTCGAAGAAAAGCTTCAGGCGCTCTGTAATGGTGCGTTTTCGAATCTGGAGGGTGTAATCTGCAACAACGAAAGGATTAACAAGCTCACTTTGTAGGCTTTGGCCTCACCGGCAAGATCTCACCTACACCTCCAATCTTTTTCAGTCGCTTCGATACCAAACCGAGAGAGCCGAGAAGGAGAAATAGAAGAGATAGTTTTATCTCATATTATTCTAATAACACAAAGCACACGTACAATATTTATAGGACAGAAATCACTAGACTCCCTAACTAAATGGAGAAGATCCACAATAGAAGCAAAGAATGATGGAAGAAGAGATAATGTGATAAGATTGACACCTATGACACATCTAATAATCAAGGTATCCTAACACGGACACCCTAGACCATGAAATGATTATTTAAAAATACTATTTCAAGACTTCCCAATGTGAGCTCGGGATAAACATGGGAAACACTCAAAATGATCCTCCTTGATACTTTATTGACAAACCTATTTAGTTCATTGATATCACCCTGATCAACTTAGTTTGACTCACCCAGATCCCTGAGTGATGAAGAGGGATCCATCCGCTATGCCCTGTGATGCTCTGCCTTACTTCTCGACACAATTGGACTCAAGATTATGCTTTTAAGACCCTTGTGAAGTTATCATTTATGTAATTGAACTATGAAATCATCCCATTATCTTGTAAATATTACAAAAATTAGAAAGGTGAGTGAAAATAGAGCCATCTAAAAATTTTGCTCCTAAAATGAAGACTTTATTTTTAGAATGTGAGACCATGACCTACTATTTTGAAACATATCACTCGTTTTGCTCCAATTTCACCTTTTGAACCTCCTGGAACATTCCATCCTATTCCATTACTAATGAATTACTATTTTTAGCACATTTATATTTTTAGTAGGTTATTTTTCTGAGCCCGTTATTTTGGAAAATTTGTCGTTTTTCCTGTCTTCCATTTCGCACTATTTCGATCATTATGGGTGACTCAAAATTGAAATTCAAGGAACTTACTATTTTTAGTATGTGGAGAGGCATAACATATGCTATTTTTAGAAAGTTTACAGTGGGGTTCCAGATTGTAATGAAACAGTCTTGAAAATTTTCACTTCTTGTCAGGTGCTCTACTCAATTTCAAGGATTTTTCTTATCTGGATCTTTGTGAATTTTAATATGAAACTTGTAGTTATGTGTGTTCTTTACATGATAGGGAATAATGTTGATGAAAACTCAGTCCTCCATATCCATAAAAAATAGGGACTTCATGGTGTGAAAACTAGTTCACGCAAAACTAGATTTTTCAAGGATCATTTCCTTCGATTTTCGTGTAATTCCACCCATCGAACCTTGAGAAGTGAATAGATAGCTCACTTTCTTTTTGATGTTACATTATTCATGTGATAGGGCAGAATGTTGATGAAAAATCATTCCTCCACATCCCTAAAAACTAGGGACTTCATGGTGTGAAGACTAGTTCACGTGAAACTATATTTTTCAAGGATCATTTCCTTCGATTTCCACATGATTCCACCTAATGGGATGTTGAGAAGTAGAGAGGTAGCTTGTTTCCTTTTTTCATTGTTATGTCATGGTATTCATTAATGGATTCTTCAATCTTATGATATCACGAGAGGTGCTAGAAGAAATTTCAATGAATATTTCCTAAGCAATAAGGTTTAATGCACACACGGGAAGAAAGCAAAGGCACAACAAGAGTTACAAAAACTTGTTATTTCTCAAACTTGGGAATTGGAAAAAAATGTCCCAACCATCCCAAATATTTGGAACACTTAGTGCCAAAAAAATTTCCCCTTCCCATTAGTCCATGTGGCGAAGCATGATTATTTGAGGTGGAAGGATGAGGTAGCTAGAAAAAGCCTCATAAGCAACTTTTGGGGTCATGTGGGTGACCAGGGGCTAAAATGGGAGGGGCGCATTTTTTTGTCCCAACCGTCTAAAAAAATTGACGTTTGGTGCACAAAATTGCACCCTCTCGATTAGGCCATTTGGCGTAATGCGCTTAGATTAAGGCAAGGGATAGAAATGAGAGCATGGGGTCTTAATTGGCTTAGTTAGGCTCAACGAAGGTCATATGAGGGGACCCAAAGGCTAAAATGAGGTTAGGCACAATTTTTTATCCCAACCGCCCAAAACGTTTTGGACGGTCAGCGCACAAAAGTGTGCCACCTTCTAATTGGTCCATTTATCCAACTTGAAAATTGACCGACTCTTATACCTTGGGGAGTAACTTGTTGGAGGTGTAACTTCAGCATCCAGATGCCATTTAATGTTCTTCCTTATATGATTTTGATAGGAAAATGGTTTTTAGAAGAATGGAATGGGTTACATCCTTTGATTCTTCCTACAATCCCCTAAAAATAGGCTTTTATCTCGGGATTTCTTGTTGGGAATGCAGAAACAATCATGGAAGGAAATGTTGATGCCTTAGGGTATGCATGGAAATGGGGGCCAAAAGGGGGTAAAAAAGGGACACCTTTTTCCTAAAATCAGTGAAACTTGAACTTCATCAAATAATTCGGCATGCCTATGCTCAAAATTTGACAAAGTGATAAGAATAAGTACCGTAGAGCTCATAATCTAGTTTCTAAACTACTAATGTATTTTTTTAAATGGTTGAGATTAAGAGGTTCAAATGTGGTGCACACACAAAGTATGTCTATTTTTGTGTAAAAAGATAAGAACCTATTGTGTGTGCACCCCCCCCCCCATTTTTTTAGTTCTATAAAAAATTTTTCAAATCCCTTTAATAGAAAGTTAGCTAAGACCATGTACAAGGTCCCACTAATTTTTCATAATTTTTGGATGAATATATAATTTTTATTAATTTTCAAAGTGCACATATCCCAAAAATGAAATATTTGTGTACACCCCCATAAATTTGAGAAAAAAAAGTTTTTTTATTTTTTTTTTAAGTGTGTGTAGAATGGAGTTTAGAAAAAACCACTTTTTTTTAATTTAGATGAAAAAATCGTAAATTGTGCACCAAAACGTATGCATAGGTTTTCGTAAGAAAACAAGGCACTAGTAAAAGAAATTATGGATGAAAGCCTTAAACTAATCAGATTTTAGAAATAATTATATCGTCATCAAGGTAAAACTGAGCTTGACATTGTAGTATAATTTATTTTTAATATTATGTTTTAATACACTTTTATTGGGGTGCACACGTGAAATTTTGATTTTTTTGTTAAACATGGTTCTAATCACGATTACACGGTCCAAACCTTTGGTTTGGAAATCCAAGGCAAAAATCAAAGCCTTTGGATTGGGTATTCCAAACCCAACAAGATGAAATCTGAGGCGTTTTATAACGTGCTTACGTTCCTATGTGTTATGTGGTATATGTGCTTGAGGCATGCTTCTATTTACAAAAATAAATGTTTAAGTATAAGAAATAATAAAATATATATAATCATAAAAGAAAAACTTGTAATAAAATATAAATAATAATAAAAGAAAAACTTATATTTATTTTAGTAAATATAAGATGTTAGGGTCACTCTGTACCTTATGGAACTAGTCTCACAACTCCATCATCACGATTTAGAAGATATTTTTTCATATTCTAATCTGTCAACTACATAGGTATTTTTTAGGATTTCAAGCATTCAACCTTCAAGCTTTTAGGGTTTAAATTATACAATCGATATTTATTTTGTGAAAGAATATAGGCATTGTTTAGGTTTTGGGGAATTTTGGATTGGTTATTGATATTTTTAGGAGTGTTTAGGAATATTTAGGAAAGGTTTTACTCATTCAAGGACAATCTTCTCAACAACGGGTTTTCTAGGTGCAGGGAACAAACACTCTAATGGTGAAATTTGACTTCTTCAGATGATTTTGGGAGCTCTCGTAAGGAGTTAGGAGGAAAAAAATAGGAAATGGAAAGATATGTGAATCCTATACATGTTGGTAACATCCATTTTTATCTAAGACTTGAAGGTTTCATGAATAATTTCAAGATAGTGTAGCTACCCCTTTCGGTTCCAAACAAAAATGGCCCTAAATTTGTAAGCACTAGAGATATGATCACCACATGGTGATAGGTTAATATTTTTAAACGTTGATAAGTACCTCTAGGAATGGGTACTATCATAAATAGACTATTGTTTACCATGGGTAAGGATCTCATGAGGATGGGGCCAAATTTTGTGAGTTGAAAACACCTTCCTAACACCCATGGTTGAGTCCTAAACCCTAAACCCTAAATATTAAACCCTAAACCATAAACCATAAACCTTAAAAACCCTAAACCCTAAACCTAAACCCTAAACCCTAAACCCTAAACCTTGAACCTCATCCCTAAAAACTAAACCATAAACCCTAAACCATCAACAATGAATCCTAAACCCTAAACCCTATCTTAAGTTCAATAAACGCTAAACCTTGAACACTAAACCCTAAATCCTAAATCCTAATCCCTAAACCCTAAACACTAAACACTAAACAATAAAAATAAACCCCAATCCTTGAACCTAAGCCCTAAACCTTAAATCCTAAACCCCAACTTTGAGGCCTAATCCTAAAACAACTCAACCCTAAGCCTTAAGCCCTAAACCTTAAACCCTAAAACTTGAACCCTAAACCTTGAACCAAGAACCTAAGCCCTAAACCCTAAACCCTTAACCCTTAACCATGAGCCCTAAACCGTAAACCTCGAACCTTAAACCGTAAACCCTAAACTTTGAACCGTGAACCCTAAACCATTGAAACCCTGAACCCTAAACCAACCCTAAACCCTAAACCATAAACCTAAACCCTAAACCATAAACCTAAACCCTAAACCCTAAACCCTAAACCCTAAACCCTAAACCCAGTTGTTAACCCTAAACCCTAAACCTTAAACATTCAACCCATAGCCCTAAGCCCTAAACCCTAAACCCTGAACCATGAGCCCTAAATGCTAAACCATAAACCCTAAACCCTCAACCTAATCCTAAACCCTAAACCCTAAATCCTAAATAATAAACCTGAACATTAAACCCTAAACCCTAATCCTCATCCCTAAACCTAAAAATAAACACTAAACAATAAACCATAAAACATCCTTGAACCCTAAGCCTAAACCTTAAACCATGAACCTTGAGGCCTAATCCCTAACACCTAAACCATCAACCCTAAAAAATCTAAACCCTAAACCTCTAACTCCTAAACCCTAAACCCTAAACCCTACACCCTAACCCTACACCTTAAACCATAATTCCTAAACTTTGTGCCTAAAACCCTAAACCTTGAACCTCGAACCTCGACCTAAACCCTATACACTCAACCCTAACCCTAATCCCTAATCCCTAAACCTTAAACCCTAAACCTTGAACCCTAAATTTGAGCCCTAAACCTTAAACCCTAAACCCTAAACCCTAAATTCTAAACCCTAAACCCTAAATTATAAACCTTGAACCCTAAAAATTGAGCCCTGATCCCTAAACCCTAAATTCTAAACCTTAAACCCTAAAAAATTGAGCCCGATCCTTAGACCCTAAACCTTAAACCTTGAGCCCGGAGCATTGATCCCCAAACCTTAAACCCTAAACTCCTAAACTAAACCCCAAACATCAAACCCTCAGCCATAAACCCTAAACCCTGATCCCTAAACCCTAAACTTTAAACCCTAAACCATAAGCCATAAACCCTTAGCCCTAACCCTAAACCTTAAAACCCTAAAATCTAAACCATAAACCATAAATTATAAACATCAAATCCTAAACCATGAGCCCTAAGCCACAACGTTAACCCTAAATCCTAAATCCTAAACTCTAAACCCTATAACATGAACCCTAAACACTAAACCCTAAACCCATAAACCCTAAACCCTAAACCCTAAACATTTATTCTTTTACCCCAAGCCCTAAACCCTAAACCCTAAACCATAAACCTAAACATTGAACCATAAATCCTAAGCCCTAAGCCCTAAACCTTAAGTGTTAACCCTAAGCACTAAACCCTAAACCTTGAACCATGAGCCCTAAATGTTAAACCCTAAACCCTAAATTGAGAATAACAAGTCTAGTGGTATTTTTGGGTCTAATGATTAGGATACCAAGAAAATTTGATCATTTTTAAGCTCTTTTGAATAATTCTTTTAGTTGCAAGTTGTTGGGAATGAATATTTCATTCGAAGAACAAAGCTTGATATGTCCAGTGCTTGTGTAAGCTGGAAATTTGAGAGGATTTATGAGGTTCAATTTTATTTTCCAAGATGCATTACTCCCATGTTTGAAAATGTTTCTCCAGATGCAACAACATTCTGATTCAGACACTCATGATTCTTAAATGTCCTAATCCTACCACAAACCCTAGTAGTCCTCAATCCTTGGATATAGGAGACACCATTACTGAGACAAACCAAGAACTTTCAAGGAAGAAGATGTTCTTGTGAATATGAACATGTATCAAAGTGAATCATGAATGTGAATATGAGCATGTGGTTATTTTTTCTAGCTTCCAATGGGTCATCCAGCTTGCATAATACCATACATGGAAATATGAGAAATGTGAAATTTATTTCAGAGTGTGAAGAAATTGACATTCAAGAGCACAAGTATATGTGGGGAGAAACATGTTTGGAAGAGATGTGTAATATGCATTGTAAGGCACAAGGTAGATGTCATATCCATTTAGTTACTTGTCCCACCCCTCATAAACAAGGTAGTTATACAAAAGACTCAATGATGGTTCTAGGAATGAGACTAGGAAATATGGTCCTAATATTGATATTCCAAAAGATGAACTCACTCATGAGACCTACTAGAAATATATGAGGTTTTCTGATCCTTGTAGTGTAGAAGATCAAGAGTAGTTTTCACTTTGTAATCACTACTATAGACTAGAGGGATTTTAAACAATCTCTAGGTTTCCTTGTGGTTGTCATGCCCTCCTAGTTAAGTCATCAATAAAACTAAAGTTTGTTTGATTCAAAATAAAGAGAGTTATTGAGAGTATGATAAAAGAAACAGAGTGAGAGTGAGATTGAGATTGTGAGAGAGAGAGAGAGAGAAAAACATGAGAGGGAGAGAGAGAGAGAGAGATAAATAGAAAGTGAAAGAATGATAAGGAGAGAGTGAGAGTGAGAGATAATGTGAGAGAGTGAGTGAGACAAAAAGAGAGAGAAGAGAGAGAGAGAGAGAGAGAGATACAACATTCAATAAGCCACATAAATTAATCATCTAAGCACCACAACACATTCTCTAAGTAAATAGTCTCTAACAATCTCTAACAATATAAAGAGTTGAATGGTTTCATGTTAGTCTGAGCATGGTGAAACAATATAAAGATTTGAAAGGAGAAAATGGAAGCAAAAATTCCAAATTTGTGCTTGATTTGGAATTAGGAACACTTAAATCTAGTGAGAGGAATAGAGTGGAAGTCTAAGAAAATGAGGTTTTACAAGAAAATGAGTCATTTTAACAGTTGATTGGGCTTGTGTACAAAATGTGAGAGTAGGATATGGGGTTGGAAGGGTAAGTTTTAGGTTGATTGTGTCATTTTTGCATATTTGAGCCTATAGAGCTTGTTGGAAAGACTTCTAAAAATAAGATACTAATGAGAATGATTGAAATTGGTTGTTATGAGTTGATGAATGCATGAAAATGTGTTGGAGCTCTACATCACCTCATGATGTTTCAAATCCTTCACATACCTCATGATGACCATTCCCTTGATTATTTGAATCGATAAAAACTTACATATGTGTTTTGATTTATTATGTGTTATAAGGAATTGCATGAGTCCATATATTTGAGCAATTGTTGCTACCTTTAGGAGTTGTGAGGCTTAAAATATATAGTTTTAACACATTTAACACTCCTACAAATGTCAATAACCAATCCAAAAGGCCCCAAAACCTAAACAATGACTATATTCTTTCACAAAATAGATATCGATTGTATAATTTAAACCCTAAAAGTCTTGAAGGTCTAATGCTAAAATCCTAAGAAAATACCTATGTACTGACCATATTAGAATCTGAAAAACTATCTTCTAAACCATGACAAATGGAGTGTGAGACTAGTTCCATAAGGTGTAGAGTGACCCTAACATCTTATATTTAGAATAAAATAAATTTAAAGTATATAAATTATTTCTTATACTTAAACATTTATTTTTGTAAATAGAAGCATGCCACAAGCACATATACCACATAACACATTAGAATGCGAGTGTGTTATAAAGTGCTCATGTTATGACATGGATTTACATAACCATAACGTGCTAGCTTTATAGCGTGTCTGAGCCATAACGCTAGCGTACTATGGCCAAAATGGCCCAAAAAATGAATTTTTTTCCGCTTTTGGCCCCCCATCTTGTGCATTTTACCCCTTGGGGAAAATGTGAAACCACCATCCTTTATAGCTCTGAATTACCTTTTCAATTTTTTTGTTTGGACTAAAACTCTTTATGGAGTTCCTGGAATCACTTCCCAAAGCTCATGTGTTGTTTTATGTGCCAAAATCCTTCACCCCTGAAAAACCGCTTTCGTTGAACTTGCTCCAAAACCTCTTAAACTTTCTAGAATATTCCAAAACCATATGCAAAATTTTCTTATCTCTCTAATAAACCTCCTTGATGATTTTTATTCTTTCAATCCACTCTGGGGGGTGTGCACCAGCCTTAGGAATACCAGAAAATAGCCTTTCTTAAGCTTCTCAAAGAGTCTGTCTTGAAGAATCTTGACTTGGAAGTTCTTGAATGAACTTAATACCCCTAAATCACATATATAAATGATGAAAAAACACATTGGACCACTTGGAAGGATAGGATAATATTGATACAGGGGTTAGGATGATCTGGAGGAGGGCTCGGGATGACCTTTAAGGAAACAAATCGTAGTAGGGTATACTTGTCATGCATTCAAGTGTGAATTTTTTCCTTAAAAAAATCATGACAACATATTACTAGTTTTAAATTTTTTAATGATTTCAACATGGGTATTATAATATATACAACTAACATACAATTTAGCCATTATTATTATCATTCATGCCATTAATTATAATCATATAATGTCAATGTCAATGCCATCCACTTCTTGGAATCTCAATATCATTCTCAAAACACTATATAGATGTGGTTTGTTAAAAGAGGTGTTATACATTCTCCTTACTAAACACAACCTCATATAATCTATAACACACACCTTTACATATTGTATACCTACATTTCCTAGGAGAGAGAAATGGATAGAGTGAGAGAGAGAGAGGAGGGGAGAGAGAGTATGAGAGAGGAGGGAAGAGAGAAGAGAGAGATGGGGGAAGAGAGAGAAAGAAATATGTTTAATAACATGGGTTCAATTTTTAAAATGAATGTTTTTTGTATAGATCTCTAAATAAAGATGTCTAACAACATGGTATAATTCTTGAGACAAGAGATTCATTTCTCCATTGATTAAAAAATTATTTAGTCTTGTCTATTTAATGTGTTCTTTAGGTTTGGCCATAACAATAAAACAATGTAGGGGGAATGTCAAACTAAGAAATAATGACAAAAGATTTGTTAAATTCACTAAAACGTAATACTCCTTGCACCTTTCAGCCTTAGCTTCATCAATCATAGAGGTCAAATTAAAAATATGATTATTGGTCTAGTGATTTTACAGCTTGTCACTTAGCCCTCAACTTGTAATGAGTTTATATTTCCATATAGATTTTATACATTAATAACATACAATAAACATGCAGTATACATTCAACACAAATACACAACACTTGGATAAATATGTCTCATTTTCATTGTAAAATTATTTCAATAATTTTCAAAATAAAAATTAACTATCTACATGTTTCTTTTCTATTACTACTGAAATAAACATTAAAACTATAATAATTACAATTAAGGACATAAAATAATTTACAATTATAACTAATTTATGAAATGTTTATATAAAACCATTCATAATGTATCCAAATACTTTCTATTGCAAGTATAATTAAGTACATTAATAACAAAAAAAAATTTATCTTCAAAATTACATGCTCTCACAAAGTCTTCTTTGACTCTAGCACTACATACCACATTATTTACTTTTAGGTCACATTTATTATATTTCCTCCACTTATTTATTTGATTTCCTCCATTTATTTTTATATTTAAACAATATTCATATTTATATATATAATATAAACACTTAAAGTGTATATTTAATTATTTTTCTCTTTGTTCAAATACATCAACTTATGATATGGGAAAGGGAAAAAATATTAATGTTATTTCTTGATAACCTATAAATGATAACGACAAAGAAGAAAACAAGGAAAAAATAACATCGAAAACTATTGCGACCGGTGACTATTAATTTTAATAATAACATAAAAATAAAGTAATGCATAATTACCCCACTTATTCAGTTTTATTATGCCTGCATAACAAATCCTTAACAAGGTATATTCTAATATGAATATTAAAATTAAAAACAAAATTCACTATATTATATCGTATTATTATTGGGAAGCATGCTTGATCTCTATAAATGCATGTTCAAATCACTTTGAAAGCTTGTTTGCATCCGTGTAGCCTTTTGTTGCAATCACTTGCATTCTCATGTTGTCCATGTAACTATATAACACGTCACAAGAATATTCAGAGAGGGAATAGTATTTTTACTAGAAGAAGTAGTTGGAAGTGACTTTCTTGAAAAAAGCGACACACCCTAGAATAGTAGGTATTTACCTTAGCTTTATTTCTAGATTATGATACTCATGACGTTCTTTTTGGACACATGTTCGGTTTGATGAGCACTTCACTCCTCATGATTCTAAATCTTCTTCCATCCCTCCTTCTTCTTCATCTCATCTTGAGGATCCTTTCTTTGAGGAGGTTGATGATGAGGTTATAGATGTTGTTGATGATCCTATTCCCACTGATGTTGTCACTATGCCTAAGTGGGCTCGTACTACAGTTTCTGAGGAAACACCTTTCATACAAGATCTTCCACCTGTTAGGCATCATCACGCACATTCTATAGGTTCTGGACTTTTGTGTCAGGTAGTTTCTGAGGATCCACAATATTTTTCAAAGGCTCATGGGATACATGAGTGGGATGATACGATGCAAGCTGAGTATTCTTAGATTTGATGAAGAATCATACTTGGGATTTGGTATCTCTTCCTAAAGGAGGAAATATGGTTAGGTGTAAGTGGGTATACTGAACCAAATACACAGTTGATAGCTCCATTGACAACTATAAGGCTTGTCTTGTTGCAAAGAGTTTTTCACAAGTTGAAGGTAATGATTACTCTGATACTTTTGCACCCAATGCCAAGATGGATTTTGTACGCCTTGTACTTGTTATTGCTGCATCACAGGGGTGGCCCGTATATCAGATGAACGTGAAGAGTTCCTTCTTACATGGAAATTTACATGAGGAAATATACATAGAGCAACCTGCTGGATTTGTTCAAGATTCTTCTCTTGTTTGTAGGCTCTGAAGGTCTCTCTACGGTCTCAAACAAGCCCCTTGGGATTGGTATGAGAAGATTGATTCTTTTCTTCTATCTATTGGTTTTGTTCATTGCCACTTACATCATATTGTGTATCTCCAACATGTTGGTGAGGATATTGTGATATTTGTCTTGTATGTTGATGATATGTTACTTACTAATAGCTCTTCTTCCCACATTCAAACTATTCAAAGGGCTCTTTCTACATAGTTTGACATGATAGATCTTGGGTTATTGCATTATTTCCTTATTTTGCAGATTTCTCGGAGCATTCTGGGATTCATTTGAGTCAGCAAAGAACACCCATGATCTTCTTTAGTGCTTTGATATGGCTGATTGCAAGCCAAGTCCATCTCCTTTTCGGTTTGGGTTTATTCTTACTTCCACATGTACCACTCCACTTTGTGATCCTACTTTTTATAAGCATTTGGTTGGAAGTATCATGTACTTGAATAATACTCACTCACGATATTGCATTTGCAAATAGGGCTTGTATCTCGGTTTGCACATTCTCCTCATAGTAGTCACCGACATGCTTTGCTAAAAGGATTTTGCATTATTTACACCGGCACTTCCCACTTTGGCCTCCACTACACTAGGGGTTATACTAAGTTGGTTGGACATATAGATTCGATTGGGCAATTTCCATTGATGGCAAGTGTTCCACTTCCGGCTATCTTTTTGAATTGGTTCTTCTCTAGTTGTTTAGGTGTGAAAAAATCAACATGCTATTGCACTTTCATCTTCAGAGGCAGAGTACAAGGTAATAGTTACAGCGAGTCAACAGAAATTCTTTGGATTCAATAGTTATTGATAGAGTTTGGATTCCCACAGGATTCACCGAATTTACTTTGGTGTGACAACCAAACTTCAATTCACATTTCTCAGAACCCAGTTAAGCACTAGCGGACCAAGCATATTGAGATACACATCCACTTCATTCGTCAGCACATTCAGGATGGGGTTCTTTTCTTAGAGTACATTCTGTCTCAGTAGCAGGTTACAGACATATTTATGAAGCCTTTTACATCACCTTGTTACCTTGAGTTGTGTGGAATGCTTAGGGTTTCAGAAATATTTCTTGGGGGCGTTCGTGAGAACATCTTCCTTCTTCTTCTTCCTCTTTCCTTATAAAATGATTCTTTCCTTATGAATGATTCTTTCCTTCTTTTGGTTCGAGATTTCTTCATGGATATATTGTACATGAGTACCTCATCAAGCCTAGTTTTCAGGACTCATACTGTGAACATGCCACTTCTATTTTGGCCCCTAGCTTCACTTAAGGGGGGGTGTTAGAGTAGGTATTTACCTTAGCTCATGTTCACCTAGGTACTTTACTTACCTTTATCGTATGTATCCTCACCCAATTATGTGTGTGGATATTTGTTTTTATTTATTTAGATATTAGGGGATATTATCTAATTGTTAGGTATAGTCATTTCCTTGATCTGTGGTATTGACTAGTTCTTTCCTTGATCTATGGTATTGTCTAGATCCTTGATGTCTAGTTCTTTCCTAAATCTATGGGCTTGACTAGTTCTTTGATGACTAGTTATTTCCTTGATTTATGGCTTGATTTACAACCTTGACTTTGGTTCTTAGATTGTTATTGCTTGCCTATATAAGAAAGGCCCATTCTCATTGTATTTCATTGAGTTCCATAATAATATATGATATTGTTTCTCAATTGTTTGCAAATGTTTTGATAAATTTATTTTGGTGAATTGATTTCATCTTATTGATTGTGGTTTTGATTAGCATCTGAAGTTCTTGGCTTGATACGATCAAGTTATCGTTCCTTTTACATGTCACAAGAATATTCAGAGAGGGAACATATTTATTCATTAATACGATGAAATTATAGATATATTTTAAAATCAACAACAATATAACACATTAAAGTACACCAAATTATATATATATGATCACACTATGCAAGTAGAATGGCTTAGCCACTTCGAGGGGGAAACCTCCAAACCATACAATAAAACTCAAGTTCTCAATATGATGATCATCTACCACGTACTAATTCCTCTATATATATATATATATATACTATGCTATGTAAATCACCAGATTTGACCTACTAAACATGTAAAAATATAATTAAATATGATATGAAATGTTGGGAGATAATGTTTACCACATGTTGGTTATGTATATCCCAATATATGACCAAGACTAAGGGCATAACATGCCCATCCCTTTCAAATAATTATTTTCCCCAATGTTGACATTTTCAAGAGGCTTCTTCAAATAAGCATAGTCATCAATGTTCATGATATAGATGTCGGTACATGAAATACTCCTCCCATGTTGCAGATTCATTTTCTTTATTCTTGCACTTGATTAGTTACTCAATAAATACTCTCTTCTACACCCTCTTAATGCGTATATGAAGAATTTCCTCTTGTTCCAAACTGATTTGGCCTTCTTTATCCAACTTAGGCAACTCTATCTGAGATGAAACATTCTATCTAATGGTAGATTCTCCAAGACGGAAAGGTGTTACATATGTGAAAGTGGAAAACTCTCTTTGAGACTAGAGAGCTTCAAATATTTAAAAAAATGAATCTTCTTACCATCCACTTGAACTTAATTTATATTATTTTTCCTATGGATGCAATCTTCAAACTAAAATATTAAAGCTTCCATCTTTGGAGCTACACTATTTTTTGTTTTCTATTTTTCATTTAACTTGATCATCTTCCTCTACTTCTACATCACCCATAACTTCTTTTCCTTATCATTTTTATTTTTCTTCTTCTTGCATAACTTCATTATTTCCGTTCTTCTTCTCTTTTTATTTTTTCACCTTGCAGAAGAAAACATGTTCCATTTCCTCCCAAGAACAATATGAAATCTCTTGATTCATTTAGAGACTCAACTCTATGTTGAACCAAAAAGACATAATGAAAACCAAGACCATTTCCATATAAATGAAAGATAATTCTTCTTAAAATCTACCCACCATTCCCTAGCATCAATCATTCCATTTCCATAGAAAGGTAAAGATCCCCATGATGCACAAAAATAGGGTTTCAAGAACAACTCCTTTAACCAAGATTTAATTGTCCAATTTTAAAATTATTTTGAACTTGATTCAGAAAATACAGAAAGAAACCCTAGCATATTTATTGCAAGATTTCCATAAATATAAGAAACTTAGAAAATTTCCAAAAATGCAGCGTTACGTACAAAATTATGAAAAACCTAAAACTGATATAACTTGTGTGAACCAAGACAATAAATACTAAAATTTGGAGAGGACCTTCCTTTACTTATTTTTCAACTTCGTATAAAAAATTGTACGAATATTCACTACTATTTTAGAGATATAGCCAAATCTTCACAATTAGGGTTTTGACCCAATTTTAGCCAAGATCGAAGCTTTGATACCACTTATAATGAAATTACTTAGATATATATGAATATCAACAATAATATAACACCAAAGAATACCAAAATATATAGATATGATCACAATATGCAGCTAGAATGACTTAGCCACATTGAGGGGGTAACCTCCAAACCATACAATAAGACTCAAGTGCTCAATCTAATGATCATCTACCAATTACTAACTATGCTATGTAAAGTACTAAGGCCAGCCTACTAAACATATGAAAGCATAAATAAATATGATATAACATTTTGGGAGATAATGTTAGCCACATGTTGGCTATATACATATCTCAATATACGATCAAGGACTAAGGGCATAACAATTAATGATATTATTCAAATCATTAAATAAAATCTTATTTGTTACTTATACACAATTATTCACTCAAGGATCACCAGACACCAAGAAGAAATAGATTTTAATTGTGTATCCAATGAAAGTTAATTGCTTTGTTGTGCCATTCACATTTTTCACAATAAAAGTAGTGTTGGCTATAATATTCTACATAGCTCTAACATAAACATGTGGGCCAAGTAGAAAAGAAATAATAATTATAATTATGTTTCTAAACCTCACATATATTTGTAAGTTGAATTGTTGATCCTTTTTTAAGATCAATAATAATATAACACCTTTGGGCCTTTGAATCATGTAATATAACCTATCAATTTGGTTGTTAGGAAGGTTCCCAATGACACTTTCTTCTCATATGCCATATCCTTTTCTCTTTGGGCATATTCTCTAGTTTTTTCATGGGTACCGTCAAGTGCAAAAATCCACACCTATTTCCTTGAAATGCTCCTAATTTGGATTTTGGCACCTCCTTCCGATTTTGTAATCTTTGGTTTTATCAAATAAATTATTAATCCATGTAACGATGTTTTTAAAAAAATTTAATTCACAACAAAACAATGTAACGCAAACAATGAAAAATAAAAATATAAAATGGGTGCATTAAAGCAAAAGGTGAGAAGGTGCTAATCAAATCATGTGGTGTACCACAACAAGGTGAACACCAGATTCTATAACTTGTGTATACCATCAAACCCAAACCGGTGGTCTTTACCGTGAGGAATATCCAATGGTTTATCAAGCTCAACTATGATATGAAAACATAGACTAAATTTACGAGTGTTGAGAATCTCTCCCATTGGACTCGCTTCTGAGTTGCTTCATTGCATTGCATGAATTAGCTAATCAATTCCACGAGTAGAATAAATAAATTTGATCAAACAAAGTGTCCTAAAAAGGTTGTTAAATGCATCACCTACCGTATTGATGTTGTGTTGGATTTTTACGTTAGAAAGGCATCCAACCAAGGCTTGGAATTTTACGGTCACCCTGCTCGTCAAAAAGGAAATTTCATGACGGTTTTGTGATATAGTTACCTTTCAATTTACGTTTTTAGTAAAATTTTAAATTGTCAAAAATCTTAATTGATATATATCATTTTTAAATAATTTTAGGATGATAAATATATTTATAAATTAAATTATAAACTCATTAAATGAGACGTGATAAATCCAATTTTTCTTGTGGGTATTGTAAAACATATATTCGGATGTTAAAATGAGAAGGAAGTTTACCAACTTAAAGATTTTCCTTCTCTAATTTTTTGGTATTTTATTATTGAGCGTGAACTCTTCTCGGATGAATAATCCTATAACAATAGGCTAGTAAAGAAGAAGAATAGTAAATTATGAGAGCAAAAACAATCGTGGTAGCAAGGCCTATAATCTATCCTGATTCCCAACTATGAAGCACTCAATGCCAATGATAAACCTCTTATCATTGTTGCCATTAACAAGAAACTGATGAATTGTAATTTTATATTTTTGAATAACAAAAAATATTGATTTCAAGGAGGGAATTTTTCAAAATATATCTAAAAACCCAAGCCATTTTTTACCACGACAAGTTTCGAAGGAAATACCCTTGATTTCAGTCAATCTTCGAAGCTGTTGAAAAGAAAGGACATATGCAATCTAAATCTGTGATTTGTCGATAAACATGTATGTCTGCAAGGCTTAAATAACCAATTCTTCCATGGTGGAAAAAATGATACTCGAAAAGATCTCAGGTATTTAGAAATATTGGTTCATGTTCTTGTTCAGAGATAAAAAAGTTGCCTTCAAGAGTAGATGATGAGATGAATATGTCACATAAATATCTTTATATATTTTGTAAAACCCAACTGAAATATCTTTGTCTACTCTACTGAAGGCCCAATTTTTCCTCTAGTTTTCAGTCCTTGCTTCCAAAAAAATGAAATTGTAATATGTAATAATTCTACGTTGTTCAAAATAATAATCATGTCCCTGTATTGATGTCTATATCTCAAGCTTCTTCTTGGATGTCTGTAACAAGATTCCTTAAATTTTCCTACAGCAATAAAAATTTGAATTGAAACTTGCATAAAAGTTAAATTGAAACTTGTAGATTGCAATTGGTAATGACAAAATGAAAATAAATACAGTCACAATATCATTGAAATTAGAAACTTATATGTTTTTAGAAAAAATCAAAGACAACGTGTGAACTCTGAGTTTAATAAATTCATTATTTACAAAAACTTATTTTAGTTTCTAAATTTAAATTGAGAATTATTAAAAATCATTATCAATATGATTTATAGAATATTTGTAAAATGAATAAAATCCAATCTGATTTCATATATATATAGTAATATACCTTATATATTATATTTGACTATTATGTAATTTTACGGTTTTAAATAATATAAACTTGCTGAAATACAATTTTATAAAAAAATTACTTGGCTAAATTGACGGGTTTTTTTAATTATATTGTAATTTACGGTTAAAATACCAAAAACGGTCTATAGACCATCAAATTCTAGGCTCAGCATCCAACAAAGTGAGACACCATTTCCGGTTTCTTCTCACCGCACTTGTATATTCCGACTCTGTGTATGTGGATGTATGTACAGATATTATCAATGCATTTGCACTCATTAAATCCACCAATTTTTAACAAACAAAATTTTATGAGCTTAGTTTGCATAGACTGACTGGTCAACATTGAATAGGTTGTTTACCACTTTGTGAGATTGATTTATCATTGATTGGTTGATCAGTCAACCTTACAAACTTATGTGATGTTTAAGCTGAACAACTTTGATAACCCATGTCTGGGAACTTCAATCAAATTATAACTGGCATGTCTTATCATGACATCTGACACGCAAGTAATGAATTTTATAACCCATTCCAGCTATAAATACTCCCTCCTCTGTACTGAATTTACCACAACAATCTCTGTGCTTGACCAGTTGTAGCATTGTTTTACAGACCACATTTTGCAACCACTGGATATACGTCGGTATGTTAATGCTGAAATTATATTGTCCAAGTATTTAATAGTTTACTGATTTTTGTTTATGCATTAGATTTTCTTCGATAATATGCAGAAACTATTGTGATGGTCTGATTCATGCTATTATTAGTAATACTTTTCGTATTATTTACTTGGACATAATTTTATCGTCTTCATGTCGTTGATACAATGTCTAATAAAACAGGGATCATCAACTACCAGTGGGGTTACATATAGATTATGTTATTGATTATTCTACTTGTTGGGTACATTTTCACTCTTGGTATTTTAATAATGAAGTTTAGGGTGTCTTAAAGATGATCAAGGGTTGCTCTTGTGATTGAAGTATGTACACGCAAAGGTTGTGGAACTTAGCATGACATCTACCAATTGTATTTTCTTGAAAATTTCTAAAACCTTCTCAACAAATCTATTTTGCACGTAGCTCCGCAATCATTGTTACCCATTAGAAAACATTTCTTTGAGGCATTTTCTCAAGCAATTTACGTGCCTTGTCTATGCTTCCACATTTTCCATACATGTCTACCAAGGCCATTGCATCTATAATATCCGACAATATTCCATACCTGCTTCAAAGCTCCCATTTTGGTACAAGCCGGAGGATGCTTTGAGTCAACTTCTTTCTTTCATTTTCAAGTCAGTGTGTTTTACTTGTTCATTTTAAGTTTTGTAATTTTGATTAATTGTCAAAATAAATAAATAAAAATAATAATAATTTTGTTTAGTTGTATGCTTACTAGTAATTATAAATCCCTTAAATGTTTTCTTCAAAATATGAACAACATAGGACAATCTATATAATTTAGTGTCCAATTGAATACACTTCTCAATAAAAATAAAAATTTAAATCGTAAATGCTTAAATACATTGTTTTGAAGTTTTGAAGTGGGTCTAATTGAACAACCTAAAGTAATTCTATTTAAGCTTGTATAAACCTTTATTGTGTAAGTTATGCTGCTCCCACACATTGCCATTGGAGTTAAAATCTTTTGTACAAATGTTTTGGAATGTTAAACGTCCACCAAGTTAGCTCTTAGCCTTTGGACTTTAAAGTCTATTAAGGTTTTTACACATGGACTCGCTTCATTCATTTTTTATGAATGTTATATTAGTAAATTGTCATATAAGTGTAGAAGTGTGAAGTTTTTAAATTTGTTTTGAAAATAAATAGTAGTTATATTTAATTGAATTTAATAGTCTTCACAACAATTATTTTTAAGGGCATATATTATTTGAAATATTTTTTGGTTTTTTAAAATAGGAATATTTTAATATTGAAAATATTTGTTAAATATAACATATTATTATTGAAGTAATTATCAAATATCATTAAAAAATATTTTATTTTTTCCCGATATTTATTTTCTTTTTTGAAACACTATGAGTTTACACTTATATTTGATTCAATATCAACCACTACCTCGAACATCTCATAATAATTACCGTGTTTCGATGGTTACCCGATAGCTAGTGTTGATGATATAAGAATGACGATGTCCCCTCTATTGAAGCAAAAATTATGACCATACAAGCGACACATTTGCAATGTACAATCAACATGCTCTTGTGCAAGATGTGCAATGTCTAGCATCATTTGTGACTATAAAATAAAACAACATTTCTAACAATGTCTCAACCACTCCTTCAAATACCCGTATAGTCAAGGAAAATGAACTCTTGATCATGTATGACCTCATGGATAAAGTAAAAAAACTATCTCCAACTACAAGGGATAAAAAAATTCCTACGAGAACTAGGTTATGACCAATACCACAACGGGAATGGAGAAACTTACATTGTAGTTTCATTTGAGAATTACCTTCAAAACATGTAATTCCCCATAATGGAGAACTCATGTAATCTTGCACTCTAAATTTTGTACACTCTTCGAGTTTTATGGCCCCATTGTACCACATGAATGCATTTCTCAATATACTATGTATCGTGTTGTACCCTTATGATGCTATTTATTTTAAATATTCAACAACAAATATCTTCAAATGTGTGCTTGTCTTGAATGTACAAACAACGAGCTTGTTAACATCCTACTTACAAGTCTTATATATTAAATATAAAGTTGAGTTTGATTGCTATTTTTTGTTTTCTCATTGTTACACATTTTCCTTCCATTACAATCATGCAAAAGGTTCATATCTCACTTGCCTTCTCACCATATATTACACCATTTACATTTGAATATAAACAATATATTCCAATTTTAGTCCTTTATTTTAAAAACTTGTTAAGTTTAAAATGTATTCTCTTCTATTAGATATGTTGACTGAATAATTCTATATCTTTCACTATTTAGAGGTACTTAAGAGATTTTCTAGTTAAGTAACACCTACCGTAGTTTTTGTACCCATTTGTCTGCATGAAGAAAATAATGTTCCTCAATAAAATAGTCATTTACTCCTACAAACACACAACATACCATATTTTTTACATATGTTCATCTTTATCTACATTGTGCTATATGCTCCTCCTTATCGACATTATGTTGTTTTTTAAAAAAAAAGTTAGTTTCACAAGTTGACTTTTCTCCACTATGTTATGCACACAAGAACTGTGAATACACACACATGTCACTCCTAAAAAAGTACTAATATCCTTTGTTCCCCCCCCCCGCCCCTCTTGTATAGAAACATAGGATATCAATCACATAATTCATCATCTAGCATTGTTCATTGACCAAAGTGATCCTCCCTACGTGGAATACACCTATGAAACCAACTCTAGTGATAAGGCACCATCAATTACACAATCCTCCACCTATAATGAGAACACATCAATAAACACAATAAAATAACTTAATCCTTGCACACGAAATTGGTCTATTGAAAGTAGAGTCATCAAAAAACAACAACACAACTAGTGCAGGACGAGTTTTCAACATTGATGTCATCAATACTGAGAGAACGGGCATGATTACTATAATTGTTTTTTGTCTAACAAAATAGGTATTTCAAAGCCAAATATAAATAGGGAAGCTATTGACAATTACATATGGCACAGTAAAGCATGCAAAAATAGAATACAACAATCGTTCCACCTCGCGGGTGGTCATCCCGAACCTAAGCTCCTCTTTCAAGCTTAATTCAAACTAAGATACAAGTGTTCCAATTTTTTATTTCCACTTCAAATGATTGCAGAGAACAAATATTTACCTTTAAATTCCTTGGTAGATATTATCGTGGTTTTTTTCTATATTATAACAACATCAACTATTAAGAAACAAGATGGAACCTACACCAAAAAAATGAAAAATACCCTGAAAGGATAGCTCAAGATATTGTATAGATGTAACCCTTTGAGGTGTGTACTATGATGAAGAAGGAAAACTTTTGGCTGATCTATGTGTGTCGTAATATTCATTGAAAATAATTCTCGCAATCAGAAGAGGTAGGGTAACAAAATACAAGGGCATAACTATAGGTACTAGCTCCAACACACAATTTTTCATCTTCCCCGCTATTGTTGAGTTTTAAGGACTATGAGCTTGGTTCGATTCAAGCAGTGTAGAACTGGAAACCCAATAAGTAATTGTTAAAAATATTGAGGAGACGGATATCGAAGGAAACAAATATTTTGTAGTTATGGGTGAATTAGAAAAATTATCCACTAAATAAACGATAATCTACTTCAACACATTATCTATTTGTTATCCTACATGCATTTTTGTTGTTAACAACAACCAATGTAAGAATAATTTCTCAAAATTTGGACTCCACCTGGCATTTTCAAAAAAGAAATCTAGATGTCATAGATTACGAGTATAAATATTCTTTGCACTTCATAATAAAGGATGCTACATGAACAGTTTGGTTGACTACTTTCGAATATGTTTCTACATCGATCATGGGCATCACGGCTCAACAACTACATCTTATAGATGGAAAGGACGATAAGCTCTGGCCCATCCTTAGATCGATTCACTTCAGTAAGTATAACTTCACACTCTTCATAAAAGTGGAGGCGTACAACAAGAAGGAACAAATCCAATGTACCATTCTCACTGAAAACATTAAGGTCACACTAAATAATATGTCTTCACCAAACACAATCATGATATGAAGCTAGATATGTTTTACAACATGCTACCTCCTCCACATTTGTATGTTCTCAAAGCACTTGCTTTGTAACTCTCAATTTTTTCCTTACTATGTAATACATCCATGTAATAAATG
Source organism: Taxus wallichiana var. yunnanensis (assembly GCA_018340775.1). Taxonomy (NCBI): domain Eukaryota; kingdom Viridiplantae; phylum Streptophyta; class Pinopsida; order Cupressales; family Taxaceae; genus Taxus; species Taxus wallichiana. Next base: position 411,860,173 of record CM031242.1, on the reverse strand, counting down.
TGTGACTTCTACGTGATAATTATAAAAACAATTTGCAAAGTTTTTTCGGAATGGAGAAAAGGAATGCGAGGACTGTGAATGGCGAAGGGGTCGAGGGCAGAAATAAGGAGCATTCGAGGCTCAAGAAGGGGAGCCGAAGGGCTTTAGCCTGGCCGGGAGGGATACGGGATGGGGGAGGAGATACGGGTTAAACTTATGGCGGTGCGGTGCCCTAACCCTAGGGCCTTTAAAACGGCTGCGACTTCGACTGGAGTAGGTGGGAAAGGCAGAGACAACTACAGTGCTCGTGGGGCGGTGCTTTGCTGGAAATGGTGGCTTGGTTCATCCCAATCGAACCACCTCTTTCAAGGATGCGTTGGGTAACAAAGGAGGCAGAAATCGGGGCAAACAAACAGGTTGGTATATATGCTTACCAAAGTTGATTTGGTAGAGGCCATACCAACTTTAACCATTGTGAGCCCAGAAGTAGAGGAATATTACAAAAATTTATCACGGGATGCAGTGATTGGTAGGTTTAATGGACTGTGGCCTTCCTCCTCCGCTCTGTATCAGTGGGTTTTCGAAAATTGGACAAATAAATGTGAAATCTCTCTTTGTTCCAAAGTTTTTTTGTTGTCCATTTTAGGGAATCTGAGATTATCAGCGTTGCTTGACAGAGGGTCCTTGGTTCTGGGGACATGCGGGTTTATTTTTAACTCCATGGTTTCCAAACTTCGATCCGAATACCCTATTCGATGGCCAAAACTCCGGTGTGGGTCAAAGCTACCTAACCTTCCTCTTGCATTTGTGGTATGCCCTAAAGACATTGAAAACGTTCTCGGGCAAGTTTATAAAAGAGGATTTGGAAAGAATGCACTCGGTCTCGTCATGCTCATTTGCCCCAATATGTGTCGAAATTGATTTGAGCAAAGGAATTCCTGATAGAATTAATCTTAAATTTGGGAACTTATAGCATACATGGTTTTAGACTATGAGAATATGGCATTTCAATGTAGATTATGTAGAAATATAGGCCATTTGCAAGATTCTTGTCCCTTCAATAAAAACCAGAAATCTATAAAAAGAATGGATCGACTTCTTCTAGTGGATGGGGTTCGGTAAACCCGGATTTGGTTTCTGCTTCGAATTTTAAAGACAATCCAAGTAATCCTAACTCGATGGGAAAGAAACTACAGGAAAGGATATCCCAGAGGAAGGAATTCAAGAAAACCTCTTGGTAGTAGGGGGTATGAAAAGGGGACATACCGCGGAAAGTTTGGAATCGGACCAGGTGTTTGAGGCAAAAAAAATGATGGCATTATAGAATCCCGGTGACCTTGCATACTGTTATTTCATCTGATCTGGGAAAGTGGCAAGAAGTAAAGAAGTGGAAAAACAAAAAGGGTCGTATGGGAAACATCGAGGATTATTTTCCATCGCAGTATGGGAAGTAATTTTGAGATCTTCCTTTTTTAGTTTGTTTAGTTATAGTTTATTCTTTTGTTAGTGGAAAGCAATTAGTAGTAGTTTTAACTATTAGCTCTAAGCCTTTTGTTTCTCGAGGATTTGGCCTCTGCTTTTGAATAGGGACGAGTCCCTTCAACCCACCTTAACAATAAAAATAAATTATAAAAACAATTTACAATCAAAATGAATTTGGACCCATCTTCCACAAAATGTTTTGTGTTATGTGAAGTTACATCACATTTACGAAATAACATTGTGTTGTAAACAAAAGTAAAAATTCTATTAGCTCTTAAAACCTATGTAAAATTAATCAAACATTATTCATGATATTTACTACTACCTCTAATTGTACATTTCAAATTTCGATATTAGTTATATTCATTCGGAACTAACAAAGTTATATATTTTCTACACTTGTTTCTTGAAATTTGATAGTCCTAATGTGATGCATATGTATTTATACTTTTTTTGTACTACCTAAATTTATATTCACTTTCCTTGGAGAAAAAATAGGAATGGAAAACCATGAAATAAATGCAAAGGATTGGCTTCATTACAGAAACAGAAAAAGAAATAAATGAACATAGTCAACGTACAAATACCACTAAATGTCAGGAAATGAACCTACTTTACGCGACATCCTAAACTCAACACGAGGTCCAATTACATTCACCTAAACCATCCCTCGATCCTTTTGTAGAGTGTTAGGAAATAATGAATAAAATATGTAGAACAATCCCACACAGAATTACAATAGTAGAAACTGATATGCAGAAAAATATCACAGATCTAAAATAAAAGTGCAGAAAATAAAAGAACACAAAACAAAGACAATATTTAACGCGGCTCACCCAATTTGGGCTATGTCCACCAAGAATCACTTGCTCATATTTTTATTATAAGACACCTCTTTCTCTCAATACAATACCCATATATGTTTGGAGCTATAATCAACAAACTCTCCTAAATTCACACTTGAACTCACACACATCTACAATGTACAATGCCCTACCATATGCACCAAAATCACACCAATAGGAAACTGCATAAGCAATTTTACAATACATGGGTACCAAAACCATGGGCCAAAACCGCCCCATAAACCTATGGGTTAAAATACCCCGGAAATAAAACTATGGAGAGTGTACAATACTTTTAGTGTACAATCTTCAACACTTCCACACATGAAAACATGCTCCACAACATAAAACAATATCCCACTTGGAAACCGGGTTTCCTCCGAGCAAGCTTCGAACCCTTCACTTTCGTCTATGAAGACCAACTAAATGTGAACTTAGCTTTAATTTCTCCTTGTGACCATCTTGGTCATCATGTCCGTAGGATTCTAATTGGTATGAATCTTCTTCACTTAAACTTCTCTTCCTCCAAATATGTCCTAATGAAATGGTACATTAACTATACATGCTTCGTCCCAGAGTGGAAAGCGAGTTCTTAGCTAGGTGTATAACACTCGATTAACACTATTGCATTCCCTTCCTCCTTATGCCCCAAATCCTCAAGCAATTTTTACAACTAAATCATTTCTTGGCTTGCCTCGGTGGTAGAAATATAATCAGTCTTTGTGGTATACAAAGCCACAAGCTTCAGTAGTCGTGAAATCAAACTCACTTGTTGTCCCACCTACAGTGAAAATATAACTTGTTGTGCTCCTCCCACTTCTACATCTCTAATCATGTCTTAATCTACCTAACCACGCAAAGTGGTGTCCAGTCCACTATAGCACAAAATTGTCCCCATGGTCCCTCTCAAGTACCGAAGGATTCAATTTACTACCTTACAATAATCTTTACCTAGATCACTCATAAATCTACTCATTGCTCCCATTGTATGGGAAATATCATGCCTAGTGCACACTATGGAATACATCAAACTTTTATGTCTTGAGGACGAAAGACAATGATGAGGCCCAATGAAGAATTAGAATAGAGAGAGAAAGAAGAGATGGAAAGAGAGGAGGGAAGGGATGAAGGGAAATCACTCCTTACAACGAACTGTTTGAATTCCTTGATGCAATCATGAACTTTGAGCGAAGATTTCTGACACTAGTGATCCTCTACACTGATGAAGATTGCTCCCTTGAATAACTTTGAATAATTTTCCCCATCCAATGATGACCACAAACTCTATGATGCACAGACATCCTAGACCACAGAATGAGTGTTCAGAAACACTATTATGAGATTTATCGATGCAAGCTTGGGATAAACACATACGATGCCCATGATTTATCGATGAACTCTTTGACTCATTGAAATTTTTCTGACCAACTCACTTTGAATCACCCGGCTCCTTGAGTGACGAAGATGAATTCACATGATGCGCCTTACGATGCCCTGTTTTGCCTCTGTATACCATTGCACTCAAGATGATGCTTCCAAGACCTTTGTGAAGTTCTCATTCCTCCATTTGACCCATGAAACCATCTCATTATCCGAAGGAGAGTCCAAAATTAGTAAGGTGAGTGAAAACAAAGCCATATGCAACTTTCCACTCCCAAAATGAAAACTTTCTATTTTTAGAATATGAGCCCATGCCCTACTATTTTGGGACATATCACATGTCTTGCTCTAGTTTCACCTTCTAAACCTTTTGCCATATTTCATCCTCCTCTATTCCTGAGATATTGCTATTTTTAGCAAAGTTGTTTTTTTGGGGACCTATTATTTTGGGAAGAAGTCATTTTCTATCTTACTTTCCATTTTACACCTTTTCTAATTGTCCCAGTGATCAAACTTGCAATTCGACGGACTTGTCATTTATAGCATGTGGGGAAGCATAGAATATGCTATTTTTAGTAAGTGTCAAAAACAGCTTTGGTTTGCGATGGGAACAAATTTTTGGATTCGAATCTTCATCATGAACTCGTGCTCCAATTTTCATCATGATTCACTCACCGGAAAGTTCAGAAATAAAAAACGAAAATTTACGCCTGGTAAGAGCTTCAGGGCACGAGCTACCATGGCAGCCATTAATGGAGTCACCAAGATTTTTTGAAGGTTTTCTTCCCCACCTCTGATTGATGAAAAATCAACTTCTTTGTGATGGTTTTTTTCTTTAGATGCTCCGTACAAATTTTTAGCTCTACCCGCTTATCGGATCAACGACAAACTGAGGAAAAGGAAGTTAGGGCACAAAATTTGATTTCGATGCCATTAATGGTCTGGGGAAACTTTGCATTTTATATTTTTTGCATCATGAAGGAATTTGGGAGAGGATGATTTTCCCAAAGTTTCATGAATATTCGACCACCGGTTTGCGAGTTATGAGTGATTCTTCATTTTTCCACATGAGAGTTTCGAAAAGCATATGATCATGGTTTTTTCTCATAACTCTTGGTTTTTATCTTTGTTGCAGCAAGGAATGATGGAAAGATGATGATGAAGATGTTTGAGGTGCTTTGGAATTTTTTTAGCAGCAGCAATGGAGGATTGGAGGGAGAATCCGGTAGTTGGAGAAAACTGTATGCGGCGTGAAGGAAACACTAGTGACAACCCGATAGTTAGTTTTTTTGTAATTTTTGGCTTTCCAAAGATTCATGGAGTTGGGAAAAAATTTTCACTTTTATAAAGGGATGAAAGGGACATCAATTTGCACATCGCGCTAGGTTGCGACACTTGGCGGTCATCCATGCACTATGAGGATAGGCTTTGGCAAGCTCTTAGGGCTGAATTGCGCGTGCAGAGGGTCCTATGAGTGATCAAGGGGCTAAAAAGGGTTGGGTGCATTTTACTGTCCCCTATGTCCCTTTTCTAAAGGGATGAAAGGGACATCAAAATGTGCTAGGCTCTTGGAGCTAACACATGTCCACTTCAAAATTTGGCTAAGTACGAGAGCTTACCTTGAGCCAACTTGTGACGATGATATCTTGAGCTCCCAGATGAGTTTCAAGGTGAAATAGTATATGAATTTGACTTCAAATGGCCTTATGAATCCAATGGTAGGGGTATCAACTCTTGATTCCTCCATTTGAGCCCTGAAAAATCATATTTTTGTTTTGGCTCCATGACTGAGCCTGAGAAAAACTGGATATATACATATTACACCTAAGTGTTGTGAAAAATATGATTCCGCCATCTTGTAGAGATCTGAATTAAATTTCTGAAGATGTCTTGTTTAGCTCCTAACTCCATCCATATTTCCTATAATTTCTTCGAATCTCGGGTGTTTTTAACACTACGAGTGCCTAGGCTCGAGAACCCATTTCCAATGAACTCCGCCCCAAAACTTCCAAATCTTCCTTGAATCTTCCAAAATCCTTTCCTTGATATTCTTAGACCTTTATTTCATCTCCATGTTTAATTTTTCTCCTTTGTTCCACTCTAGGGGGTTGCATTAGTCCAGGAAGGCCAAGTGGTAGCCCTTCCCAAAACTACTCAAATTGACATTCTTCACGAGCTCCTAAAATCACCTAGGGGAACTGACTTTGATTTCCTAAATCACCTAGGGGACTGAGTTGAAATCCACTAGAGGGTCATTGGACTGACTGGGTAAGACCGATGTTGGGGATGAATTGGTCTGGGGTGCTTTTGGAAGGTATGGCTTTGAAATTTTTCGACACTATGGTATTGTTGTCCTGCTTTCGGATGTATTTTTCCCCTTGCAAAAATACTGGAAAACACCTTGTTAATGTACTCTTTCTGAGATAAAGTAATCTTCCATTCCTTCCTATCCCTAGATATCCTCATACTAAGGATTTTTTTTGGCTTCCGCCAAATCCTTCATATCAAAGTAGTCACTTAGTTACTTCTTGAGTACTTTTATTTCCTGCATGTTTTTACATGCATGTCATCCACATACAGACATATGATAATATAACTATCATCCTGAAATTTATTTATATACACAATGGTCATAATGGTATCTAATATAACCTTGATCCATCACGAAGCTATCAAACTTCTTATAACATTGACGTGGAGCTTGTTTTAAGCTATACAAGCTCTTCTTCGCCTTTGCACACCATCTCCTCTTTACCTTTGACCTCATAGCCCCAGTGCATGTATACTTTTCTTAATGCTAAATCAAATGAAACAAGAACTACCACCTAAAATAGTTCTACAATTTAGCTAAAACAAAGCATAAACACCATCATGATAAGAATTAAACAAGGGTTAGATGCTATCATTCATCAATACAAACTTTGAAACTAACAATGCTAAATATCTAAACTCCTCTATTCTCTAACAACAAATAAATGAATGGACCTAAGTAAGCTCCATGGCTATCAAAATAGTTGTCCTTAATGTTCCAAGAACCTAGGAATGGGGGCTAATCAAAGTTGGGCTATAAGACCCTTTTTTTGACACCTCCCATATGACCCAAGCACTTTAAGAAAGAGGCTTAACTCTTCAAGATGATGAACTCTCAAAAGGGCAAGGTGCAAGCTCTTAGTCTCTTTGCTATATGCTTTGCATTTGCTCTCTTAGGAGTTTAGGTGTAAGTAAAAAGGTAGGAGGAGGGCTCTTTATATAGCCCAAAGGATAATGATTCAACACATTCTCATGAATGTGGGATAAAGGTAAAACATGATTAGGAATGGATAAGGTTGCTTTATTAAAGGTAACCTTACTTTAGAAGGGTTTAATACATGTTTAGCAAGTCATGGGAGTTGGGGTATTTTAATTAATCAAAGGTGATTAATTAATAGGTAGGTGTAAGCTTAGAAGCCAATTAGAAGAATATTAGTGCGATTTAGGCTATTAGAAAGGGATTAAATCAATTAAATATTGATTTAATAGTGAAATGAAGGGGAAGACTAATTAATTAATAATAATTAATTAATCTAGATAGAAGAGGTGATTTATTAATGGAAGGTCGTTAATTAGGGTATTTGTTGGATAGGAAACTTAATTAATTAGCTTAGTGTAATTAATTAATGATGATATGAGGGAAAATGAGTGCTTTTGATGATATGTCGTTGATTTGCGAAAGGGGATAATTAGCACAATTTAAGTATTTAAATTGATTGGGCATAATTATAGGTGTCTACAAATACCTATGGTTGTTGCATATATATATCCTCCTCCAAATCACCATGGAGAAATACAGTCTTTATATCTAGCTTCTCTAAGTGCAAGTATTCTACTGCAACTATTCCAAGAACAATTCTAATAGAATTCATTTTTACTATAGGAGAAAAATCTCATCAAAATCTATACCTTTTTTATGTGCAAACCCCTTGACCACCAACCATGCCTTGTATCTTTTCTTGCCTCCTTCTTCCTCTTTAACTCTATACACCCACTTTTTTGGCAATGCTCTTTTTCCTTCAGGTAGATTCACTAAATCCTAAGTTTGATTCTCCATGAGAGACTGATGCTCCTCATTCATGGATTACTTCCACTTCTTCTTGGCATCTACTTGCATTGCTTCATCAAATATCTCTCGATCTCCACCGTCGGTGAGTAATAAATAATAAAGAGAAGGAAAAAATATTCAGGTTGTCTTCTTACCCTAGAAGACCTCCTCAATATAGGATTTTGGGGTTCATGTTGAGTAGGTTTGTGAACTAATTCATGTGCCACTTTCCCATCCGTAATATACTCTACCACCGTATATTATTTCCGAATTCTTCCCTATTTTCCCATGCTTGTTTCTTATACATAACTTTATTATTAAATACCACATCCCTAATACTCCAACATTTATATCCAAAATCATCACCACAATAACCAATGAAAGTGCATTTTTCTAATTTATCCTCTTTCTTGGTCATATCATCCTTGTTAATATGAACAAACACCTCACATTCAAAGACTAAGAAATGAGTAATCAACTTTCTTACCAAATCAAGCCTCCTCATGTATGCCTCCATCCAAGGCACTTGAGGGTTCTTTGTTTATCAAGTACACACAGGTGCTCACCACTTCTACCCAAAAGGAAAGAGGAAGTCCTACATGTAACTTCATGTTCCTATCTCGTTCCATTATTGTCATGTTCATCCTTTCTGACACCCCATTCTATTGTGGAGTTCTTGGAACCATCTTTTTCCTGTAAATTCTATTCTTAGAATAATAATCATCAAACTCATTTCTATAATACTCCCCTCCATTATCTAACCTGAGACATTTTACTTTAAGACTTGTTTCATTCTCTACCAAGGCTTTCCATTTTACAAAAGTGTCAAATACATCAGATTTATTTCTAATACAATATATACCCAAATTTTCCTTGTTGCATCATCAATAAAAGTGATATAATAATTTTAACCCCCAAGATATGATACCTGAGTCGGCCCCCACACCTTAGAATGTACCTACTCCAACTTACTCCCTTTCTATGTAGGTCTAACCTTTAGAAACTTTACTCGTTTCAATTTCCCATATACATAATTCTCACATAAATCCAAACTTGTTTCTATAAATCTGGGAAAATTCCTCTTTATGATCTACTTGCCCTTATGGCTCATATGACCGAACCTATAGTGCCACAATGTTGTATCTGCGTCTGAAGCCACAAGATTATAAGAATTAGTGTTATAAGTGGTTAAATACAAAGTTCCAACCTTCTTACCTCTTGTCACCACAAGAGCACCCTTGGTAACCTTCCAAGAGTCCACTATAAATATCACAATAAATCCATCATTTTCAAATTCCTCGTTGATACTAATTTTTTTGTTAATGTAGGCACGTGTCTGACATCCTTCAATAGCCATGTATTCTCATTCTGCATCTTAACTTGAACACAACCTTTTCTAACTATGTTGCAAGGCTCATCATCACCAAGATACACATGCCCAAAATCCCCTTCAACATAATCAACAAAATAATGCCTATGTGGAGTAGCATGGAAAGAAGCCCCCGAATCTAAAACCCAAGATTCAACAATATTTTACAAAGAAAGAATCAAAGCATATTGGAAGACATTACCTGCTTTCCACATTCACCTCATTATTTTCTTCATGTTTTTTCTTCTTATCTTGAAGCTCCCAACGATCCTTATTTACATTCCCAACCTTTCCACAATGCCAACATGTCATCTTGATTTTGGATTTTGATCTTACCCGATCTTTCAATTTTCCACGGCTTCCTCTATTCTTTTATCTCCTCTCTAGTTTCCACTATCAAATCATTCCTGAAGTAGAAGATTCCCCTAAGCTTTTTCTTCACATTTACTCACTTATAATCACCCCTACAACATCCTCAAACTTCAACTTTGAGTTAACTTGACCAAGTTACTTACCGACATTACTAGGCTATTCCAACTCTCAAGTAAAGAGAACATAACTAATAAAGCCCTAACTTCTTCATCCAATTCTATTGTAACCAAAAGCTAGCATATTCACAACCATATTAAAAACATTTAAATTTTCTTTTATCAAACATTCTTAGACATCCTCATATTAAAAAACTTTTTCATTAAAAATATCTTGTTAGAGGCAGAGGGTTTTTCATATAACTTCCCTAATGCATCCATAAGTTATTTTGTATTCTTTTCCTTTGAAACATTAAATAATACCAAAGATGCAAGACATAGCCGGATTATCCCAAGTGTCTTCCTATCTAGCAAATCCCATTCCACATTTGTCATGCTCGAGGATTTGTTCCTTTTTCAGATATTAGAATATAAAGATCCTTCTGATAAAGGTAATCTTCCATCTGCATCTTCCAAAGACTAAAATTCTGCCCATTGAATTTATCAACCTTTGATCTTCCATCATCTACCATAGCTCCCACTCAAGCTAAAACTTTCCCTATGATTCAACACTTTAGCAAACCAAACTAGGCTCTGATACCAATTGTTAGGAAATAAGGGATAAAATATGCAGAAAAATCCCACACAAAATCACAATAGTAGAAACTAATATGCAGAAAATATCACATATCTGAAATAAAAGTGTAGAAAATAAAATAACACAACATAAAGACAATATTTAACATGGTTCACCCAATTTGGGCTACGTCCACTAAGAATCACTTGCTCAAATTTTATTACAAGCCACCTCTTTCTCTTAATAAAATACCCATATTTGTTTGGAGCTATGCTCAACAAACTCTCCTGAATTCACACTTGAACTCACACACATCTACAATGTACAATACCCTACCATATGCACTAAGAGCACACCAAAGAGGAAACTACATAAGCAGCTTTACAATACAAAGGTACCAAAACCATGGGCCAAAACTACCCCATAAACCTATGGGTCAAAATACCACCCATATGAGAAGAACACATCTCCTAAGGCTCAAAAAAATTAAGAAATTTGTGGAGAGTGTATAGTACTTTAGTAGTGTACAGAGTCTTGAACACTTCTAAATATGAAAACAGGCTTGACAACATAACATAAAGGCCCAAAATATATTGTGAGTAAGGAACAATCTGATCTACTTGACATAAATTTTATGCATATGCAATAACTTGGAATATAAACAAGAGTAATTACAAAAAGGATTGTTTGCTAAAGATGCATTACTGAAAAGGATTGTCATCACTTTTTGACATGGAATAAAATGGACCCATGAGTACAACCTACAACCTTATTTGTGCTTACTCAAATAGAGGAAATGTTCATAGAAAGAGTAAAACCCATATTACAAGTAGTGTATGCCAGAGGTGGGTAATACACATATAATGGCCACATAATATGCTTCCCACAAGATGTCACCTCCATTATCAGCCACCTACTATGCCAAGTTTAGAACCTTGAAATTTTGATCATCTGAAGACTAGGGTCTATAAAATAAAGCTTTCGAGTACTTCGTTAGAAGATCTCATGTTTTAGTGGCATTATAATTCATGATAGCTCATTACCCTTACTACAAATATGTTTTACTTGACTTGGATGCACTAAATTCGCTTGCAAAAGAAAATAGAGACACCTTTCTTTCCATTCACCATTTGACTTTAACTATTCCTTACATGGATGTCATTCTAGTTGAAGAGGATCCAATAATAGATAAATAACCAAGTACACATGAAATACAAGCACATAGAGAGGTAGAACAAATTACACTATTCCTAAAAGGATTACACCATACTCACCCCAAACTATTGATTACCCAATAATTGGTATGTCTCCCATCAATGAATACAACACCAAGGGTTTATTCTCAATGGATTTTCTGTCTATATTTCCAACATGGGTTTCATTATTCCATCAACCACACGTATAACAGCTTTCACATGCATGAATATGCATTGCATTTATTATGGTACAATGCTAATAGATTTGGAAACCACCCATGTTTTAAGTAATTCATTCTTAACATAATGATGCGCCACAAAATCTAGGAAACATCTACAAAAATTTTTTAAACATTTTTAACTTTCTAACAATGGTCTCTATGTTATGCCAAAAGCTAGCCACATTTCTTGAAAACCATCTCGCTCAAAAATGACAAGATTTGGTTGCAATATATAGGGTTACAAGATCATTTTGGTCTAAACACATACATGAACTCACAAATATGAAATTACTCGGTTGGGCTTCCCTACATTGGTCTTCACTTTAAGTGCAACAAACACTAAATGGCCAAACTTACATAAAGTGATGAAAGGCTCACCTCTAGTCATATCCATCAATGGCCAATGACGGAGAAATAAAAACTTGACTACACATCCACATAAAACATCTTCCTACATAGAAAAGATGTTCAAATTCTTAATCAAGAAGTTATCCAAGAAAATGCATTACAACAACTAATTGTATAGTTTGTGAACAACAACCTTTTCCTTTCCCTTCATACAATACATTTACATTTTTACCAATTACATGTTCTTTAAATGTAACACAAATATAACTACATGAATGGAAACACAAAGGATATTAACATATCCATGGATTCATATGGCTTCCAAATGCACCTAACATGTATATGTTAGAATAGGATGATCTTCTTCAAGTAAATGCAACGATGATGTACTTCAATCAAATTGCATGGAATCCAAGGGGACCAAAAATTAAAATCGTGTGTTACTCCACTCCATCCTTGATGAACCTTATTTTTAGACACAAATTAATTTCTTGGATCCAATAGTCAAAAATATTATGAACAACTAGTCAACCATATGCAATGACGTACCAGATGCAGTGAGGCCACATGCATTTGTAAGAAAGTTGGTAATCTCCAATACAAATATAATTCCCCTTGGACGTTAAAAGAGAATTAATCTTCAACCATGGATGACACAGGAAAAAATTCATACAAACCAGCACGTAATGATACACGGGTAAACATACCTAACTCGGACGTGTTCATGACGTGGCGAGAAAACGTTGATTTCAACCTATTGTGCTTCGACATGTAGTTTTACATTACATAGAATAATATGCATCAAAGGAAAAATAAAATGAGAGAACTACAGACACATGCTGACAAGATTATTAAAATCTAAATCCCAAAAAAAATACAACCTACAATAAGTTCCTCTCTGAAACTGTAGTTAATCGTGACATCAGTGATCAAGAGACATGCCACATGCTTCGGATACTCCCTCTCTCATTGTGCAGTCGCACATTTATTTCCCTCACTGTTGGTAAACATGTTTTCAAGCATGTCCTCTTGGAAACATACTAGATCCCTTCCTTCATCGATTCCTACATAGAGTGTCCTATGCATCTTAGAGACCTTGTCCCCCTCTTCGAGGTTGTATAGACATGTACATTTAATAATCAAAGGAGAAACACACTGGAAAAGGAACAACGTTCTGATAATTCGCATATTTCCCATTTACTATGATGTTCTTGAAACTAATGACCATTCCTTCGAAGACTTTTGTTGGTTAGAACTTATATTTTACAAGCCATATAGACACATATAACAATACATAGATGTTACCTTAGATCAGATAGTTACACTAAAATAACATAACAACCTCTACATGTATAGAGGATCACCATTGGGGACACAAGTGGTTCTAGAACAAACACCAACAACAGTAACTCAATCTAGATTTCCCACTAGACATGGAATTGCATGAATGGATAATCATGTGATAAAATGTCTAATAAAGCAAGGGATCATCAATTACATTAATGATTTATTTCCTGCAATACCATTGGGGTTCATTCTATGTTAATGATTTATTTCCCGTAGGTTACATATAGATTATGTTATCGATTCTTTTACTTGTTGGTTACATTGATTATTCTACTTGTTGGGTACATTTTCACTCTTTAGGTATTGGAGGTTTAATTGGCATCTTAATAATAAAGTTGAGGGTGTCTTAAAGATATCAAAGATGGGAAATAAGGTCAACCATGCACACATAATGATCAAGGGTTTCTCATGTGTTTGAAGTATGTACAATCAAAGGTTGTGGATCTTGGTTTGACATCTGCCAATTGCATTTTCTTATAAGTTTCTAAAACCTTCTTAACGAATCCATTTTGTGTAGATCCTACAATCATTGTTGTCCATTAGAAAACATCTCTTTGAGGCATTTTGACAATCAGCCTTACATGCCTTGTCTATGCTTCCATATTTTCCGTGCATGTCTACCAAGGCCATTGCTCTATAACATCTAACAATATTCCTCTATATTTTGATTGATGTCTATACCTTATTCCAAAGCTCCCATTTTGGCACATGTTGGGAGGATGCTTGAGCCAACTCCTTTCTTTCATTTTCCAAATGTGTGTTTTAATGTTCATTTTATGTTTTACAATTTTGATTGATTGTCAAAATAAATAAATAAAAATAAAAATTGGTCATAAACATTAAATACATTGTTTGTGTTAGGTGAAAATGATTTTGTGTGAAATTTTGAAGTGGGTCTAATTCAACAACCTAAAGTAATTATATTTAAGCTTGTATAAACCTTTATTGGCTTTGGAGTTTAAATATTTGTACAAATTCTTTGGAATGTTAAACATCGACCAAGTTAGCTCTTAGCCTTTGGACTTTAAAGTTTATTAAGGTATTTGCACATTTCAATAAATGCTATATTAGTAAATTTTCATGTAAGTGTACAAGGGTGAATTTATTAAATTTGTTTTGAAAATAAATTGTAGTTATATTATACTGCCAAAGGTTGTTTTATAGCTTTCATTTTGTAAATACTTTGAGTCACACAAACCAATAAAATCTCTCCTATTGTGATTTGTTTTTAAAAGTTAATGTTTATGAAAAATAAATATTTAATTCATTTTTGAAACAAATTATTTCTTTATTTTCATTGGTCAAAATAATTTTCTACTCATATTTTAAATTTTATAATTAAATTAAATGGTTATTTTTCTCTCCAACCAATGTGAAGGACACATCTAAACAATATTGTTTTATCTATAGTTTAAACATAACAAAAATTTCGACATGTCATAAATAGTCATTGCCATTTTCTCGTATACAACTCGACACATACTTATACAAATTAATCATTCAATAAATAAAATTGTGCAAGCTTGAGCTTTCCTTCACTTTTTATTAATAGAATTCCCTACCAATTTCACTTCAATTCCAGTTTGGAGGCAGTTGGATTTGGCCCTAAATCTACTTATTTTATTTTTGAATTGTTTCCTTTGTTAGGGGTGGCACGGTATGAAATGGAAACCACTATAGATTTTCAGTTGCAAGAAAGGGAGGCCTCAAGACTTTCAGTTGCATTCATAAGGGTTTGATATAAAAACAAAATGCAAGAGTAGAATGAGTGTATCAGACCTATCATGTTGCACGTAGAATGAGTGGATTATGCATATTTGATGTTAAAGTTACAACTTATGAACAACACATTATTTTAGGTATCCTGATCTGAAATCTTCTTCCCTTTACACCCACTAATTTGGCAACTTTTTCAGATCTAAACACAGCTAGGTTTGGTTCTTTATCACACTTTGAAAGATTTACGGTGCTAAGTAAGTGTAACTCTCAACCCCAAGGTTCTTCAAGGTACGTTTATGCCTCTTCTCTTGTCTTTTTTTGTCTATTATTGCTTTCTTTTTAACTTTTCATTTTTGTGGATCTCTTCCCATCTTCAATGGATATCAAATATGTTGTATTTCTACCCGAAACTAACAATTTTAATAGCATTCCTTCATATTTTTGTGGGATTGACCATTTCGGTATCCCTCTCTTTGGAATGATGAATTATCTCTCCTTTCCATATAGAAAGGCATAACTATCAAGATTTAAGAATACTTGAAGACTCTACGACCACGAGGTTTAAACCAAAGTCTTTGTTACATTCTAATGCTCTTAATTTGTTGAAATAGATAATTTCTTCCAAACATATTTTTTATTATTAGGAAAAGAAAAAGGCGACTTGTTTTTCCATGCATATATTATTTTTAAATAGATGTCCCTATTTTTAGGATAAAAGCAAATAAAACAAATAGCTTTGTTTGCATGAACAAAAGCATGCACATTGCACTATTTTTAGCTGATAGTTCTATTATTAAGATTGCTCTATTTTTAGAGTTGTGTGTTCTATTGTTAGATGAAAGCCATCTATATATTGGAGGCAATTGTAATTGTTTTCACATACACAATTGTATTGAGTCAAGCTTTTATAAAAAAGAATATACACATACAAAGATTGTATTGAGCCAAATATCCTATAAAGAAGAAGATACACACACACTTGTGTTGAGCGGAAGCTATGTTAAAAAATAAGATACACATACAGAGAGATTGTATTGAGTTGAAGCTCGATAAAGAACAAGATACACACACACAAATTGGATTGAGTTGAAGCTCGACGGGAAGAAGATATATATGCACAAAAGTGCTGATTTGAGTTTGGAATACTTTGTTTATTTGCAATATTCTTTATTTTATTTATGTTGTTTGATATTTTATTTTCCTAATTTCTACACTTTGGTATCGTGAGCATGGTTTTTCAAAGAGTTTCTAATTGACAACAAGTTATATCTTCTATATCCAGCTACAGATACCGCATGATTTACGTAAAATAATTATGACTATTGGTCATTAACCATGAAGGTGTTATTCATATCCCGGATGTGTGGGAAATTATATACAATGGGTACTCGGAGCCCATAGATGCAACAACAATGTATAACAAACTCTCGTATACACAGAGAAAGACACTTTGAAATAATTAAGAAAGAAACACGATTTTGTTTTCTATATTCATCAAGCCATGGATGATAAGATAATCACCATAGAGAAGAATCGAACATGGGAATTGGTAGATATTCCATAATGAAAGGATGTGACAGAGTGGTTTCATGGGCATCAAAAGAAAATCCCATAGTCATACTATCTTTAGCAAAAGCAGAGTATATAGCGAAACAAGATCAACATGTCAAGAAGATTGGATGAGAAGAGTGTTCAAAGATATGAGGCAGAATCAAAGAGGATGCTACGCAAATTTTTGTAACTCATCAATAACATTGTCCAAAATCATGTTTTTGACAAGAGGATAAATAATATAGATACGAGGTATCACTTCATCGGGAGTTGGTTAACAACATGGAAATTTTTCTTGAATTTTGTAGATCTGAAGATCATTTTGGTGATACTTTTACGAAGGCTTTGGGAATTGAAGTTTTTGAGAATTTTTTTGGGAGTTTGTGATCAAGAATATGTCACATCTAGAAGTGCACACTCAACTCTAGAATAATAAAAATTTGAAGCTAAAAATTAAGGGGGACTGTTGGAAATAGATAATTTCTCCCCACATGCTTTTGCTATTATTAGGAAAAATAAAAAGTAACTTTATTTTCCATGCATAGGTTATTTTTAAATAGATGTCCATATTTGTAGGAAAAACAAAATAAAACAAATCACTTTGTTTACATGAACAAAATCATGCACTATTTTTAGCCAATGGTTCTATTCTTAAGATTGCTCTATTATTAGAGTTGTGTGTTCTATTATTAGATGAAATCCATCTATATATTGGAGGGAATTGTAAGTGTTTTCACATACACATATTGCATTTATCCGAACCTCTGATAAATAAGAAGATACACATACAAAGATTGTATTGAGTCAAGCTCTAATAAAGAAGAAGATACAGACACACTTATATTGAGCCAAATCTCCGATAAAGAAGAAGATAAACATAAACAAATTGTATTGATACGAAGCTCTACGATAAAGAAAAAGATACACACACAGATTGTATTGAGATGAAACTTGAACAGGGAAGAAGATATATATGCACAGAAGTGTTGATTTGAGTTCTAAATACTTTGTTTATTTGTAATATTCTTTATTTTATTTTTGTTGCTCGTTGGTTTTTTAGATAAGGTAATAAGAATTGGGTTTTAAGGGACCAAAAACCTTGAAACATAACCAAAGATTATAATGCATGAAGGCCAAAAATGATACCAAAATCACAAGGTCAAATAGTCTTGACCAACAATGTCATCAAAACAGAGCAAGAACTAATCCGGTCCTAGTAACGACAATGTTTTTTTAACAAAATTACATATAGACCTCCATAGAAACAAGATAAACAAAACAAGGTAAAAATACCACAGAGAAAATTGCAGCAAAAGGGAAACCATCACCTCATCTTGTTCAAAGAATCTTTGCTTCTCGTTCTCATGTTCGGGCCCACTCCCATATCATCTTTCCACTTGATGATGAATATTTTTGGTATTTTCTTGATATTATTTTCCTCCATTTCTATGATCTCTTCATCATCTGATACAATCATCTCGAGCTTCATCTTACCCTTTCCTTTCTTAGTATCCACTTTAGAATTTTTTTCCTATAGGGTTGAAATCCTTTTCTCTTGCATGATTATCTCCACATTTAACCCACCTATTCTCTTATTTTGAACCTTGATTTTCCTATGACATTCCCTAACTTCTTGCACAAGGTTTTTGTTTACCAATATAATGGTATTCGTAGTAGATTCCACCCTAAGGATACTATATTTCCAGTCCATAGTGTCTCTATTTCTATCCTTTATAACAACACTCTCCCCCACTTTTAGCACCTTGTTTCATATTACATAGAATATCTTCAATACCATCTGGTCCATCATGTTGCCCACTTTGTTTCCTTCATTTCATGTGGGTCTTTAGGGTTTCAAAGATTATAATCAACCTCCATATTGTCAAAATTTTGAGGGGGAATTAGGCCTTACCATTCTTAAACAATAGTATTATCAGTCCATGATGAAGAAGAGTATCCATTTTTTCATTTTGGTAGTCATAGATAGAGGAGGTTAGGGATCTGAGAAGAAAAAATGGGAAATTCATTATTTGATTTCTTCCTAAATTTACCCTCTAAAGTAAGATACATCATAACCACAAGACATACATCAAGCCATCGATCAAGTAGGCAAGTTCTCATTATCCCATCATCATGCACTAGGATTCTTTCTTCAGGACCAAAGATGGATATTTCATGTTTTCTCCTAGATTTGTCCTTAAAATTTTTAAAACCTCTAATAGACATAATTGTGGTTTGGAAATGGTCTCCTTATTGAAAAAAATCTCAATTCCCCTCATTTTGACAGATATGTCATCCCAAGATTTGCCAAATCCAATTGTAAGTTGTAGATCATTGCCTTGAATTTTTTTGATGGAATTGGACAAACCACTCCATCGCAGAGCCTCCATAGTGTGGCATCCCTCTTCAATGAAAGTGAGTCATGGGATCATTGCCTACTCTATCTCCACTCATGTTTCACCCAATAAACCACACATTCTTGATCTTTAGAGAATGCAAAAAAACCAAAGAAAAAAGAATTAACCCCGGCTTGAAGTAAATCCCTTTCTAAATAATTATTCGTGTTCACATGTATCAATTCCTTCGTATGCCGAGGTCATGATTCCTTATCAAAAAAATTCTTGTCTTCATTAATCAATTTTTTTATATTATTCCACACTATGTCATTTCCCTACCAACTCACCTTTTTCGGCAAGTCATTTCCATAATTGGCTAAACCATATGTTATTTTGTTCCGTTTTCTATACATATATTTCATCTCCACCCTTCGAATGAATTTATTAGATGCTTAGCCTCAGTAATGATATTATTGATCTTCCATCATATACCCACTTTATGCCTAAGTGCATTGATCACACATAAGGAGTCTCCTTCGATTATTAGGTCCTTTATATTCATGGTGAAACTTAACTCAAACCCCAAAGCATAGCCATAGCCTTCACCTAGTTATTAGAATGGTTACCCACTAGTTCAAGATACAAAAGAAGACACTCACCCATATGATCCCATATTATACCTCCCCCAACTTGCCTCTCCCCGATCTTGGTCGACCCATAAAAATTAAGTTTGAACTATCCCGTAGGTGGAATTTTCCATTTAAACTTTTTTTCCCTCCTCCCTATCATTTATTTTAACCCAATTTGTGGTGCTAAAATTCAAGTTATTTAAAATAGCAGCTTTCTAAATATGTAGGATATTTAGTAGACTTAATTTTGATGGTTTGCATGTTTTCTTTAAGATTTTGATTGATTTTCCTCACCACCTTCTTGAAGCTAGAGCCCTGATTTCAAAGATATTATTATTTCTTTCGATCTAGATTCCCCATAGAGTATGTGGTAGAGAAAATTTCCATAGTTCCTTGACAATATCATGATGAAAAATGGATATCCACTATTCTAGGAGGTTAGAAACATCCCCTGGAAGAATCATCTGCATTTTAAACATTTCAAGAATAGTTGAAAAGACTTGAAAAGCATATGGGCATTCCAAAAAGAGATGATTGGTTGTTTCTTCTTGATTCTTGCATAGATCGCACTTGTTATGATTATCATGCCTTTTTCCTTAACTTATCCACGATAGAATTTTCTTTTGAACAACTTCCCAAAAGAATTTGATTTTGGGTATAAGATTTTTGTTCCATATTTTCTTCCAATACTCACTAGCTACAATTTGTTCAAAATTTAACAAATATCCATATTTAACTTCATAATTCCCAGAATCCATATTTCTCCAAATCAATTCATCTTGGCATTGTTTGTGTGGTATATGGTAGAACTTTAGTTCATTATTGAGGGCTTCAAAGGGAAGATGAGAACCTGTGTAGTTCAGTGGAGGGATAATTTGTTTCCAATTCCTCTCTTTCATCCAATGAATCACACCCCTCTCTCCAAACTCCTTTTTGTAAAAATGGATGTGATTCCTCCGTGGTTCTTCACATTTTAAGGGTTTATTCCTGATCCAAGGGTCCTCCTGCATTTAATACACATACCATTCCCCAAATTCCACTTGATGCCTTTGATCAACATCTCCTTGGTTTGGCCAAGATTATTCCAAAATATAGACCCTTAGGAAGTTCCCAATCTATGAAGAAACCTAAAGTGCCGCAAATATTTTGCTTTTAAAATGTCAACCCAAATCCCTTATTCTTTATGAATTCTCCACCCCATTTTAGCTATGAGTGCCCAATTCATCATCTCGCAGGTTTTTTAGCCTAATACCTTCTCTATATTTAGGTATTGTAACCTTCTGCTAGGCTATCAAATGTATCCTAGACTTGACCTCCATCCTAGACCATAAAAACCTTATTTGAATACTCTTAATGGATTTTCTAATTTTAGTAGGAATAATAAAAATAGACATAGTATAAGTGGCCACTCCTTGCAAGTGAGATTTAAAGCAGTTTGAATTTTTCTAGCTTGCATCAATAATGAACATTTCCAAGATGCTAATTTTTGTGGAATCTTTCAATAATTTTATTCCAACTTGTGTCATCCATCTTACAACCACACAAGGGAATTCTCGTAGCTTTTTGAAGAGTATTTATGTTACATTCAAGGATGTTGGATAATCTATTCATTGTTGATCATTAACATTGATGAAGTAACAAGAAATCTTTTGAAAGTTCACTTTTGACTTGAAATTTCTTCATACTTCATGTTAGTGTAGGATTTATTTTCCTCACTTTATTTGTATTATCCTACTCGGGATATTCCACCTCACTTGGAGTTTCCCTACACTTATGGGATATGCTTGCTTAGGTGTACACTTGACTACACTATTCTAGGTGTTGGTTACCACTTGACTACACTATTCTAGGTGTGAGTCACCACTTGACTACACCATTCTAGTTGTTAGTTACCACTATTCTAGGTAGAGATTTCCTTGATTCTAGGAGGAGGTTACACATTCACCTCCTATATGTACATATCTTGCATTATTCTATTTGATCGTATTGAGTTGGAGCTATTTCTGTGTTATTGCAATTATCTCTCTTACATTTTCATATTTTTGCAGTCTTGTATGCTTGCATTATTTTGTCTTGGAACAATTCACGTCTCGCATCATTCACCTATGCAATATTCAAACTAGTAGATCTAGAGCACTTCTCTAATATGGTATCAGAGCCGAGCTAGTATTGAGATTGTCTAGTTATTATTCTACAAATTTATTTTCATTTGAGATCATTATTTGCAAGTATTTGGGTGTTATTTGGTGTTGGTTTTGCTTGGTTTTTGGGTATATAGCCTATTTTCAGGATTATGATATTTACAGGCCCACATAGTGCACATATAGTTTTGGAGATTACCTTTTTGTAGGCCCTAAATCATTATTACAGGATCCCTAGAAGATTTATCCAGATCTAGGCATTTTTTATACCCGTGAAGGGCATTTTCACCTATGTTAGTGCTTTGCATGCTATTCAGACTTGCAAAGGGTGTGTTTCTAATCAAGAGGCATTTCATACATGTAACCAAGCTTCTAAAATCCCATACACACATTGCAGCTTTAGATTCGTGCACTTTTTTTTAGTCTCGTGGAATTTGTATTTTCTACACTCATATTTGTAGCAATTTCAGGGCAGCAGTGAAGATATCCTTGATCCGACGTGTTCACAACCTCTATACTTAAAAAATCGTTGAGGTTATTGGTAATGACAACCTTCGGTTGTGTAGGGTGACTAATGTTAACCTTCCTATAACCCACCTCCTTCTTAGTCTTAGGTTCATCAAACCCTCCTTCTTTTGCTAAAATTATATTTTAGTAAAAAAGTGCATTTCAAGTTTAGTGCAAATTCATTTAAATAGGGATTATTTATAGGAAATAGTTATTGTAAAAATTTTGATTGGTAGCTCAATATCGAGTGCCATTTTTTGCAAAAGTTAAATATTTTTCATTTCCCAAAGCACTTTGGACCTATTTATTTTTGTAAAACGCACTAAGTTATAAAGTGCCAATATTGTGGGGGAGGGGGCTTCTTGATATAGTTTCCGAGGGGTGTACAGGGTGTTTCCTCTCTTCTTTCTTTCCACACATTTCTTTATTTTCTGCAACAACTACCACAACCTTTCTTTCTACAATAATGGATCTAAGTTCAATTAACCCACTTACACCTTTTAACTACCATGAATGGAAATCAAAAATCTCCATTGGACTAAGGAGTAAAGGGTTGTACCGTATCACAATGGGGTTAGAACCAGAGCCTAGTATAAATGCAAAAAAAGTTAAGTGGTATAATAAGTGTGATGAAAATTTTGGTATTTTGTGTCTTTCAGTGTCTCCTAAACTCCTTTTTCACATAGAGTCAACCAAATCTCCCAACAAGGTGTGGAAAACCTTAGAAAAATTATTTGGAAAAGTTGACACTATGAGGGGTCATGAGCTAGAAATAGAACTTATTAGCTTAATTCCTAGAAAATTTGACACCTTGGAAGATTTCTTTACTAAGCTCAAGTCCTTACGATTGCAGTTAAAAGAATGTGGAATAGAAAAGAAGGATGAATAACTTGTTCTTTCAATGCTTTCCAAACTAGGTCCTGACTACTTTGTCTTTGTTTCTACATTTTATGCTACCAAGAGGGCTCTTAGAGCCACATGGTCTATGTCATCCTTAGATGACTTCATTTTTGATTTGACTAAGGAGCAAGACAAGTTAATTCAAATGGGTACCTTTAAGTCATCCAAACCTTAAGCCCTCATTGTCGGGAATGGGAAACAAAATCTTATAAAGCAACCAAGAGAAGAAGAAAAAGAGTAAGGATCCAAAAAGAAGAAAGAACAGAAATCCACTACCTCTTCCAAGTCTACCACTGAAACCTCTAGTTCAAATGGGAAGCCTAAAAGGAAAAGGTTAAGTGTGCTTATTGCAAGAAACTTGGGCATGATGAACACAAATGTATGAAGAAGCAGATTGATCACCTCATTCATCTCCTTGAGAATAACAACATAGGGGTCCCTGAATCTATCAAACAGTCTTCATCAACCCAAGAATATACTAAGGCAAAGGAAAAAGATAAAGAGAAACATAAGGGAAAAGCACTAGTTGTAGTTACATCCTCATCTACTCCTTCGTGGGTTATCGACTCTAGTGCTTCACACCACATGCATTCATCACAAGTTGAGTTTTCTTCCTTAGATCCCTGTAGCATGTCCTCCCTCACTTTGGGTGAAGATTAATTAGCCATATTTTAAGGGAGAGGGTCTTTGAAGTTGAAGGTGGAACATTCAAAAAAATCTTAGTGTACCTTCACTTTCAAGTAATCTCTTTTCAGTGTATCAAATGACTCATATAGGGAAGGGCATGAGAGTCCTATTTGATCCAGATTCAGTTGAGATCAGGGAGTTACATAGTGACACTACAATAGTAGTGGGAAGGACATATCACCATGCTAGGTTATATACCTTCTCACACTTTTCACCTGATGTTTCCCTACTACATTGCTCACACACTCAGATGGAGTTAGCATATTATGGCATGAGTAGTTTGGCCATCTTAACTACCACTACCTTGAGCGGGTTAGTCGGCATGACATGGCTACAGGATTTCCTAGGTTCGTTGCTCAAAGGGAATTTTTAGTGTTATTCTCTTGGAAAACACCTTGAAGAGAAATTTAACAAGGGAAAACCTTAGAGATTTTAGATTTGAGTAGTTTTAGATTTTATTCACAATGATGTCATAGGGTTTTTTCCACATGCTTATTTCACTAGGGCCAAATATGCTCTCACCTTCATATATGAATTTTCTAAATATACTTGGGTCTACTTCTTTAGGAAAATATCTGAAGTGTTTGATTACTTTTGGGACTTTAAGGCACTTACTGAGAATAAATATGGGAAAAGCATCAAATTTATTCAAATAGATAATAGAGGCAATATGTTAGCAACATATTTGAGTAGTTTTGTACCACTAAGGGTCTACTGATGGACAAGTGCCTTACACTCCTCAACAGAATGGCATGGTAGAATGCAAAAATCAGTCCTTGAAAGAGATGACAAACTGTATGATCCACTCTAAATCTTTGACTCCACAGTTTTGGGAAGAAGCCATCAATTGTGCCTGTTATATACAAAATCGGTTCCCCACAAAGCTTTAAAAGGTATAACTCCCTTTGAAGCTTGACACAATAGGAAACCATAAGTTAATAACTTCAGGGTCTTCATATCACCAGCGATGGCAGACATTCCCAAAATAAATGCAATGTAATGGAGCCTCAATCCAAACCTTACATTTTTGTTGGGTATCTAAAGGGGGTCAAGGGTTATAGGATTATCCATCCTAGTACTCATTATTTGTTCATAGAGAGAAGTGTTAAGTTTTATGAGAGTCCCAACGACTCTTTACTTAATATGTCACCATCTACTTCAGCTTCACTCATTTTTGATGAGCAGTCTGAGGATTCAGATCATCCACAATAGGTTCCTAAGGTAGATTCTTCTACTTCTTCCAGTTCTGACAATGAGCATAGTAATGAGGAGTAATCCTCATCTACTTTTATTCATACTTCATAGGATTAGGATTCGGCACACAACTCACCCACTTTAGGCCCTCTTTGGGCTAGGCAGACACTTCAGATTACATGCACTTGGACAGGGATCTAGAGGATGACATATGTACTCGAGAAGACTATCAGAGTAGGCCACATGCCTTTTATGCTTCAATGAAAAATTAACAGACATTCCGAGAGGCATGAAGGATACCTTATTAGGATAATGTTATGCATGAGGAATATAATTCCTTAATCAATAATCACACTTGGGATTTGACTTCAGTTCCTAAGGGAAGGAATATGGTTTGATGTCGATGGATATATTGGACCAAATTTGTAGTAGATGGGTCAGTTGATAAGTACAAGGCTCGGTTAGTAGCCAAGGTTTTTTCACAGGTAGCTGGTATAAACTACTCAGAGACCATTATACCCGTATCCAAGATGAATTCAATTAGACTCACACTTTCTTTAGTCGTAGCACATGGTTGGAGTGTGCACCAGATGGATGTGAAGAGTGTTTTTCTTCATGGATACCTACAGGGAGGAGATCTACATGGAGTAACCACCAGGGTTTGTTCAAGATTCATCCTTAGTTTGTAGACTTAGGAAATCTATCTATGGCCTCAAACAGGCCCTCGGGCTTGGTATACCAAGATGGATTCCTTCCTCCTAGCTTTTGGTTTTACATGGTGCCATTCAAATTCCAATGTATATCTATTGCGGTGGGATGATTCATTACTGATCTGGTACTTTATGTTGATGACCTTTTGATCACTGGGAGTACTTCATCAGCTATCTTAGCAATGAAGACAACTCTTCAAGATAGATTTTCCATGACTGACTTGGGTCTACTACACTACTTCTTTGGCATTGAGATCATATAATCTAATTCAGGGATTTCACTTACACAACCCAAGTACTCTCTCAATATTTTGGCTTGGTTTCACATGGCTAACTGCAAGCCATCTCCAACTCCTTTCTTATCTGGATTCAAGCTTGAGGTTGATTATTCCACACCCTTGGTTGATGCTACTTTGTATCAACAAATTGTTGGAAGCCTTATTTACTTGACTCACACAAGACTTGATATCTCCTATGTCATCGGTATTGTTTCAAGGTACATGCAAGAACCTCATGAGATGCATTGGAAAGTAGATGTTAAGAGGATTTTTCCCTACATTTAGGGATCACACAAATATGGGATTCACTACATGGTTGGTTCAGGACATTGTAGTCATTTTTACCCTTATCATGAAAGAAAAGAACCCCATACGCACCGACCTATCACCCAAGAAAGGTGGGCGCTCACCGAGGCACACGTGGGTGTTGAGTCTCTCTTTATGTGATTTTAGTGGGAAACATCATCTATGGTCTCGTTTAATAGATTTTAAAGGAAGTAAGACATACAAGCACCATAGAGCTCGTAACAGCTTCTAGATCCTAAAAAAATTCTAGACAGAAAGAGCTTAACAAATTCTATAACTTATACCAAAATAGAAAGAAGTTGTACAAGAATCCATACTTAGTCATAAACATAAATGAAAAAGAATTATGTGAAATATGTATGCATTAGAATCATCAATGTTCATATTCATGTGAGATGGTAACCTCATTACATTTATGGAGCCACTACAATGTCACATAGAAGTAGACCGCAGTCATGCATTATAACCGGACTCATGTGGCTAGGTTCTCAAAAGAAAATTATACACCTCATACCCTTGATACATCCTTTCCTAAGCCTAATCACCCAAGCTAACGAGTTCTTGCAGTATTTTTGTAGAGCTCCACTTCTATATATCTCTCTCTCCTTTTCTTCTTACGTAGGCATTTGTATATATAGCCTTTCTATACCGCCAACTCATCCTCCAAAGAGCCTCGCATCCGATGCCAAGTGTCTGAATGTGGTCCTCCATGCGAGCATGCTCCTCTAAGCCTGAGCTTTCCACTTTTTACCATGATGTGCTTCTAGAAGCTTCTACCGCAGGCATGCTCCTTCCTGGGCCAACATGTCGCCAAGATGGCACCTTATCCACTCCGCATGCATAGTCGGGTCATGCTTTTCACGTGTTCTACCCAAAACACCCAATATGGATAAGTCCTGAAACCTTGGTTCTATCCACGCACATGCCATAGGTTTCCTTAAACCCTACCCTGCGCGCTTTATCCTTGCGCGCCTTTCTTCAACTAGGCCTTGTGCGCCTATGTGTTGTTTGGTACTTAACCAATATTTTAGGGGCCCAACATCACCCCACACTATGCTTTTTTTTTGTCCGCGGGAACACTTCTCCAAAGAAAAGAAATAATACTGAGTAGATTTATGCCTTGGAACAAGAATAAGGTGATGAAGAAATAGGGAGAGAATAAAAATGGGGAAGTGATGGGATCACCGCAATAAGCTAGGAAATCCTTTTGCAAGTCACCTCCAACTTGTTCCAGGCATCGACTTCATTTTGCTTCTCTCTAACAAAGGTTGTCAACCAGGGCGCTCACCTCCTCAAAACTTAGTCCCTCTCCTTGTGTGCTTATGGCATTAGAAATTTTCTCTAACTCTTTGCTTACATCATCCAAAGGCATCCATTCTTCGCTAATCGGTGGGTACAGCTTCCTTCAACTAGTTTTTATCGAACCCCTTAAGGTTTTAATGGCTATAGATTTATTTTTAACCTCAAAGCAAGGATTTTGTCCCTTTCCGCCCTATTTCCTTTATTCTTCTCTTGAAACTCCTTGAGTTTCGCTTCATGAGTGGTGACCAAGATGCTTGCCACTTTGTCTCTATCCGCGCAATTTTCATGCGCATCCTCGAAGTCTAGGAAGAAACTTTTATATCAACAAGAACCTTACTTGTACTTAGCCACGAACACCATGACTTTCAATTTATCTTCTTTCTCTAAACACGCGGCCACTTCTTCTACAGATTCCAAGGCTAACGACTACCTCTCCATGGTGAGGACTCTTGTTAAATCCTCCAGGACATCCCAAGGCATATCCATACTTCTATTTTGGAGGTGCTAGGTCTTGATGCTCTAATACTATAACATTATTAATAGACTCCACCTTTTTGTATACTACGCATATTTTAGCATTCTCGTCTTTTAACTCATGTTGCAATCAAGCGCCGATTAGTTTCTCTTGACTTAGCTCCTTTGTCCTTACAAATAGCTAGCTCATCCTATTTCTTCTTCGAGTTCCTCAACCAAATATTTGATTCTATCATTCATCCCAAATATTCTAGCTTCGACCTCAACAGAGACCTTGTTGAGCACGTTGCACAGTTGTTCATCTGAGATTTGTTGAGTGTTCACCACTGGGTTGTCTTATCTTGGTCCTGGTAATGTTATTATTGCCCCATGGCTTACTTCAAATTCTAGCTCATCAAGATGGGACTCAATTGCCCATGAGAGCATCTTCCTTGTCCACGGGTATGTAGCCTCCTTATCAAAAGATGACATTGCCATGAGCTCCTCTGCTAGAATCGTGCTTTGGAACCATGCGTGAAACACTTTATTGGGGTCATCAATATAACCCATCCCTGGCCTCTCCTCCCCTACACACCTTCCTCTCATGTGCGTGCCCTTAGGAATACTTACAGTTAAAATGGGGCCTCTAGTGCTGTCATGGTCCTTTTTCGTGCTCTCCTCCTTATCCTTGTTCAACACTGGCTCAGCGTTGCATTCCAACTTCTCCTCCACCAAGGTCTCAATGTTCTTTTTTTCTTCTCTCTCTGCCACCTTGGTTATCTATTCCAGCGTAAGGCTTAGAGCCTTCTTCCTTCCCATGTCCCGGTGCCTTCCCCCTCCTAGCTATCCTTGCACCGCATGAAAAGGAACCCCTGTTCCTCTTCTCCACCTTCTTCTTCTGAATCATACACATTGAAAATAGGTGGCCCTTGATCTTTTTTAGGTTCATCTTCCCCACTAACATCTTCTTCACTATCATCTTCTTCACCTATGTATTTGTCCAAACTCCCAGTTTCTTCCAAGGCGGTCTCCTCTTCTATCCTCTGCTTCTTCCTAACCGGGGATTCCGGTGTAGGTGAATCTATTTCTTCTTCTCCCAAGGACTCCTTTTCTGATGGATTTTTTGGCTCCAGAGTCTTCTCTTTGACTATGGGCCTCTTCTTACGTGAATACATACTTGTTCTGGCACTTGTCCTAGGGGAACCTATTACCTGTGTATCCACCACACTTGGTATTTTCTTCTCTGGCTCCTTTTCCTCCCGTTTGGGTGCGGGTCTCTTCCTGCCAGTTAGATCCTCAAGTATAGACACCTCATTCTCTAGATATGTGCCCTTCTTAGATTTGGGTCTTATGCGGAGGTATACATGCACCGCGGATCCTCTTACAATAGGAAAAGTCACGGGCCTTGTTATTTTAACTTCATGTGACACGTACCTGTCCACTTATGTGTGATTTCCAGGGTAGACCAACCCTTTGTGCATTTCCTTGTGGTCTTGGTCCAGATTACCAAGGTCCAGCTTCAACTTTTGGATTCTTTGAACCTATTTACCCCCGCTTGGAAGTATTAAGTCAGTAAAGGCAAAGGGGAGCTTGCACCATGGGCTCTATGTCTCATCCATTAGTCTAAACCTACCCAGGAATAAATGTTGGTACACAAAAATTTAGCTTCTCCTTTGGTGGCTGCTGGGAGTTGTTCGAGAATCCTCCATTCTTGCCCAAATGTGTTCCTCAGGCATGTATACCATTTCTCCAGGGGCACCTTGTGCATGGTCGTGATAGTGTCACAGGCGTATTTTTCAAATATCTTTGCGATCAAAGGGTCCTCGGTAGGGTACTCTCACACAAAAAAAAATTGATGCATCGATACTCCGATCTCTAAAAACACAATGGTTAGTAGGACATTACCAAAAAGGATTCTGTCACCTTCCTTCGTGTGATAATCTCATCCGTGATTAATGCGGAAAGTTGTAGATGGTGCCCTCTGAAAATTTCCTACAAATATGAAACCATGGCTTATTGACCTGGGTCCATCTCTACTGTCCATTTAACTTTTTCACTAGGTGCGCAGCCATCTTCATTACCGGGTCCTCAATGTCTGTGATATCATAGTACCTTGACCCCTTTTTGTATGTGTAGGCGGTGATAGTCTCCTTAATTTCCTCTTTTTCGCTTAAATCATCCTCCAACCTATCTCCTTCATAGATGAGGCCTGTGAAATGTGAAATGAGCTGAGGGGTAATGCACATCTTGTGCCCTGCGAAATGGAAGTAGTCTTCATGCACGCGCGACATCAACCATTGATATAGGCACTCAGGCTTCCCAAAGTAGGGCAACTCAAAGAGTTGTAATAACCCTGCCTTCTCTAACTTGACCTTCACATCATCGTTATAGATGGGAAAACCCTCTGGTGTCCTTTTATTTTTTGGGTGCACTAACTCCAGTGCCATCTCCTTCTCGATTGTGCTCGTATGATGATTGTAGTCATTTACAGACATGTTTCTTAGGTGGGACTCCCACTCCTTCCCCAACAACACTCCATCTGGTACTGCATTTCGCATACCACTCTTTATTTGTATGTGCGTCGGTTTCTTGTTTTTTTCCCTTGCCCTTGCCCTTTCCTTTCTTAGGTGTGTTAATCGGTTTCTTGGGTGCTATTATTTAGGTCCTCTTACCACTTCAATCACTTCTTGTAACTCTGTTCTTCCACTCTTTCCCACCTTAGATCCCAAAATTTTGAGGAAGACTCCTTAAACTCGTGCCCTGTTATTCAAACCCTAATCGGGATAATCCCTTCACAAGACGGTGCCTTCTCACGCCCGTGAAATCTCTTCCTTCTCGGTTCGTAGATCCAAACTAGTTACTCGCGCTCAATCTCTTTAAATTTTTCTTTACATTAATCAGTTTTTGAAGCCCTAGTTTGAAAAGATGCAAAAAGTGCTTCTTTCTCCTTATACGCAAAGTGAATAATGAAATGCCTCGACCCTTTATTTATAGTTTTTTCCATTTTTAAGCATTAAATGCTACTTCACCTACCACTATACTTTTCATGTTTAATGCATATTTTTCAAGCAAAGTCTGACTTTAGCGCTTTAACTCACGCGCCCAACCCTATGTGGAAAATCCTCCAACCTTCCTCAAGTGCACCCAATCCATCTAGATAGGAGAATCTTGTGCGTGCATCACCAGCGCCGAAGGAACTTCTTTTGTCCTGATTTTTTCTCTCACCTACCTCATGTTGCTTATGCACTTTTTCCTCCTTTGTACGTGGGATCTGAAAGTAGCCTTATCTTGACACCAACCATCCTTTTCCATCTTTTCTTTCCATGCACCTCTTTCAACATGGCCATTCAACTGAGATTTTCAACACAAACTTCCTTGGCACTTTAGCCATGCTCTCCTTCACATCACTCCACCCCACACTAAAAGGAAGCACAGTCCTCTACGCACTCAAAATCCTCAAAATTAATAAGGTTACCGCGCCCAAGGTGCAAAACAAATTAACAACATGAAAGGAAACACAAGAAAAGGAATTCATAAAGAAAATTATAAATTAACTGACAAAACTACCTTATTTACAAACACCAAGAAGACTTATTTATAGTAGGGCTTCAACATACTCCCATTGAAGTGTCCAAACAATTTTGTTCCATCCAGCACTTGTAACTGGCACGTGCCCGAATCAAGGATGTACGAGATTTTATAGGGACCTAACCAATGGACCTTCAACTTCCTAGGATGGCACAGAAACTTAGAATCATACAATAAGACCATCTGCCCAACCTCAAACTTCTTATTTCTGATGTGGTGATCATGCCATGCTTTTTCTATAGTTTGGCTCCACTTGGTGAGTGATCATCTTTCATCCAGCTTCATCAGTTCATCAATTATCTCTTCCATCACTTGCTCATCAGCCAGCCCTCTTGTGCGTGTTATTTACAGAGAAGGTAACATGAATTCAATCGGCAGAATAGCTTCCATGCCAAACACCAATTGAAACAGTGTGGCTTTGTTCAACCTTTTATAAGTTTTCCTATAAGCCCATAATACGGCTGATACCTTGTCATGCCAATCTTGTCTTGTGACATTGCAAATTTTGGTCGGGTATGACTCAGTATTTTGTTAAATACTTCTAGGGTTCCATTTTCTTGTGGGTGATAAGGGGTAGTCTTATGATGAGCTACCATGAACTCTACTAACAGGATCCTCACAGGTCTCATTCAAGAAATGTGTACCCCTATCACCGGTTAAACTTAAAGGACATCCATCCTCGTGATAATGTTCTCCCACAAAAATATTGCCATTGTGGCTACCGTGCGCCTTTAGTTGGGGCTGCCTCTACCCACCGTGTCAAATAGTCTGTGCAAGTTATTACATAGCATGATCCATTCCTACGCTGCTGGTGCAAAAGGACCTACAAAGTCTATTGCCCATTTCTCAAAAGGTTCAACGACTAGGGATAGGGTGTAAAGGAATTTCATCTCTCTTTCTTGGCTTGCCAATGTGCTGACAATGGTCACATGCTTTACAATAGTCCTTGCAATCCTTATATAGAGTTTCCCACCACAATCCTTCCATTAAAATTTTACACATGGTGGCATCACTTGCATAATGTCCACCCGCACTTCCTCCATGTGCTTCCTCTATGATGGCGAGGCACTCATGCTCTAGTACACACCTACACAAAACTTCATCACGCCCTAACTTGTATAAGTCCCCACTAATCAACATGTAGGGCACGCGCATATGGATAGTTGCTTCTTCTCTAATGCCTTCATCCCTTCCGGTGCCACACCTTCCTTTATAAATACTGCAATCTCATCCAAATCCGAGGGCGTGCACCGTAACCTAAACAGTTGCATGTCTGGCATTATCTATTCAATACTTTGTGTGTCCTCCCCTGAATTGATTCTTGACAAATGATCAGGTCCACAGTTACTCTTTCTAGGTTTCACAACTACCTTGAATTCAAACTCTTGGAATAACAGCACCTACCGGCATATGTGCCCTTGTAAAATGGGCTTGTTCACTGTGTACTTTAACACCATGTGGTCGGTGTAAAATATAAAGGGTGTTTCAGCAAATCCGTCTAAACTTTAAAAGCACGTAGATCATTGACAATGCTTTGCACTCAGTCGTACTATAATTCTGCTTTGTTGGTTTCAACTTCCTTCTTGCAAAACACAGAGGATGATCAACAATTCCTTCACCTAAATGTGCAAGCACTGCTCCAATGGCGGTTCCTGAGGCATCTACATGAACATGGAAGGGCTTGTCCCAAGAGGGAAAACATAATATAGGCGTGGTGACAAGCCTATCCTTTAATGTGTCAAACACCTTCTGTTGCACCTCTCCCTAATGGAAGGCACTTTTATGTCTCGAGCATCTCTTCTACAGGCATGGCGATCTTGGCATACCCTTGATGAATTTCCCGTAATAACTTTGTATGCCTAAGAAATCCATGCACAGGTGCTCTAGCTAGTAGCCTCCCTAATCCCACAATAACTCGCAACCTTGGTAGGATCTACTAGCAAGCCCTCCTCCTACATATGATATGCCCCAATAATGTCCCAAAGGGTGTAGAAAATACACACTTCTTAATGTTGAGGGATATCCTCAATCGCCGACACCTCTCAAACATCAACCTTAAATTATCATAACGGTCGTTTACTAGCCCATACACCGTCCCAATCATCCGGATAGACTCAAGAAATTTGTGGATGAAGGTGGATGAAGTCTTGAAGAATGCATGAGAAAACAACAAGCACATTCTTCAACCCAAAGGGCATGACCGTGTATGAAAAACTTCCCCATTCAAAGGGCAAAAGTTGTCTTCCCCTGGTCTTCCTTTATAATCCAAACTTGGTGGTACCCTAAAAATCCATCTCAGAAAGGAATAGATTTCACACCCAAAGACTCCCTCTAAAACTTATTCAAAGGTGAAGGGGGTTGGAAAAGGATCGATGACACAAACTGCGTTCATCTCCCTATAATCCACGCAGATCCTAATCTGCCCATCCTTCTTGATGTTGATTACCATCGAACTTATCCATTCCGATTCTTCCACAACTTCAATGATCCCAAAAGCTATCATTTTTTCTATCTCTTCCTTTACCTTCACGCGTAAATTGGGATTCATCTGGTAGGGTCTCTTCCTGACTGGGCATGCACGCCCTTTAGCTTTATCCTCATCTCCCCCAAGGAATGGTGGATGCCTTTGAGCTCATGGTACCCGCACGGGAATAAATCCTCAAATTCATACAAAAGATCAATGATCTTAGAGACTTCCTTCTCTCGACCAGTAATCTCCAATGATAGCTTCCTTAGGTTCTTCTTCTAAGCCAATGTTAACCTTCTTTGTCTTTAAGGGTTCATGGTAGGCGTGTGCGTGAGCATCAAGACTGGCCCACTACCTCACGCGTCCCTACAGAATGGTTAAAATCCAATATCTCTTCTTCTTCCCCATCAATAATATATTACAACTTCCCTTTCTCCTTTTCCAAGCATGTGTGCTCAAGTTGTATCTCTTCTATTTCTTCTAGCCTCTTCTTCAAAGCGCACCTCCAAACTTGGTCCACCTAGCAACTCTAACAACCTATCTTCTCCCTAGCACTATCCCCCATGGTAAGGCACTTGATAACCTGCAATGCCTTATCAACTGATGGCTTGGTACTTCAATACTCAAATGTTTGAATGAGGTCAGCCGCTAGCTCTTTCCAATTTCTTGTTTGGTGGTGTGTCTCCTAATGTATGTACCATGCATGCACACAACCCTGCAGTGTAGAATATAGCTTGTGTACCCAAAGGGACGGTGGCAAAGCTTCTGCACCTTCTCTCCAGACCTTCTCACAAGCTTGGATGTGGAAAGAGGTGGGTTCCTTACCATGGTAGTCCTTGATGGCGGTGGGCATGTTGCTTCTAGAAAACCTGACAAAGAGAGCAATTCTCACCTCGCGCATTCCAAAAGGCTCTCTTGATGTGTAGCCCACCACCGTGTCATTGTGCCGAGCAAGACATAACTTAACATCCCCATCCATTCCTTCTCCTCCTTCCACCAAGCTTCCATCTCCTACAAAAATATCTCAAGGAAGGCCCCTCCTGAATACTTAGGTAGCTCCTTTCCTCCTAGGCATCAAACTATACGTGCCTTTGTTACTTTTGTTACTAATCCTCTCAACTACGGTCTAATCAATTCATAAGTTCCATGTGCCCAATTATCACATGCTAGACTGGTGGTGTCACTTACTGACTGAGCATCCTAAAAATGGATAACTCCATCAATAGGATGGATTATCTTTAGATCCCTGATTGAGTACACATATATCCTATCTAGGACCTCTTCCCCCAAGGGTTCAGTATAGGGTGTCGACTTCCCATCAGCCAGGGGTATAATGACCCATTCCTCCTTATTTTCCAAATTGATGTATCCCTTGTTGAACTAAAGGTCTACATTTTTCTTGTAAGACCATGGGCGCCCAAGTAGTGCTGGGAAATTGTCTGCCTTGGCGAGCACCAAGACTTCAAAGTCCCTAGTAAACTTAGTTCCCTGGATAGTGATAGCCGCATATTTTCAGAAACTAGTAGGCATTGCCTTTTTTTTGTTTGCCATATATAGCACATTTGAAGATGGATGTAATGTAGGCCTTCCCATTTGATGCCAAGCATCCAATGTGAGAACATTGACCTCCACGCTTGTGTCAATGAGGATATTACTAAGGAGTCATCCATCTACGATTGCATCCAATGTGATCTCTTTTTCATATTCAAGGCTATGAGGGGGAAGGTTTGCATGCAGGACCTACCTCTCATGCTCTTCTCCAGTGCATGGTACCTTCTCCCTTAACCATGCTCCTAGCAATGGAATAACATTCTCTTGCCTTAGCATTTTACATACTTCCTTGACCTCATCCAGCTTCATCCTTTGGGGCCTCGACCTTCCTTCCTTTCTCTTCCCTCCTCGATTGCTCCTTTAGATACTTGGATTTCTCCTTGTAAACTTTGAATGACGTCCATGGTATCTTGATATACCTCCTTCGATGAGTAGGATCTAGGTACTTTCCATGCACTACTTCCTTTCTTTAAACCAAGGTCCTTTTCCTTGGTATTTCCTTTGCGTGCATGGCCTCTACTCTTGTTATTACCAAAACAAGTTCTAATCCTACATCACGTGTTACCCACGGCATCCATTGTGTGACTATCTTCTTAATGCTTACCATTGCAGCGCCCTTTTCTTTATTTTACCGGTGATTCGTGTGCTCAAATAACTTAGGGCACTCTTCATACTTGTGTTTCTTCCCACACCATAAGCATTGTAATAGCTCTGGGAACTCTCATTTATAATGTTTTGTAGACCCACATTTAAAAAACATTCCACGTGGGAACTCACTTCTTCCTCCTCGCGGTTACCATGACCGTGGAATCCTCCACGAAATCCCCTTCCGCATGCGTCTTCATCTGTGTGCTCTTCATAACGGTGATCATCACTCTTTGAACTCACTGCAATGCTGGTCCGCAGTGCACCCCATGATCAATGCCCTCATGGATCTAATCGATGAGCCTACAATCCTTAGTATCATGGGTTGTAGAGGTGTAGATCTTATAGTATCAAGACACATTCTTCCGGATTGCACATTGTAATAAGGGGCACCTTCTTACATCATGGTCCCCATGATAAATTTCACAGTCTACTATCACGGCGTGTACTGTCCTCTGGGGGAAAATTCCCTTGACATGCCCCTCTACTTCACATTTTGTGCACCAAAAACCACTACGAGTCTCATGGGTTGAGTTTGCAGACAAATTTTCTAGTTACTTAGCGATAGCAACAATCTGAGCCTCCAAAACGGGCTAATACAAGTGTCAACACTTGCGCCAAGAGCCTCGGCATGTAGAGCAGCTTCTAGCGCCTCACATGGGTCTATGAAATTCTTATGAAATAAGGCCCTTCTAAAAGGTGTGATCATCCCCCAAAAACCACTTAGCATGTCTTGTGAAGGGTGAATATCATATGATAATTTAGACAAGAGATTTTTAAAGCACGGATCATACTCCCACACATTCTCTACCATTCCCTGTTGAATATCCTTCAGGGCACTAATGCTCTTCTATTCAAACTCGAGGATGTGGAATTCTTACAAGAAGGCATTCTTTAAAGAAATATAATCCACCACCGTTTGATGAGGTTCATATTTCCTATACCAGCTATGTGTGCGCCCCTACAACATTGTTACAAATTGACTAGCCTTCCACTCCGAGGTTTTGATCCCCTTTGCACGCCATAGCAGTTCACACTTGTGAACATGTTCTGTAGCATCTTCAATACCTCTGTAATCTATAAAATGTAAAGACATCTCAAAGAAGACTTGAGGGGGTGGCTGGGGCCCTTGTCCTCCTGAGCTAGAGCCTTGGTTTCCTCCGCCGCCGATCCACTGTGTCCTATGCCTCCTAATCCACCAAATCCACCAAAACCACTAGGTCCACCAGGTCCTGTTCCTCCTGACCCACCAAAACCACCAGGAATTGTAGTAGTCGTGCCAAGTGTCCCCACGGTTCTATTGAATTTTGTGACGAAAGTCTGTGATAATGCCCCACTACCACTATTGTACCCTGTGCCACTCCCAAATGCGAGACCGAAGGCTTGTATACTTTCTCCTTGTCCAAAGACTCCTCTAAATATTGGAATATGTGTAGCCATAGAAGTGGGAACTGAAAAATTGTACCTCCTAGGCGTAGATCTGTCACTTCCACTGATATCAACTAGGTCAAAGATACTCCTTCCTTTATCTAGAAAACCAAGCACCATATTTTGGTTCTTGGGTGGGTTCGATACGTGCCAAAAATCTTCTCCTTCACACAATGAACTCTCATCAAAAGCTGAAGGGGTATCTCTTACACACTTGCCAAGATGGGGTAGCATTGACTGCTCAAGTTCCACGTCCTCCACATGAACGTCAACTCCTTCCCGCAACTTCTACCTCCATAGATCTATCACACTTGTAGCCTCATGTCATCTAGCAATTTCCCTTTCACGTGCTTCACTATACTTGAGCCATCTCTCCTCCCTTTCCTTCTCTGTCATAATATCTGCCATCTTCCTCCACCCTAGCTTCCTTACCCAACACTCAAAATGGTTTAGCCGGCCATTGAAATGCCTCTAAACTCAAAGTAACAATCAAGATCTTCATTGCCAAAGGGATAGCACATAGAAATGATCCTCTGGGCTCCCATAGAAATTCAAACTCGAAACTTCCAGGAAAGAATATGTGGAAATAGCGTACTCCAGAGTGTAGCTAGCCAACACACCTTCCCACCAATGATCCACAACATGAGTCCACATCAGATCTACATCCCGCAACCTCTTGGTATTCTTCTTGGGTCCACGCGCATGATCTAGAATACCATCTTGATCTAGATGCATATGTTGAGAGCCATTCATACAGTTCTACTGGGAAATAACAGAAAAATGTTTCATATAAATCATGGTAGAGGTTCTCTTCTACCCATCTACGTGCATCAAACTCAGTCCAAAGTTGAATCTCTAGGCAAATTCATCCTCTCAGTGCTCTTGAACCATGATTCAACATTTTCCGTGAGTTAAACATTTTGTCATTACTCATTACCCAGATCATGATGTATGCCATTTCCCACTACAACTTCAAAAGAGTTCCCGAAAATGGAACCAAGATGTTGTCATTTTTACCCTTATCATAAAAGAAAGGAACCTCATGCGCACCGACCTATCACCTAGCGGGTCTTGGCCACCCGAGACACGTGCGGGTGTCAAGTATCTCTTTTATGTGAGTTTAGTGGGAAACATCATCTATGGTCCATTTTTAAGAGATTTGAAAGGAAGTAAGACATACAAGCACCATAGAGCTCAGAACGGCTTCTAGATCCTTGCAGTCATTCCAGACAGAAAGTGCTTAACATATTTTATAACTTATACCAAAATAGAAAGAAGTTGTACAAGCATCCATACTTAGTCATAAACATAAATGAAAAAGAACTATGAGAAAGATGTATGCATTAGAATCATCAATGTTCATATTCATATGAGCTGGTAACCTCATTACATTCATGGAGCCATTACAGAATGTCACAGAGAAGCAGACCGCAGTCATGCATTATAACTGGAATCATGTGGCTAGGTTCTCAAAAGAAATTTATAAACCCCATACCCTTGATACATCCTTTCCTAAGCCAAATTACCCAAGCTAACAGATTTCTTGCAATATTTCTACAAAGCTCTACTTCTATTTATCTCTCTCCTTTCCTTCTGCAGGCACTTGTATATATAGCCTTTCTGACTACCAACTCATCCTCCAATGGCCTCAGATCTGATGCCAAGTGTCTGAATGTGGTCCTCCATGCAAGCATGCTCCTCCAGGCTTGAGCTTTCCACTTTTTACCATGATGTGCTTCTAGAAGCTTCTACCGCAGGCATGCTCCTTCCTGGGCCAACCTGTTGCCAGGCTAGCACCTTATCCACTCCGCATGCGCAGTCGGGTCATGCTTTTCATGTGTTCTTCCCAAAATTCCCAATATGGCTAAGTCTTGAAACCTTGGTTCTGTCCACGCACGTGCACCACAAGTTTCCTTAAACCTGCCCTACGCGCTTTATCCTTGCACACCTTTCTTCAACTAGGGCTTGCACGCCTATGCGATGTTTTGTACTTAACCAATATTTTAGGGGCCTAACGCACATTGACTTGGTCAGCTACATAGACTTGGATTGGGTTGGCAACACTGAGTGTCGTAATTTCACTTCAGTTACATTTTCTCATTGGGTTCTAGTCCTATCAATTGGTCGAGAAAGAAGAAGAATGTTATTTCTCTATCATCCACAGAGGTAGAGTACAGGGGAGTTGTTAACACAGCTACTGAGGCTATTTGGATTTAAGGGATTCTTTCTGAGCTTGGTATCCAAATCAAGTAGCCTACAATCATCTTTTGTGACAACTAGAGCACCATCCAGATATGCAGAATCGTTCTTCATTAGAGGACCAAACACATTGAGATTCACATGCACTTCATTCAGGAGCTCATTCAGAGAAATTCATTGATTTGATATTCTTCTAGTCTTTGGAGCAGTTTGCTGACATCTTCACCAAACCTTTCACTGAGAGCAAGTTCATTCATCTATGAGATCTTCTTGGGGTGTAGTCTACATTAGAAGCTTCATCATCTTTAGGGGCCTTCTAGCCTCTTCACTTCTTCATGTATCTCTTTCGGGAATTTTTTCCCATTGGGTTTTCTCCTTTTACTCTATCTTATGAGAGATTTCATTATACGTGGGTACCTCATTAGGCCTTGTTTCCAGGACCTACTTTCATTTTCACGCCCACCTAAGCTATGCTTATGGGGGTGTTAGTGTAGGATTTATTTTCCTTGCTTTATTTGTATTATCCTACTTGGGATATTCCACCTCACTTGGAGTTTCCCTACACTTATGGGATATGCTTTCTTAGGTGTACACTTGACTACACTATTCTAGGTGTTGGTTACCACTTGACTACACTATTCTAGGTGTGATTTTCCACTTGACTACACCATTCTAGCTGATATTTATCACTATTCTAAGTAGAGATTGCCTTGATTCTAGGAGGAGGTTACACATTCACCTCCTATATGTACATCTCTTGCATTATTCTATTTGATTGTATTGAGTTGGAGCTATTTCGTGTTATTGCAATTATCTCTCTTGGATTTTCATATTTTTGGAATCTTGTATGCTTGCATTGTTTTGTCTTGGGACAATTCACGTCTCGCATCATTCACCTATGTAATCTTCAAAAAGTAGATCCAGAGAGATTCTATGATACCTCCTCATAATGTTGTTGAAAGATAGGGCTTCCTAAATAGAATCCTGCCCAAAAGAACCATTTCATCCATGAATTATTGAAGGAAATGGTTATCGACACCATTATCAACCTTAACTCCTTCAATTATTCTTTCACTTTTGGATTTTGAACACAACCTACTCAAGGTCTTTGCCACAATGATATAGAGGAAAGGTGATAATGGATCACCATGCCTCAGACCCCTCTCATCTTTGAAGAATCCATGAGGTTTTCCATTGATAATGACTGAGAAAATGGAGGTGGTCGTGTAAGCTTGAATCGACTTGATGAAGTGAGGATCAAAGCCCAAATTTTGAAGAATTCGAACAAGAATTTCCATGATAATTGATCATATGATTTTTACATATCTAATTTGATAATCATCGCTTCCCTTTTGGATTTTTCAACTGAGTGAATAGTTTTATGTATAGAAAAGATGTTGTCCAATTTTTCTTCCCAGAACAAAGGCACCCTGATTTGGAGATATAAAATTACTGAGAACCTCCCTCATTCGGAAATCCAAAATTTTGGAGATTGTTTTGTACACAAAGTGTTGCAGAGGCTAATGGGACCGAATTCACCAAGTCATTTAGCATTGGGATTATGGGTATAAGAGCTATGAAAGTGTGATTGACTTGTTTGAGCATATATCCTGATTTTAAAAAATCTTTTGCCATTGTCACCACCTATTTCTTCACAATGTCCCAATACATTTGGAAGAAGAATGTCAGAAACCCATTAGGTCCAGGGGTTTTTTCTCCCTCCATCATCATAACAATAGCCTTAATATTTTCTTCTGACGGAATTGTTGTAAGGTATTTATTATTTTCTTCACTTATGGCATCTTTGAAGAGAATCAAATTTTCATTGGTGGAGTCTATTTTAGGTTGGGTTTCCTTAAGGAATAGTTGTTTGAAGAAGGTAATAATGGTTTCTAATATATCATTCTCCTCTGTAGAAATCTCACCATCAAGATTTTTAATTTCCTGAATACACTCTTTGTTTGTCTTAGTGGTGTCCGAGATGTGAAAAACATGTTGTTCCCATCTCCCTCTTTTATCCATTAAACTTTTTGTTCATTGTTTTATTTTCCTAATTACTACATAATTAACCTCCAGATCATCATTTTATACCAGCTTATAATCTGGAATTGAAGCAGTAGAGTTTATTTGATTTTCATCTACATTTTTTTCTAGTAAACAAGATTAGTTTTACCATTTATCTTCAATTACTTCTTTTAGAAGTTATTTGGACCTCAATTTTTTCGCAAAAAAAATTGTGCACTTTTTGAGTAAGCTGAGATTTTTTTCTATTTTTTACCGCGCTTTCATATTATCTTGAGTTTCTAGGGCCAATTGGTATGCTTTTCATTTTCTAGTAGATTGCAAGGATTTTTTACAATTTTCTCTTTTGGGGAAACAATATTTCAATACTAAAGGAAGAAACACAAAATATTTCTTAGAAAATTGAGGGCAGTAGGCATTCACACTCAAAAAATTGGGGGTGATGACATGTAGTGGGGTTAATCCTTCTTTTTTTTCCTTTGAATTAGAAAAGGATCTTTGAAATAGGGTATGGACATCCACCAAAACACTACGGAAAACGAATTTTGTTATATGGTTTAGTTGTGAATGCGTTGGTAGATATGTATGCAAAATGTGGAAGTATGCACAAGACATGTGAACTATTTGAAAAAATGGCGAAAGGAAATGTGGTCTTAAGGATTGCAATGATTATAGGATATGCACATAATGAGTTTGTTTAAAAGTCCTTGAAACATTCCAGAAATTACAATTGGTAGGTGTAAAGCTAGACTCCACTACCTTTGTCGACATCCTCCCAAACAATCAAAATGGAAGATTTAGAGTAGGGCATGGACAAACATCAAAGCATAATAGACAAAATTTGCCAAATGTAGATGCAAGTGCCCTAATAGACATGTATGCAAAATGTGGAAGCATACACAAGGCATTTCAACTATTTAACAAAATGCATCTAAAAGATGCGGTTTCATGTAATGCTTTGATTGTGGGTTATGCACAAAATAAATTTTGCAAGGATCCTATCAAACTCTTTGAAGTAATGAAGCACTTTGGAACATATCCTGACCATGTATGCTTAATTTTTTTATTAGTAGTGGGCACTCTTGGTCATGTTGGTTGTCTTGAGGAAACTCTAAACTTTACCATTAACCTACCAATTAAACTTGTAGTGGTTGTGTGGATATGTTTTCTTGGTGCATGTAGAGCACATAACATCAATTATTATTTTTGAGCTCTTCACTAACCTCAATTCTTCCAACCAAATTACCACAATGCTCAAAAATGGCTCTTCACTAGCATTTATGGATGATGCTTCAAGTAAATTTTTTTAATACATTTTTAAGTAGAATTGTCACTTCAATCATTATGACAAACATGGAAACTCATTCCATTCCTCCATAGAATGTGGTTTAGATTCCACTTACTCTTTTGAAGCCTTTGTTTACTCATGTATGGTAATAATGGATTTCTCTTAAGCGATTAAAAATATATTGTATTTGCTCATTATTCAAAGTGGTAAAAAAGGGATGATCTCAATTTTTTTGAGTTATTAACCTTTTTCTACCTCCAAGATGGGCATTCTAGTGCTATAAGAAAATGCCATAAAGATAAATGTGGATATGTTAGAAATGCATGATGAATTTGGATATGATATTATTCCTAACTCAAATGTGGAAAAAGGTTAATACATTTCTAGTGTGTAATGGGCAGAGATAAAGATACATACGTATGTATCCATTGCAATCTCCTTAGAAGTGACCAAGAGATTCAAAGGTCATGCAGAATTTAGATCTAGCAAAATTAGGTTAGTCTTTGCACTCTCAAATAAGATAATTGATATGTTTGAGTGTAAAACGCTTTTGTATACATTGTGATGTTGAGAGAATTAAATTACACACGTATTCTTGTAGACATTTCTTGAAAGGGAATTCTTATTATACTACCAAAGGATGTTTTATAGATTTCATTTTGCAAATACTTTGAATCCCATAAACTAATAAAAGTCTCTAGCTGTGATTTGTTTTTGAAAGCTAATGTTTTTGAAAAATATTTAATTCATTTTGAAACAAAATATTTCTTCTTTTTTAGGTCAAAATATTTTTCTAGTCATATTTCAGATTTTATGATTAATTTAAATGGATAATTTTATCTCCAACCAATCTGAATGAGACATATAAACAATATTATTTAATCTATATTTTAAACATAACAAAAATTTGTGACATGTCATAAATATCCTCTTCCATTTGTCATAATTTAATGAGGGTAACCTCGAGCCCCTCCCACGAAATTTAAACATGTTATTTTTCCGCCTCCAACCATAGTTCTAATGGGTTTAATTATTTTTTATCGCTTAATATTGTGGTCCGTTGAAACTTGTAAACTCCCCCCCCCCATCCCCCGCATTTTTCCTTCCACATGGAGGATTTCCATGAGCCTTCCTCATTCTCCTCCCCATGGACATGAGAGTCTCGGGATTCACTTTTTTTTCGCATGAAATTTTTCGGGCCCAGTTTTTTTTGTTGGT
This sequence comes from Taxus wallichiana var. yunnanensis, assembly GCA_018340775.1. Classification (NCBI taxonomy): domain Eukaryota; kingdom Viridiplantae; phylum Streptophyta; class Pinopsida; order Cupressales; family Taxaceae; genus Taxus; species Taxus wallichiana. The sequence goes on along the minus strand of CM031242.1, from coordinate 411,815,765 downwards.
CGTGGAATATTTGTGGGGGCCATGAATATAATATTCATATATTTCTAGGTAAATTTTTAATAGAAAAGGAAAACTGTATTTTTAATATACGTGAATGTTTTAAATTGTAAAGGGGGTTATATAAATGTATATGCATAAGCATAAGAAATATACATAGAATAGAAATAGAGCCATAACTCAAAGGAGAATAGATAGAGAGAGGAGAAAAATAGTGTGTAGTAGCATAGTGGAGAAGAAAAGAGGAAAAATATAGAGACAGAAAATATAGAGCAACAACTCGAGAAATAGGGAATTTTTTTGGTAAGAAAAAGAAATAGAATATTGGACACAAGAAAAGAAACAAAAAGGAAAACAGAGCAAAGAACTCGAAATTGTAAAAGATTTTAAATTGAATATAATATATTTTATGTGTGTGCTTTATTTGTGTTTCTCGGTTGTGTCTTTCCCTTCTTGGTTACATAAATTGGCACTAAATTTTTCCAACAGCTTTGGTATAAGAGAAAACAAAAGGCTTAATAGCTCGTGGATTTGAGTTTTTCTTTTCTACGTTGAGTTGTAATTGCTTCTAAGCAAATCACTGAAACAACCCTTGATATTTGATGGGAAGAACTATGACATTTGGTGCATTAAAATGAATACTTTGTTCTCTTCTCAAGAGCTATGGGAACTAGTTGAAGGAGGATATACAAAGGTAGCATACTAGGATGTATTTAATGCTCTTACTTAAGCACAAAATAATTTTTAAAATAAAATAGAAGAAAGGATGCTAAATCTTTAAGCTACATCCAAAATGCAGTCACAAATTCAGTATTTTCAAGGATAAAAGCAACTATTAACTCAAAGAAATCTTGGGACACCTCGCATAATGCATATCAAGGCAATGATAAAGTAAAATATGTAAAACTAAATTAGAAATGTTTGAGGTATTCAAATAGTTTAAGGTCGTGGTTAGAATCACTTATTATATACGGACATGAGAATTTTCAATCGGGGGATTATATATCAAATGAGTTTCTAAACTTCTGTAAGGATGTGGGATCAAGAAATAATTCACAGAAGGTATACACCTCATCCCAATGGCATAGATAAGAGAAAGAATAGAACCATTCAATAAATGGTAAGGAGCATGTTGAAAGCAATGAGGTTTATCTAATGAATTTTAGGCCCATGAAAGAGACAATAGTAAATCTATTGAATAAATGTCCTCAAAGAGGGCAAGGAACAAAAATTTAACATATTTTAAAAAGCATGGAGTGGAAAATAAGAAGTGTTGAACACTTGAGATTTTTAATGTGTGGCATATGCACACTGTGCAAAGCAAATAAGAACAAAGTGGGATAACATAGGATAAAAATGAATTTTTATTGGATATAGATAAATCAAATCAAAATCTTACACATTGTATAATCAAGTTACTAAGGAATTGATAATCAATCAAGATGTTAAATTCATTTGAGGAATCATCTTGGGAAGATGCACTAAGTAGTGGAGAAGCCAAAAAGGAAATTAAAATGCACCTATCATCATGCCCGAACTAGTAGGTAGGAAGAGTAAACAATGTAACAAGTTGGTACCCATTTCACAAAGGGGTGAATCTTCAAATGGAGGCAACCAAAAAGCATGCAAGGACCAAAATGAAGCATCTTCATCATCATCTAACTATAGTAAGCAATCAAATCTAAAGAATGAGGAATGTACAAGAGATATATGACTAGTTAAGGTATGAAGAAAATGAAGATGAAATGATTAATTTTGCTTTATTTTCAGCAACAGCTGATCCTATTTATTATGAAGAAGAAATTAAAGATAATAAATGGTGTGAAGCAATGGATGAAGAAATACATGCAATAGAAAAGAATCATACATGGGAGCTAGTAGATCTTCCAAAAGGAAATCAAGTCATTAGAGTCAAGTGGGTTTATAAAACCAAGACTACTCTTGAAGGAAAAATTGAAAGACATAAGGCAAGATTAGTTGTCAAAGGATATAAACAAAACCTTGGCCGTGATTACAATGAAATATTTTATCCAAAAAAAAATTAGAGACCGTGAAAACAATTATTTCCATAGTTACTCATCACAAATGGAAAGACCATCAAATAGATGTAAAATTAGCTTTTCTTAATGAAGTATTAGAAAAGTGTATGTGGGTCACCACCTAAAAATGAAATCCCAGGGCATGAAAGAAAAGTGTACAAGCTGAAAAGAGCTTTGTATGGTTTGAAACAAGCACCAAGAGCTTGGTATAGTAGGATAGATTCCTATCTGATTAGTAATGGATTTAGCAAAAGAAGTAGTGATCCCACACTCTACATCAAAGTAAACAATGGTGAGATTTTAATTATTGTTTTGTATGTAGATGATCTTATTTTTACCGAAATTAAAAAAATGTTTGATGAATTTAAATCAGCCATGAAGAAGGAATTTGAGATGACTGATTTGGGATTGTTGAAGTATTTTCTTGGCATTGAAGTTAAACAAACAGAGTAGGGAATTTTTATATTTCAAGCAAAGCATACAAAAGAAGTTTGGCAAAGATTCAAGAAATAATGTTGGATTGTAAACCAACATCTACACCAATTGAATTAAGTCTGAAATTGACCAAAGAATATTACAGCATTCAATGTGGAGCCTACAAGGTATAAAAAAAGCATCGTAGGAAGCTTAATGTATTTAACTGCAACAAGACCAGACATTATGTATGTAGTTAGTTTAATTTCCAGATTTATGGAGACACCAAAAGAGTCTCATTGGAAAGCAGGAAAGCGTATTTTGAGGTATGTGAATGGAACAAGAAATTATGGAATTTTATATGCAATTACTAATACTTTTCAATTAGTTGGATAAATAGATAACATGATTGGGCGGTAACCTGATGATATTGAAATAGAGAACATTCAATGTGTTCAATTTTATAATCATGAGCCATTTCATAAGGATTTGAAGAAAAATATGTAGTTTCTTTGCCTAGGAATATTATATCGCAAGAACTCAAGTAGTTGAGATAATATGGTTAAAAATAATCCTCTCGATTTTCAAGAAAAACAACAAGGAGGTATTGTGATTTATTGTCACGATATGTCATCTATAAATGGATTGCAAAAAAAAAGCATGCAAGGACCAGAAAAACATATTGCAATCAGATATCACTTCATTCGTGAATTGGTTGAGAAAGGAGAAATTGAGCTCAAGTTTTGCAGAGTCAAATGACTACTTAAGGTTTTACCAAACCATGTCAAAGGAAAGGTTTGAGCATTTGAGAGAAAATTTTGCTAGATGGACTTTCTAGAGATTAATTTTTGTTTTCAATTTTAAGGAGTGTCAATATTTAATGAGGGTAACCTAATTCCCTCCCATAATTTAAACCTATTATTTTTGCTACCCTCCAACCACCATTCTAAAGGGAGCTTAATTGATTTTTAAAGTTAAATATTGTGGGTCATTGATACTTTATAAACTCCCCCAATTTTTTTCCAAAACATGGAGGATTTATGTGATCCTTCCCTCATTCTCCTCCCCACGGACGTGAGAGTCCCGTAATTCACATTTTGCATGAAATATTTTGGGTCCGATATTTATTTGTTGGTCGTGGAATATTTGTGGGGCCCATGAATAACAATTATATTTATATATTTCTCCGCGCCTCTCGCTGTGCCAGCTCGTGCCCTCTCGTATTAGAAGAAGTGTATCTGGGTCACCACTCGCGCCCTGAAATTCAAGCGCAAGAAAAGTGCCTCATACCCCGCCCCGCCCTAATGGTGTCTACGCGCGCCCTTTTCTCTCACTACACCAAGAACTTGCGAACCTAGGATGATCCATGAGTTTAGATGGAGCTTTTAGCAAGATGGTGGAGGCTCGAATCTACTCTACCTCAAAGTCGGTGGATCGACCTTGCCTTTACCAATGTAGATGACTATTCACTTACTCGAAATTCCTGCAAAAAGCCATATTCAATCACCATCCGGGGTGTTCCCGGAAAGGCGAGGTTCATGAAGAGCTGGAATTTGAGATCTACCGATTTTCCATTGTTGGGTAAAGAGTTTAGGCACGGATCTCTGCAACCTCCTTCAAAGACGCCTTAAAAGAGCAAGGAATCCTCCATGAAACCTAAATATCACCCCATGTATTACATTTGGGGAAGATGTCATTTCATCTAAGATCTACTATAAAGAGCATGCTCTGATTTGTAGATTCGGGGTTTATGGCCTAGCCTCTGTATTCTTCATGCGGGATCTCAAGCATTGGAATCCATCTTTAAGCTATGCAACAAGACCGAATTATATCCATGTATAAAGGCATTTTCATTATGGTTTTCTCTTCAAATTTATAAAGACATCATTGCTTCCAAGCTCATGACTCTCGCAAGTCAAAATATCTGATCATGAAACCTTGGTTCCCATCCTTTAACCCGCACACGAAGTCATTTTCATGGAAACATGTTTGGATCAATTATTTACCTCTCCAATTAGTCATGAATGTAATACATACCATTGGCAAGTACCTTGGGTATGGGTAGAACACTCCACATTGATTCTCAAACAACTAATTACACCCACACTACCTATCCCCATCCCGGTGGAACTTGACAGATAAAATCTTCCTCCTACCATAGACCTTCGAGTGCAAAATAGAACTTGGTCATAAACTCTTGATTATGAAGGTCTACCTTTCCGATACATGAAGGTGTTTTGGATTAGGACACACCTCTCCGCTTTTCAATGGAAAACGTCAACATGAGAAGCGCGATTGTGGAAAGACACACTGTCACCTGATTTTTGTGGATAGAAAGGATCTTGAATCTAAAGAAGTAGATGAATCAATGTCAACGAAATATCCTTTATCCGTGAATTGGTGGAGAAATGTAAAATACAGCTCAAGCCGTTGAGGGCAAAGCATGGAAAATGATAAATATTTCTCGAATAACAACATGGTCATAAATGGGACAAATGCGACTATTTGAGGAAAATAGTCCTCCTTTGTCTTCTTCTCCAACCACGAAGGCTCCATCGGGGAGGTTACGGTCAACAAAAAGAAAAAATCTACCACTCTAAAGGGTAACTCTTCGCCTTCCCTCCCGCATGATTCTCATATCCTATTATTTTCACCTCATGTTTCTTAGCCGGATAGCAGTTTGCTTCCAATGGTGTTTATATGCCATTGTTGTTTGTTTGTTGTACTTCTGTTGTTTTTTTGTTGCTTTTTGTCGGTTGTTGGTTTTTACTTTGCAGCTTTGTTTCTTCCCTCATTCCTCAATTGTTTTATCGTGGATTTTGATCCATCTCTTGTGCTTTAACTATCAATTATGGCTTCTGAGCCTTGGTGTACAAGGGTATAGTCCCTTTCAAAAAACTATTTGCCAATAATAATAATAAAAAAATTATATTTCTAGGTATAGTTTTTGTAGAAAAGGAAAAATATATTTTTAATATACGGGAATGTTATAAATTGTAAACAAGGTTATATAAATGTATTTTTAGTATGATAAGAAATATACATAGAATAAATAAAGATGCAACTCAAAGGAGAATACAAAGAGAGAGGAGAAAATAGTGTGGAGCAGCACAGCGGTGGAGAAGAAAAGAGGGCTAATACAGAGAAAGAAAAATATAGAGCAACAACTCGTGAAAGAGGGAATTTTTTTGTAAGAAAAATAAATAGAAGATTGGACATAAGAAGAGAAACAAAAAGGAAAATAGAGTAGAGTATGAGATTGTAAAAGATTTTTAAATCGAATATATTATATATTATTAGTGTGTTTTTATTTGTGTTTCTAGTTGTGTCTTTCCCTTACTAGTTGTAGTGGCAAGAAATTTTTCCAACACCATTTTCTCGTATACAACCGGTGGGTACTTATATAAATTAATCATTCAATGAATAAAATTGTGCAATCTCCAGCTTGTCCTTCACTTTGCATTAATGGAAATCCCTACCAATTTCACTTCAATTATAGTTTGGAGGAAGTTGGATTTGGCCCTAAATAATCTTATTTTCTTTTTGGATTGTTTCCGTTGTTGGGGGCACAAAGAGGAAATGGAAACCGCTATAGAGATTTACACTCACAAGAAAGGGCGGCCTCCAAATTTTCAGTTGCATTCATGCTGATCTTTATATTTGATAAGGTTACAAGTGTGGTAAATGAGTCTTTATTTTTTTCGTAGAGATCAAAATTGGTCTTTCCTTTTCTTTATTTGTTTCTCGGATTAGATTGAATGATCTCCTGCTCATGACACCATATTTATTTGTTTTTGTAGTTGTTAAGATGCAACTTTTCCAAGGTCGACATGGCTTTATTTTTATTTTTTTCTATAGTTTATGAAGGGGTTAATCATTTTAAGGTTCTCGTAATTTTAATCCATTTAGTTTTTGTTTTCTTGTGTTTATGTGGAGGATTTGTAAGTACTAGGTTAATTAGATATTGGACATCATTTTACATCTCTTTTGGCTAGGTAAGGTTATCAAATATGCTTTGTTCTTTTCAAGTTCATATTAAGTAATGGTAAAGATCCTTTAATCCCTTTAATTTTCGCAATCCAACTTATTGAAACTATGTATCCTTCCAATCATTTGTTTGATACAATTTTTATAAGGTTACCCAGCAATATCAATAAATAAACAAATATATATATAGTTTGAATATATGAAAGTGAATAGCTTCTATTCGTGTGCCTCTTGGAAGTCTTAGAAAATCATAAGGGTGTAATATTGTATAGATCTTGAATAACTTAGGTGGCCTTTTCCCGACTATGCCACCATCCTCTAGCATTTGAAAAAACAACAAATTGACAAGAAGTGGAAATATTGGGAAGATTAAAAACTAACTAATTTTATTTCAATTATCGCACTTTAATAAAATGCCTCCAATATCTATCCACTAGTCTCGAAATCTATGCTCTATTTTATGTAATCAAAACATCATTAATGGATCTTACAAGATCTAGATTTCATTTCATACATAGGAATTACAGAGATTTAACAAACTCAAACTCTACACAAATATATTATTATTACTGTACATAGAACTACTCAATATTCTCGGTTACATATGACTCCATTATATAGGATTGGAGGAATAACAAACATCTCAACAAATTATGTTTTCTCATTAAACCAATTCTCCCAAATAGTTTTAACAATAAACAAATATATTAACAAGACAATACTAATTGTTTTATTATTCTAACTTACTAAACACTATTTACCCACTAACATATCACATTTCACATCAACTAATTGTTAGGAAAATTATAATATTAGTGATTACATATCAATAGGTCATATTGTTGGATAGTTAAATTGTTATAATTGTTATAACTGTAAGGGTTATTTGTTACATGGTTTGTAGGAGGTAGTTTGCCTACCTACATGACTATATAATAGCCATTGTAATAGCTTAATATGATATATATGTAATTATTGTGGTTATTTTGTGCTCATGCCCTCATTTGTTATCAGAGTGGCATTCATCTTGGGCATAATGGTTGTTTGAGAATTAAAATTGAGAAATGAAATGAAATTTGAATTGCTCCTAGTGACAGAAGATTATAGTTTCTTTATTCTTTGCCATAGTTTGCAGTGATCGTATACAGTTTTAATTTAATCTGAAAGAAAAGGCATCTAGATGCTCATGAAGCTGTAGAAGCAAGCACGTTGGATTCTATCAATATCCTTAATTCACTCCAATTTTGTCTAGATCAATATCGTTTGATCCTCAAATACTCTGATTTACTTTTGCATTTCTGATATTAAAAAATATAACGTATCAGAATCGAGAGTCTTTTATTCCTACATCTATGCACTAATATCAGAGTGAATAGATAGTGTTGGAGACCTTCTATTGCCTCAACACAATTTGGTTGTGTATTGTTTTATCTACAAAGAGATCTGGTTGAGTCTTCTACAAATGATTCAACACGTCACCAGCACGCAACACGTGTCTCCTTCATTAATTTTGTTTGCATTATCTCAACGTCATGTCTCAGTCTTCACAAGAACTTGATCAAACATGCCACAACTCCACTGACGGTAATTGGTGATCCAAACTCTGAACTCGGTGGATATACGTCTTGTGCAAATCAAATCTGGTGAAGCACCGCTACCTAATTGGATTTCAGTCGGTCATCTTTGCGCATTGTGTCGACTCCCCTAAACATGGTCAATTTTGTTCATATTTTGCCTTAGAAACCTGCGAGCCTGATTCTTGCATGTCCTCGACTTCATTGAGTATGTGGAAGTTCCAAATCCTTGTCAATCTGTTATAAATATTTGTTATAAGCTTAGGTTTGATATTTATTTTGTTGTTCATCATCAAAACTCTTTCATATAATTGTTTGGAGTCTAAGGAGTTATTTTTTAGAGTATTCATTTAATTGAACTCTCCGCGAGAAATTATAAATCTCATTTAAGTTTGTTTTTGTGTAGATAAGATGGAAGTTGATTATTTAATTTCAATAAGTGATCTTAGGATAGGCCATCTTAGGATCAGTAATATTATTATGTTTAAGAGTCATGTCAAAATTAAGTTAATAGTCAATTTTCAAAAGAGTTGGTCACATTGTTAAATTATATCATTGTAAAAAGTTTGAAAAATATAAAAAAATTGCCTCACTTTTCAATAATTGGATGCATTTTCTCTTGTACACGACGTCCATCTTATGGGGTGAATTGTTCAAAATACTCAAATCCAAATCCAGCTGAGCTAGCAGCATGAAATTGGGATCGGAGGCAATAGAAGATGGAGGGCAATCAACGCCTCTCGTCAGTCACCAATGACGGGGCCACATTTTGGTATGGTGGCATCTCTTTTTAGTTTGATTTGATTTACTTTTCAGTGCTCCTGTGTGAATAAATGGAAATTTCACATTGTGGGGGAACATAACACCAATGTTCCATTTCCATTATGCACCTAAACGGCTAAATTCAAGGGTAACTTCTAGTGGCAATGGCAGTTTCCTATGTTGTTTGAGATCGAGTGGAAATGATCGACAACAATGGCTATAATTAAGAACATTGTGATTCTTATAGAATGTGATGTGAATTTTTTCCAGATTTCAATTGTTTTCTTTGAGTGGTGTGTGGTTTCATTCCCTTGTTATGATTGAAACGTGGAGGATGTGAATTTTGGAATCGATAATAATCGTATAGAAGGGTAGCTAAAACCGAGAGTGATCCTTGACTAAAAGATTCTTCGATTGTCTTACTTATAACATCGATCGGATGGTGAAAGAGCATTCACTGGAAGTGAAAGTGGAATTGTAGTTTGCGTATGTAGGTGAATCGATGGAAGTGTGATCATTTGGTATGGGAATAACTGTGGTGAAGAAGATTGGTCATGTGTAGCAAGATCCAAGCCAATAGTATGTAGGGGCATATGATTATGTTTCTAGTCCTTGAGATGTGCTTTCTTCCCATGTTCGCACTAATGGGGGAATGTTAGGAAAACTATAATATTAGTGCTTACATATCAGTAAGTTATGTTTTTGGTTAGTTAAATTGTTATAATTGTTATACATGTAATATCATAAAAGAGTTATTTGTTCCCTGGTTTGTAGGAGGTAGTTTGCCTACCTCCATGGCTATATAATAGCTATTGTAATAGCTTAATATGATATATACAATTATTGTGGTTATTCTGTGATCATACCCTCACTAATTTACCATAGGTAAATATCAACACTTATGTTATGCACTAAACCAAAGAATTCCTAACATTCCCCCCTTAGTGCAAACATGAGGAAAAATCCATGTGTACTACAACCGTGTTGCTTCCATGTTGCTCGTGATCTCGATGGTATCAAGGAAAATATCAACAACCTCTCGAATGGTTTTCCAAGTGGTTTACCAACAACCACACCAAAGATAGTTTTCCCAGTGGATTACTAACAACCACAACTATAGATATTTTTTCCAATGGATTACTAACAACCACAACTATAGATGGTTTTCCAATGGATCCAACAACCACAATATCATGATATTACAAGACATTTCTTGATCTCATCATTGTTTCTCTTCAGAGATTACATATCAGAATCCATGATAGTGCATAAATTATTCATCCATAAAAACTAAAACATTGTGTCATTTCCCCCACAATGTGAAGTTTCCATAACACAACATAATGAAATTTGAAATCAACACACCATGCTGAAAGAAAAAAAAACACACACATATGTCACTAAAACAATGATGTGGCCCCATCGTAGGTAACTGATGAGAGGATGTTGTTTTTCCTCTATCCTATGTTGCCTCAAACATCCAATTAGTTATTACTTAGAAGAGGAGATCATCAAACACATATCTGCATTCCTCATGTGTGGGTTCATCTTCTCCTGATGAGTCTTTGTCAATGGCTACATTAGATTCATTTGTAATCTTCCCAATAAGTAGATATTTGGCTTTTACCTTGCATAATCTAGTAGTATGTCCTTTTTCTTACAATATAAGTATTCCAATTCACTTTAATTTTTAGTAAAGTTCCTATTTTTCCTTTTTGTATACAGGGATTTTTCTTCTTCTACATCTTATTTAGTTCTTTTCTCTTCAGATAGGAGATTTGAAACCATGTCTTCAAGATTTTTAGAAGACATCTATCCAAGAGTAAAAACTACATTGTTGTATGTGGCAGGTAAATTATTCAATAATATGGATTTTGCATCCTCATCATCAAGAAGAGCATTAACTTCTACTAATTATCTAGTGAGTGATTTGAAATCATTAATGTGACTAGACATGGTGACCCCGTCATCCATTTTGAATCTAAACAATTGAAGTTTTAAGGAAAACTTTGCATTGATTGCTTTTGCACTAAATAACTTACTTAGATTGTCCCACATTTCCTTTGATGGTTTATCAAGTTCAACATAGTGCAATTTAGAATCTGAAAGAGCTAAGCCAATAATGGCTTTTGCTTTATCATCCCTTGTTTTCCATTATTCTTCTTTATTTGTATCTGATGGTTTTTTTCTTGTCTATTTACAATCCTCCATAAATTTGTATTCATAAGTTGCATCTAAATTTTCACTTTCCATGTGTGAAAATTGACACCATTGAACTTATCTATTGGTACTATAGATGTTTCCATTAACTCAACAAACAAATATTTGAAAACATAAGACACACTAACTTACTGATATAACATAGAGGATGATAGAGTTTAATCAGAGTCTACATCTTTCTTCAGGATTCGGTGGTGACTGTCAACAATTGACGATGATTGGTTTGGTTGATGGCAACCAGGACCTTCGCAGAAACCAGGATCGGTGGAGAGTATGGAAAATCGGTGGTGATTGACTATAATTTTTAGAAATCACTCGACATCCTCCTGCAAAACTACCAGCGACCATATCTTCATTTTTCTCTACAAATTTCTCCAGATGTCTTCAAACTTCCATTTTTTTAGATCCTCATCCTAATATGATACCAAATGAAATCTATGCTCTATTTTATAAAATCAAAACACCATTAATGGATCTACAAACTCATATTTCATACATAGGAATCACAGAGATTAAACAAACTTGAAATCCACATAAATATATTATTAGTACTCCAACATAGAACTACTCAATCTTCTCAGTTACATATGACTCCATTATATAGGAGTGGATGAATAACAAACATACCAACAAATCCTAATTTCTCATGAAACCAATTCTCCTGAATGGTTTTAACAATAAAAAATTAATAACAAAACAATACTAATTGTTTTATTATTCTAACTTACTAACCAATATTTACCCACTAACATATTACATTTCACATTGAGTAATTTACCATAGGTAAATATAAACACTTATGTTATGCACTAAACCAAAGAATTCCTAACAAGTCTTTAGTTCCCTTTTACAGAGGACCTGTGACAAGTGCTTCATTTGGATTACATGGAAAAACAACAACGTGTGTGATGTATTCCTTCTAACCATGGGAATACATGTTTGGTATATCTTTCTGCTATTAAAATCTTTGGCTGCCTAGTTCTAAGAAGGCTAAAGGTTTTCATTGCAATTCAGACTTCACAATCTTGGTGCTACGTTTATGTATTCACATTCATGGGTGTCCTCTATAGCTTTACTTAAAATTCATAACATTTGATTTTTTAAAAATTGACTTTGGCTTGCTTTTGATAAATGTTATGTCTTGTCTCATTAGAATTCTAATTAAATTGAAAATTTAATCTCATAATCATCAATAATTTAAATTGCATATTTTTTGAGTTTCTTGGATCTCTATGGAAATGTGTAATAGCAAAGGTGAAATGTTTATGTTTAAAACCTAGTAGTTAAATTTGGGTAAAACACAATGATTTCTTTATGAGGGTGATTATTTTCTCTATAAGATATAATTATGATACGTAATGAGGCATAATAAGAATCATTCATTTAGTCAAACACTTGGTAAACATTTAGGAAACTTTTACACTTTTTATATATGCATTTAAAGGCTTTATACCGGCTGATTGGCCTCATGTTTAAAGGGAGATAGATCATTTGGGAAAATTTTAATGATATGATTTTATGTTAAGGCCTCTCATTTGAGTTCATATTACCTATTTTTTAGTGTTTATAACCTGTAAAATAAGAGAACATTTTGAATCGTGAATATTGGAAGCATTATCATTGACAAATGTTATTCATAGCAGTTGAAATTCTACATGATACTTTTGTTTTCTATTTTACCATGTTTTAACCTTTCTAATTGTTAGTAGAGTATGAAGAAATAATGTCGATTTGTTTTGAAATTGGGGTTAAAATAAAATAAAAATGGGAGTCCCACTTAGATTTCAAGAATTCATATGAAGGATCCATCTTTGAAAGCATATTGTCCTAAAAAAAAATCCTCAAGAAATGAACTTAAAATGTTGATGATTTATAAAAGAAGAATATTTCATTCGTAGAGAAGTTTATCATTAAATGTTTCCTTTTCTTGATGTTTATTACTTTCGCCTACAAAAATCTATCTAACTTTGCAAAATAATTTCATGTATTTAGAATTCTCAAGCTCTAAATCCTAATTTAATTTAACATTTTGAATCTATGTCAACCAACATTTTTATCTTTAATGATAATTTCACAATATGAATTAATGCACTTAGGGTGATCAAACATACTACTTTATGCAATATTATTTCTATCTTATGCTTTGGTTTAGTCAGAAATGATTTTTCAATGTTTTTGTTATCATTTTAAAAAAAAATCCTATTCTCTATTTTAGAATAGGGAAATTGTGTCTATCAAACCATTTGATTGAATCCATTTCCACTAATCTCGTGTGATTATCCACGATAAGCATTTTGCTTTTATCTCAAGCAGAATGTAACTCCTTGCATCACAAGTCTCCTAAATTATTCCACATATCATCCAGATGGAAATGTCATTCAAAGTGTTTGTATTCTCTTATTTAACACGTGCTTCAATAGTATATGTCAATCATGGCCATGTTAATTGAATTTAATAGTATTATATTAATAATTATTTTAAGGGTATATATTATTTGATATATTTCTTAATTTTTTAAAATATTAATATTTTAATATTAATATTAAAAATATTTTATTTAATATAACATATTATTATTGGAAGTAATTATCAAATATCAATATTTTATTCTTTCATGGCTATAGTATGGATCCCGCACCAAAACATTATGAGTTTATACTTATATCTCGATTCAATATCGATCACTACCTCCAACATCTCATAATAGTTACCATGTTTCAATGGTTACCTAATAGCTAGTGTTGATATATATACAAATGATTATGTCCCCTCTATTGGAAGCAACAATTATGACCATACAAGTGACACACCTGCAATGTATAAACAACAAGATCTTTTGGAAGATGTGCAATGTCTAAGATCAATCGTGACTATGAAATGTAACAACATTTCCAACATTGTCTCAACCACTCCTTTAAATACCCATATAATCAAGGAACATGAATAGTTGATCATGTATGACCTCATGGATAAGGTCGAAAAACCTATCTCCAACTACAAGGGATAAAAACATTCCTATGAAAAATAGGTTATGACTAAAACCAAAATGGGAATGGAGAAATTTACATTGTAGCTTCATTTGAGAATTACCTTCAAAACATGTAATTCATCATAATGGAGAAATCATGTAATCTTGAACACCAAATTTTATAAACTCTTGGAGTTTTATGGCCCATTATCACCACAAGAATGCATTTCTCAATATACCATGTACCATTTTGTACCCTTCTAGTGCTATCTATTTTAAATATGCAACCACAAGTATCTTCAAATGCATGTTTGTCTTGAATGTACAAACAACTGAGCTTGTTATCATCCTACTTAAAACTCTTATATATTGAATATAAAGCTGAGTTTGATTGTTATTTCTTGTTTTCTAATTGTTACGCATTTTCCTTCCATTACATTTATGCAAAATGCTAATATCCCACCACCTTCTCACCATATCTTACACCATTTACATTTGACTATAAACAATAGATTCCAAATTAACACCTTTATTTTTTAAAAAAACTTATTTTGTTTTAAATGCCTTCTCTTCTATTAGATATGTTGATTGAATAATTCTATGGTTTACTATTTAGAGGTACTTAAGAGATGTTATACTTAAGTAACACCTAACGTAATTTTGTTACCCATTTGTCCACATGACTAAAACAATGTTCCCAATAAAATAGTCATTTACTCCTACATTAAAACAACATACCATATTTTTACATATGTTCCTATTTATGTACATTATGTTGTATGTTCCTCTTTATCTATATTATGTTCTTTTTAAAAATATATGTTAGTTTCACAAGTTGACCTTTCTCCACTTCGTTATGCACACAAAAACATGAATAGACACACATGTCACTTCTAAAAAGACTAATATAATTTGTGTTTTCCCCTCTTGTATAGGAACATAGTATATCAATCACATAATTCATCATCTAACATTTTTCATTGACCACATTGATCCTCCCTACGTGGAATACACTTGAGAAACCGGCTCGCGACAAGGCTCCAACAACTACACAATCCTCCACCCATAAGGATAATACATCAATCAAAGACAATACAAGAATTGAATCCTTGCACACAACATTGGTCTATTGAAAGTAGAGTCACCAAAAGGGCATGTTGCATAAATATAACAACATACAAATGCAAGTGCAGGATATATTTTCAAATTTGATGTCATCAATACAGAGGGAATGGATGTCATCACTATAATTATTTTTTTCTAACAAAATAGGTATTTCAAATCTGGATATAAGCAAGGAAGCTGTTAAAAATTACAAATGGCACAATGAAGCATGTAAAAACAAAATACAACAATTCCTCCACCTCATAGGAGGTCATCTTGAACCTAAACTCCTATGTCAATCTTAATTCAAACTAGGGTACGAGCATTCCAACTTTCTATTTCCACTTCAAAATGATTGCGGAGAACAAATATTTACCATTAAATTCCTTGGTAGATATTATTGTAGTGCTTTTCTCTATTACAAAAAACATCAACTATTAAGAAACAAGATTGAACCTACACCATAAAATGAACAAAAACCCTCAAAAGTAGATGTAGTGAAGAGTGGATCACCATGGAAAAGTGAAGGTAGGTTCCAAGTGTGTGATGGATCTCCAACCAAGGTGTGGTTCGTATCTAAGGAACTAAACTCCTCATACACAATATAAGTGTTAACTTCTCCATGAAGGAATGATGTATTTGATGCAGAATCAAAGAAATAATGTGGAGGGTCTTGTAACTGAGTATAAGACTGCTTGATGTCTAATGAGTCCTGAATCAAGATGCCTGCTCCTTGAAAATTTTGAGGTGGACCAGAAGTAGGTGGATCAAGAAATAAATCCTCTAAAATTGGAAGGTGACAAGAAGATAGTGGATGTGGGTCCCCATCACTACTATAGTCATTTGTGTCATAAGAGAGAAGGAATACTATGTGAGAGAAGGAATATATCTGAGTTTGATGATCAACTACACCTATTGTAATAATAGTGTCATTGTGTAGCTCTATGGCATAGACTGAATCTAGAGTGAACTCGGCCCGCATGCCCTGACTAAGGTGAGTAATCTGGTAGAATGATAAGAGATTAGCTGATAGTAACATAATACTCAGGGAAATTTTATTGGTGAATATTCATTAATTCATGAATATTACGGTTTTTGAAATTTGAAATTGGAGAATTTTTAGGGTACTAGTTAGGACCAGTTCACTAAATTTTTCTAGGTGCAAGTCAATTTTAGGGTTAATTCACCATTCCCGTGAAACAGGAATTCAAAAAATTTACCTGAATACAGTCATTCGATAGTATAGTTTATGCTACCAGCCGACATGATACAGTATGTTTTTCGATCGGTAGCATAGAAAATGCTACCGGCTGGTAGAATATTTTATAGTGATGTTATGATTTCTTGATAATCGTCATTCATGCAAAAGATAATTTTCACATATTCGCCAAACATTTTCTAAGGATTTTTTTGAAGGGACCGTTAAAATTTTCCTTGGGAATATTAATAACATTATTGAATGTTTCTCCATTCACTTCAATAGGCCGTCTCCCAAAACCCTATGCAAAATTGTTGTCACCCAATCATATAGCAGACATGTCACATGGCTCTAATGAAGTGAACTCCATGTGCAAAGTCATATTATGTGAAGCATCCAAATAAATTGAAATGAAGGTCATCTCATGGAATATAAGGGGGCTAAATAACCCTAATAAACAAAATATTTTTTCCTCTTTTAGAAAGAAGAATAAGCCTGATATTATTTTAATTCAAGAAACAAAGATGTCTATTGATAAAATGAAGGAGGTGAAGAATAGAGTTTGGTTTAGATCTGAGATTCAAAGTGCGTCGTCGGTGGGTGCTTCAGGGGGTGTGGTAACTTTCTAGAATCCTGTTGATAGAGAAGGTAAGTTGTTGTTTTTTCTCAGAATCATGTTGCTATTTTGTTTAAAGAGAAACTAGATGGTTCTGAGTGGATTTGCTCTAATATTTATGCTCCAAATTCAGTGTTGGGAAGAAGAAAGCTTTGGGCTGATATTAGTATTTTTTCGTAGTCAATATAATGAGTTAAATTGGTTAATTGGTGGGGATTTTAATACTCCTCTGTTTATGGAAGATAAAAAAGGAGGGTCAGGGGTTTATAGTGATAGTATGGAGGATTTTGCTGACTTTATAACTTCCTGTAATTTGGTGGATATTGAATTAAGAGGATCCCTCTTCACTTGGTCAAACAGAGATTGGGGGATTATTTGATTCAAATCAGGTTGGATAGGTTTTTTATAAATTTTTCTTGGTTTCAAAATTTAGCTGGGTTTGTGGTGGCTCTTCCTCGAATCGGGTCGGATCATAGTCCTATTAGCCTTCAAACTAGACTAAACAATGAGGTAGGTGGAAGAACTTTTAGGTTCTTTAAGATGTGGCTTCAACATCCTGGTCTTGAGGAAGAGGTAAGGATGAGTTGGCAAAGTAATGTTAGAGGTAATCCGATGTTTAAACTTGTGGCAAAATTGAAACTCTTAAAGTCTAGGTTGAAGGTTTGGAATAAAGAGACTTTTGGTAACATTTTTGCTCAAAAATCTGAGATTAGTGAAGCTTTGAAGAGGATGGAGGAAGAGGTGGAGTCTTCTGGTTTGACTATAGAGTTAAAAGATAAGGAGAAATCTCTATTGTCTGAGTATCATAATTTGGAAGCCAAAGAGGAGGCCTATTGGAAACAAAATTCTAGGGTGCAATGGTTAAAGGAGGGAGACATGAATACAAAGTTTTTTCATCTCTCTACTTCCGTGCATAAGAACAAAAATTCTATTGGGGAAATTGAGGATGAGAGGGGTTTGTTGGTAAGTAATCGGGGTGAAGTTTCTCAGGAATTTGTTAGATTTTTCTCTCATCTACTTTCAACTAATTAAAAATCATGTCTTCTGAGGAAATTGCAACTGCTATTTTTGACCTTGATGGGGATAAATCTCTAGGCCCGGATGGTTTTCTTGATTTTTTTTTTTCCAATCCTTTTGGGATATTATTCATAAGGATGTGGAAGAAGCTATTCAGGACTTTTTTGAAAGTGGCAAATTATTGAAGGAAGTTAATACAACTTTCATTGCTCTTGTTCCTAAGGTGCAAGGGGGAAGAAAGTGCTGGATTATCGTCCTATAAGCCTGTGTAATATGGTGTATAAGATAATAACAAAGATTATATCTTCAAGATTAAAAGGTTTTTTGGAACACTTTATTTCAAAAAATCAAGGAGCTTTTGTGGAAGGAAGACAGATTTTGGATAGTGTGATAACTATTCATGAGGTGGTTCACTCGGTTGAAGTTTCTAAAAGGGCTGCTATGATGCTTAAAATTGACATGAACAAAGCCTATGACAGAATTTCGTGGAGATTCCTGAAAATTATTTTGGGAAAATTGGGTTTTCATTGGCATTTTATAAATATCATTATGGAATGCATTTCTACTCCTAAATTTTTTATTTTAGTTAATGGGAAGGCAGAGGGTTTCTTTTCTTTGGGAGGGGTCTAAGGCAGGGTGATCCCCTTTCTCCTTTCCTTTATATCATTGTGGCGGAAACTTTGAGTAGACTTTGTGTGGACTATAAATAGAAAAAAAAATTGCATGGTTTAATCATTTCTAATGGTATTGATCCTATAATATTACAGCAATTCATGGATGACACTTTCCTTTTGGGAAATGCAACCCAGACAGAGGCTCTGGGTTTTAAAGAAGTTGTACAGATTTTGAGGAAGTTACGGGTCAGCTCATAAATTTTAGGAAAAGCTTTGTTCTGTTTTTCAATGTGGATATGGAAATCCAAACCAGAATTGCAGATATTTTGGTGTTCTATTTTCTATACTTAGAGTTTCCATGTACTTATCTTGGAATGCTGGAATCCCCTTATTTTGAGGTTTCAAAAGAAGTTGTCAACTTGGAAAGGAACTTTACTTTCTCAAGCAGGTAAGCTTCAACTCGCTTGCAGAGTTGTCTCCAAAGTATGGTGGTTTATATTATGTCCATGTTTCTAATGCCTACAAAGATTAAACACATTATTACTAAGATCCAATGTAGGTTTTTGTGGTCTAGAATGGAATCTAAAGATAGACTTCCTTTGGTGGCTTGGGATAAAGTTACCCTTCCAAAGGGAGTTGGGGGTTTAGGGTTGAAAGATATAAAAAGTATGAATTTAGCTCTTATGGCCAAAATTGGGTGGTGGTTGGAGCATGAGCAAGGTTTATGGGTCAGAATTCTAAAGTCAAAGTACTTAATGGATAATCAGGTAACTTTTGTCTCTAATGATGTGCTTCCTAAAGGATCTTTTTTCTAGAATGGTCTGGGTAAATGTAGGGATATTTTGTTAAAAGGCCATAAATGGCTATTTGGTAATGGGTCAAAAATTAAGTTCTGGGAAGATTGGTGGTTATTGGATGCCCCTTTGGCTAGTCAAGCTCCTTTAAGGGATATGGTGGATCACTTTCAGTTGACTGTGGGTGTATGGATTAGAGACTACTGGGAGGAGTCTAACTGGGGCTGGACTTGGAAACTTTTGGATAGGGAAGGGATGGATGATGCTCAACAGGCTAGCATAAGAACTTTAAATCAAAATTTAAGAGGTTTTCATATTTCGGTGGGTCAGAGGGAGGATGAGATGTTTTGTTCTATACAAGGGATGATAGATACATGGTAAAGTCGTGGTATGTTATTGCTAGGAATTTCCCTCCTCCACAAGTTGTGTGGAAAAATCTTTGGGATAAAGATCTTATCCCTAAAGTCAATTTGTTTTTATGGCATGCTATTCAGAACAAGGTTTTAACTATTGATAATCTGCAGAGAAGAGGTATGATGATTCCAAATTGGTGTGTTTTATGCAAAAAGAATAATGAATTGGTTCAACATCTTTTTATGCACTGTCCTTTCTCCCAGAAAGTTATGGCTCATATTTTGAATTTTTTTCAAATAGTGTGGTTCTTACCGGAGACTTTTGCTGATTGGTATGAACAATGGGTTAGTCCTTTTGTTTCTTTGAATCTGTCTAAGGCCTAGAGTTTGGTTTTTCCTCATCTCTTGTGGGGAATTTGGCTTGAATGGAATAGTAGAATTTTTAGAGAAAAACAAAAAACCTCGATAGGGTGGGAAGTGATATTCTGGGAGCTTTGAGAAATAATATTTCTATAGTAAAGATTAAGGAGAAAGGGGGATTTCCTTACCATGAGCAGGAAATTATTCTTTCTTTAGGAATAATTGTGAAGAATTCTTCTATGGCTAAGATTATGGAGAGAAGAAGTGCAAAATGGACTACTCCTTCTGATGGGTGGCTGAAGTTAAATTTTGATGGTGCTGCTAAGGGGAGTTTGGGGTTAGCGGCGGTTGGGGGAATTATCAGAAATGAAATTGGTAAGATGGTGGTTGCTTATGTTGAGGCCATTGGTAATAAATCTAATAACTATGTAGAGGCCTATGCTATGTTAATTGGGTTACATTGGGCAAAGTCCTTACATATCAAAAAGATTTATGTGGAAGGAGATTCCCAATATATTATTAATGTAATGAATGGTAAGGTAAGACATCATATTAATATAGATCCCATTATAAGGGATGCAAAATCTATAATGTCAAGTTTTGAAGATATTATGTTTAAGCACGTGTTTCGGGAAGCAAATGAATGTGCAGGAACATTAGCTAATTTTGGTATTTTAGCTAATCATAAAAAATGGTGGCAGGATGAGGGAGGGTTACAAAAATTACAAAGGACAAAATTTATGTAGAAAGGAGGATTCATGCTTGAGTTTGGGAGTGTTGTGATCTGGGAAATAAATTCATCGCGGTGTATTTATACTTTCAAATCATTAGTCCGACTGCCGTGGGTGGTAGCTGGCTTTTAAAACGTCTGGTTAAGAGTTATGGTACGTATTTGTTTCCCTTTTTTAGAAGGTAGACAAAGATGGGGGTGCTAGAGTTAGGGTGGAGCCGCTATCCTCTTCCCTGTCACTCTGTTTTATTTGGGATCTATTCAAAGAGGGTGATATTTCTGCTTTTATTCAAAGTTTGAGGGGTTCTGATGATGTTATTTCACAAGAGTTTGCTCTCCTAGAATAAGGATCTGTTTCGAGAGGGGTAAGTTTTTAGTGTCTAAGATTTAATTGGTAACGTAACAAAAATGGATTGTGAATGTAGAAAAGTTTTTAAGGATAGATCTCGTCTTTAAGAAGAGGTTCATATTTTCTTGGAAAATGAGGAAAAAATTTGTTTTATGGAGGATGGAATTGCTCATAACTCTTTACTAGGTCGGTGGGCAGAGGTTTGTTTTCATCTTATGAAATATATTACGCTGGATGGCAGATACAGGAAGGTACATTCTCAACATCTTATGCTTTGCTAAACCATTTCAGGTGAAATAAAAAGATTAGTATTCCATTTTATATTTTCAACTCTCTGAGTGCCTCAGTTAAAAAATTTAAAGAGAAGAAAACTGAGCTGATTTTGCATCAAGGTTTAATTATGTTGTTGGTTAGAGATGGAAAACCTATTCTGAATACTAAGGGGGTTAGTGGGCATCTGGGTAGTGATTGGGAAGATTACATTCCATTGGCTGATCGAGCAAAACTTTTGAAAATCAAGGAGAGGGTTGTGAAGGAGCTAAATGCAGTGTCGGCTTTGCAGGATTTAGCTGGTGAGAAGGCGGAAGAAGGGGAGAAAGATTTGGTTTTTGTTTTTTTGGCTAGTAAATTAGAAGCCTTGGAAGAATCTATAACCCAAGTAAAATCTCAAAACAGAAATTTGCGTAGGGGAGTGCAGAGGTCGAACGGGGAGATGAAAGCTTTGGAGAATAGGGTGGATACCCTTCAAGGTTTGGTGGCGAGTGTTACAGTTAAAAAGAGAGTTGTTCATTTCATCCTCTGAGGAGGAAGACAACTATGTGGGTGGTGTGGAAGGAGCTAGGCCAAGCTCTCGTACTAGGTCCAAGAATAAATAGGTCCTTTTGTGGCCTTTGTGCTGACTGGTGGTTTTTGTATAGCTATTTTTTACTGGTTTGTGTTGGGCTTTTTGTGGATCAATTTTTCTGTTGATCCTGCCCTATTTTCTTTTTTGGTTGGGTTTTTATAGATATTAAGTATCATTTGAAACTTATTGTAATATATTTTTTGTAATTGGTCCTTTGGAGCCTTTTTCCAAATTATTATCTATCAAAAATATTATGTGAAGCAACAAAATCAATTACCCATTTAGGAGGTGGTGATACAACCGCAACAAGGGATTTCCATTTTTCTCCTTTCCTGATTCTTTCTCTTTCCATTTTCCATTTTCATTGGAGGATTCATTGGTTTATGAATAATATTTGGAAGAATCGGGGTCACCTATCTTATTCTTCTCAAGAAGACTTTTGAGGTGGTCAATCTATTTCTTCAAACCTTTTTTTCATCATGTCTCCCTTTGCAATACCCACATTTTATCATTTCTTTCTTGGACTTATCACTAGAATAGGAAGCTTCAAATTTTGATGTATAGGTGGAAGAATGTTGATCCTTCTTTCTTTCTTGATCCTTGTTACTCTATTTATAGTCTTTGTCTAATGATGCCTTTTTTCCATTCTTGGAAATGAGAGCTTGAGATTTGGAGGACTTCAAGGTACCCATTTGTATTAACTTGTCTTAATCCTTAGTCAAATCAGCTATAAAGTCATCTAAATATGGCATAGACCATGTGGTTCCAAGAGCCCTCTTCGTAGCATAGAAGGTAGAGACAAAGATAGAGTAGTCAGGACCTAGTTTGGGAAGCACTGAAATAACTAATTGTTCATCCTTCTTTTCTATTCCACATTCTTTTCAATGCAATCATAAGAACTTGAGCTTGGTAAAGAAATCTTCCAAGGGGTGTCAAATTTTCTAGGACTTAAGTTTATAAGTTATATTTCTAGTTCATGACCCCTCATAGTCTCAAATTTTCCAAATAATTTTTTCCACACCTCGTTGGGATATTTGGTTGACTCTACGTGAAAGATGAGTTCAAGAGACATTGAAATACACAAAATACCAAAGGCTTCATCACACTTATTAAACCACTTAACTAGTCTGCAACTTCATTAGGCTCAGGTTCTAACCCCATTGTGATATTGTACAACCCTATTCTCCTAAGTGCAATGGTCATTTTTTATTTCCATTCATGGTAGTTAAAAGGTGTAAGTGGGTTAATAAAACATAGATCCATATGTCCAGAAAGAAAGGTTGTGGTAGTTGTTGCAGAAAACAAAGAAATGTGTGGAAAGAAAGAAGTTCCAAACAAGAGAGGAAACACATTGTACACCCCCTAGAAACTATATTAGAAGCCCCCATAGTTTTGGCACTTTATAACTTAGTGTGTTTTACAAAATAAATAGGTCCACTTTATATTTAAATTTTGCAAAAAAATGGCACTTGATATTGAGCTACCAATAAAAATTTACATGAATTATTTCCCAGTAAATAAGCCCTATTTTAAATGAATTTGCACTAAACTTGAAATGCATTTTTTCACTAAAATATAATTTTTAGTAAAGGAAGGAAGAGGGTTTTGATGAACCCAAGATGAATTTTTTTTTCTCAGTACACAGTTGTTGTGACCACGTTGGATCAAGAAGATCTTCACCGTGGCTCAAATTTCCACGCTTATGCGTGTAAAGAAACAACTTTGTCATGGAAATTAAAATACTAACTCAATTTGGAACTTCAATGTGTGTATGGGTTGTTGAAAACTTTGTAACAGTCTAAAAATGCCTCTTGATCAAGAAAAATTCCCTTTGTAAGTCTAAACATGCATGCAAAGCACTACCACAAGTGAAAACACCCTTCATATGTCTAAAAATGCCTAGATCTAGATAAATCTTCCAGGATCCTGCAACAATGATTTAGGGCCTGCAAAAAGTAATCTCTAGAATTGTATATGCATTATGTGGGCCTGTAAACCTCAAAATCCTATAAATATGCTATATATCCACAAAACAAAAAAAAAAACCAACACCAAAAACACCCAAATAATTGCAAATAATGACCTCAAATGAAAATAAAATTTCATTTATAAGTCCCTATATGTCCTCAAGTTATCTACCATTGCTGATTTTAAAAACAAGAAAATTGATGTCCCATTGCATCATGGTTTGATTCTCCGTTTAGTGAAAAAGGGTAAACCCCTTATCCCTACCCAACTAGTGGTCTCCAAAGTGACACCAAGTCTAACCATAAAACCCTAGTGTCGGCCATTAAACAAATGAAGAAAAATAAAGGGAAAACACTCCGTGGTTATTTTTGAAGTGTTCTATGTAATCTAAAAAGAGGCTTTCGGATGTGGTGAGGGCTTTGGTAGTATAGAGAGAGGTTTTGGGACAGGGAAGAAATGTTAATGAGAGTTGAGTCAATGTGGACACCATTCTTATTGTCAACAAGAATTTGATCTAGGAGATGAAGGAGTGCCACCATAAAATTGAAGTCTAGAACAAGAGAATTGGGGCATCCATGTTGAATTTTTCATGTAGGAAAAGAGGGTTTCTATTCTTCATGACCAAGTGGCTAAACTAGACAACAAAAGCAAAAATGAGACTTATATTTATCGGTTTTGACAAAGAACACACCACCAATTCTAAGACTGATGGAAATGATGACATAGATATTGTGGACACCCATCCTGAGGAAAAGGAGGAGAAAAGGCCAAAACGTGTGATCATCAAAGTGGATGATAGGAAGGACAACTGGTCAAGTGCTAAAACTTACAACAAGTCCAATGCCAAGGAGAACTAATGGATGGCATTTTTCTTTCCTTTTTTTGTTTTTTGTTCCTATGTTCTACTTCTTAGTTATGTTAGTCTTTGTCTTTGTTTATAAAAAAAAAATTAAATGTAATGGTTAATATTTTAGACTTGGTGTGGTCTAGCTTTGGTTTGAGGTGGCCTTTTGTCAATTTTTTTTTTTTACCTTATCCAAAAAAAATTATAGAATCATAACCACGAAAACTCAATACTATCTTGGCTCTGATACCATATAGGAAAAGTTCCATGAATCTACTAGTTCAAAGAATGCACATGTGAATGATGCGAGACATGAATTGTTCCAAGACAAAATAATGCAAGCATACACAACTACAAATTATGAAATTACAAGAGAGATAATTTCAATAAAAATAAATAACTCCAACTCAATACAATCAAATAGAATAATGCAAGAGATGTACATATAGGAGGTGAATGTGTAACCTCCTCCTAGAATCATGGCAATATCCACCTAGAATAGTGGTAACCAACACCTAGAATGGTGTATTCAAGTGGTAACCAACACCTAGAATAGTGTATTCAAGTGGTAACCAACTCCTAGAATAGTGTATTCAAGTGTACACCTAAGAAATTATATCTCATAAGTGTATGAAAACTCCAAGTGAGGTGGAATATTTGGAGTAGGTTAATACAAATAAAGTGAGGAAAATAAATTATACACTAACATTTGAATCTTCTCTTTTTTTATTTTTCTTTTGATTTAGTTCAATTGTGGCATGAAAGGCTTGGGCATGTAAACTTTAAGAGTTTTTATGATATATCACACCTTAACCTTGTAGTATGTCTTCTTAAGATAAAATTAGACCATGGAACTTGCAAAACATTTCTTACGTGGTAAGAAACATGTTCAACCATTTCACAAACATCATGAGTCCAATTCCTCTTGCTTTCCTATGTTGGTTCATAGTGATATAAGAATACCTTTGGAACTTTATTTTCTGGGTGGAGCCTTATATATTGTTAGTTTTGTTGATTATTTCTCAAGAATGACTTATTCCTATTACATTAATAAAAATTTTGATGTCTTATCTAAGTTTCAAGAGTTTGAAGCCTTGGTTGAGAACATGACTAATCTTAAAATTAAAAGAATCATAATTGATAATGGAGGTGAGTATGTTAATAAAAATTTTGATGATTTTGGTGTGTCTAGTGGAGTTCAAAGGGCATATTTGAAAGGAAGAATGGAATAGTCATAGAAATGGCCAGGACCATGCTTTATGCTTCTAATGTGCCTAAATTTCTTTGGGTTGAAGCTATGAACATTGTTGTTTATATTATAAATATATATCTTACCAAATCTTTACATTAAAATACACCTCACTTGATATTCTACATATGGACAAAATAAACACTTGATATCGTTCATTTAAAGATATTTGGTAGTCTTGCTTCCCTTTTCATTCCTAAAATAAAAAGATAAAAACTTGATCCTACCTCCTACTCTTGCATTTTTGTTGGGTATGGTGGTCACACAAAAGGATTAAGATTGTATGATCCAGTCAAACATGTGATCATAGAGAATAGGAATGTTCATATTCTAGAGAAACCATTATGTCAAGATTCCTCTCATTCCTCCTCTCCAGCTTCTTGAAACAAAATCTCTTCAATTTAATAATTCTTCCTCAAACAAGATGGAAACTAATTTGAAAGAGATAGATCATCCTTCTTCTGACATGATGGATGTAGACCTTGAGGAGGATTCTTCTCAATATTTGTCTCAGTCAAAATTTTCTATATGGGCTAAAAATTTGGTTTCAAATTCTCAACCTAATGATTTGAGAAATATGAACCACAGTTAGCATCCTTATCATGCCTTATCAATTGTTTATAAGGTTGAACCTCAATATTTTGAAGAATCCATCATAGATAAAATATGGATTGTAGCTATGGAAGCTAAATACAATTCTCTAATCAAGAATAAAACTTGGGAATCAGTCCATCTTGCTCTTTAAAAATTATTATAAGTTCTGAATGGTTGTATAAAATTAAATATAACTCTGCTAGTAAGATCAAAAAATTTAAGGCTAGAGTAATTTCTAGAGGGTTTACTCAAAAACATGGTTTAGATTATGTTGAAACATTTTCCCTTTTGCAAAAATGAGCACTTTTAGAATTCTTCTAGCTCTAGCTGATCAACATGGTTGGGAGATTCACCAAATGGATGTCAAAAAAAAAAATTAAATGGTGACTTGAAAGAAGAAATTTATATGCATCAACCTAAAGGATTTGAAGAACCTAGAAAATAATTATATGTTTGTAAAATTAAGAAATATTTTATGGTCTAAGACAAGCTATTAGATCTTGGGATGCTAAGATAAATAGTTTCTTTCAAAAGATTTGTTTCAAAAGCTACTTTGTTGATAATTATTTATTTTTTAAAAATGAAAACATTCATGTTATTATTATTATCTTGTATGCGGATGATCTCTTGATTAATAGAATAAATAAGAATTTAATTCTTGAAATTAAAGAGAAATTAAGATAATTGTTCGAAATGATTGATTTAGGACTATTAAATCATTTTCTAGGCATGGTTATTTTTCAAATTTGGAAATCTATTAGTGCATCTCAACATAATATGATACTAATATTCTTACAAGATTTAATATGATTAATTATAATTTTTCCTTTATTCCTATGAAATTTGATGTTAAATTAGATCCAAAACCTTCTTGCGATAAATTTAATCCTAATTTATATAGACAACTTGTTGGTAATTTGATTTATTTAACTCTCACTAGGCCTAATATATCTTGTGCGGTTGGAATTATTTCTAGATTCATGCAGGATCCTTATGAGGACTATTATAAAATGGAAAAAGTATTTTAAGGTATAATCAATTATGGTTTGTGTTATTCTTCTTATAATAATGTCATTTTATTTGGTTATTGTGATTCGACAATACTTTGGTGATATTATAGATAGAAAATATGCTTTTGTGTATGTGTTCAAGTTGGGTGCATGTGCAATAACTTGGAGTAGCAAGAAGAAACAAATAAAACTATCTCTTCTACTCAAGCAGAGTATAGAAGTGCTATGGAAGCAACCAAGGAAATTATGTGGCTCAAAAGACTATTGGAAGAAATTCACATGGGCATCAAAGGAAGCACACTTCTTCTATGTGACAAACAAAGTTGCATTTCTCTTGCAAATAATCCAGTCCAACATCAAAGAACCAAGCATATTGAGATCCATATGCACTTCATCTAGGAGAAAGTTCTCAATGGTGACATAGATCTCAAGTTTTGTTCCACTTGAATAGTAGGTTTCAGACATTGTTAACAAGCCATTATGTGCTCTAAAATTCTACAAATTTCATGTTAGGTTGGGCATTTCAACTTGTAGCTCTTATGATCATGTGAATGATTTTTATATTTACCTCTGAATCATATTAGTTTCGGCCTTTCAAAGTTTTTCTAGAGGGTGGAATAAGAAATTGGCATGTTACATGTTTTTTCTCGTGCAATGTCATCTCTTAAAGGCTTGATTGTGTCAAATTGGATACTCCCTAAACTATTTCCATTTTCTTTTAAGTAAATTTTCAAGTATATATTGAAGTTTACTTGTAATCCCGATCAATCGTTATATATGAGAGGTTTTTTGTTTTATAAAAACTTCATGCTCTTATGTAAGACTTCATCCTTAATCACTTTATCCCAAGAATTTGGTTTGTTTTAGTGTACTACGGTTTTTACAAAACCTACAGGACACTTGATTTTTCTTGCGGCTTCCTGAAGTCCGTAGAGCACTAAAGTAGTGTACCCTAACTTTTCTAAAACATACGACACATTTTCAGTTGTTTATAGCTTTCTTGAACCTGTGACATACTACGAGTGTACCACGGAGTTTCAAGACCCACGAAACACTATAATAGTGTACCATAGAGTTGTAAAATCTGCGGGATACTTTGCAGTAGTGCACCACGGAATTGCAAAACACATGGGACATTGTTGTAGTGCACCGTGGGACTCCAAAACCTGTAGAACATGTACATTTGGTTCGAGATTTGTTTAATTCTATGGAATAATATAGTAGTGAACTTCATCACTAAAGTAGTATACCGTATAATTACAAATTCCATGGAACAAGTGTTTTTACTTTATGCTAACCTAAATCACTTGATGACTTATGGATTGTAATTCCTTTTGTACCAAAAGGTGACTTGGCATGTGTTATTTCGAACAAACCTTATATTTAACATGGAAAGGTAACTTTGCATGTTTCCTTACTTAACATTAAGGGGGAGTGTTGGGTTTATAATATTAAGTGGTAAACTACTTGTTTAAAATCTCGCTTGAAAGACTAAATATTTTTGATTTATAACTTATATTTAAAATATAAGCATGATGAATTCACTCTTCATTGTCGAAATTTTTAAAATGTAAGAGTGACCCAAAATAGGTCACCTACCTTATATAAAACAAGGTGTTTTGATCGTAGATCAATCATATATACATATATACATACACACACATGGTGATATATATAATTTATGACATATGAATGTGAGCAATATGTGTGAGATGATCATAGATACATGATTCAAATGATGAAAAACATGTGAGAAAATGTATGAGGAGGTTTGTAATCCCTTCTTAAAGGTGTAACTACAAGTGGATCTTTGGAAATATGGGAATGTTGGGTGAAATTGAATTCTCAATAAAGATAAGTGATTTTTAGTGGGTTTTTTACCTTTCATAGTTTTCCCACTTATATCTTGTGTCATTGTGTTCATTTATTTTATGTTTCATGTTGTTTACATTTTGTAATCTACAATATAAACATCTTAATCTCGTAATTTTAATGTGGTGGATCTATAATTCGTAACATTATTTATCCCTAAATTATCTAACAAAATAGCCCCAATCCTTGGATAGTAACTACTTTTCTTATGATGTAGTTTATGTTTACATAACTCTTTCATTACTTTCAAAGTTATATTTGTAATTACATTTCTTGTGATAAATGGGTTTGTATATTCAATACATTGTTTTATCTCCACATAAACAATATTTATTTCTTCTATAGTAGGGCAATGATCTTCATATCTTGACATCGTTTAAGAAAACTTTCATGATCATGCATGTGAAGCCAAATTGAATTTTTATAAGCAACAATATATAATTTATGCAAATTCTAATAGGGAGAGGAGCCAGTCATCGTGTGTTAGCCAATGACTGTGACAAGTTTTGTTATTTTTACATTTAGTTTTGGAATATTCAAATACCAAAGGTTGCATAAATAAAATCTAATAACTAAACATAAAATGACCTTTTTTTGCAATTAAATATTAAACAATGTTAGGTGTACATTTTATTACTCTAAGAACACATTTGATATAAAATAGACACTAAATGATGTAAGCATTAATAAATGTATATATTTAAAATGTGCACACATACATAAATTCAGTTTACAGATTAAAATAAAAGTGTACATATTTTTCATTACCACCAACATTTTTGTAAGTTTAAACCTATATTCAAATTTAAAAAGGTCATGTCATTTATGAGCAAATACACTTTCATTCACATAATTAAAGGATTTTATTATCACTATAGGACAAAACTCAAGTCCAATACACTATTAAATAAAATATTTTCAAACAATATAGTCCACTTTCCATCCATCCCATCTACAAGCATTAATGAATAACCTGAAAAAAAAATACAAATTGTAAGGCTCAAGAAATATTATGCATTTATGAAAAGGTGGAATTCAATAAATATATTTATATTAAAAATCAATCGTAGCCATTAGATTGAACATCTCATGAATCTCAATCCACACTTCCAATTTCAACCAATCACAAACAAGCACATGGATCAAGCACCAATAACACTTTGTAACTTTCTATAAATTCATTTCATGGTCCAACAATTACATTTCACACTTTTTTCCAGCTATCTTCACCATCGAATCAATATTGTGAGCAGCTCTTTGTTCTGGTAAGTTTGTAGAAAACTGATTTATTTTTCTCTTCCAACATTGTCAGCAGCTCTTTGTTCTGGTAAGTTTTTAGAAAACTGAAATATTTTTTTTTCTTCCAGTATTTTGGATTCATATCAAACTATTTGTGCTTATTTCTTATTTGTATATGAAACTGTATATACTGAACTCATTTTTCTGTTTGTATATGAAACTAAATTAAAAAATAAAAACTCTTTGTATGTATATAAATTATCTATGTACTCCCCTCTCACACAGATATACACACATCAATATGATTTTTAATAGTAATTTTCAGCAATATGATTATCATTATCTAGTTTAGTTTCATATACACATGTACACAAAATAAGTTTTGAGGATTTACATTTTCTAATTCAATTCCTCAGAATCTGCAAAAAACTCTAAAGCGGGTTAGTTATATATATATATATATATATATATATATATATATATATATATATATATATATATATATATATAGATCTAAGTTTCATATACACACGTAAAATATACATATACAACTGATCTTTTTTATTTTATGCATGTATATGAAAACTAAACTAGATAATGAATATCATGTTGCTAGTAGTTTATCATATCATAAATAGTTTTCATTGCTTGTAATTTCTTTATTATAGCTTGTTGATAAGAACAAACAGAGCTTTTCATATACAAACAGAGAATAAAAGCTCGTAAGTTTCATATACACACAAAAATATACATTTTGATCTTTTTATTTTATGCATATTAAACTAGATAATGAATATCATGTTGCTAGTTTAAGCATATCATAAATAGTTTTCATTGCTTGTAATTTCTTTATTATAGCTTGTTGATAAGAACAAACATTTTCTTTTCATATTACTTTTTGAACATTTTCTTTTCATTTTTTTGCAGGTATTAATTTCTAACATGAAGAAAAAACGATCACTTAAGAGAGTTCACCCTTCTTGTGCCAAAATAAGGGGAGTTATAATTCCACCAAGTGAACAAGAAGAAGATGGGAATGCCAACAATGGTCCAGAACTGCAACCTGCACCTGTCCAAGTCACAGGTGGTACATCAACAAAAAAAATCAAAATACGTGGAGATTGGGATGAGACTAGCATGAATAATGCCATCAAAGAAGTTGAAGAATATGGTTCCTCAACACATGGTGCTGCAAAAAAGTGGGGTATACCTCCTAGCACACTTACTTCCTGGTTATTGGGTATAACCACCAAGAAAACACTAAGCCCCCCACAATTCTCACTAAAGAGGAAGAGCTTGAATTGGTGCAGTGGTGTCATGAAATGGCTGATATGGGTCATGGGTTAGAAATATCACAACTTAAAGCATATGTGGCACAAATATGTGAATCTAGGTCCACCCCATTCACAGATGGTACCCTTGGAAACTCATGGTGGGCTGGTTTTAAAAGAAGACACCCATATTTAAGATTGAGGACAAGGAGAAGGCCTTGATAGAGACAGAGCAGTAAGTCTAAGACCAGCTATTGTTAATTCTTTCTATCTAAATTTGTCCTCTGTTTATAAGGCTAACCTATATGGGCCAAGAAAAATATGGAATTGTGATGAAACTGGCTTACAGGCAGGAAGAAATTGTGGTATGAGAGTGCTTGCTAGAAGGGGAAGTAGAAGTGTCCCATACATAATCCCAAAAAGTAGAGAATGGATTACCATTTTATGTTGTGTGAATGTTGTTGGACAAAGCATCCCTGGTTTCTATCTTTTCAAAGGTAAGAGGCAATTGCAAAATTATATAGCAGGTTGTGAGCCTGGTGCTTGCATGGCAGCACAACCTCATGCATGGATGACAAAGGAGTTATTCATGAAATGGTTGCATCATTTTGCAACATGTGTACCAGTGGGGTGTCTCCAAGCAACAGACATTTATTGATTTTTGATGGTCACGGTTCTCATGTGGCTCTAGGAACAATTCAAGAAGCAAGGAGTTTGGGGATAGATTTACTTACATTACCTGCACATACTTCTCACAAATTACAGCCATTAGATGTTAGTGTCTTTGCTCCATTCAAAAGTTACTTCAAAGAGGAGATACGCAAGTGGTTATTTGAAAAACATGGAATAGATGTCAACATGTCAGAATTAGCTACATTGGGGAGTAGGGCTTTTCAAAAGGCTCTTTCACCTGAAAATATTAAAGTAGGTTTCAAGAGGACATGTATATGGCCTCTTAATCCAAATGCCTTGGATGAGGACATGGCACCTAGCAAAACTTTTGACACATCAATTCAAGATGAATCACATGCAAAGTGGAAAACATGCTAAGGCTAGGTAAGATAATTTAGAGGTGCCCAATAGAGGTGAGTAAGTGCAAAGAAGATGTTGAGATTGTACTCAACACACAGGAAAGTAAAGAATGTGATGTTGAACAAATTGAACAAAATGAAAGTGAATATGCTCACCAACAAGCAATAAATCAGGATTGAAAAATTCAATTTGATGAGTTACTAACGCTGCCTACCCAGGTTAGTTGTCCTGATTGGATGAAAGAAGTTGCGCTTAATCTTGGTGTCAATTTGAACATCAACACTGAAGAAGAACTCTATTTATTCCCTCACAACCATTACTACTTCATGAGTCAGATGTGGTACACTACTTTTTCAACACTATAGATGAGGAACAAATTGGTGTAGAAGAGTTGGAGGAATCAGATATTAGAGCAGAAAATTGTAATCAAACTTTTGAGGAAAACAGAGGACAAAGTTCCATTTCTAAATTTTGAAACTTCCAATGGAAAGGGTGAAGGATTCATCAAGATCAAATTGTAATGATGGAATAAGACTGAGTAGGGAATCTCATCTCATCACTACTTGATCAATATATGGAGCTACTCATGGAAAAAGAGAAAAGAAAGAAAGAAATTGAAGACTTGAAGAAAAGAAAAAGAATACAAATGCAAGAGAAGAAGGAAGAGAGAATTGCAGGAAGGGAATAAAAGGAACAAGAGAAGATTGAAAAGGAAATTAGAAGGCAAGAAAAAGAGCACCATAAGCTGATGCAAAGGCAAGAAAAGGAGATGAAGAAGGAGCAAGAAAGGATCCAAAGAGATCAGGAAAGAAAGGAGAAAGAGTTTGAGAAGGCGAGAAAAGAGTTGGGAAGGAAAAGAAGACTAAGTACTCCACAAAATCCTTTTCCTGAAGAACACCCATTATTAAGGGAATTATTTGCCATGCATTGTCCCCAGTTGATGTCAATGCATAATGTTCAACTTGGCCCCTCATGTTCCAATGCATTCTCAACTACACCTGCATTCTCAACTACACATGTGCACGAAGTCAACAATGAAACAACACAACCAACATGCAGCAACACAACTTCAAGTATAGTTACAAATTCACCACCGCCATTTCCTGGTTTTTGGCAGCATGGGGCATAAATAGTTTAATTTTTTTTGGAAGCTTTAAGGGCTCTTCGATTATTGAATACCAAATATATATTTTGATAACTTTTTGGGCCAAGTATATTTTTAATCGTTGTAAGGCCATGGCTATTTTAAATTTTTGTACTCGCTTATATATAACTTACGAAATGTATGTACAACTATTTCAAAGATGCAATGAAAAATAATTATATTTCATATGGGTGGAATAAAAACTATGTATAATATTGTCCACTATCTTTCTCTTTTCAATAAAAATAAGCAATACAGTTGATAAGAATGGAACTAAAATGAGCACAAAAATCATACTAAAATGTTTCTATCATCGCCTTAGTGAGGGAAGAATCCTCACCAGAGTTGTGGCAAAGAACATTCAACCATCCATATCCCTGCAAATGAAATAAAGAGGATGCCAATCCATGAATCTTTTAAACTCATATTTAGAATGTATAGAATAAGGGCATAAAAAAATTCCCCATGATAATTATTGTGTTCAAAAACACAATTCACCTATCAAACCCAAACTCTCCCGCAAAAAATTAGCCGGTTTTGATTTGAGAAATGGCCTGTTACACATTAAAATATAGACATGAGCAGCTGGAAAATAAATGAGCAGCTGAAAAATACAGACATTAAGCTAACATATATTTTAAATAACTAAGGCATTAAACTAGTTTCATTACATCAAATGAAATTCATATATTTAATTTCCTGTGCATGTGATTCCTTCATAACATAACTTTAAATCTATTTTCATTACCTGCAAATGAAATCCATATGGGTTAGAAGCATTTACAGGCACTGCAAGTTCTGTGCATTTACGAGGACTGCAAGTTACTGTATAACATAACACACCTCTGCAAGTTCATGCATTTACAGGCACTGTATAAATATTTGCATTTACAGATCCTTTTTGCTCGGTGACAAAGTGACATTAAATAATCCACAAAGTCTTTAATATTTTTCCACGATGATCCTCCTTTTCCCACTGTTTCCCTTATTATTTCTTTCACTTCATTGCTCCTTTTCATTTCATCATCTCGCAGCAAAGCTTTCGCACACCTCGCAATCTCACTCCCCTCAATCTTTTGTTTTCGCCATGGAACCACCGTGAGCTCTATCTTTTGTTTTGTTTTGGAACCACCAAAGGTAGTTGTGGTGACCATGGAACCACCAGAGCTCTATCTTTTGTTTTCACCACGAAACCCTTGGGGAGAATATCATCATTATCCGGTGGTGTTGTTGATTCCTCCGAGCTCACCGATTCTATTCGACCCACAAAAAAATAAAAATAAAAACTCCGCATTCCTTGCAAGTTATGAATGATTTATGAGGGAAATTGAATGCACAGTCAGGAATTAATGGAGACTTGTGTTACCATCAAATGCATGTCAGGCCAGAACAACTGGCAGTCCATCTAATAGTTGGTGGCATAAATACAAACTAGCGGAACTTTTTTTTTTTGGTGATATGTGCTCTCTATTTGACATTAAATGGATATCCTCAAATTTAATTCAAACTATTTTATTTATTATTGGTTTTTATATTAATTATAAATGATGAAAAATTGAACATTAATATAGTTTTTTTATAACAGTCATTGGGTGATAAAGTTGCAATTGGTAGGGTTAACATTTTTAATGTGTATTTTTAATATAGTTGGAAAAATGTCTTAGAAAACAGGGATGGAATAGTTATTATAATTCGAAACGAAATTCGTAAAATGAAGACATATCAATCTACAAAAGGGTATTTTTAAAAAATCAAAATTTGATTTATACACATATCAATATAGACCATTAAGTACCCTTCACGATGACTGGCTCCTCTCCCTAGAATAAATATCAAAAAAATTCAAAATCTATTTTTATAACAACATATAGAACGGAAGAATTCAAGGTGATGTAGTCAAGCGATGTAAATTTTTGCAAAGACCAATAAAATGGAAAACATATTTACACTTTGAAGGCGTATATTACTATAGATGTTTACCTCATACGTTGTCCATCAATAATAGTGGGAAGCCCATCATTGTAAGTGTGAGATCATCCAAGTCTTGCATGTCATTTATGTCATTTTCTATTTTGATTTTTATTATTTATTTATTATTATTATTTCGTGTACAAATCCTATAAGAAGTGAAATCCCAAATGATGAGACATGGAATGAACAAGTTTGAAACACTGGAGATATTAGAGCTTCAATACAATGAAGAGGCCAAATAATAATTTTTAATGATAATATGTTGAGGAAAGCAAAGTGAAGCTAGTCTTTGATGAGAACATTGAAGCCGAGTGAAGTAATAGTTCTCACTTCTATGTGTGAGCACTCAAGTGGTGAAAATGAGATTGGTCAACCTACAAAAGGAGAGACCATGAAATATTGTTTTAAATTTCCCAAGATACAAAATACAAGTAACTCATGCATGATATAAGATGAAATTGAGAGGTGGTGTGGGCCCATGGGGAACCTCTATTTGGAGGATGCAAATTTGTATAATCTTACGATAAAAAACCATGATGAAATTTATGAATTAGGAAGACCCAAATACGAGTGGAAGTGGAGATGAGAAAATTCGGAAGAACTCGCATACAAAGGATTACAAAGATCAAACTCTTGAGATGAAGCCAAGTGACATCCCAAGAAAACTATTCCCAATATGGAAAGAGGAGGTTTAAAGGTGATAAATCATAGGTTGAGGTGGTTATGTAAAGGAGATAACTCACAAGAACAACACCCAATTATTTGAAAACAATGGTTCCGTCAATTTTTAAAGGAACAAAGTCCTCATATGCATGCAATCCTAGGTAGGAAAACAAATGGCCATGAAAGTGACAATTAAATAAATCGATTCAGTTCAAAAGTGAGGTGTTATTCAATTTATTCAAGTTATGCCTAGTAATTATAACATATTTAGAGCTCGATTGGTCATGAGTTATTGAGCCCATAAACTTGAAAGAAATTTGGACACCAAATAAATAATGCGTAACTAGGAAGCATGTAATGATGCTAGAAAGAGTGGATGAGACATGGGGTAATGTAAAAATTTGTGAAGAAATATGAGCGCTATTAGAAAATACTAATAATTTGATAATAATGGTTTATACATCCTCAAAGAGATTCAATGCCTCATATGCAATCAAACCTATGAAGAAAGACACTCGAATTTTGTGATAGAGATGAGTGAAGAAAATGATTTGGGTCAATCACCCAAATTTATTGTAATACGTTTAGGATCAAATGTCATTGGATAATATGTTATGAATCCATTAAAATTTTGGTCCAAATGTGATCACAAAGAAAGTGGCTCAAAACCAATGAATTAAGAAAGGTAGATT
Organism: Taxus wallichiana var. yunnanensis; assembly: GCA_018340775.1. Classification (NCBI taxonomy): domain Eukaryota; kingdom Viridiplantae; phylum Streptophyta; class Pinopsida; order Cupressales; family Taxaceae; genus Taxus; species Taxus wallichiana. Next base: position 411,778,276 of record CM031242.1, on the reverse strand, counting down.
TGTTTCATTCAAAGGTCTTAATATTATCAAAGGAAATAATATAGAAATGAGATAGCCCATAAAATAGGTTGATAAAAAAATTCAAAATTATGAAAAAAATAAATGTATTAAAAATATAGAAGGGTTAAAAGGGACCTTCGCCTATATTAAAAAAAAAAAAAAAAACATTAAACAACCAAGAAAAAATCATAAAACTAAAATATTTGTATATAACATAAAGTAATATAAAGTATGAACTTGACAACGTCTTTAAAAAAGGTAAAATAACCAATCCAAATATAGATGATTAAGAGTCACAAAATGTTACTATAAAAACACCTATACGGCCCTAAAAAAAAAATAAGACCACCGAAGTGCTTTGAGTTCGGATTCAATGCTAGAGATACCATTGAAGATACCATTCATAATGCCTCTTGCGAGAATCTTGTTACTTATAAATGTTGTCTCAAGTTCAATTACCTTGGTTAAGGAAACACTATATTTAAATTTGTAGACATCTAAAATGTCAACATGGTTAATTACGATTAATCTGTCCCACAAATATCCCAACATCATCCATATAATAATTAATCGCAAGATTAATTATTATTTAATCCTAATATCGTCATTAATCCCTTTATCCTTCATCTTAATTTTGTCATTTATCTAATCCTATCATTAATCCCTTTATCATTTATCTAAATATCTCATTTCATCATTTATCCCTTTAATCCTTTATTTTATCCATTTTCAACTATATAATAATTAATCACAAGATTAATTATTATTATCCTATTATAATCCCTATTAACATTTTCTAGGAATTTAATATTCCTACATCTACCTACCACCTACCCTACACATCCCTACACCTAGCCTTTCCATGTAATCTCACATCTAATCATATTTATTTACCCAAATCTAATTCTAATCCTAATCATATTCTCACCTCTAAATCTAGAGGCTTCTATTTCTAGAAGCCTCTCTAAATTTCCCTCTTTCATATTTAAAAATTCAAATATCTCCCTCCCTAGGCTTCTTCTAAATTCTAGAATAATCCAATTCTAGATCTTTCTATCCTCACATGCATCCTCCACCCTTGATCCAAATCTAACATGGCTTCATCCTAGCCATTGAATCCTCCATTCCTTAGCTATAAATTTATCTCTCCTCCTCCATGAGAGCCATCTCTCAAATCCATAACAAATCTTTGCTAATTTTTTTCAACAACCATCCATTTCACCTTCAATCACTCAATCAATCCATTCCTTCAATCCAATCCATCGTCATCTTCATCAAGCAATCCAAAGGCAATCAAGGGGAGGTGTTGCCCAAGTGTCTCCAAAATTTGAAGTAAGCAAACTGGAAGTTCAATTCCACTTCCATCCAAGAGAAAATCCAACACAACAAAGGAGGAGAATTGCATCTTCTTGGTAAGTGCAGTATTACATTCTCTCTCCTTTCCATCCATTGCTCTATCTGAGGTATTTGCTAGGAAGATTAGAGTAGGAAGACAAATTTGTTTGTTTTCTTGCATTTTCATTCTAATATTTTTAACATATACAAAATCAATAACAAATGATTTTATTTCAATTACTTTATTGAGAAACCATTGTTAGTTAAGGCAATATTACACTTATATCAAATAAACACAATGAGTAATATTGGTTTACTTTTTAATAAAAACATTTAAACAAAATAAATATTTATTAAATTTGTATTTAGTTATAATATTTTATGCCGAATGTGTATCATATCATGTAGGTCTGATTGGAAAACAAAGGTGCACATCAATAATTAATATTGGTGCTCACAAATGGACAGCCGTTAGATAGATTTTAGTTGTTTATTTCTTAGATGGAAATATTTAAGTGTTTCTACATGTTTATGTATTGTCGTGTGATCTTTAACATTCTCTTCACATTTATCACAACCTAGATTGAATATCCGACACTTTTAATTTGATATTTGATCCAACACTTGTATTTTTGTGTACTAAGGGTGGTGATTTTTAGAATGGGTGGGCCTCTCGGTCCAATGACAAGTGCATGGATGAGCCATGCCCACTACAAGGGTTCTAAGTCATTGAGTTTGATGGCATGCATGAATTCTTCTCCTTTTATGGCCTCCATAATTCCTTGGTTCATTACAAAGATAGGATACTTTGAAGAAGGGGTATATATTCAAAAGCATCTATTGGGTGAAGAGTCGATTCAAGGGGCACAATAGCTAAGTGTAGTCAAGATGGCCTTGTGGAGAACCGGGTACGGTTTCATTATTCACTTCACCATGGCCTCCAAGAAATAGGTGACCATCGACTACATGTAATTCCCCGTCAAAGAAATCAACATGGACAAATTCTCCATGTACATGTTTTCATTCTTCATATGGCTTACCCACACATTGTTTGCACATGTCAATAAAATTTTGATGATGCAGAGCCCACGCTTTGGAAATATAGTTCTTGGCTACATTTACACCAAGTTTGGTTCTCGCATAGGAGGTTTTCAACAATTTGTATCTATCTAAGCTAAAAGCAACACTTTTCCCATGCACTTGAGATTCTCTTATTTTCCTCAACGTGTGGTATTGTGTATCCAAATTGAGATTTATGTGCATTTAGAGTTTCAATTTTCTTTATGAAAATTTTAAAAGAGTATCAAATTTTTATAGACCCAAGTAAATATTTTAGATCACGATTTATATACAAGTTTAATTTTATTTCTCTCTTTCTATTTTAGATAATATTTGAAAATCCCCATTGACACGTAGTAGGTTGGGACTCGTGGTTATATTTTAGAAATCTAAAACAATCCATTTGAAAACTAATCACATGACAAGGGTCTCTATCATGTGTGCATTTTTCGTTTCAAGGTTTTCATATATTTATTTCCAAAGATACATTTTCTTCCCTTCGACATATCCATTGTCTACTTTTGGTACAATTAACAATTTATTTTAACATGTAGTTTTATCATTGTCACCCAATTCTCAATAAGTTTATTTTCATGATTTGAATTTGCAAAGAAATTTCATACAACCAAAGGAAAATGTGTATTCCCATTTTAATGCTCTCATATTTCATATTTGAGGAATTTTCAATATGGTGTTGTAAATGCCCTATTAGTGCTTGTTAAAATCCAAATAAAACACATTGGAATCATTCTTGTGAAATATTCATAATGAATATGGTATGTGCACATTTGAAAATACAAGATTATATGTTAGAATATAATTTACAAGTAGATTACTATTGTCGATTCCCTTAATGAATTTAGAAATTAAGGAGAATACAAAACATGAAAGGAAAAATTTGTTTTCTCAAATTCCACATTCATGTTAATAGCAAACACTTGTTGAGTCGTAATGTTTGTGTGTTTTCTATAAGATGGAAATTGAGGAACATTTGCAAACAAGACAAATCCTTTTTATTCCTAGAAAATATCAATTGAAAAGGTATGTAGTGCATATCGCTAAAGGTAATGAGCATAATATTATCCATTTCATACTTCACATGCACCATTGAAAAATCTCTTCCATCAATCCCCAAGAATCTTTGAAATAGGTGTACACGCCTATTGCTCCAAAGGAGTGAAAGATGAGGTTCTAGAGACATTAACTATCCATTCAAGAATGTAAAAGGTTTTTTTCCATTACAATATGAAGAATGTCTCTTTATGAATTCAATTCAAGATAGTTGTTGGAATTTATAAGAGACTATGGCTAGTCAACATGTGCAAACAATATGCCCTATAAAACATGCTTTCTCACAATTGTATTGGTTGAAATGGAGAGCTTTATTTGATGAAAATATGTGTCAATATCATATATATTATATGAAAAATGAAAAACACTTTATGGTCTAATTCTTAATGGAAATAAGAAAGCATTTTGAACTCCTCTAGCTAGAAAATTTAAGAAATGATCAATAACTTCTCTTTGAGCCTCAAGAGAAGTATATTGGAAGTGCATTAACATAAAAAGTTATATCATATATGAAATCACCCACAACATATTTGAAACAATTATCTTTTAAATTTTATCTGTCATGAGAACATCAACAAGATTATGGCATTTTTCGTCACCTATACTCCTCAAAATCTATTATATACTCCTCAACATCTATAAGAGTGTGTAAAACAATAAAAAAATATTGAAATTGAGTTATATTGCAAGGCTTGATTTTATATTAGTAGACCACAAAAATAAACAAACAAATGTTTTTGTTTAAAACATTGGTATGAAAAATTTTAAGATTCCATGTGTACCCCTCAACATGTTTTCAATTGTGAAAAGGGAAATATGAGAGTAACAATTTCAAGGTTCCTGCTAATGAGGAACTTTTCCATGTGAAAGATGTGATGAACAGAGTCGTGGTGTTCATCTTTAAGGTCATGATTTATATGATACTAATGGTGGACCACATGCTTCTAAATCATTATGATATTGAATGATAGGTTAGTGGTGGGTTAAGATCTTTGGCGTGACTAATGTCGTGATGATAGATATATTAACAATAGATATGCTGCAAGTGCAAGGAATTCCAAGGTTCCTTTTTAGGTTTACCATCAAGGGAATCTAAATGATAGGATCCTGACCAATACTTGTGAGTGATGACATATGGACCGATCCAGTTACGGGAAAACTTTCCACGTTTACTCCTTTCTAGAGTAGTGACATTTTGATTATTTTTTAGGACAAGATCACCAATATTGAAGTCATGTTATTTGACATGGTTTTTATATGTTCTTTTGATGTTTTCTTGATAGACATGATACTGTTCGAGATTTGTTAGGAAACATTCATCTAATATTTCAAGTTGTGTTAGACATTATTGTGATAATCATCATCGAGATAAAATGTTTGAGAGACACGCAGAGAGATGGGATTTGAACTTCAAGGGATACGACCATCTTAGATCTATAGACTAAATAGAAGGGCATATAACATGTAGGAGTATGGATGTTAGTTTGATAAGCCCATAAAGTGAACATGCTTTGGAGATGTCAATTTTTTCCTTTGGTCGATGGTTTTCATAAGAATTTTGTTGAGTGTCTTGTTAGAAGCTTCTACTTGTCTATTGGCTTATGGATAGTAGGGTGATGAAAATATTAGCTTGATGTTGAATGTGTCACATAATTTCTTCATTTCTTTATTTTTGAAATATTTTCCATTTTCAATGATAAGTTTGTGAGGGATGTTGAAGCGACATATTATTTTTTGATAGATGAAATCAAAGATTTTATTTTATTTAGGAGAGATCAAGGGAATAGCCTCCACCCATTTAGTGAAATACTCATTAGCATTGATGATAGGGTGATGTCATTGTGATGAACATGGGTTGATAAGGCCAATGAATTCAAGATCCCATTGTGAGAAGGGTCATAAATCCTAATCATGATACATGGCCTCGACTTGGGATGTGGGTGAGATTGGAATGTTGTTAACACTTGAATAATTTATTGACGTATGCACCAATCTTGATTAATGGTGGGACAAGTAATAGGCCATCAGAGAACACATTTAGCAATAACCATATCGTTGAAGTGTCCACCACATAGAAAGATTTACTAGACTCATTATATTTGAGGCACCGTAGTAAAAGGCCATCATACCCACATATTTAGAGAACATCATCTACATTGACGTATTGGGTAACGCGTTGAAGAAAATATCGTTTAAAATTTTTAGATGATTAAGATGGTAATTTTTATTGAGAGAGAGTCATAGATTTTAGTGTACCAAAGGTCTGTTTTATTGTCTTTAATGATATTTATAGAGGGATTTCATTGGTGTGAGATGGTTGATCAAGTCTATGCACAACAAAAAAACAATTTGGAATCATTAGTTGATAATGGGATGAGTGATGCTAGAGAAGCCATGGTGTTTGTGAAATTATTGGTAGATCGGAACTATTTGGTTGGTGTATTCTTATACTTCTATAAATTTTCATTATTGCATTGATAAATTCCTTCAATTTGATTGATGGCGGGTTGAGAGTCTCAGATAGATATCCATAATGTGAACACCAACCATGACTATTGTTTGGATACCCATAATGAGATATTTGTATTTAGCTAGGTTATTTGTGCATTCGAAGTTTAATTTAAAGGATAGAGGGATAGGAGTCCCTCGGGGAGGTATAATGATGATACTGGCACCTCCCCCTGTTGACACTTAGATCCATCGAAGAAAAATGTCATTCTGATAAGATTATATTCTTGATCGATGGTGTTGATGGATTTTTTTGGAAATTGTTCATGTGGTAGTTGATTATAAGGAAGGGGAGCTTATGCGAGTTAGTCGCTGATGGAATTCCCCTCGATGGATTTCGTGATATGAATTACATATCAAACTTAGTCATGAGCATGATCCATAAAGTGATATGTTTTATAATGCATAGCTTTGATAAGATTGAAACTAGTAACAACGTACATTTTATGAATAACTATATAGTGGAGAAGTTTGGAATTCAAAGAGTAATAACATAAATTTTCTTCTTGAGTGTAACAATTTTCATAGTCATAAAGTGTGTGGCTTATGTACTAGACATCTTATTCTCTACCCTTCTCATCTCAATGTGTTATTGCAGCACCTGTGGCATGGTCGGTAGTGGACATGTATAAATAAAATGGCTGCCCCTCACGTGGAGGTGTGATAACTAGAGGTGACATAAGGTATTGTTTTATGTCCTAAAAGGATTTTTATAATCGTGATCCCATTTAAAATGGACATCCTTGCGAAGGAGATGATGGAAATGCTAACGGCAATCTAAAAGTTTAAAGATGAAATGGCGAATGATTGAATTCTACCTTGGATACTACAAAAAAATTAAGTTTTAAATGAGGAGGCATCTTGATGATGGATTTGATTTTGGTGGGGTCCACTTTAATGCCCCTGATAGAAATGATGAACCCTAAAATCTTTCCGTGAGGACACTAAGTACACATTGGGATTAAGGCAGAGGAGAAGTAGTGGATAAGTCGAGAAAAATGATGTCAAGGATGGTGAGATGGTATTTATGTCGTTTAGATTTTCCTAAGAGGTCATCAACATAGTATTCCACAGTTTTAAGAATTATATCATGGAAGATGTATGTCATAGCACATTGGTAGGTGACCCCTGCATTTTTGAGTCCAATGGGCATGATGTAGCAACATAAATTCCCCCAAGGGAAATCAAGAATGTTTTATGTTGGTCTTCAAATGCGATACGAATATTATTATAGCTAGATAATCAATTCATAATTCATAGCATTTCATGTCCAGCGAAAAGATCGAAAAGCTAATCAATGTTAGGGAGTGGTAAGTCATCTTTTGGATATGCAAGATTGAGATCTCGAAGCATATACGATGCATTATTTTCCAGAGGATTTGGTTACAAGTACAATATTAGACACCCATTGTGGATAGTCAATGGGTAATATGAAGTTAGTAGAAATAATATGTTGTAATTATTCTTTAATAAGAAGGGCTACGCGAGGATACATCCTACGTAGTTTTTATTTGTGAGGATTAGCATTAAGGACCGTGACAATGTGTTGTGAGTGATGATGTTAGGTTCAATACCTGGCATGTCACTATATGACCATGCGAAGGCCTAACTATGTTTTGAAAGGAAAGCGGTAAAGTCCTTCAATTCTTTTGAATCTAAGGATTGACCAACTTTCACTATGTGAGGGTCTTATGAAGTCCCTATGTTGATATCGATGGTAGACTCGTTAAGGATTTATATGTTTTCCGGAGGTAGATTATTTTGAAGGTAATGATCCTCTACCCCCATATAGGATAATATGGATTGATCATCGTGGCATTAAATAATGTCAATGGTATGGGAATCCTCCTCTACCATTTCGGTAATAAGTAGCGGAATGTGGCATTTGCAAAGGGTATCTAAGGATGGAAATTTGATCATTGTGTTTAATAAAAAAAATCAGATGGGATGGAAACAACATTATCCATGTTGATAGGGTAATTTGATGAATGGGGTAAATTTGGTTCTGTTACGGGCCCAGATGTGGAGTTTGCAAAGGTATCTAAGGATGGTTTTTCAAATCCTGATTCGTACTTCTCATGGGGTTTTTGGGACTAGTCAAATATCAAGTCATGTATTCCTTATTCATAACTTCCTATACTGAAGCATTTCTAGGCACATCGATGGAGATACATCTGTGTGAAGGATTGGTTGTATAAGAACGAAAAGTTGGATACAAACGGTTTAGCATGGTGTTGATTATCACGATATAGGGAAGGATGATCAATCCCTCCAAATATTAGTTTTAAGATGAGAAGGGCCAAAGGAGATGATATCTCCAATTTTGGGTTCATACATCGGTTATTTAGTAGGCCCTCCATACATTTTTTATTTAGGAAATGAGTTAAGGGCCAGGAGGAAATATTCTCCTAGCAATATTCATTATATAACAGCCTCAAAAGAGGTTTCATATGGTAATTTGGATGCGGAGATGGAAGAAATAGTAGAGTATTTATCAAAGGAGCCATAGTTTGTCTTAGAAATGAGTTCCTCATTTGGCTAGTAAGTCATATGACACATTCTTTAAATGGATTTGGATCAGCTAGAATAGTGAAGGTTTTACCTTCATGTTCGTACTTTAGACATCAATGTAAGGTGGAAGGGATATAGTTCATAGAGCATATCCAAGTGCATCTTAACAAGCATATTATATTGAAAATATCCTTCTACAAGATAGAAGAGTTCATGAAGACATTTAACACCTACTTTAATAAGTAGAATAATTGTTCTAGTGTAGGGACAATGGTATCGTTAAAGGCTCGCAGTACTGCAGGTGACTAGGTGACGTTAGTGTTGGGTAGTTGAAAATAATTAAAAGCATGTGATGATATTATATTGATGTTAGTGATGTTGTTGATCATTACTCTCTTAACAAGAGTATCATTGATTTGGGTTGTGACAAATAGTGGGAGATGATGATCTTCATGGTTGCGAAGATGGGATCTCATAATGGTCGAAAGTGATAGTGGCAAAAATTTTGAGGGTGCTGACCAAGTTTGTGAATGGTTGAGGATCAATGAATTATGTTGATATAGATTGGAGGGATTTAATCATCACTTTTCAATGTTGTGGTCAGGTTTAAACAAGCTCGTAAAGGGACATGGGATCTTGATGAAGTTTCTTGATGATGGTATTTTGTATGGAGGAGGTGGATTGGGTGTGTAGACCAGCAAGGATAAATACCTTTTCCTTAAAATTGGGTGGGGACTAGGTGATTCAGGTGTAAGAGGGATAGAGACCTTGGGCATGTTTTGATCTCAAGCTTGAGGATCTTGTGTGCAAACTCGGGGGCTTTTGAGTGAAGAAATTACTAATTAACCCCCATCTTTTGGCCATTTTACTTTGCTTTCTATCGTCACTTCCGACCTCCCACACATGCATGCCAGTCTATTTCTTCCATTATGTGCTATTTTTCATTTGATCTGGGTTGCCCAAGCTAGTATTGGGCACACCGAAGGTGCCCTAGTCCCAGTTGGGGCACCCTGATCCTTTTCCCACTTTCCCGCCACTTTTTGGGCACTTTCTAGCCATTTGAACATTTCATATTTCTTGTGGTCATCCTTTTCGAGGTTAATTACAAAATTAGAACAAGAGAACCATATAAATATAAAGTTATGAAACCATAATGAGGGACCAAGCACTAGTCACTACTATCATCACCTAAGGTTGCATCCATCAAAGGCTCCATTTGCATCCATCTAGCTCCATCACAAGGCACAAGGTTGGTTCATCTACATCACACAAGCATAGGAGGGAAGTTTATTCTATTCCATCCACCATTCTATTACATTTTCTACACATAGTTATTGCTCACTACTTTCACAAAGTGTGACTGCACAAGAGCACCTAGGGCATGATTGCACACACACATGCACATAGAACTACATCGGGTCTGAGATGTAGTGCAACACTCAATTAGTAAGTCCACCATTGTGGCAGCTAAGGATAGTTCCGACCCCTTCATATGCATCTTTCTTTTTAGGGTTTGATGTTTGTTTTGGGGTTTTTCAAGTCTCTTCTTCATTATGATCATTGACAACATTCAACATAGAGTGTAGAATTACATGTGACATGATAGAGAGGGATTCATATCATATAAGTTCTGACCCTATAAAATTAGTTTTTGACCTCCTCGCACAAACTAGGGCACTCATAACTCAAATCTAGGGCACCCACAGCATGCCCGATCCTCTCCCAAGTGCCCCCCAGTCCACTCAAATTTCTTAGATCTATTTTTTGAGACCTCGACATAGTCATTTCCTCCTTATTTCTCCAAATAATCAATTCTCACGACACAGACACAATCCAGATCAGCCTCCAATCAACTAAGTGATCCTTCCAACCCTTCTTTGCATATTAGGGTTTCTATTTTCATTAGCCTAGTTGTTTGGGTCACTTTCTATATTTATTTACTTTTTATTTTATTTTTTATTTACTGTTGTTCCTAGTTAGATTAACTACCATTATTCCACATTTTAGTTAATCATTTTGGTGAACCCGTACTCCATCTTCACGCATATAGGATCCTCACTCTTTGTCATCCTAGAGTCTAGTCATCATGAATATCTCAATCATTGATTATTTTTTACACCCTATGATGTAAGGTATAGAGTCCAACATCTTCTAGCTACTACCCACATTCATGCTGACATGCATCCTGACTCAGTATATCAAACTTTTATAGATGCATTTTCTCAACACTTATCATTCAAATCTAATCTTCCCACTGATTTAAACACTTTTGATAATGACCCACCCTTGCATATTATGATTCACATTCTCAATATGGGTATCAAGCACACTTTAATTGATAATGGATCTGAACTTAACTATGTCCTATGTCATTCCTTCAAAACTTAGGTCTTTTCACTCGTGATGTTAGTCCATCTTGTCCCTTCACTATGTGCTTATGATGGTTCTTGGTTCATTCATCCATGTGTTGGTCACATTACATTACCTATCACTATAGGGCCCAAAACTATCAACACAATGTTCTTTTTCATTGATTTCCCAGTCTCTTACAACTGTTTACTAGGTAGACCATGGCTTCATGCCATGCAAGTTATTTTGCTTCTATTATACATCATTGTGTTAAATTCCTCCATGAAGGCATTGAATATATTGTTCTTCATGTGACCATGACCCATTCCAATATTGTGACCACACTCCTAATACTAGTCTTCCTATTCCACGTATTGATACTACAGATGATCCTCAACCTATGGATGAACAACCTCACTTGCCACCACTTGAAGGTGTCATTTGTGTGATAGATGTAGTTTCTTCTATGCCACCTACTACTACTATTATTGCTATGATTCCTTATCAGGGGCATGTCCAGTCTATGGATGTCACTCTATCACCTACACCTTCACATGTACCACCTCCATTAGCACCCACCATTTACTTGCACACTTTTCATGAATGATTCATATTGGGAACATATTCCATTTGATCCTACTTGTGATGATACCATTTTCTCACATGATGGTCTAGCTCGACTTGGTTTTTCTTTTGAGGACCTTTATCCTCCTACTCATGATCCTCATCTATATTATGGCTTCATCACTATTATTATTGCTTATGGTTTATGTGTGTCTTCCATCTTACATTTTCTATCTATCACACATTCCTCACTCTTCTCCACTCACATTAGGAAATCATGGCTTGATTACATTAGGGGCACTCTAGATCCTGATCATATGACATATATTTTCCATGCCCTTTGGTCATATTTTTATTTGCAATAGTTCCTTTCTTGGCTATACAAAAAATCTCACTCATTGGTATGCACACGTTTCCACTTCCTCCATTCACTAATGAGGAATATATTCCATGGGTATGTATAATTTACCTCAATGGTTCATTACATGATCAACCAAACACTATTTCTTATCAAGTCTCTAATGCTTATCCATATGACTTTGACCCTAAAACTGATGATCTCTTAGATGACATTACATGATCCATCCTTCATCTTCCACACTTTGGGGGCATAACATCTAACACATCCCCCCATCCTAGTATTAATCATCATCATCATACAACATATCATACTTATATCATATATCATCTCATCACATATCATCATCACATTAGCATTAGCACATTTCTCATCTTTGCATTATCATCACTTCTCACATAGCATTTGAGGGATATATTCATCACACACACTTACATACATAGGCACATTATGACCATTACCCAATGACACACTCTTGTGCTTCTGGTTCACACTTGACTATTGAGGGCTTACTACACATGAACATAACCCACACACTACACAATTTAGGTATTACACACACATATATTCACATCATATTACATCATACATTTACATCATACACATCTACATTTTAATCTATTCATTACACATCATTCACATTGTCATACATCATATTTATCATATATATACATACATCATATTTTAGGTCTACATTATATACTTGCATTGTCATTTATACATTTACACATTGTCTATACACTATATCTATCATCATATTATATATATATCACACTTTTATCTACATTACATCTAGCACACACATACATATTCACTCTACATACTACATTACTATGCATTACACTTTTATTACATACACATTACATTACACATATATATTACATATTACACATTTACATACACATCATATGGTCATCTATTATCATCACACATACTACATCATCTTCTATACGTGTTACACTCACTACCCTATGACGCACTTTAGTTCCTCGGTCCATACTCACTACCAGGGTTTACAAATCAAATGGACCTTATCATACTTACACATTCATCATTCAACCTTCTATCATGCTGACATTACTAGGTTAGTGACATACACTTTAGGCTAAATGGTCACCTATCCCTTCATCTTGTAGTGGTATACGCTTTAGGCTACATCACCACTCCTCTCTATTCATCTTGTAGTGATATACACTTTAGGCTACATCATCACTCTTTTCATCATCATCTTTCATGATATACATTCATCTATAAGGTCACATCACATATCATCATTTCTAGGTCACATATCTCATCACACACATACACACTCATCACAACGTGTTAGACACAACACACATTTTGACCATTTCCCGATGACACACTCTCATTTACGGTTCATTCTTGATTGCTTGAGGGGGAAAACTAAATGAACCTCACTACATATATTTCCATTCACTCGGGGGCACATGGATCCTATCATTCCATCTTGCATTCCATTCCATCCATCCACAACATATTACATATCTTGGTTGCTTTTACTCTTGCTTTACATTTTCTTGTATATGGTCACTTTATTACACATGCTAGTTAGATATCTCTTATATGTCATTTATCTATACCATACACACATGCGTGTTCACACCTTTTCTTAGTTGTGATCATAGATACATGTATTTTGCACGCAGCATGATGCTCACCTTCTACCCATCCTACATTGGTCATTGGGGGCATCCACATTCATCTCTCATAGGTGTTATTGTTTCATTTTGTACTTAGCACTCTATATTACATGGTTATACATGCTTTTGACATATGGTTATCTTTCTAACATGCTAATGGTGCTTCATGTGCAACATTTGTTTTGTAGGATTACTTACTTCCATGGTTATCTTGTTTTTATTTGTACTTGTTTTTTTGTTTTTATATGTATGTGGCCTTTCCCTTTTTTGGTGTGCACACTTTTTTTGTATGTGGCCATGATGGCCTTGCATGTCTTGCGACATCATGAGTGATGTCCCATGTTTTCAACCCACTTTGTGTAGCTTACTTTTCTTCTTGCATGTTTACATTACTATATTGCTTGGTAGCTTATTATACATTGTTTATGTAGCTTACACATTACTTTATACATGCATGCTTGTTCATACTAACACTTGTTTTGGCTAGCCTTTTTTTGTGTGCCTTGTTTCTACCAAGTGCATTCCTTTCCCCTAGGAAGAGTTACAAAGTTCATGTGGTTGGTCCTCTTTTGGGCCACATTCTCCTATCAAGCGATGTCACATGCACCCCCAAAGAGGGGGCATCATCATTTGGGGTTTTACATACTACACAACACTTCTACACTAGTTCAATTCAATTTATTTTCCCCTTGGCATTGTGGGTTATACAACGAGTGGGTTCAAACTAGTCTACAAACCCCGTACACAACAATGGATTTTACAGACATGGTTTTCCTTAGCATTCTGGGGAGTAGTTATAGGTTAGAGGATACAACAAATTCCTCTCTACACTACTTCAGTCAATGGCATCGATCACCCAAAAAAACTAGGCAATATAAAGATCTCTTCACACATATTCAGGGAAGTAGTTATAGGTTGGAGGATATAATGGAATTCCTCCCTACACTTCTTCGGCCTATGGCATCGATCACCCAAAAAACCCGGACAGATATCCTATTTCTACACCCTTTCTCTCATCACGATCATCAGTGCACATGTTCCATTTTTCATTTACATACTTTACATTTACATTCTTTTACATACATATACATGTGTCTTTTACATGTGTTTTTACATATATACATGTGTATTTGACTACTTGATCATTTTCTCCTTGCAGTCCATCCATATGAGAAACAAGTAGTCAACAACAACAACTACAAAATGGGGAAACAAAAACAACATTTTTGTGTAAAACACACACCATACTAACCATGCAGGTACATCACACACATCAAACTACACACATGTATTTCCACCCTAGGTTCACTCTCATCACTTTTTTGTGCTTTTTACATCTTTAGTTTCCACGCTCCATCATTTTTTTCACTCCACGCTTTGTCTAGTCCTTCAACATTTTCTACATCACTCTACATGGATTATCAGGTACACATCTCTATCTACTTTATGTTACCGAGATTTCCACTCACCAACATAAAGTGGGGAAAATGTAGTCAAAAAATCACACACTTTAGACATTATTTAGTCTCGATCTCATACTACTATTCATATGGTTTTTGAGTGAAGAAAGTACTAATTAACCCCCATCTTTTGCCATTTTACTTTGCTTTCTCATCACTTCTACCCTCCCACACACTGCATGCCTAGTATTTTTGTCATTTTTCATGTTATTTTTCATTTGACTTGGGGTGCTTCACTGCCTAGTAGTACTAGGGCACCACAGGTGCCCTAGTCCCAATCGGGGTGCCCTGATCCTTTTCCCTTTTTCCTCCACTTTTTGGGCACTTTAGCCATTTGAACATTTCATATTTCTTTTGGTCCACCTTTTTTTTAGGGTTAATTACAAAATTAGAACAAGAGAACCATATAAATATAAAGTTATGAAACCATAATGAGGGACCAAGAACTAGTCACTACTATCATCACCTAAGGTTGTATCCATCAAAGGCTCCATTTGCATCCATCTAGCTCCATCACAAGGCACAAGGTTGGTTCATCTGCATCACACTACATAGGAGGGAAGTTTATTCTATTCCATCCACCATTCTATTACATTTTCTACACATAGTTATTGCTCGCTACTTTCACAAAGTGTGACTAGCACAAGAGCACCTAGGGCATGATTACACACATTAGAACTACATCAGGTCTGAGATGTAGTGCAATGCTCAATTAGTAAGTCCACCATTGTGGCAACCGGCATGAGGACATCCCCCCTTCATTTGCATTTTCCTTTTTTAGGGTTTGATGTTTGTTTTGGGGTTTGCAAGTATATCTTTCATCAATTACATTAATGACATTCATGGCACAGTAACAAATTACACACGACAAACAACTTGAGGGATTCATATTATATTCTTGACCCCAAAAATTTGGTTTTTGTACCTCTTGCATGGGCCATAGCACTTAGGACTCGGACTAGGGCACCCCACAGCACCCCTATCCTCTCTTAGGTGCCCAGTCCACTCAGAAAGCTTCATATCTATCCTTTTCTGACCTTTGCATGTTTTTCCTCCTTCTGAATATTCAATCATTTTACACACAATCCCATATCAATCTCCTAATCAACTAATTCATTTCCTTACTCTTTTTGCATATTAGGTTTTTATATTTTCATTAGCCTAGTTGTTTGGGTCACTTTCTATATTTATTTACTACTTTTATTTATTGTTATTTACTGTTGTTCCTCATTAGATTAACTACCATATAATAGCGTGAAGGCATTTACAATCCTCGGTAGAGTGTCCTGAAGTACGATGATATTTATATAAGGATTTAAAGTTGTACTAAAATGGTTTCCACTCTCGAGGGCTAAATTACTTGAGCGGAGGTAATGTTAGAATGGATAGTTGGATTATCTTTTCAAGGTTTCTCGGATAGTGCCCCATCAAAGTCGATGTTGAATGCATTTGTGTTTCGTCGATGGGTTGGAAAGTGGGGTGGATGTGGTCATTTTTGTGTGGCTCATTTAGGTTCTAGGTGAGGATTGATTTTAGATTCTATGATGGTGATTGTGAATTTAGATAAAGGATGAGGCCCTAGAATGTAAGGAAAGGGATTTATATGTTGCGATGAGATGGTTTGACTACTTTGTGATATATTTTTGTTGTTTCTAAATGGGTTATTTGTGGGTTGCATGGTAGATTTGTGAAAAATTTGCAAGTGATTTTGGGTGACATGGTCATTAAAATATCTCTTAGTGATTTTGACAACGTGGTTTATTTTCCGAGGTTTGCAAAGAGGCCACGAGCGGGCTTGAAGTAGATGTGGTAGATGTTGAAGGGTCTTTGGTCTTATGGATAGTAATACTAGAGGAATTGGATGATTCAATTGGTGCTTCCATAGTGGAAACATTGTGTGTTGGGAACGTGGGTGAGAGGTCCTTAATAGTGTTGATGGTATGATGAGATTGGATGACATTTGATTGGGGTTGATTGGTGGATGGGGCATGATTAGGAAAGGTTTGTTTTAAGATGTCCAAATTCTAATTTGTAAGTACATTAATATTATCAAGTTGTAAGTCACCTTTGTCGATAAGATCTTGGAGGATGTTTATAAATTAATGACACCTTTCGATGTCATGTCCTCAAACCTGATGGTATTTACAATAGTCATTTTATCGATACCATGAGGATTTTGAAATGGATGTGTCAATGGGATGAATAAGAGGGAGCATGATCATACACGCAGCTAGGATATTTTTGAAAACCATGATATAGAACTCCCCAATGTGTGTATAGTTGTGTTGATGGCGGGTGCATTCAAAATTTGGACAACTTTCAGATGCATTTTTTATGATGACCGTGTTTTCTCGAACCTTTAGATTTATCACTCTTGGAAGATGGCTTGAACAACGACTCAGGATTTGGTTTCTTTGATCTAAGTTTTACTTTACCATCTTCAAGGGCACAAAGTTCTATTGTTTGGGCTATGGTAAAGGATTCATCAAATGTCTAGAAATATTGAATTTGAAGCGTAAATAATATGTGTTTAGCACATGAATGAGAAAACAACTTGATCAGTTCTATTTTTAGAAGTGAGAAGGATAATTGATTGATGATCCCACACCAGATGGGTGAAGTGAAGAAGTCGTAACATATTCTTCTTCAATTTTTTTGATAGTGTAAAGGTATGTAATAGAGATATTATGGGTGACGTTGATGGAAAAGTGTTCTAAGAATAGTTGTGTAAGTTGTGCAAAGGAGAAAAGTGAGTATTGTGGGATACTATTATACCAATCCAATGTTGGACTTGCTAAGGACATGGGAAACATCCTTAACATGAGGTATTGATCATGTACGATAAGGTAACATGCATGGCAAAAAGATTAGGTGTGTTGTTAAGGGTTCTCTTTACTATAGAATTTAAGGAACTTTGGAGTTCCTAGTGTGGAGGGTAGGCTTTGTATGGTACGGATGGATGAATAGGTTTGTTATAGATTTTTTTGTATGATAGGGTGTTTTTAGGACCCATGGAGGTAGCTTCAAGACTAGAGATCCTATTCATCAATGCTTGTAAAGGATCATTTTATGAGGATTTTTGTTGGGGATTGAATGATGACAGACAGGTTGATTATGGACATGTGGGTTTGGTTGTTGATATGACTGATAGGTTAAATAGATGTTAGCCGGAGGTGAATAATCATGGGAAAATTATAGGTAGTTTTTAAAACTAAAGGTTACGATGGTTGGATGTATTGATATTAGATGGGAATGGATGTGGTGATAAGAGGTTGAGATGATTAAGGTATATATTGGGATGGGATAGAAGTTTTGATGAGTGGTAAGGATGACTAGGGGATGTATTGAGATGGGGTAGAAGTGTTAATGATTGGTTTGGATGGTTGATGTATATAGTGAGAATAGATTTGGGAGATAGGGGTTTTGATGCATGTTGTAATGAAATATGAGTGTTAGCGATAGAACTTGTATTGATGATGGGATGAACATGACCAAATTCTAAATAGAGGACGTGGGTTTTTTTGAAGGGATGGGTTGAGACACACTAAGTGGGATGGATACCGAGCTCACCGGGAGGCTTAGGAGAGACACTAGAAGCTACGGGAATACATGTGGAAGGGACATTGTTAGTGTTGTTTTGTGAAGATGAAAATCCCGACGACGAGATCTGATTACGGGGATGACTATTGATTGGTTGTGTCTTGTGATGAGACAACATTAAGATCAAAGGTGATGACCGGGAGGCCGATGAATTGGGAACTCGATGTCTCTCGACCCTCCAATAGTGGAATAGGGATGAAGTTTTTGGATAACCAGGTTGTGATTAGGGTCAATAAGTCGGAAAGTGTCGAAGGTGACAATAGAGAAAGGAGATCATTGTACGGGTATGGTTTACTAGAGGAAAACACCTAGAGAAGCAATATAGGTGTTAAAATCCATAGGATTTGAATCTAGAATTTATGTGAAGACTAGATCACTTGCTATTGAAAAAAGTGAGGACCGGATGGATCGTATTTATGATGTGGTTGACTGACTGCTTGGAGAATGAGTAGGTTTTTATTGGTTGTTGAAGTTGATAAAAATTTATCAATCACACCTCAAATTTCTTGAAGGTGAGACTGGATATTATCTAGAGAATTGGAGACAATCGGTCATATTGTCGTAGTTTTGAAATCGAGCCTATTGTCTGGTTAGAACCATGGATTAAAAAATAATCACTAAAGAAAAATAAAAATCTATATGGTTGATTACAACAACACAAACAAGTCACACAAGAGATTTTTTTATTATCTTGATTAATTAGAAAAAGTGTGAAATGTGAAAAATGGCTAAATAAGGTACTAAGAGATGGAAATCTAAGGCTAGTTTTAGGTAATGTTAAAGGATGGAGTCCTCAATATACCCAAAGGTAAGTGAGTCTTGAATATGTGTCATTGTTGTTATGAGGCTTGATATTGGGGCCTACCCCCTCACTTCACTGGTCCCCGCAATAATAAGTGTATCGGTGCTTAGCTGATATACCACCCACCGATTTTTTTACTCGCTAGAACACCAAGTTGGCTTATCTTATTGGTGATGAAATCCAAGTAGGTCCATAAGGGAATGATATTTTATATGCAATTTAAGTTTTATGTGGTTTGGTTGTGTGTGAAAGGATTTTTGTGAATGTAATCCTTTAAACTCCTAATTAAGTTATGTGAGAAAGCAAGTATGAGTGTTCATTTTAAGATCTAAAGGAAATGTTTCAATTTGATGAGAGAAAACACGTAAAATTTAGTGTTGAAAGAATAATAATAATGAAAGAAAATATCTTACCTGTAATGGAAAGTTTCCTTTTAAATTTATTTAATTTTTAAGTTTTAAGAAACAACAACATCAAGGGTCTTCAAGCTAAAAGGTTATATGAAATAGAAAAGAAGAATTAAAAGATACCAAATTTAAATGAAAAAGGGACTAAAGGGTCCCACCGAACGTGTCGGGATGTTTAAGGTGTTTTTCGATTAGGTGTTATTAATGCATAAAATACCAAAAACTCAAATAAGTAGGGTTTATCGATACTGCGCCGACAATCGCAATGTCGGGATGATGGAATATGGAAAATTTGAAGAGCTCCTCCTTTCACCAAGTGAGAAGACCTATATGAAAAGATAGCTAAACAAAAATATATTAGATAAATATGATAACAAGTTTCTCGAAAAATGCCGATCCCAAGAATCCAAAGGGACTTCCTTGAAGGGTGTCAACTCGTTTGATATAATTAAGTTGTTTTGATAATGATAATATAGATAATGATGAAAATGATTTAAAACTCGAGAGGGATAGTGAGGACCTTTTTAGCTTCATAAGTGGCCCAAACTAGGGTAGTGATATACTCGAATTCCTCAAGTAATTGTACCAAAACTCTTCAAGATAGCTTCTCGCTCTTAGAAGAGATGCTGCTATTAGAATGATGCTATAAAAAAGTGGTGTCTACATCAAAGACACCAGCACTTAGAACAGATGCTAGCATCCGGTGGTCGTTTCCTTTCCCGGTGTTTTTATCCCCGAGATCATAAACTTTCAATTTCATAAATAAAGCTTACACAATCCACGATTTTTCTTTCCTACCAATTCATTAGTCCAAACCTACGCTTATAAGATGAGTCATCTTTATCTCCTATATTTCACTCTTTCTTGTATTTCTATAGCTAGATCTTGATTGAATATTGTTATATTTATCTGATCAGTAGTGTCATTACATATATTTAAATTTTATTACATCACTAACCATAAATGGTTACATGCAACTTTCACTAGCTTCATCGGGTTGGTTAGTAGTGGTACTTATGATATATTCTTGTCGTAGCCCAATTATATTACATTTCACATATTTTCGTATCTCTAGAATCATTATTGGGTGTCATTATTCCCTTCATTTAATCAACTTCTTGTTGATGTCATATTCAAACCAGGGGTGTGTCTAAAGCTATATGTAACAAGAGTAATCATATTGATCTAGTAGTTGACTGTAGTTGTTTTTGTATTTTCTAGGGGATCTTTTCAATGTCTTAAGGACTTCTTGGTAAAACCTTATTTAAATCATACTATGAAAACTTTCTTTGAAAGGAAACACACTGAAAGCTTTGCTAAAAAGAAACACACTTTGCGGAATGGAAATAAACACGCACAATTTAGAATGCTTAAAATGATTGCAAGAAAAATAAGAATCTATCCAAACACCTACAGAACAAGTATAAAACAGAGTTTAACTGGAAGAATTAAAAGCGTCTGACTGATAGATCTAAACTATTTTCTTAGGAAATATAAATACCAAATAAACGAATATCCTGGTCCTTGGGGGAGTGGGCCCTTGCTCCTCCTTGAATCAAGATTTAACAACTCAGAATTCTCTCAAACAAGAATGGCTATTTATTGATAAAACATTCAATATTACAAAACGTATTGGATCTGTGTACTTAGTCTATATCTCTCTTCTCTATTTTATCTCTATTTCTTATTATTCCTCTATCTACTGCAGTCTACTTATATATACATTTACAATCATAGTTGTCTCTATGATTCTGATGAAATCGAATCGTGCCTAGAATAGATGCTAAGTTAGATTGTGGCTGATCAGATAGCTATAAGATAACTATCCTTGGATCTGCGTTCAGAGATCTTCTCATCCTTTCTTGATTGAAAGGGTCGTTGATGCAAAATCTTCGGATGTGGTTAGAATAGATAAACTTCCATTGGTTCCGGAACTTCAGAGAAGTTCCAGAACCATAGGAAATCGTTAAGGATCAAAACCTTGACAGGTTCGGAGCTATACCCGGAGTTACGGAGCTAAGTCCAAAAATTAAGGAACTAAATACCGGAGTTTCAAACTAAGTCCAAAATTCCGTAACTAAATCTTTGGAGTTCTCGGAACTAGATGATGACTTCAGTAATGGAGTTCTGGGACTAGCTTGGAAGTTCTCGGAACTAAGCTTTGTTGGAGCAGATGCTACCAAAAACATATTGACGATACATACTTCATTTCTTCGACGATTAGACCTACTTTATTACAAAACTGAATTTCAAACACACACAACGTCAGAATTTCAGATCTTTTAAACATTAGAATCACAATCAATCAAAAGACATATGATTACATCCTAACTCATATCGGATCAAATAAAAGTCACAAAATGCAAACTTAATAAAAAATGAGAGTAATATGAGATCATATATTATACATTAATCAGTCATATTTTGGCCTCATCACCATCTTTTACATCTTCCCTACAACATTACCTTACCATTCTCCTCGACAATAACCTACATACCTACTTTCAACACACACACATACCTTCATCGTATCATCTTTGAATACACATGCATATATTCATCATATCACCTTTTGAAATCTTTGAGTATCCCTCCATCATAAAGGACTTCCTTTTGTACTCCCATAATTTTGCATTTCCCATAGTCAATAGTATCAACCGTGGTTGCAAATTTATGGCTTATATATTTTAATATCCGATGGCATTGACCATGATCCGTACTATTGGTTAGTAAAATTATGTTTCCTTATTATTATTATTGTATATAATCAACATTTGACTACTCATAAAATACATCATCATCACTCATTCGGTTTGTTAGCCCTCACGAACCTTCCCTTAAATCCTTAGATGTCTTGAAGTTACTCTTACTTATATTTTTAGAGTCTACACTTGGATTATTTGGTAAGTTTTGGATTCCCAAGCATTGGAGTTAAATTTACTCTCATCTTTCCATCCTTTATATCCTTTTAAGTCTTCAACAAGTAGTTTATCTAGGTCTTCTCTTATTCTCTTTGATCCCCTACATCAACTCACTCATAAGGTGGTACTAACACTAGGGGAAGTCAATGCACCCATGGTGTATATAATAGGTAAGTACCTATAATCTCTCTTTTCCTTTATGTTAGTTTAGATTTAGATGTTTGTTTGATTTGGACATGAATAAGTTAGATTATATCAACATATTCTCGTATATATTGCATTATTTATCTATCACTCATTGTCAAGTATAAACCTCTCTTTGGGATATATGACCTTTTATAACACGTCTACCCTTAAAACCTATGTTTACAACCCAAACATAAGAATATTTTTCTTGTTACAACTTCATTAAATTCTGTCATCGTAAAATTACTATGAGTGTCTAGTTAGATACCATTACCCTATCCTAGATCTAGGCTTTAGAACCCTAAATATATAGCACTATCATTTTCCTAGGTCTCGCATATTTTTGTAACTACAACATTTAGGTGTCCATATTTACTATGGCCCCTATAATTATCCTATTCTAGGTTACCCATGATTGAGAAACAAAGAGGATATTCTATTATGACATCATTTATTTACCTACACTCGTGTGAATATGACACGAATCTTGCACTCTCTTCTAATTGATTCATCATCACATTTCCTTTTATATCCTGTAGTAGTCATTTTCATCATCACTACACTTTGGTGGATCCAACGTGAATCTTAATCTATCTTTTGATGATTCATATTCATGTTAAACTTATACTTTGACATCTTCCTAAATCTAATCAATATCTCCTATAATCAAATTATGACCATCTCATCATCCCTTAGGGTTTTCTAGTGAGCCTCAACCCATTTATAGTATATGTGGGGTGATACTTTCTCCCTTCTCATGCCCATGATTGAATCTATTCAATCATGGTGTAATTTTTCACAATCTCAACCACAACTAACCATCCAATTTAGCATGGGTGAAGATCCCAAAGATGGTATTCCCATATTTGACACATATCTAGAAAAAGATCTAAAATATTATCTTCCTTTTTCTTCTCCTCTCGCCATGGGTAAATATCTACAAGATGGTATTCCCATTTACAATAAATTTGAATATACTAATTTTCACCTTGATATCAGCTACTATATCTCATATTTCACCCTCCTAACAACCCTTCTTAGAAAACCAACTCGGTGCTTTAACATTTTATAATTTCTTATCTCACATTACAAATTCATATGTCTAATGGCATTTACTACTTAGCTAAAAATCTCAATGTTATTCTATAGAATTCAAATCTTTCAAACTTCATTAGTCACCCTAATTAGATCATGGAAAATGTTATTTCAACTCATATTGTTGCAACTAACCATATCAAACACCCCGATATCATCATGGTTGAATTCATTTTAACTACATCGACAACCATGATTACATGATGACTAATTACATTTTAAATGGCTCAATCTTAATTGACTACATCATCCACTTTTAATTTTCTATCACAACTGGTATTCATAAGTATAATGTACATCATCTCTAATTCTTCAATCTCTTATTTTAGCTAGATTCCCACATTTAATCACCATTCTAATAATTACAAATAATTATAGTATATATTTTTAAATTTCTAAGTGATATTTTTGTCACTTTTGCTCTACTAAATAATGGAAAAATATTAGTATTAGTTTTGTTTATTACGGGTGTTATGCACAAAAATGGTCCAATCGTCACACAAAAAGTGACACAAATAAAAATTCTTAGTTGCTTCATTTTTACGACAGCCATAATGATGTGAATTTCTTAAAGAAACAACCAAAAATAATAAAAAGGTCACTTTCTTATGAAATTTGGCCCTAAAGATGGTAGTAATTTCACTTTATGTGGTAGTGTGGTAGTAAGTGTACATATTATTGCACATGTTTCTCTAAGTTATTCTATCCGGGAGAAGATTATTTTATCTTTCACTCCCAATAAAGGATATGGCCAACCCCACCACTTGCCACACACTTAGGGAGGTGTATAAGAGACTCTATGGTCTGTAGTTAGAGGTAGAATGCACGATGATGCTCTCCCTCATAGTTGCTTAGTTACTATATATAATGTAGCCAAATTAAGAACAAACCAGATATACTGCAAATAATATGAACTCCAAAAGAAAATAGATCTCCTTATTTGTTATCAAATAATGAATTACAACGTTTCCTAAATAGGAAAACAACTCCAAACTCGAGTTGCCAAGTAAACTCTAGCTAACTCTGACTAAATCTACTCTAGGTGGCGAAAATTACTATTTTTAGTAGTTTACTAGAACCTGCTATTCTTAGTAAGTTCACATGCTTATTCCTATGGGAATAGAAATTGCCACGCATCTTCTACATCCCTAAATTAGAGGAATTTCCAACTTCCTAAATCATAATGCAATTAATAGACTAAAATTAACCAATGCTCAAAAATAGGAAAAAATCGAACTATAACTTAAATCCTAATTTTCAGCCTCAAGATGGCGGATTTAGGGTCCGAAAACGTGTTGAAAACTTGCCCCAACCGGTAGGTCTCAGCCTCTCGCGTTTGTCTCATCGAAACATGTGGTTTAAAAAACGGACTCAAACGGACACCCGGAGCTCAAGTTATGACCTTGTCAAGTTCCTGCTAATTCTGGCGCATCATTCTCCCCTGCTTGAAAAAAACGCAGCTCCTGCAAGTTGTCTTCTTCAAACTGCTTCCATTTATCTGCATCCAACTTTTGAATCTCCCACTCTGTGACCCAATTATTTTCCTCTTGTTCCAGTCCTTTCCAATGTACCAAATATTTGTTGTATTTCCCATTTCGCGTGTCCATTGTTTTCTTATCTAGAATTTGATCCACTTCTTCTTTCTTCTTCACCGGAACCTGCTGCCTCCAATCTACTACTTCATCAATAACATCCCCTTCTGCACCATCCCCATGAAAAGAATACAAATCTGAAACATTAAACACTGGAGAAATATCAAAATTCCCAGCAATTCTACCTCATAAGCATTATCGTTTATTTTTTCACGATTTTGCAAGGACCAATATTTTTGTACTTCATCTTGTTATAGGTTCCTCTTGGAAACCTTTCCTTCCACAGATATACCATAACCAACTCACCAATTGTAAATACCTTTCTCCGTCTATGCACATCTACTATTTATTTATACTTATCATTACTATTCTGCAGCTTCTTCTACACTTCTTCCTACAATTGTTGTATATGTTCGGAAAATGCTTCTGCATCATCACTGACTCTGCCATCAACTGGAAGTTGTACCAAATCTAACACCCCATTTGGATTACTCCCATACACAATTGAAAATGGAGACTTTCCCATGGATCTTTTTATGGAATTATTATATGCAAACTCAGCTTGTGGTAATGCTAAGTCCCATTGTTTCGATTTTCCCCAACAATGCACCTTAACAGGTTTCCCAAACTCCTGTTTACCACCTCTGTTGCCCATCACCGCTGGATGATAGGCACTACTTGAATCAGTTGAGTTCCGAATTTTCCATAAATTTCGCCAAGTGACTTAAGAACCTTATGTCCCTATCTCAAGTAATGGTTTTGGAACACCATGCAAATGAACAAATTCTCTCTCAAAAACAAATCTACTACGCTGTTGTTGCATCACTTGTTTTCTTGCAGTAATAAATGAACCATCTTAGAAAACCTATCAACAACCACAAAAATTGAGTCATTACCTCGTTGTGTTTTTGGTAATCCCAAAACAAAATCCATACTCAGATCTGTCCACGACCCTTTAGGAACAGGCATCGGCATATACAACCCTGTATTCTGTGCATGGCCTTTCGAGACTTGGAAAATTCAACATCTCTCCACATATCTTACCACATCTCTTTTCAATTTTGGCCAATAGTATTTTTCTGCTACCAAGGCTATCATCTTATCTTTACCAAAATGCCCAGCCAATTCTCCGCTATGCAACTCTTTCACTATATTCTCTCTCATAGACCCAACTGGAATACATAGTTGGCATCCCTTGAATAGGTAGCCATCCTATAAAATATACTCATCCAGGACATCTCCTGCATTTTCTGACAATGGACTAATTAGTCTTTCAACAATATCCTTGAAATCAGAATCAGAAGAATACAAACCCTTTATTGCTTCAAAACCTACCACCTCATTTTCCATAGTGGTAAACAAAGTCACACGCCTACTCAATGCATCTGCAACTTGATTCTATTTTCCATATTTATGTTTTAGAGAAAAAGTATATCCCTACAAAAATGATACCCACTTTGCATGCCTACTATTCAACTTCTTTTGGGTATTCACATACTTCAGGGCTATGTGGTCTGTAAATAACACAAACTCCTTAGGCACTAAGTAATGCCTCTAATGCCTTAATGCTTGTACAATTGCATAAAATTCCACATCATAAGTAGAGTAGTTCTTTCTTACCTCATTCATTTTCTCACTAAAGAAAGCTATTGGCTTTCCTCCTTGACTTAGAACAGCCCCAATACCCACATGTGAGGCGTCACAATCAACCTCAAACACTTTATCAAAATCTAGTAGTGCCAAAATGGGTGCCTCTTTCACCTTCTTTGACAAGAATTGAAAACTATCCTCAGTTGCCTTTGTCCACAAAAATTCCCTTCCTTTTGTGCAATTTTTTATAGGAGCTACAATACTGCTGAAATTTTTAATAAATTTTCTGTAAAATGTTGCTAGACCATGAAAGCTCCTTACCTTTGTTATACTCCATGGGGTAGGCCATTCAATAATTTCCTTTATCTTTTTTGAGTCCATTTGTACCCCATCTGCTGAAATAATAAAGCCCAAGAATACCAAACTCTCTTACATGAATGTGCACTTCTTCATATTTGCATAGAGTTTCTCTTTCCTTAACACTTCAAATACCAACCTTAGATGCCTCAAATTTTCTTCTTTAGTTTTACTAAATATCAAGATATCGTCAAAATAAACCACAACAAACTTACCATTATACTCCCGTAGCACGGTGTTCATCAATCTCATAAAAGTACTAGGTGCATTGGATAACCCGAATGGCATCACCAACCACTCATATAATCCATTTCCCGTCTTGAATGTTGTTTTCCACTCATCTCCTTCTCTAATCCGAATCTGATGATAACCACTTCAAAGATCAATCTTCGTGAAATACTTAGATCTAGCAAGCACATCCATCATATCATCAAGGTGAGGTATTGGGAACCGATACTTGATTGTAATTTTATTGATCGCTCTGCTATCCATGCACATTCTCTATGTTCCATCCTTCTTTGGTGTTAATAAAGCTGGTGTTGCACACGGACTCATGCTCTCCCATACGACCCCCTTTCGCACAGGCTCTTCCACTTGCCTATTCAACTCTGCATGCAATGTCAGGCTCATCCTATAAGCCACTTGATTTGGGAGTGAAGACCCTGGAATCAAATCAATGTGGTGTTGAATATCTCTTTTGGGTGGTAATCCATCCGGTAGTTCATCGGGAATAACATCCGAAAATTCTTCTATTAATTATGATGTTTCTATTGGTATTTGAGCACTTACAAGTTCATCCTTATTTGCAACTAGTGCATAACAAAAACCGGTTTCCTTTGCCTCCTTCACAAATTCCTTTGCAGAAAGCATATTTTCAGCCTTCCCCTCTTCTTTAAGAGGTAAGAAAACTATTTTTGTGCCATCCTTCCATAAAGTATAAGTATTCTTTCCCCCATCATGAATAACTTTTCTATCAAATTGCCATGGTCTTCCTAGCAGCATATGACATGCATCCATAGGGATAACATCACACCAAATCTCATCCTTATAACTGTTCCCAATAGAAAAGCTTATTAAACATCTCTTATCAACAATAACTTCATTACCCTTCTTAAACCATGCAATACGATAAGGGTTAGGATTCTTCTCACAATGCAAACCCAATTTATCGACCATCTCATTTGAAACCATGTTCTCACAACTACCACCATCAATAATAACATTACATACCTTTCCTCCTGAAGTGCATCTTGTTTTGAAAATATTTGTACGCAGCCATGCATCCCCCTTGACCTCCTTTCTTGGAGCAATCATCATCCTCTTGATCATCAAAGTTTCTCCAACATCTGGTGGAATTTCCAGGTCATGTTCATCTTCTACTTGCTCAACTTCAACAAGATTTACTCTTGGAGCATCTCCTTGCATTTTGTCATGTGTATAAGTATGTGGGAATTCAAAAGCTTGATGCCCTTCTTCACCACATCTGTAACAAACAAATGGTCTTCGTGGAGCCTCCCATCCTCTATCGCCAGCATATCCTCTGCCCCTAGGAAATCCTCTGCCTCTTTGTTGATTTTGGAAATCTTGTCTCATATCCTCTTGCTTTTCCAATCCACGAGATGATTCTCCCCTACCTTGGCTGAAACCAGCTCGTCCCCAGAAAGGAAGTTGAGGCCCCCTATTCATTCCAAGTGATCTCCTAAAACTTTGACGATTTTGTTTTTCCTCAGCCTTTAAGGCTAATTGATAGGCATCCTCCATGCTTTTAATCCTATGCATACTTATCTCATCTTGAATAGAAAATTTTAATCCATTAACATACCTTACAACCATTTGTTCCTCAGTTTATTCATGCTCTACATGAATGGACAACTTATAGAACTCATCTGTGTATTCTTGCACTGTTTGTAAGTTCTGTCTGAGATTCTGAAACCTCCTGTAAAGGGTTTGTGCATAATCCACAGGGAGAAATTTATCTTTCAGCTTCTTCTCCATCTTACTCCACGTCCTAATTCTTTCTTTCCCCTTTCTTGACCGCTCTTTCTGTAGGTGATCCCACCATAACATAGCATGACCTTTCAATTTCATGCATGTAAATTTTACCTTCTTTTCTTCTGACATAGCCTTCCACTCAAAAAAATTTCCCATGCTAGTCAACCAGTCTATCAACTCCTCTGGTTTTAGACTACCACCATACTCTGAAACATCAACTCTTATCCCATCATTCTTTCCTTCTAATGCTTGAAGCATCCTTTCTTCAAAATCTAATGGTGGTGCTTGCGTTTCCTCCTCTTCACAAACTTCTTCTTCATCTCATGTCATCTCCACCTTGATTTTCTCTCTCGGGTTATCATTGCAAGCAAGCAGCAACTTGTCTCTGCAGATCTTGCATATTTCTATTCATCTGGGAAATACCGCCTCCTCTTCCTCTTCCCGCCATTTTTTTTTAAAAATACTTGAACCAACTACGATACTTATATAATGTAGCCAAATTAAGAACAAACCGGATATACCGCAAAATAATATGAACTCCAAAAGAAAATAGATCTCCTTATTTGTTATCAAATAATGAATTACAATGTTTCCTAAATAGGAAAATAACTCCCAACTCGAGTTTCCAAGTAAACTCTAGCTAACTCTGACTAAATCTACTCTAGGTGGCGGAAATTACTATTTTTAGCAGTTTACTAGAACCTGCTATTATTAGTAAGTTCGCATGCTTATTCCTATGGGAACAGAAATTGCCACGCATCTTCTACATCCCTAAATTAGAGGAATTGCCAACTTCCTAAATCATAATGCAATTAATAGACTAAAATTAACCAATGCTCAAAAATAGGAAAAAATCGAACTATAACTTAAATCCTAATTTTCGGCCTCAAGATGGCGGATTTAGGGCCTGAAAACGTGTTGAAAACTTGCCCCAACTAGTAGGTCTGGTTTCCGCTGCATTCGTCTCATCGAAACACATGGTTTCAAAAAAATCGGACTCAAACGGACACTCGAAGCTCAAGTTATGACCTTGTCAAGTTCCTGCTAATTCTGGCACATCACTATACCATAACTACTTACTAAAATATTGAAGTGGATATTGTACTTACATTTATTGCACTTTTGTATCATGATTAATCCTTATCATATATGATGATAGACATGTGTTGGTATATTATTAGCTAGTGGGGTAGGTTTTTGTTTCCCTAATTGAACTATTGATGAAATATGAAACTTCAAATATGATCATACTTTTAGGTACTCATTTGATGTATATTCATATCGATGTTTTTACTTTTAGAAGTATGTTGACAAGCACAATTAATAAATGTTTTTTTATCGTCTTCGATAATGTACATAGTTGGATAAATATTGCATGGGATGGGAAATGTGATGAAAATTGTACTTTATACATGCATACTATAGTATTATTATATATGTTGTAATAGATTTTCTTAAAATATTATTTTTATTAAATTATGAGCAATTTTTTAGTAATTATTTTCCCTTTATTCTATTTAAGTTTTGGTATCATTAAACTATAAGTTTATAGGACCCTCAAAGGTTATGTAAAGAATAACCTTCAAATAATATGGCATCCTAGACCTAATTATATGTCAATAAATAGTTTTAAGCATTTTATGGTGGATGGACAAAAGTAGGGTTCTTATAAAAATAATAAAATAAAATAAACTTTAATGTTACAATAGTTTATCTCATAGTAGCTTAAAGCTAAATATTATTTCCATGCAAACTTACAATAATCTATTTAAGCATGGCTTCATCATAACGATCAGCCTCAAAAATCATGATTTCTAAACAAATTCACATATAAGTTTACATAAAACCATAACTAATTCCTTTAACCATAATTTTAACCAGATTTAATGTACAGTTATAAGACCCGTCGATTCCTTGAAGTGTTTATCGAATACATATGCAATCTTTATCCAAGCATAATATCTATTTACTTTTCATATTATCCTTTGAAATACCTAATAACCAATACCACAATCATCAAGAAGGTATATTGACTAAGGCTTACAAATATTAAACCAATTTGTATGCTATGGTTAATTTCAAGCATATCTATTGCAATAGTGTCTACTCTCTACACATTCATTAGGTATTTAATAATGTTTATATATTAAAGTAAGTACTTAGGTCTTTGGTTTAGGTAATGTTTATATAATTAGGCCTAAAATTTTCCAATAAAACAACATATGCATGTAACACAACACACAAATATAACACCTACCACCTAATACCCTAGCTAATTAGGATAACCATAGTCATGAAGTCACAAATGAAATATACCAATACCAAATCCAAAGTTTGGGTAAAATCTAAGATGAGGCATGTCGATATGCAATCAACCAAAGCTTTAATAAGTTGAAACAAAAAGATATGATCAAGATAATTTTCTAAAACTATACACTTTATTAATGTGATATATCCTTCAACTATCCACATTAATAACCGTCATTAAGAATAACAAACAACTTAACACATTGTGACTAAGTTACAAGCTACAAAAATAAAGTATGACACATGTTATAGTCCCAGTCCATAAATGATGTTAGTAATCATGTAAAACTAAAAACATGAAGAAAAAGCTACTTCAACTCAAACCGACATGATGAACAACACATCATAAAACCAATTCATGAACTTTCAATGTATGTCAACCGTTGAGATAGATTTTTCTGAAACTCAAAAATTAAGATTTTTCTCTTACCTTTCCACATACCATGACTGAAAACCTACATGTACCTTCACACATATGCATCTAACTCGGGAGGAGAAAAATAACATATTTTTGGTGATGGTTAACTAATAATCATATAATTTTGCATACACAAACTATAATAATGATACAAATGAATTAAATGGATTTCTCAAAAATATGTATCAACATTTTTGGGAAGTATTGACAAGTTCTCGCAAGAGTGACTAATTAATCATTAAATTCCATGCAAGTTCTTCATGATCTAAATTGTATTTCATCTCTCTTAACCACAATAAGGTAATGCATCTACCTTTGTGATATTTAGACCGATTTCACTTTGAAATACAATCTACAAGATAATCTCAAAAGTAGTGTTAGAGAAATTAAAATTACTAGTTCCAATTATAATCTCCCCTTAACAAGGATGGATTGTGAGTAAAAGAAAAATTGTTAATGGGGTTATTAAGACTTGTGAAATTCTACTCACTTTAAATTCAAAAACTAAATCAAGTTTGGTATTGAAAATGACATTGAGAAGGCTTATGATAGATTGAATTTGGTTTTCTTAAGAAAATTTTTAATTGCATTTCATTTTGGGGAAGAGTGGATCTCGTGGATTATGGACTATATACTTAGGATTTTCTTGTAAGGTTTGGGCAGTAGGATCCTTATGGGTTTCTTCTAGAACTCACAAGGATAATGCATGTTGATTATCTTTCCCTTACCTTTTATTAATATGGTATAAAGAGTCTTGGTGAAATTAAGAGAAAGTAATTGAAGAGAATTTTATCTAATAAACAAATATGAGAGAATAAATACTTCACATAATCTTGAAGATTAAATAGAACTAGAGATATAATCTACACAAAATAACATATTACACAAGATATATCTTGGGAAACCCTTTTGGGAAAAAAAAACCAACACAATAATTTATCTCCTTATTATATTAACTCAATCATTTTACAATACAACAATGTACTTCTCATTTATTTTCTATCCTACTACATGTCCAACTATATGTAAGTGCATTAATAGGTAGATGTTGTAACAGTATTTAAAAACAATGGGTGCCAAAAAAATGGGCCAAAAATACAACCCATAACGGATCCCGATAAACATGAGTGATCTAACCACCTATAATTAACACATGATAAAAATACCTATAACGGGTCCCAGAAAAATAGGGAACCCACATGGCCACGTCAGGTTGTACAGTCTAGAAGAGTGTAACTCATGGAAAATATACAATACATTTTCACCATTCTCCCACTTTTTGAATACTCTCCATAGGGGTTTCAAGAACATATAGTCAACACCTCGGGAAGTCATGGCCATGTATTTTCTCGCACCAAGAAAATTTCTCAATGCTTACATCCTTTGTCAAATGAATCAACAACATTATATTTTGTATCCACCTTCTCTAGTAGTATCTTCTCCTCCTCCACCATTTCTCTTACAAAATGGTATTAAACATCAATGTATTTCATTCTAGAATGATACTTAGGATTCTTTGTTAGACAAATTAAAATTTTACTATCAAAAAATATCCTTACATCATTTTGAGTGAGCCCAACAATGGAAATAATTATTTGAATCCAAACCACTTCCTTACATGATTAGTTTCCATGTAATATGCCTCTATGGTAGATATTACAACACTTGGTTGATTTTTACTCATCCAACTAACAACTCCACCAAATAAGTTAAAAACATACCCATTAGTAGATCTATGCAAATCCAAATCTCTACCCCGGTTTAAATCCATAGCAATATGTAGTTTGATTGTTTTTCTTTCACCAGGATTACCCTGATAACATATTGCATAATCATATTTTCCACACAAGATCAACACCATAATGATCTAAAGTTAAATGCAAAGCTAAGGAATGAAACATCAATGATAAAAGCTTAATATCACAATAATGGAGATTAAATGAAACTAACATCTAACATCTAAGCTTCACTCAAAAGGCCAAATTTTTGATATTTTTCAAAATTCCTTATCAAAACTCACATTTTGAGCACCTACAGGAAGGGGTGCGCCTGTGCATCAAATGGGTTGCACCATTGCATCAAGGAGTGAGCATGTGCCTCTCTGCGTCGCACCTGTACATAATTGACCGTAAAACTTGACAAAGGTATGCCTACGCATCAAAGAGCATGAATGTGCATCAAAGAGTGTGCATGTGCATCAAAGGGAGTGCATGTGCATCGAAGGGGGTGTTTGTGCATCGCTAGTCACACTTGTGATACACTAAGTGCATAACCTATCTTCTGAAGGTCATTAATTTTTCTCCCGACCTCGAAATGACTCTATTTTTTTCATTGGAAATTTATTGAAGCGAAATACATAATGGTAACATAAATTTGGGTTTTAGAGTTACCAAAAATTTAGGGTATTCATTTTTTGAAAACTAGTCATTTTCTAACATATCTAACTTAGGGTTTGATGAGTGATTTTGTTTCATGCTTTGTATGAGTTTGGAATAGGGTTGTGTATGCTCTTCTCTTGCACCTAGTGTGATCTTGGGAACCAAAAGCACCTCTAAACCACTTTTTCTAATTTGGAGTAAGTAGGAACAATCATCATTCATTTTATGCTTAAGGGAATAAATTTTCATTTTTGACATGTACTTGATCTTTTAGTTTAAGAGCTTTTTCACTTGATAAATAATCAAGGCTAAAATTTGTGTATGTTCTTCCCTTGCACCAAGTGTGATCTTAAGAACCAAAAGCAAGTTTAGTATTTCATTAAGAAGCACTTGGATTAATCGGGAATAAACCTTTTTTACAAATTTTCATGGTAGTTAGTTCATTTACAAGTTTTTCATCTAGTTGGGTTATTTTTTTGTATGCTCTTCTCTTGTACTTAGTGTGATCTTGAGAAAAAACTCAACATTTAATCCTCTTTCTATGATATTGTGAATCTTTTTGAACTATTAACCATTTGTGTGAAGGACCTAAAACACTTTTCAAAGAAAGAAGGGCTCTCTTCAAACCAAATTTTAACATTCACGTGTTCTTGTAGGTTGTCGACGGTGGTTAAAACCAAATTACTTAATACAAAAGATTAAAAAATAAACCACTATACAAAACACTTGATTTATAGGTTAGTTAAGAGCTAAAGCTCGTCCACTCAACTAGAACATAACCTCTTTGGCATAATCCTTAAGCTTACAAGAGGGGTGGTTATAGGAACCCTAAATTATTTCACACAAGAGGGAACCTTGTGAATGAAACAGAAAGTTCTCCACACTACCGACTTGATTAGTACACCTTGGTGAGATTAGAGTCAAAGATATCTCGTATCGTGACCCCAGAAAAAGTATAACTAAATGCACTTTGTTGCTCATTATACTGAAGTGGGTAAAGTGAAGTTGAGATACTCCCAAACTAGTTGGTGTGAATTTTTGGGTAAATAGAGCTCGCTCTAGATATCTTGTGACACCTAGAGAGAGAACCCCTAGGAAATCTTGTCATCTTGGAGCAAATTTTGTCTTAGCTATTAGACTTGAGATATCTCACAAGTGACAACTTTGTTGGATTCAAACTCTTATTTTTGAAGAAGGAAAGAATATCTTAAAGTTGAAACCGTGTGACTTTTTATCACGAAATTTGTGAAGTGTTACTTTGCTCTAGTTTTCGCCCTAAGGCAAGGTGAAACTTTGGTAAAGTATACTTAGTTTGTTTCATCACCATTTGGTCTACTCATTTGTTTTCTTGTTGCTCATTTTGAGACAAAAGAAGAAAAAATATACACAGATACCACTGGAAATAATGTGTCCGCCACTTTTTTAGTATTCTTGCATGACTAGGTTACAATCCCGAATGCAAGAGTTGAAAGTGTGAATGGTACGTGCTCACATTCTAGCAGGCCCCTTATGTCTCAACACCCATATTGAGACTTATTATCATTCTAGTTAGGTGGTATTATCATTTTCTTCCCTTGATTTGTTACGTTGCTCGCATTATAGCTATACAATTATGATATTTACATCGCATTCCATTTTTGAAACTTGGTTTAAGTCTCTATATTCAGGTGTTACGTTGCTCGCATGGGTAATAGTTCCTTGGTATACTTAGGCTTATTTTTTTATTCTAACATTGTCTTGAGATTTTGAGGGTGTTGACATTGCATTGCTAGCATCGTGGTAGCATCATTTTGGTACTAGAATATATCTTTTCTTACAAGGCTTGATTGACATGCCCAAATAGTGTCGTTATGCTACTCACATTGGTAACTTCCATTTTCAAAGACTTAGACAGTATTTATGTCCAAAACTAGTTTTTGTACACCTTGTTGGAGGATCGCGTCAATAATTTCTTAGTGTTTAGGTCTTGTTTATCTTTAAACTTGACCTAGGTGGTAATATTTTATTATCACTATTTGTTATTGAGCATATCTTAAACAAACATAGGGAGTAAACTATTGTTTTGATTGTGATTATAGTTGTGTGCTTAATTGTCATATCTTAAGTACTTCTTGATATGTATTACCTTGTTAGGGTATATCATCCTTTATTCATTATCCTAGGTCCACATTGAGTAATTGGATTCATGGCTATTTTACAAATACCACCATTCTTTGTTGTGAAAACTTAAGCATCGTTACACTACGTAAATCTACCTAGGGTCCAATCCCTTTGTTTTTCCTAGGTTCATTGTAGTACTTCTACACATTTGTTAAACCTTAGCAAAAACATCCCTTATCAAGAAACTCTTGCATCGAATTGAACATAGGAAAAGAGTTTTCCTTTGTGTCCTTTGTGTTGCCCAATTTTGATCAAATATTTTGACATTTACAGCTACAACTTGTTGTCTAAACCTTGTTGATTTTTCAAAATTGTGTCTTTGTGATACCTATTTTCCTTATATTCTCTTTGGAAAAAATCGCTCATATCTAGGTCTAGGCATTTTCCAACAATGATTGACTATCACATGGCTCCTTATACGTACGACAATAGGGAACCCAGGTTTCTACCTTCTTTTCAAAGGATGTATATCACAACTAAGCCTCGTTTGGTTCTTTGCGCTAGAGAACCCATTCGGTACCATGTTCCCCACCTTCATCTCATAGTCGGTGGTATGGTTTGGACACTTCTGATCCAAATTATTATTTAGGTTCCTCCCACTCTTCTTCTAACTCCGATCCAAACTATTATTCTGATTCTTCAGATTCACCTCAATCTTCTAAAAATTCTCATCAGAGCTATTCACTTCATTCGACTCTTAAGTCGCAGTCCTCCCTTTCTTCGCAGGACTCCCCTTATCAGTCACCTAAACGAAATCTTCCTCCTTTGAAGATCCATGTGGCCCCAAGTCTCACTACTCAAACATCTAATTTGGTTCTTGAGCCATGGTCCTCCCTTACTTTGTAGGACCTCCCTTATTCGTCGCCTCGACAACCTCTTCCTTCGTTGAAGATCTGGGCAACTCCAAATTCATCTAAGTCAACTCTCATGTCACAATCATCTTTCAAGTTGACTCCCATATCGCAATCTTCTAATTCGGAACTCATGTCACAATCACCTAATTCGACTCATGTGTCACAATCATCGAAGTCAACGCATATGTTACGGACACCTCGATTTACTCCTATGTCACAATCATATGTTGAGTATCTATTTGATCCTCATTGTTTCCCGACAATATGTCATCTTCTAGGAAAACCTATACAAATCAGCTATCTCAAAGCCATGTCTTCTTCTACTCACGAGACATCTAGATCCAAATCTACTTCATCTCTTGATTCATCATCTTCTCAATATTCCACACCAGTTGGACCCGTTTCTTTTAATCAACCTCCTATGGTCAAAGAACAAATACCCCTACCGATCGATTCATCTCGAGATGAGGAGACAATCACGGAATTCTTGGGGTCACACGATGGCATTCCCCTAGAGGATTACAATCAAGGATTTAATCTTGACTTTGATACGCTTGCATATTGGGAAGAAGAAATTGATTCCTTTTGTCAGAAAATAGAGGAAGATCCTAAGACCATTGAGGAAGATCCCATCTTTTCATCACTCAATCATTCTTTATCTATCACGATTCCTCAATCACAAACTCACCTTGGGTCACCACCTAGTAGCCCATCGTCTTCTTCTATATGTGGGCCACCTCCAAGTAGTCCCTCATCATCTATATGTGGCTCACCTCCTGGTAGCCCATCTTCTTTTATTCTTGGGCCATGTCCTAGTAGCCCATCATCTTCTATATATGGGACACCACTAGGTAGTCCTTCATCTTCTATCTTAGGGCCACATCCTAGTAGCCCTTCATCTTTAGTCTATGGGATGCCTCCTAGTAGTCATCCTCTTCAATTCTTGGGCCATATCCTTTGCATCCATAATATTTTTCTTCTATCAATGATTGTGGTAATCCCACCATCACTTCTCACATCAATTATATTTTTCCACTTTCTTCTCCCACTTCTTGGGATTAGACAAGTCACATATTAGCTTATAGGAAACCAAAATTATTTCTTCATTAGAATAAGCTCGAAAATTCCAAGAGCTCCAAATATCACAACAATTTAAATGATCTTAAAGTTCAAAATCAAACATGATTCAAAAATGAACATCAATACAACCATCAAGTATGGCGCAAAGTGTAGAAACCTCTGGATAGGGACCTCAATCTCCCGCACACAAAATCCATGTTTCATGATAAATCGCAGTCATTTGTTGAGTATGAGCTCACCACGATCATCGAGATTGGGGATAATATGAATCTTGATAAGAAAAACACTCAATCTCCCTTATCAAGGAAATCATGAACATTGTTGTTGGATCTTATCACGTAAATTGATATTGATTGGTCCCAATTTCCCAAAATCAAAAAAATCAAAAAAATCAAGACAAAAATACAAAAAATGAGAAAACATTTCATTAAAAAATAAAAGGTAAACGAACACACATTGCAATCAGGTATTACATACACATGGATGTTCTTTCTTCCCTTTCTTTCTCTTCTTCTACAAGTCTTCCTACCATTTTCATCCCTTCGGTGATATTTTGGTCACCTTTTTGCACGCATTTTGTGACATTTACCTCTATGGTATTTGTTTGGCCTTGGTATTTCATCACCTTGGTAAATTAAAGAATGACTGACCTCATAGAGATCCTATCACAATCAACATCTAAAAACTTGTTGCGAAGAACTTTTGGACATATTTGTTAACACTAGCCAATTTCATCATCACAATCACTTCTACCTCCTTCCATCAAGCCATCAGTGGTTCTTAACCCCTTGTCAAACAAGAGAGCTGAAATAAGTTTTCAGAAATAAAAAAATCAATCAAATCAAAAATCCAAAGCTAAAATCAAAAGTAAATTGATGTATAACTCTCTCTTGGGGTATTTCCAATAATCTCTACTAGGGATATGGGCCTTTGGTTTGCAGCAGTAGATAAATGTTGTGATTAGAATCAAATGCATCTCTTTCGGGGCTATGGATGTCTGGATTGAAGGGGAGAAATTTATGTCTCTCCTTCCACCCTCCATTCACAAATCAACTTTGAAAAATAAATCATTCCTACACATTGGCTAGGGTGTCTTCACTTGTTGTCTATTAAATATTCCCTCCAAGAGGTAATAAATTTTCACATGCACACATTGGATCTCTATGATCGACAGATTAGTATGTTACCAAGTGTCTTTTTTGGACCTTGTTTAGACTCTTACTCTAGTCTGTATCTTGTCTCATGATTTGTGCCTTTAGCTAATTGTTTCTTCATCGTGAGGCTTCTAAGCTACATTCACAACATTTACATTTTTCTTCTACTTTGTTCAAAACATCCATGTGTATAAGATTGCATTTTTTCCATGTTTGCGGGCACCTTTGTCCCCTTTCTCAAAACAATCTTCCACTTCTTTCTATCATGTGCTTCTTGGCTAGCTTACGTTGGGGGCATCCTTGCTCCTTCCTAGCACTTCATGGGTTTAAGTTCATCATTGTGTTGAACCTATTCATATTGGCCCTGATCCAAATTCTATATATGAAGAGTTTTCCTTTGAATATTCCCAGCTAACGCTGGGGACAATTTTGCATCTTCACTTTCTTGCATGTGTGTGGCATTGTACCCTTGTACGTCTCATCTAACGCTAGGGACATCCACGCTTCTTTGTTTTCATGTACATAGCTTCAAAAAAACTATCAAAATCATCAAAAACATTCAAATATGTTTCAAAAATAAAAACATTCAAATATGTTTCAAAAAAACCCAAACAAATTAGTAAAACAATCAAAACTCAAAAATTGGTAAAATCATTAAAAATCCAAAAAATTACAAAAATTTAAAAAATTCAAAATTGGTAAATAGCGTGCATATAGATTAAGCCTCAGATTACTTGCATTATCCTCGAACATTAAAATTTGTCCTACAAAAACATATTTCTAAGGTTCTTTCTTGTTCTGGTCTCAAACGACTTACGGATCATCATGATCTACCTCCATTAACAAAAGCTCACAGAGTTGTATGCTATGTCGGTACTCCTGCAACATGCTGAGTTGTCGAGACTCTGTTGTAGCACACGAAATATTTTCCATGGGATTACTTGTGTCATCCATTATTCCCCTCGCATGTATCCTTGCTTGGGGCACCATTTTTAACCCTTGTCGTTACAACACGAATATTCAAGAATTGTAACTTGATAACAAAAACATTGGTGCAACTGTCTTAAACGTTGTATGTTGGATTATTTGTGATTGTATTGGTTTCTCTATTAGGTTATCTGGTTTACTTTTTCGTATTGCATTGCATGGTGTATGTTTCATTTGAGTTAGATATTGTTTTACTTTCTCGTATTGCATTGCATTATGTATGTTGCATGGAGTTACGTAGCAATGGACAAATGTTAGTAATTTAGCTTTTCATGTTATCTTACATTTTTGTTCATTTCAATAAAGTTAGATGATGTAGACCTAGGGGAAAAATGATATAACCAAGTTGCTTATTAAAAGTTTGGATGCAAAGATTGGGCTTGTCTTATATTCCCCATTAATCATTTCTACTCCATTATTATTTATTATCATTACTAATTTTTCTTCCAAATCAGCTGGGGCAATAAACAACCATGTTTATCCCTATCAAGGAGTACATTTGTGCAACAGAAAAATAGGACACGTACACTCAAGGAGTACTTGGAGAAAGAAAGGGACTA
This sequence comes from Taxus wallichiana var. yunnanensis, assembly GCA_018340775.1. NCBI lineage: Eukaryota > Viridiplantae > Streptophyta > Pinopsida > Cupressales > Taxaceae > Taxus > Taxus wallichiana. The sequence goes on along the minus strand of CM031242.1, from coordinate 411,736,960 downwards.
TTGGGAACCTTTGGGCCCAGTAGTAGATGAAATGAGTAGTACTCATTGTCAAGAGTTGATCGAAAGGAATATTTTTGAAACTCCCTCGAAGACATGTCATGTGTATGGGCGAGGACCTTAGCAATCAGGTTTGAGGGAATCAATCAGGCCATCACATAGCTAGAGGAAAAGAGGAACAAGCATACAAATTGTAGGATAGTGTAAATCGTAAAACTCAAAAACTTGGAGTACCTGCAATGGGCGAGGATACAACTGCTGATGATTTGATTGGTCCATTTGAATAATACATCAAGAAAGAGGTAGGCAACCCATTTTCCTTCACTAAGGATACCCTTGACTTCCTCTTAGAGATCCAAGCCTCTATTTCACTTATCGCAGAAACATTCATCATGGTTCGGGAAGTACAAAGACATCAACAATGTGGTTGATGGATGGACAGATACCTTGAGTTGCATTCACATTCCTCATGCCGACAAAGTGGAACCTACAACGAGCTCATTTCAGCAAGGAGCTTGGAGGGACAGAGGCCTTCTCAAGAGCGTGAAGTGGAAACCAATCTTGATTAGGAAGTGAGATCAAATCCACTGCAACAACTCATTCTTCCGCATAATTCTTCCTTTCTCTCTCTTCTTCTTCTTCCTCTTCTTTCTCTTTCTCTCTTCTTTTCTCACCCAACACTCTCTCTCATCAATGTTATATTTTTGCATTGGGGTTTGCACTTTTTAATATAACTTTAAGTGACTTTAGAAACATAATGTAAACTTTAAGTCGCCTTGATTTTATAAAAGGGACTTAAATATTTAAGTGGAATATGAATAGTCTAAAGTCAAATTAAAGTATTTGAAAAGTCACCTGGGAAGATGAAGAGTTTCCTTCTCTTCTATAAATTGTAATAAGCTCCTCATTTGAACTTCTTCTTAGAAAACTTTTGAGACTTCTTAGATATTGGAGCTGTTTTTGTGAATTCATGAGAGATATATCCTTGTGAAGAGAGCAAAGAGATAGAAAATTTCTTCCATTTTTCCTACTCAAAAATGTCTTCTATTTCTATGTTATGTACAATTTTTGCTTGAGCTTCAATAAAGGAAAAATAATTTTAGCCTTTTTTTACTGAGGAGTTTAGTGGTACTTTGTGCTTACTAAATGCTATTTGGTCTTGTTTTTGTTACACATATTTAATTGATTCTAAATTCAAGTGCATGTAATGAAATTTATGGTTGGTGTATGCAAGTCTCTAATTTTCTACTTGCAACATTAGTTTCTCTTTTCTAAATTTCTCACTCCCTTTCCTGCTTTCCTATAAAATTGCTCTCTTTCATATATATAAAATATTTTTCCGCAGGTCGGTGGAGTGCCTCTGTTGGATCCCCACCGAAAGGCCACCATGATAAAATTCACTATTTACTCATGCATGCACATACCGCAGCTCTGCACCGCTAAGTAGAGGAACCTAGACTCCCGGAGCGTTAGCAAGATAACCACCAATTTTTCCCCCAAAAATTTCTACCAACAGCTTTTAGCTCCCACTTTGTGGGCTAGATTTAGTAGTATCTCGCACCTAAATACGACTAGAAGGTCGGAAAAATTCAAAAAAAATCAAAAAAATCTTGAATTTAAATAGTTATATGAGCCTCATGTCTACAAACCATGGCTATTCCGAGAAATCCTCCTATTGAAAGACCTGAATTGCTCTTCCACATTCAAGAGGATATTGCTTCATATTTGAGAGAGGCTATTTGGCATAACAAGCAAAGTTTTAACCATTATTTCATCTCTATGAGAATACTCGACCTTGAAGAAGAACACGCTACTGAATTTGAAAGACAAAGAAAAATTCAAGCACCATAGAGAAGAGCATAAATCTCCAAGTTGGCGGATAGAAGATACACCCTGACAACAAAGACAAGGAGGACAAACCGATCCTACTTTTGAAGAAATTCAAAGAAGACAAGAGCTGCTCCAAATTCAAAGGTCTCCTTTTTGTCACACAGTTAGTCACATTGGGATTCCAAGCATTGTCAATCCATTGGACGTTGAGCTCCCATACATCAATCGGGATCTTCAAGATTTCACTAATGTAGAGACCGCAGAAGAAGATAGAGAAATAGAAGCAAGATTTAAATCCTAAATAAGAGCTCAAATTGAAGAAATTGAAAGATCCCAAGCCAAGGCGAATGCAAGAGCAATAGCGAAAGTCACAGCCTTAGAGGGGTTGGAAGCTAGAATTTGAAACAGAATGGTGGATCATGATCGTGAGGTCCGTAGGCCTAATGTAGCATGGGGGGAAACACCAGACCACTCACCCTTGCTCAACCACTTAACGAGCTACCAAAAGGCTCAAGAAATTTTTTTCCAATGTTGAGAGGGGATGGATCTCAACTTCTCGAAGAACATGTAGCAACATTTATCACCGCTTGTAGTGTGCTAGGCATTGAGCACGATGATGTCTTAGTCTGGCTCTTTGTGGAGTCACTTCAAGAAAAAATCGTTGAATGGTTTTATATGTTTCCTATGACGCTCTGTCACTGGCCGGGAAGATATAAGAAGTGCATTCGAACACAGGTTCAAGACCACAAAAGACTGTTAGGATCTCTTGGTCCAATTGGTACAAATGAAGAAAGAAACCTTTGAATCAATGAGAGACTTCATAGCAAGATATAATAGAGTAATAAGAAGAATCCCTGAAGATGTGGTGCCTCCTAAAAATAATTTGAAGAGATTCTTCATCAATGCCTTGCCATCAGAAGTAGGTTTCTTCCTCAGAAGAACCCAACCAAGAACATTGAGGAAGCTCGTGACTCGCGTTAGTTTCTGATGATGATCTAATATTGTCTGGTAAAGTGAAAGGCCAAAATGGAAAGCAAAAAGGCCAGAATTTAGGCTTAGTCACCACGGACCCAATGTTCCAAAAAATGGCAAATGACTTGGTTGCCTTGAAGAAAAAATTGTCCCATATCACAATGTAGAACACTCCAAGGAATCCAAATCCTCCCAATAGACCAAGGATTACTCCACCTCCTCGTTGGCTCACTCTTGAAGCACCACCAATCAATGTCACTTGTGACACCGAAGAACTAGAAGAGGAAGTGGAAATTGGAGAACCTGAAGAAGAAAATGTGGGTGACAACGACAACTATCTTGAGGTCGAGGAAGTTGATGGTGATATGCACAATGGCCTAATTGAGTACGTTGATGATGAAGATGATGATGATGAAGAAGATCCAAGCTTCTCATGAGAATTTTCACTCGCGCACAGTCCAAGAAAGGTGTTCCATCCTCAAGGGCTTCAATGAAGGAAAAGAAGAAGAAAGAAGATTCTTCTACGGAGGTTCCACAAATAAAATCATCAGCAGAGGATCACCACTACCACCTTTGATGGAGTCAGCTAAAGAAAAATTAGACCCACTAGTTAGCAAGGATCATGTTTCCATACCAAGTAAGTCATCCAATCCTTCTCCCAGCTCAAAAATTGCTAAAAATAATTCTCCTTCAAATGTTGTTTCTACAAAAACATCTAAGGTTCCATCAAAACCTACATCCCCACCTCCTTCCAATCTAGTTACTGCACCCGTGAAGGAAAATCAAACCCCAAAGTAGCAAAACCTTCACCATGTAAATATTATATCATTCTCGGAACCTATTCCTTTCCCACCATAACCCCATTTTACTTTGTGGAACACACAAGCAAAACTAAAGTCTAGCTCACAAAAATACAATACCTACAAATGCATCTTGCCAAATTTGATAGGTTCATTGATGTAGTCCATAGTGGTAATCCTATAACCTCAAGTCCAAATCTAAAAGGCTTACTCCCACACCGTCCACACCACCTTCTCAAAACATGCTAGCCCTCAGTGCCTCCAAAACCAACAAGGTTGAACCTTTTTACCTGTCACTCCTCATTAAAGGATTCTAACTAAATAATTGCATCATACATTCTGGAGCCTCAGATAATGTGATGTCAGTCAAGGCCTCACCTTGACCTAAGAAAATGGCACATGTTATTCAATGGAATCCAAACAAGTGCCATTGGTAGGAAGAATTAAAGATGCACAGGTAACATTAGCTAATTTTCCAGATAAGAAGGTGCTTCTAACCATCATGGTGGCGGACATCCCAACATCATTTGGGATGCTACTAAGTCAAGCTTCAGAGAAATTGGGTGGAGAAATAAAAAATGGATTGGTCATCTAAAACTATTCTAGTGAAAGGTGAGATGAAGAAGTTGCTTGACATAAGAAGGAAGATGAAGTTCTTAGTACAAAAGTCGATGATCCAAAGGCAAACATTCTTTTTCAAGATAGCAGACTAGGAAACTACTTCCTCACATATGAAAAATATGAGAACTTTCCAATTTTTATGGAATAAGAATATCAAGTTTGGACAACTTTGGAATTTGATGGCACAGGATGGTTTCGTGTATGTCTCCAGTAGACGACCTCTTGGGTCATATGATGGATGATGGATATATAGCGGATTCTATGGTCGATTCTCTGGTCTAGTCCAGAAATCTTTAGCTTTGTTAGCTGTTATGTCTAACAAGGATAATTTGTGATGATGGTAGGTGGAAGTGGAGTAGATCTAAATACTAATGTGCGTAAGCCAGCATCTATGTCTGATTGACCTGTGGACTCGTTGGGTTGTGAGATTTGTGGGTCACAACCATAGTAGATTCATGGTTGTTGTGGATCTGCTATGGTCATGTGTGGGATCAGTCCCTAATCCCTAGTATCCAATAGTCGTATGCCTTTTCGGCCTCTATGTTCAGAATTAACAGTTGTGTAATCTTCTCAGAGTATCTCACAGGTTCTTGCAACCTGAATTCTTAAGCTAGTATCTATGTCTGTGAGAGTGTCTCCTGCGTCTCAGTTATGGGACCAAAGGGTCACAACCAAACATTTTCTCTCTTTCAAGCCCTTCTACAGTCATGCATGGATATTTATCTAGGGTAATCTGTAGTTTGGCTGATTTGACCAAAATGTGTGCGCTTGGTCATCTTCTATATTTAACCCGCTTAACTGTGAGCTGATCTGTTGTAAGTCTGTTGTTGTTCGGAAGACTTGGATTCTAAGGTTCTGATCTATATCAGTTATTGCCATAATAAGATTGGGTTGAGGCACGATTGGCTCGAATACGTATTCTCTGGGCTCTCTAGGTCCCGTGATTGTCATACAAAAGAAAATGATATAAAGCTAACTAATGACAAAATAAACTAAATATGCAAGATATATCTACGTATATTTCTAAGTCTGATACTTATTGATAAACTACTAATAGATTTTAAAGAGCAATTATCTAATATATCTAAAATTGACAACTAAACTAATAACGCAATTAAAACAAACAAAGCAACCGAGTATAGCTACTTGTCTGTGCAATTTGTAGATCTATTCTAAATAACTTGATAACTGATCTACTCTATTTGAAAGACTCTCGATCCTACCTCAAAAGTGAGGAGTGAATCATAGTTTCTCAGAAACTATCAATCCCCATAGCTTCCCTGGCAATATCGAAAGTAAAATTTAACTGAAATGAAATGATTAGCTACTCTATTTGATATGCTTTTAACTAGAACTTTGAAAGCTAGAACCTGGATTCTGCAGAACAGTGGCGAATCCGATGGTGTGTGACCTTGTCCCCTCAGTGTGATCTCCTCGTTCCTTCGTGCTCACGTGGACCCAGAAAAGCGTGTAATGCTAGCATCAACAAAAGTAGATATTGGAGCAATGGCAGCTTAGGATACAGATTGAATACAATGCGAGTAGGAGAGGGATAGCGCAAGAGTACAGAGCTTGGCTTATGCAATTCCTAGCGGGATTTATTGCGAGTCATGCAACATAAAATGTCCAGAACCTAAAACTATCCTGTTTGAGGAACAAAACCTGCAACTTTTAATGGCTTCCTTTTGAAAAGAAAACTATCCTACTCCAATTGATTGGATGAAATAATAACAACATTTGCACAAGGAGGATATGTGGCTTTCTGATAGCTAAACAATACTAACCATGCATACAACAAATGAAACTATGAATCTAAGCAAAAATTGAAAGGCTAAACTATTGAAATGAGAAATTCAGAGGCAAATTTGAGGGGCCATTTGCTTGAGCACAAGCCAGCTATTTATAGCATTTCCATTTACCCAAAGGTAAAAACCAAATTGATCTCTTAAACCATAAACAATGCCAAAACACTATTCCAGGGAACCAGAATCATAAATACAAGCAAAGGCGGTGAAAAAAGCTGGTAAACGTTGAAATTTATGTGAGTCACATTAAAAAGAACATTCTGGAAAATGCGTGAAGGACCACCGCCCTGAGCAGGGTGGCGGTTACAGGACCACCGCCCTAACTGGGCGGCGGTCACGAGACCGCCCCCAGCGGGGGGCGGTTTTCATAACTGAAGAACAAAACACAAAGAAAAGAGGGGAAAAGAGAACAACAAAGCACGCAGGGGCTAAGCGGGACATGCGGGATGTTAACATACATACTTGGAGAGATTTTCCGGATCCCAAACACCTTGCGAGGAGACCTGTATCATCATTGGGGCATGTTACGTTGTTCGGTGGTGCGATACCCTACATTTTGGGTACGTACATATTTCCCCCCTCGAGAATCATTTTAGCCATGAAGAGGCGTAAAATGGTGGATCCGAGTATGGCGGTCCCAAAATGGGAAGTTAGAAGTTATACCTGACACGTCCATGTGTCGAAATGACGCCATCCGAAATTCCCACCACCTGCAAAATGAAAAGAGGACTCAAGTGCAGATAGACAAAAGAGATCGAATAATAAATACTAAAACATTATGAAATGAGGACGTACCATTTGTGCGGGGATGCGAACTTACCTCCATCGACGCTCCAAACCTACGAAAAGGGAATTTAAAACAAGTCAGGGTGCTATATATGTAAAAGTGGGCCCATTTTCCTATTCATTTGCGCGTGTTGATTTGGTTGATTTTGAGCTCTGGGACCCACGGTGACGGTTTCTCATGAGAGTATAGTCAAAATGTTTGGGATGAGATCGTGATCATGCCTCCACGAGCGGAACACCGACCCGCGAGATCACAGGTTAGTTTTTCTCGATTTACCATTTTTATCCCCAAAAGATTAAAATGTTGAAATCTTTGTCATGGGGGGGTTATTTTCAAAATGTCAGTTTTAATAGGTTTATCTAGGGGGGCGCCTACTGGGTAGGCTCTGTTTGAGTCAAAATGGGCTTTATTTGTGTTTTTAGGCATCATTTAGGGCATGTGACCCATACGGAAATTTGGACACGACCGCCACCCTAGGCAGGGCGGTGGTTACATGACCGCCACCCTGATCAGGGCGGTGGTTACAAGACCACCACCTTTAAGGCGGTGATTACGGAACCGCCACCCTGCTCAGGGTGGCGGTCCTTCACAGAATGCCTAAATAACACTTATTTGAATTCATTTTTGCATTTTTAGCATCTTTACCTACTTTCATGATTTTTCTAATGTCATTTGGATACTAACTTACTCTGTTTTGTGTGTTTTTGGGTGTATGCAGGCGAGGAGGAGTATATTCGATGGAGCCGAGAGAGAGAGAGTGTGATTGGCTCTGGTAGTATTAGATGCCCTTTCTCAGGATGAGCAGGACACTCTTCAGAGGGCTGGTATATATGCGCATATATCACGGGTTCCGCATGTTGCACCATCTAGTCACATACTCTGTGACTTATTTTCATATTGGGATGCTGATCGGAACACTTTCCGATTACCAGGGGTCCGAGGTGAGTGGACCATTACTTTAGAGGATGTTTACCATATCTTGGGGGTCCCGATCATCGGGAGATGGCTCACTCTTGAGACAGCAGGGTCACGGGCTCAGACAGTACAGTGGGCCTCATATATGGGAGATGCAGTTATCTCCACTGGTTTGAAGAAGGGGGTGAGGGTCCGATCTATTCCTAGCCTGCCTATCCCCTTGATTCGCTAGGCCATCATGGGGATCCTTGCCTCGAGATTGATCGGGGACAAGGGAGGAGACACTTTATTATATTGTTGGTCCCCCATCATTGCATAGATTGAGGGACATGGCCGGATTTATGCCTGGGGAGCCGACATACTTGGGACTACCTACCATGATTTGTACAGGTGGTCCATTTACAGGGGCAGTCATTGAGCCATCCGACCCTAGTTATGAGTTGGGTCTATGAGCGTTTCATCCCCTATGGTAGAGGTGTAGAGGTGGCAGATCCTGAGCTGTGAGGGCAGCCAGATGGACAGACATGTCGGTGCTCAGAGCACCTCACCAGCCGGTCACCTCTTTGACCACTGATGACATGGAGGCTACACCTTATCAGGCCATGGCAGGTTTATGGGGTGAGGAGGCTCTTACTTTGATTTCTTGCTCCACCACAGGGCAGCTTGTTGACGAGGGGGGGGGGGAGATACATCCTTTTGGTCGAGTGCCTCAGTAGTTTGGCCTACCTTACGTGGGTATGCTTCCCCGGTGGTGCCAGTATATAGATCAGTTCGAGAGGCCAGGGGAGGTCCTAGAGGCCGTGGTTGGATAGTTATTACTCCTGGTGTCCCCATTGCAGCTAGGTGGGTAGTACGAGCTCGAGGGAGAGCCGGTGCCCTCAGGCACCCTTACTTCAGATTGCTTCCCGGTCCCACCCACAGCAGGCGACCCCCATTGACATAGACTCTGAGTCCGAGGAGTTCACAGGGGGAGAGAGGAGGAGGAGACCGAGGCTGAGGTCAGTGAGTCGGGCGGAGAGGAGGACAGCGATCCTGAGTGGCATGACACTCAGGATATCTTACAGGTGGAGAGGGTGGAGCAGAGTGTGGAGAGGGTGACTCTGGCTTCAGAGGAGCCACTCTCTCAGGGCCTTGGTGGAGAGGATGAGTCCGTAGTGGGATGCTATGTTGCTCCAGCCATGGGAGGAGTACCTCAGTCAGTGGCGGCATCTGTGGCAGGTGCTGACCCTAGGGATCCCTCTTGGAGGCCTGGAGATCCGAGTGAGTTACCATCCCTCTCTTAATATTTGTCTTTAGCTAGGATTTGTCTTAGTTGTTGTCTCTACTCTTGTTTGTTTTTTTTTATCTCTTGATTATTTCTAATTGGCTTTTCTCCTTTGCTTGCAGAGATTGATGAGTGGCGAGATCTGATTCACCGGGTATGTATTGATACCCTGATGATCCCTATGGAGAAGACCCGTGCGGAGCTATCCGTGGATGCAGGGGAGCCTTCAGCAACCGGTAGGCATACCGACGTCTTTTCTCCTATCTGGCATGTGGCCAGGATGGTGTCTACCCTCCGTACTGAGCTGGCAGGGTACAGGATACAGCAGAGCACCTGATGAGGAGTCACTCTCATGGCGAGACCATGCAGCTGCTCCTCGGGATCGTGAGCCCTCCATGCACTCAGAGCGCCGGCGTAGCCGAGTCCCAGACGTGGATGTGCACCCTCAGAGGGATCTCATAGGGGTTGAGAAGCCATTTGGCTCTCTTAGACTATTTGTATGATGTATTTTGTATTTCCCGGGCTCTTTGAGCGTTTTGACCATGCTTAGCGCATGATGGCATTGTATACAGAAACTTGATCATTTATATATATATATATATATATATATTTTTGGATCAGACTCTTGGCATTTATGACTTTGTTTTCCATATGTAAACTATAATGTTATGTTTATATGCTTTTTAGAATGTATGCAATGGAGAACAAATGATACAAATGTTTACTTTCTTTTTGTATTTCGTGATGCTGATATATGATAATGTAAACACAATGTGATTTTAAACTCTAGTTTCTTATAAGCAATTTTTGGTACTTCATATTTGTTTTGACAAAATGTGATGATAAACTAGTACGATGAGCAGATAAACTTGCCCCACTCCTAACTCCACGCAACTAGTAAGATGCGAGGGCTCATCACCGAGAGCTAGAAAGGGCACAAGTTATGAAATGTGTTGAAATGGTAGTGATGAGAGATAGACAAAGCTTTGGTGGAACCAAATTAGGATGCTACAAGCTTACTCTACTCGAGTGACTCCATAGTTTGGGATGCAACTTGCTTTGCGGTTTATCTAGACTTAGATCCGTAGATGGCCACATGGTAGACAAAATCTGGGTTTTAGGGTTTTGAACTCTCTTGGAATTTTGGACATCTGATTCATTTGTTTTTGACTCAAAATTTCAAAAGTTCATTGGAATTGTTTGCTTATGACCTTCAACGTTTATTTGTCAAGAGGACCCCTACACCTTGCCCCATGCTACTAGTAAGAAGCGTGGGCTTATCACCATGGACAAGGTATAGGCGAGTAAGGGCATTCCCATCCTTTCCCAACCCTACGTCACTAGTAAGAGACAAGCTCATCACCGAAGGTTGGTAGGGCAAGGAAATGTGTAAAAATAAAATTTTCTATTTGATCTATGTTTGACTTGCTTATTTGAGCAAAATGTCAGTGTGTTCTTATTTCCAAAGAGATATACATAGGGGATAGATGTGACACATGATGAAGCTTCTAGAATAGACCATAGGCAAGGCACCTATCCTAGGAAGAAACCAAAGATGAGAACAAGCATGCAGATCTTGGTATGGTTACCGTTAAGGCTTTGTTATATCTAGCTTTATCTGATGAAATGATTATGACACGATTGATGATGCTATGGAAGTGAAGAAGTATGATTAGAGTGTTCATGCCAATAACATCAGAAGTTGTAATGAATTGCTTTGAGAATGAGTTCCTTGATCACAAAATTGTACGAAACAAGTGGACAAAATGAACCTAACTACATGAAGATGCAATGTAGATATATTTATACAAATAGTGTTGGTTGCTTATGCATAGAATCATTTAAGGTGCAGGGAATTGACAGTTTCACCAAATTCCTCACCTTCCAGTGTACATAAGAGATATGCACCATTTCCATAGTCCTTCGTGACTCGGTATGGGCCCAACCATTTGGGCCGGAATTTCCTTCCTTCACCAGTCTTTTTATCGATCCGGCTATCTAGTCTTAGAACTAGATCTCCTTCATATATATCTCATTCATAGACCTTTTTGTTATATTGTCGGCACATCCGGTCAGCATAAACTCTATGCCATTGTTCAACATCTAACCTGGCCTCATCTAGGCTTTCTAGTTGGGAGAGACGTGCTTCTCTATAAGCTTCTTCATCCAGAATCCCTTGTAATGAAATACGGAGACTGGGTATTTCAACCTCAAGTGGGAGAACTGCTTCCACTCCGAATACCAGTGAGAAAGGAGTTGCTCTGTTGGTGGTGTTCTTATTGAGGTTCGGTGGGCCTGAAGGCCGGTATAACTTTAAATGCCAATCTCTTTTGTTTTCTTTCACCGTTTTGAGAAGAATGGCCTTTAATGTTTTGTTTGTTGCTTCAGCCTGCCCGTTGGCTTGAGGGTAATACAGAGAGGCCGTATGATGACTTATTTTAAATTTACTATAGTTCATGGACCTCGTCATTCTTAAAGGAAGTACCATTATCTGAGATAATGATTTGCGGGACACCATACCTGTAAATGATCTGGTTCAAAATGAACTTGGCGATCACGGAACCTGGTATAGTGGTAAGAGGCATAGCCTCTACCCATTTGGTAAAGTACTTGGTGGCCGTGATTATGAAGTTATGGCCATCTATAGATGAGGGAGAGAATTTCCCTATCAAATCTAGGCCCCACATAGAAAAGGGCCATGGAGTAGCGATTGGTTGTAGAGCTTGTGCCGGCATGTGAATCTCGTGGGAGAATTCTTGGCATTTATGACACCTGCGTACAAAACTCTACTGCGTCGTGTTCTAGAGTGGGCCAGAAATAGCCCATCCGGTGTATTTTGCGAGTGGTGGCATGGCCACCAAAGTGGCCTCCACACATGCCGCTGTGAGATTCGTATAGAATTTTTTTGGATTCTTCTATGTCAACACACCTTAGGAGCATTCCATCGAAAGCCTTACGATAGAGCACCTGTTCTATAATAACGTATTTAGCTATGATAATGCGTAACCACCTTCTTTGTTGTGGTGTAGCATCTTCTGGATAAGTATGGTCCATGATATAATTAATAATATCAGTATACCAAGGACATTCAGAGATGGGAGGTCTAGTTTCGACGTAGTATATGCATTCATCGGGAAAGTCCAGATCTACTAGATCACCTCTGTCTAATGGGTTATCAGCTAACCAATCTGCAATGACTTGTCCCTTAATGGATTTCTAGTTAACAAAAGTTAATTCGAATTCACCCATTAAGGTTATAAAGCATCCACCTTTTTAGACAAGGATCCTTGCGTGAGGAAAGTTCGTAAATGGTCTATTTTTATAATGACTTTTGTTTCTTGATTTAGCATGTAATGTCTTAAGCGTTTGGTTGCGAAGACTATGGCAAGGCATTCTCGTTCTACTTGCGTATAATGTGTTTCATAGTCGAGCAACGTTCGGCTAATGAAATAGATCACACGTTCTCTCATTGTCATCATCTTCTTGGGCTAGCATGCAGGCTAGCGAGACATTGGTAGCTCGTGAGTATAAGATTAAAGGGTGGTCTAGCTTAGGTGGCATTAGCGTGGGTGGTGACAACAAGAAACTGCTTAACAACTTTGAAAGCTTCGTTGCAGTCTTTAGTCCAATCGGTACTATAATCTTTCTTGAGTAGATTGTTGATTGGATGAATGGAAAAGCTTAAATCGGGGATGAATCTTTGGATTGCACCGAGTTTTCCAAGAAATGACCTGATTCCAATTCATCCGAAGGTGGGATCATTTCGAGAACAACCCAGATTTTGGCTGGGTCTACATCGATCCCTCATGACGATATAATGTAACCTAGGAGCTTCCCTCCTGTCACACCAAAGACGCATTTTTAGATTTAGTGTGACTCCGTATTCTATTAGACATGAAAGGATGATGCGGAGTACTTCGGGTGATCACAACACTTCCTGGCCTTGGCCAACAAGTCATCTACATAGGACTCCATGATTTTGTGAATAAGATCATGAAATATGTATGTCATTTCCCGTTGGTATGTAGTACCAACATTCTTGAGACCGAATGGCATAACAACGTAGCAATAGGTTCCCCAAGGAGTTATAAACATGGTTTTGGCTTGGTCTTGTTTGGATATTCTGATTTGATTGTATCCTGAGAACCCATCCATGAGGGAAAAAGCTCAAATCCAGGTTGTTGCGTCAACGATGATGTCAATGGATGGTAATGGGAAGTCGTCCTTGGGGCATGCCTTATTAATGTCTCGGAAGTCTATGCAGATGCGTATCTTCCCATTTTTTTTTAGAGAATGGGAATGATATTAGATACCCATTGAGAGTAATCGACCGGTTTGATGAATCCTACTTGGAGGAGTTTCATTACTTCTTCCTTTACCATGAGAGCTACCTTAGGTTTCATTGGTCTCGATTTTTGTTTAATTGGCTTTGCATCTGACTTGGTGATGAGGTTATGTACCGCGATGTGTGGTGCAACTCCTGTCATTTCTTTATAATTAAATGTGAAGGCTTTCTGATGCTCCTTGAGGATTTGAGTGTGTATTTCTACTTCTGCTGGAGTTAACGAGGATCCTAGTTTCAAGATCTTTGGTTCATCCTCCATTCCGATGTTAATATCAATTGTTTCTTCGATTAAAGAAGCGTTACCTTCTTCAAACTCAGGCGGGGCTGGAAGTAATTCCAGATCGTCTCCATTTTCTACTGTGTATATGTTGAGTTCCTCTTGTGGGGGAAGCTCTATCATGGGATTTCCGAAGTAGGAAGATGAATGTGGGATTAAGGACAAATCTATCACGTGATGGGTGAGATGTAGCGCTGCATAGGTGTTTAAGTAATCCAGAGTGGCTCTATCACTATCAATGTGGTCTAGGATAGTAGATTTGTTCTCATCTATGTTTGTTAAAAGAGGGTTTGACATTTTTTTCACCAATGGTTCAGTACGAAGGGATACCATGAAACGGGTATCTTCCAACTCACTGTTTGGAGTGAAGCGTGATGCTGAGGTTGCTATAGAATCGGCGAGAAGATTTTGTTCTCATGGGATTGCTTCAATTGATATGAAGTCAAACTCTTTGCTCAAATCCAATACAGCTGTTTTGTAGAGCTGTAAGTGCTCAGCTCTGGTTTCATACACCTCAGAGACTTGGTTTGCTACCAATTGTGAGTCTCCTAACACCCTGATGTTATTAACACCAATCCTCTTAGCTAAGATGAGGCCAAGGAGGAGGGCTTCATACTCAGCGCCATTGTTGTTCATACATTCAAAATTTAGTTTAAAGGAAAATGGTAGGATTTTTCCCTCGGGAGAAGTAAAGATTACACCTGCCCCAGCTCCATAATGACATCTAGCTCCATCGAAATGGAGAGTCCAATATTTAGCTGGGAATATGGCCGTTGGGATATTTTTGTGTTAACATCTTCTTTGGTTACTTCTACCATGCAGAGATCCTCTGTTGGAAGAGAACCAACACCTAGGGTATATCCCATGCCTACAGAATCAAATGGTAGGAACATCGGTAGATCTGTTCTAATAATTTGACAATTTTTGCAGTAGTTCCTAACGATATTGTTTCTACAATGTTAGCCTCATCCTTGAGGGCTTGGGATAGTCTTGATTAGGCTCATAGTCTCAAGATCTGTTGTAGGTACCAACTTTTCTTCCGGTTTTGCATCGGTGGGTTTATTAAGTTGGTTTGTTGGGAGTTCAAACTCTGAGTGAATGCCTGGTCTTTTCTTTAAGTCAGCTAGGTGTATATCGAATGGCTTTGGATCACCTTTGGCTACGAACACCTTTCCTAAATGCAAGAATCTTACTTCTTGAAATAATGTAGAGGGGATTGCCTTCATACGGTGTATCCATGGTCGGCCAAGGATCATATTATAGTTGGTTTCCCGATCTATAATATAAAACTCAGTCAGGATTGTTTTGGGTCCTAAGGTGACCGGTAGTATTATAGTTCCAATCGACGTGGCTTTAAGGCTATCATAGCCTCTTAATGTATTTTGAGTCGTGGAACAATTCATTTCTCCATACCCTAGCTTTTGAAGGAAAGAGAAGGGGACTATGTTAACCACTGCCCCATCATCAACCATCGCGCACTTCACATAATTGTTATAAACCCATACTTGCAAATGTAAGGTTGGATCACCTCTGCGTGCAATCTCAGCGTCTGTTGGCATTTTGTTTATTTCGAATATAAACTCGATATCCCTATCCGGCTGCCCCGGAGGGTGGATATCAAAGTCTATATGGTTTACTTGTGTTTCGGGAGGTGGAGTGATGTTAATTAAATGACCTAAACCTAATGCCTCTAAAAGAGCAGCCCTGTGGGTAGGAGAGTTCTTCAGTAAGTCCAAAAAAGAAATGTGTGAGAAGGTTTTTGTTAGATCACTAATTAAATCGTAGGCACCCACGGGTTTTACTAATATTTGTTGGATGTTATCTGTCTCTGCGGGTAACTTGGACTTGGCTGAGAGGAATACTCTCGTGTCCTTGTTACAGCTTCCACGGGTAGTTCGGCATCTAATTCCACTAAACCGACTATCTTGGGTCGGGTGACTTCCTAATTGTGGTGCAACTAATGGATTTAGTGAAGTCGAGGCTTCATGATCATTGTTTCCTATCATTATGCCCTTATTTGTCCCATTTGGATTTAACTTGTTGTTATTGTGGTTTGGGAGCGGATCATTAAAGATTTTGAGGGGTGCGTTTTGAGGGGAAACTACCCCTAAAAAGTATTTGGTGTTGGTGACGTAGGATCTGCCAAGAACATATCTATGAAAAGTTGTCTTTGTTCCTCTGCAAATGTTGCATGAATTTATTGTAGTCACGGCACGTTCTAGTGTCATGGCCTCAATTTTGTGGAAACCACAATATGAGTTAGGATTGTAATTCCTAGGTTGTTGGCTTGGTGCATATTGTGGCCCAAAACTCTGATCAAACCGTTGCCTATTAGGATTAAAGTTTTGCATTTGTTGTTTTTGGTTTTGGTTTTGGTTTTGATATCCAGTTGAGTTTTGGCTTGGACCCTTTGTAAGGTTTTTCCATTGTTGTTGTTGTTGTTGTGGATGATTAAAATCCACTGCATTGATTGTTGGGGTAAAGTTGTTGTTTCGTTGGTTGTTCATTAGTGGTGGAGTATTCACAACATTTACCTTTTAGCCTTGATCAGTTACTCCATCTGTTGTCACTCCATGATTTTTATTAAGGACTTTAGGTCCTTGATTGACATTTGTGGTAGTAGGGTAAGTCGTAGTATTCTGGTTGGAGGTGATTAACCTCCCATTTGCTCCATACGTCTTGCGACCGCTATCTATTGCCACTTGATCTATTCGGAGAGCACTCTCAAGTACTTCATCGTAAGTCTTTAGTGGGAACTTCTGGACTTCTTCCTTCACTTCTCTGCTGAGAGAATGAAGGAATAAATCACATAGTTCCATTTGGTCCATGTTTGGAGCACTGGCTGAAGAATAAAGGACTATACGCCATCTCTGGATAAAATGAGTGATAGATTCATTGTGTTCTTGCTTAATGTGCAAGAATTCCCTGATTCCTATTCTCAATAGTTTGTTCATGTCAAACGCTTTAATGAATTCTGAAATGAGTTGTTTAAATGAATGGATGGAAGCCTCAGGTATTCTATAATACCAATCGAGGGCGATGCCCTCCAAGGTTTTGGGGAATATTTTAGCAACAACCCCATCCCAAGGGAGCAGTTCTCGAATGGCTGTGGCGTAGGCTTTGATATGTGCATTCGGGTCTCCCTCCCCTTTGTATTTGGGTAAATCGGGAAGAGGTCTTGGAAGCATGACGCTTCGTATGGTGAAGTCTAAGGGCTCTTTCAAATATTCTGAATAAGTCCCTATCACGTAGGTTTCGACCATTGATGGTACCTGCTGAGGAGGCGGCGGTGGAATGGGTTGTTGATATGGCGTAGCGTATGCATTGGTAGGGGCATAAGGAAACCCCTGTGGTTGAGAAAACATGCTGAGGAGAGGAGAACATATCTCCTGTGGTGATTTGGAGTACATGTTTAAGTATGAAGGGGGATTGTCTAGGAATGAATTATTTTGTACTAGACCGGGAGGTATTGGAATGGTATTAGAAATGGTGGTTCTAGTTGGCATTTGTTGTGAATATTGAGGAGGCATGCCCAACGTGCCTATTCCTGTGAGGAGGTCTACTTGGCTAGGATGGTGTGGAGGATTGGAACTTCCTGCCTGCATGAATTGAGAATTTTGATTTGCTTGAGCAAGTTCTAATCCTCTAACCTTTTCTACTAAAGTCGAAATGACTTCATTCGGTGAAGTCACGGTATTTTTCCTTAGTGGCGTTTGTTGTATATCTTGATGTTGTATAGGCATGTGATATCCCGCTATGAACTGATCATTTCCCTGCCAAGTTTCCCCGAGGGCATTTCCTATATGTAGTGGCATGGAGGTATTTTCTTGAAATGAGATCTCGGGTTGTGTTTGTAAACTTCCTATAGGTGGGTACATACTCCGAGAGTGTTGTTCATTCCTGGCATAACACACTGAATGCTCATCATCTAAAACCGGGTATGGATCTGATTGTCTACTAATTTGTGGTCTAAGCAGCACCTGAGGAGATGAACCAGATTCTCCTGTGAACGTCATATTGTTCGAGCCTGAAGGCTCTGTTTGTTGTGTTTGAGCGAGCTGATCCAACTCCTCTGTTTGGAAAGATGAGCTATATCTAGTCCTTGGAGGTGGAGTTTGTGTTGACAACCGGTTGGCTGAATAATTGTCACCCCATACTGAGAGCGAGGGTGATGACTATCTATTCAGTTGAGCGTAGTATGCCTCAAGACCTAGGAGAGGTCTACCATATGCATCGAATCCTGACATATTCGAGGGTATATGAATACCCACAGAATAATGGGAAGGAGGAAGGTGGAAGAAAGAGGTAATAGCGAAAGCACTTGTTTTTTTCACGTCGGGTTCACCAATTTTGTATGATGGAAAAGTGACAAGCGAGCATGGGAATCTACAAGTAATTCTTCCTCGTACCCGACCTCCCGAGGTCATGCCGAGACAGCCGGTGGGGATGGAACATACGCGGGGTATAGGAAAACTAGTCAAGCAATCTTATGTCTTCGATGCGCACCAGTGGAATCTCGAATCTAAGGCAAAGAAGGCCCTCCTAACCTGAACTGGCATGATAGATCGGTCGGCAAGGATGACTACTCGAAGGCTCCAATCAATATCGAGCTCTGGCGTGATCCGATCTATAGGTTGTGGGATACGTGGAAAATGACCTGGGATGGTTTCGTGTATGTCTCCAGATAGGGTCATATGATGGATGATGGATATATAGCAGATTCTATGGTCGATTCTCTGGTCTAGTCCAGAAATCTTTAGCTTTGTTAGCTGCTATGTCTAACAAGGATAATTGTGTGATGATGGTAGGCGGAAGTGGAGTAGATCTGAATACTAATGTGCGTAAGCCAACATCTATGTCTGATTGACCTGTGGACTCGTTGGGTTGTGAGATTTGTGGGTCACAACCATAGATTCGTGGTTGTTGTGGATCTGCTATGGTCATGTGTGGGATCAATCCCTAATCCCTAGTATCCAATAGTCATATGCCTTTTCGGCCTCTATGTTCAGAATTAACAGTTGTGTAATCTTCTCAGAGTATCTCACAGGCGTTCCTGCAACCTGAATTCTTAAGCTAGTATCTATGTCTGTGAGAGTGTCTCCTGCGTCTGGCTATGGGACCAAAGGGTCACAACCAAATGTTTGCTCTCTTTCAAGCCCTTCTACAGTCATGTGGATATTTATCTAGGGTAATCTGTAGTTTGGCTGATTTGACCAAAATGTGTGCGCTTGGTCATCTTCTATATTTAACCCGCTTAACTGTGAGCTGATCTGTTGTAAGTCTGTTGTTGTTCGGAAGACTTGGATTCTAAGGTTCTGATCTATATCAGTTATTGCCGTAATAAGATTGGGTTGAGGCACGATTGGCTCGAATACGTATTCTCTGGGCTCTCTAGGTCCCGTGATTGTCATACAAAAGAAAATGATATAAAGCTAACTAATGACAGAATAAACTAAATATGCAAGATATATCTACGTATATTTCTAAGTCTGATACTTATTGATAAACTACTGAATAGATTTTAAAGAGCAATTATCTAATATATCTAAAATTGACAACTAAACTAATAACGCAATTAAAACAAACAAAGCAACTGAGTATAGCTACTTGTCTGTGCAATTTGTAGATCTATTCTAAATAACTTGATAACTGATCTACTCTATTTGAAAGACTCTCGATCCTACCTCAGAAGTGAGGAGTGAATCATAGTTTCTCAGAAACTATCAATCCCCATAACTTCCCTGGCAATATCGAAAGTAAAATTAACTGAAATGAAATGATTAGCTACTCTATTTGATATGCTTTTAACTAGAACTTTGAAAGCTAGAACCTGGATTTTGTAGAACAGTGGCGAATCCGATGGTGTGTGACCTTGTCCCCTCAGTGTGATCTCCTCGTTCCTTCGTGCTCACGTGGACCCAGAAAAGCGTGTAATGCTAGCATCAGCAGAAGTAGATATTGGAGCAATGGCAGCTTAGGATATAGACTGAATACAATGCGAGTAGGAGAGGGATAGCGCAAGAGTACAGAGCTTGGCTTATGCAATTCCTAGTGGGATTTATTGTGAGTCATGCAACATAAAATGTCCAGAACCTGAAACTATCCTGTTTGAGGAACAAAACCTACAACTTTTAATGGCTTCCTTTTGAAAAGCAAACTATCCTACTCCAATTGATTGGATGAAATAATAAGGATATGTGGCAACATTTGCACAAAATGAGGATATGT
This sequence comes from Taxus wallichiana var. yunnanensis, assembly GCA_018340775.1. NCBI lineage: Eukaryota > Viridiplantae > Streptophyta > Pinopsida > Cupressales > Taxaceae > Taxus > Taxus wallichiana. The sequence goes on along the minus strand of CM031242.1, from coordinate 411,717,119 downwards.
GGCTTTGAAATGAGAAATTCGGCTAAACAAGCCGGATATACTAACCATGCCAAATTGACAAACAAATGAAACTATGAATTCTAAGCAAAAATTGAAAGGCTAAACTATTGAAATGAGAAATTCGGAGAAAATTTGAGGGCCATTTGGCTTTTGAACGCAAAGAAAAGAGGGGAAAAGAGAACAACAAAGCACGCAGGGCTATTTATAGCATTTCCATTTACCCAAAGGTATGTTCAAGGCGGTTTTCAAAACGCAAGTGTAAAAGAGAACAACAAAGCACGCGAGGGCTAAAGCGGGATGTTAACATACTTAATCATTGTATCATCATTGGGGCACATGTTACTTGTTCGTGGTGCATGATGATAATAACCATTGAAATGGTGTTCAAGTCTAGTGTACCAGATAATGTACTGCGTTCTTAATGATGATAATAAAATATGGGCGTTCTTAGAACAAAGGGGCAACTTTAATAATCTCTTCTTTGAAGGAAGTGAGAATTCACACCGAGAAGTGGTAGTGAAGAAGAGAAAGAAGAAATTGAATGGATCGATGAAGGAGTGATCAAATTGAAAAGAAACATGATTCCTAAAGTCCTAGTTTCTCTAGAAGACCTCTTTGACAAACATGATAGATTCATTCTAGAGAAAGAAAAACAATCTTCTTGGTGCCCAGCTGATTTTGAGAAGGAAAACATCAGCACCCCGAGAGGAGCCAAGGATGGTCAATATTGGAAAATTTTGTTCGCGAGGAGAAGAGAAGGTTTGTTGCATTACTCAATAAATATTCAGATGTTTTAGCCTACTCTTATGATGAACTCAAATCCTTCCAATTGAAGGAAATGCATCAATTGATTCCCTTGAAGCAAAATGCCAAGCCATTCAGAAAAAACAAAGGCCATATAATCCAAAGATTGTTGATACCATCAAAGAGGAGGTAATGAAGATGCTTAATGCAAGGATCATATTTCCTATCCATCATTCAACATGGGTGGCCAACATTGTTCTGGTGCAAAATAAGAATGATGAATTAAGAATATGTGTAGATTTCCGCAACTTGAACCAGAGCATTGCTGAAAGATAATTATCCTCTCCCTATCATGGACCACATTTTGCAAGAAGTCACTGGATCTGAAATGCTTTCATTGCTTGATGGGTTCTCAGGATACAATCAAATCAAAGTGGCAAAGGAGGATCACACCAAGATAGCCTTCACAACACCTTAGGGCACTTTTGCATAGAGCAGAATGCCTTTCAGCCTAATCAATGCAGGAGCTATATTTCAAAGGGTGATGGATTTAGCATTCAAAGATCGAAAACATTACATCGTCATATATCTTTATGATCTCACGATATTTTCAAAAAAGAGAGGAGACCATATCCATCACCTAGAACGTACTTACAAGGTGTAGAACACATGGCATATCACTAAACCTAAAAAAGTGGATTTTTTGAGTTATAGAAGGCAAGTTACTGGGGCACATTGTGAACAAAAATGGAGCACACATTGATCCTGAGATAGTATGAGTCATTCAATCACTATCTCTAGTCAAAAGCAAGAAAGGAGTTCATTCCTTCTTCAGAAAGGTGAACTTTCTTTGTCACTTTGTTCCTAATTTTTCTAAATTAACAAAGCACATCACCACCATGATGAAACCACAAAAACTTCAAATGGAACAATGAAGGGAAGGTAGCGTTTGAAGAGATCAAAAAAGCCATTTCCAAGGCTTTGAATCTCGTGTCTCCAGATTTTAGCAAAGAGTTCATCATGTATTGTTATGCATCATAACATACCCTCTTTGTCATTCTAGTCCAAAAGAATGATGAAGGTGTGGAGGCACCCATTGCTTTCATGAGCTGCCCATTGAAGAAGCATGAAATAAACTACAACCAATTGGAGAAACATGCCTATGCCATAGTCAAGGCTGTAAAAATTTAGATTTTACATACTAAACTCTCATACTGTGGTAATGGTACCCATGAGTGCAATCAAGTCCATCTTGACACAACAAGATCCTGGAGATAAAAGAGGAAACTAGGTTGCAAAAATTCAAGAGTATGATTTGGATATCCATCCCTCCAATTTGGTATGAGGAAATGGCTTGTGTAGGTTGATCACTAAAGATGAAGCACTCAAGGCTCAACATAGTGAAGACAATTGTGCTTGCCCAATTTTTTCTAAAAATAATCCACAAGTTCTCTTTGTAACCACTACTAACGAGTGGTATGATGATATTTCCTATTACCTAACTTATGGAGGATGCCCTTCTCATCTTGACTATAAGCAAAGGAGAAAACTCAAGTCAAGGAAATATGGAACTACACACTTTATAAGAGAGGTCTTGATGGCTGCTTCCTCAAATGTGTAGACAAAGAGAAACAAGAAAATTTCTTAAATCATACCATGACCAAGCATGTGGTGGACATTTCTCGGTGATGGTCACTACACACAAGATCCACTAAGGAAATTATGATTGGCCCACCATCTTTGCAGACACTCAAGAATGGGTTTCCAAATGTGAAGCATGTCAACAATTCATTGGGAGACCACAACTTGCAGCACTACCACTCAAGCCAGTTGTTATTGAAGAACCATTTCAACAGTGGGGACTAGATTTCATCGGTGTACTGAATCCTCACTCAAGCATGGGGCACACATGTGTGCTCACTATGATAGAATACTTCACAAAATGGGGGAAAAGATTCCAACCAAGCAAGCCAACACCGAAATAGTATGTAACTTCATCAAGGAGAATATCATAGTATGTTTCAGAGTGCCACAAGAATATTATAGCAGAAAATGCTACCTATTTCTCTTCAAGGGAGTTGATTGAGTTTTTCAATGGCTACGAGAATATCCTTGTCTCATTCATCGACTACTAGCCACAAAGGAAATAGACAAAGCTAAATCAAGCAACAAGAACATCATGACCATTGTCCGCAACCTCATGGATGAAAACCAAATGAATTGGCACAAGAATTTGTATGATACATTATGGGTGGATAGGATCACCCCCAAGAAGGCAATAGGTATGTCACCATTCCAAATGTTGTATGAAGTCGAAGTAGAAATTCCCATCACGGTTGAGATGACAGATCTCAAGTTTCTCCAAGGAATAGAAGACAGATAGTATAAGGATTCCATTTACAAGAGGATCCTCTTTCTTGAGAAGCTAGAACAGAATAGACTCCGAGTGGTGGACCGTATCAAGGAGCACCAATTGAAAGTAAAGAATATCTTTGAAAATAAATCCAAAATGAGAGAATTCAAAGTTGGAGACCTCATCCTACTATGGGACAAGAGAAGGGAACCAAAAGGCAGCCATGGAAATTTTGATTCGTTATGTCTTTGGCCTATTCCATGCTCATGAAGCTTGCGGCGAGAATGTTTTTCTACTCTCATATTTGGATGGAACGCCACTAGAATTGCCTCGCTGTGGGCAATACCTAAAATTGTATCATTAATGAAAGTGGGTTATCCATCGCATTATACCATAGGTGATTTTTAGGTGTTTTTCCTTGTATGTTGTGTGTGTTTCCCTTCCTTTTTATGTCGTGTGTTTCCTTTCCTTTGTTTTGTGTGTGTGTGTTTCCTTCTTTGTTATCTTTCTCTCTTGTAAATTGTATATGACTTTGGAAGGCCTAATGGATAAGGCACTCTGTCAATGGATCATATGGTATAAAGTTGAGATTTTGGATTCCACGTGTCATGTCTTCACTACACTCAGTTCATGTCATGTCCCCAAGCTAGATCTGGAGGTTTTCATGCAAATGTGCAACAAGGAAATTAACAATTTCCGAGCATGACAACTATACCCCTGTGTTAATTTTTTCAAGTCTTACCATTCCAAGGCACCCAAGGTCTTTCCAATCAATCCAAGTGACCTCCCGATTAACGTTATCTCATCCCCTAGGTGATTTATGAAATTCCATTCAATCCCCCTTGGTGATTTTAGGAGTTCATTAAAAGTTGCAAGCTTCAGTTAGTTGTGGGAAGGGCTCTCACCGCCTTCCTAGACTCGGAGCAACCCCATGGAGCAAAGTAAAAATCCAAAATATATGTGGAGGTGATTCAAAGTCCTTAGGAGATCATGGAAGTGATTCAAGAAGATTCTGGAAGGACTCAGAGATGTTGGGGCAATTTCACAAAAATTAGGGTTCACTGGCCTAGGCAATACACAGGCCAAAACAGTTTTGAACTTTCGGAGGCAATTCCAGGGAGCTGGGTGGAGTTATGAGAAAAAAACAACGTCACAAAGGGAATTCCAATCCCTACGATATTTTGAAATTATTTTTTCACAACTTTTTGGTGCATTGGTTATGTAAGTAATTTTTATCATGGACAAGTGGAGTACCAAATCGAAATCCTCTTTTTTAGGGATCAAATGGAAGAATCAAGACATGATACCCCCACCATTAGATGTAGTTTCAGGGATGTAGTTCTCCCGTAAGCTAGGGAAGAATATGATGAGGATAGATGAATGGGTTGCTAGGTTTTAGGAATATTTTGAGTCTAGGTCATTTAGGCTTGGTTGATTTTAGGTGATTGTAAGCATGCTTGAGTTTAGGTGATTGTAGGCATGGTTGAGTTTAGGTCAGTTAGGCATGGTGATGTTTGTGAAAGAGGAATTCTTAAAATGTAGGTGTCAATGGTCTAGTCTTGTATAGGAGAATCAACAAGTAATGAAGAAGGTGAAGGGTAAGAGGTGACCAAAAGAGCCGCCTAATTAGTAAGAACCATAACAATTCTACCATACCAAAGGTGGGCTTATGAACGTAAGACCCTAAAGGCATTTCCTGATTGACTATTTGAAGGGTGAAGAAAGTCACATGATCAAAAAATGTCGTATTTATTTGGCACATCCTTGAAGCAAGCATAAAAATTAGGGTGAAAAAGGAGATGAGGTGAAATCAGGTTGGTTTTAGTGTAACCTAGTGTGAGACAACATGCCTATTTGGCAAGAGACCCAAGATCAAAATAGGCAAGTCCATGACGAAAAATTTAATCTTTTTCTTTTTTTCTTTTTGCTTTTGTTTTTGTTTTGATAGACTGATCAATGTGGGAAGTCTATGTGGGATGAGTAGATTTTCTCCTTGAGGTCTTCATGAAGCTGATCAATGCGGGAAGCTTCTAGAATATTTGATTTTATTGTTTGCAAGAATAGTCTTCTTATTATGATAGACTATGTACAATATGGCTAGCTTGGTATAGTTGTCCTTCGAGGGAGCAATCTATTTATAACAACGAGATAGAAAGCATAGATGTCATTTTTGAGGGAGTCATATTTTTGCTGGAAGTTTGACTCAAGGATTTGAATCCCATTTTACTTTTGAAATTGTTTTTCTTTGGACTTTTAGGTCATGGACAAGACTATAGAGACCGATAGGATCTTGTGTTGCGAAAAAACCATAACACACAGAGGCTAACTATGAAAGAGAGGGTTTAAGTGATGAACGACCATGGGATTCCATCTTGAAAAAGATAAAAAGTATCCATGAGAATCACACCATGAGTAGAGCCGTGGTACTCATATTGAAGATAAGGCTTAAAAGGTGATGGGTAATCACATGATTCTTGTTTAGTTGTTGCTCCTTAAAATAGGTAAGCGGAAGGTGAATGGTGCTCAAGGGACAAGCGCTTAATGGAAAAAAGGTGATATATGACTTGATTCAACAATAGAATGGTTGAAGATGCAAAGCATTGAGGGCTCAGGTTCGGGTTTACCTTCGAGTGAAGACAAATGATAAACACCTGATCCATAGGTATGAGTAACAATATACGGTCCAAGCCAATTAGGAGAAAAATTTCCCCATTTACTTTTCTCTTCTTTTGTTACATGTTGATTTTCCTTCAAGACGAGGTCACCGACCTGGAAGGTTCGTTCATGGAAACATTTATCGTAGGCACATTTGATATGTTTTTGGTAGATTTGGAGATGGTCAAGAGCATTGAGATGACGTTCGTCTAATAACTCAAGTTGTTCCAAACAGTCTTGGCGAAAGTCATCAACATTGAGCATCTCTTTAAGTGATATACTGAGAGACAAAATCTGGACTTCAAGATGCGTAAAAACGTTTGTACAATAGACCAAAGAGAAATATGTGGTAGCAATTGAAGTATGAATAATATTGTGATAATCCCATAAGGCAAAAGGAATGTGCATATGCTAATCCTTTCCAAAGATCATCAACAAATCTTATAAGAATTTTGTTTAAGGTTTTGTTGGATGATTCATCTTGGTCATTTTTTTAGGGTAGTAGGGTGAAGAAAAACTAAGTTGAATGCCAAATGCATCAAAAATCTTGGTAGGGTTTTGTTTTTGAAAAAAATTCCGTTATCGTTGATGAGACGCGAGGGACACCAAAGTGACAAATGATGTGATGGTTGATGAATTCACATATCTTCTCACTTTTTAGAAATAACAAGTATGGCTTCTACCCATTTAGTGTAGTATTCAATAGCAATAATAATCCATTAATGACATTAGGAAGAATGAGGATTGATCTCTCTGACAAGATCCAAACCCCATTGAGAGAAAGGCCAAAGGTCTTGTATGACCTGTAAGGCGTAACTAGGGGTGTGATGAAGATTAACATGTTGCTGACACTTCACACAATGTTTGACATAATCACAACAATCATGGTTTAAGGTTGGCCAATAATATCCTAGGCGGAGGATGCGTTTAGCGACAACTAAACCACTGAAATTACCTCCACAAATTTTGTCATAAACTTCCTTAATGGTGTAGGGAACTCCAAAAATTGTAAGGCATCGTAAGAGGATACCGTCAAAGCCACAATTATAAATAAGACCATCCATGATGACATAGTGAGAGACACTTTATAGAAAGGCTCATTATCCATTACGAGTAAGGTCCTGGAGGTATAATTGAATGGGAAAGGTAGTCGAAAATTGCTTATACCAAAGGTTACGTGGGTCGGGCCAATGGTTCGACAAGGTTGACGTCTCAAAATAGATAGGAAGGTGATTGCAGCCGTTGTCAGTGACCATGGACAAATATTTTCAAGTCGGAGGGTGAAGTGGGTATTTGAGAAGTAAGGAAGGCCATGGTGTCCGTAAATTTATTAGTGGAACGTGGAGTGGTTTGAAGTTCATAACGGTCAAAGGTAGTCAAGAGTATGTCTACATGTTTCTTATGATTTTGATGTATCTTGTTACGACATTGGTATATACCATTAACTTCGTTTACAACTAGTTGGGAATTACCAAAGATATTAATTGACTTAACGTCTAAGGTAATGGTGGGTTGAAGGCCTAATACGAGTGCTTCATATTCGGCGATATTGTTAGTACAATCAAAATCTAGTTTGAAAGATAATGGCATAGGCTCACCATCAAGAGGAATGAGGATAACTCCGACACCACCCCCACGCTGACATTTGGAACCATCAAATAATAAGGTCATCTGGTAAATGGTATCGTCCAAAGAGAGGGTAGTGATGGATTCATCATGGATATCAAAGTTAGAGGATTGATTTCCTAAGAGGGGTGCAACTGCAAGTTGGTCAGCGATGGTTTGTCCTTTGACATATTTTTGATGAGTGAATTCAAGGTCTAGGTTTACAAGTAGCATGGATCAACGTGCAACATGTTGATGTTGGTAGGGTTTGGCGTACATGTAATGTAAGGGGTCAATATTGGTGACGACAAAATATTTTGTCGTTAAGTAGGTAATGGCACGCTTTAGTGGCGATAAAAACGAAGGCTAATAAGATTTTTTTGGCGTGGGTGTATCTAGTTTCATAGTCTAAAAGTGTACGACTTATATAATAAACCGCTTTCTCCTGTGTTGTTCATCATGACGAGTGAGCATAGAACCCAAGGAATGATCAGTAGTAGAAATGTAAAGGTAAAATGGTTGGTCATTGTACGTACCCAAAATTGTATGTACTGTATTGCCGGAAAGAGGTTACAGAAACCCCAATGATGATTCAGATCTCTTCACAAGGTGTTCGAATCCAGAAAGCACGCTGAGTATACATTTTCATCCTAAAATTCCTTATCCAAATTTATACATGCTTTTTTTTTTCTCGACCTCGTTCCTCTCTTTTTCTTGCATTTTGTCTATAGTTACAGACCGCCGCCCAGATAGGCGGTGGTCCTGTAACCGCCACCCTAGGCAAGGCAAAGTGGTCCCGTGCATTTTCCATAACTTTTTGATGCTTTCGTCAACGTAAAAAATCAAGTAGCGCTCGTAATTCTCAACCACTCTTGCTTGCATTTAAGTTTTAGTCACCTAGTAAATAGTAATTCCTCTTTTTATAATAGAAGAGTTCAATTCAATCTTACCCTCTGGTAAATCAAAGTGCTATAAATATAAAGCTTGTTTACAAGAAAAAGGACCCTCTCCTCTATGATTTATAATTCAGTGTGTTTTGAAAGTTCTTCAATAAGTCTCAACAAGTTTAGATTTTGTAAATCTCTCAGCCTCTTAGTTCAAGGCTCCACATTTCTGGTTCTAGATTATGTTCATTTGAATCTTGATTCTACTTAGAGTTATAGGTTGTTGTTTCATCACAGGAAGTATAGGTCCTAGAGATTTTGGTGTGCTTGTATTGTATCCCTGTAACAATCCCGCTAGGAATTGAATAGTCAAGCTCTGTTCTCTTGCACTATCCCTCTCCTACTTGCATTCTGTTCGGCTTACATCCAAGTTTCCACTGTTCAAACATCTTCTCCTGCTGCCACTGTCACATTCCCACTTTTCTAGATTCACGAGAACACGAAGGAACGAAGAGATCACACTGAGGGGACAAGTCACAATACAACTGGATTTGTCATTGTTCTATAAAACTCCAGGTTTGAATTGTCGAAGTTGTAGTTACAATATATCAAATAGAATAGCAAATCATTTTATTTCAATTAAGCTTGCTTTCAATATTACCAAGGAAGCTGTGGGGAATGATAGCTTCTGAGAAGTTGTGATTTATTCCTCACTTCTGAGGTAAGATTGAAGGTCTTTCAATTAAATTAGTTATTTATTTATATTTAGGATCAATTCACAAATGCACAGGAAATAGCTACATCTGGCTACCTTGCTTGTTTTAATTATGTTATTAGATTAATTGTTTGTTATCTGAATATAGTAGAATAGTCGCTCTTTAAATTTCATTCAAATTCACATCTTCGAAAATACAAAAAAAAAAAGAATATAAGCATAGTGTAGATTTATTTTCATAATTAGTTTACTTATTTCAGTTAAGTTTGGTTATCTCTTGCATGACAATTACGGGACCCAGAGAGCCCAGGATTATGTATTCGAACCGGTAATACCTCAGCCAAATCTCTTCACAACATTAACAGATATAGATCAAGGTCTTAGAATTCACATCTTTCAAACAACAACAAACCCACAAGCAGTTAGTGAGCAATTGAGAGAATTGAATATTGAAGACGACAAAGCATACGCATTCTGGTCAAATCAACCCAACTATAGATTGCCTTGATAGGATATCCACATGACCATACAAGAACCAAAAGAGAGAAAATATTTGGTTGTGATTCATTAGTTCTACAGCCAAACGCAGAGACCTTCTCATTGACATAGACACAGGCTTACGTATACAAGTTGCTAGAACACCCGTAAGGTATTCTGAGAAGATCGCACAACTCCTAGTATTAAACATAGAAGCTGAAAAAGCTTATGACTATTGGATAGTCGGAAGAAGAGATTGATTCTTCACATGACCATAATAGGTCCACAACAACCATGAACTCATGGTTGTGATCCCCAGGTCCCACAACCCAACGGGCCTACTAATCAATTAAACATTGACACCAGTTTACGTACACTGGTATTTAGATCCTCACCACTCTCTGCCGGATATCATAACACAATTTTCCGTATTAAACATAGAATCCAATCAAGATAATATTTTCTGGGTTAGACCAGAAAACCACCCATAGTTTCCTACAAATCCACTACACCTCTCACTACCACTTTCATGACCTTTTCTGGAAATATACATGAAGCACCTACATGTCATTTTTCACACATCCAACAACTAAATAAATAGGATCTCGGTAGAGCTCGACATTGATTGGAGCCTCCGAGAAACTATTATATCTTAACAGTCCATTACACCAATCCAGGTTAGGAGAGCTTTCTTTGCCTTAGACTCATAGATCCCGCTATTATGTGTTGTGGATATAAGATTTCCCAACTAGTTTGTCTACATCCGCATATATTTCATTTCCACCGGCTGTCTTGGCACGACCTCGGGAGGTCGGGTACGAAGAAAGGTTACTTGTTGATTCTCATGCTCACCTGTCACTTTTCTATCGTATGATCATCCTTAGGGGGAATGAGAACAGGTGGTTGGAGGAGGTATTGTTTTAAGGCTTCAAATTCTTTGTGGCATTCATCATCCCATTTGAAGAAGACATCCTTTTTTACAAGATGATGAAATGGGTGGCAAAGAATCGAGAAAGTTGAGAAATAAAGCCATTTAATAGATTACAACATGCCTTGCAAACTATGAAGTTGGTGAAGGTTAGTAGGTGGAGGAATTTTGAGAATAGTCTTGATTTTAGTGGGGTCAACTTCTATGCCACGCAATGAAATGATAAAACCAAGGATCTTGCTTGGAAAGAATAGTGAAGAAAAATTCTTAGGTTAAAGGTGAACACGATTTTTTTATGAGACAGGTCGAAGATGACCTTAAGGACTCTAAGGTGTTCAACCCGATGTTTAGATTTGGAAAGGATATTGTCAACGTAATCTTCCAATATGTAATGCATGATGTCATGAAAGATATAATTCATATCCTGTTGATATGTAGCACCAAGCGTTCTTAAGGCCAAAGGGCATGACTCGATAGCAGAAGGTCCCCAAGGAGTGATGAATGAGGTTTTGTGTTGATCTTCCGGGGTGATTAATATTTGGTTATAACCCGAGAAACCATCCATGAGTGATAGCATCTCATGACCGGCAGTAAGATCAACTAGTTGGTCAATACTAGGTAGTGGAAAGTCATCTTTAGGGAAAGCTAAGTTAAGGTCATGGAAATCCGTGTAAATATAGAGTCCCCCTATCACTTTTGTGACAAGAATGATGTTAGAGATCCATTAGGGATAATCAATGGGTAGGATGAAGGAAACCAAAAGAAGGCATTGGAGTTCTTCTTTGATAAGAAGGGAAATGCGAGGATTCATTTTCCACAGCTTCTTTTTTATGGGTTTGGCTTCAGGAATAGTTGCGATATTGTGGTCCACAATGTTTGGATTAATACCGGCATATCAGTGTAGGACCAAGAAAAAGCATTGCTATGATCTCGGAGGAATGAGGTAAAATATTCCTACTCAGCAATATCTAAACATTGGCCTATCTTTAAAATGTGTGGGTCGTCACGAGTGCTAATATTGATTTTGATGGTCAATTCCTTTAACATGGTTTGTGTCTCTCGAAGGTAATGACCGATGAATATAAGAATCCTCCGCACCAAGGTAGGTGAGAATAGACTCATCGTCCTAACATTGAATGATGTTAATATAAGGTGTATCATCATCGATCATGTCAGGATACAGGAAGGGAAGAGACAAGGAGCCTTGCCATCTCATTGATATGTCGAGGTCCCAGGGGAAGTGGTGGTCACGAAAATGAAAATTTAGGAGGAATGGATTCTGGATCCATAGACTTCGTAGGTGAAGGTGGTGAAGTTGGTAGATGGGGTGAAGGAAGGTTTTCATCCTCAATGATTTCGACGCGGGATTTCTTGGAAGATGGTTCAAATAAAGCCAATACCACTTCGATCTTTATGTTTACATGTGGTGCATGGGATGACAAAGATGACAGCCATGTTCATAGAAACCAAAACAAAAACCCTTCCATGCACAACGATGGAGGAAGGTGTGGGCGAAGTAATGATTGGTGAGAGATTGAAGGTCAAATGAAAATGGTCACATTTGGGAAGGTGGCTCGGACAAGTAGGTAGAAGTATCAAGTCCCCCATATGTTAAGTTGGTACAAAGGTGGGGAGGACCATAAGGGAAAACCTCACCTATGCGGTGATCATAGCGAGGATGTTGGCGAAGGTTACCATACTCTTGAGGAGTAATGAATGTGTCGATGTTGTATACAAGATACTCCCCAGAGTGAGACATTGAAAAACACCTTCTAGGGATCGGTAGTTGTTAAATGGGTAGCAGGAATAGATGAATCACTAGGTGATTGTGAAGAAGAAGCACTGGGTGGTTGAGAAGTCGATGGGTTAGTGGATGGGTCGGTTGCAAAAGCTACGACGGTAGTGGGAATAGAGTAGTTAGGTGTGGGAGAGGTAGCGGCAGCATTGGTGGATGGGGTTGCGGGTGAAGGAGAAGTGGCAGTAGTGGTAGATTCCTTCACTGGTACAAGGACATCATTAGGTCGATACAACATGTTACAGGTTTTGAATGGTGATGGGTTAGCTGGAATGGTATAGTTATGTCCTTCATGTTCAAATTTTACACAACGATGTAAGGTTGAAGGGACACAACCCATGACACGGATCCAAGGTTGACCAAGCAATAGGTTGTACTGGAATTCCCCCTTTAAGACATAGAACAATTCTGGAACAATACGGGGACCACAGGAACATGGAGAATGATGGTGTCGAGAGTGGAAGTGATGGCATCATTGAATGAACGCAGCATAACTGGGTTATTATGCATGTAATTGGCAGGTATGCACATTTTATTGTACACATGGGAGGATATGATGTTGATGTTGACACCGTCATCGATCATAACACGTCAAATGCATATATTATTGATATAGACAAAAATGAAAGGGGCGGGATCAGGATCATCTGATTGGAGAGGTACAATATCATCATCAGAGAAACCGAGGGTGGCTAGTTGGAAAGTAGTGGCGCAGGTGTAGAGGAAGGGGATGAATTGGTGAGGAGGCCACATGGTGAGGGGTGATAATGGAGGCCATAGGCGTCAGGTCATTAGGTAAAACCTCATTGGATTGCAGAACCTCCATGAGGGCTGTCACAATGGTATTCAGAATTATGGACAAGTTCGTAAAAGACATTTTTGAGGGGGTTGGTGTAATTGTTTTATCAAGTATACGATGGGTGACCACGTCGAAATAGGGTATGTGGGTCCCCTGAATGGTTATTTTTGGTTTGGGTGCGAGATGGTATAGTGGGCACAGGAATGGCGAGATGAGCTAGTTGCTTTCTCCTTTCCTTTGTCTTTTTGGGCATGAGTGGCAACTTGGATCATGTTAATCGAGGAAGAGATGTGGATGGAGAAGGTGTGTCATGAAAAGTAGAACAACATGATGGAAGAAAACCTATTGCGAGATAAGAGCCTTGTGTAGGGTGCACTGGCATTTTGGTGGGGTTTTGGCTATCTCTCTTATGTAGACCATATTGATCTCAAATTTTGGAGGAAGATAAATGGGTTATGGAGGTGGTGATGCAGTCCCCTAATAGGTAATGGGTGAGGATGTGTGGTGATGGATGAAGGTAGAACAGGGTCCTCGTCTAGAAGATCATCATCGTTAAAATTTTCTTCAGGAGGACACGGTTGAAGGAGAACGGTTTTAGAGCCTTACAAATTTCTACATCATGTCCTGGCACACTATGGTAGGTACAAATTTTAGTATCGTCAAACCCTTTTGGTTTGGGTTTGAGTGGGTTGTAAGGGCTAAGGGGAAAAATGTGATGATAGAGGTCTCTAAAAGGTTAGCTAGAATGTTGGCGTAAGACCCTGCCAATGGATCACAATGTGAGGTGAGTGTGGGTCTAGATTGAAATGTGGGTGATTTTGGTGGGAGAGGCACCACAGGGAGGTGGAATTGGATGTGAAATGTATTTGACCACTGGTTTGGTAGGTGGTATTGTTTTAGATTTGGGTTATACCTTCTTGGGTAAAGGCGTAGTAGATGAACTAGCGATAGAAGGTGTTGTAGGCTTAACTACCTCTTTGGGGGTAGTGGGTTTTTCAACTTTGGGGTCACCTTCCTAGGTAAAGGTGAGGAAGGAGTACATGAGGTGGAAGGGAAGGTAGATTACGGAAGAGGACAAGTTAGCTAAGGTGATAAAGGAGTCGTGGTGAAGGTTCTGGAAGAGGTAAGGTGGAAGGTATGGGTTGAAGAGAAGGAAATATCATAGGTACTGATGAGGTTATTGTAGGTGGTGGGGGTATAGGCGGTAAGAAAGATGTGGATAATGGTGAAGGTGTATGTTGTGCAGGTAAGGTGGGTGTAATAAAATATCATGATGAAGAGGTGGGTTGTTATGCTTTTGGTTTTCCTTAGATAGGAGGTTGCTTGGCCAAGTTCGACGGGTGAGGTCCTAGGATGGATGACAGCGGTGAAGGTGACAGAGGAGTAGTGGGTGAAGCTGGTGTATGCGGCCTAGACGGTTGGGTCTTCCTTTTAGGTGGAGGAATAGTTTTTGTGCAGGTTTGTGAAGATGTGGCTAAGTCCAATTTGACAGAGGGTGGACTAGGCTTGATGTCGGCATGACACCCAATGTGGTGATGGCTCTGGGCTGCGGGGGAAGTGTAGGTGCAGAGTAGGTTCTTAGGCATATGATCGGGTTTGATTATGGGTAAAGGTTTAGATGTAGGAAAGGGTGATGAAGAAGAGGTCATTTCAACAGGCATGGTCATGGTTGATTTGGTCATCTGAAATACCTTTGGATAAATCGTGGAAGTATCAACAAGCGATATTTACATTTGGGTTGAATAGGGTAGTCGGAGATGTCCCAAAAGAATGGAATTATCAACGTAATCCAAGCGGTTGTCCGGCACAAAAATGACACTATTATAAGAGGAGATGACATTAATTTAGTAGTAATCCCTGTAAAGTATGTTTGTGACACAAGTAAGCTGGTTAGCTTTGGAATTTGCAGGTAGGAGAGCCGAGAGAAAATTGACTTCATCTTAGAAGGCTAATTGGGAATTGTCACCAACAGGGCAATGGTGCTTCTAAAGGATCCCCTATGGGTAGGGGAGATGATAGGTGGGATGAGGTAGGTTCCTCTTTCGGTGGAGAGGAAGGTGAGCATGACTCTCTCATGGGTAAGAGAGTTAACACCACGGGTTGTTCGTTAGGTTGCAAGGTGGGTGGTGAAATGGTATCAATAGGTATTGTGGTCTTCTCCGTGGGCGACAGGGAGATGAAGGGGACTCCTCTGTGGGTAAAGGAGTATATGAAATAGTCTCCTCCATGGATAAAGGAGCTCGTGCTAGAATCTCCTCGATGGAGGGGATAAGAGGAAATTACAAAAGGGCCGATATGGTCTCAAACATAGCATGGACTTCACGGACATTACTGTCATTAGTTGAAGGTTCACCAATTTGGTTAGATGATGGGGTGTGATTAGGAAATGGCTTCTTGAAGATATGTAAGTTTTGACTGGTCGGTGAGTTTGGGTTGTCCAAGAAAAGATCTTTGTTGTATAACATTTCCTGGATAATGTTTTTGAAGGTTATATAATTACCATCGCTATGGCCTTTAACATGATGATAGTTGCAATAGTCTTGTTCCTTGTACCATGTAGGCATAGGACGAGCGGGGTCAAAACTAGTATGTGGTTTGACGGGTGGTAGAGCAATTGCTCCGGCTTTAAGAAGTTTTTCTAATACTGAAGAATAAGGCTCCCTGATTGGAGTGTACTTTTATTGCTCTCACCTGAACTGGAAAGCTTGAACGGAGAAAGGTTGGAAGAAGGTTTCAATTGATTGGATGGGTGAGATGGGCCAGCTTTTAAAACTACCACGTTGGCAGATTTTTTTCTTTGGAATAGTTGTTTTGTGGTTTTGAAGAGGAAGAAGCATCATTGGATTTGAATGCAACATTTTGTTACATAATTAAATTTTCTTCTCTTTTATGGCACAGATTTCAAGCTTTCTAGCCATGGTGAATGCTTCATCAAAGGTACGGAAGGTTTGGACTTTGAGAGTTGGTGAGATGTGCCTGGCACAAGCCTTGAGTGAACAACTCTATAAGCTTAGTTTGAGGTAGCTGGAATGTAAGTTGGTTGATGAGGCTCGCGATGAGCCACAAAATGTGATAGACTCGTTTGTCGTCTTATTTTCGTGTTGAGTGCAAGTCAGTCATGGTGACCTTCTTGACGATATTGATTGAAAAATGGTCCAGAAGGCTTGAGCCACTTGGTTAAATGAGTAAATGGAATGTTGAGGTAAACCACTATACCAATCCAACGCAGTCTGTTAAGGACATTGGGAATGTCCACAAGAGTAGAGCGTCATCATGAGTGATTAAATAGCACCCATGTTTAAAAGACCGTAAGTGTTGTTGCAGTCCTCTTTGTTGTTGAACCGGGTTGAATTTGGGAATTTCCCAATGTGTAGGGTATGGAAGAATGGGAATAGACAGATGAATGGGCTCATTGCAGATTTCATCATATGTTAAAGAGTTGCGAGAGCCAAAACTGATGCTTCCAATGTTTGCATCTTTTCCATCATCATTTTAATAAGGTCATTGGTAGGTTGTGATGATTGGGCACCCCCTGTAGTATAAGGGGGTAGATGATGAATGTATGATGTGGATGACATTCCAGTATATGGTGGTGTCGAGTATGAGAACTACGAGGGGGAATAGATGCAAGTGGCAAATATCTCGAATACGCGATAGATGAGATAGGTGGTTTTGGTGATGTGTAAGTAGGTGGGGTGGATGTAGCGATCCTTGTAGTGATTGGAGGTAAGGACTGCGGGATGGAGAGGACGTATCTTTGGAATGGGGTATGGGTTGTTGACACCATGGGTGGCTGCGATGCAATAGGTATATACGAGGTGGTGGGTGTAGACGGGGCTATGCTCAAGGTGGTTGATGAAGGAATGGTTAACACCATGGGAGCAACTGACGTCAAAAGTGTGACCGATGTTGTAGGTGCTGCAGATATTGATGATGTGGGGTCAATTTGGGATACTACGGGTGGTAAGGTGGATGAAGGTAATGCCGAGCTAGTAGTAGTCTGATGTGGAAGTGGGGGCGAGGGCAAGAGGAATGGACACAGGCATGTCGTATACCAACTATCTTGATGAATTTTGAGTGGAGGAATGGGTGAGATAATGTTATAAGGTAGCGGGGTTGTGGTCAAGGAGTCTTGCGAACTCCTCGTCACCAGTACTAATGATAATGGGTGAGTAGGATCCATAGGTGACAGGATGGAAGGTGGCGATGGGGCAGGTCGGGAGCGGATGAAGGCTTGCGTGGAATACAATGGAGTTTACTTGAATATGAGTCAAAACCATGTGAGTGGCGTAGGTTTGCAATATTTTCTCTCAGTAAATGACACAAAAAAATAGAAGAAATGTAGAAAAATAGTTGCGGGGTTAAAAAGAGGTCATTGTTTTACTTAAAAATTAAAACACAAGAACCGAAAGCTGTTGGGTTAACTGATGAAGGTAATAGGGTGACCGATGTCGGTTAGGTTAACTGATACCAGTTACTTGTAGGAAATCAAAAGTTTTGCAAATGGGGCAATAACTAATGAAAATGAGACAAAACTGGATCTGACAATGATTTTAAAGATCCAGGGGTATGATGATATGTCTGAGGAACTTTAGAAAGAACAGAAAATGTGGTAAAATGACCAAAAGTAGATAATCGAAAACGGTCGTAAAACCGATGACGGTCGAGTTAATCGATGTCGGTCATTTACCGACCGACGCCTTTATTCTTGTGAAATTTGAAAATATGGAGAAAGTTGATTTTTGTGACTTAGATTAGGTAAAATATCAACCCAGAAACCTGAGTATGATAGTGATGGACCCTAACACACTCGTAAAAGTCATAATACACCAACTATACTCAATTGATTCATGAAGAGATTTTTACTATATATCTCCTTTAAGAGATAGGAAACTATTATTAAAAGTATATGATACCCTTGATTACTAAGGCAAGAGTAGAGAATTTCTTAATTAATAACAATATTTAATAAGTCTTTATGGTTAAATATCTTATAATGAAAGTTGAAGAGTGTAACATCTCAAAAAATAAAATAAATCCAAACCTTATTTACCCCATGCTTCCATTAGTGGTACAAAAGTTACTACATATAGATATATGGACACTTTAGATAATTCAAGATGCTAGGAATGATAAAAACACTTTTATTAGCCTTACATACACCTAATAATGTGATGCAACACAAATCATAATATATAAATCAAATATTAAAATGATAATTTTAAATATATCTTTTTTTTTTAAACAACTTAAATCACAAAGAATACTATCTAGTCAATACATCATTTTTAAAATATGATTTAATGGATTTACACAACAAGAGCTGAAAGCCCAGTTTCTTGCCTACAAGTTGCAAGGTGTTTTTTGGACTAATAGAAGATAGTTGTTGATTGATATAAAGTGTGTTTGTGGGACTTATTTTGTGCTCAACACTCATTTGGTAATGCATCAATTAAGATATTTAGATACAACCAACAAGGTAGTGAGACCTTTGATGTGAATGATTCATATAAAGGAGACATTTGCATGGGAATTCGATTGTTTTTGTACTAAAAAAATTTGGTTGAGGCGCTGTCAATATAGTTTGCGATTGTGTAGTAATGAATCACATCATTTGCAGATGGATGTTTGGCCAAAAATATTACTATAGTAATTTACTTAGACATTTTATCAATTAGTTCATGGGAATAATGTTCAAATGTTAACTAAGACATTTTGTCAAACGACTCATGGCAACAATAGAAAGGCATGGATTTGAGTGTAATTTCATTGTCATGAGAAGCCTTTCGACATGAATACTCAATGTAGAAATGTTGAAAAGGCTCAACGAGTATACAAGGGAACCTTTCACCTCTAAATCAATGTAGATTTATACGTATAAACAAAACAGATTACCATTTTTTGTAGATTTGCATATTCTACCACAATAGTAGCTAAAGCTATTTTGGGGGGGTGAATTGCACAGATCCATTTATGAAAAGGAAGAGTAAATATTACATGGGCGAGTTCAAATTGAAATCATGTGACATCAATGGGTACTAAACCATAAATTAATAGACTCGCCATATCATATTGAAAATATATAAGAAAGGAGTCTCGAACTAATATCACCCAAAAAATATTCTAACTATAACTCAATTATGGCATAATCACTCTTATACAACTAACCCTCATATTGGCTCCTTTGTTTGAGATATATTAGCAGAAATTAGACATAAGTTGGACATCAAGTTCAACGAACTAAAACCAAACTAATTTCAGTATTGCATAGCATATGTAGAAATACTATGCCATGGGGAACATTAAAAACACATTTTGGAAATAATATATGAAACTAAAACATCCCAAGATGACTCATATATTTGCATTTCAGAAATTTAAAAGATTAACCCTAATACAATGGATATATCAGTTCTGCTTGTGTATATAGAAAAATCCCATAAAATCTTAACAAGCCTCAAATTTTATCGGACAAACCCATTGTCATGTCTAAAAGGCGTGTCATGACAATGAAATTATATTCAAATACATGCCTTACTTTTGCTGCAATGAAATGTTTGACAAAATGTCTGAGTTTACATATGAAAATAGTCATACTGTGACAAGCCAATGAGAAAAAAATCACGGGATGCACTATAGCAGCAATCAAAAATGCAGAATGGATTGCCATATGTTTGATATCATTGATGCTTGAACTGTAGCGTACTTCGCTTGTGTCAAGCTATACGGAGAAATCGCTGCCATATTGATAAGTGTGTATACACTGGTCCTCAATTTCCTTCATGACCTGCAACATATTCGCTTCCTCCATTGCCTCCTCTACTGGTTGTGCAGTCTCTTTTCCACCGCTACATTTGCATCTTTGGTCTTGGTCACTGTTTCTACAACTAGCCGAGATGGGGTTCAAGATAGTGGATCGAGATTTGGCACTGAGATTTGGAGACTCGCAAGCAAAAACAAGTGGCAGACATATCTATCGGATTTCATTAAAGTATTGGGCGACAATGCCACTGCCTCTGCATCAAGTCTGGACATCACGATAGGAGTTGACACAGTTAGTACCTATATTCAAGCATGGCAAAATTATTACCAGGAGTGCCCGCAGGCCGGCATTTTCTTTAATTACTGTTGTTAGTGGAGGAAATCTGAAGTGGATTTGAAGAATTAATGCCCAGAACGATTTTCATATACAAACAAGTCGGAGAAACGCCAAGGCAGCCGAGAGTAAGGCTGTGATATTGAACAAATCAACACTGCTTTCAAACAAAAGTGGCCTGCCTTGATTGAAATCTCTTTTTATCTGGATATTTCTGTTACCTACTTACACAGGAGCAATGTAGTAATTACTCAGCGCGCCCCACCCCAAAAAAATGATCCCGATCCCCAACTCACTACATGACAGAAAAAGCAAAATATTAATTCGGTAAATTAATGTGACAAGGAAGGGCTGGCCTGAACATGATCATCTAGAAACAAGTCTAATCAGTTTAATGCAAGTTGTGAGCAAATAATTAGATGAATTGACAAATTGACAGGTGCTAATAAATGCCAGGCCACTTGGCCATTTACAATTGTTTGGTTTTAAAAAAAAAAAAAAAAATTTGTAGGGGAAAAAATGATCCCGATCCCCAACTCACTATACATGCCAGGGAAATTAATGTGAGAACGAAGGGCTCGACCTTAACATGATCATCTAGAGACAAGTCTAATCAGTTGTAATGCAAGTTGTCAACAATTAATTAGATGAATTGACAAATTGACAGGGGCTAATAAATACCAGGCCACTTGGCCATTTACAATTTTTGGTTTTAAAACAAAAGAAAATTTTGTAGGGGAAAAATGGTCAAATCACCCTTTTCACCAATCAAAATTCTAATAAATTAATTTATGGGGTATATATTTATATACATATGTCAATTTAAAGTTTATACGTTACAAAATTTGACATGGGCAGATTTTTTTGTATATGATTGGTTGAGAGTAACATAATTAATTGGAAGACATGAAATGTATATTATCCTGCCTTTGGCAAGGAACTAATAAGTTTATATAACAAGAACATAGTTTAAAAGAAATTTATTGAGCGCAAGAGTTAAATCCATAATATGTATAATTAAAAAGCACATTTAATCATAACATAATAAGGTTATAATTAAATTAAAATTACAAAGGCTTAAACAAACCTATCTTAAGTGCTCTCCCCACAAATGTGGGATTATATCATTTCAAGGCGATCATTTGGTAGAAAATGCCACCGCAAGGGGTAAATTTGATGGCCATTTATGCTTGTCAAACAATTTTTAGGTGACCTTAAATTTCAAATCTTGCTTTTCAAAAATACAAAATAGTGACATTTTACACCTTAATTAAGATATACAAAAGATTATTCTATATACATTTAACTATTTTTAATATAAATTAGTATAATTTACTTATTAATCTATATAAAAATGACGATTGTACTTAAATTTTATGAGTCTCATGTGACAGCTTATTTCAAATATTTACAAGTATTTTACTGACTAAAATCATGAAAAAAGTCTAAACGACATCAAATTTAACCCCGGCCTCGTGAATGTGGCTTGGTCAAAGCAATGAAAAAACATTAATTGAATGGGCGGTGGTTAAAGAGACCAAAATAATAGGAAGGGAAATTGCTAATTTAATCAAACCGCATAAATTAACGAAATTTAATTAAACCCATGCTTCTTATGGTATTTGACCAAGACAAGTATAAAGGTAGCTTAACAAAGGTATTAATCCGCCGTGAATCATTTAGGATATTAAAAGGTTAAGATTTTTTTAATAAAAATTAATCACATGTATGAGCTAGCCAATATACTAGCCAAACCGCATAATCCACATACCATTAAAACATTTTATACGGTCCATAAAAACATTATTGGATTTTAAAAAGTACAAGGTATAAGAAAGAAAATTAATTTAATGTTTAAAATCGTAGTTTTAAATACACATGCCATGAATATGCTCTCATTAGCACATAAGGGGGAGCAATTAGAATTTTATAAGTCAATCAAATAATGTACTTGAAATAGGGGGTCGAAGGGTTTATAAACAATAAATTATGACATGCAATAAAACATGTCCGTTTAGGTTTAAGGTGTAAGGTTTTAAACCAAATATTTTATACACCCATTTTCAAATTAGAAGGGGGTTTAGACATAGGTTCAAAATTTTGGCCGGAAGTTCCAGTTTGCACTAAAACTCCCGGCCGGGAAGTTCCAGTTTTGCGCTAAATTACAAAGACATAGGTTCAAAACTTTGTGATTGATTGGGTTGAGTAAAAAGCGCAATTCCCATCTTTGGCCGGGAAGTTCCAGGTTTGCACTAAAATTCTTGCTGCCACTCAAGTCTATTATGCAAACTTATCGGTGTCCCTCTCATGCCTCCTTTGAAAATTTGGCTAAGCTCTTGCATGGGATTTTCTTTGGTCTAGCTCTAAGCAGGGTGGTTTTCATCGTGTTTCCTGGGAGGTTTGCACTCTTCCTAGGGATCAGGGTGGCATGGGTGTTGTTGATGTCTACAGCAGAGTATCTCTTTATGCGCAAAGTAAGTGGGTTGTTCGTTGTATCTATGGCAACCAAGCTTGGCAAGTTTTTGTTACGGCATTATATCTCTTTAAGAGCACCATATGGTAAAAAATGTTGGAAAAACATTGGATTTCATACTCTGCTAATTACTAAAGTTCCAGTTAAAATACCTGCAACCTTTGTGGTCAAAAGCATCTGGAAAGCATTTGAGATGGTCAAACCCTTCATGCGGTGGGTTGGTGATGGATTCCGAATAGGTCTCTCTTTCAATGAGCACAATATGTGGTGGTCGCCTATTTTCTCTCTGACGATCTCTCGCTTTCACTGAATGTACCCCAACATCAAAGCAATGCGGTTAGCTCGTAAAGGCATCTCTACCATCTGGGACTTGGTTTCCTCCCGGATTGGCTTCCTTGCCGACGTTGAAACAAAAATACCACCTGGCTAATTCTAATTTGCCTTCAATTTTAGCTATTCATTCTTTTACTCGTCCAATGTTATGCTACACAAGTTGGGCCTTCAGTCACCCAAGGCTTGGTGGAAGGACTCAAGGCGTTGGAACATGGAAATTCTACTATTACAGTACAATTCAAGAGTTATCTACTCCTTATTATCTCTTATTTCGTTGGCTTTAGATAAGCTCAATTCTAGAGGGTCATTACATTCTTCTCATGTCACCTGGTTAAAGCATCTACATCGGGCTCGAACCCCTATTTGATCCAAAGCTCAATTTCTTTCTTTGGTGTCTCGATCTATCAGTGGCTTCCCTTTAGGAGAAACATTATGCCATATTCACATTCCTAATCCGGTATGTAGTTATGGTCGCACATAGTCCTTCAAACATGTCTTTTGGTTCTCCCTCGTGCACAACATGTTTGGCATTGGATTCTACTCCTTTCTTCATCCATTTCACCCCGAGTTTTTAATTGGATAGTTGTTTAGCCATTTCACTCCCTTTTCACTCATTTAGCCAATCAAACCACGAATAAGAATTGTCCATTAACGAGAAACTTTTAACCAAATCCAAAGAACTTATTTCCTCACTCTTGCTCCATGTTTTTAACCCGATGTGAATTCAATTCACCCGATTATGGCCCACAACCATATTTATATAACCCCAAGGGTTATGAACATATAAGTGACGGGTATACCCCCTATTTTAAATAAATTGATTTAATTAAAATCAATTAACCATAAACTCATAGTTTATATTAAATAATTCAGAATATAAATATTCTAAATTATTTAATTATAAACTAAGGTTTATAACAACACTTAATATTATGTTCTAACAAAAAAACATGCTAGCATTTACATGATTCCTAAGAAATAAAACTAGTAATTGATAACTCCCTTTAGCCTTTTTCTTTGTCTTATACACTTTTATTGGCCTTATACATCTTGCACTCTTGTTGGCATTTCACCTGCTTTTATCTTTCTATTGCCTCAAACACTAGCATCCAAATCAAGACACTAACGTCAAGCGCTCTTTCCTCATGGGCACTTGTATCCCTCTTTACCTTTTTCTTATTCTTTTTGACCCCTTTCTCTTCTTAATTAATTTTTACTACTTTGGGTCAGCCTTTCAGTTGTCAATTACGAAATTCAAACAAGGGAATCATATAAATACATAATTATGTTTTCAAAATAAAGGACCAAGCACTAAGCATTATCTATCATCACCTAAACTTACATTCAAAGGAACAAAAGCATCAAATACATCCATCTAGCACTCATAAAAGGGACAAGGGTCGCATCACTTCATATACACAACATAGAGGTGAAGTTTATTTTATCCCATCCTACACATTCTATACATTCACTACATTCTAGACCTAGCCCGCTATCACTGTGCAACTTGCATAAGGGCATCCTACGGCATCATTTCTACACATACACAAGAACTACATGGAGTTTGAGATGTAGTGCAGTGCTCAGTCGTAAATTCATTCTTTGGGTGATCGTCGAGGTCACTCTGACTCCCCATTCCACATTTTCCTTTTTAGATTTGATGTGGTTTGTGGGTATGTGTAGGTGATCTTATATCTTGCATGGGTAACAAGTACATTCACGAGATCGAGATAGTGAATCCATAGTGAAAGATAGAAAAGTACATCAACATCATCCGACCTTGAAAGAATCAGATCCGTAACATCTACCTATACACTAACTCTAAAATCCAAATACTAGCATCGACACTCATGTCCTCTCTCAGGTGCTTCTATCATGTGTATTCTTAGAGTCCGAACCTTCATTCAAAGATCAACGAAACTCTCCTCAATTTGTTTCAAAGATTTCATCTACCCAAATAACTTCTTGTTCACTCATAAAACAACTAAGTCCTAATATCTTTCCTTCTTGCTTATGGTTTCACATTGCACATGCTTTGTTGTTTGTGGCTTATTGTATATTAGCATTTGTACATCATTTATTATAGTAATTACTCTGAAAATAATGTTTAATTCCATTTTCATTAAATCATTTGGTGAACCCCACCGGTCCGAACCCTTCCTTCATGGTTTTCTTTTTATGGTTGTCACCTGTAGTGATCGTTTTGGTTCCTTTGAGTACATTGAGCTTCCTCCATCTATCTTTCAGTTCTCTAAATCAATGGTTGAATCTGATAATCCTTTGCTCAACTCAACCAATTTTCCTCTCCACGACATTGAAATTTCTGATAGTGAAGATCGTATGATGAGGACACTAATGTCGATCAAGAACAGTTAGACAAGCTTACTAATTTTTGTTCTACTTTATGTGATCATCCTACGCATATTCCACATGTCCTAAATGCTTTACTCACTACAAAACATGTTCAAGATGTTCCCTCTCACTCTCTCATGGGTTCTTCCTCGACCACCATGGTCTTTACACTACCATCCACTATTCCTATTTCCATAGCTACAACTACCGCTCCTCTACCTCCTCCCAATACTCCCCATACACAACCCAATTCATCTTCAAGCACTCATGACCTAGCTTCTTTATATCAGGATCTACAACTCAAAATCCATCAATTACAACAAGCTACTTCACATTCCTCTCCATCTCTAGATTCCTCATTACTCCTTTAAAAATTGTCAAATCACCCTTTCTCACCAATCAAAACTCAAATAAATTAATTTATGTGGTATTATATTTATGTAAATATGTCAATTCAAAGTTTATACATTACAAAATTTGACATGGACTGAAAAATTCTTGTATATGATTGGTTCGAGAGTAACATAATTAATTGGAAGACATGAAATGTGTATCATGGTGCCTTTAGCAAGGAACTAGTAAGTTTATATAACAAGAATATAGCTTAAAATCACATTTAATCATAACATTATAAGATTATAATTAAAATATAATTACAAAGGCTTAAACAAACCTATCTTAAATGCTCTCCCCACGAATATGGGATTATATTATCTCAAAGGCGGTCATTTGGTACCTAGAAAATGCCATGTGAATGTGGCTTGTTCAAAGCAATGGAAAAAAAAAAAAAACATTAATTGAATGGGCGGTGGTTAAAGAGACCAAAATAATAGGAAGGAAATTGCTAATTTAATCAAGCCGCATAAATTAACGAAATTTAATTAAACCCATGCTTCTTATGGTATTTGACCAAGACAAGTATAAAGGTAGCTTAGAGTATTAATCCGGCCGTGAATCATTTAGGATATTAAAAGGTTAAGATTTTTTTTTAATAAAAATTAATCACATGTATGAGCTAGCCAAAAGATACTAGCCAAACCGCATAATCCACATACCATTAAAACATTTTATACGGTCCATAAAAACATTATTGGATTTTAAAAAGTACAAGGTATAAGAAAGAAAATTAATTTAATGTTTAAAACTATAGTTTTAAATACACATTATTGGATTTTAAAAAGTACAAGGTATAAGAAAAAAATTAATTTAATGTTTAAAACTATAGTTTTAATACACATGCCATGAATATGCTCTCATTAGCACATAAGGGGAGCAATTAGAATTTTATCAAGTCAATCAAATAATGTACTTGAAATATATATATATATATATATATTCCATACGTAATATGATATGATCGTTCGTTCGATTGTCATTGTTTGTTAGTCGATTGCAGCCAGCCAATAGAATCTGGGCCCAGATCTATTCTCTGGCGGCACGATCACATCAGTGCATGTGAGTATATCTATATGGCAACGGCCCTATATATAGAACTCGCTCGACTGACCCCCTATCTATATATGGGTCATCACTCGAGAGATCGAGGGAGACTAGACTCTCTATATCTCTATAGTCATATCTAGGTCGGGACTACTGTCTCGTATGGGCCCCTGAACTATCTTATCTCTCTCGGGAGGGGGTCGTTGGGTTTATAAACAATAAATTATGACATGAAATAAAACATATGTGTTTAGGTTTAAGGGTGAGGTTTTAAATCAAATATTTTATACACACCACTTTACAAATTAGAAGGGGGTTTACTCACCATGTAGACATAGGTTCAAAACTTTATTAAATCGTGTATGTAACAACCCAAAAAACCGACACATACAAGACATTGATACACCTACATAGCACAATATGTCACAAAGCTCCAACACTATGTTATCCACTTTATAATTCTTTTCACACATCACAAGCAGTAATTCACACGTGAACTCTTCATAGAATTCACAAGAAGGAGAGAGAATACTCCCATCCCCAAACATATCAACATGATCACAAACACGCACAATGTGACATACACATCATGTGCGTTCACAAAACACAATTACAACATGGATCACATCACGTTTAAAGCACATTACTCTTCCAATATCTACCACCATCATGCAACATCATCATCATCATGCAAAGATCATCATGTAACACCACCACCACCATGTAACATCATCATATAACACCAATCCGCCCATAGGTTTGAGAGCATGAACCTCGCTCTGATACCAAGTGTAACGACCCAAAAATCACAAACACGAACGACACGGTGAAATACAGGATAATTTTTTTTTTGTTTTTGACTTCACATGCTTGACACATAACATGACGCAACATGCCGTCACCAAGGATACAACTAACTAACACTGTGACAACTTGATACAAGGATGGCCATAAAGGCAAAGACGGAAACATTCACACCTATCAAGGACAATACATACATTTTTTTTTTACTTTATTTTGTAAGGACCAGCAGCTTTTCTTGATTGCCATGCTTTACAATTTTGGGCATTTCCTTGGTTTGTGGCACTAACATGGGGATTTTGGTACTAACTATGGCTATTTGGCCATTTATTTTGCTTGAATTTGGGTTTTCTTTTAAATTTGGAATTTTTACCGCCTTGCCCAAGGCTTGTACTTTGCCACTTGGCACTTTGATTGGATTGTTGTGCTGGTTCTATTGTCGTGATGTGTGGAATAGGGTCATGGGATGCACCATGGAATGGTTGGACCTATGGACCCGCTTCGTTGTGTAGGGGTACGCCCCAAGGAGTACAGATAACTAGTGGGTTATTGAACCACACGTTATTATGTCACTTGGGTTAGGAGTGTTCGAACTCTATGTGTCTTGGACCATAGGTCAACCGGCCTCCTTGAGGGAGGCATAAGAGTTTGAGGGAGGCATAAGAGTTTGAGGGAGGCATAAGAGACTTGAGGGAGGCATAAGAGTTTGAGGGAGGCATAAGAGACTTGAGGGAGGCATAAGAGTTTGAGGGAGGCTTATGATATTTGTCTATATGGTTGATGTTTCAGGATATATGTTGAGTTATTGTGATGTTTGGTAGTGGTCTTTTGATGTATGTGTTACTCATGTCAGATGGATATGTGTTGTGATGTTGGGGATATGTCATTGATTCCCTTGTGGACACTATGTACCGTAGCATGGTTTGGTGTTATGTGAGTTTTTCATTGATGCAAATTGAGGAAATGTCTGGTGGATTGTAGTACTCTTTTGTTTGAGCATTTTATATGTCAGTCATTGATGTGTGCCGAGTACTATGTTATGTGGACTGTGCCTATTCCATTCCGTATTTGAGTAACCTTTATGTGGTGTAATACAATCTTGAAGTATATACTTGTGTGCTTGTGAATCTGTAGGGTCTTGTGAACCTGATAGGGTGTTGTGTTAGCAGTTCATGTTGGGCACCCACAATAAGGAATAAACCAAAACTCTTCAATGATGAAATTTTAAAAGAAATTAAACTAAGAATAGTGCTAATGGAAAGAGACAAATGAAATGATGAACAAGAAAGAACTGCCAATCTTCACAGAACATTGAAAGTTAAAGTGAAATACAGGATAAATTTTTTTTTTTGTTTTTGACTTCACATGCTTGACACATAACATGACGCAACATGCCGTCACCAAGGATACAACTAACACTGTGGACAACTTGATACAAGGATGGCCATAAAGGCAGCACGGAAACGCGTTCACACCTATCAAGGACAATACATACATTTTTTTTTTCTTCTTTTTGACAAGACAACATGGAAGTCCAACCACATGACACACTTACATTTAGGGCATCCCATGAGGAAATTCTTATTAAATTTTCTTGTTTACTAAAATGTCTCTTAATTCTTAACTTACGTTCTTATAAAATTTCATGTAATGATTCACACAATTCTTTTCACAAGGGAGAACTTCTGTCTTTTCAACTATTGACTAAATAGCTTAAGGCCAAGCTTTCTAAACTAGGATCATCAATTTTATGTCCAAGGCTTTTTATTCATTTGATTTTAGAACATTTTCCATTTCTTACAAGGTTAATTAAACTTACTCAAGTCACTAACACATGTTCCACACCTCTATTGCACAGGTGAAGGCATAAGCTCCGATTGAGTGGAAAGTACCGCTTAGGGTTCATAACAATAGCCTTCTTGTTTAAGGATCAAATGTTGACCTTGCTTAAGAAATATCACCATGAATCATGGTAAGGGTTAACGGAACAGGACAACAGAATTCAGCTTCAAGGTCACATTGTTCACTATCCGTCTTTTATTGAGGTTAAGAGTTTATCAAGATTGATTAAATGTTCCATCTAGACCTTACTTAATTAAGTCTGACAAAGGAAAACATTCCAAATGATAGAGAGAGATTTAAGGTTTAATTAATCAATTTCCCTCCTACTTATTAAATCCTATCATCTTCTAAAATCTAACCATTGCTTTCACCATGAGATCATTTAAGGTTTCACCATAAAAGGATAATGTTTATTAGTTTAGCTCGGGAAAAAAACAAGTAAAGTCTCAATAGAGAATATTTGTAAATAAATTTCATCAGGTCTGTTGGTAACACCCTCACTGTCACATAATCGATTTTGAAGGAACACACTCAGTACAAGTTCTGGATCTGAAAAATATCCTGCTACCTTCATCTCCCAAGACATTTTCTCCAACATTGCATAGATCTCCTGTGCCTGTGGGTGTGATCTGTCACCTCCATATTCCAGTCTATTTTCCATGCGATAACATCAAGGAAAGGGTTTGGACTGCTATCCCTCCTATCATTCCCAGCCAGATTCCCATAACTTGCAAATGAAAAACATAACCGAGGAGAATGCCGAGCGGAATGCCGATTATATAGTAGCATGCAATATTTACATAGGAAACAATAGCCTGTTTCCCCACTCCAACGGCAATTCCTGTAAGGACTGGTTGCACGCTATTCAACACAATTGCAACGCTAGCAATATTGACAATTTATAAACAGCCTTTTGTAGAATAGTACTGTTTGTGAAAACCATGGCAAAATCACTGCGGATGGCCAATATAAGAATTAGGAGATCCATTCCTATAACTGTGGAAGTTATGACTGAGACTGCTACTGCAAATTTTGCTTCCCTGGGTCTCCCTGCTCCAAGCTCATTCGCAAACCTCACACTATTTGAAACAAGAGAACCAAGTGGTATAGCCATTTCCCACGAATTGATGTTTAAGCAAATAGAAAATGAATCAACTGCAACATCTGTGTCTTTTAACTTCACTGCCATTAGAACCACTATTTTCTGGTACCAAAGCTCCAAGCATAACATGACACCAGATGCAATAGATAGCTTGATAAAAAGGCCAAAGATCTGCAAATGCATTCATTGAGTATCCTGTCCATGACTGTGGACACCACCTGGATGGAAGCGACTTTCCAAAATGAAAAGGCAAGACAGCTCAACTAAAACTTTACCTCGTTCTTCTACTACAGCTGCAAGATTTTGCAACAACTGATCACGACTGGTCGCGTGCAACCAGAACACCAGGAACAACACCAACGGTTCCTTGGGCTCGCCCTGCAGCAGCTGGTCGTCGCACTTAGCTCTCTCTGGGCCACTGATTTTCTGGGATACGTTTACTTTTCTACTCTGTAGCTGCTGCATAAAGCCAAGCGCTTCCTCATGGCACTTTCCTAGGAGGATTTCGGTTCTGCGCCCACGGATTCTAGCCTGTACAACACGATTTTTGGAGACCCACACTCACTCTTGCAACGTCAGGGAGACAGACCTTCATTTCACCATTACTGAATCCACTATCCAGAACACGCTGTAGCAATTCATCTGTTGCAGCATTTGATGGGGCGCAAACAAGCATTCGTGGTTTAGGCAGAAAACAACAGGTAGACCAAAACAAGGGGCGGGGACAGAAGACTGCGAATCCTTTTGCAAAAAACAAACAACGATGCGACCTGGAGCTGTTCGGCACGCAAAGGGGGAGGCAATTTTAATGTTTTTTGGTAGGTGTTGGTTGAGCCACCCACCCCCAACCATGATTTCCAACCTAACTTCTTTTATGTGCCTCCACGTAACATTAAAGCAGTTGTTGGGTCAGAGTGAACCGCATAATGAGAACAGTTCAAAGTTCAAATCTACTAAATCAAATAAGTGCGAGTTGATTGATAGTGATTGAGCTTTTGTCATCTTGGAAATAACCATAGAAAAACAGGGCATTACAGTGTATAGCATAAAGATTTATAATTTACACATAGGGACATCATTAATGGGGTCTATGTGTAGGTATAAATTGAAAATATATATATTGATTGAATTAAATTTTATTTTGGCTCCATTTAAATTAATCTTATTTAAAAAAAAATTAATTTTATTTCTTACAAATGTGGATAAGAAAAATTTAAAAACCCGGTCTTTATTTTGGGAGACTTTCCATTTAAGTATTTTACATAGATGTATTTAAGATATCTATGCTAGTTTTTAAATATAAAATTGTATTTGTTAAATTTTAATTACAAATATAAAACATTTATATATGCGTTTTAAATGTAAAACATATCTAAATGTAAAAACTAAAATCCAAATATAAATCGATAAGGCAAGGTTGCCCTTTGGTTCCGACTCTTTTTGTCCTGGGAGCGGATGCTTTCGGTTACCTCCTTTCCAACACAGCTACTCAAGGGAGATTAAGAGGCATTTATTTGCCTGATCATCAATCTCAACTCATCAATGGCCACTATACGGATGACTCTTTTATCACTCTAGCTGAATCGAAACAAAATATCGAGATGGGATTTGAGATAGTGGATCAAGATTTGGCATTGAGATTTGGAGACTCGCAAGAAAAAAAAGTGGCATACATATTTATCGGATTTCATTAAAGTATTGGGCGACAATGCCATTGCCTTCATCATCGGATTGGAGATCACAACAGAGTTGCCATAGTTAGTACCTATATTCAAGCATGGCAAAACATGATTCTACAACCTAACAAAATTATTACCATGAGTGCTCGTGGCCGACTTTTTCTTTAATTATTGTTGTTGGTGGAGGAAATCGGAAGTGGGTTTAAAGAATTAATTCCCGAATGATTTTCATATACAAACAAGTCGGGAAATGCCAAGGCAAATGAGAGGTAAGGTTGTCATATTGAACAAACCAACACTGCTTTGCAAACAAAAGCTCTTGGTCTTCCTTGATTGAAATCTCTCTTTCCGGATAATTATGTTACCTACTTATAGAGGAGCAATATAGTAATCCCCCAACTCACTATACATTCCGAAAACAACAAAATATTGATTAAATTAATGTGAGAACGAAGGGTTCGACCGAACATGATCATCTAGAGACACGTCTAATCAGTTGTAATGCAAGTTATCAACAATCAATTAGATGAATTGACAAATTGACAGGGGTTAATAAATGCTAGGCCACTTGGCCATTTATAATTTTTTGGCTTAAAAAAAAGAAAAAATTGTCAAATCACCCTTTCTCACCAATCAAAATTCCAATAAATTAATTTATGTGAAATTATATTTATGTAAATATGTCAATTCAAAATTTATACATTAGAAAACTTGACATGGGTAGAAAAATTCTTGTATATGATTGGTTCACAGTAACATTATTAATTAGATGACATGAAATGTATATCATAGTGCCTTTGAGGAGGAACTAATAAGTTTATATAACAAGAATATAGCTTAAAAGAACTTTATTGAGTACAAGGGTTAAATCCACAATATGTATAATTAAAAATCACATTTAATCATAACATTATAAGGTTATAATTAAATTATACTTACAAAGGCTTAAACAAACCTATCTTAAATGCTCTCCCCACAAATGTGGGATTATATCATCTCAAGGTGGTCATTTGGTAGAAAATGTGCGTGAATGTGGCTTGGTCAAAGCAATGAAAAAAACATTAATTGAATGGGTGGTGGTTAAAGAGACCAAAATAATAGGAAGGGAAATTGCTAATTTAATCAAGCCGCATAAATTAACGAAATTTATTAAACCCATGCTTCTTATGGTATTTGACCAAGACAAGTATAAAGGTGGCTTAGAGTATTAATCCGGTCGTGAATAATTTAGGATATTAAAAGGTTTAATTTTTTTCTTTTAATTAAAAATTAATCACATGTATGAGCTAGCCAACATAGTTTTCAACTGCTATATACATGCTTTGACATACTATTTATCTTTTCAACATGCTAACGGTTACTTCATGTGTAGTATTTGTCTTACAGGGACTATATGCAACCATAGTTATCTAATACATTTTGCTTGATCTTGTTTGTTATTGTTTGCGAGCTATGCCCTATATTTTGTGTGATCATTGTATGTTTTTGGCCGCTTTGGCCCTCATTGTCTTATGACATTGTGAGTAATGACCCATGTATGAAACCCACTTTTCGCAATCCATCTTGTTTATAAACTTGTTTGTTACATTATTTTATATTACATATTAGCTACTTTTACTACTAACACTTGCTACTAGCCTACTTTATTTGCATGTGCCTTGGTTTCTACCATGCACATCCCCTACCCCTACAGTATCTATAATTCGAGATATGCATATCGGTCTCTAGTCCTGTCCTTTGGGCCACATTCTCCTACAGTCATTGCATGCACCCCAAATGAGGGGAGGGCATATATTGGGTGAACAAACCACCCCTATATTAGCTCAAAGCCACATTTCAAATCAATATGGTGCAAAAACATACAAGAACACAGTCACATAACGGTCCAGAACCAAACTTGGACATCACACACAGTACAAACACTAGCACCCAAACCCAGATAGTAGCTCCTAGCCCTTGTGTCCTCCCCTGGATGCTAATGTCATGGGGGAATAAACATACAATTTCTCAATACATAATAGTATTCAACAGTCTTCATCATAGTTCTCTAGTAGTAGGCACGTGCCTCCAAATACAAAAAGCATTCTATCTCCTACAATCAATTACAATACAAAACAACAAAATAAACATAACTAATCGGGACGTACCATCTTTAGTGGTGCTCATTCGGGAAGCAATCATGGAAGGAGATTAAAACGAGACCTTTATCCCCAACACTCTTCTCTTGGCATGAGATCACCCAAAAAAACTCGCTCATGGTGTGAGATCACCCAAAAAACTCGTTGTTGGCATGAGATCACCCAAAAAACTCACCATCGGTAAAAAATTTAGCAAATCAAGATAAATTCTCTATCTTTTACACTCTTATACATTAGGTGCACACTTTCCTTTTACATAATTTCATAATTTTACTTACTTATACATGCATTACTTTGATTTCTCATACATGAAACTTTGAGTACTTTCTCACTCTTCTTTTGTAGGTTCGTCCTTAATACGCAACAAGAAGCATCCTACATCAACAAATACAAGCTTACAACAATAGGTACAAGTCACATATGTTTCACCCCTACGGTCCACTTCCCTTTTCCTAGTCTCCACACTTCACTTTGTGATCACTTCACTCTTCACTTGTCCATTCGGAACACTCTCTAGAAGATCATAATGTATACTTCTTATATCTACTTTATGTTATTAATTAGTCACTCAACAACATAAAGTGGGGGTAAATGTAGACACAAAATCTATGTACTTGGGTACATTTCTAGGTCTTAAAAGCATGCTAGCATTTACATGATTCCTAAGAAAGAAAACTAGTAATTGACAACTCCCTTTAGCCTTTTGCTTTGTCTTCTAGAATTTTACTAACCTTATACATCTTACACTCTTATCGAATTTGACTGTTTTATCTTTCTATGGCCTTAGACACTAGCACCTAGGCAAGACTCTAGCACCAGACATTCTTATCCTCCTAGATGCTCATGTCCCTCTTTACCTTTTTCTTAAAATTTTTGACCCCTTTCACTTCTTAATTACTTTTTACTACTTTGGGTCAGCCTTTCAATTGTCAGTTATGACATTCAAACAAGGGGATCATATAAATATACAGTCATGTTTTCAAAATAAAGGACCGAACACATAACATTATCTATCATCACCTAAGCTTGCTTTCAAATTCATAAGAGCGTCAAGGGCATCCATCTAGCACTCATACAAGGGACAAGGGTTACATCACTTCTACATACACAACATAGGAGGGAAGTTTATTCTATTCTAAGTGCACCAGTTGGGGGCGAAAAAACACATTTTTCTGAAAAAAAACTTGTACGAGTTTTTGAAATAGTTACACTCAAAATTGGAAGATGTTGTAGAAATATGAATCGTAGAATTTTGAGGCTAGTTTCTAAGCTACTAAATTTTATTGAAAATTGATAAGTTTAAGTGGGTCAAACAACTAAAATACCAATAGATACTCATGTTTTGGTTAAAAAATAATAATAGAGTGAATTTCGTGTCCCCATCATTTTTTTAGCACCATTTAGTATTTTTGAAAACCCTTTGGTAGAAAGATAGCTAGGAGCATATAGTTTGGGCTCCATTTTTTTAGATTTTTTTAGCAAATATTTTTATTTATGATTTTTCTAGTACAAAAATTTTATGTTTTAAAAATAATGGACTCCAACCGTGCCCCCTAACTACCTCAAAAGTATCAAAAATTAATTAATTTTTTTTTAATATGTATAGAATTATGCCTAGTTTGGGTTAGTATATATTTTTTTAAAAAAATTCACCCAAAAAAAAAGATACACCATGAAAGATAAACATATTTACACTTTCAAAAAAGCTATAAAAAGGCATAGTTAGAAAATAAATAATATGGAAACCTTATATTGATCGAAAATTTGAAAAATTATATTTTTAGAAAGAAGAGATTCTGCTCTGCATGCATCGTGGTGTTTAATTTTTAAAAATGGATTGATTGTTTTATTTTGATTTATCATAAAGGAAGTGGCATTTTTACATTTTCTTATAAAAACACGTTGTTTGTTGTGTTTGTGCGGGTCCATACCTCAGGCTTGGGGATCAAAACTGGATCCCAAGCCTTGAGGCATGGCTTAGGAAAAGAGAAATGTAAAACACTTACGTGCGTTACATAATGCGTACTCGTTACATAACGCATGTACGTGTTCTGTAGTTTCACATAACGCGTACACGTTATGTAACGTGTACACGTCCTGTGTAGTATAAACATAATGCATGATTTTGACATGCTTCTATTTACATAAATAAATTTTTAAGTTTTTCATTTATTATTATTTATATTTTATTATTTCTTATACTTTAAATTTATTTATGTAAATATAAGAAATTAGGGTCACTCTACACCTTATGGAATTAGTCTCACAGGACTCCATGAGTCATGGTTTAGGAGATAGTTTTTAAAGTATAATCGATCGAGACATAGGTAATTTTTCAGGATTTCAGCATTCAACCTAAATATTTTAGCGTTTAACTTCTACAATCAAAACCCTAAACCATAGGCCATAAACCTAAACACTAAATTGTAAACCTTGAGCCCTAAACCCTAAACCCTAAACGTTTAACCATGATCCCTAGACCCTAAAACCTAAACATTAAACATTCAGCCCTTACCCGTGAGCCCTAAACCATGAGCCTTAAGCCCTAAGCCCTAATCTATAAGCTCTAAGCCCTAAACCCTAAACCCTAAACCATGAACCATGAGCCCTAAATGCTAAACCATAAACCTTAAACCGTAAAAACTAAATCCTAAACCCCAAACCCTGACCCCTAAACCCTAAACCTTAAACACCAAATCATAAACCCTAAGCCTTGAATCCTACACCCTTATCCCTGAGACCTAAAATATAAACCCTATACCATATACTCTAAGCCCTAAGCCCTAAAACCTAAACCCTAAACCATAAAACCTAAACCCTAAACCCTGAGCCCTAAACCATAAACCTTAAGCCTTAATCCCTAAACATTAAATACTAAACCATAAAACATAAACCTTAATCCCTACACATTAAATCCTAAACCCTAAACCATAAAACATAAACCATAAACCCTAAAACATGAACCGTAAACCATAAACCCTTATCCATAAACACTAAATCCTTAACCCTAAACCCTAAACCCTAAACCCTAAACCTTAAACCCTAAATCCTTAACCTTGATCCGTAAACCCTAACCATAAACACTAAACCCTAAATCCTAAACAATAACCTTGAACCTTGAACCTAAACCCTAAACCCTAAACCTTAAACCTTGAACCATGAGCCCTAAGCCTAAACCTAAACCCTAAACCCCAAACCATATTTCATCAATTTCATATCTCTTGTGCCTAGAACCATCATTTAGTCTCGCTTATAGAACTACCTTGTTTATGAGAGGAGGGACAAGTAACTAAATGGATATGACATCTACCTTGTGCCTTGTAATGCATATATTACACATCTCTTCCAAACTTGTTTATCCCCACATATACTTGTGCTCTTGAATGTAAATTTATTCACACTCTAAAACAAATTTCACATTTCTCATATTTCCATGTATGGTATTATGCAAGCTAGGATGACCCATTGGAAGCTAGAAAAAATAACCATCATAACAAAAAAATTAATCTTAAAGAAAACAAAAGAAACATAGAGAATATATCAATGCAGAGGTGTAGGATCATAATTGAATTTCATGTAGTATCCTCTCCTCTCGGAGAAAGATCAAGTTTAAGTGTTCTACTGGAATGGCTAGTAAATTTGACAGAACTTCCTAAAGTGTTCAAAATAAGCATAGAAACAGGGAATGGCTAAGAACACAAAGGGGTTATCAATTGCCTAGTAAATCTTTCTTGTTTAGTTCTAAATGGGAGTTACCTGGCCTACGACTTAGTGACCTTCCATTCATTGATAATTCCTTATATGATAAACCCATGGATGTTTTCAAAATATCAACAGATGAAAAACATCAAATTTTGATGACTCTCTTTGAATGTTCTGCCTACAAATTCGATGAACCTTGAACTCTGTGACCTAAACCCTTAACCCTCAACCATGAGACCTAAACCATAAACTATAAACCCTAAACCCTAAACCAAAAACCAAAACAATAAATCCTAAACCCTAAACACTAAATATTAAACCCTAAAACCTAAACCCATAACCCTAAACCCTTGACCCTAGACCCTAAACCCTAAGCCCTAAGCCCTAAACCCTAAATACTAAATCTAGAGCCCCGGCTCTAACCCCCAAACCTTAAACCAGTAACTCTGAACCCCAGAACCTTAAGCCATAAACCATGAACCATGAACCCTAAACCATAAACCCTAAACCTTAAGCCTTGAACCCTACACCCTAATCCTTGAGCCCTAAACCCTTAACCTTAAACCCTAAATCTAGAGCCCTAATCTCTAACCCCTAAACCTTAAACCCGTAACTAACCCCTAAACCTTAAACCCGTAACTCTAAACCCCAAACCCTGAGTCGTAAACCTTAAACCATGCACCCTAAAACCCTAAACCCTGAGCCATGAGCCCTAAACCGTAAACCCTAAACCTTAAGGCCTAAATGTTAAATCCTAAAGGTCCATAAACCCTAAAACTAAATCATAAACCCTAAACCACCGACCCTAAACCCTAAACTCTAAACCCCAACCACTAAATTCTAAGCCCTAAACCCTAAGCCCTAAACCCTAAACTCTAAGCCCTAAGCCCTAAACACTAAACCCTAAACCCAAAACTCTGACCTAAACCCTTAACCTAAAACCTAAACCCTAAACCTCGAGCCTTAATCCCTAAAATATGAACCCCTTGCCTAAACCATGAACCTTGACCTTTAAACCTTAAACCCTAACTCCTCAACCCTAAATCCTGAAACCCTAAATCCTTAACCCTAAACCTTAAACCATGAGCCCTAAACCCTATACCATAAACCCTAAGCCCTAAACCCTAAACTTTAAGCCCTAAATCCTAAACCCTAAACCCTAAAACCTAAACCCCACAACCCTAAACCTTGAGCCCTAAACCCTAAACCCTAAGCCTGAACCCTAGGCCTTAAGCCATAATCCCTAAGCTAAAACCCTAAACCTTGAACCCTTAAACATAAACCCTAAACCATAAACCCTAAAAACTAAACCATGAGCCCTAAAACATGAACCCTCAACTCTCAACCCTAAACCCTAAACCCTCAACCTTGATCCCTAAACCCTAAACCCTTAACTATTTTCCCTAAACCCTGAACCTTGACCTTTAAACCTTAAACCCTAACTCCTAAACCCTAAACCGTAAACCCTAGATCCTTAACCCTAAACCTTAAACCCTAACTCCTAAACCCTAAACCATAAACCCTAAATCCTCAACCCTAAACCCTAAACTCTCAACCCTAAACCCTCCTCACCTTAAACCCTAATCCCTAATCCCTAAACCCTTAACCTTGAGCCATAAACCCTAAACCCTCAACCTTGACCCCTAAACCCTAAACCTTGAACCTTGAGCCCTAAACCTAAACCCTCAACCCTTAACCCTAAACATAAACCCAAAACTCTAAACCCTAAACCATAAACCCTAAACCATGAACCTAAGCCTTGAGCCCTAAACCCTAAACCCTAAAATCTGAACTATGAGCCTTAAACACTAAACCTTAAACCCTAAACTCTAAACCTTGAGTCTTGAACCCTTAGCCCTAAACCCTAAACCCCAGCCCTAAACCGTAAACCTAAATCATAAACCCTCACCCAAAGGAAAGTCCTAAAAAGATCATTCAAGTATGTTTCAGTGTGTAGGGAATAGTGTTTAAGGTGATCGATCAACTCATTTAGTTTTTATGAGAGACTACTTCCTTTGAAGGCCTAAAAGGCATTTTTGGCCATTTTGTAGTTAATTAAACACCCTTCAGAACAAGCTAAAATGAGCTAGTCATGTCACCGAGTTATCAAGGACCATTATTTGTGAAGTATTAAGGCATCGTTTGTCTCCATAAGAGACATATGAGCAAAATCATGTATGAGAATCATGAATTTGATTCCATGAAAGGATTCTTTTAGAGATAGGAAAGGTGAGGGGATGATCTTTATATGGAGCACCATGTTTTTAAGAATGAGCAATCATCTAAGTTCACTTGATGCAATTCACTTGGTATTATTCGTAACTATAACTCATTCAACACCTAGTAGTGTTATCACACCTTAAGGAGGAGGCACATTACAATCACCTCATTTTGGCCATAGGACAGGAATCCCATTCAGGAACAATCCTCTATCTACAAAGTGAGGATCTCTTTTTAGTAAGAAGTAAACAAACATCATAGATTTAATTCATGGTCACTAAAGTGAATTATGGACCAAATTTAAAAATTAGTACCAATTCAAGCAGTGGTAGGGCCAAAATCCATTTTAGAAGGTCAAAAACCTTTAAAATGACTATATGCTTTCCCAAAACAAAGACTGACTACAATATATATGCCCTAAAAGTTTTAGGTCGTTTGTTGAAATCCTGAAAATGAGTAAGTACTGACCATATTAGATTTTGAAAAACTATCTTCTAGATTATAACTGTTGGAGCTACGAGACCACTTCCATAAGGTGCAAAGTGACCCTAATTTCTTATATTTACTAAAATAAATTCGAAGTATAATATTTCTATTTCTTATACTTAAACATTTATTTTTGTAAGTATAACCCACCAAAACAAATATGCATGGTCCATACTACACAAAACACCTACGCATTTTATAATGCGTACACGTTTTGGCTTGTTTGAAACATGTACACGTTATGGTTCGGTAATTCTCGAGCCAAAAAAATTAAAACGTGGGCTGTTTTAGCGAAAATGCGTCGCGTTTTTCTTTTTTCGGATTCTTGTTTTCTTTTTGGCCACCCCATTTCGTGCACTTACCCCCACACATGTTATACATTTTCTACATTCTATATCTAGCCCGCCATCAATATGAAACTTGCAAAAGGGAATCATAGGGCATCATTTCTACACATAGACACACAAAAAATACATGGAGTCTGAGATGTAGTGTTGTGCTCGGTTGTAAGTTCATTCTTTAGGTGACCGGTTGGGGTTAGTCGACTCCCATTCTACTTTTTATGTTTTAGGTTTGATGTGTTTTTTGGGTATGTGTAGATGAACTTCTTTCTTGCAAGTTACGATACATTCCTAATGAATCTAGAGTGAAAGACAATAAAGGATAACCAACATCATCGACCTTGAAATAATTAGATCCATAACATCTACCTAGACACCAATGCCTAGATCTAGACACTAGCACCTACGCCTCCCGTCCTCTCTCAAGCACTTCATCATGTAGTTTCGAGTTTGAAACCTCTAGCCAACATCAACGAAACTTTCCTCAATCTATTTCAGTATTTCATCTGCCCATATCACTTCCTGTTCTATCATAAATCAGCTAAGTCCCTCTATCTCTCCTTTTTGCTCAGGGTTTCACATTGTACATGTTTTTTTTTTGCATCTTACTATATATTAGCATTTGTACATCATTTATTACAATAGTTACTTTAAAAATAATATTTAATCCCATTTACATTAAATAAGTCTCCTTCACAACAACCTGTGTTATTTTTAGGGAGCTCAAATCAATCTAACAAGATGTCACCACCACTAAGTTGAGGCAAAATTTGGATTACTTGTGTGATTTCTAAGTCAAGTGTTATAGGGACTCATAGGTTTGAGATCGAAAATTGCCTAGGTATGAAGAGGTCGATTAGTAAAAAAATGTAAGAGCTCATGATTTAAATGTCACCAAGTCATTTTTGGCTCGGTTAGACCACAAATGGAATTGATAAGGAGCTTATTGCCGATGTCTTCCTAGCTATATGTGCATTTGAATCTAGAATTTAAAAATATAAGAAATTTATTAAAACATACTAAAACTGAATTAAACTAATAAAAATAATTAATTATAAACTATATATTTAAATTTACATCATTTTCTTGTTTTGAACCGCAAAATTAAAACTATATTCTTAATTTTAACATATAATACTCTCTTAAACAAAAATTTATGTTCCTCATATTTATTGTTTATGTATTCTTTTTCCATATATTTCTGTGTTATTCTCCTATCATCATTTCTTTTTTATTTTGTTAGCCACCACACCTATCCCACCCCATTAATTTTTATCAAACCCCTATTTAAAAGAGTTAATCTTATTTTTAATATACAAGCATTGACTTCAATATTTTATTGCATGTAGATGGATCCAATAGTGAGATCTGACACATCAAAAATAATGAAAGTTGATTTTAAATAAACCCTACCCAATTTTAATAATCTTTTGTATGAATCTAGTTGGTGCCTTTAAAGTAGAGAAAATGGATATTGAGATTGCATGTAATGCATATTTGATCAAGATTATTATCCTTACCAAAATTAACCACTTTGCCTTCCAACCTACTAATATCACTCACAAATTGTCAATTAGATTTTTCTATATTTTTTTATTGTAAAAATTGGCACACAAGTATTTTTAGGAAAATTTTCGATGGATACTCCAAGAACCCCAAAAATCCTTTGTTTCCTCTCTCTTGAAACATTCACAAAGAACACTTATGATTTATACAATTTGATTCTCTAACCATATAAGTTTTCATGATTTCTTAAGTTTCTTTTAAAGAATAATACCTCCTTCATTTACGTTGTTCCAAAAATAAGATTATCGATAAAAATTATAATGAGTGTTAGGGTTATCCACATTAATAAGCTTTTAACTCTTGGTTATTATCATTTTCCATTAGTTTCTCTAAAAATTACTTATATAATTTTCCATAATGATTATAAGGTAGGGAAAAGGGAGTCTCCTTGTAGAATCTCTCTTGAGTTTTGAAAACAACTTATTGGATCCCATTGAATGATACTAAAAATAATATCTTGATGAATTTCAACACCCACAAGACCCATTCTCACTAAACCTAAAAGTTATTAATATTTTCCTTGAGAAAACCCAATTAACTTTATCATAGGCCTTCTCAATATCTAGCTCTAGTAGCATTCTCAATTTATTTTTAGCTTGGAGAGTAGGTGGTATCTCATGGGTCATGATAACTCCATCCAATACCTATATCCTTTTGATAAAAGCCACTTTTTCTAGAGAAACTATTATAGGAAGAAACATTTTCAATAATTTTACAATTACATGTGATATAATCTTATATATATTGTATTACATAGAGATTGGCCTACATTTATCAAATGTTCATAGATTATACTTATTTGGAATCATATAAATAAAGGTAAAACTCAATTCTCAAGGACCTTCATGGACATCAAAGATTCATTAACCAATATCGTCAAGATATTTCCCAAAAATAGTCGAAGAACACTTAAATAAATCTACATGAAATCCATTGAGTCTTGGTTCTTTAATTGGCTTTGTCCATTGGATAACAACCTTGATTTCTCCTCCAAAAAAATATTCATTAGGTGTTCATTATGTAAATTTTCTATTAAACTAGGTATGTGTGATAAAAATCTATTCATAACTTTGTCTCATCCCTCTCCTCTTTTTCAAACACGAGTCTCTTAAAAATGTAACAACTTGCTTTATCATTTCTATTTTTTTTTCAGAATTGTGTCATTTATTAATTTTGTCTTATATATCACCCATTAATATGCCTTCTTGATATTGTTGTTTGATGGAATAATTTAATATTAATGTGCATTGGACTTGATATAACCTTGTGATAATATTTGTTTGTATTTTACTCTTGTTGGGTTTCAATTTGCACTTGGAATGAAACCACATTCGGGGGGACAAGCAAGTCCCTCCTCTTTAATGGGAGAGGTTCCCTTATTGAAAGCGGAGCAAAACATATGTAAAATGCACAATCTTTCATTCAATGATGGTTTCCCGATATCCTAAAATGTGTTTTAATCCTGAAAAGTTATCAATACATGAGGATAGAAGAATTTGAAGAGAGGAGGGAGGCAAAAGAAGACAATACTTTTGGGGAAAAGAGATGACATAGAAAACCCTTATATATATGTGTAAATGAGATACCAAGTAGAATCATCCACGTTTATAATAGAAACAATTCACAAACTCAAAGTTATAGAGATTATGTAAACTAGAACATAAAGTTTCCAAGCACGCGAGGATTAGATGATTCACAGATCATAACCAGAAGGAAAGAGAAATCCGAAGAAAAAGGGAAAAAAATTGTATTGATTTCTTTCAATTTGAAATTACAGTTCTAGAATAATAAAAATTCTAACCCTTTACAATGGCTTTGAAAGCCCATGATATAGCTCATAGGAGATGGTTACAACTTCCTCAAGTAAGCAAGAAATAGTTACAACTTATTCCAATCATCTAGGCCCCTTCAATTCTTGATTTGCAAAGAAATGTTAATGGTGGAAAGAAACAGTTTTTTAAATATACGGGCGTTACATTATTTTATCAGTTAAAACATGGGCCATTCAATTTGATTTTACAACTTAAAATTTGGGCCACCCACGTGGGAGAAATTAATTGGAGCGGTCTGTCGCACCTTCTACAATTTTTGCCTTTGAAGTTGTGTCAGGATGACACGTGGAGAGCTCTGTTGGTTCCTTCATACTTTACCGATTCGGGTCTATTTCCTTCTTGACCTATGTTGACCCCTAGACACATGGAAGGCTGACACTCATTTGAGTTTCCATTTTAGAAGCACCGCTTAAAATAGCACCGAGCTGACGCGTGTCCCCTTCCACCGGTCTTTGACTTTTCAATGGCCAACTCTATCTCCCCATTGACTTTAACCACGTGGTGAGCTAGCACTACTTAGATACTAACCCTTTGATTTCACTTCCG
The DNA here is from genome assembly GCA_018340775.1 of Taxus wallichiana var. yunnanensis. NCBI lineage: Eukaryota > Viridiplantae > Streptophyta > Pinopsida > Cupressales > Taxaceae > Taxus > Taxus wallichiana. The sequence continues at coordinate 411,672,215 of CM031242.1, read as the reverse complement.
AAATAGCACCGTTAAGGCACGTGGAGACTTCCGCCAACCTGTCCATACTTAGTCAATTTTAATGATAAACTTGTCCCTTTTTAGACCTAGGACACGTGGAGGACTAGCGCAAGTTTGAGAACTACCTCCATCTTTGACTCTTGAAGCTACGCCGATGAGGCACGTGGCGTTATCTGCTGAGCCTTCCATACTTAGCTGATTTTAGCTTATTTTGTCTTCATTTTGTACCTGGGACACGCGGAAAGCTTTGCACTTATTTGAGGACTGTCCCTTATACCACCCCTAGAGTTACACCATTTGGACACATGGAGGCTTCCACTGAACCTTGAAATATGGCCAAACCGCATCCAATCAAAAATATCCACGTATTACCTATGGACTCTGGGGCAAAAATTAATGAGGAAAAATATGCCTGTCATTCCCAATGTGGGAAGAAAATAAAAAGGAAAGGAAAGGAACTTTACCATATGCTTGACTTTCAAATTGTTCTCCATGAACAAGAAAATTTCAAACAATTTCAGGCTCGATGTGATTTGATACTCCAAGGCACAAACTCAAAATTTCTTTTGAAACTTAACTTCAAAAGAGGGGAATTTTGGACCGATAACAAATGGCTCTTTACTAGGGATGACTTGGCTGGAACAAAGAATCAAGGCAAGATCAAGAATTGCGAGATAACTCAGGGAAAAGAAGACCAGTGCTTTATCCATTAGGTAAAGGAGTTGAAGGCAAAACCAATACAAGGCAACACACATAAGACAGGAAAAGAAAAAAACAAACCAAAAGGGAAGAACAAAAATGAAAACAAAGGAACGACTCAAAACCAAAACACTAGTACATAATATACAGAAAGACCACCTAGTCACTTAGGACTTGAACAACTTCATATACTGCCCACTATAGGGAAGTGGGAGAGGAGAACCATCCATGTAATCTAGATAAAAATAGTTCTCTCCAACAAAATGTCTGATTCTAAAAGGACCAAGCCAAAGAGAATCAAACTTACCATGGTTTCCTTGTGGCTCATGTATTTTGTCCTAAAGCACCACAATGTCTCCCACTTGGAAAAATCTAGGTTTGGATTTCTTGTCAAACAAATCCTTCACTTTCAATTGATAAGATGATATCCTTTCAACCACTTGCAATCTGTCCTCATCAAGCTTCTGAAGGTACAAAATTCTTTTATCCAAAGAGCTACTGAAACTTGAATCTTCAATGGTTTTCATCAGATGCAAGGTTGGTAATTCCACCATGACTGGAATTTGAGCTTCCACACCATACACACTTGGAAAGGAGACATTCCAATTGCTCTCTTGGGTGTAATTCTATTAGCCCAAAGTGCATCATATAGATTTTTATGTCAATTCCTCTAAGAATCATTTACAAGCTTTCTAACTATTCTCACCAAGTTCTTGTTTGTTGATTTTTCTTGTCCATTCCCTTGGGGGTAGTAATCTAAAGAATTAGAAAGTGATATCCCATACCCATAGCAGAAGTCCATCATATAAGCGAGAAGAAGAAAAGTTAAAGCATTATCGAGTCACAATTTTGTTGGGGATCCCAAACCTGATCAATATGTTCTCCTTAATGAAGTTGTAAAATACCTCGAAGTAGTGCTCTTGAATGAGATGGATTCCACCCACTTGGTGAATTAATCTATGGTAGTCAACACATGGGTATTTCCAACACTGGAAGGTGGGTTAAGAGTTCTAATGAAGTCTAAAACCCATTGTTGAAATGGCTCTTCAATCACTACAGGCTTGAGAGGCAAAGCAACCAACTTAGGTCTTCTAACAAACATTTGGCATGCTACACATTTACCAACCCATTTTAACACATCTCTGAATAGATTGGGCCAATAATAACCAACACGAAGTATTTTATGAGATGTTATAGCAGAGGATAAATGACCTCCACAAGCCTGGTCATGAAAAGTAGAGAACAACTTCTTTTGTTGCTCCTTATCTACACACTTCAAAAACCTTCCATCTATGCCTCGTTTGAATAGAGCATTCTCCCATAGCACATATTGGGTAGACCTCAATTTGATATCTCTCTTCTCTTTGGCACTCAAGTGAGAAGGACACTCTCCATAGGTTAGAAAGTGAGCAATGTTAGCATACCATACATCTGTTGAGCTGAGGAACAAAACAACAAGGACATCAACTTCATCTTTGGACAACTCCTTGGAAGCTCCCTCAGCAATGAGTTCACACAGGCCCTTACCCCAAACTAGCTTTGTTGGCCTGATATCAAGATCATACTCTTGCACCTTTGCTACCCAATTACCTCTCTTGGTTCCAAATTCTTGTTGAGTAAGAATGGATTTGATTGTTGTATCAGGCACCAACACCACAGAATGAGAATTAAGGATGTAAAACCTAAACTACTTGACAACTTTGACAACTGCAAAAGCATGTTTCTCCATCATGGTGTACTTCAGCTCATGATTTTTCAAGACATAACTCATGAATGCAATTGGGAGCTCATGATCTTCAACATTCTTCTGGGCTAACACAACAACTAGGGTATTTTCAGTGGCATAACAATAGATAATGAAATCTTTGCTAAAGTCAGGGCATGCCAAGACTAGAGTCTTTGCAATAGCCTGTTTAATGTCCTCAAATGATTTCTTCCCTTCAGAGAACCAACCAAAAGCTTTCTTCCCTTACATCATGTGAGCAATGCTCATAGTAAGTTCTACAAAATCAGGATGAATCTCCTAAGGAAATTGATCTTACCAAAGAAAGAATGGACACCCTTCTTACTCGATGGAAGAGGAATTTGATGGATAGCCTAAACTCTCTCTGGATCAATCTTGATCCCTTCCTTTGAAACAACGTGTCCCAACAACTTTCCTTCTGTGACACAAAACACAAACTTCTTATGGTTTAAATAAATTCCATGTTCTCTACACCTCTGCAATACTGTTTCAAGGTGTTGGAAGTGATATTTTCTTGCTTTAGAAAACACTGTAAAGTCATCCAAATACACAATAATGCATTTCCATTTCAAACTACCAAAAGGCAAGTCCATGGCCCTATGGAAAGTAGCATCAACATTGATGAGACAAAATTGCATCCTCTTGTATGCAAAGGTGCCCCAAGGAGTAGTAAAGGCAGTCTTATGTTGATCTGCAATATTCACCTCCACTTGATTATACCTCGAGAATCCATCTAACATAAATAGCATCTCTGAGCCTGTAATAACTTGCAATACTTGGTCCATCATGGGGAGAGGGTAATTGTCCTTCAAATAACCCTTAGATTTCTGAAGTCCACACATATCCAGATCTCACCATTCTTCTTCCTCACATGCACTATATTAGTAATCCATGTTGAATGGTGGATGGGGAAGATGGTCCTAGCCTTCAAAAGCTTCTGTATTTCTTGGAAAATTGTATCAGCTATCTTTGGATTATATTGCCTTTGCTTCTGTTTGAAGGGTTTGATCCTAGGCTTAAGAGGAATGAAATGTTGCATTTATTTAGGTTGAAAAGCCTTAAGATCATCATAAGAGTAAGCCAGAACATCAACATACTTCTTCAACAAATTCACCACCTTATTTTTCTCTTCTTGAGTGTAGCATTTTCCAATGTTGACCATTTTGGGATCATCAAGACTCCCAATATTCACTTTCTCAGTCTCAGCAGATTTTCAAGCTCCTTGGGAAACTTTAGACTTCATATATCTATCATATTTATCAAAAGATCCTCCGAACTCACCAGCCCTTTAGGGATTTTTTTGCATTTCAAATTAATGCATCCATCTTGATCCATCTCTTCTTTAACACCCTCTTCATTTGATGACACACACTCTTTGGGAAGATTGCCATTTCCTTCAAATTACAGCTTGATCAAAGTTGTCTCGAGCTCCAAGAAAGAAAGTAAATGTTGGTTATCATTGAAAACTTGCCAATTATTTGCATTGTCAAGCACACTGGGTCTATGGATCATCTCAATGGTGAATTTCTCCTAGAGGAAAATTAGGATGAGGAATCAATAAGGACCTCGAAATAGCTAGAGAGTCAGCCCTAGCATTCCTTTCCCTTGGCATAGCTTCAATGGAAAAAGCATCAAGGAATTTGATGGAATTCTAGACTAGATTCATATAGTGCTTCAATCTTCTTTTCTTTACCTGATAAAGGTCTCTAACTTGTTTTACAATTAGTTCGACATCTCCACGAGCAAGAAGGTTCTTCACTCCCATTTCTTTTGTCATGCTCAAGCCAAGAATAAGGGCCTCATACTCAACAATATTGTTGGTATTTTCAAACTAAAATTTGAAAGAGAAAGGATGAACCTTATCCCCAAGAGAAATGAGCACTACACCAGCTCCAAAACCAACTAAGGAACAACTTCCATCAAACTCCAAAATCCACACACCATTAGTATCAAGCAACACTTCCTTTGGCAGACTTGTCTCCTCTTGTGACATGATCATGTAGTTCCCATGCCCAATGTCTTCATACATTATTTTTGCTTTAGGATCATCTGTCTTTTACACAATATACTTTGCTTGTTTCTCAGGTAGAAGCTTCTTCATCTTCCCATTGATAGGGATCAAGGCATGTGACCAATCCATTTGGATCTCACCTCCAACATCTTTGTAAAAGTTCCTACTTAGCAACATGCCATAGGAAGGAGGGATATCAGTAACCAAGATGGTAACCAAGACCTTTTTCTCTGGTAAAGCAACAAAAGCTACTTGTGCATCCTTGATTCTCCCAACCAAAAGCACTTCTCTACTTTCCATGGAATAGCAAGAACCATAAGTGTGGGTTAAGGTTAGACCCAAAGTATGAGCCACTTTTGCAAGCATTACATTATCAGATGCACTAGAATCAATGACACAATTGCTAAACTTGTGGATAGCTATGAGGAGAGTCACATAGAAGGTTTGATCTTCTCATTAGGTGAAGTGAATGTAGCCACAAGGCCAAGTTGAGGAAGAGAAGGGATTGGGAAAAAGGCCTTTATAAGAATGAGTTTGGGGTTTTAGATTTAGAATTTACAAAGTTAACCATTTTGGCAAGGATTTAGGATGGGTTCGATATAACTCTGCCTCAAAATCTGAATCTTGGTCTTTTTAAGATGGTCTATAATGTCAAAAGATATAGATGTGGGTAGGAAATCACTAATAGGAGTAGAGGAGCTTTTGATCTATCATTTTTATCATTTGTTGGAAAAGAATTCTCGGAAGCGAAGTAGAGGAAGAAGACCTAGCAGAGCTTACCTTTTGGGTGGAAGCAGTAGGAGCAGGAGCTCCTTTTTCTTGTAATCACCGGGATGGTGATGGAGTAATCCTTGGATCTTTTTACAGGTTGCACCACTTTTTCCTTTTTATTGGTTTGCTCCTGGGTCATAACAACATATGATTCACTGTTCATCTTAGCCACTACATCATCATAGTCATCTTGATCATCCACACCCTCAGTGGTGAGGAAATGAACTTGAGAACCACCAAGTTCCTCCAGTTCTTCATCAATTTCCTCTTCTTGTTCATCATAGAGCCCATTTTCTTCCTCATCATCAGGTTCAAGAACTTCACAAGCAACATTAACAGGCACCTTGAGGGGTGGACCTTCAATAGCCAACATGGTTTGAGAAGAGGGCAAGCGGTTCCTAGGCTGAAATTTCTTCCTTGGAACATCTTGATATGGAGCATGTTGAGCCAATTATTTCTTAATGGAAATGAGGTCATTAGCCAAATTTTGCACCAACTGATCTACATTACCTCCAGGAGAAGGGGAAGAAGAAGATGCTTTAGATTTGAAAGACTCCCTTTTCAGCTTTCTAGACATGATCAAGTCATCTTCCACACTGACAGCCAATCTCTGATCAGCATCCAAAGTTGCAAGATTTTCTCTCCTCAAGGCATAGCTTACTTCCGGAAATTGAGCATTCAAGAAGAAACAATTCTGAATCGGATCAACGAGCCTAGTATTTACTGGTATCTTGTTAATCAACTTGTTAAACTTGGCCATAAATTCTCTCATAGGCTCATGTGGCTCCTTCTTGATTTGAGAAATATGAGCTAGCAAAGCATGCACATCTTTAGCATGTTTGAAATGTTGCTCAAATTCAATTCTCATAGTAGTCCAATTAATGATGGTCCTAACAGGAAAATGGTAAAACCAATCTGCAGCATTATCTTGCAAGGTCTCCACAAACAACCTAACAGAGACATCCTCATGTTCAACTCCAAGGACCCCACATGCAATAATGAAGGCTGTAATGTGTTCATCGGGTGTGAACTTTTCCATCACCTCTAAATTTGGGAAAATTCTTCCTGTTACCCCTAGATAACTCATGCAATGGTTGAGGAAGAGCTAGAGGCCCAACTCTTTGTCCCCAAGGTCGAGGTGTTACCATCCTTGGAAAGATTGTTTGAAGTGGAACTGAGACACCAGCAAGGATTAGGGCACGAAGATTAGGACTAAGTTGTGCTTGAGGAATAATACTACTAGAAGCTCTATCTTCAAAAGGAGGTGTGCTTATGGAACAATCTCTTCTATTTCTTCCTGTTGGAGGAAGTTGAAAACCTTGTTGATCTAAGAGTTGAAATTGGGGATCTTCAATTCTAAGAGCCCTTCTACCACGAGTATATCTTAGAGTCGCCAAATCAAAGAAATGATCAAATTAGTTGTTCTTTTTAGAAAGGAAAATTGTTGAACAAATTCCCCAGTGGAGTCACCAAAACTGTTGGGTTTCATATTTGCACTTGGAATGAAACCACAGTCAGGGGACAAGCAAGTCCCTCCTCTTTAATGGGAGAGGTTCCCTTATTGAAAGTAGGGGCAAAACCTATGTACAAATGCACATTCTTTCATTCAATGGTGGTTTCTCGATATCCTAAAATGTGTTTTAAGCTTGAAAGTTATCAATACATGAGGATAGAATACTTTGAAGAGAGGAGGGAGGTAGAAGAAGACAATACTTTCAGGGAAAAGAGATGGCAGAGAAAACCCTTATATGTATTGTGCAAATGAGATACAAAGTAGAATCATCCACGTTTATAATAGACATAATTCACAAACTGTAAGTTTTGGAGATTATGTAAACTAGAACACAAAGTTTCCAAGCACACAAGGATTAGATGATTCACGATCAAACCGAAGAAGAAAGAAAATAGAAGAAAAAGGGAAAAACCTTTGTATTGATTTCTTTTAATTCAAAATTACAGTTCTAGAATAATCAAAATTCCAACCCTTTACAACGGCTTTAAAAGGCCATGATATAGCTCACAGAGACAGGTTACAACTTCCTCAAGAAAGATAAGAAACAATTACAACTTATTCCAATCATCCAGGCCCCTTCGAATTCTTGATTTGTAAAGAAACGTTAATGGTGGAAAGAAATAATTTTTTAAATATACGGCTGTTACATTATTTTACCAGTTAAAACATGGGCCATTCGATTTGATTTTACAACTTCAAATTTGGGCCACCCACGTGGGAGAAATTAATTGGAGTGGGCTTGTGGATGCCTTCTACAATTTTTCCTTTAAGGCTGCGTCGAGGATGACACGTGGAGAGCTCATGGCGCTCCTTCATACTTTACCATTTCGGTCTATTTCCTACTTGACCTATGTTGACCCCTAGACACGTGGAGGGCTGGCACTCATTTGAGTTTCCATTTTAGAAGTGCCCCTTAAAATAGTGTCGAGATGACGCGTGTCCCCTTCCATCGGTCTTTGACTTTTCAACGACCAACTCTGTCACCTCATTAACTTTAACCACATTGCAAGCTGGGGTGCTACTTGAAGATTGACCCTTTGATTTCACTTTTGAAATAGTGTCGTTAAGGCACGTGGATACTTCCGCCAACCCACCCATACTTAGTCAATTTTAATGATCGGCTCTATCCCTTTTTGGACCTAGGACACGTGGGGATTGGCGCAAGTTTGAGAACTACCTCCATCTTTGACTCTTGAAGTTGCGCCAATGAGGCACGTGGCGCCATCCATCGAGCCTTCCATACTTATATGATTTTAGCTTATTATGTCTTTATTTTGTACTTGGGACACACAGAAAGCCTATGCTTATTTGAGGAATGTCCCTTGTACCCTACCCTTGGAGTTGTGATGTTTTTGGACACTTGGAGGATTATGCTCAACTTTGAAATATGGCCAAACTACATCCAATCAAAAATATCCATGTATTACCTATGGACTCTGGGGTAAAAATTAACGAGGAAAAATACACATGCCATTCCCGATCGGGAAGAAAATAAAAAGGAAAGGAAAGGAAATTTACCATATGCCCGACTTTCAAATTGTTCTCCATGAACAAGAAAACTGCAAACAATGTCAGGCTTGACGCGATTCGATACTCCAAGGCACAGACTCAAAATTTATTTTGAAACTTAACTTCAAAAAGGGGAATTTTGGGACCGACAAAAAACTCTCTAACAACCTAACTTTTTACATGTATTTATATTTTAAAACTCGAAAAATATAATTTGATGCCACAATAAAATATAATTTATTTATTTCATTAAATAAGAATGTTTATTAAACCATAATGTTATCACCCATGAGAATTTGGTGAAATCGATACCACAGAGGTATTTACTCTATGTTGAAGAAAATCTTGGATTATGATATTGGCATATGTGAAACAAATCCATTAAAAACACAAAATCCAATCTATTAAATGGTAAGGCATTGTACTAATTTGAAATGTAAAGATTTAATTTTCTAACTACCAAGGAGGATATTGGTACATGTGACAATTTTGTGCTTGAAGATAAGCTACACATTATATAATGTGTAGTGAATAACTAATACACTAGTAAATCCAACCATATTTGATTGTAGAAGTGATTTATAACATATTGCAAATTATATTCAATGATAAATAATAGGGGTGTTCAATGTTTAGTAGGGTTATGAATTATGATTCTATTATCATAAAGGGGTAGTAGACACATCCTAATTGATTTTCCTAGCCTAAAATGAGATTAAAATGAGCATGAGAGATATAAAATAGTTAAGGAATGCAATTTTCACTACCATATGTTCTATGGTCATTTATTCACCTTCCGGATCAAATAATTTATATATATATATACAACATCGCAAGAAGAAAGTTACATCAAACAATGATTATAAAATGTAGTATTTATAATTGTTCATGTACTATTCAGTGAAAAATGGTCTTTTTATTAGTGTGGTGAGTGAAGTTCCAGTGTATAGAAGGTTAATGGATAGTTCGATATGATGCACTTATTGGGAGTGCCATTTAGCGTGCTATATGATAAAATGAAGCTAACATGTGGATGTTAAGTCATAAAGGCTACACACAAAATGAAAGTTGCAAAGTGTTGCACAATACTAGAAGAAGCTACAAATATGTAAGGTGAGTGCACTACTATGAGGAACTACAAGAATGTAATGGAGGATGTGAGATGATATGTAATAATATAGTGTTACGTAAGATTTCAAGACAAAGCACTAATAATACTATAAGTTCTTTTGTACAACACAATATTTCATGAGATGAGAATCTCAAACTCCTAAGGAAGAGAGTACATGTATGTGTGGTTGTGTGTGGATCAACATACACACCATTGGTGATTTATTTATCAAATTTTAGAGGGAGTAGATGTATTTAATTATCTTAAATAAAAATTTAGGCTTAATTATAGATACTTTGAATCTATGATTGAAATTCAAATTATAGATAGATCCTTATTAGTGTTAAAGGCACTATGAGATTGTTTTGAAAGGATCAATACAAAACCCCATGCACATTGAAGAGGTTGCACTCCAATGGTGATGTGAGCGCTCAAGTAATGAGAAAATGAAATAAAATGATAAGGAAAATCATGCATAAAGAATAGGTCTACTCATACTCATAGATCACAATAAGAGGGTGCATATGGGAGTGTTATGTAACTCCCGTGTCTAGAAAATCATTCTCTCGATGAGAAAAATAGGAGTTACAATTCCAAAATGAAATGTAAATCCTATGATTCCATTGACACATATGAAAATGAAAAATTATATGAAGAAATATTCCATGTGTCATATAACTCATGTGACCTATGATCTCACCTAAGTGAGATGACTCACCATGCGAGGTGGATAAGACACTAAGTGATGAAGAAACAAGTCACACACACCAACACCCCCTTCATCGAAGCTAAGGTTAGAGGTCGTGGAAATTCATAAACGCAGAAGAGAACTCCCTAGATAACTAAGAAAGATGTGTTAATGGGTCTCGAAACTAAAGGCTTGATAAGGTACCCATGTACAAACTACATATTTTTAGAAAAGACGAAAGAGGAGAACATGATAGAAATCCTAAGGAATATGGGTGGCTGCTGAATATCTCACCCCATGAAGATACCGTAAGTAAAGAAACTTCACCTCGGTGAAGGGCTTGATGAATATGTTAGCAACTTTGATCAAAATTCGACAATATTGTAAATAGATGATGTGTTCATGTATCATCTCTTGAATTAAATGCATGTGAATCTCAATGTGCTTCATTCGCTGATGTTGAACCAAATTTTAAAAAATTGAGATGGTGCTCATGTTGTCACATTGTAGATGATAGTAGGATTCCAAAAGTGAATACCAAACTCTGTTAAGATTCCCTACAACCAAACAACTTTTGTGGCAGCATTAACTGCTCCTCTATACTCTTTCCTTTGTAGATGATATGGAAATAACATTATGCTTCTTGCTAGACTAACTGACGACATGACCCAAACCAAGAGAGAAATTGTAGCTTGAGGTAGATTTATGATGATCTAGATCACCAACCCAATCAAATTTTGTATATCCAACCAAGTCAATCTTTGTCCCTCCTAGATAATGAATGTCATATGTATGAGTGCCATGAACATAGTGAAGGATCTACTTCATTGCTTTCCAATACAACTCATGATGTTCTTACATAAATCTAGACATGATCCCAACAACATACGAAAGATATGGCCGAGTGTGAGTCAGGTAAATCAAGATCCCCACCAACTTTCGATAAAGGGTACCATAAACCATAGGAGTAGAGAAATCATAAACCAACTTAACCCCATAAAGGAAAGGAGTAGGAGAAGGATTACAATCGGACATGTGAAACTAAGCTAGCAAATCAAGGGAGTACTTAGGTTGTGAAATTATGATTCCCTTGATTCATATTGTAAAATCTAAATCTGAAGAAAGTAATGAAGAAAACCAAATTCACACATGGAGAAATTATTGGCCAAGTAAATCTTCAAAAAATCAATAATAGAGGAATAACTACCCATGATCAACAAGTCATCAACATACAAAATTATGATGAGTATGGATTCATCCTATTATATAATGTTGTTGGAAACAAAACCACTAAGAGGGGGGTGAATCAGTGGAGATAAAACTTTATCCATTCATTGATCATCCATACACTTAAACATAAATCATTCATCAACCATTTAACTTAGCTTAACCATTAAGATTAATCAATGCAACATAACCATAAAAACATATGCAATAAGAACAAAATAACACATGGACACCATATTTAAGTTGGAAGAAAACCCATCGAAATAAAACTTTATTATAGCCATGTTTCAAATTTAGTTGAGTACAAACTCAAAAAGGAGCGCCAACCCCTAGGTTTAGTGAGGAATTAACCCCACAAGTAACACCAACTCTTGATTTAGTAGAGCACCAACCCTAAAAGGAGAACTAACCCTACAAGGAGGGCCAACCCCTAGTTTAGTAGAGCACCAACCCTACAAGGAGCACCAACCCCTAGCTTAGTAGAGCACTAACCCCCTAGATGACTCAGAACCAACCAAATCCATATAAAATGAATTTAATATATGAAATTTTTCTTCAACAATTGTTAATGACTCTATGAATCTCACTCTCCTCTCTATCTCCATCATACCATCTCTCTAGCCTCCATGCACAAAACTTATTCCTTAAAGTTGATTTCCACATATGCCCTAGCTCTATTATACCTGATATCTCTCTAGAACAACATCACAACATAATTTCCCTCTCAATTCTCCCGACTATTTTACTCGATAGATGGTCCGGTTCGAGAATTACTTTTCCTTGTTTTACCACAACTATGAAATCAAATTCTTGAAATAAGAGCACCCATCTACATATACGCCCCTATAAAATGGGCTTGTTTACCAAATACTTAAATTCCATGTGATCTATATAAAAGAAAAATGGTGTAGCTAGGAGGTACTATCTAAATTTATGTAGCGCATAAATCATTGACAAATCTTCACGCTCTGTTGTGGTGTAATTTTTCTCTGCAGAGTCAAATTTTCTACTAGCAAAATAGATAGGATAATCTATAATACCTTCTCCCTGCTGAGCTAACACCATGCCAATGGTCGTGCCAGAGGCGTCCACATGTACATGAAATGGTTGGTCCCATGAAGGAAAACACAAAATAGGCACTATAGTAAGTTTATCTTTCAATATCTCGAATGTGCATTGCTATAGTAAGTAGAACGTACCTTTTCCTTTTAGTAACTCCTCCAAAGGTGTGGAAACCTTGGCATATCCCTTTATGAATTTTCTATAATGCCCTATGTGACCCAAGAATCCACGTACCTCACTCTGACTGGTAGGCTCTTTTAGGCCGTTAATGACTGCAACCTTAGTTGGATTGACCAACAAACCTTCCTTGCAGATGATGTGGTCTAACAATATTCCAAATAGTGTAGCAAATATGCACTTCTTGATTTTTTATAAGCCTTAAAAACCTCCAACAATTATGAAGCAACTCATTAACATCTCATGCCATGAAACCCACTTGAGATCATGCACAACCAATCACCCTCAAAATTAGCCTTCAGAGAATAGGACATAGCTTCCTTAAAAATCATCAAAAACTTAAGTGTGATATACCATTGTAAATATATTGATCTCAAGATCATCAAAAAAATCAAATCAATCCATAAAATAGCTTGTAGAACCTCCAAAACTATTTTGCACCTAGACTGCTAAAAAATGCTAAAAATTGCCTTAAAATAGTCCTAAAAAATATGGAACAATTGACCTCCTAAAGGCTCAACCATGATCTAAAAACATCATGGAAGTGAAGAACAACTCCCATGCTTCAATAAATTCTAAATTAGTTGTTAGATTCAATGGAAAACTTTTTGCACAAACTAAAAATATCCATAAATAAGAATTTTTAAGTGGGGCCCACATACTATCACAACCTATAAATTACATAAAAAGAAAGCTGAAAGAGTCTTCTACAAAACCCAATCATCACATTTGATCAACCAATCAATTCTGGACCACTACAAATAATTTCTTCCAAGTCGCTACCAAGCTAAGGTTTTGAGAAGGTTTAAAAGTTGTTTACCTTCTTAATGATAATATCTTTGCATATAATAAATGAATAATTTATGGAATATAACACAACACAAGAGATATTGGTGGGACAATATGCACAAACATTCAATATATGTAGAATAATACTCTTAAACTAGGGCAACACCATACAATGCTCCTTAAGGAAGGCGTAACTCCACAATATCCCAAGATAGAAAACCGCTTCGAGGGGGACACCTCCATTATACCTCTACCAAGTACAAGACTCAACTCATACATCCATGAAATAAGTATAATGATAATCACATCATTTATATAGACATACATGACTCTAAATGGATACGTAACACGTAATCCCAATGTAGGCCGACTCATTACCCAATATAACTAATTCCTATGTGAGCCCATATATTATAAACACATACTAACTAAGGGGATTAGTGCCACATGTCAACATCTCCATCAACCCATATATATTATAATATAATATCCCAAGGTACATAGCATTCCCTCCCTCCTTGACATGTTTTTCCCCAAAACATAAGAAGAAGCCATATAATGAGTGTGCATTACACACTTGTCACTGTGCCCAATCATCCAACCACCCATATGAGATATTAGTGTGTGATGCTTCTCCAAACCTGATTCCATATTCTATTGCCCTCCTTTTATTCTGTCCATGTCTATATGTGTTCCTCCTCGACATCCATTCATATCCATAATAATTATTCATGTGATTCCATGTCATATAATTGTTTCTCCATTGATTCCATGTATAGCCATAATGATTTATCCTCTAATTCCTTGTATATCCATATATATTGTTTCCCTCATGTGTCCTAACATGTCTCCATTATTTTTTCCTCTCATGATGATGTGGGTGTCTATATGGTGCAACCTTAGTATCCTCAACCTTTTCCTCAACTTTCGTTTCCTCTTCCACCTTATTTTTTATTTCATTTTTTACTTGAGTAGATGAATTATTTTTCTTTTTCATCATGTTATTCAGCCTCTCCTTCTGAATCATCCTTATTCCCTTCTTCACCATCTTCAATTTCATCTTCATGCTCCATCTTGACATTAATTTTTTCCTTGCTAAGTGTGATATCCTGCAATGTAATTTTCTTTCTCTTGTACCATAATTTCATGAATTTATTTTGTATATTAATATTGATTGTTCCCAAGGTCTCTAACCAAGGATATCTAAGAACAATATCCATACCATCCATGTCTAAAGCATAAAAATATGAATGTAAAACATATTTATCCATAGAGAGCTTTAAATCTTCAAAAACTTGAATATGCTTACCATTTACCTGAGTTTCCTTTATATGTTTTGCTTGAACATGTAGATGTTGAGCTATATAAATATTGATTAAGTTATGTTTTCTTCTATGGTTTATGGAAACAATTACCTTTTTCCTTTGAATATACCCTTCAAACTAAAATATTGAAGTTTCCTTCCTTGGAGATGCATTATCTGAACTCTTATCTTGATCCACTATCTCTCCTTCTAAATCATGTGTAGCATCTTCAACATCAACATTTTATTCTTCTTCATATTCTTCTTCTGATTTTTCATCTTCCTCACTATTATCTGTACATTCTTATTCTTCCTCCCGTTATGCTTCTTTTTTTCCATATATCCATGAAGACTTGTTCTCGATTCCTCCCAAGACCAATTAGACATTTCCTTTTCTAACTCAAAAAACCAAATCAGTACAGGGCCACCAATCCAAAATTTTAAAAATCCAAATATCTAATGATGTAGAAAAACTCTCCATAAATTTATTCCACCATTCTCTGGCATCAATCTTGCCATCTCCATAAAAATTTGTCATCCCCATGATCCACAAAAACTAGGGTTTTAGGAATAGACCCTTTTGATCAAATCTTGTTCTAGCCCTATCAACTAGAGGTTGGCCAAAAATTATAAAACACAAAAAAATAAACCCAATTATATTTTTGAGAGATTTCTAAAAATGTAAAAAAACCAAAAAACTCCTAATATTGTGGCTTGTGGATGAAAGTTTTGAAAAACCATAAAACTGCAATAAATATCTCAAAATAGATCTAAAATTTCTGAAATTTTAGGGATATCACTATGAAATATATTCACATTACCCCAAAAATTTTAAGAACAAATTTGTCATTATTCACAAGATATAGACTAAACCTTAAAATTAGGGTTTCAAACCTAAAACAGACATATCTTTTGCAAAAAAAATCCAAAAACTCTAAAATTTGGAGGGAATATCCCTCGAATGATTTCAAAACTTCACAAAAAAATCTAAAAAATTACAAGTCGATCTTTAGATATAGGTGAATCACCAACATTAGGGTTTCATCCCACAAATTGCCTAGATTGATGCTTTGATACCAATTGATAAGATCTTTGCATATAATAAATGAATAATTTTCAAAAGATAACACAACAAAAGAGATATTAGTGGGAAAAGATTCCCAAATATTCAATATATATAGAATAATACCCTTAAGGTAGGGAAACACCATACAATGCTCCTTAAGGAAGGAGTAACTCCACAATCTCCCAAGATGTAAATCCACTTTGAGGGGGACACCTCCAATATACCTCTACTAAGTAGAAGATTCAAATCATACATCTATGAAATAATCATAATGATAATCACATCCTTTATATAGACATACATTACTCTAAATGGATGGGTAACACCTAATCCCAATGTAGGTCGACTCATTACCTAATATAACTAATTCCTATGTGACCCCGTATATTATAAACATATAATAACTAAGGGGATGTGTGCCACATGTCAGAATCTCAATCAACCCATATACATTATAATATCATATCTCAAGGTAAATATCAGCATACACTCTCCAACGAGTAGAAAAAGTCAATTTTTAGCTCAAATTCTCACCTTTAGGAACTTGGTTTTGGCAAAATTAACATAACTTGCAAAATATTCAATATTAGGTCCTGAACTTTAGACCAAGCCATCATATCAACCTTCCATACACTCTCCAATGATCACCATTTCCTAAATACACCTATAAGTATTGACTCCACCACACCAGGGCATGTTTTCTCTAAGACTAGGTCTAAAAATAGACCAAAAATCATTGTCTAACATTTGAACCACCACTTTAAGACACATATGAGTGTCTCTACTCATCATCTACATGCTTCCCATTCTCTTACCACGCTCAAACATCTACTACATGCTTCATTTCACCATGTCATGCCTCATACTACTCTCTAGGCATCATAAATAAGCACCTAGAACATGCTTGTTTCTCTAAAACCGACCTCAACATCACTTGGAAAACATTGAAAAACTACAAGAACCTTCATCCCACTCCACCATACACAACATTACCTCTACAAGCCACCATATTGACTCGGGACACCATGAACCATCACCATGACCAATCAATTCTCAATAAGAAACTCAACTTTATTTGACATTACCAATCATCCTTCATGTTTCCCTTTCCTTTTGACATCAATTAACTCATACAAAAATGACAACATCAATCTTTGACATCAATGAAAACATTATGCAACTAATCTCCCCTTTTTTGTCATTGATGGCAAACCTATTGATGAAAAAAGTTCACAAACAACATTCTCCTCCTAAGAAACATGTGCCATCATCTCATTCTCCCCATTTTAACATTATTGACAAAGATACATACCTAAAACAACCTATTTTTACAACACAAATGGCTCTCCACTTGGTTTGAAAAATCAACCAAACATGATAACATCCATTCTTCATCTCAATCTGACTTTGACTCTTTCAAAGAACTTTGTTCCCCCTCTACTCATGCATACTTTCCAAAAACTGACTTTTACCTTGACCATGCATACAACTAAAACCAATAGACCAATACTAATCATAATAAATGAAATAAACACCCTATTATTACCTTTCAATGACACATTTTTTTCATACATGCCTTCATGACTCCTACTTACCAATCTTCTTAGCTTGAGAAACCTACTAACTCCCATTGATTCATATACTCCTCATCATGACACTAAAAACTTTTTAGAGACAACATACTTACTCCTCCTTCTCTTCTCCTTAATAAATAAAACATTTTTGTTTTATTCTTGAATTCCAAGATAACATACTCAACAAGAACCAATCAAACTTCACAAGCATAAGAAAACAATAAGACTATAAGACATACCCGTCCAGCTCCCCTAAGACTAAAAACTACTCTATTTGTAATTCTTGTTAATAAAATACCCTTTTTATACTCATTATGACATAGTCCACAAACATACTTGTCCTATAGATAATGTACCATCTTGTTTAACCATGTATCAAAGATTGTTTTGACTTTATACGAGACCTTCTTGAAGCAATTCTCTTCTCCCCTAACTTTTAACACTTCAAGATTCCCTGAAAAACCTTGATACCCTGTTATATAATGTCAACCAGTGTATCCACATTATATCTTATTCAAGTTTTCATATACCTACTTGATGACTTCATTATATGACTTTCATGACTATCACTAGTCAAGATACCACATTTTCTAACTTTGTATTAACTCCTTAGAATCAAAGAAAGTGTTCAAACATAATTCAACTTGTACCATCTTTTATTTGACCAAATATCACCTCAACATGTATTTCATGATAGTCTTCATGGTGCTACAATCCTTCTTAATAGTTAACACTAGAAATTACTTACATCATTACTATATGACTTGGACCATGACATACCTCATTTAATCTTCATAGAGTTGTCTCGATGATACCACTCCTCTTCCATCTTAAGACATCATGCTTCAACATTGAACCTTGTGTTAGCATCCTTGTTCTTCAAAAATGAGTAAACTCAGACTTCAAAACCTACCTTGTTATCTTTTAGATATAAAAACCTTTCTTGGACCAACCCCTTGTTCTTGAAGCACTACTCGGTTTCTTAATACTTCTTAACTCCTCAAATACTACATAGAGTGATAACAACACATGGATTGAACATGATTAAGATATCAAACATATCTTCTTAGATTTGCACAACTATGTAATCCTTCATCACCTTCTAACACTTAAACCTTTCTTAAGAGAGATTTAATTCTACTAATGGAATCAAATACCAAGCACCATACTCTTATGCTTTAATATCCTGTCAACGGCCTTCAAGGCCTTCTTACTGTTCTTTTCATAGCTTGAAAAAACAAAAATGTGTCTTGATGCAACTAGATCCCAATCTTAGGTAAACACATACTTACCTTACCTCTACCATCTGTCCTTCATACTTGTAAACCATCCTTAGAAGACATTTTTACATCTCATAGTGTACTCTGACATATATGTAAGCCTTTCCAAGTCTTTCCAACTTTGTCTTCTCATATTCATACTTCTTAAGCCTGTCACGGATCTAAGTGAGGTCTCATAGTCTTATTCCAAGCTAGGATGAGTATTCATATTTCTCAAGGCATTATCTTACCTACCTACTAAGCTTTAAAAATTTTCAAGGGGCATATTTCATGACAATCATACCCGAAATCAGACTCAAACACCGATATACACCTTCACCCATCATCATACTTGCCTTAACTTGATTATGGAAATCAACATGAGACTGTATATACCTCTTGACATTCTTATCCAACCGTGTCATAGCAATATCATTAGTAAACACCTCTTTTTGCAAAGATAACTTATAATACCTTCACCATGACCTTATATGTACTTTAATGAGTCCCTTAGTGTATTCAAGTCATGTAAAATTTTATAAGGTTCTATGACACATTAGACCAGATCAAATTTAGCACTCAAATCCCAAATGAAGTCACACAACACAGTTCAAGACTTATTACTATCTATTAGGACTCATACCTCTTCTTGTATAGTTGACATAACATCACACCTATCTTAAATTCAAAACACAATCATAGAACCTCAAACATGCTTATGTCTTCAATACTTGATACATCGAGAAACAACATGTACCACTTCATCGACTAAACACATCTCATAGATGATATTGAGCACATTAAGAAACAAACATACCTTCAAAGAACATTCTGAGATCATTCTTTACACAATTCACCTATTTTAGGAACATGGTTTTCCCCCTAACTCTTATGATCCATTTAGTCTACCTTTAGATCATCTTGATACAAAATGATGGATCAAGATATCATTATATGCATTCCATATAATTATAGGATATTCTTTACCAACACTAAATTCTCATTTTACATTGACTTCATCAAATGATTAAACTTAGACCTATAAACAATAATGCATACATTGTTTCATTATGACAGACCTTTAATCTAGCCTTAGAGCACTCTACCTCTTATATCACAAACCTTCAACCTTGTATTATTCTCAACATTATGCCCAAAATTTTAATTTATTACCCTTCATAAATTTGTCTCATTATTTAAATCTTGTTCTTCAAACCCAGATTTCATGATCCACAAACCACAAGGACATACAAACCTTCTTGACTTTACACACAACTCTCTCAACTATCAAAAATTTCTTAACACACCCACATACACTTGATGTATCATTTAAAACAAGATACCTTATGACATACCTCATGAATTCATGACTAAAATAGAAACACATCTTAGACAACATATAGCCCTTTAAGAATCCATTATGAGCTTTGTGACTTAATGATATCAACCTCAACATATCCATTCAAGCAAGCTACCCCTCAATTATTTGCTCCATTTAGAGCTACTTTTTCCCCTTCTTCTTCTTCTCCATAGTCCTATGTTCACATTGTTTGAACAAGAAGGAATATTCATTGAACAAAAAAATCATACCTTGCTTGATAGATTAGTGGACCATCATCTTGTTACATTATTGAGAATGTCATGCCCTTCTTGGCTTGTTGTTGGTAACATTTTGTTTTATGAATTGTATATGATCTCACTCTCATAGTGCCAACACTGTTTGATACATCATTTTCATTATGCCTTATCTCAAACATACCAATTTTCCTCTTATATCCAAATCAACTCGCTTGAAGGTTTTATTTGGCCTCTTTATTACTTGAATCAATGATTAGGGCTTCATGACTCACATCTACTTCTTCCTTTACATTTAGAGGTTCAATCATATCTGGGACACATTCAAATTCTTCTCCTAGGTCATCTTCAACACCTTCATCTTCTCCTTTAGGGAAACATGCTTCAAGATCTATACTAAGGCTTGATTTTTCATCTTCATGAGTCTTTTTATCAGCTTTATCTGTGGGAAACTTAGTGAGGGGAGAGAAAACACCAAAAAATGGACTGTCGTATATAAAACCTTAAGGGTTTCAAGAAACTTCTCATTATGAACAAGGGTGTATTTCTATATTAAACTTGATTGCATGTCATACTTCTACTATTATGATCTCCTCCAAGTTTTTATAATTTCTTTAGAAGAACCTTGCTCTGATACCAATTGTTGGAAGCACAACCACTGAGAAGAGGGATTAATCATTAGAGATAAAAATTTATTCATGCATTGATCATTCATCAACTTAAACATCAATCATTCATTAACCATTCAAATTATCTTAACCATTAATATTAATCAATTCAACACAACCATCAAAACATATGCAAGAGGAACACAAGGACATAAAATTTAAGTGGGAAACCCTCAAGGGGAAGAAAACAATTTGAAACAAAAATCTATTATAACCATGTTTCAAATTTATTTGAGCACCAACTCAATAAGGAGCACAACCCCCTTATTTAGTAGAGCACCAACCCTACAAGGAGCACCAACCCTTGATTTAGTAGAGCACCAACCTTACAAGGAGCACCAACCCATGATTTAATCTAGCACCAACCCTACAAGGAGTACCAACCCATGATTTAGAAGATCATCAACCCTATAAGGAGCACCAACCCCTAGTTTAAAACAACACCAATCTTACAAGGAGAACCGACCTTGAGTTTAGTATAACCCCGACCCTACAATGAACACTAACCACTAGTTTAGTAGAGCACCAACCTACAAGGAGAAACCAATCTCCTAAATGATTGAAGACCAACCAAAGCCATTTGAAATGAATTCCATCTTTAAATTTTTCTCCAACAACTAATAGTGAATCTATGAAGCTCACTCTCCTCTCTGTCTCCCTCAAACCATCTCTCTAGCCTCCATACACAAGAATTCTTCCTTCGAGTTGATTTCCAAATATGCCCCATCTCACCCATACCTGATATCTCTCTATAATAACATCACAAAATATTTCCCTCTCAACAAGGTCACAAGGACCTCCATAACCTTCCTCAAATAACCCTCTAGGTTGTACTTTTCTCCTCTCTCTCTCTCTCAAGTAGCTCAAATGAGATTTCTAATTTTATTAAATTATGAATGTTTCTTCTTAAAATTCACTTGGTTCAACCATCATAGAGTAAAGACACTACCCACATCATAATAATATGATAATAACATCACACAAATGACCATGTAGGTCGCCACCATCACCTAGAGCCTTCTAGACCACCATTAGGACTCAAAAGCCCTAAAACACCAAATCAAGAAACTCACCACCAAGGGAATGTTATAAACCAAAAAAATCACCAAAGTATGGAACACGCTTATACATGTTTTCTAAAGCTTCAAAAACGTTCATCAACCATGAAAAAAACATCTCATGGCATGAAACCCACTTGAGACCATACAAAACCAAGCACCCTCAAAATTAGTCTTTAGAGAACAGGACATAAATTCCTCAAAACTCATAAAAAAATCAATTTTGATACACCATTGGAAATATCTTGATCTCAAGATCATAACCAAACTCAAACAAATCTATAAAATGGATTGTAGCACCTCAAAAAAGGCTCTGCACCTAGACTACTCAAAAATGCCAAAAATGCCTAAAAACTATTACTCAAATATAGGGGACACTTGACCTCCTAAAGTATTAAGAATGATTTAAAATCATCATGTACATGAATAATTACTCCCATCGCTTCAATAAAAGATAAATTATTCATTATCTTCAATCGACAACTTTTTTCCAAACTCGAAAAATCTCCGAAAATAAGTATTTTAAAGTGTGGCCCACATATCAAAACCTAAAAATTACATAAAAAATATGTAAGAGTCCTTTAAAACATCCAATCATCACTTTTTATAAACAAATAAATTATAGACCACTACAAGAAATTTATTCTAAGTAGCTACCAAGCTAGGGTTTTGAGAGGTTTAAAAGTAGGTTACCTTCTTAACGATTGTTCATAAAAATGTGACGATCAAACAAACTCATTCCACATGTAAAATATTCACAACTAAACTATTAAAATATCTCTAAGATCTCATGTCCCCATGGATAGCATACACTCTTCAAAGAGCATTAGAAAGTCAACTTTTAGCTCAAATTCTCACCTTTAGGAACTCAATTTTGGAAAAACTAGCATAACTTATAAAATATTCAACATTATGTCCTAAAATTTGGACCAAACCATCATTTAAACCTACCATACACTCTCCAATGATCAAATTTTCCTAAATACACCCATAAGTATTGACTCCACCACACCAGGGTATGCTTTCTCTAAGACTAGGTCTAGAAACAAACCTATAACCACTATCTAAATTTGAACTAGTGCTATAAGAAACCTATGATTATCTCTACACATCATCTACATGCTTTTAATACTCTTAAAATTATCACACAACTACTACATGCTTCATTTCACCATGCCATGCCTCATACTACTCTCTAAGCCTCACAATTAAACACCTAGAACATGCTTGTTTCACTACAATTGACCTCAACATCACTTGGACAACCTTGAAAACCTGAAAAAATCTTCATTATACTTCATGAAATCATCAAAAATCCTCCATACACTACATTTCATCTAGAAGCCACCATACTGACTCATGATAGCATGAACCATCACCATGAGTAAGCAATTCTCAACAAGAAACTCAACTTGATTTGACACTACCAATCAACCTTCATATTTACCTTTCCTTTTAACATTAATGAACTCAAAAAAATGACCACATCACTCTTTGAAATGAAATACATCACTATCCCAAAAAATGTAAATATTAGGGTCGATTAACACCGAGTTAACCCTGATGCAAGTAGAAAGGAGTCCATCTTGGCATACCAAGCCCAAGGGGCTTGTTTAATGTCATAGAGAGACTTATTTAACTTGAATTTGAGGTAAGGATTGTGTAAATAACTTGAAGGTTATTCCATATAGATATCTTCCTCTAGGTCCCCATGAAGGAAGGCACTCTTAACGTCCATTTAATGGACTTCTCATCTGTCGCAATAAAGATGACGAGGGTAAATCATATGGAAGTCATCTTTGCAACCAAGGAAAATGTTTATGAATAATAAACCCCGGATACCTAGGAGAAACTCTTGGCTATAAGTTACACTTTAAACTTCTCGACGTTCCAATCTACACCATACTTTTTTTAGTAAACCCACTCACACCGAACAATTTTTCTTCCTTTCGGAAGAGGGGTGAGATCCCAAGTATCATTATTCATTAGTGAGGAGTACTCCTCATCCATGGAATAATCCTACTCAGAAATCCCAGAAGCATCCTAGAAAGACTAAGGGTTGGAAGTGTAGGAGAAGAAGGATTCGGGTCCAGTGAACTTTGAACGAGTTCATCTCTTATCCGAAGGATCCCCAATCCAATGTCCAACACTCTATAAAGTCTTCTTAGCCTAGCAAGGACCATGCAGTGAGTCAGGATCAAAATATGTAGATTCTTCACTCGAGTGAGATGGGACAAATTCCTCATCATCACTATTTTCAGAATCGAAAGAACTCTAAAGCATGAAAAGAGAGAGGAGTAGAAGGACCGGAAGGATCAAGCATAGGAGGAGGAGGAACACTCTACTAAAGATTCAGAGTCATTATTAGAGAGAAGAAGGACTCCCTAGGGTGGAGAAGTGGAATTCAAGGATGACTCATCGAACTTAATGCTCATCTCAATATAAAGTTGATGATTATTAGGGTTCAAAATATATACCCCTTCATGCCATCAGAATACCCTACAAAAAAACAAGGTTTGGACTATGGTTTCAAGGCCTTTCTTTTCTTTTTGGGAATCTGGGCCATAACATTAGATCTGAATATGTGAAAGTGCTCTACATTAGGTTTATGTTATGACTAGTATTCAAAGGGTGGTATCCCTCTTATGGCCTTGTGTGGAACATAGTTCTACCGGAGGAAGAGCGCAGATAATGTAACAAACACAATTCACTTTGGCCCAATACTGGAGGAGGAAGGGATTTTGAGTGAACCATACAAGTGGCCATTTCCTTAAGCATTCGGTTCTTTCTTTCCACAATTCTATTTTTCAAAGGACTCTAAGTAATTATACGTTGTAAAGAAATCCCTTTGTAGGTACATAAATCTTGAACCTATTGCTCACATACTCACCTCCATTTTTGGTTTGAAGAACCTTGATAGACCCTTTATTTGTATCTTAGCAAGAGACTTAAATTCTCTAAAGGGATCAAAAATTCTTCATACTTTTGCTTAAGAAAATACACCCAAGTGTAACATGAAAAATCATTAATGAAGGTAGGTATATATTTAGCTCTAATAAATGAAGGGGATTGGAAAGGGCCATAAATATCACTATGAATAAGCTCAAAAAGATGAGTAGCTCTCCATGTTTTTCCTTTACAAAAAAATTTCTTTGGGGTGCTTACCTAAAGAGTGGATTCGAGGCGAAAGGCGGCAAAACCTCACAAATACCCTTAGAAAATTTAATGATGGGTAACTCGTTGACCATTTCATTTTGGCTTAAGCTGTTCAAGGTAACAATAATTAAGATGAACAAAACACTCATGTCATATCTTGCTAACCTCTTCTACATGAGTGAGCAAGCGTCCTCGGTGGGTGTTGAATCAAAAGTAAAGTGGGAGAAATTATACAACTATAAATGATGATTCACCTTTCCCTTTCGTGCAAAGTGTGACTCCAAGCCCGTACAGAAATTATCATCAAAAGGACCAAGGCATAATAAGGTCATACAAGACCATGATACATGTTTTCTATAGGTGTGTTAGAGTTAAATATGTTGTAAAAATGAATATATGCTTGTAAGAAGTTGATAAGGTGACTTGACTTGGCATTTAAAGGGTAATATGGGCCAAATAAGGACTTCAAATGCCATGTCATCATGTTTGTTAGTCCATGCACGAGTTGGAAGAAGTATTGGATTGATATCCATTAATATTCTAGGATTAGAATATTGATTAAGTCTTGTTAGGGTATTGTGGAGTCAGTTTAGGGGTTGTTAGAGTCTATTCTTAGCTAATGAATACCTATTTCATAGGTGATTCGATGGAGATGAAGTAGAACAGAGGTTCTCAAAGGTTGTAGAAGATGAAGAATGAAGAATAAAAGGAATGATGATGTTTTGGAAAAGAGGTTTGGTCCTGTTTACACGAAATTTGCATGTTTCCCATGAATGTGCATGAGAATCCTGGCAGGGCAGCAAGCTAGAAACCCTCAATACCTTTTAAATGATGCAAAGCTCCTGTCTGTTAACATGAGAAGGTTCTACAGGTGATGAGGAATGCCATCATGATTTTTGTAAGTTTTGAAATTGCATAGTTTAATTGTTATAGGCATTTGAAGGCTCTCGGGCCCGATCTAGGGCTCAGTATAACTTTTTATTGCGTGGATGAAATTGCTTGAAAATTTCACAATACCTCTGTCTTGATGTGTTTTACCAAATTTCCAAATATTGTGGGGAATGGTTATGTGTAGCTCAAAATATAGATGACTGCTTTTGAGTTATAACAAGGAATGTACAAAGGTACAGCTGATTAAAGGAAACAAGCAGTTTTTTCATTATAACATGGTCAATCATGATGCTAGATTAATAAGAGAGGCCGATGCAGGTGTATTTGACATGATTGGGTGATCTTATGAGTGTGTAAATGAAAATATTTCTATCAGTTGACAAGAATCAAAGTCTGCAGGGTATGTATGACTGTCTCAAATCATAGTAAGAGATTTCAAATGATAAATGGGTGAATTTGAGTTAAGAACCAATGCATGAAGGCTCGGAGGACACCATCCGTATGAATAACGTATTTGAATAATTCTAAAGGAGAAACCTTTAATGATATTGCCTTCATTTTTGTAAGACATGACCGTGGGGACCGGTAAGATCTCTAGAAGGCTTATCAAAATGTTAATATCCATAAATCAGACTGGTAAATCCTTAATTTAATGAGATAGAAGAACGATGAAGATCTAAAATTTTGTGTGGAGAGGGTTATAGCATATACAGATCTTGTGTAAAAATTTGGAGTTCTAAAACAAAGACCCAGAAAATTTATGAAGGATTTAGGACTGTCCCAAACGAGTTGGTTTCTCAAGAGCAAGAAATAAAAACAAATGAGTGAGAGGGAGTTAGACAAAACTCTAACTCATGAAACTTTAGGAGCAAGGTTTTATGGGAAAATGAGAGCCAATGAATCTTGTTATACCTTCTGGGTATTCATGAAGCTCTAAAAGTTGAGATAGAGGCGCTAAGTTAAGATGGTGCATCATTTTTGGTATCAGAGCGAGGATAGGAGATCAAAGGACAGCCATAACAGGAAACAAAAGGTAGATCCAATACCAAGGAGTTCAAGGTAACAAACACATGTTTTCAAGCTATTTATTTCTATAATTTTCAGAGAACTCCATATTGTAAAGTTTGTGATTGAATCAGTCATGGAGGTAGGAGCAGTGTGTGAATTGGTTAAGTTCCTAAGCTATCAAAAGGAACACGAAAAGAAAGAGAAAAAGAGGAAAGAGGAGAAGATGAGAGGAAGATTGGCACTTCAACAATAAATAGATGAAGTGAAGAGAGATTTGGAGAAAGTGACCACCATGTGGTTATAGTTGCAGGAAGAAGAGAGCCATCAGAAGAAGAGTGGCCTAGTATTGAGAGGGAAGATGAAATGGCCTCGTGAGGTCATTGGTGAAAAAGAGATAGAAGGCTTGGAAAGGATGCCTTGAGGAAGAAAGAAGAGTTGCCAAATGAGCAACAAGAAGAGGTGAAATAAGTTCTCATTGTAGAGAGAAAGAAAGAGAGAAAAAGTGCCGAACAAGCACTTAAGGAAGGAAAGGATAATGAGAGGAAGGTGCTAAGGAAAGGAGCACTCATGGAGACACTATGGTCTCTTGTTTTTATATCTAAGCTTGTGTTTATGTTTGCAGGTATGAAGAACTTGTTGATGTAGGTTAAGCTTAAGAGCTTGAGAAATATGAAGGATGGTGTAAGCCAAGCACCCATGAAGAGAAATGAACAAGACAACTACAAGGACCAGCTTGAAGAGGGATATGAAAAGAATGAATACTTCCATGATGACAAGGGAAGCATGACAGAGAACATGGAGTATTATGATGCATTGGATAGCATCCCAAGTGAAGAAGAAGTCCAAGAAGAGAGTAAAGCTAGACAAGAAGCCATTAAGGAGGATATAGGCAAGCTAAAAGCCATTGAACAAGTAAGTATGATGACTGAATATGATGATCAGATTTATGAGAGTGATGTTTCTGACATTAAAGAAGACCTAGAGCAAGATAATGATAAGAGGTTAACACAAGAAGATGTGTGTGATCATGCAATGCATAGAAGGTTCAAGGAAATAGAGAATGAAGATAAATCAGCAGGTCATCAAAAGTATATGCTACCCAAAGAGATCAAGCATAGTTATGTGATGCCTAAATGGCTTGAGAAAACTAAGGACAAAGAGGAGAAGGTAGAGTCCAAGGAAGAGACCATCAAACTAGAGCTCAGTCATGAAGAACCAAGGCAAGGTATGGAGGAAAATTAAGTTTACAAGATAAAATCAGTCCAGTATGCAGGTGCACAAGAGAGTAGAAATGAGTACAAACACAGTCTAACTCATGAATGGAGAAGAAAACATGAAAAACAAATGGTGTATCAACCTAAGGTCATCCAGAACAAGGTATGGCAAGCTAAGAGCTTCAAGGAGAAGCAGTACAAAGTCATCAAACATGAAGTAATGGAAAGTGGAAGGTCCTCAAAAGATGGTGAAGCAAGAGCCGAGTACAACGGGGGAAGTCGAGTTCGAGAAGGATGAAGACAAAACAGGTCCTATATATGATGAAGATGAAAGAGAAGTTGATGGAGCTGACTTGGAAGAAGAAATGAAGATACTAGAAGAGTTGATGAAGAGAATGACAACAAAAACAAAAATAAATGGAGAAAAAGAGCACCCTGTAGACATTCAAGAGGCTTCATGGCCTCAACCCTTTACTTATAATGGTGTTGTTAATATCGTGAATGTAGGTTTGGTAGACAAAGAGATGAATCAAGTGTATGATTCAATGAGAAATTTCATGAGACAAGAGGAACAAGAAGATATAGAAGACACATGTGATGATGAAGTTGAGGCATTTGAAGGTGAAGAAGCACCAAAATGTGATTTTGAGTACAAAAGTATGGAGCAGCTGCAAGAGGAACTGAAGGTATTAGAGGAATTCATATATCAAGCCAAGGAGGATCATGCAGAGATAGACATGAAGACCATACAAGTGAAGAGGTGGTAGAATACAATCAGACTTCACTCAAGAAGGCATATGAACCTTCAAAACAGGTTGAGGAGGCAGATTTTAACATCGAAGACCTTCATTTCATTTCTAAGGTGAAGCAATCCTATCAAGAGGCAAAGGATGAAAGAGAGAAGGAATGGGTGCTAAAGCAAGCAAAGGAGGCTATCAATTCTTGTGAATTTATCTTTAATAAGAACCAAGAAGTCACATTATATAGGCTGTTATGAACACAAAAACAGATTTCATGTCCATCATGAAGGAGATAGAAGACCTACAAGAAGTAGACTTGAAGACAAAGACCATGAAGAGAAAGAGGAAGCAAGGAGCAAGCAAGAAGAGAAGAATTGAGGAGAGGCAATGCAAGAGCAGATGGAGGAGACAAACTATACCAGCAAAGGCAATAATGATGAATTGGAAGACAAGAAAGAAGAAGAACCATTTGAGTAGGAGCTCAAATTCTTTCTGTCAGGGCACTCGATGCAGGGAGCATCAAGGACCAAGGCATAATAAGGTCATACAAGACCATGATACATGTTTTCTATAGGTGTGTTAGAGTTAAATATGTTGTAAAAATGAATATATGCTTGTAAGAAGTTGATAAGGTGACTTGACTTGGCATTTAAAGGGTAATATGGGCCAAATAAGGACTTCAAATGCCATGTCATCATGTTTGTTAGTCCATGCACGAGTTGGAAGAAGTATCGGATTGATATCCATTAATATTCTAGGATTAGAATATTGATTAAGTCTTGTTAGGGTATTGTGGAGTCGCTTTAGGGGTTGTTAGAGTCTATTCTTAGCTAATGAATACTTATTTCATAGGTGATTCGATGGAGATGAAGTAGAACAGAGGTTCTCAAAGGTTGTAGAAGATGAAGAATGAAGAATAAAAGGGATGATGATGTTTTGGAAAAGAGGTTTGGTCATGTTTACACGAAATTTGCATGTTTCCCATGAATGTGCATGAGAATCCTGGCAGGTCAGCAAGCTAGAAACCCTCAATACGTTTTAAATGATGCAAAGCTCATGTCTGTTAACATGAGAAGGTTCTACAGGTGATGAGGAATGCCATCATAATTTTTGTAAGTTTTGAAATTGCATAGTTTAATTGTTATAGGCATTTGAAGGCTCTCGGGCCCGATCTAGGGCTCAGTATAACTTTTTATTGCGTGGATGAAATTGCTTGAAAATTTCACAATACCTCTGTCTTGATGTGATCTACCAACTGTCCAAATCTTGTGGGGAATGGTTGTGTGTAGCTCAAAATATAGATGACTGCGTTTTTGAGTTATAACAAGGAATGTACAGTGTACAGTTAGACAAGGAAACAAGCAGTTTTTTCATTATAACATGGTCAATCATGATGCTAGATTAATAAGAGAGGCCGATGCAGGTGTATTTGACATGATTGGGTGATCTTTATGAGTGTGTAAATGAAAATATTTCTATCGAGTTGACAAGAATCAAAGTCTGCAGGGTATGCATGACCTGCCTCAAATCATAAGTAAGAGATTTCAAATGATAAATGGGTGAATTTGAGTTAAGAACCAATGCATGAAGGCTCTGGAGGACACCATCCATGTATGAATAACGTATTTGAATACTTCTAAAGGAGAAACCTTTAATGATATTGCCTTCATTTTGTGTAAGACATGACTGTGGACTGGTAAGATCTCTAGAAGGCTTATCAAAATGTTAATATCCGTAAATCGACTGGTAAATCCTTAATTTAAGGAGTTAGAAGAACGATAAAGATCTAAAATTTTGTGTGGAGAGGGTTATAGCATATACAGA
The DNA here is from genome assembly GCA_018340775.1 of Taxus wallichiana var. yunnanensis. Taxonomy (NCBI): domain Eukaryota; kingdom Viridiplantae; phylum Streptophyta; class Pinopsida; order Cupressales; family Taxaceae; genus Taxus; species Taxus wallichiana. The sequence continues at coordinate 411,641,578 of CM031242.1, read as the reverse complement.
TCTTGTGTAAAAATTTGGAGTCCTAAAACAAAGACCCAGAAAATTTATGAAGGATTTAGGACTGTCCCAAACGAGTTGGTTTCTCAAGAGCAAGAAATAAAAAACAAACGAGTGAGAGGGAGTTAGAAAAACTCTAACTCATGAAACTTTAGGAGCAAGGTTTTATGGGAAAATGAGAGCCAATGAATCTTGTTAGACCTTCTGGGTATTCATGAAGCTCTAAAAGTTGAGATAGAGGCGCTGAGTTAAGATGGTGCATCATGGAGTCGAGTGAAGCTAGCATATAACAACAAAGTTAGGACCAAATTCCACTTGTATTCCTTCACCAAGATGATTGATTTGGTAAAACAATAGGATATTGGTTGAGAGATTGGGAACACTCAACACTTCGTTAAATGATCCACCGCCCATCTCTACTAATCCACTACCGGAAATTGAAACCCTAGTATCATCACCCAACGTGATTTAGAACATGCCACATGGATTAATGTTGGAGAACTCAACATGTTAAGAGCCCATGTGGTGCGAGGCACCAAAATCAATAATCCACATCGATAAAATAACATCTCTGGATACAAGGGACTTTCCTTTCTTCTTCTCAAATTTAGACTCCTTTGCTTTGGAAGACTTGAACTTCAGAGCATTTTGTTTGATAGACTCAGGAACACTTATTTTATTCTTCTCAAGTAAATGAGTTAAGTGATCAATTTGTTTTCTCATACATTGATGTTCTTCATGTACAATATTCTTGCAATAGGAACACTTACACTTTTCCTTCTTCGTTTTGGGCTCAGAAGTAGAAGCATTCGTGTTAGGTTTGGTTTGGGCTTGGTTGGTCTTGGTTTCCTTCTTCGGTTGGTCCTTTTTCTCTTTCTTCTTTCATATTTCTTTCCCTTACCATTACTTACTACAAGGGCATGTGACTTGAATTTGAGAGTCCCCTTTTCAATGAGTTTGTTTTGTTCTTGAATGAGTTGGGATGAAAAACTGTTAAATGAGGGAATTTTCCAAGTACTGCCCAAAGTGTATTTTGTGGCATGGAAAGTCAAAACAAAAATGGTGATTTAATATAAATTGAATGAAATATAATTTTAGAGTAAGTACTATAGTGTATGATGTACAAATGATAAAATAAAGTAAATGGACAAGCAACAAGCATTCAATAATATAAAACCCTAAGTAAATGAGAGGGAGAGAGTGACTTAGATGGTTTCACACAACTGGAGATGATCTCAGAAGGTGAATAGATGAAACATAGTAGAATCAAAGTCCTTAAAGCTCACTGGAGGTTCTAAGACCCAAAATTGTGCACGATAGAATCGCCCATGAGAGGATAAGAGCATCCAGTGATAGTGAAGGGATCTCGGCACTAGTGTCCACCCGGATGCTCGTGTTCACGATCATTTTTTGTAGGAGGAGCTTTGTTGTTAGTTTCCTTTTATCACTCTAATCTTGCTTCAATGTTGTCAATTGTACCTATAACCTCGCAAAGAAAAATACCTAGTTGTATATGCCCACAAACCACATCAAATCCAAAAATATATGATGAATGCAGAGTCGACCGACCCGGTGGTCACCCGAAGATCGATCTTACGACCGAGTCCTACACTAAATCTTAGACTCCATGTAGTTACATGTGAAAGTGTGTGTAATTATGCCCTAGGATCCCCAGTGCAAGTCAGCACAATAATAGCGGACTAGATCTAGAATATAAAAATGTATAGAATGTGTGGGATGGAATAAAATGGACTCCCATCCTATGCTATGTATACAAAGTGATGCGGCCTTTGTCCCTTGAGTGAATGTGCTAGATGGATGCTTTGTAATGCTATTGTGCTTTTGTATGCAAGATTAGGTGATAATACATAATGCTAGTTCTTGGCCCCTTATTTGAGAGAAATAACTATGTAAATATATGATTTCGTTGTTTGAATTTCATAATTGACAATTGGAAGGTTATCCCAAAAGTGTAAAATATTCCCAAAAATCAAAGGAGACCAAAAAGAGTGAGAAAAGTGGAGAAAGGGACGGAGCACCTAGGAGGGACATGAGTGACTCAAGCGTTACTATCCTAATCTTCAGGTGCTAGTGTTCGAGGCCATAAAAGATTAATCGGTCAAATACCGATGGGGTTGTATGGTGTGTAAGGTCAATAAAAGTATAAGAGACAAAGAAAAAGTCCCAAAAGACATTTTTAGTTACTAGTTATCTTTCTCGTGAATTATGTATATATTAGTATGCTCTAGGACCTAGAAATGTACCCAAGTGCATGATTTTGTGTCTACATTTTCCCCACTTTATGTTGTTGAGTGAATACTCAATAACATAAAGTAGATAGAAGATGTGTACCTTATGATCCTATAGATAAGATTGTTGTCAATAACGTGCTGAGTGGACAAGTGAAGCATGAAGTGATTGTAATGTGAAGCATGGAGACTAGGAAAGGGAAGTAGACTGTCTACGCAAAGTGTATGCGTAGTAGCGTGCCGTTGGAGCTTGATGTGAGCTGTTTATTGTTGTGTATAAGGATGGACCTACAAAAGAAGAGCAAGAAAGTAGTCAAAGTCCTGTATATGAAAAATCATAGTAATGTATGTATAAGTAAGTAAAGAGTGTAAAAGTGTGTAAAAGGAAAGTGTGCACCTAATATGTAAGAGAGTATAAAATAGAAAATTATCTTGTTTTCTTGGAGTTGTTGATATTGAATGTCGATGGTGAAATTTTTGGGTGATATCTTGCCAAGATCATTTTTTTGGGCGATCTCACGCCGAGGATGATTTTTTTGGGAGATCTCACACCAAGGACTAGTTTTTTGGGCGATCTCATGCCAAAGGAAAGTTGTTTTTGGTGATCTCACACCAAAGGTGAGTTTTTGGGAGATCTCATGCAAAGAGAAGAGTGTTGGGGAGAGAAGTATAGTTTTTCTCTCCTTCCACATCATTTCTCAAATAAACACCACTATAGATAGTACATACTTGATTTGTTCCTTTTGTTCTGATTATTTTGATTGAATTAAAATGTGACCGGTAGACATAATTTTGTAACTAGAGGAAAGTTCCCCAATAGAGAATTGATTTGAAAACTGTTGTGAACTATGATGAACTAAGAAGTTGGTTGTGTTTTCCCAGGGGCTAGGGACACATAAGCGCTGGTGGGGACACAAGTGTCCAAAGTGGGGACACAAACGCCCACTACTACCGTCCCAAGTCTCGGGCGCTAGTGTTTGCTCTATACTTTGGGCCCAAGTTTGTTTCTGATCCAATATGTAACTGTGTGCTTGTTCGATTCTATACTATGTTGATCTCTTTTGAAGTTTTGAGATTTTTTAGGGGTGATTTGTTCACCCAATAGATGCCCCCTCATTTGGGGTGCATGCAACAATTGTAGGAGAATGCGGTCCAAAGGAGAGGACTTGATATTGATATGCATATCTAAGTGGATACCTACAAGGGGTAAGGGATGTGCATGGTAGAAACCAAGGCACATGTAAACAATATGGGATAGTAAACAAGTGTTAGTAAAAATGAGCTAGCATGCAATAAAAGACAATGTAACAAGTAACTAAGAAGACAAGATGGACCGTGAAAATTGGGTTTCATACATGGGACATTGCTCACAATGTCACAAGACAATCAAGGCCGAAGCATCCATAAGCAAACAATAGTCAAATAAGACATAGGGCATAACCCACAAACAATAACAAACAATAGTAAGCAAAAAGTGACATATAACCATGGTTGTATTGATCTTGTAAGGAAAATGCTACACATGAAGCACCTGTTAACATGTTAGAAAGATAAGTAGTATGTAAAAGCATGTATATAGCAATGAAAAGTAAGTGATAGTAAATTAAATGATGTAACAATAGAACCTATGATGTGTAGAGTATGAGAGTAGAAAAGGTAGATGCCCCTAGGATCCTCGGTGGGACTGGTAAAGAGCAAAGGTCAAGCATCATGCATCATGTAAGAATCTAAAATAGTCCCGCATTCACCTCAAGATACCAAGTGAATGCGCATGTGTATATGTGAAAAGAGGATAACATAATAAGAATCCAACTAAAATAGAAAATAAAGTGTAACATGTAAGTAGAATAAGCTAACAAGAGTAAATGTAACCAAGATATGCAAATGTTATACGAGTGTGATGGTGTGTGTGATGTGCAAGATGTGAAGAGAGGAGGATCCATGTTGCCCCCAACGGATGTGTATGATATGAGGCTCATTTAGAAATGCCCCTCAACAATCAAGAATGAACCATAGAACAAGAGTGCGTCATTGGGAAATGAATGTGTTATGTGAGGGTAGTTCTTTAGAAAATATGTATCGTGAAGTGCTTGAGTGTGAAATGTGTATGATATGATGTTCATTGATGAAGTATGCCCTCAATAGTCAAGTTTGAACGGTAGTACTAGATTTCATCATTGGGTAATGAGTGTATTATGTGAGAGTAGATGTCGAAAACACACCGAGTGTGAAGTGTAAAATATGCGAGGTTCATTGATCAAGTGTGCCCTCAATACCAAGTGTGAATCATAGCACTAGATTATTTCATCGGGGAATGACATTACAATGTGTGTACTAATGAAGTGAGTATGCATAGAAAGTTTAGACATGAAGCGTAGAGCATGAATTGTAGTACTATAGACAATTGATAGTGATGGAAAGGGGGAGAAAGTGTGATACCCTAAAGTGTGCAAGGTGTGAAGAATTAGGTAAACTCATCAAGGATATCGTTAGTTTCAGGTTCGTAACCAAAAGGATTTAGATTGGAGACATAATAGGCAATATTATGAGGTTGATCATAGAGAGAGCCAAATTGTCGTGCAAATTATACATGCCCATAGCGTATTCTTCATCGGTAAAAGGAGGTTGTGGACAATCATGTGAGTGCTAGCGGGTTAGGTTTGGGGTATAGCCAAGGAGAGAGTCATTACAAATGGTAATGGGAAAAAGGGCATGGGAAAGGTAATATCGGTATGGTTGGGGTCAAGAGTGCCACCAATATAGTCAAGCCAAGATTTTTTAGGGTGAGTGGAGAGGAACAGGGTGTACATGTAAGAAAAACTAACAAATGGAAGACACAAAGGCCATAAATAATAGTAATGAGAACATATCCATGATATAGGTGGGGGAGTGAGATGGGGGGAGGATATCATTGAGTGTGAATCCTAATTGTGTCAAGCCTTCATGTGAGCAAACAATTTCGAGGCAAGCGGGATTGAATGGAATATGATGCCAATAAGTTTCATATATAAAATGGTATATGTAAATTGATCGGGCAACACAAATGATGGAACCAAAGGACAAGTCATGAGATCTAGTGCATGTATAGTATCCTGGAAAGGGATCATGGTTGCAAGTAGATGGGGACATTTCTTAAATTGATACTCACCTTGGCCAATGGAAACAAAAGTTTCTTGAAGTAGGATTCATCTATTTCAAGAGGAGTAAAGTTGAGATTTTACAATTTTTCATCGGTAAGCTCGATGACATCGACCTCATCATCAGAATCATCAGTGCTATAATTATCTTGTTGGATAACATTATCAAGGAAATTAAGAGGAGCGGAGCTAGATGTAGGGTTGGGAGGAGTAGTAATAGGTCGGGATCGGTGGTGCTAGAGGGAGATGAGGTGGGTGATATAAGATCGGTGGTATGCATAGGGATGGAAGGGAGGGGTGTGGAGGTAGAAGAAGTAGTGGGATCACTAGATTGACCAACATCATATGTATTGATACTATGGTATGAAATAGGATGTAATGGAAGTATAGGCATGCGAGTGAATAGATTTATGGGATAAAACTTGAATGGATCAAGGATTAGCAAAAATAGTATGTTCATATCCATCATGTAAAAATTTAACACACCGATGAACCGTAGAAGGAACAACATGCATGGTGTGAATCCATGGTCTACCAAGTAAGAAATTGAACTAAAATGATGTGTCAATGATATAAAATAGAGTGGGAAGGGTTTTAGGTCCAACTTGTAAAGGTAAGGTGATGGTTTCAATGTATGTGTGAGCAAAGTGGAATCATAACCGCAAACAAGGGTGGAGGATTTAGTGATCAAACTATCAGAATTTGTAATTGCGTGAGTAGTGAAAGAGAACATAGATTTATAGTGGATCCATTGATCAATTAGTACATGCTTGATATAGATAGAACCGATAGTAGCGGTGATAAGCAAAGGCGCAAGAAGATCTCTAGTGGTAGTAGGTGGGATATCCTCATCATTGAAGGATATAACATGTGGTAGGTTTTGAGGGATTGAATAAGATGGGTGAAGGCAACAAGTGAATTATCATTTTCGATATGGATGAAGCATGGGGCACATTCTAATGTATGATGACAATCTGGTACGCTGCGTAAGATATCATAAAGAGAGATTTTGGTGGGTGTATTCTTTAGTTGCTCAATGATATCATAACCTTTGGAGGTGGTGGTAGGAACTGTATGAGTAATAATGGTGGGATGGAGACAAGTGGAGTTGTAGGAAGCAAGGTCCGAGTGGTGACCACATTAATGGTTGGATCAAGCATTGGAGTATTGAAGCGGGGAGGATGTTGCGTACGGACTTACATAAAATCAGTAGCGGTGGTAGCCATGCCAAAAACATTAGTTGGTGCATAAGATGGGTAAGAATATTGGTCCATGAATTCAGAAGAAGGAGATATAATTTTATGCATATTTAAAAGGTAGGGTTTGATCGGTCAAGTTCACCAAATGATTTAATATAAATTAAATTAAATCTAATTTCAGAGCAATTACTATAGTGTATGATGTACAAACGATAAAATACAGTAAATGGACAAGCAAAAATCATGTAATAATATAAAACCCTAAACAAATGAGAGGGAGAGAGTGACCTATATATAGAGTTTGTTTAATTGATTTTTAGGAAGCTCAAATTTAGAGTGGACCCCGAACTCTTCTTCAAGCTAGCTAAATGTATGTCGAAGGGTTTTGGATCACCCTACACCACAAAGACCTTCCCTAAATGTAGGAACTTGACTTCCTGAAATAAAGTGGAGGGAATTTCCTTCATGCGATGAATCCAAGGATGGCCAAGGATCATATTATAGTTGGTTTCCCGATCTATAATATAAAATTCGATTAGCACTGTCTTAGGCCCGAGGGTGACTGGAAACACTATAGTTCTAATCGACATTTCCTTGAGGCTGGCATAGCCTCTCAACGTGTTTCATGTTGAGGAGCAATTGGTCTCTCCGTAACCTAACTTTTGAAGGAAATAGAAGGGAACTATGTTAACCGCTGCCCCATCATCAATAATCACACACTTTACATAGTTATTGTAAATCCAAACTTGTAAAAACAAATCGATCACCTCTACAAGCTATTTTAACATCCGTGGGAATCTTGCTGATGTTGAACAAAAACCCAACATCTCTTTTAGGCTACCCTGGAGGATAGACATCAAAGTTCACATGGTTTATTTGTGATTCTCGGAGGAGGGGTGACATTAATCAAATGGCCAAGACCTAGTGCTTTCGAAAAGTGGCTCAGTGAGCAGGGAATTATTTAACAAATCCAAGAAGAAAATGTGAGAGAAGGCTTGGTTAAATCACTCGATCCAGTCCATAAGCTCCTAATGGCTTGACTAGCACATCACGAATGTCATCCGATATAGTTGGGTAGATTGGGATTGATGTGAAGAATAATATTTGGTGTTAGTGGCAACGTTAATCTAAGGTTCAATATCCAACTCCACCATCCCACAATTTGTGTTTGTTGGTGGCCATCCAAAGGAGGTGTCACTTGTGGGTTTGACGGTTTGTTGAGGCTTCACAATCATGGGTCCCTATTACAATGCCTTTATTTTAACCATTGGGATCTATTCTACCATATTTTGGGCATGTGGGGAGAAGATCGTTAAAGATTCTGAGTGATGTGTTTTATGTGGGGATAACGGCCCCATGTAAGTGTTATGAGTTGGTGTGGTTGGGTTTGCCAAAAACATGTCAACAAATAATTGTCTTTGATCCTCCGGAAAATGCTATAGAAACTTTTTGCAATCATGACATGTTCTTGCATCATGCCCGCGAACCCTATGGAAACCGCAATATAAATTAGGATCATAATCTTGAGGCCTTTGATTTGTACCTTGTTGCGGTATGAAATTATGATTATTGTTCAATTGTTGATTGTTATAGTTAAAATTTGGGAACCCTTGCCCTTGGTTTTGGAATTGGTTTGGATACCCGCTGGGTATTGATTGGAGCTTTGGGTCCGCATCCATCTTGGTTTGTGAGGTTGTTACTATTTTTGTTGTTGTTGTTGTTGAGGAAGATTAAAATCCACAATGTTTACTGAGGGCAAGAAGTTATTATTTCCCGATTATTGCCCGTTGTTGTTGTTGTTTGTAGTATTTACATTAGGAGAACTAACAACGTTGGGTTTCTTACATTGATCAGTTACACCGTCAATCATAACCCCAAGACTATTATTAAGGATTTTTGGTCCTTGATTAATAATCTTTGGTTCTAGTGGCAACGTTAATCTAAGGTTCAATATCCAACTCCACCAATCCCACAATTTTTGTTTGTTAGTGGCCATCCAAAGAAGGTGCCCGTACGATGGAAAAGTGACATGCGAGCATGAGAATCTACAAGTAACTCTTCCTCGCCGACCTCCCGAGGTCATGCCGAGACAGCTGGTGGGGATGGAATATACGGGCCATGTGCAGACAGACTAGTTGGGTAATCTTATGTCTTTAACACGCAATAATGGGATCTACGAATCTAAGGCAAAGAAGGCCCTCCTAACTTGAATAGGTGTGATGGATTGTTTGGCGAGGATAACTGCTCGAAGGATCCAATCAATATCGAGCTCAGCCGAGATCCTATCTATAGGTTGTTGAATACATGGAAACTGACCTGTGGGCTTTCGTATATATTTCCTGACAAGGTCATGAAAATGGTGGTAAAAATGTGTAGTGGATTCTCTGGGGTTTTATGGATGATTCTCTCGGGGGTTTTATGGATGATTCTCTGGTTTAGTCCAGAAATCCTTAGCTTGATTGGCTGCTATGTTTAATAATGAGAGTTGTGCGATAATGTCTGGTGGGAGTGGAGAGGACCTAAATACTAATGTTCACAAACCAACATCAATGTCGGATTGATTTGTAGGCCCGTTGGGTTGTGGGACCTGTGGATCACAACCATAAGTTCATGGTTGTTGTGGACCTCCTATGGTCATATGAAGAGTCAATCCCTAATTCCGAGTATCCAGTAGTCGTATGCCTTTTCAGCCTCTATGTTCAGAACTAGGAGTTGCGTAATTTTCTTAGAATACCTTACAGGTGTTCTGGAAACTTGAATTCGTAAGCTAGTGTTTATGTCAATGAGGATATCTCCCGCATCAGTCATGGGAACTAGTGGGTCGCAACCGAATGTTTGCTCTCTTTCAAGTCCTTCTACAGTCATATGGATATCTATCAAGGTAGTCTATAATTTGGTTGATTTGACCAGAACATGTGTGCTTTGTCGTCTTCTATGTTTAATCCTCTCAGCTGTGTGCTAACTTCTTGTAGGTCTGATGTTGTTCGAAAGACCTGAATTCTGAGATTTTGGTCTATGTCGGCTAGTGCCGCGGGAAGATTTGGTTGAGGCACGATTGGCTCAAAAACATATTCCCTGGGCTCTCTAGGTCCCGTGATTGTCATGCAAAAGATGATACAATTCTAACTAAAGAAAAGTAAACTGATTATGCAAGATATATTTACAACATACATACATTCCTCTATTTTTGTATTTTTGATAGAATATTTAACATAATTAAAAGAAAAACTATTTAATATATTCAAAAATGACAACTAGTCTAATAACAAAATTAAAACAAGTAAGGTAGCCTAGTATAGCTACTTGCCTGTGCAGTTGTGATTTTAACCTAAATAGCTAGATAACTGATTAACTTAAATTGAAAGACTCTCGATCCTACCTCAGAAGTGAGGAATGAATCATAGTTTCTCAAAAACTATCAATCCCCACAACTTCCCCAGCAATATCGAAAGTGAATTTAATTGAAATGAAATAATTCACTACTCTATTTGATATGTTTTAACTAGAACTTTTGACAACTCAAACCTGGCATTTGCAGAACAGTGGCAAATCCAATCTGTGTGTGATTTTGTCCCCTCAGTGTGATCTCCTCATTCCTTCGTGTTCACGTGAATCCAGAAAAGTGTGTATATGCTAGCATCAATAGAAGAAGGTGTTCGAACAATGGCAGCTTTGGGTATAGACCGAATACAATGTGAGTAGGAGAGGGATAACGCAAGTGACAGAGCTTGGCTTATGTAATTCCTAGTGGGATCTATTGCGGAATATAACACAAGTGTATCGAGAGATTCTAGACACTACTTCCTGTGAAGAACACAACCTGCAACTCTAATGGATTCCAAACTGAAATAAAACTACCTTACTCTAACTGATTGTATGAAACAACAATGAAACTAAAACAAGAAGATCACGTGGCCTCTAAATAGCAGAAGAAAACTAGCATGGATGCAAAACATGAAACCAAATGAATTCTAAACAAGAAATTGAAAGACTAAACAATAGAATTGAGAAGGTGAGGGGGCATTTGTTTGAAAACAAACCAGCTATTTATAGAATTCCCATTCACCAAAGGGTAACTTGGAATGGAACTCTTTTACCATTAAACAATGGAGAAACACTATTATAGGGAACCAAAAACATAAATACAAGCTAAGGTGGTTGAGAAAAGCTGGTAAATGTTGAAAATTCATGCAAGTCGCGATCAAAGGAATGTGTTGGAGAATGCGTGAAGGACCGCCGCCCTGAGCAGGGCGGCGGTTACAAGACCACCGCCCCTGGGTGGTGGCGATCACGAGACCGCCACCCTGGCAGGGCAGCAGTTTCATTACTGAAGGTCAAAAATCCAAGAAAAGGGGGCAAGGGATAAAACAAAGCACAAGGAACTTGGATAAAGCATTTGGGATGCTAACATATACTTCACGAGCTTCTCTGATCCCGAACACCTCATGAGGGCGACCTATATCATCATCAGGGGCATGTGTAACATCATTCCATGACAGTGCAAAGACTCCTACAATTTTGGGTATATACATATTGCCCCCTCGAGAAGTGTTTTAGCCATGAAGAGGCGTAAAACTGGTGGGTCCGAGTATGGTGGTCCCAAAACGGGAAGCTAGAAATTATACCTGACACACCCGTGTGTCAAATGACGCCATCCAAATTCTCTACCTGCAAAATGAAAAGAGGACTCAAGTGCAGATAGATAAAATAAGTCGAGAAAATAAATACTAAATTAATATGAAATGAGGACTTACCATTTGTGCAGGGATAAGAACTTACCTCCGTCGCTCCAAACCTGCAAAAGGGGCATTCAAAAATGAGTCAAAACACTATATATATATATATATATATATATATATATATATATATATATATATATATATAACGGCTCATTTTCCTATTCATTTGCGCATGTTGATTTGATAGTTTTTGAGCTCTGGACCCATGGTGACGGTTTTCGATGAGAGTATAGTCAAAACGTTCGTGGTGAGATAGCGATCATGCCTCCGAGAGCGGAACGTCGACCCGCGAGATCTTAGGTTAGTTCTTCTCGATTTACCATTTTTGCACCCAAAATGTTAAAATGTCAAAATCTTTGTCTTGGGGGGAAATGCTAGTGTTAAAAGGCATTTTAGAAATTCTAGTGTTAAAAGGGTTACTTAGGGGGTGCCTAATGGGTAGGCTTTTGTTTTAGTTAAAATGGTCAATTTTTGCATTTTTGAGCATTTTTAGGGCACATGACCCATTTGAACTCATGGGACAAGACCGCCACCCTGAGCAGTGGCGGTTATTACGGACCACCACCTTAGAAGGTGGCGGTTATGGAACCGCCACCCCGTAGGGTGGCGGTCCATTACAGAGTGTCAAAACAACACTTTACTTAACTTGTTTTTGCATTTTTAGCATTCTTGCATGTTCTTAATAGTTTTTCCAATGCAATTTTGATACTAACTCCTTTTTGACGTTTTGTTAGGTGTATGCAGAAGGAGGAGTACATTAGATGGAGCCGGAGAGGGAGTGTGATTGGCTCTCAAGTGTTGGAGGCACTCTCCCAAGCAGAGCGAGATACTCTCCAGAGGGCTGGTATATGGAGGATTGCACAGGTTCCTCATGTTGCACCTGCCAGTCACATATTGTGTGACTTGTTCTCTTATTGGGATGCGATCAGAACACCTTCCGATTGCTAGGAGTTAGGGGTGAGTGGTCTATCACCCTGAGGATGTTTACCGTATACTGGGGGTTTCGATCCTTGGGCTGTGGTTGTCTCTTAAGACAATTGTATCTAGATCACAGGTGGTTCAATGGGCCACCTATATGGGAGATGTGGTCGTATCGATGGGGTCGAAGAAGGGCGTGAGGATCCGCTCTATTATTGAGTCAGACATTCCCTTGCTTTGCAAGGCCATCATGGGCATCCTTGCATCCAGAATGATTGGGGATAAGGGAGGGGACACCCTCTTATATTGTCTGGGGCCCCCATTATTACATAGATTGAGGGCCATGGACGTGTCTACGCTTGGGGAGCAGATATCCTCGGGACTACCTATCATGACTTATACAGGGTAGTCCGTTTACAGGGACAGTCACTGAGCCATCCGACTCTTGTCATGAGTTGGGTGTATGAGCACATTATCCCATATGGGAGAGGTGTAGAGGTGGAGGATCCCGGGGCTGTCAGGGCAGTGAGGTGGATGGGGATGACAGTTCTCAGAGCACCCCACTAGCCAGTGGTTTCCCTGACTACTACAGACATGGAGGCCACTCCTTATCAAGCCATGGCAGGGGTATGGGGAGAGGAGACCGCTTACACTGATTGCCTGCTGACCACCACCGGTGATAGAGACAGTATGGGAAGCCGAGATCCACCCCTTTGATAGAGTACCACAACGGTTGGCCTCCCCTATAGCAGACATGCTCCCTCCCAGGTGGTGCCAAAGGTGTATAGATGTATCCGTGAGGCTCGGGAGGTCCTTAGAGGCTAGGGTTGGACTATTATTACTCCCTGCACTCCTATTACGGCTAGGAGGGTGGTACGTGCACGAGGGAGAGCTAGTGCTCCTCAGGCACCCTTACTTTGGATTGCCACCGGTCCCGCTCATAGCAGTGATGAGCCCATTGATGTGGACTCTGAGTCTGAGGAGTTCACTGGGGGAGAGACCGAGGAGGAGACAGAGGACATGGAGATCAGTGAGACGGGTGGGGGGATGATAGTGATCCTGAGTGGCATGACACCCAGGAGATCCTGCAGCCGAGAGGGCGGAGCGAGCGCAGAGAGGGTGACTCTGGTTTCAGAGGAGTTACTCTCTCAGGACCCAGGTGGAGATGGCGAGTCTGTTGTAGGTCGTTATGTTGCCCCATTTCCCCGCATGGGCAGGGGCACCAGTCAAATGGCGGTGTCGCAGTGGGTACGGATCCTAGAGATCCCTCTCGAGGCCTAGTGATCCTAGTGAGTCATCACTCTTCTCCCGACATTTGTTTTAGTTAGACTTTGTCTTAGTTTGTTATTTCCTTTGTTTTGCTTACTCTTGGTTTTATCATTGATCGTTTTCTAACTTGTTTTCTCCTTTGTTTGCATAGTGGATCGCCGAATGAGTGGTGAGACGTGATTCACCGAGTGTGTATCGATACCCTACTTCTATCCCCTCGAGAAGACTCATGCTAAGCTTTCCATGGACGTGGGGAGCCCTCAAGCAGCTGTAGTAGGCATACCGATGTTTTTGCCTCTATTTGGCATGCGGTGAAGATTATGACTTCTCTCCCATGAGGTAGCTAGATGGATATAGACAACCGAGCATTTGATGAGGAGTCATTCCCGTAGTGAGATGACAAATACTAGTCATGACCGCGAGCCCTCAAAGGCATTTAGAGCGCCAAAGATAGCCGAGTCCTAGACATGGTCGTGTGCCTTCTGAGGGATCCCATAGGGATTGAGAGGCCACTTGGCTCTTTTTGTAGTGACTCTTGCTAGATTGTTTATACGAGCATTTTGTATTTTCCAGGCTCATTGAGCGTTTTGACCATGCCTAGTGCATGATGGCATTGTACATGAAACCTGATTATATATATATACCTCTTTTTGGATCTAGATCTCTTTGTACCTAGAGTTTTGTGATTCATTTCCACATGTATACTAGATGTTTATTAGAATTTTTTTTTTATATGCTTTTCAGAATGTATGCAATGGAGAACAAATGTCACAAATGTTTTCTTTTTGTATTTTGTGATGCTGATGTATGATGATGCAGACACCATGTGATCTTGAACTTTAGTTTCTATAAGCAATTTTCCGGTACTTCATATTGTTTTGACAAAATGTGATGATGAGCTGGTATGATGAGCAGATGAACTTGCCCCACTCCTAACTCCACGCAACTAGTAAGATGCGAGGGCTCACCACCAAGAGCTAGAAAGGGCACAAGCTATGAGGTGTGTTGAAATGGTAATGATGAGAGATAGACAAAGAGTTGGTGGAACCAAATTAGGACGCTACAAACCTATCCTACTCAAGTGACTCCATAGTTTAGAATGCGACTTGCTTTGTAGTTTATCCAGACTTAGATCCGTAGATGGCCACTTGGTTGACAAAATATGGTTTTCAGGGTTTTGAAATCTCTTGGAATTTTGGACATCTGATTCATTTGTTTTTGACTCAATATTTCAAAGGTTTGTTTGAACTATTTACTTATGACCTTCAACGTTTACTGTCAAGAGGACCCCCTACACCTTGCCCCATGCTACTAGTAGGAAGCACGGCTTATCACCATGGACAAGGCACAAGTGAGTAAAGGAATTTCCATCCTTTCCCAACCCTACGTCACTAGTAAGAGACGCAAGCTCAACACCGAAGGTTGGTAGGGCAAGGAAATGTGTAAAAGTAAAATTTTCTGTTTGATTTATATTTGACTTACTTACTTGAGCAAAATGTCAGAATGTTCTCATTTCCAAAGAGATATATATATGGGATAGATGTGACACCATGAAGCTTCTAGAATAGACCATAGGCAAGACACCTATCCTAGGAAGAAACCAAAAGTGATAACAAGCATGCAGGCCTTGGTATGACTATCGTTAAGACTTTGTCATATCTTTCTTTAATTGATGAAATGATTCTAAAACAGTTGATGATGTTATGAAAATGAAGAAGTATGATTTGAATGCTCCTACCAATACTATCAGAAGTTTGTAATGAATTGCTTAAGAATAAGTCCCTTGATCACAAAATTTTACAAAACGAGTGAACAAAATGAACCTAACTAAATGAATATGTAATGTAGATATAATTATACAAATAGTGCTGATGCTTCATGCGTAAAACCATTTAAGATGCAAGGAATTGACTGATTCATTGAATTCCTCACCCTCCAGTGTGCATAAGAGATATGCACCATTCCCATAGTCTTTCATGACTCGATATGGGCCCAACCATTTGGGCCGGAACTTTCTTCCTTCGTCGGTTTTCTTATCGATCTAGTTGTCTAGTCTTAGAACTAGATCTCCTTCATATATTTCTCGCTCATAGACCTTTTTGTTATACTACCGGCACATCCGGTCAGCATAGGCTCTATGCATTGTTCGGCGTTTAGCCTGGCCTCATCAAGGCTTTCTAGTTGAGAGAGCGTGCCTCCCTATAAGCTTCTTCATCTAGAATCCCTTGTAATGAGATGCGAAGACTGGGTATTTCAACCTCAAGTGGGAGAACTGCTTCTACTCCAAATACCAGTGAGAAAGGAGTTACTCCTGTTGGTGTTCTTATTGAGGTTTGATGGGCCCACAAGGCCGGATATAGTTTTAAATGCCAATCTCGCTTATTCTCCTTGACTGTTTTGAGGAGAATAGCTTTCAATGTTTTGTTTGTCGCTTCGGCCTGCCCATTGGCTTGAGGGTAGTAAAGAGAGGCCGTGTGATGGTTTATCTTGAACTTGCTACATAGCTCACGGACTTCATCATTTTTAAAGGATGCCATTATCTGAGATAATGACTTGTGGGACACCATACCTGCAGATAATTTGGTTCAGAATGAATTTGGCAATTACCAAACTTGGTACGGTGGTGAGAGGCATGGCCTCTACCCATTTGGTAAAATATTCCATGGCCGTGATTATAAAGTTATGGCCATCAGTTGATGAGGGAAAGAATTTTCCTATCAATTATAGACCCCACGTGGAGAAGGGCCACGGAGTCATTATTGGTTGCAGGGATTGTCTTTGGCATGTGAATTTCATGAGTGAATTCTTGGCATTTGTGGCACTTACCTACAAATTTCACTAACGTCATGCTCGAGAGTGGGCCAAAAATAGCCCATCTGATGTATTTTGTGAGTGGTGGTGTGACCCCCGAAGTGGCCCCGCATATCCTACTCATGGATTCATGAAGAATCCTCTTGGATTCTTCTATGTCAACACATCTTAGAAGCATGCCATCAAAGGCTCTACGATAGAGCACTTGGTCTATAATAACATATTTAGCTACGATAATGCGTAACCGCCTTCTTTGTTGTGGCGTGGCACCTTCTGGATACATATGGTCCATGATAAAATTGATAATATCAGTATACCAAGGACATACAGAGATGGGAGGTCTAGTTTTGATGTAATATATGCATTCATCGGAAAGTCGAGGTCTACTAGATCGCCTCCGTCTAACGGGTTGTCAGCTAACCAATCTGCAATGATTTGTCCCTTAACGGATTTTTGGTTTATAAATGTTAATTCAAATTCACCCATTAAGGTTATGAAATGTCCAACCTTTTTAGACAAGGACCCTTGCGTGAGGAATGTTCGTAAATGGTCTGTTTTTACAATGACCCTTGTTTCTTGATTTAACATGTAATGTCTTAAATATTTTATGGTGAAGACTATGGCAAGGCATTCTCTTTCTACCTGCATATAATGCGTTTCATAATCGAAAGCAACGTTCGGCTAATAAAGTAGACTGCACGTTCTCATTTATCATCGTCTTCTTGAGCCAACATGCAGGCTAATGAGACATTCGTAGCTCATGAATACAAGATTAGAGGGTGATCCGGTCTAGGAGGCATTAGCGTGGGAGGAGACAGTAAGAAGTGTTTAACTGCTTCGAAGGCCTCATGGCATTCTTTTGTCCAAATAATGGAGCAATCCTTTTTCAACAAATTATTGATCGGATGAACAGCAAAACTTAAGTCCGGAATGAATCTTCGATTGCACCGAGTTTTCCAAGAAATGATCTGATACCAGAGTCATCTGATGGTGGAATCATTTCAAGAATAGCCCGATTTTGGTTGGGTCAACATCAATCCCTCGTGATGATATGATGTAACCCAGAGTTTTCCTCCTATCACACCAAATACGCATTTCTCTGGGTTTAGTGTGACTCCATATTCAATCAATCATGAGAGAATGATGTGGAGCACTTCTAGGTGATCACAACACTTCTTGGCCTTGGCCAACAAGTCATCTACGTAGGACTCCACAATCTTATGAATAAGATCATGAAATATGTATGTCATTGCCCACTGGTATGTAGCACCAACATTTTTGAGACCGAATGGCATAACAACATAGCAATAAGTTCCCCAAGGAGTTATAAATGTGGTTTTGGCCTGGTCTTGTTCAGATATTTTGATTTGATTATATCCCGAGAACCCATCCATGAGAGACAAAAGCTCAAATCCAGTTGTTGCGTCAACGATGACATCAATGGATGGTAATGGGAAATCGTCCTTGGGGCAAGCTTTATTAATGTCCCGGAAGTCTATGCAAATGCGTATTTTCCCATTCTTCTTGAGAATGGGGATGATATTAGATACCCATTGTGAATAATCGACTGGTTTGATGAATCCTACTTGGAGAAGCTTCATCACCTCTTCTTTCACCATGAGAGCTACTTTTGGTTTCATTGGTCTTGATTTTTGTTTAATTGTCTTTGCATCTGGTTTTGTGACAAGATTATGTACTGTGATGTGTGGTGTAATTCCTGTCATTTCTTTATAATTAAATGTGAAAGCCTTTTGATGTTCTTTGAGAATTTGAGTGTGTATTTCTATTTCTTCTGGAGTTAGCGAAGATCCTAGTTTCAAGATCTTTGGTTCTTCCTCCGTTCCGATATTTATATCAATCGTTCCTTCGATTAAAGAAGCGTTACCTTCTTCAAATTCAGGTGGGGCTGGAGGTAGTTCCAAATCTTCTCCATTCTCTATCTCATAAATATCAAGATTCTTTTGCAGGGGGAGCTCTGCCATGGGATTTCCAAAGTAGGAAGACGAGTGTGGGATTAAGGAAAAATCTACTACGTGATGTGTGAGGTGTAGCTCTGCATAGGCATTTAGGTAGTCAAGAGTGACTCTATCACTATCAATATGATCTAAGATAGAAGATTCTTTCTCAGCTATATGTGTTAGAGGAGGGTTTGTTGATATTTTCTTCACCAATGGTTCAGTACAAAGTGATACCATGAAACGTGTATCTTCCAATTCACTGCTTGGAGTGAAACGTGAAGCTGAGGTTGCTATTGAATATGCGAGAAGGTTTTATTCTCGTGGGATTGCTTCGATAGATATGAAGTTGAATTCTTTACTTAGATCTAATACTGTTTTTTTATAGAGTTGTAAGTGCTCAGCTCTAGTCTCATATACTTTAGAGACTTGGTTTGCGACTAGCTACGAGTCTCCTAATACTCTAACATTATCGACACTAATCCTTTTGGCTATGATGAGGCCAAGGAGGAGAGCTTCATATTCAGCCCCATTGTTTGTACATTCAAAGTTTAACTTAAAGGCAAAAGGTAGAATCCTTCCCTCAGGTGAAGTGAAGATCACACCTTGCCCGGTTCCATAACAACATCTAGCTCCATCAAAGTGGAGAGTCCAATATTTACTAGGAAAAATGGATGTTGGGACATTTGTTACGTCTATTTCTTCTCTTTCGGTTACTTCTACCATGCAAACTTCCTCTGCTGGAAGGGAACCAACTCCTAAGGTGCATCCCATACCTGTGGAATCAAATGGTAGGAGAATTGGTAGATCTTGCTCCAGTAATTCAACAATTTTTGTGGTAGTCCCTAACGATACCATTTCTACAACGTTAGCCTCATTTTTTAGCATTGGGATGCCCTTGACTAGGTTCGTAATTTCTAGTTCTGTTGTAGGTATCAAATTTTCTTCTCGGTTTTGAGTCGATTGGTTTGTTAAGTTGGTTTGTTGGGAGTTCAAACTCAGAGTGAATGCCTGGCCTTTTCTTTAGGTCTGCTAGGTGTATATCAAATGGTTTTGGGTCACCTTTTGCTACGAATATCTTTCCTAGGTGCAAGAATCTTATTTCCTGGAATAACGTAGAAGGGATTGCCTTCATGCGATGTATCCATGGTCGCCCGAGGATCATATTATAGTTGGTTTCCGATCTATGATATAAAACTCATGAGGATCGTCTTTTTTTTATTATTGGCAAATAGTTTTTCAAAGGGACAATACCCTCGAGAACAAAAGAAGGCCTAAGAGCTGGAATAAGAGTGAGAATCAGAGAGAATGGATCAAGATCCGAGTGTTACAATGAAGCTCAAGTAGCCTAGAAACAACTACTCAAACGAGACAAAACAACAAAATTACTGCAAAAAAGAAAGAGACCGCAAAAAAACAACATAAAAACAAACAGAAGCGCAGGCACCAATACTACTTCTTGGTAGCTTTTTCGATGCTGGTCTTGACTCTCTTCCAGGCGCGAAACATACCCAAAGTCGTCATGTGGGCAGCATCAGTTTTGTCAAGCTCCTCAATGGTTCTTTTGCTCTCTTTTTCATTGCCCCAAAGTGTAGCCGGGACACCACTGAGGTTGGAAACACTTTTGGCATGACCCTCAATGAACTCCTCAATTGCCCTAAAGGCGGCAATGCTATAATCATGTCTAGTTTTGGCCATCCCTAAGCGGGAGTCTAAGGAGGTCAGCTTCTTATAAATGTCCTCAATCTGATTGCTATCAATGTTCCCCTCCCCCTCCATGCTTTTCTTGCCTTTCTGTTTAGCCAGGTTCTTGACCTCATCCTTCAACAGTTTCATCTCAAATCTAAGGCCTCCAACCTCTTAGAAGATCTATCCAACCGCACTTCCCGAGGATTGG
Source organism: Taxus wallichiana var. yunnanensis (assembly GCA_018340775.1). Taxonomy (NCBI): domain Eukaryota; kingdom Viridiplantae; phylum Streptophyta; class Pinopsida; order Cupressales; family Taxaceae; genus Taxus; species Taxus wallichiana. The sequence goes on along the minus strand of CM031242.1, from coordinate 411,621,407 downwards.
CACTGCCGCTAATATTCGAAGGTCCCGTGCAATCTCTAGTTCGAAAGGCTCCTTCTCCACAGGAGCCTCAAGGTTGAGCTTCCTGGAGGCCCTGGTGACCGGTCTTTTAGAGGTAGAGGTGAGGTGGGTGGCGGGAGCAGCAGCAGGGGGAATGGATGGAGAAGCTTGAATAAATGTGGTCGTGGGGTGACATAGAGCGGTGATAGGGGCAAAGGGAGGAACAGGTGGTGAAAGAAGAGCCCATCAAAGGGGTAGCCGGCTAGGAGAGGAAGGAAGACCAGGGTATTTTAGAAGGCAACATTTATGAATCAACAATATAAGTCCTTGATGCAAGGGAACTACCCGGGTGTGCTTCTGAAACTCCAAAAAGGAGCGTTCAAGGGAGTTCAACAGATAATGGGGAAAGCAAACCAATCGATTCCTACGGAAGTGAGGATCGTCTTGGGTCCTAAGGTGACTGGTAGTATTATAGTCCCAATTGAAGTAGCCTTGAGGCTATCATAACCTCTTAGCGTATTTCATGTCGTGGAACAGTTTGTTTCTCCATATCCTAGCTTTTGAAGAAAAGAGAAGGGGACTATATTAACTGCTGCCCCATCGTCAACCATTGCGCGTTTAACATAATTATTGTAAACCCACACTTGTAAATGTAAGGCTGGATCACCTCTACGTGTAATTTCAGCCTCTATTGGCATTTTGTTTACGTCAAATATAAACTCAGTATCCCTATCTGGCTGCCCCGGAGGATAAACGTCAAAATCCACATGGTTTACTTGCATTTCGGAGGAGGAGTGATGTTGATTAAATGGCCAAGGCCTAACACTTCTAAGAGGGCAGCCCTATGGGCGGGAGAATTTTTTAACAAATCCAAGAAGGAGATGTGAGAGAAGGTCTTCGTTAAGTCATTAATTAGATCATAAGCACCTATGGGCTTCATTAATGTTTGTTGACCGTTATCTGGTTCTAGTGGATAACTTGGATTTGGCTGAGAAGAATATTCTCATGTTCTTGTTATGGCTTCTACATGCAGCTCAGTATCTAACTCCACTAGACCAACTATCTTGGTTCGTGATTGAGGTGCGATGGGTGGATTTAGTGAAGTTGAGGCTTCATGATCATTATTTCCTGCCATTACACCCTTGTTCATCCCATTTGGATTTAATTTATTGTTGTTATTGTGATTTGGGAGTGGATCATTAAAGATATTGAGGGGTGCATTTTGAGGGGAGACTGCTCCTGTGAAAGTGTTTGTTGTGGGTGTCACAGAATTTGTTAAGAACGTGTCTATGAAGAGTTTTCTTTGTTCTTCTGGAAAACGTTGCATGAACTTATTGTAATCATGGCAAGTCCTAGTGTCATGGCCTCGAATTTTGTGGAAACCACAATATGAGTTGGGATTATAGCTCCTAGGTTGTTGGTTTGGAACGTGTTGTGGTCCAAAACTTTGATTAAACTTTTGAGTATTAGGATTAAAGTTTTGAGTTTGTTGCCTTTGGTTTTGGTTTTGATATCCAGTTGAATTTTGACTTGGACCCTGTGTCTGGATTTTCCGTTGTTGTTGTTGTTGTGGTGGTGGACGATTAAAATCCACCGCGTTGATTGTCGGAGTAAAGTTGTTATTTCGTTGATTGTTAACTGGTGGTGGAATGTTTACAACATTTGCTCTTTTAGCTTGGTCAGTAACTCCATCTATTGTTACTCCGTAATTTTTGTTAAGGATTTTAGGTCCTTGATTGGCATTTGCTGTATTAGGATAGGTCGTAGTGTTTTGATTGGGGATGATTAATCTCCCATTTGTTCCATATGTCTTGCGACCACTATCTATTGCAGCTTGATCTATTCGACAACGCTCTCAAGCACTTCATCATAAGTTCTTAATGGGAATTTCTGGACTTCTTCCTTTATCTCTCTACTAAGAGAATGAAGGAATAAATCACATAGTTCCATCTGATCCATGTTTGGAGCACTTGCTGAAGAATAGAGGACTGTATGCCATCTTTGGATGAAATGAGCAACAGATTCATTGTGTTCTTGCTTAATATGCAAGAATTCCCTGATCCTTGTTCTCAACAACTTGTTCATGTCAAAAGCCTTGATGAATTCTGACACGAGTTGTTTAAATGAATGTATGGAGGCTTCAGGTATTCTGTAGTACCAATCGAGGGCAATACCCTCTAAAGTTTTGGGGAATATTTTAGCAACAACCCCATCCCAAGGGAGCAGCTCTCGAATGGCTATGGCATAGGCCTTGATATGTGCATTCAGATCTCCCTCCCCTTTGTACTTGGGTAAATCGGGAAGAGGTCTTGGAAGCATGATGCTTCGTATAGTGAAGTCTAGGGGTTCTTTCAAGTATTCTGAGTAAGTCCCTATCGCATAGGTTTTGACCATTGATGGTGCCTGTTGAGGGGGTGGAGGCGGAATGGGTTGTTGATACGGCATAGCATATGCATTTGCAGGGACATAAGGAAATCCCTGTGGTTGAGTGAACATGCCGGGAGTAGAGAACATGTCTCCCTGTGGTGATTTTGAATACATGTTTAAGTATGGAGGAGCATTGCTTTGGTATAGGTTGTTTGGTGCTAAGCCGGGAGGTATCATATTTTCAGCTTGGAGTGGCGTTTGAAAACACGGTTCTAGTTGGCGTTTGCTGTGAATATTGAGGAGGCATGCCCAACGTGCCTGTTCCTGTGAGGAGGTCTACTTGGCCGGGATGATGTGGAGGATTGGAAGTTCCTGCTTGCATGAACTGTGGATTTTGATTTTCTTGGGCAAGTTCTAACCCTCTGACCTTTTCAACTAAGGCTGAGATGACCTCTATTGGTGAAGACGCGGTATTTTGCCTTAGTGGCGGTTGTTGTATACCTTGAGGTTGTATAGGCACGTGGTACCCTGCTATGAATTGATCATTACCCTACCAAGCTTCACTGAGGGCATTTCCCATAGGTGGAGGGATGGGGGTGTTTTCTTGGAATGAGACCTCGGGTTGTGTTTACAAACCTCCTATAAGCGGGTACATAATTTGAGAGCATTGTTCACTCCTAGCATAACGTTCTAAATATTCCTCATCTAGAAATAGATATGGATTTGACTGTCTACTGATTTGTGGTCTAAGTAACATTCAAGGAGATGCCCAGATTCTCCAGTGAGTGTCATGTTGTTTGAACCTGAAGGCTCTGGTTGTTGCGTTTGAGTGAGCTGATCCAACTCCTCTATTTGGAAAGAAGAACTAAATCTAGTCCTTTGAGGTGGAGTTTGTGTTGACAATTGGTTAGCTGAATAATTGTCACCCCATGCTGAAAGCGAGGGTGACGGTTGTCTATTTAATTGATCGTAGTATGCTTCGAGACCTAGGAGAGGTCTGCCATATGCGTCATATCCCAACATATTCGGGGTATATAAATACCTGCAGAATAATGGGAAGAAGCGAAGGTGGAAGAAAGAAAGTGGAACACTTGAATGAAAATGAAAATGTGAAAGTGAAGCAGTTATTCCTTTCACGTCGGGTTCACCAATTTTGTACGATGGAAAAGTGACATGTGAGCATGAGAATCTACAAGTAACTCTTCCTCGCACCCGACCTCCCGAGGTCGTGCCGAGACAACCGGTGGGGATGGAATATACGGGCTACAGACAGACTAGTTGGGTAATCTTATGTCTTCAACACGCAATAATGGGATCTACGAATCTAAGGCAAAGAAGGCCCTCCTAACTTGAATAGGTGTGATGGATCGTTTGGCGAGGATAGTTGCAAGGCTCCAATCAATATCGAGCTCACCGAGATCCTATCTATAGGTTGTTGAATACGTGGAAACTGACATGTGGGTGCTTCGTATATATTTCCTGACAAGGTCATGAAAATGGTGGTAAAATGTGTAGTGGATTCTCTGGTTTAGTCCAGAAATCCTTAGCTTGATTGGCTGCTATGTTTAATAATGAGAGTTGTGCGATAATGTCTGGTGGGAGTGGAGAGGACCTAAATACTAATGTTCACAAACTAGCATCAACGTCGGATTGATTTGTAGGCCCGTTGGGTTGTGGGACTCAGGATCACAACCATAAGTTCATGGTTGTTGTGGACCTCCTATGGTCATATGAAGAGTCAATCCCTAATTCTGAGTATCTAGTAGTTGTATGCCTTTTCACCTCTATGTTCAGAACTAGGAGTTGCACAATTTTCTTAGAATACCTTACAGTGTTCCTCGGCAACTTGAATTCGTAAGCTAGTGTTTATGTCAATGAGGATATCTCCCGTCGGCACAGCCGTGGGGACTAGTGGGTCACAATCGAATGTTTTCTCTCTTTCAAGTCCTTCTACACAATCATATGGATATCTATCAAGGCGATCTATAATTTGGTTGATTTGACAAGAACCCGTGTGCTTTGTCGCTTCTCTATGTTTAATCCTCTCACCGTGTGTGCTAACTTCCTATAGGTCTGATGTTGTTCGAAAGACCTCACGATTCGAGATTTTGGTCTATGTCGGCTAGTGCCGTGGGAAGATTTGGTTGAGGCATGATTGGCTCAAAAACATATTCCCTGGGCTCTCTAGGTCCCGTGATTGTCATGCAAAAGATAATACAATTCTAACTAAAGCAAAGTAAACTGATTATGCAATATATATTTACAACATACATACATTCCTCTATTTTTGTATTTTTGATAGAATATTTAACATAATTAAAAGAACAACTATTTAATATATTTAGAAAATGACAACTAGTCTAATAACAAAATTAAAACAAACAAGGTAGCCCTTTGGTATAGCTACTTTCCTGCACTGTGATTTTAACCTAAATAGCTAGATAACTGATTAACTTAAATTGAAAGACTCTCGATCCTACCTCAAAAGTGAGGAATGAATCATAGTTTCTTAGAAACTATCAATCCCCACAGCTTCCCGACAATATCGAAAGTGAATTTAACTGAAATGAAATAATTCACTACTCTATTTGATATGTTTTAACTAGAAATTTTGACAACTCAAACCTGGCATTTGCAGAATAGTGGTGAATCCAATCGTGTGTGATTTTGTCCCCTCAGTGTGATCTCCTTGTTCCTTCGTGTTCACGTGAATCCAAAAAAGTGTGTATATGCTAGCATCAACAGAAGAAGGTGTTCAAACAATGGCAACTTTGGGTATAGACCAAATACAATGCGAGTAGGAGAGGGATAGTGCAAGTGATAGAGCTTGGCTTATGTAATTCCTAGTGGGATCTATTATGGGAATATAACACAAGTGTACCAAGAGATTCTAGACACTACTTCCTATAAAGAACACAACCTGCAACTCTAATGGAAATTCCAAACTGAAATAAAACTTACTTACTCTAACCGATTGTATGAAACAACAACGAAACTAAAACAAGAAGATCACGTGGTCTCTAAATAGCGTAAGAAATCTAGCATGGATGCAAAACGTGAAACCAAATGAATTCTAAACAAGAAACTGAAAGACTAAACAATAGAATTGAGAAGGTGAGGGGCCATTTGTTTGAAAACAAACCAAATATTTATAGAATTCCCATTCACCAAAGGGTAACTTGGAATGGAACTCTTTTACCATTAAATAATGGAGAAACACTATTACAGGGAACCAAAAACATAAATACAAGCTAAGGCGGTTGAGAAAAGTTGGTAAATGTTGAAAATTCACGCAAGTCGTGATCAAAGGAATGTGCTAGAGAATGCGTGAAGGACCACCACCCTGAGCAAGGTGGCGGTTCTGAGAACTCCGCCCACGGCAGGTGGTAGTTTTGTAACTGAAGGTCAAAAAGCCAAGAAAAGGGGGCAAGGGATAAAACAAAGCACAAGGAACTTGGATAAAGCATTTGGGATGCTAACATATACTTCATGAGCTTCTCTGGATCTCGAACACCTTGTGAGGTGACCTGTATCATCATTGGGGCATGTGTAACATCGTTCGGCGGTGCAATACCGTACAATTTTGGGTACATAAAGTGCCACTTGTGGGTTTGATGAAGTTGAGGCTTCATAATCATAGGTCCCTTTACAATGCCTTTATTTGAACCACTGGGATCTATTCTACCATTTTTTGGGCACGTGGGGAGAGGATTGTTAAAGATTCCGAGTGGTGTGTTCTGTGTGGGGATAATGGCCCCATGTAAGTGTTTTGAGTTGGTGTGATTGGGTTTGCCAAAAACATGTCAACAAATACTTGTCTTTGATCCTCTGGAAAATGTTGTAGAAACTTGTTGCAATCACGACATGTTCTTTCATCATGCCCGTGAACCCTATGGAAACCACAATATAAAGTAGGATCATAATCTTGAGGCCTTTGAATTGTACCTTGTTGCGGTACAAAATTACGATTATTGTTTGACTGTTGATTGTTATATTTAATATTTGGGAACCCTTGCCCTTGGTTTTGGAATTGATTTGGATACCTACCTGGGTATTGATTGGGGCCTTGGTCTGCGTCCATCTTGGTTTCTGAGGTTGTTACTATTGTTGTTGTTGTTGAGGAAGATTAAAATCCACAACGTTCTCGAGGCGAGAAGTTATTATTTCCCGATTATTGCCATTGTTGTTGTTGTTTTTGTTTGTAGTATTTGCATTGGGAGAACTAACAACGTTGGGTTTCTTGAGTTGATCAGTTACACCGTCAGTCGTAACCCCACTATTATTATTAAGGATTTTTGGTCCTTGATTATTGTTCGTGTTGTTGGAGTAATCGAGGTTATTTTGGTTGGGAGTAACTAACTTTCCATTTGCTCCATAAGTTTAACGACCATTGTCAATGATCGCTTGGTCAATTCGTGAGAGCACCCTCTAACACCCTCAAGAACTCGTGCACGATAGAATCACCCACGGGAGGACATGAGTATCCATGTGATAAGTGACTAGATATGGGTGCTAGTGTCCACCCATATGCTCAAGTTATGATCCTTTTTGTGTAGGAGGAGCTTCGTTTTTAGTTTCATTTTGTCGCTCTAATCTTGCTCCAATGTCATTGATTGTACCTATAACCTACAAAGAAAGATACCTAGTTACACATGCCCACAAATCACATCAAATATAAAAATAAAGATGTAGAATGTGGAGTCGATTGACCTCGATAGTCACCCTAAGAGTGATCTTACAAATGAGAGTTGCATAATATATACGACTCCACGTAGTTCTATGTGAAAGTGTATGTAATGATGCCCTAGGATGCCCTTGTGTAATTTGCACAATGATAACAGGCTAGATCTAGAATATAACAAATGTATAGAATGTGTGGGATGGGATAAAATGGAATTCCCCTCCTATGTTGTGTATGTGGCCCTTGTCCCTTGAGTGAGTGTGCTAAATGGATGTTTTGTAATGTTCTTGTGACTTTGTATGCAAGCTTAGGTGATAATAGATAACGCTAATGCTTGAGACCCTTATTTGAGAGCAATAATTGTGTATATATATGATTCCCTTGTTTGAATTTTATAATTGACAATTGGTAGGCCAACCTAAAAGTGTAAAAGATCCCAAAGAAGTAAAAGAGATGTAAAATAGTGAGAAAAGTGGAGAAAGGGCTAGAAGTTCATGAGGGACATAAGTGCTTGGGCGCTAGTGTCCTAAATGGGCACGACTGCATTTAGGGCCATAAAAGATAAATCAGTAAAATACTCGACAAGGTTGTAGGGTGTGTAAGGTAAATAAAAGTATAAGAGACAAAGCAAAAGGCCCAAAAGACATTGTCAATGACTAGTTTTCTTGCTTAGGAATCATGTATATATTAATATGCTCTAAGACCTATAACTATACACAAGTACATGATTTTATGTCTACATATGGAGTATTTAGGACCTAACTTAGAAAGAATCGACAAGATCAACTCGGGAATCTATTTTATCAACTTTACATTCCTTTAAAATCAATCTAGTGTGGATGAAATTTGAGAAGAAGTCATGTATGCTTTTAAAGTCACTGGATTTAATCCTAGTAGTTTGTTTTCCAACTCATGCGCTCTCATGTCACTTTATTTTCCAAACATACCATCTAAAGTTTTCCATGTTTCATTAGGTGTGTCAAAAGCCTTGATGTGGAAGAACAAGTTCGGAGAAACATACATACCAAGAATACCTAAGGCCTCATCACATCGGTTCATCCACTTAGATTTTTCGGGCTCATCATCAGGTTTAGTCTCAAATCCCATGGTGATGTGAAATAACCCTTTACCCCTTAGTTTCATTACCATTTTTGATCTCCATTCGAAGAATTTGAATGACATGAGAAAAGTTACTGAAAGAGAATCCATCATGAGAGAGAGAGAGAGAGAAACATGAATGTAAAGGGAAAAGAAAAACACACATACACACCCCATAATAATATTTTCACCCCTTTTTGTGACACTTTATAGTTTAGTGTATTGATTACAATCAGAGCGAATACACGTCAAAAAAATCGGTCACTCACGTTGTAATCAACGTAATAATGCATAAGTGTGGGGACCACAATCGCTTTCAACGATCGCGAAATTCATCACCGTAAACAAGCACAAAACGAGTGAAAAATAAGAGAAGGGGAGAGAAAATAAGTCCTATCTCGATAAAAAACATCTCACATTGTAGCATAAACCCTCTTGCCATAAGACTGTGGTGGAAACGCTCACTAGTTTGCAAGCAATGAAAAGGGAAATACAATGCAAAAAGAAGACTTGAAACGAGTCCAGAGGACCTCTAGGACACATAAAAGATTCTCGGAAGGAAAAATGAGGCTTTGAAAAGTGCTACACACTCCAACAAAATGTTACTAGAAAGAAAAGTCCAATAACACTTGTTTTCAAAATTTTATTTTTCCAATAATTTAATTTTAAAAATTAAAGGAAATTAAAAATAATTAAAAAAAAGCTAATTAAACTCACGAATTAACACTAATTGAAATGATTAAACCTCCTAGATTATTTACCTCCTTAATTAATTAACAATGACCTTACTTTGATTAATCCTTCCTTTTAAATTAAATGAGCCCACTTAATAATTAATTAAGACTATAAAGGACTTTAGATTAAAATAAAGTCCTAAGTTTAAAAGAGTTAAATAATTAAAAAGGTGGGCTCAAAACAATGAAAGGGAGGAAGGGTCGGTTTAGGTCAAAGAAGGAGGGCAAGGGCTCCACGTAAAGTGGGTTTGGTCAAGCATTGAGATCGATGCAATGAGTTAAGAGGGAATATGAGAGTGGGTGAAACACATGAGGCAAAACGAGTAGTGAACAACTCGGCGAGGCGGTTCGACGTTACAAAATATCAACGGAAATCATGCAGAACAGGGTCTAAGATAACACACGCCAAGACAATGCAATGGCCGAAGCAAGGATTAACAATGGTAATGCAGGGTAGGGAGAAATTCAACATAGGATGAGCAAGCGAGGAGTCGAGATCAACGTAAAGGTGGGCAGAGGACCGTGAGCCAAACAAGGTTAGGCAAGGTGGGAGTAAGTAGGGTTCGTCTAACAGGGAACTAGTAGGGTCGAAGACCAAGGAGCCAAGGATGGGTGAGGGGAGAATAATATAGGACCGAGCTCGAGCTCACGATAGACCAAACTAACACAACAAATCAGCTCACGAGCTAGGTAATAACACACACGATGAGCTAAGGCACGAGACGAGATCAATATGAATCACTAACCAAGAATAGAGAAAACCGAGTTCAAACTAAATGCAGCCAAAGACCAACCTAGAGAGAAAAGGAGCCAACTCAATACAGAAGAATACCCAAACCCAACTTGAATCGATGCAAAACCAAACACTCACCGGGTAGACAACCACTCTGTCAGGGAGCTCGGCCGAGCTCTATAGGAGCTTAGGCTGAGTTGGGAGGAGGCTTAACAAGAAGGGTAGAAGAAAACAACGAGATAAGAGGCGGGGGAGGCTTTAAATAGATATTTTTCAAGAAAATTTACACTTTTAATGAAAAATAAATTAGATAAAACCAAAAATAAACCTACCTCTCGAATTATCTTTCCCTCCAAATTTAGCCGCAACTAAATAAATCTGGAGAAACCCCTTAAACCGCACATGCACAAAACCCAATACAACACAAACTCCAAAAAAAAGATTGTTAAGACCAGTCCACGAGATTCCAACGATGATAAAAACTTACACGATAAGCACACATAATGAAATCAAAAGTAATTAGCAATTAGATAACAACGAATGCATGTTTACCAAACAACTACTATGATACCATGTGATATTGTTCTGCAATGATCAATACGAGAACCCCATGCACGTCAAAGAGGTTGCACTCCAATGGTGACGTGAATGCTCCAAGTAATCAACAACCAAAATCGAACAATGAGGAAAATAATACATAAAGAATAGGTCTAATCATACTCATAGATAGAAATAAGAGGGTACATATGGGAGTGTTGTGTGACTCCTATGCCTAGATAATCATTCCCTCCATGAGGGAAAGAGGAATTATGATTCCAAAATGGAAGGTAATTGTATGAAAGAAAATAAACACGTGACCTTCTTCGCACCCGACTTCCCAAGGTCGTGCTTGAAAACAAACGATGTAGAATAGAAATGGATGTGTATGTGTGGTGATGGTGAGTAAGCTAATGAGGCAACCTTATATCTTTGACACGTAATATCGGGATATGCGAGTCTAAGGCAAAGAATGCTCTCCTAACCTAAAGTGGTGTTATGGATCGATCTGATATGATAGCTGCTCAGAGACTCAAATCAATATCGAGTGATGTCGAGATTCTATTCACTAGTTGTTGAACCCACGTAAAGTGACCACGGGTGCCTCACATATATTTCGTGACAAGGTCATGGAAGTAAGGACGAGAGGCATAATGAAATCACAGGGACTATGGATGATTATCTTGTCTAGTACATAAAGTCTTAGCACGATCGATTACTATGTTCAACAAGGAAAGTTGTGTGATGATATCGTGTAGAAGTGGTGAGGATCTAAATATTGACGCACATAATCAAGTGTCAATATCCAATTGGTCAAGAGTTCGATGGGTTGTGGTACCTAAGAATCAAAACCGAAAAATCATGAAGGTTTTCTGTCCTATTATGGTCATGCGCGTAATCACACCTTGTTGCGGAGCATTCCAATAATCGCAGGCTTGATTAGCAAAATTTCTAGCATGTTTAGTTGTTCTATTTTCCCGAGAAAATGTAACAGTGTGCATAAGACCTCACAAACGTAAACTTGTATCAATGTTTGATATAAATTCTAGCTGTTGGGTTGTGGGACCAAAAGATCACAACCATACATCTTTTCTTGTTGTGGACTGTTGATGGTCATGTAGATTGAGTTGAAGTGATTTTAATAAGAAAACTAACTATCAAAGGAAATCTAATCTATGTTTTTGGTGTTTTTACGATATAAGAGAAAAACAATAAAAGCAAACAAGTCTAATAAAATTAAATGTTTTTGATCTTTTCTAGTTTTTAAACAATGTGTCTAATCTAATAAACAAACTAAATACAAGTAATCAACCGAATTTAGTTAATTACTTGTGCGAACATGTGAATCTAAATCTAAAAAAACTAACCTAATTTAATCAAAACCCTTCAAACCCTACCTCATAGGTGAAGAACAAATCATACCCCTAAAAGAGTTATTGTTCCCCACAACTTCCTTGTAATGTTGAAGAACAAGCTTTCTAATTATTTGATCTACTTGTAATTGCCTAATCAATTGAAATGAACAATTCTACTACTCTATTTGACATGTAATTGAAACTAACGATTTGAAATTAATAACTTGACAATGAAGTAAATAAATAATGATTCCAACCTGGATAAGCAAGAGCTTTGGAAAATCTAGTTGTATATGTGTTTGTCCCCTCAGTTTTTTCCTTTCTTTCTTTGTGTGTTCATGTGAGTCCAAGGGATTGGGAATGCAAGAACAACAACAGAAGAAGACACTTGAAAAATGGTATCTTGAAGGCAATCTAGTTGCAATACAAGTATAAAATGAACACGTGACCTTCTTTCGCACTTGACACCCCAAGGTCTTACCGGAGCAGTCGATGTTGAATGTGTGGACGAATGACTATGAGAGAATCGGTGACTAAGATCTGGTAGTGTGATTTCCTAGTAGCAAAATTAGCAAAGGGGAGATTTAGAGGCTATGAACGGTAATGTAAATTCCCTATGGTTTGTTTTCCTAACTTGGATCTAAGTGTTGATCTAGTTTGAAGTGTCCAAATTAACTAAGTTGAAACTAACAATCTATGCTACTACTGAAAGGAAACTAATCTAAACAAATCACAAAACTGAAATATTACAATCACAAACAACAATTTGCTTCTATTCTAAATAATTAAAATATTTCTACACTAAAACTAAACAAGCGAGATAACTTGGTGTGGTTATTCACCTGTGTTGAGTGTATTGAAACTAAACTAACTTAAAACAAGAAATTTTTCAAGTGATCTATGATATGTAGACAACCTTCTACGAGATATTCTCTCCTTCGAGATCCACAAGGATGGGAAGAAGAGGGTCCATCACCGGGGTTGCTATAAAAGATTCAAACCCTCTTGGAAATTAACTAATTACCTAAAAATGAAAGGAAATTGATTTCTACTCTATTTGATATGATGAAACAATAATAAATTACAAGAATGAAGGAAATCAAACAAAAATCCAACCTAAAATTCATAGAATAGAGGTAAATCTAGTTTTGTAGTAATTTTTCCCCTCAGTTTATCCTTTATTTCTCTCTGTGTCCATATGAGTCCAAGGAATTGGGAACGCAAAGGCAATAGCAGGAGAAGGTGCTTGAGCAATGACAGATTGAAGGCAATCTTGTTGCAACGTAAGTGGAAGAGAGATAACACAAGTGAACAAAGCTTGGATATGCAATTTGCAACAGGATTGTGGCAGCAATACTATGCAAGATACAAAAAAATTCTCGTGCCTTTTCTTGAATACAAACATGGAATATATAAGAATTGGGGTTGGGATGTGCTTTCATGAACAAGGCAAGAAGAGGTAGTTCCAACTAACTAAGGCACACACAAAAATAGAAGAGGGAAGGAGAACCAAGCAATCAAAACTATTTTTAGACCAATCGGTTCACAAACACATCCTAAAAGTGAAGTTAAGTGAAACGTCACATGTTAAAAACACGCATGACAAAATCTAAAAAATCACTCAGACCACCATCGCCTGCGCAGGCGGCGATCACAGGATCTGTACCCTTGCCTGGCGGTGGTTTCAAACCGCCGCTCGGGTAGGGCGGCGATCTTGGCACTAAAGGCCAAAACATGTACAAAATGAAGTAAAAACTAGAAAAAGCATGGAAAAGCTATGTAAGGATGTCTAGGCTATAAATATACACTGCATATGGGTTTAGGAGCTCGAACATCTTTTGAAAGGATGTGAATCATCATTGGGGACTTTTGTAACCATTTTCGACAATGTAGCACATGTAATTTTTGGGTGTGTAAAGTAACTCCTATAATGCCACCGACACATTTGAAAATGATAGGTTTTGTGATAGAATCTTCCATGTGTCATATAACTCCTATGATCTATGATCTCACCTAAGTGAGATGACTCACCATATGAGGTGGACAAGACACCGAGTGATGACGAGGCAAATCACACACACCAACATGCATGATTATTCCTTTACTCTACTAAAACCTCACTTACGTTATCAATGACTTTCCACTAAGTTGGTACCTCATAAAACATTCAACAAGCATGAAATATCAATAATTAATCATTTGTTTGGGTCAAAAATTTCACAACTTGTGATCTACCATTATTGAACCTAAGGAAACTCATTATTCTTAGTGAAATATTTTATACCAAGGGATTTTGGTGGGTGGTATCTTTATTCATATGGGTATTTCCACATCCATGTGTCATTCTTGTGGTCAAGTCTCTCAAACACCTTTTTTTTATTTTTGTGGGTGAGCTCAACATGATTAACAATGGATTTGTTCCTTCTTCAAACCCTTTAGGCATCAACAATTTTTCTTGAAGCATGTTTCTTCTAGGTACTTTTCATTATTTATTACAAAATAAAAGTATGGAATGTTTTTGTATTGAAATTTTATTTTAGAAACCCTTAAACACCATCGAGGTCCCCTATCTATATATAACTTCTATTTTATATAGGATATGATGGAGAGATGAAATTATGTAGTTTTTAATCATGAGTAGTTAGAAATATATTTTAATATTATAATTTTTTTTTAATCGTTAAATGCAATATCGTATATTCAAGTTCAAGAAGAAAAGTGGATTTAAACGTGGAAAACCATTAAATTTTTATTAACCACTAGGGAAACATCCCTTATAATGTGAGTAGAGTGCCTCTAGATTCCCTTAACCATGAATTTTTTTGACAAGGAGAGTGACGTAGCGAATGTAGAAGGGGTTGGTGTAGGGTTTGTGGTCACTTTGAATTTTCCATACTTCCCTCACTTTGAAACATGTGGCTATAGAAGTTACCCTCCTTTAGGATGGAGATTATGGATTTATGGGCTAACATATACAAGAAAAATTTCCTCACATAAATTACATTGTTTCTCCTCTAAGGCCTTAAGGAAAAGAGGGGGAGGAAGAAAATAATGAAGAATGAGAAGGTTAGGATCCCTTACATGTATCTAATCATCCTTATGGTGATGGTGGTCGTGGAGATAAGACAACAATTCACCACCGCCTCTTCCACCATCAACATGGTTGGTGACTCTAGTGACTTAATTTAACATGGTTACTACTATTTTATAATGTTTATGACCTTATATACTTGTATTACAAAGAGATCATGATCTAAATTTGATAAATTTTTCTGGATTATACTTCTTTGGGATGAGAGAAATAAAGGTGCATCCTTAAAAATATTCATGGAAATCAAATATTCAATGACTAATCATCTAAGATCTTGCCTAAAAACATATGAAAAGCATGAAAAATAAATAAATAAGAAATATGGTCTTGGTGTTTTATTTGGCTTTATCAAGTGGATACTAACCTTGATTTTCTTGTCCAAATATGGCTTCATTAGGTCTTCATTATGTCTTGTTAATATTAATCTAGGTACGGTGGTACAAATCTACCCATAGCTTGCTCATCCATCTCCTCTTCTTCGACGCGAGTCTCTTTAAAAATGTAACAACATCTTATAATATTGTTTTCAATTCTTTAAGAATTGTGTCATTCATATCTTTTATCTAAAAAATATATTAGTTTGCCTTCTTACCACCATTGATCGATGGAATAATTTAGTATTAATGGGCCTTAGACTTGACATTACTTTGCTACAACATTTTCTCGGAGTATGTTTTATAACCACATATCTTCTTACATGTATTTATGTTTTAAAACTTATAAAATATAATTATGACGCTGCGTCAATAAAAATGTTAATTTATATATTTCATTAAATAAGAGTTTTTATTAAATTATAATGTTATCACTCATGGGAATTTGGTGGAATTGATACCCTTATGACCATTACCCTAAGTTGAAGAAAATTTAGGATTATGATATTGACAGATGTGAAATAAATCCATAAAAAAAAAAACCCAGTCTATTAAATGATATGACATCACAACTACAAGTAAATATTTAAAATGTAAAGATTTAATTCACTAGCCACCAAGGAGGATGTTGATATGTGGTAAACATTTGTACTTTAGAAGATAAACTAGGAGATATATATTACACAATGGATAACTAATACACTAAGTAAACCCAAACATATTTGATTAAAGAACAAATTTGAAACATATTGCTACTTTTACTCAATGAGAAAGAATAAGGAAAGTATATTGGTGTACAATGTTCAATAAGGGTAGGAATAAGGATTAATGTGATCATAAATGAGGAAGACATTTCTTAACTGATTTTCCTATACTACAACAAGATACAAATGACTATGAGACATATAAGATACTAAAAAATGCAAGTTGTATTCACTATCAAATGTTTTATGGTCATTTTGTCACTCTATTGGTTGAACAATTTGGATATGTACATCATCACAAGAAGATGGTTACAAAAATGATGATTACAAAAGGTAACAATTACATCAATTTATCTATTTCTTGAGTGACGGTTGGTATTATTATAGGTGTGGAAATTGAAGTTCCATCTTGTGGTATGTTGATATATGCTCGACATGATGCACCTATGAGGAGTTCTACTTGTTTGCTATGCGGTGGCGGAAAGCTAAGGTAGGGATGTTATGTTTTGGAGGTCATGCATAGTTGTGACACCGTGAATTGTTGTACAATACTATATGAATATTTGAAATTATGAGGTGCACACACTACAACAAGGAATTGAACATCATGGAGGATTGAGACATCATGTAATAATATAATGTTGCACAATAATAGACAAGATAAGACATCAATGTGTGAAGATATCATGTATTCATGTGTGCGACACAAGATGTCATAAAGGTGAGGATACCGAGGTCCCAAGGAAGAGAGTGCAACCTATGTGGTCATGCATGAATCGACATGCACACCATTGATTTATTTAACAAAATATATAAGAACTAGATGTCTTGAATTGAGCCTAAAGCTAAATTTGGGCTTAGTAATAAATACTTTACGTCTATTATTGAAATTTGAATAATATTCCTTGATGATCTGTTACAAAGTAATGGATTTAAAGCTCCTCCTTGATGTTAAAGGGATTGAAATTGGAATGTAAGGCTATTCCTTCTCCAAGACAAACTTGATTAGGTTATCAATGACTTTTCACCAAGCTCATACCTCATACAACATTCAACAAACAATAGATCTCAATAATTCCTCATTTGCTTAGATTGATTGATTTTCATTATGTGATCCACCATTATTGAACCTAAGAAAACTTATTATCCTTGGTGCATTATTTTCCAAGAGCTTCCAGTGAGTGATAGATCTTTGCATATGGATATCCCCACACCCAGATGTAATTCTTGTGGTCAAGTCTCTCAAGCACCTCTTTTGGTTTATGGGCAAACTCAACAAGCATATAAGTGGATTCATCCCTTCTTTAGACCTTTTAGGCATCGAATCTTATCCTAGAACATGTTTCTTCATGGGGACTTTGCATTATTTCTTGCAAAATACATGCAAAATTGGCATCTTTTTCCATTAATTTTTTCTTTCAATTATGGAAAGACAAAAATTATATAGTTTTAAAGCATGAGTAGTTGAAAAATATTTTAATATTATTAAAATAATTTTTGTATTATTAAATGCAATGTTATATATTCAAGTTCAAGAGAAAAGAGGCCTTAGAGGTGGAACATTGTCAAAATTTGATTGCCCACTAGGACATCATCCCTTGTAATGTGAGTAGATTGCCTCTAGATTCACCCATCCGTGTCTCTCTTGGAAAAGGACAATGACATAGGGAACGTGGAAGGGGTTAGCAATAGTCTCACAGTCACTTCAAGTTTTCCACACTTGCCTTGGCAACAATGTGGCCATGGAAGTTAACCTCCTTAGGACGAAGGTTACATACCGATCGACTAGAATACACAAGGAAAATTTCCTCACCTAAATTTTGTTGTGTTTTCCTCCAATGCCCAAGGGCGAGGAGGATATGAAGAAAATAATGTAGAATAAGAAGGCTAGGAACCCATACATGAAACTACTCATCCTCCCAGTGCGACACTTAGGGAAATAAGATAGGTAGTTTCACCACCTCCTCCACCATCAATGTGGTTGGTGGCCCTATAATTTATTGTGCTTCTAACACTTAATTGTAAATGGTTAGTTTTTTTGGCGACCTTGTAGTTTTCACGAGCATTGTGATAACACTTACCCGTGTATGGTCTCTTACCACTTACCATTTTACTCGGGAATATAAAATATATGATTTAGTTATAATCGGGTTAATCACACATTGATTATAAATGTGACACAAGGTGATCTATTGGACATTATATGCTCCAAAAAAATTACTAACGTGAAAGATGCTAGAAGGTGAAAAGTCCAAAATGGTGAATGATATTCAACCGTCCTTCGACAAATACTTATTATGCTCGTGTGCTAAAATAGGTCCCCGTACCTTATGATTATTACCCAAAAAAACCATGAGAAAAATGTTGTCGAATAATGACTACTCTCACCACTCATTTGAATAATTTAAATAATGACTAAACCCACACAATTAAAACACCGCCGCTCCCTCCCCTATGACCCCCTATTGAGTATTTTAAAATAAAAACTATAATTATATATTTCATTAAACAAAAGTATTGATTAAACATAGAATCGAATCCATAAAACGTTTGAAATTTAAATATTTAATTCACTATAATTACCCAAAATGACATTCAAAACTTCAAATCCATACGTCTGGCCACCGCCCTCGCGTCGAGAATAAAAGCACAGGAAAAAAGCACAACGGCTCTTTTTTGCTTTCGAAGGAATTTCACATACCTATTTATATGCCCATTGCATTGCATATTTTCTCGGAACCTTCTTTCCTCTGCTCGTATTTGCTGTAATTGAGTTTGTTTTCGTGTTCCTGCTGTATTTTATGTTTTAATTCCCGTGCACCTGGTTTATTTTATTTTGTTTTTACAGTGTATTTGCTATTTGCTGTATCGTATGTTGTTTTATGTTTTATTCCTGTGTATCTGGTTTGATTTTTGTTTCTAATCCACACCAGCTGGTGATCTGTTATGCGTTTCTTTTCATTTTTTTTTTTTTGGGTGATATATTCTCAGTCGCTTCGTTTGAAGAAGCCCGAGCAGAGCTCAAGTACATTTTCATTCAGCCAGATGCAAATATTAACGCCCAGGTATTTCAAAATGAAGGTTTATATCTATAAAAATTAAATTAATGCTAAGTTTTTGATATCTCTTTGTTTTTTTTTTTAACCCTCTGTATTGGGTTTCAACTGGTTATACGTGGGTGTTAATGGATTTTGTTAATTTTTTGTGCAGATGCTGCAGACCGACTGTCAATGGAACGTAATCAAGAAATGATCGCATTCACTGGAATTTTGGAAATAGGTATGCGGTTTCCTCATAATTATTTAGGGCTATTCCTTATTTCCTTGATTAATGAATTGGGTACACGTGTTTAAGAAATAAAACTTTCTAGGTAAACCTATTAATTCACGGCTTAACTTGTTACATTTAATATAGGAATATAGGGAAATGAAGTTGAGAGCAAGGCTGTGAATACCCATCATTTAGATAAATAGAAATCGAGAAGAGCCCCTCTTTTTCCTAACTGATGGATCCAATAGGCAGGGTCTGTACTATTTTTACTAGCATCGATTCTTAACAAGCATTAATATCGTATATTAAATAGATCAGGGACAAGGATCAAGATGAGATGTTTGTTGAAAAATTAATTTGAAATATGTCAATAAATAATCAATAATGTAGGTTTTTAAGAAATAAAACTTTCTAGGTAAACATTAATTCAAATTACATTTAATATAGGAATATAGGGAAATGAAGTTGAGAGCAAGGCTATGAATACCCATCATTTTAATAAATAGAAATTGAGAAGAGCCCCTCTTTTCCTAAGATGGATCCAATAGGCGGGGTATGTACTATTTTTACTAGCATCGATTCTTAACAAACATTAATATCGTATATTAAATAGATCTACAAGGATCAAGATGAGATGTTTGTTGAAAAATTAATTTGAAATATGTCAATAAATAATCAATAATGTAGGTTTTTATTTTTATTTCTTTTGGTGTTTCTATATTAAAGTTTTTTGGATTTATTAATGTGCTACTTTTTGTCTAATACTTTATAGGGGTTATTTCTTGATGTGAAGGTTTTAATAGCTTGCAATTAGTAAGTATTTATTTTCTATCTGCAGTATCATACTCATGGAGCTGCCTTATGTGAAAACAAAACAAATGAATGATCCATCTGCTGTTACATCCTATCAGTAGCATGATACTATTGATAATATAGTTTTGTTACTCTCGTCAATTCTTCAAGTTTTGATAATCTTGAACTCGATAAAGTAATGTGCCAACAGGTGTTTTTGGATTTTACTATTAGTGGTTTACTTCTAGTGTGGTAAGAGTTTGAGTTTTCAGTGTATCTTAAGAACTTTGCACTTACTCTTCTCTTTTGATAAATCCAAAGTCTTTACTTGGTGTTTTGTTAAGTGTTTATCTGATTTTACCATGCCAGTATTATGTATGAGAGGTTTTATGATAGAAGAATTCCATTTAGATACCTTTTATAATATAACCCAATAAAGATTACAGCTGATATAAATTTCAATAAAACCTCCAGAAAACAAATGCCCAGATTTTCCTCATAGTGAATGATATGAATACACAATATTATCACCAGTAAGCAAAATACTTGAAGATAACCTTCCAAATTAACTGTTGGAATTAGCAGTTGAATCTAACATACAATTCCAGATTTTTCCCCTCCTCAAACTATCCACACTTCTGATACTAAAGGCAAGAAAATCCTGAGAGAACTACCACTGTATGCTCCAATCATACCTAAGGAGAGAATTGCCACTCTATGCACAACATTATCACCAGTAAGCAAAATACTTGAAGATAACCTTCCAAATTAACAGTTGAATCTAACATACCATTCCAGATTTTTCCCCTACTCAAACTATCCACACTTTTGATACTAAAGGAAAGAAAATCCTGAGGGAACTACCACTGTATGCTCCAATCATACCTAAGGAGAGAATCGCCACTCTATGCTCTGCTCCAATCATACCTGAGGAGAGAATTGCCACTCTATGCTCTGCTAATACTCTATTGACTATTTCCCACCTTTGACTTTATTCTTCCCATAAAATCTACTCCATTTGTAGAAACTTAGTCAGGTGGACAGAAACACGTTCCATGAAAATTTCCACTAAGAAACCAACCAATCTAATCCTAAAACTTCTCAACAGATGGGATGGATGCACAAGAAAATTACTAGCTATTTATAAAAATTTCCAACTACTACCCAATAGCTCCGTACAATCTCTCAACAGATGTCTGAAAAGATGTCAAAGTTACACGTTACAATTGTCATTCTCTGCTGCTCCTGCATCATTCGCCCCTAGTTGAAAAGCAATTTGAATAACCTCAGCGACTTTCCCCTCCTAGATTTTTGAATAAAGATTCTGACACCCATGTGCTCTTTTCTTGTGCTTTTCCCTTCCATTTTATTAAATATTGTTTGTGACTTGTATGTCTAGTCTTAGTAGCCTTCTCCTCCAATAGTTCTCCTCCAATAGTTCTTCTATTTCATCCACCTTGGTTTTAGGCACTTGACTTTCCCAAGCCGTTGTTTCTTTAGCTTCCTCTTCGATTTCCGTCTCAGCTCTTCATGAGACAGATAAATCTGCAACATTGAATATAGGAAATATCCTATTGCCTTCTTGTAGCTCAATCTGATAGGGATTGTCCCCAAGTTTTTCAATCACTGCATGGTCCAATTTTTTATATTTCAATTTATTATATTCTCCTTGAGTTAATCTTATAAACTTCAATAATGCCATGATCGAATAACCAACTTCAAACTTCCTATGCCTTCTAGAGGAATCAACTTCTTATATCTTGAATTGCTTTGTTCCACATTGTTTTTCACCATCACATGTAGTTGTTGCATCTACTTCACATTTTTTGTTTCTTCCTTCATAGTCATATTGATCAAGTCTGTTATTCCTCTAGAATTGATCTTACATACGACTTGGAATGGTCTGAATCTGTGCTGTGATTTAAGTGTCCCATTGCTGTAGCTTCTTCCCAGATAGAAATCTCAAGGGGTTCCCATGTGACCTGTCAACAACCTCTTTTTGTCCATTAGATTGTGGGTGGCATGCTGAAATGAATTGTAATATGGTAGTCATTTTTGTCAAAAGGATTTTCTAGAAGTAGCTGATAAACCTAGCATCCCTTTTGAAACTAATGATTTTTTGACATCCTTACAGTTTCCTTGAAAAACATACCAGCAACTCGTCTAGCATCATCAATTTTTCTATATGGAAGGAAATAAGCCATATTAGACAACCTGTCAACTACTACAAATATGGATTCAAATCCCCTCTGCTCTTGGGAACCCTAAAACAAAATCCTCTTCCTAGAGCCTGTTAGGCATGGGCAATGCAGTATACATCCCCGTATTTTGACTTCTCCCTAAAACAAAATCCATAGTTTTATCTTCCCATGGCCTGTTAGGCACGGGCAATGTAGTATACATCCGTATATTTTGACTTCTACCTTTTTTTACCTGTGAAATTTTGCATATTTTGGCAAGTTTACGAACATATTTCCTCAGGGATGGCCAATAATATCGCTCCTCTACCACTGCTAAAGTCTTGTCTCAACTGAAATGGCCTCTTAATCCTCCACTATGTAATGTAGTTTTCAAATTGACTGTTCTTTCAATGACCATGCTGGCATGCATAGCTGCTTCCTTCTAAATAAAAAGGCATCTTGCAGAAAAAAAATTCAGATATGTAGTTCTATCAAATTCTGTGGGGTTTCTACAAACCTGGCATGATTTTCCAAAGTCTAGATTGCCTTTATACATTTTCTTTAATCCTGCCTTCGAGGTACATTCAGGGCAGTAATGCAACCCTTATGTTTGGAGCATCTGGAACACAATTGAATTTTTCCAGATCCGTGTTGTATCACAAGGTATGCTCTGGAAACATTTAACCTACTTTCCATGTCTTTAGCTCAGCTTGGGCTGGGACTTGATAAATAATGCCTCCAATGTTTGAAAGCATAAAATTCTTGTCAACATATTTTATTATTCTTGCATCATGTGGCTTCTTGCTGAAGTAAGCAATTATTCTTCCTTCTTGGCTCAAAACTGCACTGATGGCAACCTAACTTGCACCACAATCCACTTGGAAGAGTTTATTGAAATCTGATAAAGCCAATGCAAAGCTTTCTTGTGCTCTTATGACATCATTTAAATGTTAGAACTTTTTCCTTTAAGGCAATTCACGAGTGGGGCACTTATTCCACTAAAGTTCTTGATGAATCTATGGTAAAACTTGCAAAGCCCATAAAAACTTCTTGCTTTGGTTATAATTTTTGGATTGAGCCATTGCAAAGTGGCCTCTTCATCTGCGTCCATCTCTATCCCATTTTTAGAAATCATAAAACTTAAGTAAACTAAATAATCTCTTACAACATCTAAAATAACTAATCATTTCTTAGAACATCTAAAATAACTTGCAAATGCTTAGAGTGCTTCTCTTTAGTATTTACAAAAACCAAAATATCATCAAAATAAACAATACCTTATTCATCAACCTTATGAATGTACGACATTCGATAGTTTAAAGGCATGAGCAGCCCTTCATATGATCTTTTTGTTATGGATGCAGTATTATATTCTTTACCTTCCCAAATTTTGATTTGATTATATGCACTTTTTAAATTGATCTTGAGAAATATCTTGCTCTGCAAAGGCAATGCATTAAGTCATTCCATCCTTGATTGTGGAAGCCTATACATTCTTGTTATCATGGCTGGTTACTTGGAGTCTGTAAACATTCTCCATTTCCCATTCTTTTTGGGTGAAAGTAATGCTGGTACTGAGTATGTGCTCAAACATTCCCGAATATATCCTTTCTCATTCTCTATTGGGCTTAGCCTGTGGACAACAATGTAGGCAAACTAGCTCTTGGTGCAAAAGATATTTGGTGGTTGATTCCTTTTATAGTTGGCAAACCTGCTAGTATCTCTATTGGGGTTATGTGTCTATATTCTTCCAACATTTTCTTCACTTCTTTTGGAATGTGCTTCTCCACTTCGTACCTTTCCACTTCTTTTGGAAAATGGCATAGCTTTCTTTAGTTTCTTTCACTTCTTTAACAAATTCCTTGAGCCTCACAAGTAGCATATTCTTTTTCTCTTATTCCTTGAGTGGTGCCAAAACAACTTTCCCTCCATCTTCAATGAAAGAATGTGTGTATTTCTTCCCATCATGAATAGCTGCTCTATCATTCTGCCATGCTCTCCCAAGTAACACTTGGCAGACATCCATGGGAATGACATCACACCATACATCATTGTTAGCTTTCAATATCAAAAGAAACTAAACATATACAGTCGACTATCACTTTGACAACATAACCTACAAGGCCGAGTGTGTTTTTGACAAACTCAATTCAGCCACTATGTTCTATGTACTGCCACTATCAACAATTAGTTTACAGCTCTTACCTTTAGATCAGCTTTATCTCTTCTTATCATTAATATTCCCCCTTTCCTAGAGTAACTGCTTTTGCATCAATTTGTTCTTCTCCTTGATTCTTGTTGCTTTGTGGTTCATTTCTGCCATCAGCATGAGGACATTCAAAGGCCCAGTGATCCTTTTCACCGCAGTGATAACATATGCATAGTGGGCTTTTGAAGTCTCTTTCGTAATCTCTGCCTCTAGAAATCATCTTCCTACCTTCTTGCCAATTTGTTTCCCTTCTCAAGCTTTCACCCACTTCTTCATTGGCATCTTCTGATTTGGATGAGTTTTCTCCTCGACTAATCACTCCCGGACCTCTCTTTAATGATGTACTTCCTCTCTTTCGTAATCTCTGCCTCTAGAAATCATCTTCCTACCTTCTTGCCAATTTGTTTCCCTTCTCAAGCTTTCTCTTCATTGGCATCTTCTGATTTGGATGAGTTTTCTCCTTATCGACTAATCACTCCCGGACCTAATGATGTACTTCCTCTCTTTCGTAATCTCTGCCTCTAGAAATCATCTTCCTACCTTCTTGCCAATTTGTTTCCCTTCTCAAGCTTTCACCCACTTCTTCATTGGCATCTTCTGATTTGGATGAGTTTTCTCCTTATCGACTAATCACTCCCGGACCTCTCTTTAATGATGTACTTCCTCTTTTTAGGATAGGCTTTCTGGAGTTGCTCCCGTTCAACTTTTCTTCAGCTTTTAGTGTTAATTGGTATGCCGCAAAGAGAAGATGCTTGAATAAGACAACTCCACCTTGAATTTGAAAGTGCAGTCCATTTATGTATATTGGTTCAGATTTGCAGTTGCATAAATTGAGCAGTATCATCTTGAATTGTCACATCTTTCTGCTTCAAAATTTGAAACTGCCTAAACGATGTCTGCTGGTAATCAGAATGCAGTACTTTTGTCCTCAAATGTTTCATCTTGAGCCAAATTTTAATCTTGTCTCTAACCTGACTCCTTCTGGCCTTTTAGAGGTTGTCCCACCACGATGTGTGATTTCAACTTGGAAACTGTAGACTTTACTCTTCTAGGGTCATCCTTTTAATATTTTCCATCTCAAAGTACCTTCTTAGTTTTTGGATCCAATCCACAAACAGTTCACGCTTAAAATCAGATACCTCTATTCTGGCTTTTGTTCCTTGCTTTGAAACAACATCTCTCCATGGGATTCATGGCATCAATTTGGGTTCTCACACCTTTATGCTCTGTTCCAACGCACGTTACTGCAGCCTTATTTCTAAAGCTTCCAACCTTCAAACAAGTTCTTCTCCAATATCTCGTTGATTTTTGATATTCCTTCTGGTTCTTCTTCCCCAAAGTAAAAGCACACCCAAATGAGCCATCTTTCCTTGGGCTTTTCTATCAACTGAAGCAGGGAATGGGGTGCTGAATATAGGAATGCAACTTAATCAATACTCGAGGAGTGGAACTCCCCAGTTCCTGCACAGAATAAAACCTCCAAAAAACAAATGCGCAGTTTTTACGAAAAGTAAATACTATCTATGCACAACATTGTCATTGGCTACTTGAAGAAAACCTAGGTAGCGATACGGCACCCTGGTAGGGCTGGGAGCGTATCGGGAGTGGCACGGGAGCAGGAGCGGCAACGGGAGGGGCGTGGGGAATGGGACGGGTAGGGCTTGGTCGACTGGGTGGAGGGTGGAGGGTGGAGGGGGTCGACATGTTTAATTTAATTTTTTTTCTAAAAGCTTTTAAGTTTTAATAATTAAAAACGATGGGGGTGGGGTAGGCCGAGCCCTCCCATAATGTATAATTTTAAATAACTTATATATATTATAAACTATGTCTATATATTTACTTATATATTATAATAGTTATATTAATTATATATACAATTATAGTATTCATATTATTTGATAAAAAGGAATTTTATATTTTTTAATTGTTCAACTTAAATAAAATATATTGATAGAAGTTATACTTAAACGGTAAACCTATATATCTATATATTAACTTCTATATTTAATTAGTATGGTTATAATATAATGATAATCCAATATTATTAAATTATACCTATAATAATGTGTTAATACATGTATAAATATATATGCTTATACATAGTTCAAAATGACTTTCAAACTTTCAAGATAAACATTTATCAATCAAGCTATTAAATTTAGGCTTACGGAACGATTTATATTTCCAAGTTAGTAATATTTTTTAATTTTTATATAGTTTTTGTACTGCCATATCCTACGCCGTATCCGGGGTCAATTTTTTTTTTTGCTGTTTCTGCGTATCGGATACTCCACTCCCGCTCCCGTATCCAAAACGTTTCGGCTACTTAGGAGAAAACAATAAGAAGTTAACACTTGGAGTTGGCAGATGATACAGTTCCAGAATTTTTCCCTGCTCAAAAAATCCCTTTTCTTTTTTATCCACTCTTTTCCAATAGACAATTCATAAGGAGAAAACTGCTAGTCTATGCTATATAAATCCCATACTAACTATTTTCCACTATTGACTATTATTCCCATAACAACCCACTCTATTTTTTATAAACTTACACAGGTGAACAGAATCATGCCCCATGACAATATCCACTAAGAAACTACCTATCATTAGAGCTTCTCAACAGAAGTAAAGGATGCACATGAAATTAACTAGCTGATTATAAAAATTGCCTACAACTACTCAACTACTCCTAACAATCTCTCAACAAATGTCCGCAGAGTTGTTAAAATTCAGCTTGACAGGTGTCATTCTCTACTGCTCCCGCATAAGAATGCCAATCTCATTATATGTAGGACTGGAAAATCATTTATAGAAACCTCTTGTGCATACTAAGATGCAACCTATCTGATGTTTAACAAAGCATACTAAAATCCTCTGGGATCAGCATTCCCACTTCCGTGGCATTTTTTTTTTTGATAAAATAAAACTATACAATATATTGTGAAATTATGAATTTACAAAGTTTAAAAGTTATAACTCTGGAGGTCTAGGATTTAAATTTCTTCCCCAACTAGAGTACCAAAACGCAGCCAGCCATTGCAGTATATCATTGAAGGTCTTTACTGAAGAATAAAGGTATTTTAATCTCATACTTTTGTGGAGGGCTTTGAATTATATTTTTCGATGGTACTATTTCCTAAAATGCTCTTTTGAGACTCACTATAATACATTAAGCTGCTGCATTATGTTTTTTCTTGAACAATCATAAACCGTTATTTTTTTTATTTTGTGAAGAAACTCAATATGATATGTTGAACTACTTGTTTGATCATCTTTTTTTTTTTAGTTTCTGTGGAGCAACGATTGCAAATAGTTTACCAGCCTCAAGTTGTTTTTTGCATTCAACCAATTACTCGGTTCTCATATACGATTGCTGGTCAGAAACCTCAATTCAGATAGGTGCTTTTGAATACGATTTTAATTATTCAATGCATGTGATGGCTCAAATTGCATTTCATTCTATTCTGATAAAATTTGTCAACGATAAATGTTTTCGGTTGGTTCTTACCAGTGAAATACTTTGTATGGAAAGTTAAACATCTTTGGATTTTGAAAAGACCCTTTGACTCAACATGTTGCATAAATTGCTACAATAGCAAGAGTATCACATTTTTATTTTGAGACATAATATAACAACTTATTGTTGACCTAAGAACTAAAACATGATGCTCATGGAAGTTGATAAAATCTACTTTTCATGTATCTGTAATTTGACAACTGGCTAGTTCAGTTCACAAGTATTATCTATTGAAACATGGATCTTATATGCCAATTATTGAGTTGCCAGTACACAACTATCACAGAGTTGATAGAACTAGAAAATGCATACGAGAGGACATGATTTAAGTGAACAAGAAATTATTTAGAGAACTAACAACTCTCACCTAACTCCTGAACATCCCTGCTGTCATCTCCCCCACCACAGCTCCATCCTGATCCCTCAACCAGAAAGCCTGTTCGCTTCGTAAACCAGCCATAGGCTGATTGGATGTTTCTCATTCTCCTTGGAGGATGCTGAGGCCTCCTCACCAAGCAATCTCCATCACAAACCAAATCCAAACTTCAGATTTTCTGTCTCCAATGGGACCAACATGCACAAAAACGGTCACAAGACACTCTTTCCCTTCCAAGAAAGAAAATAGCTGCTATCTGTGAAGGGCAACCCCACCCAATCTCAGATTCTCCATTGATGGAATGGAGAATAAGCCATGGCTGCTAAAGGAGAAAGCTTTTTTTTTTGATCTGCAGATTCATTGAGACTTTTTTGGGGCCAAAATATTAAAATCCTATGTGGAAATAACCGGAAGCAGGTGAGATCAGTAGACATATTGATGATGCCAACAGGATCCACAGATTCATGGGAGCCTTTTCTGGGCCGAAAATAACTGGAACCAGGTGAGATCAGTAGACATATTGATTATGCCAGCGGGATACCTCAGGGGTATCTTCTCATCAAAGGAAGAAAAAGACCAGGCTTTTCAGGGGGGACTTGGGTTCATGAAAAATCAGGCCTCTTCATGAAAGACAAGTCACTTGCTTTAATCCTATGGAAGATCTTTCCATCACCCTACCAAATGGGTTAGGCTTAGCGTGCACTGTAGTGAATAATGGAAAGAATCCTTACTCAGAAAGATTGAAGGAGCAGTAGGTGAAAGGACATCTGGTAATATTGACTTTGAATAGCTTCTAGTTCTCCTTGACCAAAACTGTAAGACATGGGAAGGATCGAGTGGGAAAATCATGTTGATTATGAACATGTCCCTTTTGATGTCGAATCTATCATGAACATGGACATTTGGCTAGGGTCTGTGCCACAGTTTTTTCTGGACCAGCAAGCTGCAACCAATCAAAAACATACAAGTCAGCAGCAGTCCCAAATGGAAAGGACGTCTCCCACCCTGCAGGAAGACAAACACCAGCAGCAATCACTAATGTCCACAAACAACAAGAGGGGTTCAAAAGATAAAAGGGAAGGGGAATTTCAAGGGCACATGCAAGGAAAGGATGCCAATAGCTAAGCAATTCAGCCTATCTAACCCCTTTGAAGCTCTTTGAAGCAGAAGAGGATGCCATGGAAGGCATAAAAGAAACTCAAAATACACCAAGCTCCAAGTTGAAAGATCAAATCCCAACCAAGCAACCCTCGTTAGAACAATAATTTGTCAAACAAGAAAGCCAAAGTATTAGTTCAATTCACACATGTTGCAGACACCTCTAAATTAGCATTGAGAGTAAAGGATGGAAAGGGAAAACAAAAGCAACTAGAAGATCTAAACTCCACTGTTCATCAGACCTGTCGATGTATTTAAAAAGAAGGCCCTCAATTGATCCCCGAGCCTCAATTTTTGAAGCAAAATCTAGCCAAACATCCAGGAAAATGGAGCAGATTTGGGTGCCAAAAGATAATAGTAAGGGCCTCAGTCAAGTCCCAGGGGGCCAGGAGTATTTGATGTCACCCAATCTTGTGTAATGCAGGTTGTCTCTTGCAACATAACGGGAATAGGCTTTCCCAACAAATGCGAATATCTCAAAGAAAAGGTTAAATCACAGGAAATCAACACGCTCCTTCAACAGGAAACAGCAGCATGCAACTGTTTTAAAAGCTGTGAGTTTAAATTTAGAATGCTCAGTTGAAGAGCTGTTAGTGGGTGAGTTATTCTATTTAAATAACAGCAATTGTAATTGCATCCCTGAAGAGGCTTAATATGCAGGGCTTTGGGGCAGCAAGCAAGTCCTTTACTGCACCATCACAAGGAAATTGGTCCAATGGGACCCTACCAAGTATGCTCCCCAATCACACCACTCCCTTCCTTGGGCCTATGGGTAAAAGGGGGGTAGGCTTTCAGTCAAAATAACAACTGATGCCTTATTACATCTGTTAACAAGCAGCACCATGATTTGCCTGAATTTTGCTCAGGGGCTGTATATGCAATACAACAGAAGGAAGGAACTCCACTACATTGCTGAAAAACTCTACAAAAGTAATCTCTTTGACCAATGGCTTAACTCTCATAGACAAATCACTTCCAGACTAAGTGACAGCACCTCTCTGAGAATTTGAAAATCTGAAAAACTTTTCAAACTTTGTCAGCAATGTAGTGACAGCACTACATTGCTGAAAAACTCTACAAAAGTATTCTCTCTGAGAATTTGAAAATCTGAATGCTTGACAGCTTGTGCCCAGCAATATTAGAGGGAATACAATGTACATATTCATCGTACACCACCTTGAAAATAGAATGAAAGCATGAATAAATAAACTTTTGGTAACATATTCTCATGATTGGATTTTTTTGAAACAACTAGCCTGAATATCGATAAAAATAGAGATGGTTTCATCAATGAACTGGAACTACAAGAACAAGGGCTGATACAAAATCTTTCTATCACACAGCAGCGTGAGGAATGTTATTGATAACAAAGATCCAGAGAGACCTGGATCACACAGGGTGATGCAGTTTCATAAATCGGTCCATAATAAACATGAATTTTATGTATTAAATCACGACTGTGCTTAGCTTTGGGGAATTCACTGATGCCACGGCCTACATTATGATTCATCAACCACCTCAAATTAGAAATAAGAAATGGCAGAGGTTATGGAACCTAAAAGTAGCATACTTAGCTTGACTTGAGACATAGTTCTAACCATTGTATAGATATGAGACACCATGCAAATTTTGGAAACTATTTTGACTTGATTAGATACTTTACACCTATATGCATGAACTGCATTATAGAAGTTCTTCCATCCCTGATGCATGTATAATAGAGAACTAAAAAGCTTTGAATTTATTTTCAGCTCATGAACTGCTCAACTCAAACTGTTGAATCAACATGCAGCATATGGAAAGTTGACACATATAATTAAAGCCATAGTAATCCAAGCAAGAGAATCTCTATAAGTACCTAGGGGCCTTGGAAGCTATCTCCCTTGCACAAAAAAAAGGCATTTATTTTGCCCAAACATCTTTAGACCTTGCAATGGCCATAGAGGAAGTTGAAGAAGTTCAAATAAGAAATAGGCTGGATATTTAAAAATTGCGTTGCTAATGGCATACGAAATTGCATCAAGCTCTTTCTAGATAAAATTCATCTCCTTGTGCTTAGAATAGACAAAGAGTCCCACCTAAGACATTACTTGAAGCAAATAACTTCTCATTATTGAAAGACGCCTCATCAATTCCATCCATCTTGGATTAGTTTACATTATTGGTTTCTTCTTGATGAGCTAGAAAACAATTTACAGATGAGTGATGATGATTATAAGAAATTTCATAACTACCCAAAATGCTAGGAAGGTAGTAATGTGTTACTTTCTTAGGTGATTTTCATGGGCAATGCGAATTTTGCTCATTTTGGATTCCCAATTAAAACACTACTGGCTTGAGTATTCCTTTCTAGGAACACTTATATTTTCGAACATTTGGAAAACATCATATAATAGTTTTAATTATATCAAATTGGGAAAGTAAGCTATGTTTTTGCACTTGGCCTTACCAAGTATGATGAGGGTGGCCAAATTAAAGTCTTCTCTAACCTTTATCTCCTCCTTATTGTGCTCAATTGCCAACTTGAATCTTTCGTATAAGGCATACAATTTTGCAGATTTGTTTGCAGAAGGTACATGACTCCACTGAAAAAAAATTCAGTTCTAAACTGTCAAACAGAGTATGGTCCCTAAACTTGTTTATCCAGGATTGTCTTTGGCAGCCCCTTCCTACCTTAAAGACACATACTTAGGGGCGAAGTAATTTATATTATTCAAGGGGAATTTCTTATTTTTAATCTTATTTACGAACCTCCAATTTTTGAACCACCCATGAATTATGATTGGGAATCCTGGAGATTGATCTTTGGATGTTAAGGGTATTTAATTAGTATATTACTGTAAATCCACTATCTTGATTTTGAGATGAAGACACTAAATGTTAGGTGTGTCCCTGAAAAATAATTCAGTTTACAAATAGCTATTATTTTCCAAATTTTGATCCTTAGAATGAGCCTCGAGGTAAGATTCTGTAGCTATCCTTTAAAAGATTTTTTCAATTTTCAAATTAATTGCGGATCTAGTTATATGTTTTCAAATCTTCTTATTTGAAATGAAAACTTGGGACAGAACTTAGCTCATTAGGCCCTAACAACAAGGCAATATAAGATGGTTGGAATTCATCCAATATGCTACACTGGAGGGCCAATTTCTTAACAATAATAATGTTATCCATTGAGTGACATTGCTTGGCATTTTTCTTTGCTTCCTCTAGTTGTTATAACATGTTGGGGAATGAAAGATGGATGGATGGTTCAACTTCTTAACATTAATAATGTTTATCCATCAAGTGACACTAGTTGGCATTTTCTTTACCTCCTCTAGAGTTGTTTTATGTATCTCTTTCATTTGTGTCATAATAGACCACTATTGGTTTGTGTGAGATATTGTTATGTTATGAGATATCATTATCTTATGTATACATAATAATCATTAACCAATGCGTAGAAATTTGTATACTTCATATTGAAGGTATGTGTAGAATTTAATTATGAATTATGATTGAGAATCTTGGAGATTGATCTTTGGATGTTAAGGGTATTTAATTAGTATATTACCGTAAATCCACTATCTTGATTTTGAGATGAAGACATCATATCAGCCAATTTTGACTGCGTAAAATTGTTAAAAACAATTAAATAATTAAAAATTAGAAAATTTTGAAAAGTATTACTTTGCATGGTTCATTGGACTCCTTGCGATCGTCTTATTTTTGTGATCGTTTCGGTCTTCGTTTCGTGATTTTCGGGCAAGAACTCTTCCCGCCAGGCTATAAAACGCATTAAAATACATTAAAATAATTAATTAATATTTAATTAATTAATTGCTCCTTGTTTGATTAAATTAATTTTTAAAAAATCACTTAAGGAGTATTTAATTAAATAAATATAAATTAAGGTTCATCCGACAAGTTTTAGTGCCGGGGAAGTAAGCTTTTGTTTCAATTGCCGGGTTGGCTTCCCGAACCGGATTTCCACTTTCTGGCAATTTCCTTCAAATTTCCCATGCGTGGGTTTCCTCGCCAATTGCCAAATCATGGATTGGCAAACGGGCATAAAATTCCCCAATTTCCCACATGGGGAAATTGGACGAGATACCGCCACCCATTTTGCCATTCCCGTTGGCAATTGCCGTTACTTTTCCCATTTCCCCACGGCACTTAAGCCACTACCCGATGAGAGGAAGTTGAATTAATCCTCGTAACTTCCTCCATCAAACCCGGTGGAAAAGTCAAAGCTTCTTTTTCTTGAGAAGACATAATATTTTGTTAACATTATGCTTTGAGAAAGCTCCACGCATTGTAAGAAGAAAAAAAAAAACAAAAATCCACGCCTAAGGTTTTTGAAGGAAAAGAAAGACAAAGAGAACATCAAAATCTTGGAAATACAAAAAATGCGCACAAAGGAAGGGAAAGGGTTTCCAGTTTTTCAAAAAGAAAAAGAAATACCATACCAAGAAGCACATGCCACGTTTGGCAAAGAGAACTAGAACAGTTTTAAAAGACTCATTTTAAAGCCACGCATTGGCTGAAGCAGAAAATAGTTTCTAAGTTCAAAAAATGCAAATAAAGAAATAAAGCAAAAACGAATAGAAATAAACAAAATCAAAAGAACAAGAAAGCTTTCCATGCATGCGAAGGAGGAGAACGCAAAAAAAGCAATTTTAAATCCCAGAGCCACTTTCCAAATAATGAGGAGCAGCCTCCAATTGAATGCCTCGAATGTTTCAAAAATTTTATCGACCAGCTTCATAGGAGTTTCAATGGTTCAAGAACAGCTGGTACAAATGGAGTTGGAGGAAATGTCAAGAACTAAAGGAGAACCACTGGCCCTTCACTTTGGTGCAAGGTCCACCGGGGACGCAGAAGGACACACAACATGCAAGGGAATGTTGAATGTTATTCAAGTTCAATATCAGCACTATTACGGTGCCTTTGCTTTAGAAACTTGCTCTGAAAGAAGAAAACAATCAAGCATTCAAACAGTTTTGCAAGGCGAAGTTTAGGAAGCATAAAGCATTGCGCAAATTATACGATGCGAGAACATGGCGAAGAATTTTGAAGCATCACAAGCATGAAGGTTTTGACTCATACTCTGAGAACATCATCGATTGATCATCTACGCCCATAATCATATTTTTTGCATTGCTTCCTGTAGCTTTAAAAAAAAAAAATAAAAAAAAAAAAAAGCGATGACCAATGAACCATGGCAAGTATGTTTGAAAAAATGAATTGTTTTTGACTTGTTATATTCTCATTTTCATCGGCCTTCAGGAAAGAATGCGTAATATTGCATATGGATGGATCAGGGCCTCTGATAAAAACAACTGACTTAATTGCTAAAGGCTGCAACAAATGAAGGTCACGAATAAAACATAATGCAGCCGTAGGCTTATCCTTATTCTGAATTCAGATCCATGGCAGCTGCAGGTTTTGCATATTCTTCCCCTTTAGAATCTACTAACTCCATACTGCACGATGGAGAAACAAATATTCAATGCCGTCTACTAACTTATGGATTGGAGTCAAATATTCATTAAGGCTTCATAAAATTCCCGAATCAAGAGATGAAGGTTATTACGGTGCGAGATGAAGCGATTCATATTGTTCAGCATTTTATTTATTTTTTTTCCCTAGAAATGAAT
Organism: Taxus wallichiana var. yunnanensis; assembly: GCA_018340775.1. Classification (NCBI taxonomy): domain Eukaryota; kingdom Viridiplantae; phylum Streptophyta; class Pinopsida; order Cupressales; family Taxaceae; genus Taxus; species Taxus wallichiana. The sequence goes on along the minus strand of CM031242.1, from coordinate 411,586,595 downwards.
TGAATGTGAAGGCCAACTCGAAAATACAGGTTGGCCGTTCCGTGTACTACATCCTTGTTACTTGTAAATGGTCTCTTTGAGAAACTCTAAGGGCAATAGGCAATATTTATACCCTTCCATTATGTACATCCAATCAGACAATAAAAAAAAAGTATTCTTTTACCAGGTTCAGAGAAACTTGTTGATTGGAGCCGGGATTGCAGAATCCACTGCCAAAATACCGAGGAGCTCTTTGGCCAAGAATCAGTCTTAAGGGTGTCTATTGACATGCTGAGGGCTTGAACCTAGGTCATCATCATGGCAGCATTAGGTCTTTATTGGTAATGGCATTTTCTCATCGTTTGGGAGGTACAATTGTGCTTATTATGGCAAAGCCAAAACATTCTTACTACAAGTGTTATATAATAAGGAAGAACCGTGAGCATTGTGGTAAAACCATTCTTTTCAAAAATGTTGGGTTAAGCTCGGTATTCAAGTGAGTTGAGCCAGAGAAGAACTCGGGGTTCGGTTCTGAAAGAAGGTAAGACGACACGAAGGGCATGGATCGCCATGGGAGTCAATTCAAGTTGAAAATGCATGAGCTCATAATCAAGCTAGGAGCGATACGATTGAGGGCTCATTCGTGAGTTGAGTCGTCTAAACACCTAAGTGAAGAAGGAGCACATCTCGAGAATTTCTCATTCCAGTCATCATTCGTCTTTGCATGATTGCCCTAATTCTTCAGGCCTAATCAACAACACAACACTATAATTCAAAGCATTGGTTCATGCGCAAGCACCTGTAATCTATATCACACAATTTCTAGAGGTGGAACTCGTTGATGAAGTACCTCAAAATATACCAGCCCAACTTGTGGAAGTAGTCACAACTTCTCAACCAAAAGTTGATGATCCGGTTCTTTCCCCACCTACATTTGAAGAATCATCACAAATGGAGAAAATGGCGACAACATCTTTCTCACAACAAGAAGATCCAATTTCAGCAACACCCGAAGGTGATCCCCTTCAGCGTGATGAAGATCAATTCCCAACGAACACGAGAACCATGTACAATGAGGTACTTGGAGAGGTTCTCACCTGGCTACATGATATCCTGAAGAATTGAAAGAGGGTCATCAAGCCAATAGTGATAAACTTGGAAGCGATTGCGTAAATGTTAGAATCCATCACTCCAAAAAGACCAAATACTACGCTAAGGTGTGTGTCAACGAATTCATAAATCACTTCGATGATTTTTCAACACCACTCGTTCACAATGGGGCAAAGGAGATGGATTTCCAAGACTCTGAAGTCTCACGAATTCTGCTCGGGAGATCAACACTTTGGGATGGTGACAAAGACAAAGGACATAACTCCAGGCAGTGAATTGCAATTTTGGCTCTTGGAGATCTTCTCAATGGCGAAAGACCAGAAGCTGGATTCTGATAAACCAAGGTGGCGTAACGACTACGGTCTCGTGACAAATGAATAATTCACCATGGAAAGGTACTCTGAGCATGTGGAGAATTGTGAATATGAATACGAATGAAGACAAATCTTCTCACACCAGGATATTGCTCAGATAGAGGGGTGGATGAATTGCTCAAGTTTCAAACTCAACACTCTTGTCATTTGGAGGATTGCAGAGCACAGTCAATGAGTTCATTCCCGTACGATCGGGATAGGCGGACTCTTGGCCCAATGGATAAGGCACTGATCTTAGGTGTCTTGATCTAGGTGGCACATTGCTGACTAGGATGTCTACGTGTGCATACAAGTCATTTAAGTGGGGTCCACATGTACCCATTTCTTTTATTTATGTATTTTTCCTTAAATGACCTTTTAACTTAAGTGGTTTCTATTTTTAGTCACTTTTTAAAGGTTGGTTGAAAAAGTCAAAGTCACTTAAGTGCCCTATTTAATGTGCATTTAAAACCCTAACTACTTTGTAACCAACTTTTGGGTTATAAAAGGAAGTGAGGGGCTCATTTGTAAAGGTGACTTTGAGAGAGGAGAAGAAGATACTTTTGTGCAAGCTTTGTTTCAAGAAGAAACTTTGTGTTCTTTGTGAAAAACATTTTGGAGTTAATAGAATAAGAACTTTGTGTCTCATTCATTGTCTCTTGTAACATTTGGTGTTCTTATGTTCATTAGATGTTAGGTGTTTGAATCTTGCATGCAAATATTATCTTTGATCTTATTGTCAACATTAGTAATCAGTTGTTCTAGTTCACAGTGATCAAGCTCTGACTATCTACTTGCTCATGTGTGTTCCCTTTTGCATGTTCTTGTTTGGCTAACTCAAACTCCGTTTTATTTGTGTTGGTTATTCATCTTTTCTCTTCATGCAATATTAGGCTCTGTTTTTACCTAACTCTTGCATGTTCTTTCAGTCCATTCCATTCCACTCCTTTCTTTCATTTCATTCTATCTCCTTCATTCACTTTTCTTCCATTGATGTTCCAAAACACCCCCCACATACAATTTTGAATGTACAGATGTAAATACAATTTTGGTTTTCAATAAAGGCAGCCTCACCTTCATTGAGGAGGGACTTCGTTCCCACACTGTTGCATGTCATTTGCATGCGTGCAAATCCATATGCTAACAGTTTTTGGCGACTCTGGGATTCAAAATCGTTAACCAGTGCTTGGTTAAATCTTTATGACTATCCCCTCTGCACAAGCTCCAGTTCTTCAACCGAACCTTGTGCCCGACGAAGATTTCCAAGGAGACATTGCTGCCAACCTTCGAATAGTAGCTTGGGAAAACCGTGAAAGCTTGCAGCAATTTGTGGCTGTTGATAGAGCCATTGACAGAGAAATCTACATCGAAGACCTTAGAAGAAGAGCACCCGCACTTGTGGCCAGAAGACCTCTTGGGCACGTGTTGATAGTTGTTCACCGACGCGGTCCTCTTCCACCCAGGTAATAAGTTGTATGACTATTACAGGTAACCCACCTATCTTGCAACCAAATCTTGTTTTTGCAGATACTCAAGAAGACATATCATCAGATTTGAGGCAAGCTATTTGGGAAAAGCGCACAAGTAACCATCATTTTCATCTCGCCGCATCAGTACTAGATAACGAAGAAGAGAAAGCTGCGAGAGTTGTTAGAGTTATTCAGGCGCAAATAGCTCAAGAAAGAGAGCAAAGAGAAAAGGCTAGAGCTGGTCGGAACACGCCAGTGATCTCTTCACCATAAATATTCCAAGCTGGAAGGAAAGAGGTTTACGCGAGGAGAAAAAGCTAAAGGTAGATCTGACCCTACTTTTGACTTTCAAGGAAAATTTGGTTTCAAGTTATCTCCTCCCAAGAAGAACACACCTCGTAGATCTGCAAGCCTTGCATCAAGTCCTGAAAGAGCAAGCAAGGAAGGAATCACTACCAGTCAAGCACTTGTCCTTGCTCACATTGTTTTACCTTCGCATACCACCTTTCCTCCAATGGCAGCCAATGTACCATGGGGAAATGCCATAGGCCCATTGGCCTTACCTGCTCGACATGAACTCCCACGAGGATCAAGAAAGATTCTTCCCAAGTTCGACGGAGATGGGAAGACGTCACCAGATGATCATATTTCTACCTTCTTCGCTGCATGTGCTGTTTTGTCGGTAGAATACGAAGATGTTGCTATTCGTCTCTTCGTCGAGACATTGCATGATATTGCTGCAGATTGGTTTCATCATCTACCCAATGGATGTATTACAAGTTGGGATGATATGAAAACCAAGTTTGAAAATCGATTCAAAATAGCGGAAGATGAACATGCTCTTCTTGCCCAACTATCTCAGGCAAAGAAAGAGCCTACAGAACCCATGAGGAATTTCGTGGCCAAATTCAACAAGATGGTAAACAAAGTTCCCACCGGGATTCGTCCCAACCTTGATGGACAAAAATGTTTCTTTATTAACGCACAACAACCAGAAGTGTGCTATCAGCTAAGAAGGGCCAGGGTGGCTACTTTGGAACTTGCTCAATCTTTGGCCATAGAAATTGAAGATGACTTAATCATGGCAGGAAAATTCAAGAAAAATTCCCTCAAAGGAAAGAGTCAAGAAACTCCCAATGTTTCAGAAACTATACTCACTAAGTTGGCTAATGATGTGCTAGCTTTGAAGAAGCAAGTTGCTCAAAGTAGTAAACCTGCTCCTTACAAAGACATCCCGCGAAAAGGATACGTTCCCAACAAAGCTAGGATTGCAGGTGCTCCAACGAGGCTTGCTATTGAAGCAGCTCCACAACTAATTCCAAATGTGATGTCATTGAAGAAAGCGATGATGAGATTGAGGTCGTCGAGGTTGATGAGGAAGAGCCCGATTCTGAGGCATCTGAACCTACAGTTGAAGATCCTGAGGAAGAAAGTAATAATCATTTCTTTGAGTACCGTTCCGATGAAGAAGATGAATATGAAGAAATTATAGAAGATATGAATAGTCAATCCTTCGCCGTCTTCACACGCTCTCAGAAAAAGGACCAAGATACCACCAAGGCGGGAGATAGAGAGGTTTCCAAGGAAACTCTCAAAGGATCCAAGATAAAGGAGGCTCCTAAAGAGTCCAGAGATACTGAGGTTTCAAAGGTCAAGACTATCTTAAAGAAAGGAGAGCCTTTGTTAGATCAATCAGTTAGTAAACCAATTACGAAGAAAACTTCTTCTTCCACATCCGTATCAACCAAGCCCGAGACCAAGGTCAAAAGTGTGCCATCATCAAGTTCGAAAGAACTCATATCTGAGACTTCAAGTGCAATTACTTTGCCTAAATTTGATATCATTGATCATATCAATAAAACAAAAATTTCCATGTCACAGGCAGAGTACTTGAAGTCCAACAAGGATCAGCTCGAGAAGTTGGTCCAGTTTATCAAAGGTGACTCTACTGTTCATTCCTCTAAAGGAATTCTAAAAACTCCCAAAGATGGGAAAACTCAAAATATTGTGGCGGCCACTACACCTTCAAATGAAAAGATCGAACCTTTCTTTGTGTCTTTTCTTATCAACGGATGCAAGTTAAGTAATTGCATTATAGACTCTGGAGCCTCGGATAATGTGATGCCGGAAAAAGTAGCACATGCTCTTGGTTTGACTTGTACGAGAACATTCGGATCGTGTTACTCTATGGAAACCAAGCAAGTTCCTCTGATCGGGCAGATTAAGGACGCCCAAATGGTTTTAGCCCAATTCCCTCAAAAGCGAGTTAAGGTAACTATTTTAGTTGTTGATATCCCCGCCTCGTATGGAATGTTGTTGAGCAGGAAATTTTGTAGGGATTTGGGTGGTGAGATTCAAATGGACTGGTCTCATGCCATGATTCCTATCAATGGAGAAATGAAGAAACTTATGCCGGAAGCTCAGGCAAAGTTCACGGTAACTAAAACTGAAGATCCTCGCGCACAGATCCTTTTCCAAGGCTCAAGTATGGGTAATTATATGATGACTACAGAAGTTCATACCCCTGAGATCACTTGCCAAGATTCCAATGAGATCTGGACTCTTGAGTTCGATGGAAGTTGTTGCTCAACGGGCTCTGGTGCAGGAGTGGTGCTCATATCTCCAAATGGTAAAATCTTTCCTTTTTCCTATAAACTCAAATTTTCAAATACTAATAACACTGCAGAGTACGAGGCATTAGTCCTTGGCCTCCAAGTTGCAGAAGAGAAAGGGATAAAAATCGAAGTCTTTGGAGATGCGGAATTGATCGTGAAACAAGTAAGAAATCAGTTCCAGGTAAAGAACGATCGTCTGAGACACTACAGAAATAAAGTTTGGGATGCCATAGAAGTTTTCGACGCTTTTTCCATTAAATTTGTCCCTCGTGAAAAGAATGACAAAGCGGATTCTCTAGCAGTCTCAGCGTCATTAATGATTCCTCATTCAGAATTTGATCAAGACAAATACACCATTGAAATGGTTTTTAGGCCAAGTGTTCCTGACAATGCAGAAAATTGGCAAGTATTTAATGATGATCAACAAATTATTGCCTTCTTGGAAAAGAGAGAAAATTTTGAACAGTTGTACTTTGAAGGAAGTGATTCGGCATTTCGCGAATCAACTACCTCACCCATTCAGGAAGGAGTTGAGAACGAAGATCCTGGTGATGGCATCATTCAACTCAAAGGAAATAAAATTCCCAAAGGATTGGTTTCACTCGAAGAACTTTTTGACAAACATGACAGGTTTATTAAAGAGAAAGAGCAGGCAGGACCTGCAAATTCTGCTGACTATGAGCAAATTAATATCGGCACCAAGGATAAACCTCGCCTGATCAATATTGGTAAATGTTGCTCACCTGAGGAGCGCAGGAAATTCATAAATCTCCTTACCAAATACTCTGACGTCTTGGCATATTCATACGAAGACTTGAAGTCTTTCCAACCCAGGGAAATGGAGCATGCCATACCCTTGAAGCCTGGCGCAGTTCCATTCAGGCAAAAGCAAAGACAATATAATCCCAAGATTGCAGGGACAATATTTCATGAAGTTCAAAAGATGCTAGATGCACGAATAGTTTTTCCTATTCGACATTCGACTTGGATAGCTAATATTGTACCGGTTCAAGAAAAATGGAGAAATTAGGATTTGCGTGGATTTCCGCAATCTTAATCAGGCGTCCTTGAAGGATAACTACCCACTACCAGTCATGGACCATATTACGCGCAGTAGAATCTGGATCGGAAATGCTATCTATGCTAGATGGTTTCTCTGGCTATAATCAGATTGAGGTGGCTAGAGAAGATCAACATAAAACTGCATTCACTACCCCCTGGGGTACGTTCGCATATAGAAGAATGCCCTTCGGTTTGATCAATGCTGGTGCAACGTTTCAAAGGGCCATGGATATGGCGTTTGCAGATTATAAGGACAAGATCATTGTGATATACCTAGATGACTTGACAGTGTTTTCAAAGAAGCGAGAAGATCACTTAAGAGATTTAGAGAAAATTTTGCAAAGGTGTAAACTTCATAAGATTTCTCTGAATCCAAAAAAATCTGTGTTTGGAGTTACGGAAGGTAAACTCCTAGGTCATATTGTTTCTAAGGAAGGAACTAAGATCGATCCTGAACGCGTTCAAGCTATAAAGAATCTTTCCTTGCCTACAAGTAAACCTGGAGTCCACTCCTTCTTTGGAAAGGTGAACTTTTTGAGAAGGTTCGTGCCAGATTTCGCCGAGCTGACTAAAGAAATCGCTGATATGATGAAAGGAAAAGAATCTTTCAAATGGTCAAAGGAAGGTAGAGAGGCATTTGAGCAAATCAAGGGTGCTATTGCAAAAGCTCCTACATTGGTGTGTCCCGATTTTAAGAAGGATTTTATAATTTATTGTTATGCTTCACCACACACAATCTCTGCCATTTTGACTCAGCACAATCAAGAGGGGATTGAATCTCCTATCGCATTCATGAGTTCGGGATTCAAGAAACATGAACTTAATTACACTCCTCTTGAGAGACATGCGTACGCGGTGGTAAGAGCCCTAAAACACTTCAGGTATTACGTGTTGAATTCTCACACCAAAGTCTTAGTTCCGGACACCGCAGTGAAATCAATGTTGACACAACAGGAACCAGGATCTAAAAGAGGTAATTGGGTCTCAAAGATCCAAGAATATGATCTGGACATCAAGCCTACCAAGTTGGTTCGAGGAGAGGACTCTGCCAACTCATTGCAGAGAATGAACCACGAGATAACTCTGAAGAAGAACTAGTTGAAGGAAATTTACCATTGGTAGTTTTTGTCAGTACCACGGATGAATGGTATTCTGATATTGCCTACTTCCTCACATACGGTGAGTGTCCAGAAAATCTGACAGCTAAAGAGAAACGAGCAATCAAACTAAGAGCTGCCAGATACGTCATTTGGGATAACACGTTGTTCAAGAAAGGAATTGACGGCATGTTCCTCAGATGTGTTGATAAAGAACAACAACCTAGGTTGTTGGAAGCCTTCCACAATCATGCTTGCGGCGGTCATTTTTCTGGCCCGGTAACAGCCCATAAAATTCTAAGAGCACATTATTACTGGCCCACTATGTTTTCTGATGCTCAGAAATGGGTGACCAAATGTGAGGCCTGTCAACAATTTGTTGGAAGACCAAAGTTAGCAGCACTGCCTTTGAAGCCAGTTGTCATTGAAGAACCCTTTCAACAATGGGGTTTAGATTTCATCGGGGTCTTGAACCCTAATTCCAGCGCTGGTCATACCCACGTGCTCACTGCCACTGATTACTTTACAAAATGGGTAGAAGCTATACCGGTGAAACAAACATCTACTGCAGTAATCTGTGATTTCATCAAAGAAAACATATTGGTTCGTTATGGAATTCCTCACAAGATTGTGACTGACAATGCCTCAAATTTTTCTTCTGCAGAGATGATAGGTTTTTGTTATGGATATGGGATATCTTTGTCTCATTCATCAGATTACTACCCGCAGGGAAACGGTCAGGCTGAATCCAGCAACAAAAACCTCATTACCATTGTGCGCAAGTTAGTCGAAGAAAATCAAAGAACTTGGCACAAAAAGTTATACGATGCATTGTGGGCTGACCGCATAACTCCCAAAAGGGCAATTGGGATGTCTCCATTTCAACTTCTGTATGGAACTGATGCTCAAATTCCCGTCACATTGGAGCTACCAGCGTTAAAATTAGCTCAGGCAGTTGATGATGAATGCTTCACCAATGCATTAGATAAAAGGGTCATGTTTCTAACCAAGCTTGAGGAACAAAGAAGTCAAGTGGCCAACAGGATCAAGGAACATCAATCCAAGGTAAAGAAGTTGTTTGACAGGAAAACTAGAGAGAGACAGTTTCAAATCAATGACTTAGTTCTTCTCTGGGATAAAAGACGTGAGCCGAAGGGAAAGCATGGGAAGTTTGACTCACTGTGGTTGGGACCGTTCAAAATAAGACACTTCTGTGGAGATAGTACCTACTACTTGGCATATCCTGATGGAACTCATTTGCCTTTGCCCTACAGTGGGCAGTATCTCAAATATTACCAGAATTGAAAACGGGTTGTTCCCCGTATGTACATAGGTAATTAGGATTTTGGTTTGTTTGTTTCCTGTTTTTCGGTCTCCTCTCTTGTGTCGCCCCATTTTTGTGCCCCATCTTTCTGTGATCATGTTCATGACTATTTTGGTCTGGGTCCGTTGCTGCGTCCATGAAGTCCTTGTCCCCAATCAGAGCCAGCTGTTATCAGCCAATTTTGACTGCGCAAAATTGTTAAAAAACAATTAAATAATTAAAAATTAGAAAATTTTGAAAAGTATTACTTTGCGTGGTTCATTGGACTCCTTGCGATCGTCTTATTTTTGTGATCGTTTCGGTCTTCGTTTCGTGATTTTCGGGCAAGAACTCTTCCCGCCAGGCTATAAAACGCATTAAAATACATTAAAATAATTAATTAATATTTAATTAATTAATTGCTCCTTGTTTGATTAAATTAATTTTTAAAAAATCACTTAAGGAGTATTTAATTAAATAAATATAAATTAAGGTTCATCCGACAAGTTTTAGTGCCGGGGAAGTAAGCTTTTGTTTCCAACTGCCGGGTTGGCTTCCCGAACCCGGATTTCCACTTTCCTGGCAATTTCCTTCAAATTTCCCGCACGTGGGTTTTCCTCTGCCAATTGCCAAATCATGGATTGGCAAACGGGCATAAAATTCCCCAATTTCCCACATGGGGAAATTGGACGGGGATTGCCAACCCATTTTGCCATTCCCGTTGGCAATTGCCCGTTACTTTTCCCATTTCCCCTGGCACTTAAGCCACTACCCGGGATGAGAGGAAGTTGAATTAATCCTCGTAACTTCCTCCATCAAACCCGGTGGAAAAAGTCAGAAGCTTCTTTTTCTTCAGAAGACATAATATTTTGTTAGCATTATGCTTTGGTTTTGTTTCCAACAGCTCCACGCATTGCATAAGAAGAAAACAAAAAACAGCAAATCCACGCCTAGGCTGAAGGAAAAGAAAGACAAAGAGAACAGTCCAACAGCTTGGACAATACAAAGAAATGCGCAGGAAAGGAAGGGAATAAGCCAGTTTTTCAAAAAAAAAGAAAAAGAAACAGTCCATACCAAGAAGCACACGCCTGGCAAAGAGAACTAGAACAGTTTTTAAAAGACTCAGAAATTGGCAAAAAGCCACGCATTGGCTGAAGCAGAAAATAGTTTCTAAAAAACTCCACGCATGCATAGGAAGAAATAAAGCAAAATCCACGAATATGAATAGACAAGATAGTACAGCAAGAACATTTTTCCATGCATGCAAAGGAGGAGAACGCAGAAAGCAATTTTAAATCCCAGGCCAGAGCACTTTCCAAATAATGAGGAGCAGCCTCCAGCAATGCCTGAATGTTTCACACCAAATTTTATCGACCAGCTTCATAGGAGTTTCAATGGTCCACAGCAGCTGGTACAAATGGAGTTGGGTCTGCTAAACGGCAGGAACCCTGGCCCTTCACTTTGGTGCAAGGTCCACCAGGGACAGGAAGGACACACACAGTCTGGGGAATGTTGAATGTTATTCATCTTGTTCAATATCAGCACTATTACGGTGCACTGCTTAAGAAACTTGCTCCTGAAAGCTACAGGCAATCCTACAATAATGCAAACAGTGCAAACAAATGCGACAGCGAAGAACAAGAAGCATACAGAACAGTGCGCGACCCATACTCTGGAGAACATCATCGATTGATCCTGCGCCCATACTATCAATACTGTTTGCATTGCCTGTAGCTTTTAAAAAAAAAATAAATAAAAAGAAGCGACCCGACCGAACCATGGGCAAGTATGTTTGAAAAAATGAATTGTTTTTGCGACTTGTTATATTCTGCATTTTCATCGGCCTTCAGAAAGAATGCGTAATATTGCATATGGATGGATCTGGGGCCCTGATAAAGCTTACAGCTTAATTGCTAAAGGCTGCAACAAATGAAGGTCACGAATAGCAAACATAATGCAGCTGTAGGCTTATCCTTATTCTGAATTCAGATCCATGGCAGCTGCAGGTTGTCAGGCGATTTCCCCTTTAGAATCTACTAACTCCATACCTGCGGAGAAACAAATATTCACTGCCGTGTACGATGGATTGGAGTCACGCTATTCAAGGCTTCATAAAATTTCCCTGAATCAGGAGATGAAGGTTATTACGGTGCAGAATGAAACGATTCATATTGTTCAGCATTTTATTTATTTTTTTTCCTAGAAATGAATTGAATGTGAAGGCCAACTCTGAAAATACCTGGTTGGCCGTTTCGTGTACTACATCCTTGTTACTTGTAAATGGTCTCTTTGAGAAACTCTAAGGGCAATAGGCAATATTTATACCCTTCCATTATGTACATCCAATCAGACAATAAAAAAAGTATTCTTTTACCAGGTTCAGAGAAAACTTGTTGATTGGAGCCGGGATTGCAGAATCCACTGCCAAAATACCGAGGAGCTCTTTGGCCAAGAATCAGTCTTAAGGGTGTCTATCGACATGCTGAGGGCTTGAACCTGGGTCATCATCATGGCAGCATTAGGTCTTTATTGGTAATGGCATTTTCTCATCGTTTGGGAGGTACAATTGTGCTTATTATGGCAAAGCCAAAACATTCTTACTACAAGTGTTATATAATAAGGAAGAACCGTGAGCATTGTGGTAAAACCATTCTTTTCAAAAATGTTGGGTTAAGCTCGGTATTCAAGTGAGTTGAGCCAGAGAAGAACTCAGGGAGTTCGGTTCTGGAAAGAAGGTAAGACGACACGAAGGGCATGGATCGCCATGGGAGTCCGAATTCAAGTTGAAAATGCATGAGCTCATAATCAAGCTAGGAGCGATACGATTGAGGGCTCATTCGTGAGTTGAGTCATCTAAACACCTAAGTGAAGAAGGAGCACATCTCGAGAATTTCTCATTCCAGTCATCATTCGTCTTTGCATGATTGCCCTAATTCTTCAGGCCTAATCAACAACACAACACTATAATTCAAAGCATTGGTTCATGCGCAAGCACCTGTAATCTATATCACACAATTTCTAGAGGTGGAACTCGTTGATGAAGTACCTCAAAATATACCAGCCCAACTTGTGGAAGTAGTCACAACTTCTCAACCAAAAGTTGATGATCCGGTTCTTTCCCCGCCTACATTTGAAGAATCATCACAAATGGAGAAAATGGCGACAACATCTTTCTCACAACAAGAAGATCCAATTTCAGCAACACCCGAAAGTGATCCCCTTCAGCGTGATGAAGATCAATTCCCAACGAACACGAGAACCATGTACAATGAGGTACTTGGAGAGGTTCCCACCTGGCTACATGATATCCTGAAGAATTGAAAGAGGGTCATCAAGCCAATAGTGATAAACTTGGAAGCGATTGCGTAAATGTTAGAATCCATCACTCCAAAAAAGACCAAATACTACGCTAAGGTGTGTGTCAACGAATTCATAAATCACTTCGATGATTTTTCAACACCACTCGTTCACAATGGGGCAAAGGAGATGGATTTCCAAGACTCTGAAGTCTCACGAATTCTGCTCGAGAGATCAACACTTTGGGATGGTGACAAAGACAAAGGACATAACTCCAGGTAGTGAATTGCAATTTTGGCTCTTGGAGATCTTCTCAATGGCGAAAGACCAGAAGCTGGATTCTGATAAACCAAGGTGGCGTAACGACTACGGTCTCGTGACAAATGAATAATTCACCATGGAAAAGTACTCTGAGCATGTGGAGAATTGTGAATATGAATACGAATGAAGACAAATCTTCTCACACCAGGATATTGCTCAGATAGAGGGGTGGATGAATTGCTCAAGTTTCAAACTCAGCACTCTTGTCATTTGGAGGATTGCAGAGCACAGTCAATGAGTTCATTCCCGTACGATCGGGATAGGCGGACTCTTGGCCCAATGGATAAGGCACTGATCTTAGGTGTCTTGATCTAGGTGGCACATTGCTGACTAGGATGTCTACGTGTGCATACAAGTCATTTAAGTGGGGTCCACATGTACCCATTTCTTTTATTTATGTATTTTTCCTTAAATGACCTTTTAACTTAAGTGGTTTCTATTTTTAGTCACTTTTTAAAGGTTGGTTGAAAAAGTCAAAGTCACTTAAGTGCCCTATTTAATGTGCATTTAAAACCCTAACTACTTCGTAACCAACTTTTGGGTTATAAAAGGAAGTGAGGGGCTCATTTGTAAGGTGACTTTGAGAGAGGAGAAGAAGATACTTTTGTGCAAGCTTTGTTTCAAGAAGAAACTTTGTGTTCTTTGTGAAAAACATTTTGGAGTTAATAGAATAAGAACTTTGTGTCTCATTCATTGTCTCTTGTAACATTTGGTGTTCTTATGTTCATTAGATGTTAGGTGTTTGAATCTTGCATGCAAATATTATTATCTTTGATCTTATTGTCAACATTAGTAATCAGTTGTTCTAGTTCACAAAGGATCAAGCTCACTATCTACTTGCTCATGTGTGTTCCCTTTTGCATGTTCTTGTTTGGCTAACTCAAACTCCGTTTTATTTGTGTTGGTTATTCATCTTTTCTCTTCATGCAATATTAGGCTCTGTTTTTACCTAACTCTTGCATGTTCTTTCAGTCCATTCCATTCCACTCCTTTCTTTCATTTCATTCTATCTCCTTCATTCACTTTTCTTCCATTGATGTTGACATTGCTTGGCATTTTTCTTTGCTTCCTCTAGTTGTTATAACATGTTGGGGAATGAAAGATGAATGGATGGTTCAACTTCTTAACATTAATAGTGTTTATCCATCGAGTGACACTAGTTGGCATTTTTCTTTACCTCCTCCAGAGTTGTTTTATGTATCTCTTTCATTTGTGTCATACTAGACCACTATTGGTTTGTGTGAGATATTGTTATGTTATGAGATATCGTTATCTTATGTATACATAATAATCATTAACCAATGCGTAGAAATTTGTATACTTCATATCAAGGTATGTGTAGAATTTAATTATGAATTATGATTGAGAATCTTGAGATTGATCTTTGGATGTTAAGGGTATTTAATTAGTATATTACTGTAAATCCATTTATGGACACTAAATGTTAAGGGTATTTAATTAGTATTTAATTAGTATATTACTGTAAATCCACTATCTTGATTTTGAGATGAAGACACTAAATGTTAGGCGTGTCCCTGAAAAATAATTCATTTTACAAATAGCCATTATTTTCCAAATTTTGATCCTTAGAATGAGCCTCGAGGTAAGATTCTGTAACTATCCTTTAAAAGATTTTTTCAATTTTCAAATAAATTGCATGACCTAGTTATGTGTTTTCAAATCTTCTTATTTGAAACGAAAACTTGGGACAGAACTTAGCTCATTAGGCTTTAACAACAAGGCAATATAAGATGGTTGGAGTTCATCCAATATGCTACACGAGGGCCAATTTCTCAACAATAATAATGTTATCCATTGAGTGACATTGCTTGGCATTTTTCTTTGCTTCCTCTAGTTGTTATAACATGTTGGGGAATGAAAGATGGATGGATGGTTCAACTTCTTAACATTAATAGTGTTTATCCATCGAGTGACACTAGTTGGCATTTTTCTTTACCTCCTCCGAGTTGTTTTATGTATCTCTTTCATTTGTGTCATAATAGACCACTATTGGTTTGGGTGAGATATTGTTATGTTATGAGATATCATTATCTTATGTATACATAATAATCATTAACCAATGCGTAGAAATTTGTATACTTCATATTGAAGGTATGTGTCGAATTTAATTATGAATTATGATTGAGAATCTTGGAGATTGATCTTTGGATGTTAAGGGTATTTAATTAGTATATTACTCAAATCCACTATCTTGATTTTGAGATGAAGACACTAAATGTTAGGCGTGTCCTGAAAAATAATTCAGTTTACAAATAGCCATTATTTTCCAAATTTTGATCCTTAGAATGAGCCTCGAGGTAAGATTTTGTAACTATCCTTTAAAAGATTTTTTCAGTTTTCAAATTAATTGCGGACCTAGTTATATGTTTTCAAATCTTCTTATTTGAAACGAAAACTTGGGACAGAACTTAGCTCATTAGGCTCTAACAACAAGGCAATATAAGATGGTTGGAGTTCATCCAATATGCTACACGGAGGGCCAATTTCTTAACAATAATAATGTTATCCGTTGAGTGACATTGCTTGGCATTTTTCTTTGCTTCCTCTAGTTGTTATAACATGTTGGGGAATGAAAGATGGATGGATGGTTCAACTTCTTAACATTAATAGTGTTTATCCATCGAGTGACACTAGTTGACATTTTTCTTTACCTCCTCCAGAGTTGTTTTATGTATCTCTTTCATTTGTGTCATAATAGACCACTATTGGTTTGTGTGAGATATTGTTATGTTATGAGATATCATTATCTTATGTATACATAATAATCATTAACCAATGCATAGAAATTTGTATACTTCATATTGAAGGTATGTGTAGAATTTATGTTACGCTATATTACATCATGTATATAAAGTGTGTGAGCCCACACCTTTGACACAAAGGCCATATGCGGGTGTAAGTGGAGTGGCAAGATCCTACGTATTTGTATAGTAAATGTCGTTGCATTATACATCTATATTTGTTACCTGAAATCTTAGAATTAAAGGACACCTTTTTATTAGTTATAAAAATCAACTTTTGTATGTTCATATGCATGGAAAAAGAAGTGGATCCAACACACGGAACATTGTTCGACATTAAAGCTGCCATTGGACATCATTTGAAGTTAAATAGGAAGATGACATTGTTATAATTTATTTTGGGACCAATCATCCGTTCAAATCATAATTTTGGATCCTACATATTTGTATAATTTTTAATGGGATGAATCATCTGCTCGAATCAAACCTCATATAGTATAGAAATAGTGGGGATGTGGTCCAAAGGGAAGATAGAGAAATTTAAATTTGAAAAAACTAAAGTCAATATTGAAGGGTGTTGTGATGAGTGTTAAAACGCTACCATCCCTATATGTTGAGAATGTTCTGGTTCTTCCTATACAACCATTACCTTGTTTATTTATTTATTACATATTCTGTAACATTCGTGCTAGCAAACAATTAAAAAACAATTGTATCAGACCTGCAGGGGAGCTTTTGTACAATAAATTGAATATCTTCATAGATATTTCAAATCAGAACCATATATAATTCCATATGAATAGTATAATACAAAAAGACAACATGGATGCCCATATAATTCCATAGGAATAGTATAATACAATAAGACAACATGGATGCCAAAACAATATATGGGCCTCGGGTCGAGCCCCAACTATATAGAATCTATAATCTATAGTAGGGTAGGTCAGGGGTCTGTTGCCGTATATAAATAGGGGGTGAAGGCATAAGCCTTGATCCCCATCTCTATATCATATGGGGCACTTGACATCGCTAGTTATATATATAGTGCAGCTAAAGTAAATTTTGGTTGGCATTCCAGTGATCCAATCGGGATATCCAATGTTCATAAAACAATAGAAAATGACACGTATCCCAATAAGAAAGTCATACATCATGAGAGGGAGTACGATCTCCTCATCTAGCCATACTAGACTCCAAATTCATCGATGCTACTCGACATCAAGGCCCTTCATGTGGACCTTCCTCTATACCTAGATTGCAATGTCTTCTCCCTCAATTGTGTGGTATCCTACATTGCCTCAATGTATCTCCCTTGTATGTACACATATTGATCCATGTTTAAGAGCACAAGTGTATCACATGATGGCGGAGCCATGACTACATTGGCCTCGGGACCTCCCTCTCTCGACGGATGTTGGTCTAGCTTGTAAACATGCATCCTTTATCGCTAGATCTTTGATCCTACCGACAACCTCAAGATAGGATGTAATGCCCCTTTCGGACTAAAATTTGAGGAATTTGGATTTTCCCCAAACCCTAATGGAATATTGCTTTGGAATCTATGACAATCACATGTATAAACTTGAAATTTTATGAAAACAATATGATTTTATAGAAAAATTAGGGCAATGACTTTTCTAGGTCAAATTCAGATTTTAGTACTTCCCACACACAAATCTTTAGATATACATCAACAACATGTAACCCTCGATGAATTATGAAAAATAAATGCTTTAACATTAAATTACAGATACAACTATAATTAATTATTGCTCAAAATCAGCCGAAACTTCAAAATTCCATATCTTCATAAATACTTGGAGATAAAATGCAAACGAAGTTTAAAATGAGCACAAAAATGGCAGCTATGAAACAAAATTAGATCCAGATTTTTCCAACCATGGGAAAAAGTGATCCTGAAATTTCTAAATGGGTAGATCAAGCTAGAAATGAATGTGGCAGCCCCAAAAGAGCATGCCCTAGTTGGAATTTGTTCTCTAGCACATATGGAAACTCTTTTCGTTATGAATATCTGAATTTTAAGCTCACTTGTGACTCCCGGATGAAGCCACCAATGCAACAAATGAGGGTTTTCGTCCTCAAAGGTTGAAAATGAGAGCTCAATGCTCCAATTTCCAAAAGAGAAGTATAAAATTCACTAGATGATGAAATGACTCTCTCCAACTCCTTTTATACCTTTTCCTCCTTATAATTCTAATTTATCATTGACATTACTTAAATTAGAGATCCCCTCCTTTATAACGTAAGTTGTCAATGTAAAGTTATTTTTTGGCTAACTTATACTCAAGTACCACTTTTTTATAATAATTTAATTAAGTGCTTATAATAAAAATTACTATGCACTTAAAATTAAATTATAAATTTTGCCTCCTATCCCCTTTAGTTGACCAAAAAAATAGTGACAATAGGCCAACCCAACTTGAACACTTTAGTAATAATATTATTAAGTTGTCCCAACTTGAACACTTGGCCAACCCAACTTAAAATATTATTAATTATTTTTAATTTAGAAAAGGGAAATTCAGCCATCCCTCCCCAAATTTTCTTTCCCTCAAGCAAATGCAAGCTCCTTCTTCACTCCTTGTTTCCTTTTGCAAATACCAGAACCCAAAACAACCTTAAGAACTCTTCAGAGTGCAAAAAATTCAGCAACCTCTTCCACCTTTGCTACAACAACATACTCTTCATCCTTTGTTTGGGCTGAAAACAAATTCTACTCATGCTTGTCACGTGCGATGATCATTTTACTCTCCTTACACATATGCAAACAATGCACTCTTTAACTTATAAGAGTCTCATTGGCTAGATTTTTTGCATAGCTGAAAACCTAGGAAGTCATGAGATAAATCTCCCTCATTTACCGGTGAGGCTTCCATGTCAGATTTGTCGATAAAAATATGCTAGTATCTATATGGGGGTTTTACTTTAACTATTCAGCTCATGAACCATAGTCAGATAGCTCACAGCAAGTAAGCAGCTGTTTAAGAAAGGGAATATTTATAGAAGAAAGAAGTAATAAAACACAGGGAAGACATGGGGAAGATGTGCAACCCAATCAATAGATAACAGAGTTGATTGCATGCACATAGAAGAAACCAGTAGATATCAACACACAAAATTATAAGCAAAGGCAACTCCAGCATCTAGATCTAAAATAACACAAAGTTTATTAGAAGATCTAAGATAAAAAGTCAAACAAAATGCACCGCGACTCAAAGTTCTCCGAAATCTGCTCCTTTATATTCCTTTGCTTCAAGTGGCTATCGGGGTTTCAAGACAAAGTTTGAAACACAAGAATGCTTCTTACAAATTCCCGATCATTAACCCTAAGGTTCTTCCTCTACTTATAGAATGTAGAGGGACAATTACAAGTAGGAAGCTTTGAGTGAATCGGCACATGTGGAAGTCGGAAAGGAAACAATCGCAATCTCCCTCCTGAATTCTTCTTTGCATGACATGCATGATTTCAGAATCAAAATAGAACCTTTTATTTTGCATGTCTTTCACCTGCCTCCAAGTAGTTGACTTTTTCAATTAATAGTTTTTAAACCAATCACTTGAGTTGTATAATTTAATTGATCGCTCAATTACTTTGTTTAAAGAAAGAAGAAGGAAGAGGAAAGCTGCAGTCTTGTTCTTTTTCATATTTTGCATGCAAATTGATTCTTTTGCCTTTTATTCTCACCAAATTAGACCTCGGGAGCAATTGGATCTCGAAGCAAACGGATCTCGAAGCGGTCTTCGCCTTGTTTTCCCTTTTATCCTCAAGCTTTTGCACTCCTGTACATGCATCAGTGCAATGTTTGTCGTAAATAACTCCTCATTTTTATTTTTAATTGCATATGAGCAATTAAAAATTTTGAAAGCACTTCGGGTGAATGCAAATTCAATGAAGGCTTCGACTGAAGATCGAGAGCACATGCACAAGATCCTCGAAGAAATTTTCCATGCACCGACTTCTTCATGGGCTGCGTTCAAACAAGAGGATGAAGCCTTTGTGCGGAAGCTTTTGCAATTATGAGATCTCAATCTGATCTGATCTCGGGGCCTAGATTTGTGTCTCTCGATGTCGCCGAAATTTGAAAGTAAGGCATGATGATGTCGCACATGCACAAGATCCTCGGAAGAAATTTTCCATGCACCGACTTCTTCACGGGCCGCGTCAAACAAGAGGATGAAGCCTTTGTGCCGGAAGCTTTTGCAATTATGAGATCTCGAATCTGATCTCGGATCTGGGCCTGGATTTGTGTCTCTCGATGTCGCAAATTTGGAAGTAAGGCATGATTCCGCCGAGCTTTCTCGCTCATCCCGCTTTGCCATGGTCGAGCAATCTTTGTCTCGAACAATTCTTTTTCTCTTTATTTGGCCGAATTCTTCACAACCGTGCAGATCTGGATAATTCTTCGATTCGAGGATATGTTCAATGTATTGACATTGATTTAAGCTCCCTTTCTCTTATAAAAGCAATGAAGGCTTCGATCGGAAGATCGGGAGCATATGCACAAGATCCTAGAAGAAATTTTTCACGCACCGACTTCTTCACGGGCTGCATTCGAAACAAGAGGATGAAGCCTTTGTGCCGGAAGCTTTTGCAATTATGAGATCTGAATTTGGATTTGGATCTGGGCCTAGATTTGTGTCTCTCGATGTCAACAAATCTGGAAGTAATGCATGATTCCGCTGAGCTTTCTCGTTCATCCCACTTTGCCATGGCTGGAGCAATCTTTGTCTGAACAATTCTTTTCCTCTTTATTTGGCCGGAATTCTTCACAACCGGTGCAGATCTGGATAATTCTTCAGATTCGGAGGATATGTTCAATGTATCGAGATTGATTTAAGCTCCTTTTCTCTTATAAAAGCACCTGTAATGAATTCCTAATTAATTCGATAAAGATGGAAACCGTGACATGAACAAAGGATTTTAATCATAAAATCTGCATAATTCAAGCCACTGCCCCCAAATTTGATGTTTTATTTGCATGCAAAGCAAACATGAATTTTACCAACTTCACCGAGCACTGTATCACTTATGCAAACAATTATCCGGACACAAATCAACCTCCTTTAACCTCGTGCGCCAATGGGGCAAGCTTTTAGATTAATTAATTCATCCTTATGGCAGCCCCTGCTTATATAATCCTCATGATTCTATAATTAATTAACGCCTTTCCTATTCCTGGCAATTAATTAATTAATTAATAAGCTTTACTCTTCAAATGGGGCCCCTATTTTGTGCATGCTCATGGCTGCCATTAAATACATTAAATTTATTTAATTTTAGACTTTTGCTTCCAGTTAACTCAAGCCTCACAGTATGTTTTGACCTTAGCCACTGAAAATAGGAATTAATTAATTCATTTAATACTTAAAAAATATTATTTCTCTCCCAAATGGGGCGCACTTTTTGACATGAAGGGGCTGCATTAAATAAATAATATTTATTTAATTTTAGAAATGTCTATTTCAACTTCCTTTTGTCCACTTCCCTTTGTTGACTTTTCCACAAGCTCCGGCACCAAATTGGGTGAATAAATATTAACAAATATTTATTTAATGCATTATTATTCACCCAAGGTGGGTCGCACTTTTGGAATAAAGAATTTCTATTTTTAAAAGTCGATGTCAATGAGATTATTTACCTGCAAAGTCGTTTGACTTTCATAATGCAAGGCAATAAAATCCCATGATTCACTTAAGTGATTTTTCTTTTATTCCACAATGGGAATTTTTACCCTGCAAGATAGGTAAGAAATTTCCGCCTGCCTGCTGCCTCTAATTTTTTCATTGTGACTTAAGTGGCGTTGCTCCCATGGGAAAAGTACCTGCTAGGCGTGTACAAAATCCCCACCGCCCGCCGCTTCTGAATCCCATGATCCACTTCAAACCCTATTTTCCAAAAATGCGGCCAGCCCGTAAGAAGCTTTTTGGTGCGATTTCGTCTTTTCCCGAGAACCGCACTTCCGATGGCGAATTCCTTCTGGCACAACGTGCATATGTGATCTCCAGATACTCCAGGCCAAGAATCAGGCCAAACCGGCAAAGGAATTGATCCAAAGAAATTTCACAGAAAACGAAACGGGAAAACACAAAAAACACAAAACGTTGCCAGAAGTTACAAATAAAGCCCAGAATGCATTCCTGGTTAAAACCTACTGGTATATGGGAATAATGACATGTACGATCACAACAGGGTTAAATCGAGCACAATTTGCCTCAAACGGAGCTCAAAATAATTAAATACAAATTTCCCATAGGCAAATCCCGACGACAGAATATAACAATTTTGGGCATTTGGGTATTTGGCGAAAATGGCTAATATGGCTCCTTGGGAATATCTTGACACATTATAGAAACTTTCTGGCAATAAAAACACAAAACGACCCATTATTTTAAAAGTACGAATTTTTTAACATGGGGTAGTCTCAGATTTCAGGGTGAAATCTGGGGACACCAGAGTCTTTTTCAACACTTGTATAGGTTGTTCCAAAATGGCTGCCATGATGATTTGCTTCAGGTGCACCCTTTCCCTAGCTTCTTCTATCCGCAAAGCTCTCCCATATTGTGCCAATTTACAACTGTACATGACTTTTAACAACTGTTCTAGTACTTTGTCAATGTCATAATAGCTGCAAATTTGATCTCCTTTTGCCCCATTCAAGGATGTGATCCATTTAGGAGCTGAAAATGCTCTTGGAAGTAAGTGCATCAATGAAATAGCAGTACTATAGGGGTTGAAAATGCTCATGACAACAACATGGAAGTTGGGAAATTGTGGCATGGCTGTCCCAAATTTTGAACCTACACATAGAGCAAACATGTCAATGAAATCAAGAGCTCCCAACCTCACTCCTTCAATCCTCTTCTCATGCTTGCATCTTCTTCAAAATTCCCATTCATGTGATGGACTTCCAAAGATCCATTCTTGTTGTCCCAAGCATGGCTGTTGCATTTTCTTGCTCACAATCAACATTGTGGTGGATGGAAACTTTTCTATAATAGCTGCAAACAATCCCTCATTGATGGCAAGCAGAAAATCCTTCCATCTCGTGGCTGAAAACACTTGTATGACCGTCATAAAAAGTGTTAAGGGGCTGGTTTTGTTGCAAATATCAACAAAAAGAATAGGACAGTAGCTGTCATACTTTAAATTCTTCAAAAATTCAGAAATGACACTGATATAGGGGCTGGAATCAACCATATAGTGATTAAATATGCATCAACAATATCAACAAACTGAAGATTACTCTAGTGTATGACTCAGACTACTTGTATGGCTGCATACAAAATGTTGAGTTGGCTGGAAATGTGGGTGACAACTCTACAACCCAAAATAGTGTTTAAATATGGCTGGAATCAACCATATAGTGATTAAATATGCATCAACAATATCAACAAACTGAAGATTACTCTAGTGTATGACTCTGACTACTTGTATGGCTGCATACAAAATGTTGAGTTGGCTGGAAATGTGGGTGACAACTCTACAACCCAAAATAGTGTTTTTTTGGTAAAAACCTCCTCGAGTTTTCCTTCACACCATGCGATGGAAAATACTTTTATGGCTGTTATAGAAGTGTGAAAGAGACTGGTATTGTTGCTGACTGTAATGACTCTTTCAAGGGTTTAGACCAAAACAATAGGCAATTAGCTCAAAACCAAAATCTCCAAATCTGTTTTTTTATAATCAACAACTAAAATAAATCTGAAATCTGCAAACTACCTTGGCAACAAGCTGCTTATGGAATTCAAGCCCACCTTTCACCATGCAAATCAACAAATAATGCCACAAAATAATTACTCTATCCATGACAATATTTATCAATCACAAATACATCAAAAGATGGATGAAATATTAATGTACACAACTCGGAATTAATTATTTAAAGTCGAAGGCAGACTAGCCAAACCAAGTGCTAGAAAAATAGCTAAACTTCTTCAAAAATCATGAAAATGCAGATTCTGCCTTATAAAATATGCCAAATGAGATTATGATCTCAAGGTACAAAAATATGTTCACTAAACCACCTAGACCCTACTCAAGGTAGGTCGCTCCACATGTAGGAAGCCGAATAAAATCTGAAAATGAAAGATATCTCTCCAAATCAGCCTTATACTTCGATCCCAAGACAAGATGAAGGGTTTTCATCCTTCACTCAACCTCTAGAAGGGTTTTCGTCCTTCCAGGCGGACGAAAATGAGATTATGATATGAAAGTGCAAAAATATGTTGACCAAACCACCTAAACCCTACTCTAGGTAGGTCGCTCCACATGTAGGAAGCTAAATAAAATCTGAAAAACGAAAGATATCTCTCCAAATCAGCCTTATACTTCGATCCCAAGTCAAGATGAAGGGTTTTCGTTCTTCACTCAACCTCTAGAAGGGTTTTCATCCTTCTAGGAAAACACACATGAGGGTTTTCGTTCCCAAGTGCAAGAACAAGGAGCTATGCCAAATGAGATTATGATTTGAAAGTGCAAAAATATGTTTACTAAACCACCTAAACCCTACTCAAGGTAGGTCGCTCCCATGTAAGAAGCCAAATAAAATCTGAAAATGAAAGATATCTCTCCAAATCAGCCTTATACTTCGATCCCAAGTCAAGATGAAGGGTTTTCGTCCTTCTAGTGCAAACACATATGATGGTTTTTGTCCCCAAGTGCAAGAACAAGGAACTACTATGCCAAATGAGATTATGATCTCAAAGTGCAAAAATATGTTCACCAAACCACCTAAACCCTACTCAAGGTAGGTCGCTCTCCCGTAGGAAGCCAAATAAAATCTGAAAATGAAATATATCTCTCCAAATCAGCCTTATACTTCGATCCCAAGTCAAGATGAAGGGTTTTCGCCCTTCACTCAACCTCTAGAAGGGTTTTTGTCCTTCTAGGCAAACACACATGAGGGTTTTCGTTCCCAAGTGCAAGAACAAGGAGCTACTATGCCAAATGTGATTATGATTTGAAAGTGCAAAAATATGTTCACCAAACCACCTAAACCCTACTCAAGGTAGGTCGCTCCACATGTAGGAAGCCAAATAAAATCTAAAAATGAAAGATATCTCTCCAAACCAACCTTATACTTCAATCCCAAGTCAAGATGAAGGGTTTTCGTTCTTCACTCAACCTCTAGAAGGGTTTTCGTCCTTTAAGGAAAACACACGCGAGGGTTTTCATCCCCAAGTGCAAGAACAAGGAGCTACTAGCTCACAATGCTCAAGTAAGATAAAATGCGCCAAGTCTCGATCTCAAATGAACCCTCTAATCTTCTTTTATATCATTCTTTTGGCGCCAAGGCTTGGAATAGCAAGACCGACCTCTTAAAGGTGTTCTTTTCTTTCATTAGCTTCCATTAATTCATTAAAACCCAACCGACTTGACATAAGAGAAAAAACACTAAAAGAAAATATTAAAAATTAGTAAAAAACATATCATATGGAAGCTCGAGTTCTTCTCCATCTTCTTCACTTCTTTGCCATGGAGAAGGAATGGCAAGAAGACTAGCTCTCAAGTGGGAAAAAGGGACATTACAGTCCTCCTTCCCAAAATTGCTTGTCCTCAAGCAATTGCAAGTACCCGGATCCCAAATGAATCTCAACTTTTCCTTCTTTGTACCTGCACAACTCTCATCCATACATTGGCTGTCCCAAAATACCATCATGCTGCCCCAAACTCTGCTGAAATCATGCATTTTCCACTCAAAATTCAGAATTAGAGTGGCTGGAATCCACCTCAAAATAACCTTGCATAAATCCACATCAAGTGTCAACAATGTAATCCCTTCCATCGTGGAAGTATGGTTGGAAAGTTTATGACAGCAATGAAAATAACATGGCAGCAACTGTCATACTTCAAAATTCTTACCAAATCAAGAAATGATAGCAATCTAGGGGCTGAAAATGACCATATAATGACTTTAACCAACTTACAAATTGAAAATAGGTTCGGCCACAATTTGATGTAGCTGAAATCCTTGTTCGAACCATATTTTTTGAAGCAATCGAA
Organism: Taxus wallichiana var. yunnanensis; assembly: GCA_018340775.1. NCBI lineage: Eukaryota > Viridiplantae > Streptophyta > Pinopsida > Cupressales > Taxaceae > Taxus > Taxus wallichiana. The sequence continues at coordinate 411,561,200 of CM031242.1, read as the reverse complement.
TAAAGGACTTCGGCCTTGTTTTTAACCCTATTTTTTTTTTTACATTGGCTTTTTTTTTTTTTTTTTTGGTGAAAAAATGGCAAGAATGGAAAAAACTCACGCCATTTTTGGAAAGGGTCCGAAGATGTAGCAGCAAAATGCTTGCATGTGCCATAACTTTCATTCGAAGGGGCTCTTGCTCACCTGTCGCTCTTCTCTAAAAGTATATATTTTCTCGAGCTCTATGCATTGATGGCAATATTTTTCTTATTTTCATAAAATCCATTTTTTACCTTTTTTCGACCAAGCAACTTCTTGCAATCTTTTGAAAGAATCATTATGATGATGATGATTATGGTAGAAGCTGCTGTGCCACACCGGGGCGATGGATGCTTTTTTGTATGATTTGTCTATATATAATGATATAAGTATACAATAATATAAATTTATAATAATATAAGTATATATATTCTGACCGGATTTTTCCGTATTTTTTCGGATTTTTTCAAGAACTCCGAATTTTCGGATTTTTTTGCCCTTCCGAATTTAATCGGATTTCCGAACCTGTAACTTTGACTATAACTTTACCCACAACTTTAACAAATTGAAAATAACTCAAGTGCCAGCATTTTTGGCAAAACTCAGTATGTAGCTCAATCCCCAATCCATTCTTGGTGAATGATGACCACGAATCAACTTCGGTGGAGCAAGATGTACACTACTATGCACTTTTAAAAATCCTTGAATAAATTCATTGGGTGCCAAACAATGTTGTATAGGAAACATTCGAAAGCCAACATCAATAAGGAAATCATATGACTTACCCACTTTATACAATAAACACCTCAAGCCCCAACAATAATGATTGCCCTTATAATCTTGTTCTCAAGTGTATGACTTGGTTTCAAAGAGTGCTCCATAAATGGTGAGCATGGGTTCTCCATCATACCATTGGTATGCATGACATAACATATAAGCTTTTTTGAAACCACATGCATGATGTCATCACTTCATTATACCTAGAAAAATGGAATCTTTCAATGAACTTACCTTCTCCATCAATGTCCCCAAATGGGGCTTTTCAAACCCCTTTTGGATAAACGCCGAACAACAATTCCAACACTAAAGTGCAAGTCAATAGAAGATAACCCAAAGATTATGGCTTAGATCTGAATTCTATTAGACAAAGCTACTAGGTTAATAGAGAAATCCACACCAAATTCGTGGCAAAAGGAATGTCTCCTAGCTCCAATGTAACATACAGATTTTTGGGAGCTAAAACAGCTCTAAATGAGTGATAATAAAGACCATACAAGCTCAGTTGGACATGTTGCAATTAACTACCAGGAATGGCGACTATGGGTATGAGAAAAAAACCCTTGACAATCAGCAGCTAATAAACATATTTTCCATACTAAACATATATCATAATTTTTAGCAGCCCATTAATGGATGAAATCAAATGTGTAGAGCACAAATACACTAGAAAATATATCTCAGAATGCTGCAGATCATTATGGACTGAAACAACACTGTAACTCCCCCATAAATTCTAAAAAATAACATAGTTGAATCCCAAAATGCAGTACAAGTGAAGGCAATGATATTCAGACTTGTAATGATTCCCAAACACAAAGAACTAACCAAAAGATGGGTTGTTCCACTTAGTAAAAATAGGATAATGCTGCTACAAAATATTTCTTCAAGCCCTTCATGCAAAAACTCAACAATATCTGCTGGAATAATACTTTCCTTTGCAAGCACAATAGAATTTCCCTTGTGGAAATCCTCTCATTCACCCGCAGGGTTTTCGTCCTCTAAAGTAATTTTATACAAAAGCACTAGGTTTAAGATAAATTTAGAAATTGATATAATGCGTATGAGATACCCCTTCCAAAGTCGACCTCTCCTTTATAAAGGAAAATGGACCCAAAGGCAACCTTCCTCTTCACCAATCATCTGCAATGTTAATTTCTATGCCCGGTTCACTCTCCTAGGCCAAATCGCATTCCTTAGAGGCATATAAAATTAATATATTTTTGTTCTTCCTAAACTCTCTTATTCCCCTTGTAGCCAAGTCACCATTATTCCTCTAGGAAGAATAAAAATATAATTATCCCCTTACAATGATATTTACCCTTCATAAATTTACCATAGCAATGGATTATAAAGCCAACATGTTTATTAAGCCAAATAAATCATTATAAGTGCTTTAATAATTTTATTTTATTTTCTTTTTCAGGCACTTTATAATAATTTATTTGTATGCATGACCATGTGCACCCCCTTTGGCCATCGGGTGGACAAAATAGGCCAAAGGTCTTCATTAATATTATTTGAGAAAGAGGAACATTTCATCCTTATGCGGCTGTTATAACAAGTTTCCCAATCAGCAAATCACCATTAGCACATTGGAAAGTGCTTTTCCTTTTCACTTCCGGATCTTCTAATGCCAAATCTGAGTTGCCAATACTCATGCTTGCCATAGACAACTTTGAACTGTCCCTATTTCTCATGAGATCAGATGTAAACATCACAAAATCAGATCTGATTATCTTTGTTGAAAGTGGAAAAACACTGGGTTTCCATACCTTAGAGTGCCCAACATGGTGACTTTGAACCGGTAGTATCCCTTGCTTTGCTATCACGGTTTCCCCCAAAAACTGAATCCATTGCATCCCACATATGCCAAAACAATTTTGACATTGTACCCAAACATCCATGCACCTTTTGCTATACCATTCACTACTTGCAAACTGATCATGAGGATAAGGGTACAACATTATCATGAAATGGAGCAATACAACATTGATATCATACCTTACTGATTGAGCATGGTGGAAACCGAACTGTATGGGTAGGCTGATAGGCAATGAAATAGAAGACTTTTTGGACCATGTGCTGCCCTTACTCTTTTTACAACTCAGAATTTCTGAGTTAGAATCAGCCCTCCAAAAATATATTAAATGCACCTTACCTTCATGGACTTCTAGCAAATCTGATTTATCTTGTGGATGGTGGAAGAAAAAACATGATAAGACCATAAGAAAGTGTATGTAGTCACCATTCCATACCAATGTAACTTCAGCTGGCTTAGTTTCAAAAAAATCATTACATACCTTGCACCTTTCCATGAAATTTGACAACATGAAGATGCTATGGGTGACCTTGAAGCCTTTGAAATCATCCTTGCTTGACCCCAACCTTCTTTCCCATTCTCCTTTGACAATTTGATGCATATGGCTGCCCAATCCTCCCAACTCTTCCATTTTTATGGATCCATGGGTTAGTCACGTAGGAAATGAAAAGTTAGGATCATCGTTATGACCCCCACACTTCATGATAGAGTTCTCTTCCATACTGATTTTAAAATAAGATATTCCTCCCTTTGAAGGACTCATCTTAGCATGTATATATGCCATTTGTGAGAACAACATAGAAATTGAGCCCTAGTGTCTATATGTTCTTTGTGTTCTTTGCAAAAAACACTTTTACTTCTTACTTTCTTCCCCTTGAAGTATGATGTGCACAAAGGTGATCAATCAATAGAGACAAAAGAGGATACACCATACATGAAACATGAGTTCTCCTAAGTTCCTAACCATCCATCCATGGTAGAAAATCTGAAATGATATAGAGGCAAAAATTGAAATACCTTCATACCAAATGGGCTGCCCATAGCATTCAGAAATTTTGAGTTTAGATAGCATTCCTTCTTGACATGATTTCCTTGCCGGATGGGATAATTTCTTCCTCATGCGTTCGTTCCCACACTTGACCGATCTCAGCAACCTTTAGATTGATGTTGTAGTCGGTAATCCTTTTCTCCGATGGAGTAGTGAGTTCCGTGTTTTGTTCTAATAGAAGGCACATGGAGAAATCTGCAAAACTCCTGGACGACCCAACCTCGTGTGTCATTTAAGTAGTAAGGCGGGTAACAATTGATCTCGTAATACAAATATGATATTCCATATGCCCTATGTAAATGAAGGGAAAATAAGATATGATATTCTATATGATACAAATGGGATATTATATTATATTCTATTATATATGTAATACAAATATTCCAGAGCCACCCAACCACAGCCACAGCCACAACAACAATGCCAAAGCCACAACCACAACCACCACACCAACACCATTAAGCAAAGCCACAACCATAACCACAACCACAACCACAACCACAACACAACCACCATTGAGAGGGGGAGGGAGTGGGAGTGGAGTAGAACGAGAGAAAGGATGGAAAGGAAACGCACACTTCGCCATATATATAGATAGGGGTCCGAGCTAGATACGCCCGGCATGCAGACCATACGGAAACGAAACCTCGTGATGACGTGACTCCGGGGCAGAGCGGTAGTCGACAATGGCCTATATAGGTTAGGGCCCGCCTATCTGTATATAGGGCATGTGAAGTCGGGCTCAACCTGGTTTGGTTAATTAGAGGTGAGATCAGATCCCCTCGAAAGGCATCCCCTATATCTAGATGGGCCGGGTCAGACGATCTCTATTCTATATGCCCGGGCAAACCTAGATTAATGAGTGAATGGAATCTCTAGTCCAGTCCAGCCCCTATGACGATATGGGGCTCCCTATATCTAGATAGGCGCCCCAGAGAGATTAGATGAGATAAGATAAGATAGAATAGGGGGGGGGAGGGGCCGCCCAGATAGATATATAGGGAGAGATATAGAGAGAGAGAGTATATAGATGGGGGAATGCACCCCTCTATAGGCCCCCTCTAGATATATGGACCTTTCCCCCATATATCATATATAGATAGGGGGTTGGGGCCGGGGGTCATTATCTTATCTATATGCGCCCCTCCCCCTAGATAGATAGGCGATAGGCCCTCTAAAGTGCCATATCCCCTTGCCTTGGGACCTAATAGATCTATCTATCTATCTATCTATCTATCAAGAAGAAGGACTATGCCCTCCCCTCTCCCCCCGATCCTGAAGGGGAGAGGTGAGCCGTGCCTTCTCTAGCCCACCCCTTTCAATCCAAAGGGTTGCCCCCGACTGAGCCCTTAGACTCGGGTTCACCGCCCCCACCCGACCCCTTAGACCGGGTTTAGCCTCGCCCCACCCCACCCGAGCCGAGCCCATATCATATCGTGAGTTGGGTTCGGTTGGGCTCATCCTACTCCAATGTCGGTGGCCTCGGATGGAGTGGAGTTCACGGGTGCGGGGTCACCTTCCCCTCTCCTCTCCCCTTGCCGGTGGTCGGATGCTCCCTCCCCCTCCCTCTTTCCCCTCTACTCTACCTTTGCACGGGCCGGGCCCTCCTCCTCGCCGTATACCACCCCACCACTTATACCTGCATACCACTCATTTTGCCCACACCCCCTTCCCATTATACCACTCATCCCTAGCACTAAATACCACTCATAGCTACATACAACTCATCTTGTCCACACCCCCATCCCCTCTACTCCCCACCTACCCCCACCACTTGGCGGGAGAGCGAAGCCCGGGAGAATAGAGAGAGAAGGGGCTACCCATCTCCATCTATGCCTAGATCAGATAGGGAGGCCCCTATTTGATCCTTTGGGAGCGGTGTGGCATATAGAATAGAACCCCCACCCGACTGAGCTGAGCTAGTCTAGTGGGGGGTTGGGTCAGCTTCTTCTAGCCCCCACCCGAGCAGAGCCCCTAGACCGGGTTCAACCTGCCCCTCTCCACCCGAGCCCCCAACAATTGGGAAGAGAAACTAGACTCTTCTCTATCTATCTAGGATAGGGGGTTGGGTTCTATATATAGATGCAACCGGGTTTGGTTGGGATAGATAGGGGAGAGTCGGGATCTAGGGGATAGGATAGTTGGCTAGATATAGTTATAGAGGCCAGGTTTTATAGTTAGATGAAGGACTACGCCCTTACCTCGAAGGGGATAGGGGAGCCGTGCATTATACGCTTTGGTTGATATGGTTCATTTGGCGGGTGCGCTTAGGGCCCTATATATCTTATCTGCCCTATCTATCTCTCTATTTATCTCCCTATATATCTCTCTCTCCCTTCTATATAGACTTCTTTGGCCGATCTCTAGAGAATAGAGGGGCGCCTTTTCCTTCTATTTAGAGGGGCTAGGCCGATCTCGCCGCTGATTAGCATGGCATATATAATGGAGAGGGGAGGGTCTGGTCTCTCTATCTCTGTCTCTAGATAGAGCTGAATATTCGATTCCATCATGCGGCTCCCATCTCATATCTCTCTTATCTACGAAGTCGTTATATCTATGTGCCCGCACTTCTACTCTGTGAGGGAGGCCCCCATCATGTGCCTCGACTCTACTCTATACCGTAGGGGAGGCGCCAATCTCTCTCTATCCATCTATGTCGTGCCATGCCATGCTCAGTAGAGTGGCCATATCTCCCTCTCTACTCTCTATGGTCTATCATTGGCCGAACTAGAGATAGATAGATCTCTATGGCCTATATAGAGGAGTGGCCGATCTAATCTCTTCGTAGGGATTGGCCGATCTCTATATCTATAGGGCAAGGCTTTGTTAGATCTTTATACGATTGGGCTTCTTCGAGAGGATTCAAACTCTCCTCTCCTCCTTCGCCGCTTCATCGATGCAACATATTATTTCGCGAGTTCAAAGCCCAACCTTTCCGTCTGGAGACTATATTTGACATATCAACCTTTCTTCATCATATCAGGAGGTTTGGTGATCTCTTCGATGAGTGGGCCAGGTATCCGTATCTCGCTTATTGCTCCTCTGTGAGTATTGCCCAGGATGTGGGCCGTTGTTGGTTTTCCGAGACTTCTGCCTTGTTGGATTCTGGGCTGGTATCCGATTGATCATCTCCCCTTTCCAAAGATTCGTTGAATGCTCCCAGTCATCTCTTGCCCACCAAGCAAGTGTTGAACAAGTCCATCCGGGAAGATATCTACAGGAGCTTCATTCAGACTACTTGGGTGAACCCTATTAGGGATTTGCGCCCTAAGATGTCCATTTATTCAGAGCACTTTCTTGAGATCAGAGATGGACTCATCATCCGCCCTCAGTACACCTTTCATCACTGGGGGCATGCCCTCCGTATACCTCTGGGTCAGTTTCGGGTCGGCTCCCACAGACTTTGGTGTGAGACTAATCACCACATTGATCGGGATGATAGACTTTGTAGGCTCTGTAGCCTTCATGAGGTGGAGACTCGAGACTCATTTCATTTTCCGCTGCCCCATATACTATGAAATCAGAGGACAATTTCACTGCCTCATCAGAGGGATTCAGACTCTCCGGTTTTCTTCAGATATATTGACCAGCGGTGTCTTGCCCTCTACATCCGTGAGTCTCTGCTGCTCCGGGACCAGATTCTTCATCCCTCCGAGAGTCATCCCCACAAGACGAATTACAACCTTCTTTCCGGTTCTACCCGCAGGTGGAGGAACTAAACGACAGAGCCTTTCTGACCCAGATACAGTGCATCGACTCGCCAGCTCGTCCCTAGTTGGACCTTCACATTTCCCCGATCACCACCAGCAGAATCAAATGCACACTCATACCAAAGGGCAGCCCTGCTCCATTCATCCCCGCCATCGCTTTTAGTCTTAGATCTCAGCAAGGGAGGAGGTTTTGCCCCCTCTTCGGGTTGCCGCTACCCATAAGGAGCTTTTTTTCGTCGGCCTCAAATGTTAGGAGGGGTGGTGTGGCTACCATTCCTGAGTAGACTCTGGTCCTTGTTTTCCCCCTCCTCCCTTCCCTTCTTTGCTTCTCTCGACTTTCTCCCCGCTTGCTTCATTGGCCCCGCTTGTGGGAGTATTGGCTTCGGGTTTCCTTTTTGCTTCGTCTCTTTTCCTTTCTTCTGTTTTTGGGAACTCGTTTGAGTTGTCCCCGCTTGCACTTTGTATATTATTTGGACTGTAGTCCCATTGACCTACTTTTGTGGTCATTCGTTGGACATTAATATATTTATCTTATCTTATCTTATCTAGATTAGATATGGAGATTCATTGGCCATACCTTTTCTATATAGAGGACCATATCTATCTATGGGGATATCATTGGCCATCTAGATCTGATCTGATCTATGGGCGCCATATCTCTCTAGAGATAAGATCTAGAGGATAGGGCCCATCTCTCTTCTCTATAGATCTAGAGCTAGATCCATCTATCTCTCTATCTCTCTCTCCAGTTCGAGATAGCAGTAGGAGTTAGCAGCTCTGCTCTATCTAGTTCGATTCGAGATAGCAGTAGGAGTTAGCTCAGCAGCAAGGGATGGCCGAATCTCTCATCTCATCTCTAATCTCTATGGCCAGGCTAGCTACGAATCCATCCATCTCTATGGCTAGGGATAGCTATTTATCCAATCTCTATGGCTAGCTACTAGACTAATTAGATAAGATATGGGCAGCTGGCTACTGATCGATCGATCTAATGGCTAGGCTAGGCTAGGCTAGCTACTATGGGACTGATCAGATATGGGCAATCTGGCTACTGATCAATCGATCGATCGATCTAATGGCTAGGCTAGCTAATATGGGAGATAAGATATGGGCAGCTGGCTATTGATCGATCGATCTAATGGCTAGTATGGGCTAGCTACTAATCATCTCTAATCTCTATGGCCAGGCCAACTATGAATCCATTCATCTCTATGGCTAGGGCTAGCTACTAATCGATATCTATGACTAGCTACTAATCTAGGCTATAGATCTAATCTATTTCTATCTAGAGGGGAGGGCCATATCTCTTCTTTCTATTGAGTAGATCATTGGCTAGATCTATAGATATTGCACTACATTGCTCTCTAGTATGTCTAGATCTAATCTAGAGTCTAGGCTCTGTTCTTCGAGACGAGAGTGAGTAATATAGGCTCGCTTTGTCGAGCCTCTACGGGTCGGATCGGATCGGATATAGGCTCGAAGAGTCCCTCTATAGGGATAGACATTGGCCATATCTAGATAGACATTGGCCATATCTCCGGGGAGTACATTGGCTAGATCTCTTTATATGGCATGTCAGCCATATCTATCTATAGGGGCCAACACTTGCTAGATAGATAGGGCCTATATAAGAGAATAGAGATACGCCTCTATATCTACTGCCTATTCTAGATATAGATTATACTCAATGTGCCCATACTCTGAGGCGAGGGAAGTGCCCATCCATGCTCTAGATTAGATCGCGGTTCCCCATCTCTATTATCTACGTGATACCATTTGATTTGCTAGCTGGAATAGAGATGATAGGCGAGGCAAGGAGAAGGCAGCCGCCCATCCATTCTCTATCTATATCTGATGGATAGACTTTAGAGGCGAGGCGCCATAAAAGCGAGGGATGTACTCGAGAGGGAGAGTTTGCCGGTTGTCTAGTCGATTAAGGACTACCCCCTCCCCAATAGAGAGTAGAGTCTATATAGATAGAGGGGTCCCCACCTACCCCCACCTTTTGGGGAGAGCGGAGCCCTGGGAGAATAGAGAGAGAAGGGGCCACGGGGGAATCTCTACCCAACCCACGGCGGATCTCTCGCCCATGCTACCCACGGGTGGTTCTCTCCACGAGGTTCTCTATCCACAGTGGGATCTCTACCCACCTGTGGATTGGATAGATGGGGGTATCTCTACCCTCTCCACGGAGGGATCTCTACCCAACCCACGGGTGCATCTTCTTTTAGCCATAGGTGGATCCAGCTTCCCACGGTGGATCCAACTCATCCCTCTATCCACCTTGCCACGGGTGGACATCGCCATTCTATGGGGAGTATATCGCCATCCCTTCTCTACCTCTATCTCTATGGGCTTTGGCCACATATATAGATTTGATATGGAGGAGAGGAGATGGGCGCCATCTCTATAGAAAATAGAGGGGGCTAGATCTATAGACTAGATATGGTAGTTCATTGGCCATCTCTATTCTCCTAGGCGCACTCCTGGGGCCGCCCTAGATCTCTCTATTTATAGGATGGGGATGGGCCACTCCCCTACAATCTTGTCTTCTATCCGACGCACCCCACTCTCTAGTTAAATGCGAGGCACACTACCCATACTACTGAATACCAGGGGCCACTCCCCATCTCCCCACCTCTAGTTTATCGTATCGCGAAGCGCCACCACCCCTATGTATTACTTGCATCTACCTCCACTTCTAGTTTATCGATAGATACCTCGTGGCACCTACCCTATCTACTAAGGTGGCCCCCATCTACCGATCGGAGTGAGCACCTACCCCCACCTCTTTTTTATTGTATCGCGGAGCGCGCCACCACCCCTATCTATTTGTTTAGGCCCCGAATGGATATTCTCCTTTCTACCGACCGCCCTACGCTAGCTACTCCTGCACCTCCCCTAGTTCGATAGAGACTAGGCCCCTCTAGTTCATTGCAATAGATACCTGCGGGCACCTACCCTTTCTACTCGTGCGTGCAGGTGGGCACTCCCACCCACTCGAGGCCATTTACTGGACGACAACCCTCCTCTCTCCCCGGACATATATCTCTATCTGGAGGGCCCCCTCTCTAATCTAAATCTCTATATAGGGTGGGGGGGTATATAGAGTATAGAGGGCGTCAACCCCTCATATAGATTAGATACCCATGGTAGGGGAACCCTATTCTATAAAGGCGAGCCAAGCCCACCATGAAGTACACTACCTCTACCTCGCCAAGCCCCCATATATAGATATATATATAAATAGCGACATCTCGGATCGACTTCATCTAGCCGAGGACCCACCCCACCTATTATCTCTGCTTATCTATCGGGGGCCCTATAGAGATATGGACATATATAACTATAGGGCCCGACAGCCTACTCTCCATTCGGGGAGGAGCTCTATAGATCTATGGGGGGCGTGCATGTATATCATTGAGTCGACACCGCCTACCTATCCATGGGGGCCCTATCTTCCCTATATTCTATGGAGGGGGGGCGAGAGAATAGATCTATCCCATAGAATCTATCTATCTATCCCATATATAGATAGGGGGGAGGAACTACTCTATATTGATAAATGCACGGACTCTATATTCTCTATATAGCATTGCTCCGCCCGACCTATATAGATATAGATTATCCGAGAGAGAAGAGTGTTTCCCAATATGTAGATAGGGCTAATAAACCCTAACTCGGTATACATAGGGGACCGCCCACCCCCATCTAGATAGGGGATAGAGGGCCCGAGGGGGCCATCTCTCTGTATAGGTCGAGAGCATCAGAGTCTAGTCGACACCCCCAACTCTCGAGATATATATCATATCATATTATATCATATCATATCTATATGGCGACGACCTACTCTATAGAATATAGATATATATAGCTGGGAGAGGCCGCCTATTTGGTTGATCAGCCTTGATTGTGCCGATTGGTAAAGTGATTGTGTCGCCACGGTGAAGTAAGTGATTGTGATAGAATATATAGGGCGGAGCCCCATCCGTTTATTGTATTAATTGAACTATCGATGAAGAAGTTATCTCCTACGACAATTTGGGGGTTGATGAGTGTGTGGAAATGGGTTGGTCTAAACGGGCAACCCCCATATAGAGAGGGTCCCCAACCCATAATCGATAGCCGTCCGCATATTATCTCCGAACATATCTTAGATCGAGATATCTAGACATCATTTCTTGCATCTTTAGATCGCACACATGTTACGTATATAATCAATCATGAATACCTCTATATACACTAGTCATATATATACAATACGACTAGTCCATCCTGTTGTGCCACTCATGCTACATATAGAATCCATATGCATCCATATCTCTGTGGGCCCCCTCTCTCCCCCTTTCTCTCTATATGGGGAGAGAGGGGGACAGAGGTGGGCGCCCACCCCTTTCCTTCATGAGAATGCCGCTTCACCTATCTCTAAGGGCCTCCTCTCTCCCCCTCTCTCTCTGGGGGAGAGAGGGGGCTTGAGTTCTGTAGGATAGGTAGGACTTCTCTCTCCGATATGTCGCTCTCAAGCAGAGCGAGGGAACAAAATGGAGTGGGCGATGTTGGAATTTGCACCCATTTGTATTTATCCAAGAATCGCCTTTGGTTGTCTCTTTGGTCCTACTTGGTGTTCCCTTCCTATTCACTTCCAATGGTTTAACTTACTCCGGAGAAATTGTCAACCCACGAATGCGGTTCTACCTCGCAATGCCGAAGTCGCTTCGATATACGATTTCATCCGATTCCCATTCTACCTATTACCCCGATCTAGAAGTCACCTCATTTTTCCTTGGGTAGTCTCTCCCAACAAGATTGATCCGTCTGGATTTCGGTCCATGATGGTGTTGTTATTGATTTCAACGATCGGATCTATCCATGAATGGAAGAAGGGTGCTTTATATCGGAAGTAACCAATGATTGATGAGCAATGAATGATGACGCAATGAGGGGAAGGACGGAAGTGCGATGCCTACATTCAATCAATTGATTCGTCATGGTAGGGAGGAGAAATGATGCACGACTGCACTCGAGCTTTGGATCAATGTCCTTAGAAGCGAGGAGTACGCCCACGCTTTTCAACGAGAACACCAAAAACCTAATTCAGCTCCACGTAAGATAGCTGAAGTACGGTTGAGCAATCAACACTATCTTTGCCACCTATTTGGTTGATCTGTCTTGATTGCGCCGACCGGTGAAGTGATTGTGTCGGGTGAAGTAAGTGATTGCGCTGAGAATATATAGGGTAGAGCCCCATCTGCTTATTGTATTAATTGAACCATCGATGAAGAAGTTATCTCCTACAACAATCTGGGGGGGTTGATGAGTGTGCAGAAATGGGTTGGTCTAAACGGGCAACCCCCATATAGAGAGGGCCCCAACCCATAATCGATAGCCGTCCACATATTATTTCCGAACATATCTTAGATCGAGATATCTAGACATCATTTCTTGCATCTTTAGATCGCACGCATGTTACGTATATAATCAATCATAGAATACCTCTATATACGACTAGTCATATATATACAATACGACTAGTCGATCCGGTGGTGCCACTCATGCTACGTATAGAATCCATATCCATCCATATCTCTAGGGGCCCCCTCTCTCCCCCCCCTTCTCTCTCTATGGGGGAGAGAGGGGGGGTCGAGTGCCGGTAGGATAGGTAGGACTTCTCTCTCCGGTATGCCGCTCTCGAGCAGAGCGAGGGAACAGAACGGAGTGGGCGATGTTGGAATTTGCACCCATTCGTATTTATCCAGTAATCAGTTTGCTAGTCTCTTTGATCCTACTTGGTGTTCCCTTCCTATTCACTTCCAATGGTTCGACTTACCCGGAGAAATTGTCGGCCCACGAATGCGGTTCCGATCCCTTCGGTGATGCCAGAAGTCGTTTCGATATACGATTTCATCCGGTTCCCATTCTACCTATTACCCCCGATCTAGAAGTCACCTCCTTTTTCCCTTGGGCAGTCTCTCCCAACAAGATTGATCTGTCCGGATTTTGGTCCATGATGGTGTTCTTATTGATTTCGACGATCGGATTTATCCATGAATGGAAGAAGGGTGCTTTATATCGGAAGTGACCAATGATTGATGGCTACAATGAATGATGAGGCAATAGAGGGGAAGGACGGAGAGCGATGCCTACATTCAATCAATTGATTTGTCATGGTAGGGAGGAGAAATGACGATAGACCATACCCGAGCTTTGGATCAATGTCCTTCGAAGCGAGGAGTACGCCCACACGTTTCGACGAGAACACCAAAAAAACCTAATTCAGCTCCACATAAGATAGCTAAAGTGCGGTTGAGCAATCGGCACGATATCGCTGCCACCTATTTGGTTGATCTGCTTGATTGTGCCGACCGGTGAAGTGATTGTGTCGCCACAAAGGTGAAGTAAGTGATCGCGTGAGAATATATAGGCGGAGCCCCATCCGCTTATTGTATTAATTGAACCATCGATGAAGAAGTTATCTCCTACAACAACTGGGGGGTTGATGAGTGTGTGGAAATGGGTTGGTCTAAACGGCAACCCTCCCATATGAGAGGGCCCCCAACCCATAATCAATAGTCGTCCGCATATTATTTCCGAACATATCTTAGATCAAGATATCTAGACATCATTTCTTGCATCTTTAGATCGCACATATGTTACATATATAATCAATCATAGAATACCTCTATATACGACTAGTCCATCTTGTTGTGCCACTCATGCTATGTATAGAATCCATATCCATCCATATCTCTAGGCCCCCTCTCTCTCCCCTTTCTCTCTATATGGGGAGAGAGGGGGACAGGACAGGTCGCCCCCACCCCCTTTCCTTCATGAGAATGCCGTTGACCTATATCTCTAAGGGCCCCTCTCTCTCCCCTCTCTCTCTCATGGGGGAGAGAAGGGGGTCGAGTGCATGTAGGATAGGTAGGACTTCTCTCGACGGTATGCCGCTCTCGAGTAGAGCAAGGGAACAAAACGGAGTGGGCGATGTTGGAATTTGCACCCATTCATATTTATCCAGTAATCGCCTTGCACCCATTCGTATTTATCCAGTAATCAGTTTGCTAGTCTCTTTGATCCTACTTGGTGTTCCCTTCCTATTCACTTCCAATGGTTCGACTTACCCGGAGAAATTGTCGGCCCACGAATGCGGTTCCGATCCCTTCGGTGATGCCAGAAGTCGTTTCGATATACGATTTCATCCGGTTCCCATTCTACCTATTACCCCCGATCTAGAAGTCACCTCCTTTTTCCCTTGGGCAGTCTCTCCCAACAAGATTGATCTGTCCGGATTTTGGTCCATGATGGTGTTCTTATTGATTTCGACGATCGGATTTATCCATGAATGGAAGAAGGGTGCTTTAGATCGGGAGTAACCAATGATTGATGGGCAATGAATGATGAGGCAACGGGGGGGGAAGGACGGGAAGAGCGATGCCTACATTCAATCAATTGATTCGTCATGGTAGGGAGGAGAAACGGCGCACAGACCGTACCCGAGCTTTGGATCAATGTCCTCAGAAGCGAGGAGTACGCCCGCGCGTTTCGACGAGAACACCAAAAAAACCTAATTCAGCTCCACGTAAGATAGCCAAAGTACGGTTGAGCAATCGGCACGATATCTTTGCAATCATTCCGGGCGAAGGTCATAATCCACAGGAACATTCTATGGTGTTGATCAGGGGAAGGTAGATAGATAAGATAAGATAATTATATTAAATTTCCAACAAGTGACCAC
The DNA here is from genome assembly GCA_018340775.1 of Taxus wallichiana var. yunnanensis. Taxonomy (NCBI): domain Eukaryota; kingdom Viridiplantae; phylum Streptophyta; class Pinopsida; order Cupressales; family Taxaceae; genus Taxus; species Taxus wallichiana. The sequence continues at coordinate 411,546,090 of CM031242.1, read as the reverse complement.
AAAGATAGGTCAATGGGACTCAGACTGATACAAAGCGAAGCAAAACAATAGGAAAACCCAATAGGGTCTCCGAAAACAACAAAAGAAGAAGAAGAAGAAGTGTTGGCTAGATTTTCTGCATAGCATCAAACCTAGGCAGTCATGAGATAAATCTCCTTCATTTAACCGGTGAGGCTCCCGTGTCAGATTTGTCAATATAAATGTGTTATTATCTATTAGGGGTTTTACTTTAACCACTTAGTTCATGAACCATAACTAAGAAGTTCTGCAGCAAGTAAGCAGCTGTTTAAGAAAGGAAAAATTATAGAAGAAGAAAGTCAAGGTATTACAAAGAAGAAGTAAGGAAGATGTGCATCCCAATTAGTAGATAGCAGAGTTAATTGCATGCACATAGAAGAAACTTAATAGATTTGAACACAGAATTCTAAAGCAAAGGCGCTTCTAGATCCGATCTAAAATAACACAAAGTTTACTTTAAAGATCTAAGATTTAAAAGCAAGAAACACAGTACGCCGTGACACAAAGTTCTCCGGAAACCTGCTTCTTTGTATTCCTCTGCAACAAGTGGCTCTCAGGGGTTCAGCACAAAGTCTAGAACACAAGATTGCTTCTTACAAATTCTGATCGATGATTAACCCGTAGGTTCTTCTCCTACTTATAGAATGTAGGAGGGAAAGTACAAATAGAAGACTCAAACTGAACTAAAGTATGAACAACAAGTAAAGATGACATTTGGCAATCATCCTCAACTAACTTCTTCTTAAGTGACACATGTATCACTTAACTAATAGAAAGGTTCCACATGACTTCAAGTAATGGTTGCAAAACCAATAACTTAGAAGTTTACAATTTCATCCGGGAACATAGAAAGTAGAAGAAGAAAGAAATAGAAGAAGTCATGCCAGCTGTAACATCTACATCTTCTTCTTGTTCTGATATCTGATATACTTGTCGAACATATAGTTCAGCATCTTTCCATCTGTTTTAGCTACTGCTTCCTTTTCTGTCCTGAATTGCAGCAATCCTTCATTCAACACTTTGCTGCATGCTTCCACTTCTTCCAAACTTGGCCCAAATCTCGCAATGTCTGCCTGCAGTGTCACCAGCCTACTGATAGAGTTCATCGTGAAAGGCTTGGTAGCTTTATCAATTCTCTTTTGTACCATCAGAAGAGAACTTTCCAGGGAATCATGCACCTCGTTAGAAACAATCCGCACGTATGAAGTAACACCTCCATCCACTCTTTCCTCAGTGAAAGAAATGATACTGTCCGGCAAATCTGATGTTCTACTCTCAAGCGCCTGCATCCTTTTCAGCAAAACTCTGCAGATCTCCAAACGGAAAGATACTGCAAACTCTAGCTGCTTCCCCTTCTCGACTGATCCATCCGGCACAATTTGTTCTGCAACCAATACATCTCCGTGACTTGTTGATCTCGGCCAAAATACTCAGGTTACTCTCTGCAACTGTATTCATTCCTTCTATGCTTTCTATCAGTTGCTTTAGTTGATTTGCTACATCGTTCATAACCTTTAGGCGGGCTGGCACTTCCCCAAGTTGCACAGAAGCTTGACGAATAATCAGATCCTTCCATTCGTCAATAGCCTTTACTTGATTGCTTGCATCTTCCATTTCCTACATAAGATGATCACTCACCTGCTCTGAAATGGGCTGAACGGAAGGTTTAGCAACCTTGGCTATGATCTCACATAATTGAGATATTTGCTTCTGCAGCTCTTCTTTCTCCGCCTTTTCACTGTCAAGCCTAAGGAACAAAGCATCCAGCAACGTCTGCGTGTCCTGCTTCAATCCTTCAGTGGTAGCTTGACCGAGTGGTATTTTGGTCACCGTCACATCTTCTGCCGTGAGCTCCTCTTCTACCTTTCCTTCCGCCGGAATTGATATCTCAACAAACTTCTCTCCCAAATCCTCGATGATCAACCTAGAAGTTGCTTTAGCAACTTTAGGCCTTCTGTCTCTTCTGCTCAGATCCTGAAGTAGCTGCAAGTCATGTTCCTCTAAGTTCATCTCTACTCTTGCTTCCGGAACCAACTGCAAAGCTAACCATTCCGAGAAATTACTTCTCGGAGAGTGAGAAGTTGCTGAGTGCACTACCATTTCCCGCTCTGCATCCTCTCCATCAGAAAGTGCCACAGTATCATGGCTGCCATCCTCTGAAACATCCAAGGACAAAGCTCTTTCGAACTCCGTCATCTGCAGCTTCAACATCTCCTCTGGAACGGGTGCTGAACGAAGTGGCTGCGGAGAGAAGATGAACGTTGCTGGTTTTAATGAAGGCATGGAAGCATCCTGCTGCTGTGGTGCAATAGTTGGTGATCCACTAGGTACTGGAGAAGTCGGAGTCAAAGCTATGGTCGTAGAAGTGGTCTTCTCTTTCTCTTGAGATCTTCTGCGTACTTTCAACTTCTCGGACCTTCTGCTGCTCTCTCCTTCATGCTTTCGTTTGAGGGAATCTCCTGCGCCGAAGTTGCCCGTGATTTGATTCATCAATACTTCATCAAGGCAGTATCCCTTCGTTAGCAACCAGCTCGAAGTACTCACCAACACAGCTCCGGATCTCTTTCTATTGTCTTTGCGGCCATTTCGCTATCTGCGCAAAGATAGCTTTATCTCCTCCCATTTGATGGTAAGTGTCAAGTACCACGTTCCCATCATCTTTAAGATCCGCAGGTATCCGCGCTAGTCCAAAGTCAAATACTTGCTTTGCCGATAGCCTGCTGAAATCTTTCTTTCTAACCTCGTACTCACTTCTGCACTTCATCCAGAAATCTTCTAACGAAGGCACATGTGCGTACTCCTGGGAGATTGTCTTCCTGGCTATTCCAAATGGATCGAAATTAAGCCGCGCAGGGAAGAACTCTTGCTCATACTCGGACAACATTTGTGCTTCCATCCCTCGAGCTCTGTGAATGCTGATGCAATCGCTAATATCCACAGGTGAGTGGGAAGAAGCCCGTAGACTTGTGCCGCCGCCGATCAAGGTCGTGTAACTCCACAAGTTGCCTGCTCAGCTCCATGGCGATCAATCATCACTCGGGTACCTTGGCATCTTTATTGGTTCACCTGAAAAGCTCGTAACCCTGAGGTATGTGAAATCTGCAAACTGGATGAATACACTTGCCAATCTTGACACTTTGCTTCCCATGCTTCCTCGCTACTTACCTGTGAGTCTTCAAGTCTTTGTCTAACTGCCGCAGATGAAATTGTAGAAGAAGCCATCGTTGATCACTTTGAAGTCCTTCTCGCACGTAGGTACAAGAAGTCGGGTAGCACTCTCGAAAATGGGATCCTTGGAAAGAATACCACATCTATCCAGCTTGGAAAAGACACCCTGTGAAGCTGCAGCATACACCAAGTATGAAGTCATCTTGAAGCTGAAGGTACGCTTCACGTTCCGCAGTTGCTCACCGATGTTGCTGCTAATAATTTCCGACCAATTGATTATAGAATCAACCTTGTTGATTTCAATGGTCCTGATGAAAGCATACATCCATGTCCGGAAAGTGTAGGCATTCGCTTCACCATTCAACCTGCATAGCAATTTGACAATATCATCCGCCTCCTGCACCAAATTGGATCGTGGAAGAGTTCTCGGGAACTTGGAAGGGGATCTAGGCTTCTTCATGAACCGGCTATTCATGATGCTCACACAATCAGCTCTATGCTTTTCCCACCTACTGTCAGCATCCTGAATGCTAATAGAAGTCACCACCTTTCGTACTGGAATCTTCAAACAATAATCGAAGAATTCTGCATCCAAACGAATTATTGTCTTTCCCGCAACATCACGCACTGATCTGGATGAAGGATGATAAGATCTAGCACACTCCATCACAAACTCTGGCAATTGGGTGTACACATGGAAAGGCTGCGCAGCTCGAATAATTCCACTACTTTTGACCGCACACATGAGTGAAGTCTTTCCACTGGATCTCACAATCAAATCGAAAGAGGTTCGGGCCTAGATCCGTGTCTCCTATGTCTCGAAAGTTTGGAAGCAATGCATGAATCCATCGTGCTCTCTTTTTCATCTCTTCTTTTATAAAGCACTGTAATGAGTTCCCCGCATTTATTCGGACAAAAATGGCCACCGGAGCATGAATAGTGAATTTAAATTATAAAAATCTGCACTTTTCAAGCCTGCTGCCCCAAAAATTGGTGTTTAATTTGCACATAAAGAGAGCATGAATCCTTTCAATCAACACCTGAGCTCCTGTAACACTGTGAAAACAATTATGCGAGACGAGATCAACCTTCTCCAAAGCATGCGCCAAATCTAGAAGCTTTTAGCCTTTGTTAGCACTTTGTCTGATGCAAAATCCTTCCTCTAATGGGGGCGCACTTTTCCTCCTTGCTGCAATTCTTAACCTGTGAATTAAATAATTCATCCATATGGCTGCCCATGCTTATATAACCTTCACAATTCTATAATTAATAATTGCCCTAACAATTAAAGGCAATTAATTAATTAAAAATCATGCTTTTCTCTTTTAAAAATAGCATGTTTAAGGACAGCCATCCAATAAATTAAATTAATCCAATTTAATTCTTCACACAAAGACTTCACTCAAGCCCCACAAAGTGTGCTTTGACCATAGCCACTTTGAAAATAGAAATTAATTTAATGATTTAATGCTTCAAAATCATTAAATAATGCCCAAATGGGCGCACTTTTTGAGAGAAGGGGGCAGCCACTAAATAAATTAAATTTAATTAATTTAATTTATTTCTTTTATTCCTTCTTTGACTTTTTGACCTCCTCAAGCTTGGGCGCACTTTTTGAAGGAAGAAAGATTATTAAAAATAATCAATTTAATCACTTTAATCCATCACCAAAGGGGGCGCACTTTTTTGCACATGTAATTCTATTTTTAAGAATTTTTCCATAATGGGATTCTTTACCCTGCCAGGCAGGCACCAAAATCCCATGATCCACTTAAGTGATTTGACTTTGACAATGGGATTCTTTACCCTGCAAGGCAGGCACTAAAATCCCATGATTTCACTTAAGTCACTTTCCTTTTATTATATCATGGGAATTTTTACCCTGCAAGGCAGGCAATAAATTCCCACCTGCCTGCAGCCTCTATTTTTCCCACTGCAGCTTAAGTGACTTTTATAACATGGGAAAAAGTACCCTGCCAGGCAGGTATACAATTCCCATCCTGCCTGCGGCTTATATTTTTCCCATCGCAGCTTAAATCCTTTGTTTTCCAAAAATGCGCCCATCCCCGCAGGGGCTTTTCTGTGCACGACTTCGCTTTTTCCCAGTGATCCAGACCTCCGATGATGACTTCCTCCGGGCAAAATGTGCGTGTATGTTTTCCAGCTGCTCCAGGCCAAAAATCGGGCTTACCCGGCGAAGGAGTTGTTCCAGAGAAATTTTACAGAAAACAGAACGGGACACCACAAAAACACGAAAAATTGCCAAAAGTTACAAATAAAGCCCAAAACTTAAAATAAGTTAAAATCCTTCTGGTATATAGGAATAATAACATATTCGCTCATAACAGAGTTGAAACGGAGCGCAAATAGCCTCATACGGGGCTCAAAATAATTAAATACAAATTTCCCGCAGACAAATCCCGACGACAGAATAAAACAATTTTGGGCATCTGGGTATTTGGCGAAAAGGGCTAATATGGCTCTTTGGGATTATCTTGACGCAATACAAGAACTTTCAGGCAATAAAAACAACAAATGACCCACTATTTTAAAAGTACGAAATTTTTTCGAATTGGGTAGTCACAGATTTCAGGGTGAAATCTGAGTGACACCAAGAAGAGAGCACAAGGGATGAGAGGAAGGTGGAGGGAAAGGCCTCGACACCAACCCTCACGACTGCGCCAAGGTCATTGAAAAGAAATTGGTGATGTGCTTTGCTATCTCGGTGTCGTGACTCGGAAACTGCTGAGACGCCTATGTTCCGTGGAATGTCGAGCTCTCAGGGTGGACCTAGTGGTCTCTGTCATCTAAAAGAGGGGCTCTTAGTCATGTGCACGAATCTGAAATCTCTAGTCAAGAAGAATCTCCTCTAATCCCGGAGTCCATCTAGCCAGAGATCTCCACAGGGTCATGCCCCGATTATCGCTTCTCACACTGGGAACAAATCAAAGAAAGATGTGATACTGCTGTTCAAGTAGTAGCCTCCCTGGAAGGAGGATGGAGGACCCTATCGCGGAGCTTAATGTCTTCCTGTAAATAGAGAGCGGGACACCTTTGATCATAATACCTGAAGAAGGTCGTGAACGTAGGATGTTCACGGAAGAGACAATGAAACCTCCTCTCGATCTCATAATAGATGGAGCATCGGAAGATGAAATGTTCCTCTGTCTCAACCTCCTGGAGGGAGCAAAGCTGGCAGATCCTCTCAAACGAACCAAATGGTGATCACTCTCGACCCGAAGCCTGTGGGATCCGACTCTGAATTGGCCCAAAGATATGCGAAGAGCATGCATCCAATGACGGGAGATATAGGTGGGCCGAATGATGAGTCCATTGCTGACTTCCAGGAAGTGATTGGCGTAGAAGGCCATTTTCGGGCGTAGCTCCTCTCGGGAGTTGGTCCACGTAACCTGGGTGAATAGTCTGTATATGTCGTCTCTGATAATTCTGTGCAAATCCTGCGTGCTCGGAAGGAGGTGAGCAGGAGCATCCATGGAGTACCTAAAAGGGGGGAGACGGTCCATGTTGATCCGAAGAGATCCAAGAAGACGAGAGGTAGAAGGCCATTTTCGGGCGTAGCTCCTCTTGGGAGTTGGTCCACGTAACTTGGGTGAATAGTCTGTATATGTCGTCTCTGATAATTCTTTGCAAATCCTGCGTGCTCGGAAGGAGGTGAGCAGGAGCATCCATGGAGTACCTAAAAGGGGGGAGACGGTCCATGTTGATCCGAAGAGATCCAAGAAGACGAGAGGTCTCGGCATACCAGCACCGAACACGACCACTACAGTCGGAGAGAGTAATGGCCTCAAAAGAACAAAGAAACAAGGTAGATGTATCTATCCTTGCCAGTGGAGGAGTCCGAAAGTCCCTGGATCTGGTGCAAGAGTGAGATGAGACCAAAGATGACCTCTAGTTTGAAAGGGCGAGCCCCAAACTCGGCAAGGATGATATGATGAGAAACAGTCTCTTTGCATCTGATGATCCGTTTGAGCAAAAGGATCTGAACCCGCTCAATAGAGGCCCAATCCGACTCGAGCAGGGAGGGGCCCCAAACCTCAGAACCATAAAGAACAGTGGGTCTCACAAGAGAGTCCGAGAGAGACATCTTGGACAATGTGTCCTGAAAGTGATGGCGGAAGCACTTGTCTCTCCAAGATCGTGAGGGAACCATACCCCTTGTTGATGCGGGGTTGAATAGTCGGGGCACGTAAACCGAACCGAGGTTCGGAAGAGAACCCCCGATAAGTGTAGGAGTTGGTGATCTCGAACTCCTCCCCAGTAAAAGAAATGGAAATCGAGGTCTTCAACACATTGAAGACCATAACCTTGGTTTTACCCATGTTGACTGTAAGCTGCCTATGATCGCAGAAGAGGGCTAAAGCATCAAGTTGTCTCTGTAACCCCTCCGTCGAAGAAGCCAAAAGGACCACATCATCTGCGAAGAGAAGAATGTAGATCAGAACATGGTGGAGAAGACAACCGTCCCCGTCCTGTATGTGGTCTCTAAAAAATCCTCCAACTCATCAATATAGATACCAAACAAAGTAGGAGAGAGAGGGCAGCCTTGTTTGACCCCGATGGTGCTCCTAATGAAATCGGAAAGCCCAGCAACAGTGCGAAGGCGACCCAAAACCTCCTCATACAGCCGGGTAATGGCAACAAGAAGGGTTTCGGAAATACCAATGTCTCTAAGTCTGCAGAAAAGGGCTTCCTGCGAAAATAGAGTCAAAGGCTTTCCGAAAGTCCACAAAGCAACAAAAGACCCTGCATGAACGGTGACGTGCTTCCTCGATGATAGCACGAAGGGTAAGAATGTGATCGGTAATCTGCATCCTCGTATCTCTTGCCACTTGTTCTTTGGCTCTGCACTAGTACTACTCAAGAAATGCCGAAAGTCAGTGCAATGAAGAACAATGGTGTCAACTTAGAGAAGGTGTGACCCACCATAATTGTCTGTAATTATTAGGATGAGAAGTAGGACCGGATTTGTGAATAGGGTGGATAATGTTGTGGGCCAAGATCGAGAAAGCCGCACACACCACCCGATCAAGAGGTCTACCAAATAACTAATGATGGTGTCGATCCCATGCTTGAAAAATTCTGCCTGGAAGCCTTCCTCATCTGCTGCTTTGCTTTGCTGCAATTCATCACCGATATGGCCTTCTTGACATTTGAGTGGGTGAAAATGTGGCAGGTGGGGGGTGGGGATATAACTTGGGTCTCGGGATGACCGGGGATGTCATAAAGGGTGGATGTGTGAGTGAACATAGTATGGGGGTCAAGGTCTAGGGGTAAGGGAGAGCGTCGGGGAATGATGGTACGCCAAAAGCGTTTGGGGGAATGCGAAAGTGAGGTGCGGAGATCCCTTCTTTTGTGGGCAATAAAGGTGTGTTTCTTGTGGCGGAGAAGATTACGATAGGCAATTTTAAGGGGGGGAAGGATGGGAGGTCATGGGTAAAGGCCATGCGGAGCTGACGGTGGAGGTTTTTGCAGTCGTCATCATACCATTGGTTCATGGGGCATGTCCGTGTACAAGAAGGTTGTAAAAGCGGGCAAAAGGTTGGAATGGGGGTAAGAAAGCAGGGCAGCCTCATGGATAGCAGTGGCAAGAAGGTTGTACATCCTGTCAGTGGGGTACACAGTGAATTGGGGCAAGGGGGGAGAAGCTGGCGAAGATGAAATGAGAAGGTTATGGGGTCACCCTCAGCAAGTCTCAGAGTGGTGTGTGGAGGGCAGTGAGAAGGGCTAGGGGTCTGGGGGGGAGTAGTTTCCAAGGAGAATGAAAGGGCTACATGATCGGCGAGGGGAATGGGGGAGATGGAAAGGTGGTGAATAAAGGGAAGAAGGTCAGGGGTAGTCATGACGTAATCAACAACACTGGCGCCACCACCGTGAGGTCTGCAGGTGAAGAATTTGGAATTTGGGAAACATGATATGCCATTAAGGATCAGTAGGTCATGAGCTTCCCCCAACTGTAAAAGGTGTCGGCCATATGTCGGCAAGGGGCCTGCCACATCATCTGACTCCCTCTGAAGACCAAGAGAAACCGGGTCCACCTCCGAAGTACAAAGAGCATCAACAGTCCTGTCATGACATGAAACTTGGATGTTTTTGGTTCGAGCATTGAAATCACCCAAAAGGATGGCCAAAGTAAGGATCCAACCGAGGCCATTCTCAATGGCAAAAGGAGAAGAGGTAGGGGGAAGTAACAAACTGCAATATAAATGTCTCGGGTAAGGTGCGGGGTCCGCCTAACCTTGATCCATAGAAAACATGCAAACTCGTCTTCGGCTGCCACAAAGATCCTGCCCGAAGAGTGTCCCTAACCAAACAAGCAACACCGCCAAAACCCCTAACTCCACCGGAACTCCTAGTCTCTTGCCTGCAAATAGAGAGCCAATAGTACCCCCTAAGGTCCGGGAGAGGACGAACGGGGCTCTCATGGGTTTCCGTAACAAAAAGGAGATCAGAGTGACCCAATGCATCCTGTAGGAGACCTGGTGAAGACCAGTATGACCCATTACCATTCCAACATGAAATGGCAATGCCCCTGTTATGCTGCCTCACCCGGCGGGACCGTCATTTGGACCCGGGAGCCCAACCAGGAGGAAAAGTGTCTCGAATCACCGGTCTGAGGTTCCAAATCACTGTCCATTTTCTTGCCTTCTTGGCTGCCATGACCATCTCTCGGGACTGTTTGAGTTCTGCCACCTGTGCTCTAGTGAGATCTTCATCAAGGAAAATCTTATCCGGAAGTGAGAAAAGTCTTCGTTTAGCCCTGAGAGCCCGAAGTCTGTCTTCAGCTGATTTGAAGCGAAGGAATAGGGTAGAGTCCAGACCAAGCCATGCTCTGTCAATTTGTACCTCCGACAGCCCCAACTTGTTTGTGATGAAGTCAGAAGCAATGGCTAGAGGATCAGAAGAAGGAAGAGGTGTGGGCAGACCTCTAACTCTGAGATTGAGCTCTCTTGTCCGTCTGTTTCTTTCTTCTACAAGTTTGGCTTGTACAACTTCTTCCACAACTGCAATAGGAGAGGTGTTTTGGCCCTTACCTTTCACAATATGTGCCCATGAATCAGATTGTTTCCTGAGGTTTTCATGTTGGGTTTGAAACTCTTCCTGTTTGTGCTTCAGATCTGAAATTTCTGCCTGTAATTGGTCATTAGTACCTGTAGGGGTGGCCTGGGTCGTGATATCTGTAAGTTGCCTGTGAAGAGAAAGGTTGTCCGCTTCAACCTTTTCAACTCGAGAGGTTAATTCAAAAACCTCAGTTCGAAGGGTTCTGTTGGAGGATTCCAATCTCTCAATCCTGTTGATCAACTCAGCCAAAATGTTTGGGATGCTGCTGTCCTGTTGACCCTGTCTGTTCGATCCGAGGTTAGAAACCAACGGTGTTGTGGGGGTGGAGAGAGACATTGTGGGGGGGTAGACTGTTTGAAGAGGTGAGATGATAAGAGGTGAGTCTCCGAGTCCCCCAAACTGAGTGGCCCTGTACATAGAAATCGAACCACAAATAGAAAACACAAGCAGCGAACAAGAAAAGGAAACCGGAAATGATCACAATGAGATTGTGAAAGAGCTAAGAGATTACAGAAGAGAACCACAAATCGGGAGAAGAGCCACAAAATTGTAGGAGCGGAGGCTACGAAAATGTAAGAGAGCCACGAGGTTGCAGAGATAGGAGTCACGAAATTGTAGGGGACGAAACCCACGAAGCTTGCGGAAAACGCGATCGGAAAAACCTGAATCATGAGCTACTGAAAACCAAAGGTGAAACGTGACCACACGCGACCAGGAAAAACCACAAATCCTAGCAACAAATCCCGTGAATCGACCTCATGAACATGAGCCACAAAAATCTGTGAAACTGTGGGAAGAAGAATCACGAAAAACGTGATCAAAGATGCCACGAAACACGTGAAACCGTGGCCGGAAGAGTCACGAAAAGCGTGGTCAAAGGAGCCGAGTAAAAGATTTGCCGGGTGTGAAATCCCACCGTATTCGGGGAGTCAAGGATTCGCTGGGAATTCCGGGTCGGAGAAGGGGCAGATCGAAATATGGCGCGAAAAAGCCCAAATCGAATGAGAGACAGAGCTAGATCCTTTCCTCTATTCCAACATTCTAGATTCTCACCATTGACCCACCAAAATTGACCCGATGCGTCGACAAGACTTTAGTTTAGTACTTTCTCAATAGCTTAGCTTAGCTGGGAATTGAGCGAACCTATTCACGATTCCAGCCGGGGGGACCCAGATACTATATAGGGCGGAGGACGTTGCCTGCATTGAGATCTAAAACTCGTCGTCTACTTCCGGGAAATGTTTGGAACAAGAGACTGACGAGGATACAACGCCGCATCCTCCGAAGATTGAAGAGCAAGAGAAGAATTATAAAACACCGAAACTCATTACATGAGATTGAAGGATCCGAACCTTCCCTGAACGAAACAGGAGCAGGGGCCCCCACCCCCCCCTATCTATTATATCTCGGCTCCCCCATATAGATATAGGAGCCGAGCCGACCCGAGAAATATAGTTTAGTTGAGAGTGGACAGGGGGATAGGGAGTCTAGATAGGGGGCGGTAGGGAGATATAGCCGCACCCTTAGGTCTATGTTGCACTGCGAACGAAGTGCGGTGTTTCAAGAGACCTCTTTACTTCAACGAAGTTCTTGTCATAGAACAAATAACTAATGATAATCGATTAGCGATTGGCACTTATCTGGATCCGGATGGGGATCTATCTCCCCATCCATATATGATGAGGTTGATTGGTAGGAAGGAGTTAGAAGTTATAGTTCTATATTCCAGAGTTTGAGAAGAATGAACAGATGTACCCATATAGAGATAGGGCTCCTATATTGTATTTCGCCGGGGGCGATTTCTGTATGAAACGCGTTGTCTCTATCTCCTCACCGATAAGCAAGTGCGAGAGGTCGGGGTGAGCCATCATGATGTATTGGATACAGATATCTAAATACGACCGGCAGCAGATATAGAGTTCAGATATAGATGTCCCGAAATGACGATGATGTCGCCCTTCCCTTTATTAACTCGTTCCCCTGGCGCGTATCCACCAATCTCCGCGACCGATGCCAGGGCACTTTGATCACGGAGCAACGCAGGTCCGATCTGGAATGTTCGGAGATCTATATCTACCCCGTTCGGATATTCACCAATCGGCGCGACCCCATAATAGATATCGCCCTATATCTATATTATATCGCCCTATATCTATATCGACCCCGCCCCGGGCCCGACAGATTGGGTAGAATCGTAAGTGCACAGATGCCCCACTGATTATCGAACGGGCAAATACCAAATACCAGTTGCCTCAGCCTCAGCCTCGGCGTCACACCTCGGCCTCGGTTAGTGGGGGTGGGGAAATAAAGAAATTAGTGGGATTTCCAATGAATGCCAGAACTATGACTCTATATGGGGTGGGGGCGGGAAGAAGCATGGGAGGGAGTGGGAATAGAGATACATACGGCCCGGTCCACACTTCGATTCCTCCACACTCCGATTCCTAATTCCCCGTCTCTCGGAGTCGTTATCGAGGATCTCGGGAAAGCTATATAGAGTAGGCCATTGGGATTGGACCGGGACCAGGAAGGGACGGACGTGAACACGGCTCGCCGGCGAGCCTGCCCCGTCTCGATCGGCCCCAGACTCTATATATATATAGGGGCGAATACTCCACAAGTATCCGTGGAGAGCGATCAGATCGGCCCCAGCTATGTATATCACAGATCCTTCATGCTGATGCTGCTTATAGCTTGCTCCCTCCCGTCCGTGCCATCTATCTATCTATAAGTGTCCCAATCCCCCTTCACTCTACAAGCTCCCTTCACTCTTCCTTCTCGGACCGGGAAGGGCTATGTTGCCCATTACCATATAGATAGATAGGGGGGAGCCATCTATCTATCTATCTATAGGGGGGCCTCATCAAACGGCACCAGAGATTTATATATAGAGCGCTCAACCAGTTACCCCTACTCTAGAGAGTATAGTTGCTCATCAAACAGCACCGCACCCACGTGTAAAATAGAAGCCTCCATATAGATAATAGAATTCTACCCTATATTCCATGGAGGGCTCGCTTCGCTCTCGTCCGCATACATGATCGGTAATCGGTTCATGCTCGCCATATATAGATATAGGGCCATAGAATATAGGGGCCCTATATCTATATATGGGGCCCTATATCTAAGATAAGATTTAAAGGTGCTCGTCTAAGATCTATAATCGCTTCGGGAAATGTTTGGAACTAAACTAGATATGGGATGACCCTATCTTCTCGCCATATAGAAGGTGAATGGATGAGAACTGGACCCCTTCTCTATATATCTGGTTCGTGATGCTATATGGATCTTCATCAGATAGATATGGCGACCCCCGACTCGCTCAATCTAATCTACTATACTATGGGGTGGGGCTCCGCACAACCACGAAGTCGGAGGGGGTCAGTCTCCGTTCGAACACCGGTCTCACCAAGATATAGATGAGGGGCGGTCCACAAACACCACTGAGAACACCGGCCCTATCCGAACGTCGATCGATCCATAGAATCTATAGGGGATCGCCTATAGATCAGATCTCTATTAGGTAGGGGGCGGGCGAGGGTATAAAACACCGGTTGAATCGAAGCTAGCTGTGATCCATATATAGGGGAAGGGGATCGCCTATAGATCTGAACTCCATATGGCAGATCGAGGGGCCCTTTCTATTCTATGGCCCTTCCCTCTGGATTGAGATGAGACGCTAGATTTGAATGGGGGGCTGGGCGCAATATCAATATAGAGAGTGGGGGTGGGGGAAGAGACTACATTTCAATATCGAGATAGAGAACCCTGAACTCTCTAGGAGTACTCTATCTCTCTCTATGGAGGGGGGAGTCGAGTTCTGCTATGCAGATCGAGATCGAGGGACCCATAGAACCCCTCTAACTCTAAATTGCCCCTATCTATGATTTCTATGGAGAGGGGGGGCCTAGGGGACTATATGGACTATATGCATGCCCGCCATCTATAGTTCTCTCCGAGGCCCCTACCTCTATATGGAGGTGGAGGTGGAGGTGGCCATATATACCTATATTCTTAATTTCCTATCGGGCCACAGTCGAGGAGCCGCTATATAGAGATAGTGGGCGGCTATATAGAGTTGCTATATCTATGGCCCCGCCTCTAAAGTCGGGGGTTGGGTACTCTCGGCCAACCTCTATCTATATATGGGGATCGACCAACGCCAATCGGACAACTATCTAGAGTCTGGTCGCCATATATAGATAGGGGCGCCCCAACCCCTATCTATGTAAGGTCCCCCCTATCTCTACTCTATATTGGGGTGGGCTCAGGAAACAAACCCAATCCCAATCTATATAGCCAGCCAGAATCTATATAGAGGATAAGAAGATAAGACCCTGAACTATCTATATGGCTCCGCGCTTGAAAAGGTCAAGTCTGTCCAAGGAGCCTACTCTATGCGCAGCCGCCATATCTGTATAGGGGTCAATTCGAACTAGCTGGAGCCCGGGGTATATATATATATATAGATCTGGCAGATATAGAGAGATGGCCCGGCGGATAGGGGGACTCCCCACCCCATATAGTTAGATAGGGCAATCGAGGGGGAACTACTCTATACGCCCGACTATCTCTTTACGTATCCCGCCAACTCTCTTCTCGGCCCCCGACATATAGATAGGGGCCTTGGGGACCCCAATCCATATAGAACTATCTCGGGATAGGACCTTGAACTATCTAGATATAGGCGACCGCCCACGCCCACCTATTGAGCTATATAGGTGGAGGTGGCCATATATAGATCCTATCTTGGAAGAGAAATCTTATCTCGATATATAGGGCCGAAGATATATAGGGAGGGGTTGGGAAGGAAAGGTTGGGTATATATCTATCTAGATGGGGGGCGGGGCACCCATCTGCATAAACCATAGAATCATAGAAAACTTCTTTGCAGATCCCCCTTCTCATCTTGCGGGTTCCCGGTTGGAGATCCATAGTCTATATAGAGAGTGGGGGCCCCTATCTAGACCTATCTATCGAGTCGGGCAACAAATGATCTAATCCAATCTGATCTAATCCCCGGGCTCTCCCGCTGGACGGTAGAGCATCCTTCGGTCTGAGTCCCCATCTAGATATAGATATATCTATATATCTAGATGGGGCCGTCATCCCTCTGTCTGATCAGAGCATCCGGCCCTGAACTATCTATATGGCATTGCTCATTAACTAGGCTAGTCGAAAGGTTTGGAAGCTGGTCCCCTATCCATATATGGCGTTTGCTCTCTATATCTAGTGCCTGCCATCTAGTCGTTTGATCTCTGGCTCCGTCGCCATACCATATAGAGAGTAGAGGGTGCTGACTATAGATATGACATTCGGTCGATTCGATGCATCCATCCGGGGACTGCCGGGGGGCCGACAGCCGGGGTTATGATCTATTCTATAGAGGGCCCCAACGGCCTACTGGAGAGAGCTGGGGAACGAGCCCAGCCCTATATATCTTATCTTATCTTATCTCTCTCGACCCCACGGACCCCTATCTATATCTCGATTATTCAATAGGTCGAGGAGCCCCTCGGTCATAGCAAAGGAGAAAGACCTTTTTGCTGATCCCTGACGACTATCCACGCAGTCCTCCGCTGATTGCATGATCACCACAGTCCTCCGTTGATTGTATGGTCATAGAACTATTAACTCGAACGTAGCGCCCGCGAAGAAGGTATATATCTAGTTCGAAACGAATTGAATCCTCGACCCAACCGGCATTCCACTGATATGGGGCCCTCGACCTCCAGATAGATCTCTCTATAGGGGCGGGGGAGTGCCCATATCTAGATAGGGGGCCCTCACCCTCCAGATAGATCAGATCAGATCAGATAAGATAGTTCAGGAGGGGGTGGGTAGGGTAGGGGTCATATCTATGACTCGAACCTCTCTATCTCTCTCTCTCTATCTCTATCTCTCCTCGACGTCCTTTCTATATATAGAGTCGGGTATTCCATTCTATTCGATCGATGCGCTTAACGATTAGCCATTGTCAGGTACTCGCTCAACTTGTATGGTCATAGAACTATTAACTCGAACATAAGCACCGCCAGTTCTAGTTCGAAACAAATTGAATCCTTGACCCAATCGACATTCCATTGATATGGGACCCTCGACCTCCAGATAGATCTCTCAATAAGGCCGGTGGAGTGTCCATATCTAGATAGGGGCCCTCATCCTCCAGATAGATCAAATCAGATAAGATAGTTTAGGAGGGGGTGGGTAGGGTAGGGGTGCCATATCTATGACCTGAACCTCTCTATCTCTCTCTCTCCCTTGGCATCCTTTCTATATATAGAGTCGGTATTCCATTCTATTCGATCGATGCGCTTTACCGATTAGCCCGGTCGGGTACTCGCTTCAACTTGTATTTCTCAAATCTCCGAGCCACTCTCCAATCTTGCTGGAAGGAATCCTTTATCCTACTTTGGTTGGCCGTTCATGAGCCATTGGGTGGGGTGGCCCTATATAGAGAACTATCGAGGGTCCCTATCGAACCTATCAAACCGATCGAAATGCCCTATCTAATGTAATTCATTTTGATAGGGCATTTTGATATAGCGGGCCATAGAGATATAGTGGGCCATAGCCGTAACTAATGCCGGAAGAGGATGAAAATGGGGACAGAGGATTGTATAATTAATTGGTTGGTTGGATGACTTAGGATGGAGGATGGATGTAATCGGGTGTTTGCTAGATTTTGTGCATAGCTAAAACGTGCGCATAATGAGATAAATCTCCCTCATTTACCGGTGAGGCTCCGTGTAATATTTTTGTCAATTATGTTTTCTAATATCTACTGTGGGTTTTTACTTTAATTGCGAAGCTCATGAACCATAACTAAACAATTCTGCAGCAAGTAAGCAATTGTAAAGAAATATTTGCGGAAGGGGAATAGTTGAATACGGAAAGAAAGAGAAGATGTGTAATCCAACCAATAGTTTGCAGAGTTGGTCTCATACACATAGATAAAACAAATAGATCTCACAAAACCGAATCAAAGGAAAGGAAAACTTTAAATCTAAATCTTAGATAATGCAAAGTTTATCTAAAGATCTACACAAAAGTAAGAAGCCAATGCATTGTTGACACAAAGGTCTCTGAAAATCTGCCTCTGTTCAATTCCTCAGCTTTCAGAAAAGATATCAAGGGTTTTCAACACAAAGTCGAAAAGATTACAAATTCGATCCTTAAACCCATAGGTTCTTCTATTTATAGTGTATAGAAGGAAATTACAAATAGGAAAGCAATAATTGAACTGACACATGCGGAAGTTATAAAGAAAACAACTGGCAATCTTTCCCTAAAATTTCTCTCTACATGACATGCATCTGAAGACTAAATCAAAGCTTTGCATGTCTGCCACCTATTCTCAATTAAGGACCTTTTCAGATAACTAAAAGTAATGGCTTTTAACCAATTACTTTAGTTTTACAATTTTGTCCGAGAAAATAAGAATAAGAGAAAGAAGTGAAGAAGAAAGACAATATGTCGGCCGTCATACTCTACACTTTTTCTTTGTTCTAAAACTGAATATACTTGTCAAACATGTGACTTAGTAACTTCCCATCTGCTTTAGCAACCGCTTCTTTCTCAGTCTTAAACCGCAACAATCCTCTGGACAAAGCAACAATGTTAGCCTTTACCTTCTCTAAACCAGGCCCATACCCCTCAATATTTGCATGAAGTTTTATGAGTCTGCCAATTGAATCTAACGTGAAAGGCATGACGGCTTCATCAATCCTCTTCTGCACAACTAGAATAAATTCCTCACGGGAAGCAGGCAATTCATCTGGAATGTTCTCTGGTACTTCCCCCATTTCGTTTTCCAGCAACATCACTCTTCAGCATAAGCTTGAGGATCTCCATGCAGAAGGAAACTTCTATCTTTAGCTGCTTCCCCTTTTCTATCAATCCATCAGGTACAATTTGCTATCAATTAGCACATCCTCTAGCTGATGAATGAATGTATCTTAGCTAAGGTATCCTCTATCAATCCATCTAGAATTATCTATGACAACATGACGGCTTCATCAATCCTCTTTTGCACAACCAGAATAAATTCCTCACGGGAAGCAGGCAATTCATCTGGATTGTTCTCTGGTACTTCCCCCATCTCGTTTTCCAACAACTGCATCCTCTTCAACGCATAAGCTTGAGGATCTCCATGCGGAAGGAAACTGCTATCTCTAACTGCTTCCCCTTTTCTATCAATCCATCAGGTACAATTTGCTCTGCAATTAACACATCCTCTAGCAATGAATGTATCTTAGCTAAGGTATCTAGATGACTTTCAACAACTATGTTCTCATCTTCTATCCTTGTCATTAGTTCCTTTAGCTGAGATAATGCCTTGTGCATATTCTCCAAGCTAGTTGGTATTCCCTCGAACTGCTCTGAAGCTTGGTGAATAATTTTCTCTTTCCATTGAGCAATAGCTTTGACCTAGTTCCCTGCATCTTCAATCTCTTCAACCAAACGGCTGCATACCTGTTCCTGCACTAACACGGGCTGAGAAGAAGGTTTAACAACCTTAGTGATGATCTCACATAACTGGGAGATCTACATCTGAAGCTTATCTTTTTCTGCCTTTTCCTTGTCAAGCTTAAGGAATAAAGCGTCTATCAGTGTCCGTGTATCTTGCTTTAATCCTTCCATGGTGACTATCCGCAATGGTACTTTAGTCGTGATATGTCCAGAATCAGCTCTCCCTTTCCCTTCAATTGGGCTGATAATTCAACGAACTTCTGCCCTGATTCTTCAATTATCAACCTTGAAGTCATTTTAGCAGCTTTAGACCTTTTGCCTCTACCTTCCAAGCTCATAAGCAGCTGCAAGTCCTCTTCCAAGTTGATTTCCTCTCTAGCCTCTGAAATTGACTGCAGAGCCAACCAAGATGAGAAGTTGCTCTTTGGGGAATGAGAATTCAATCGAATGTACCACCATCTCATGCTCCGACTCTGCTGCATCTGAATTCACCACAGTGTTATGGCTGCCCT
Source organism: Taxus wallichiana var. yunnanensis (assembly GCA_018340775.1). Classification (NCBI taxonomy): domain Eukaryota; kingdom Viridiplantae; phylum Streptophyta; class Pinopsida; order Cupressales; family Taxaceae; genus Taxus; species Taxus wallichiana. Next base: position 411,526,840 of record CM031242.1, on the reverse strand, counting down.
CTTTTGAATTGTCCAAAGACAATGCTCTCTCGAACTCTGCCATTTGTGCTTTCAACTTCTCCGCAGGGGGAGGTGAAGATCTCGGTGGCTGAGGAACAAATACGAACAATGCTGGATTCAATGGTGGAATAATAACCTCTGTTTGAGGTCCTGGAGTTGCAGAAATGCTTGTGAGTTGATCTGGAGAAGCTTCGTCTGAAATTGGCACTGGTTTAATGGATGTAGGCTTGCCTTTTTCCGATACCTGAGACTTCTTCCAAGTTGATTTCTTCTCTAGCCTTTGGAACTGACTGCAGAGCCAACCAAGATGAGTAGTTGCTCTTTGGGGAATGAGAAGTCGCTGAATGTACCACCATCTCATGCTCCAACTCTGTTGCATCTGAATTCACCACAGTGTTATGGCTGTCCTCTTTTGAATTGTTCAAAGACAATACTCTCTCGAACTCTATCATTTATGCTTTCAATGTCTCCGCAAGAGAGGTGAAGATCTCGGTGGCTGAGGAACAAATACGAACGATGTTGGATTCAATGGTGGAATAATAACCTCTTTTCAAGGTCCTGGAGCTGCGGAAGTGCTTTTTGAGTTGGCCCGGAGAAGCTTAAATGCGAAAGTGGCACTGGTATAATGGATGTAGGCTTGCCTTTTTCCAATACCTGAGACTTCTTGTACACTTTGAGCTTCTTTGGCCTTCTGCTACTCTCACCTTCGTGCTTTCTTTTGTTGGAATCCCTTGCAATAAAATTCCTTGTGATCTGGTTCATCAAAGTCTCGTCCATGCAATACCCCTTTGTCAACAACCAATTTGAAGTGTTAACCAGAACTGCGGAAGACCTTTCTTCAATTGTATGACAACCGCCTACACTTTCCTGGAGAACAGCTCTATCTCCTCCCATTTGATGGTATGTGTCAAGTACCACATGCCCATCATCTGTGTCAAGTATCCGTGCTAGACCATAGTCGGAAACTGCTGCGCTGATAATCTGCTGAAATCTCCCTTTCTGACTTCGTATTCGCTCTTGCACTTCATCCAAAAGTCTTCAAGTGAAGGAACATGTGAGTATTCTTGGGAGACTGTCCTCTTTGCTATCCCATATGGATCAAAGTTCATCCGTGTTGGGAAGAACTCATGCTCATACCCAACAAACATTTCTGCTTCAATTCCTCTCTAGCTTTGTGGATGCTCAAAGCAAACTATAATGACCAACAAAGTGTCGGAAAGCCACCTGTAGACTTGTGCCATTTTGACTGTAAGTCATGCAACTCTACGAGCTGCCTGCACAACTCCATGATGACCCACTTATCACTCGGGTATCTTGGCAACTTAATTGGTTCTCCTGAGAAACCACTCACCCTGAGATATGTGAAGTCCGCAAACTGGATGAAGATACAACCATGTTGGGAGACAGCTTGCCAGGCCTCTTTGCTCACTTTGCTGGTCTTCAGATCACTATTTAACTTGCAAATGAATCCATAAAAGAATCCATCGTTAACCACCCTAAAATCTTTGTAGCATTCAGGAATTGTCAACCATGTGGAAGCACTCATAAATAGGATCTTTTGACAATATGCCCCGTCTATCCAGCTTGGAAAATATCCCCTGAGAAGTTGTTGCATATACAAGGTATGAAGTCATTTTGAAGTTGAATGTCCGCCTCACACTTTGGAGTTGCTCGCTGATGTTGTCACTAATGATCTCCACCCAATTAATCATCGAATCAACTCTGTTGATCTCAATGGTTCTCACAAAGGCATACATCCATGAGCGGAAGTTATTGGTATTGGCTTCCTCGTTTATCTTGCAAAGCAATTTGGTGATATTGTCAACTTCCTGCACAAGATTGGATCGTGGAAGAGTCCTCGGGAATTTCGATGGTGATCTGGGCTTCTTCAGGTATCTGTTGTTTATTATACGCACCTAATCCGCTTTGTGGTTTTCCTATCTATTGTTGGCATCTTGCATGCTAATTGCAATCACCACTAGCCGTGCCGAAGCTTAAGGCAATAATTAATAAATTGTGCATCCAACCTGATTATTGTCTTCCCTGCAGCATCTCGGATTGTCCTAGAAAGAGGATGATAAGACCTTGCACACTCCAAAACAAACTCAGGCAATTGAGTTGTGACTAGAAACACTGAAGCTTGAATAATCCCTTGCTTTTTATTGCCCGCATAAGAGATGATCTACCAATGGCCTTGGATCATCAATCAAATTAGTGATAGGTTCAGGGCCCATGTCTGTATCATTGATTTCGGTAAGCCTGGAAGTTATGCATGATTCTTGACCCTTCTCTTTCATCATGCTTCATCATGCCTAGAATAAGCTTTGTTTGAGCTCTTTTTTTTTTTTGCCAGAATCCCTTGTAATTGGATCAATTTGTGTAGATCCTACAATTTCTTCTGATTCAGAAGATATATTCAATGTATCTGGCATTGATTTTGACTTCTTTTCACCAATATGAGCACCTGTGATGAATACCTGCAATTGATTCAGACAAATATGGAGTCCATGGCATGAATACTCAATTTTTATCACCAAAATCTGCTTATAAAGCCTGCTGCCCTAAAATTTGAGACTTTGCTTGCATGCTAAGCAAGCTAAAATATTATTTAATTCACCTAGGCACTTATACCAACATGCAAATGCTTGGAATAATAAAAATAAAGCTTCTCCAACCCTAGGCGCCAAAACTAGAAGCTTCCCGGCAATGGAAAATACTTTTTAATGCAAAACACTCCTTATTTTGGCGCCAAAATCCTCTAGGACAACAAGCTCCATCAAAAAGAATTAATTATCTCTTCCTTATGGCATCCCATGCTTATATAGCTAACTGCATGCTATTTTTAATAATTGCTTTCTCCTATTTTTGGCAATTATTAATAATAAGCCATGTTCTTTCTCTTAATTTGGGCGCCCAAGTTTGCATGCTTCTGCTTGCTTTTTTATGAAATTCTTTTATTTATTTTTAGCATGCATCTTTGCCTTCTCTTTAGCTCATCAAGTTGCTTTGACTTTCCTCCTATTTATGGCGCCAAACTTAGCTAGAAATAATAATAATAAATATCATTTAATGCATATAATCATGCCAAGATGGGTCGCACTTTTTGGCTAGAGGGTGTGCTAAAAATAAGAAGTCAAAGTAATGGGAATTTTTACCTTGCCAGGCAGCTCCAAAAATCCCATCCTTCACTTAAGTGATTTGTCTTTAGTGATGGGAAAAAACAACTTCTTAGGGGGCATAAAATTCTCGCTTTGCCCGCCACTACCAAAATTCTCGCTGCACCTTAAATCCTTCCAAAAAGTGCGACTTGCATGCAATAGAGCTTCTTTCTCAAAAATGCGACTTGCATGGGTGAATAAATTTCCTTGATGGGAATTCTTACCCTTCCAGGAACTCTAAAATTCCCATTGGTACTTTAAGTGATTTATCTTTCATAGTTGGAAAAAACAACTTTGCCAGTTGGCACAAAATTCTGCGCTGTCCGCCACCTCCAAAATTCCCATTGGCAAGTGACTTGATTTCATCATGGGAATTTTTACCCTTCCAGGAAGGCATAAAATTCCCACCTGCCTACCACTACCAAAATTCCCATTGGCAGCTTAAATCATTCCTTCCAAAAAGTGCGACTTGCATGGGAGAAGCTTATTTTGCTTAAATTCTTCCTTTTTGTTAGAAGTTAGCACTCCATGATCAATTTCTTCCATTGTCTGAGGCCATGAATGACTTCTAGAACTTCCAAGCAAATAAATAGACTATACGAACGAACAAACGGATCAAGAGGAATTTAACAGACAAACTGCGGAGAAAACGAAAACAAACACAAAAGAAATAAATAAAAACGAAAAACATTGCCAGAAGTTGCAGACAATTGCTTTGCCGAATAACTGGTTAGTAAAAACTCATCCCTGGTGAATACGCTCCGAGAGGAGGGGAATATTGGCGTGCAAATCTTCAACAGGGTTCAATTGCAGCACGATTTATTTTAAACAAAACTTTATTTATTTAATAAATAATTAAATAAAATTCTCGCATGAAACAAAACTGACAGAGGAATAAAATGAGTTTTAACATCTGGTATTTGTCGAAATTGGCTCATATGATTCTCTGGGAATACCTTAAGGCAATGGAAACAACTGTAGGCAATAAAAACACAAAATGACCCGTTACTTTGAAAAGAACGAAAATTTGAAAAAGGGGTAGTCCCAGATTTCAGGGTGAAATCTGGGGACATTAATGGGGAGCGATTCTTGCTATATCGTTCAATTCTCTCAATTCTCGGTGACATGAAGGATGCGTAATCGGTAACATGAGATCGAACTATATAGTAATAGTTCCCGGCCGAATGCACTCGAAGCCATATAGATCTATATTGGGTGGGAGAGTGGGTGCCGACTAGACTATAGAAAGTTTAGTTGAGACATAGATCTATATAGGGGCTTCATACCGAGGACTGAATACTCGCATGAACACTTCGACTCTATACGTGAAGTTCACCAGTTCTCTACTCCCCCTCTATATATATAGATGGGGGCCATTCATTCTATATGCCGGATCCCCTATGTTCTCGGGAGCACGATGCGAACTATATAGATACATTTCATTATGATTTGTTCCTGCGTCAATCACTCTATATCACTATGGAGTGGAGATTGACTGCCCGGATGGGTAGGTGTCCCCTATCTATAGATCTGGGGAGGCCCTATATAGATATCTGACCCCTATCTATATATGGGGTCACCTTCACTTCTGCATTATGTGACTATCTTATCTATGATCTATAATCCACCATCTTATATCGGTTGGTTGGTCCACACTACCACAGACGGATAGAGACCCACCGCATCAGTTCTATATAGGGTAAGGGTATAGGGCCCACCACAATTCCCCTATCTATATATCCCGTGCCATCACCGCTTCCGCTTGATGCTCTTCTCCCCGGCCAACCAGCGGCAGATATCTTAACTATCCTATCTCTCTCACCAGTTCGTTTCACCCATCTCGGGAGGGAGCCGCCTTGGGTAGGAGATCTTTCCCATCCCCATCTATATAGAGGGGAGGGGAGTGGGCCTATCTATATATATATGGGGGTTGTCCCTCTGTCGGAGATAGGGGATAGGGCATCGGGCCCAATAGATATATAGATAGATAGATAGATAGAAGCAGTGAAAGGGCGTGGGCGAATACTTCGCTCCCTTATCTTATTAGTGGATGAAGCCCAACCCAACCCGATTGCCCTATATTCTATTATATAAGCGATAGCAATAACCCTCTTCTCTAGATCGGCACCCTATTCTAGATCGGCACCCCCTATAGATCTCTATATCTCTATCTCTATCTCGGACTCGAGAGATAGATGGATATAGTTATGGCCAATGCCCAAAGAGATGGCGAGATAGAGATATGGCCCCTATAGATAGATATGGCCAATGCCCTCTAGATTCTCTAGATATGGCAATGCCCTCTCTATTCTCTGATATAGCCAATGCCCTCTCTATTCTCTAGATATGGCCAATGCCAATGATCTATACTAGGCTATCTCTATCTCTATCCTCTATCTCTGTGAGTCTATACATATGGCGAATGCCCTATAGATAGATATGGCCAATGCCAATGATCTATATTAGGCTATCTCTATATCTATCTCTATCTCAGAGATGGAAAGATAGAGATCTCCCGCTTTGGCCTGGTCATAAAGAGAGAGATAGATAGAGAGTGACCAACCCTCCCCTCTAGATTAGATCCCTCTGTGATCCAACCCTCTACTCTATAGACCAACCAAACCCCTATCTCTTCCGAGAGAGAAGAGTCTAGTTTAATTGGCCCACTAGATTGGATGGGCTCGGGTGGGGCGGTGGATGAACCCCAAACCCCATCGGCTCTGCTCGGTCGGGTGGGGGTTCTATTCTATATGCAGCTCCGCGTGGCAAGATGTTGGATGGTTGGCGAGAAGCTTCGATCTATGGATATGGCGAGAATGAGACGCTTCGCTTGATGGCTGGCACGACCAGATCTATATACTCGCTTCGCTGGATGAACCCCAAACCCCACTGGCTCTGCTCTCGGTCGGTGGGGCCCCATAGATAGATAGGCTATAGACCAACCAAACCCCCTATCTCTTTCGAGAGAGAAGAGTCTAGTTTAATTGGCCCACTAGATTGGATGGGCTTGGGTGGGGCGGTGGATGAACCCCAAACCCCACCGGGTTTACTGCAGTCGGGTGGGGGTTCTATTCTATATGTCGTCCGCTCCTTTCTTTGCTAGGCCAGAGACGCCGGATGGCTGGCGAGAAGCTTCGACCTATGGATATGGCGAGAACGATACGCTTCGTTTGATGGTTGGCATGGCGAGCATGACGACGTGGATGAACCCCAAACCCCACCGGGTTTACTCTCCGGTCGGTGGGGGTCTATTCTATATGCTGCTCCGCTCCCTTTCACGCGAGAAGCTTCGATCTATGGATATAGCGAGAACGATACGCTTTGCTTGATGGCCGGCATGGCGAGATCTATATACTTGCTTCGCTCGGTTCGGCCGGATGAACTCCAAACCCCATTGGCTCTTATCTCGGTCGGGTGGGGCCCCCATAGATAGATAGGCTATATGCGCTCCACTCCCTGCCGGTATATATCTATATGGTGTTGGATGGTTGGCGTGGCTCTATCACTTCGGTTCACTCTGCTATATATATCTATATGGCATGGCCAGATTGATCTTTTGACTCGGTTCGGTTCGGTTCGCTCTGCTCCCCGGTATAAATCTATATGGCGTTGGATGGCTAATTTCTTCGCTTGATGGCTAATCGATAGATATGCCCACTCCTGTACTAAACATGGCCATATCTAGATAGATAGACATAGAGAGAACATACCCATATAGAATCTAGATAGAGCAGAACAAAGCCCTGTAGAGATAGATATGCCCACTCCTCTACTGTATCTAGTATCTAGCATGACCATAGATAGAGAGGGCCCTCTATATCGAGATTTGAGATTGGTCTGGTCTAATCTCTATATAGATCTCGGCCAATGCCCGTAGATAGTCTATTGAGCATGGCATGGCCATAAAGAGATAAATAGAGCATGGCCATAAAGAGATAAATAGAGCATGGCCCTATCCCCGATAGATAGAGTCATGCATAACTAGAATCTATGTGTATCTCTATACAAAAGAGGGCCATATCTATCTATCTCTCTCTTTACTATCTATCTATCTATATATCTATCTATCTCGGAGATAGATGGATAGAGAGATCTCTATCTACCTGTCCCGGTCGATAGATCATGCCCATATCTAGAGAGCAAAGCCTTTATCCGATCCCCCTCTCTCTATATCTCGGCTTGGCTCGGCTCGACAAAGAGCTATGCCCCCTCCCTTTGAGATGGCCAATGCCGTCCCCTCCCCTCCTCTCCCCTGTATATGTCTGTTTGTTTGATTGGGTCGCCTCCTCGAACTCATCTCTCGGCTCGCATCATAGAAACCAAAAAGAGAAATGCCGAACGGAGGGGCGGGTCGACTCGGTCTATATCCATTGGTCAGGCCCGAGAGGGCAGTCATGAAACCAACCTATAGATAGATAGATAGATTGATTGATAGATAGATAGGGCCTTGATAGGAGAGGAATCCCTATCTATATATATACACCGCCCATCCCATATATAGATTAACTAAATCAGCCGGGGTCCTCTCCCTTTATAGACCCCTTGATATCAACCTCTATATAGGGGGGCACCCTATAGATATAGACTCGACCCTATCCCACCTCTCTCTAGTCTTCTCGTCTTCCCACTCTCTAAATCATACCTATCTCCCATCACACTCAATCGCCGGAGTCAAGAGATATAAGATTTATAAAGAGGGGAGGGCCAATCGAACGAACCATACGAGTTTTGTAGCTACATACCTGCACCCACTTCTCCGAGGCTTAGCAGATTCCCCTACTCGCAACTATAGAAAGGAAAAGGTCAACTATAGTGCCGGGTGGGGGTGTACTGCATCTCCTTTGGTTTCAAGATTACCGCCAGATACGGGATGCATTCATCCGTTCATCGAAATATACAACGAGAAAGCCTACCCCTTACCCAAGTAACTCCACTCCCGGGAGCCCTCAGAGATCCATGCATGAATCGCTTCACTTTTTTACATTCACGCCCCCTATATATATCTTAGAGTTACTTTGATCTCCCTTTACACCTATACTCTATATGGGTTAATCCCGGAATCATGTCAAGGTGAGATATGTATGGGTGAGATAGTTCCTAAGGTTCAATACTAAGAAACTCCTAAGAAACAAACCCCCACCACTATATATGGATATGGCCCTTACTATTCTAAAGGGCCCCACTCTAAACCAAACTAAACTATAGTAGGGGGTGGGGGCGGCGATTCTACAGCCGATTGGTCACAATCCCCGCTTGGCGATCCACTTTAGTCACAAAAATAAACCCAGTGTGCATAAACCCAAAATCAAGGCGGCGCCGAGCGGAGGTGTCACTTGTATTGCACCATCCACCGTCACTAATTAGAAAGGAAAGGAAAGGAAAGGAGAAAAGGGGGAGCGCCGGGTGAATAATGAAGGAGGCTAAACATCACGGGTTCAAGTTCACTAGGCATCACAGTTCAAGTTCAAAAAATAGAGAGAGAGGCTCCTACCTATATATATATATATATATATATTCCTATTCCTAGCACGACAATGGGATAATCACGCCGATTCTTTGGGATAATGGTGCTACCGACTTATATATATATATAGTTGTAGCAGATGCTAGTTACTTAGGATAATGCCGTTCGATAATGGTGTTACCGACATATATATATATAGAGTTGCAGCAGATCTAAGATATATAGCCGATTCGGCCAGGCAGCTAGTGATTTATATAGGGCATAGTCGAGTTCGTCGGTCGTAATATAGACAGATTCGGGGCCATATAGAGAATAGGGCAGCTATATATTGTTCAAGCGGAATTGACGAGGTAACGAAGAGAATGAAGCGATCCTCCACCTCACCCCTCACCCTCACCTAAAGTAATTGTATGTAATTGCCATATCTATATATAAGGTCAAATCAAATCTGTGTGATTTCGATATTATGTATAGAATATGGCACGAAGTCCGTTTTCCATCATGATAGAGATGACCTCAACCTCGCCATATCTATATATAGGGAGTATAGATAGGGGCCGAGCACACCATATAGAGATAGGGAGCTATCTCTATCTCGACCGCATGTCATCTACTTATAGATAGGGGCCGGATCTCCTCTATATATAGATAGGGGCCGCATCTCATTTATATATAGATAGAGGTGCATAAATGCTAATACTATTCTCGCTCGGGAGCATGAATGCTAATGCCCTATATATAGAGTTGATATGGTTATGGAATGGGAACATCCAACTAACTAACTCGCAGGGACAACTAACGAAGCCCCCTATCTATATATGGCCACTCTATCTATATATGGCGGGGACAACTAACTAACCCGAAGGTCACAAATCTAGGTCGAGTGCATAGGAGCAAATCGACTAACCAGCTAACTAACTCGACAACTATCTATATGGGCCTGCCCGACCGACCTACCTTTTGATTGGTCCTTCTCAACCTATCGATAGGGCCCCTATATCTATAGGGCGAGATATATAGATTTTATAGGGCGGTGGGGGTCAAGCCATATAGAATTCAATGGGGCCCTATAACTGATCAAGGTCGAGCTCTGTATCAAGTGTTGTCACCATATCGTATTCAAGGTCGAGCAACGATCCCCCTTCAGTATCTAATGCTATTCTGTCTGGGGCGCATAAATGCTAATGTCTTATATATAGAGTTGATATGGTTATGGAATGGGAACATCCAAATAACTAACTCATAGGACAACTAACGAACCCCCTATCTATATATGGCCACTCTATCTATATATGACGGGGACAACTAACTAACCCGAAGGTCATAAATATAGGTCAAGTGCATAGGAGCAACCGACTAACCGCTTAACTAATCGACAACTATCTATATGGGCCCGCCCGACCAACCTAACTATTGATTGGTCCTTCTTGACCTATCAATCGGGCCCCTATATCATTGGCGTAGATATATAGATTTTATAGGGCATTGGGGGTCGAGCCATATAGAATTCAATGGGGCCCTATAACCGATCAAGGTCGAGCTCTGTATCAAGTGTTGTCACCATATCATATTCAAGGTCGAGTAAAAATCCCTCCATTGTATCTATATAGAGCCGTAGATATAGTTAGAGGGGGTGACGAGTGAGTAGTCATTCGTATTCAAGGTCCCCCTACATATATATGATCCGACCGGTTGAGAACATCACTCCACCCCCTCGGGGTCCCGAGGGCGCCCATAGATATAGATGGCGATTGATTGATTAGGTCATCGGCCTATCGCTAAACGGGAGATCACCAATCTCGATTGATTGATTAGGTTCAATTCTATATAAAGGCTCTGCGCAATCTCGACTCGACCTATGCCACCCTTTGCTTGTATGTCTATATAGTCGGGTTTATTACCATCGGGCACGATCCCCACACCTTTATAGAATATCAGTAGTCGATAGACCCCCTATATATTATATATATCTTCTCCTCACACAACCTAACTCTCCTCTACATGACTATAGAGATAGGGTTTGCACGCAAATCTCTATAGAGATAAATGTAGAGGGCGCCGATATGACTATCTATAGTTTCGACGCTACATATATAGGGGATGGGGCCGGTGGACACGATGCTCTATCTCTATAGAAGACTATCTACCCTCCCCCTATATAGAGATCTACCCTATCTCTATGGGGTTCCCCCTCATGGTGAAATGCCCTATCTAATCCCAACCTAGGGTGGGGCTATGCGAATCTATATATGGGCGGGACAGCACCATAAGGCCCAAATATAGATGTATGGAGGCCCCCTCTCTATCTATTTAAGGCACAACTATAGATTCGAACTATATTAATGAGGTGTATCCACCGTATTATCTAGATAAGGCATTCTAGAACCATGGGGTTCACCGGTGGTTCTTACTTCATCCGCCATACCATAAGGCGGTTTGATCCGCTGCCGTATAGATCTATAGAGGGGCTCTCCCAGCTATATCTCCTATATATATATCTTCCTTGTGTATCTATATGGGGCCCCCTGGCCCTTATCTTTTCTATATATATAGATGGGCGCCCCCTCTCTATATATCACCTCTATATGGAGTCACTACTGTGCTCCTCTCCTTGACCGATGTATATATGTGTGACATTGTATCGTATCGTATCATATCGTATTGTACATATCTACTTGGCCCTATCTATAGAATATACCATTATAGAAATGGGTGTACCATTATAGATTCTTGAAGACCCAAAGAAAGCCTCCCGATCTCTAAGCAAGCTTTGTCTGGGGGTTGGGGTACTTGATTCGACCCGTCTCTACTCTATCTATATGGCTGGATGATTCTATCATTTGGCCATATCTATAATCGTATATGAGGTGGGGGGGCCCTCTCCCCTCTATATAGATATGGATATGGCCGGATGATCAAACCAACGTCAAGTCTAGCCATATAGAGAGATAGGCCCACCGGATGAGATATCTAGATAGGGATGGATATAGATAGAAAGTGGGAGAGGGGAAAGATATATGAGCCGGATGCCTTTGGGGAAAGATCCCCGCCCTCTATATAGATTGGTGTACCATTATAGATTCTTGAAGACCCAAAAGCCTCCCATCTCTCCTGCAAAGCTTGTCTCGGGGTTGGGGTACTTGATTCAACCCCTCTCGTACTCTATCTATATGGCCGGATGATTCTATCCTTTGGCCATATCTATAACTATATATGAGGTGGGGGCCCTCTCCCTCTATATAGTTATGGATATGGCCGGATGATCAAACCGACGTCAAGTCTAGCCATATAGAGAGATAGGTCCGCCGGATGAGATATCTAGATAGGGATGGATATAGATAGAAAGAGGGAGAGGGGAAAGATATAAGAGCCGGATGCCGCCTTTAGGGAAAGATCCGCTCCCCTCTATATAGATGGGATATGGGTTCTCTTGGCCCCTCTATGTCTATATGGGAGATAGAGGGGATCGGATCAAAGCCCCTCTAGATATATATGGTAGCGGATCAAAGCAAGAGGGAGAGGGATGGGCCTCGCATCGCATTCCGATCCGATCCGATAAAACCTTGCCCTAAGGGAAGGGCATATGTAATGTAGTGGCCCTTCGATCTAGTGAGTACCCACCGGCTGCATCAATGTTGGTCGAATTATATCACGTATGTAATATAGAATAGTCAAGTCTCTATACCTATAGAATAGAGATGGGAGATGGTAGATAGGAAACTAAGCGGGTCCCATATCTAGATAGGCCCTCGACTAGAGTAATCGAAGTCATCAATCGTATCAATGCGGGTGAGCCCTCTTTCTATGTATATGGGGAGAATCCGCAGCTTTGCCCCCTCGGTATCAATCGGTGGATGGGCCATAGATCGATCTATATATGCCTCGGTGGATGGGTGGGTGGAGGGTGCAACGAACGAGATGATAGGGTTAGCTCTAATCCGGTGGAGAAGAGAGCAACCATCCAAGTCGCCATCGGGCGTATGCTAGATCTATAGATATGGCAACCACCCATATTTATATATTTATCCCAAGTATGTCTAGGCCGGGTCATTCATGCATTCTATATAGCCATAGCCGCCCAACAATAGATATATAGCTAGGCTATCGCCTACTATATATATGGATTAGATATCTAGAGGGCTTGAACTATAAATATAGGGATCTAGGGATGCTACGCGACTATATATATATCTCGGAGCCCTCTCTAAATCTGGGCAGGTGAGGTTGGTTAGACTATAGTAGGTTGGCTGTATATGGTTGGCTGTATATGGATGGAGGTTCAGCATCAGCAGGTGCAGGTTTAATGCGCCTATATATCCCCTATAGAGAGAAGTGGGGGCCTAACCCCATCAGTATCACGCGTATAAGAGATGGATGGATGAAGCCCCTCTCTATATATGGCTATATGGCTATCTGGGGAATCTGGATCCATCTATTATATATATATATATATACGTGATATGATAAGATGAGAATCATACAATATGGATGAGAATCAATCGGTTTAGTTTAGGGGCCCTCTAATTCTCTATATTCAATCTACGTTGCTTGGGGGCTCTCCCTCTATATATATGGTATGGTATGGTATGACGACCCTATCTGTATCTATGGTCCCTTATCTGAACTATGGTTGACGTTCTCGATAGACTAGACCGAGGACACTCTCTTCTCTATAGTCGATGCTCGTCCCACGCTTAAGGGGTGACTAGAGATAGGCGCTGATGACTGACTCTCTCTAGTCCATAGTCTTCTAGTCCATCGGGAGAGAACTATATACGTGGGGGCGTAGGGGCAGATATATAGGGCCTAATTCTCTATATTCAATCTATGTTGCTTGGGGGCTCTCCCCTCTATATATATTGTATGGTATGACGACCCTATCTATATATATGGTCCCTTATCTGAACTATGGCTGACATTCTCGATAGACTAGACCGAGGGACACTCTCTTCTCTATAGTTGACACTCGTCCCACGCTTAAGGGGCAACTAGAGATAGGTGCTGACGACGACTCTCTCTAGTCCATAGTCTTCTAGTCTATCGGGAGAGAACTATATACGTGGGGGTGTAGGGGCAGATATATAGGGCCGACCAGATCTGATCTCTATAGATAGGGATGGAGCACCCCCTATCTATATATGTCGAATGCGAATGCCCTATATATGGTCGGGCTCAACCTCAACCCATATACTATATATAGACTTGTTTCTCGATTGGACTATATATATAGGGGTCCCTCTCCCTCAGCCTCCCAAGAGGAAATAGATGGATGTAGTCGGTGCGCTCCCCTTGATTGGTTTCTTAATTTAATTCATTATAGCCAGATAGAGATAGATCTCTGGGGAGGGGCAGGGTGTGTGGGATTGGATAGATTGTTTAGATACCCCATCGGGCCTCCAAACCTTTCAACTTAAAACCAGTTCTAGCCTTAGCAGTTCCAACCAACCCCATGGGCCATATCTATATCTAGGCCAACCAACCTATCACCCCTATATCTATAACTGGAGAGGCACCCCTATATCAATAATGGTGGGAGGCGAGTGCATATCTATATATAGGGGCTTTTGCTTCGGTCCTATATAGAGAATTCTCGCGAGCATATGACTCAGCGAAAGTTGATCGACGTGGCCCTATCTATATATGACTTCGTAGTTTAATGCAAAAGTTGATCGAACGTGGCCCTATCCATATCTTACGGCTTCACGGGTATATGGAGATGAGTTCTATATAGCCGCCCCCAAATTCTCTAGATATCTCCTCATCGAAGCTCTATATATGGGTAGGCTAGGCCGTCGGGCATATCTAGAAGAATATCGAGGAGTCACCCAACGTCCCTATATATGAATAGGTAGCTCTATTGGGGCGGCTATACATAGTCGCCCGACGCCTACAAGTTCGATCGCCTATATAGAGGGGGCTCTACTAAGAAATAGGGCAGGGGCTGACCCACCACGAAAGAAAGTATTATAGACGTGACGTAGGGCGCCCAACTATATAGAGTATCATGTGGTCGAGTGCCCCATATATAGATAGGGGAAACTAAATATATAGCCGCGTTGCCCCCCACTTCTCTCTAATTTCGAATAGGGGAGGTCGAGTTCTTTGATTGAAGTGTATGCATATAGTATACGGTTATTATATGCGTCGATTGAGTCCCCAAATGGAGGGGCGGATGCGGGCAAATAGGGAATAAAATAGGTCGAGCCCGGATATATATCTCATACCAACTCTTGCCCTATATAGATATATGAGCCCCATATATAGATAGGGGAACAAAGGGTTACGATGATCGAATGCGGCCTATCGGCCCTCTATATAGAACTCGTGGCCCTCGACTTCCTAGCTATCCCATCTATCTCAAGGAGAGAAAGTGATGGGCAAACCATCCCATCTATCGGGAAAGAATGGCGGGATCTAGCTGAATGGATGGATATCTCGACGTGGTCAAGCAGGTGTCTTTGTGGATGGATGGATGGATGGATATTACTTTACGCTACGACAAGCGAGGGGATGGATCTTTACGTCTACGACATGTGTCTCTTTGGATGGGTATTCTTTCCGTTCATGGTATTGCCATTGCTCCCGTCCTAAACGACGGGATTGGGATTGTGGGAAGAGAAATCCGATCAATCTTACCTAGATCATAACACTGGTCCCATCCCAAATGCTTCTGTTTCAGCAACTAACTCAACCCCTCCGTAGAAGACATGGCATCCATTTTAGCATTTGAGCATTTGCGGAAGAGGATTCTCGGGCATCCCATCCTATTTGTCCTCCCATCCTATTTAGTGATGAGTGCCATATTGTAACCTCTTCTAATTTGATGCCCTTATGTCCTTACCTTGCCTTGACTCTAATCAATAGGATACTTCATTCCTAGGATATTGATCGGGGGAGATAGCCGCGCAAAAGTGAAGTGCCATTGAGAATCTATCATCTATCTATATGGACGACCCATCCCCATATATAATTCAGGGCGGGGGAGTTCCTCATGTATATAGTTTTGTTGGCCAGGTGGGCGGTTTCATTTCTGCTATGCGCTCAACCCCAACCCCTGTATATATGGATATGGTCAATGATTGGGCGATCGAGGAGTGAGCGATAACGAACCTCTCATCCTACACGGGCTCTACTCTATATCTATAAAAATCGATCTATTTATTGTATTACATATAGAATAGAGTTGAGTCCATTCTATATGATATGATGTAGGGCTCGACCAATGGCCCTATATATATAATTGACTTCTCTATATCTATATGGGGTCGAGGAGGCGAGATACTGCTCCCCCAGAGATATATAGGGCGAGGACCTCCAGATGTATATATGTGACCTTGCCCGACGAAAGGAAAGGTCATATATGCACCCTCGATAGAGAACATCCAGATGTATTCGAGGATAGGGTGCCCATATTTGTATAGATGGGTAGAAAGGTCCTCCTATATGGGGTCGAGGAGGGGGAAGAGGGATCTATATCTATCTGCTCCTTCCCCGTCCCTTCCCTACCCTAAATATATCCTCTATATGTATCTTGGGGCTCGACCGACGCCTATTTGAACTCTGGGGCTTTACCTCCTCTACCGCCCATATATAGAGGGGGGGGTTGAGGCTGTAGGGCTTTGAGGGACTTCCTCTTCCCTGATCCATAGACATAGATCTCTCTCGTAGGACGGGGTAGGGTCTCGACCGAGGAAAATGAAGCTCATTTCTGCGAGTATATAGAGTTTGCACTTGAGGTAGGGGGTCGAGGAGGGGAGGGCATGCGAGGTCCATTAGCACAACATTGTATAGAGTTGAGTTTCTTCTAACTCTATATACTCTAGGGGGCCCTTCTATATCTATATAGGATCGAGAGCTTCGATTGAGGACAATCGAGTACTCCCTCCTATATATAGATATGGGATCCTCGCCCTCTATATATATAGGCGTGGGGTCGATAGCGGTTCTCGCGCTCCGGATGGAATAGAGGGCGGGCAAGTGCCCCCGTGGACCAACTCTATATCAGTGGGTGGTCCTATCTAACCATACATACTACGCTCACGCCTCGAAGAACAGAGAGATATTTGGTCAAGTGCCAAGAGATGCTTTATATGCTACGTTCGCTCACTCTGTTCCCTGCCGGTCGAGTGGTTCTGTTATGTCCATAGGGGAAGAAGCCCTCTCCCTCCGATATAGATTTCCTTTCCATAGTTCCCCCCGGATGTATATAGGGATGCATCACGAAGAAGGCAAGTACACGATAGGGCGCCGTTGCTTCGTCCATGCTCTTGCTTTAACCGAAACAATGCTCTCGCTTTAGCTAGTGATTGATGTAGTCCAAACTAGTCCTAGTGATTGATGCATTCCGAACTAAGAGATATCTGGTTGAGTGCCAAGAGATGGTATATGCTACGTTTTTCTCACTTCGTTCCTCGCTGGTCGAGTGGCTTTGTTATGTCCATAGGGAAGAAGCCCTCTCCCTCCGGATATGGATTTCCTTTCCATAGTTCCTTGGCCTCGCAGATCTATATAGGGATGCATGACGAAGAAGGTGAGTGCCTAGATAGGGGCACCGTTGCTTTTGTTCACGCTCTCGTTTCAGCCAAACCAATGCTCTCGCCGCCAATGATTGATGCACCCAAACTAGTCCTAGCGATTGATGCATTCCGAACTAATGCAACTAGTGACTCAATCCAACATGACTAATGAGTAATAGAAAGGAGGTTCCACTCTTGATGATCTATATATCTCGTTCGGTTCGGCAAGAGGAAGAGAGAATAGGAACGGCGCCGCTCTTCTCTTTATAAGGCCATGCCATATATAGATAGGGCTAGTGGTTGAGTGCCCCAAACCCATATATATATATGCCCTATAGAAAAAAGGGCAAACTCCCCTTATAGATAAATATACCTTATATGGGAGATCCAGGCGGGGAGGCCCTCTTCTCTTCTCTATATAGGTGGATTAGACATTAGATAGTTTAGGGGCCTATCTAAAGGAACTCCGCCTACAGGGGCCCATCCCATATATAGATAGGGAGCCATGTGCCCTCTATCTATATAGGATAGATAGGGTCGCCATGTGGATAGGGTGTAGATAAGATATAGCCGCCCTTTACCCCCCCATAGAGAGAGGGGATAATAGGGTGTTGCCTTGTCACATAGATGGGATATCTATAGGGAGCATTGATGTCAATGCTTCCAAAGTATATCGACGGCTATCGAGTGCTCCTCGACCCCCTATATATATTATAGACTATAAAGAGTCACCCCTGCCCCTGTTTATAATGAGGGGGCATGTTTTCGCTAGACCCCCATCTATAGAAAGGGAATCTCTAGGTGATCGATTAGGAGCCCCATCTCTATGAGTCACCCCTATCTCTTTTCACTGGGGCATGTTCGCTAGCCATATCGCAGATCTCTTTATAGGATAGGTGATCGATTCATATTATCTATATAGAGGGGATCGCTAGCCATATATAGATAAGGGCTTGAGTCACCCCCTCTCTATAGTAGCTATTTCAATTTTCAATGGGGGCACGAGATTTCGATGAGTCTAGATAGAGAGGGTCGGTCGGGAACTCTCTATTTTGTTAAAGGCGTCTATCCGGGGAGCCCCATATATAGATAAGGGGACTATGACTATAGAGAGTCAAGTCAGTCGAGTCTCCCTACCCCCTATATATGTAGATGGGATATATTCTATCAATGCCCTTGGGGTTTTGATCTCAGATGTGGCCCATCCCATATATGCTTGCCCATCTCAAATAGATAGTTTTAGTAGGTGCTCGACCCCCTCGATTGATTGGGGCCCTATATATATAACTACTTGAACAAATGGACTAGGGCTCGAATGCCTATCTATAGCTATATATATATGGTGAGCAAAATTACATAAGGCAACTAGATATAACAAGGCTCGACGACTAAGGCCATAATCCATATAGCTCGACTGAAGGCATAATCCATATAGATAGTTAGGTGGGCTCGACCACCTATCTATATATTGGCTCGACTCGACTAGGGCTCGAAGAATGAGCCCTACTCTATATAAGAGCCCCTACCTACTCTATATAATGGCCCTACCCTACTCTATATAGTGGCCCTATTCATATATTCCTCGAATGCCCTACTTTGTAGAGCGGTGATCCCTACTCTACTCTAGTTCGGGGTGGGGGTGGCCAATTCAACTCTATACTGCGCTCCCCTTTCTCGCTCTCGATCATATCTCAACTCAACTTGAGATAAGATCGAGTTCTCTCGAGAGACCGAGGGCCCCCATCTCTATATGGCATTCATGCCCGACAACCCTTTCAATCTCTAGGGGTCCTGCTTATAGTGTCGCTCGGGAGAGATATAGACAACCCCAGTCCCATCTCGGGGACTCGAGATAGAGAGTTTAGGGCTCGATTGAGGGTAGCGGGTTGGGTTAGGTTGAGGAGGGAGTGTAGCTAGTGCCATATAGAGAGTTTAGGGAGTAGTCCGAGTGCCCCCAAGTTTGCAGCGAACTGGTGTGATTGGTTCATCCGCTTAGGTCGAGGAGGGAGTGTAGCGCCCTATCTCTATATGGGTCCGAGTGCCCCATAGATAGATGGGGTGTAGATGGGGTTAGTCAACTAGGCTTGAACATAGCGGTTATATCTTCTCTATATAATATATAGCTAGTGCCATATAAAGAGTTCGGGAGTAGTCCGAGTGCCCCGAGTTTGCAGCGGATCCGGTGTGATCGGTTGATCCGATTATGTCGAGGAGGGAGCATAGCGCCTATCTCTATATGGGTCCGAGTGGTGATAGATAGATGGGGTTAGTCGACCGGGCTGAACATAAGCGACTATATCTTCTCTATATAATATATAGATAGTCGAGTCGACACCCCTATTGATTGGGAAGCCTATGGATCTTTATGGGGAAGTCGAGGGAGTTAACCGAAGTTATAGATATAGGGGAAAATATGCCCTATCTATATATAGATGATCAATCTCCGACCTTGAATGAAACTATTTGGGGCCTTCGATTCGAGACTGGCATGCCATCTATTGCATTGAAGTAATAATCTACAATTGACAATCTCTGACTTCAGGGCCTTCATGAACAATCTCCCTTCGACCACGAACTCTCTATCTGGCCCGCCTATCTAGAATCCCTTATAGAGATAGGGGCCTCGGCCTCCCCTTTTCTGCATTTACGCATAACGAGGAAACCCACCCTACTTACGATACAAGACTGGTTGTGACAACTAGGGCGGTGAATGGTTGGATATGAGTAATGATGAGCTTGACTTGATCGGTCATCTCCGCTTTCATTTAGTAATCGAGTCTATTCCGCTCATCGAGATAGAGATATAGGGCCAATGCATCTATCTCTCTTTCGGAGGATCCTCTACTCTAGGGTTGGGGCCTGCTCTCCCGTTGGCCCATATAGATTAGATAGAGGGCCATCTCCGTCTCGGCCCCTAGTCTCATTCGGGCCATTGGCCCTATCTATAGAATTCCCCATAGAGTTCTGGGGACGTCGCGCCGACCATCTACCATCCATAGTGATCTCGCCCCATGATATGATCTATATGGGCCAACGGGGGGGAGTGAGCGACAACGAACAATACCCCTACTCTATATAGATACTTGTGAACTACCGAAGGGAGCGAGGCATTAACTAGATAGGTCCTGCTAGATAAGTATGCCCTTTGGGGGGCTATGTAGATTAGAGAGCTGACTCTAGCTAGTCAACCGCACCACATATTAGTTTAGTCAATCACGAGTTCGGCCATATCTATATATAAGCAGCTAAAGAAAGGTTGTTGGCTACAAGTCTAAAGCTCGACCCCAATCCACCTATCCTCACAATCCTCTCTCTCCTCTATCTAGAGGAGGTCGTGGTGAGTCTACATAGAGAATCCTCTCCCGTTGGCATATAGATAATGGGGTGGGGCGGCATTTCCCGGTCCTTCCCCTCTCGTTGCCATATAGATAGGGTGCCTCCCCCTCTATTTAGATAGGGAGAGTTCAGGGGATTCCTTATTGCCATATAGATCGTGTGCCTCGCCTCCTGCTTGTTTAGATAGGAGAGTTCGGGGCCTCGGTCATTGAGATATAGATCGGCTGCCTCGCCCCCTCTATTTAGATAGGGATAGTTAAGGCCCTCCCATTGCCTCCCTCTTCCCCGAGAACTATAGGGATAGTTTAGGGTCGGGACACTCCCTCAAGTCTAGTCGGCACGACCCCATATAGAGAAATGGAAAGTATGTCGAGGAGAGAACTCTAGGCCGCCCTATCTAGATATGTATAGGCCAACGAAGCATGCAACTTCTAACTAGAGAGATGAGAGTTCTCAGGGAGTCCGCCACCCTACCCCCCTCTCTATATATAGGCTAGGCTAGGCATCGAAGATGCACCCAACCTATCTATCCCAGCCATAAATGGAACGCCCATAGGTGGCATAGATGGGGAGCCTATCGATATTCTCTAGACTCGGCCTACCTATATAGAGAGGGGTTTGGGTCGAGGGCCCCAGTGCATTTCTCCATCCAACTCGAATCTTTATCCAACTCTCTATGGAGAAGAGGGCCAACCCAGCAACACTCGACCGTGGCTTCTGCTGATAGAATCTATAGATTGGGCGGCCGAGACTCCAGATATATGCCATGCTAACCAGTGCATTTCCCTATCCAACTCGAATCCCAGTCCCAACGCAGCACTCGACCGGGATTTTGCTTATAGAATCTATAGATAGGGCGGCCGACACTTCGGATACACGGCATATCTAGACTCTCTACTCTATATGTATATGGGCATCTAGTTCTTTATGGCATCTCTTGATCTTTAGGCGGGGCACTCGGATAAGAAGTGGTGGGCCTAGTGAAAGGCACTCGTCCATCTCCCATATCTATTTGTCTCGTAGATCTGTCTCGATATTTGGGTTGGTGGATATGAAAGGCCCCGAGTGTGCTTTGTCCTTACCGGTTGGGTTGTCCCCAAGAGAGATAAATCCTTCTCATCATATCATGTCTAGTCTAGAAAGTCATCGGCCTAGAGAGATATATGGTCACGTCACTCTAAAAATAGATAGGCACTGCGGCCGAGTGCCTACCCCCATGTATTCTCTATATGATCCCATTGGGCTTCGAGATCATCTAGTTCGGGGGTCATTCCCGACCACCGACCCTATATGATATGAGAGTTGGATCTTGGATGTGACGACTCAACTTTCCATCCATCTATTGTATACGTGTCTCGTCATCGATTCTCTATATGATTCCATTGGGCTTCGTATCAAATAGTTTAGGGGTCATTCCCGACCACCCCTATATGATATGACATGTTTGGATAGTGGATGTGATGACTCGACTCTCCATCCATCTATCAGTATATGTGTCTTGTCATCAAGATTCTTAGAGATAGAGAGAAGATATAGAGAGGGGGGCAAGTCAACCTAGAGAGATATATGGTCATGTCACTCTAAAAATAGATAGGCCCGTCGGCTGAGTGCCTGCCCCCATGTATTCTCTATATGATCCTATTGGGCTTCGGATCGATAGTTCAGGGGGTCATTCCCGACCGACCCCTATATGATATGAGAGTTGGATAGTGGATGTGACGACTCGACTCTCCATCCATCTATTGTATACGTGTCTTGTCATCGGTGACTAGAGATATAGAGAAGATATAGAGGGGGGACAATTCAGATTGCGGGCTGTTATCGGCGCCCCACGCTCTCCCCATCCCATATAGAGAAGCTATAGAGATATAGAGAGTTCGGAGGTTCGGAGGTGGAGGGGGCCATATAGAGAGTTCAGGGGTCCCCATAGAGAGATAGGACCCCCAACTCAACTCTATTAACTCGACTTTGCCATAGTTCAAATAGGGGTAGGTGAATGGAGCCATTCTATTCCATGATTCCGTCCTCGGATGGAAGGGTATTATATATGTAATACAAACTCTCTGGGGGGTAATCCAATCTATATCTCGATCATAGCTCCGACCTTTCGTTCTCCGACCGCCTCCTTGAACTATCAACTCTATCCACTGCCCCATCTCATCTATATAAAGGCAGATTCCATATAGATAGGCCCATATCTCATCGAGCCAATATAGATATATGGGTTACATATCTATATATAGAGGGCCCTAGAGATCAGATCTGGGATACTGATCTGGCGTGAGATCTAGAGATCTGGGTAGGATGGATATGAGATATGGGCGCATATCTCTATATAGGTCCTCGACGGCCCAAATCCTCTACGAAGAGAGATGGGATAAGAGGAACCCGGTCACCGGACGCCATATATCTAGATAGGACATAGGGGATACTCTCTATATGGGGCAGAAGGGTATGATCAGGTTTGATCCGGGCACAACTGCAATAACTAGTTCATCGGTCTTGCAGGTCACATAGATATATGACTTATGTAACGTTAATAGTATCAATGATCAAATGATCATATAGACTATTAACGTGATATGATCACCAACTTCGTTCTTCGCTCTGCATACGCACACCATTCATTAGATGCACCCATCTAGAGAGCTTGATGAGCAACAACGAAGCTATCTATTTAGGAAGTTGCTATTACTTGAGCTCCACCACCCATACCTAAAGAGGCGGTGCATCTTATTCTCTTAACCATAGGAGAACAATCTTTGGCTCTATCGTAATGATCTTATGGGCTCCCCTCCCCTCTATATAGATGGATGTTATGAGTTTTGGGACCATGCATGAGTTTGCCTTGGCGTTCTTTCTTTCCCATCCTTCGGCCGGTGGTTTCCGGTAGAGCCCTGCACGACTAATCTGCCCCCGTCAGAATGTTCACTCTGCAATACCAATACTACTTGAGGTGGAGGTGATCATGGATATCTTGTTGATCATGTTACGTATCAAGATTCAAATGATCGATCATTTAATAGATAAATAGATCTATATGGCTGGAGTGAGATTATGAAATGTCAATGATCATTCATTCATGGTTGAGAGAATGATGAAATGATCATTCATGTGGGTCAGCGTTCCTACCATCCATAGGAGCATGTAATTCTAGATGGGCATTGGCTCAGTCCGGAGTGGGCATGAATGGGCATGAATGGGCATTGGAGAATGGGGCCTAATATGACCACGTGATCACAACCGACCACGAAAGAAGATCAAAGGACATAGCACATCTACACCTACTAAACCATTCCTGTGGTGGTGGGTGGGCGGTCCCATATAACTCTATATTGAGGGTTTGAAGTTGTTACGTACTCGATGGTGGTGGACCCGCAATGAATCCTGGGAACTCTCCCCTTCCTATAGGTGTTTTTTTGATCCCTATCTATCTAGCTGACGTGGAGTATGTGCACGTGGTAAGCAAGTCATACTATAGGCTCGCCCTATATATAATTGGATTTAGATCTAACAACGAGAGTTTACGTCAAGTGTACCTAAACGATCCTGTGGGCCCCCTATATATATAGCCAACTCTATATTGTGCCCCCCATATCATATATAGAGAGGGCTAGAGATCGGGAGGTGCCCTATATATAGATATCGGCCCTCTGTAAAGATATATATCAGGAGAACAACCCCTCTCTATATATTGGTTGGGCCTCCCCTTTAGGGCAGATCTCTGCCCTCGAGATAGAGATATAGGCTGCTCTCCCGTATAGATCTATCTCTCGATATCATCCATATATTACCGGGCCTCCCCTCTCTATGACTATATACTTGTATATAGACTATAGAACATATCTATATACGTCATATAACCCCCCTCCCCCGGCCCCTATATAGGACTATATAAACTATATAGGACTATATAGAGTTAGCTACTCTCGCAATGTTTGGCCCACTCCGAAAGCCCTTCGGGTTTCTATGCTTATATCCGAATAATCCCAAAGCATGCTCCTAGAGAGGTCCCGTTCATCCCCGGCGAGCGGGGAGAGGCCAATCGCTCTATATAGGGAGGAGCCGAGGGGAAGGTCGATAAAGGTGGGCCTCTCAGTGGAGGGGAGCTTGCGCCCAATGCAGATACTCCCCGATACCCCACCCCTTCCTTCACCCAACCCGCCCCCCCAACTCCACTCCTTACCTTAGTGATGGACACGCCGCCGTGGGTCCCTTCACTCACATATACCACCCAAGTATGCCTATCGTACACCGCCACTTGCCATGAAAGAAAACCGATATCCAGTCATGAAGACCAGCATAGAATTAGTAGGTGCCCTTTCGCTTACGTCGGCATGATGACGTAAGAGCATAAAGAGCATAAGAGTGAGTTGGTTTGTGCCTTGACTGTTGGTTCATGGCTTTTTTCGTGGGTTTCTTCTGTGGGTTCGTGGCTTTTTTCTAGGCTCTACTGTTGATTTGCGCGACCTGATTTGACTGAAAACAAACCCTCGTCTATTGGTTCCCACGATTTTTCCAACAGGCACGAAACTCTATTAGGGGGCACGGTTCTCTCAGGCACGATTTTTCGTGGCTCTCCTCTTTGTCACGCAACACAGGATTTCGATTTCGTGGTTGGTTGGTTCGTGGCCTGACTGTGTGGTTCGTGGCTTTTTTCACGTGTTATTACTCTTTGCTTCATGACTGTGGTTATGGCCTCCAAGGTCTCGTGATTGACTGCTTGTGTCACCTTTCTGCTGCGTGCCCTCATCTGTGACTTGAGCTCTCAACTGTGTGAATCTGGGAATTACATTAGTGCTTCGTTTTTTCGTGATTCGGCCTAGGATTTCAGCTGGCGCAACTGGCGTGTGAATCAAGGGCACGTTTTCACGTGTTATTGGGATCTCTTTGCCTCTGATCTGGATAGTTCTCTCTACACGACTGTGTGAATTGAGGGCACAAATGTGTGAATTCTCTCTGCACGGCTGATTGACTGCTCGTGTCACCTTTCTGCTGTGTGCCCTAATCTGTGACTTGAGCTCTCAACTGTGTGAATCTGGGCATGATATTACTTAGTTTCGTGGCTTGGGTTATGCTCGCTGTGCTGTAGGACACATTTGTTGTTGTGCTCGCATCTGCTTTTTTCTGGTTTAAGCTGTGGGGTCATCTCTCTGTTGCTTGGTATGCTCCCTGATTCGCCTCTCAGCCTCTCCCCTCTTCAAATGGTTTACCCTACCGGTTTAGCTTCAATCATGGCCTCGGAAATTCCTACTGGCAGCGGCATGGTCGGGAATCCCCTGGGGAACACCTCTAACAACATCAATGGACATCTTATTGGAACTCCTTAATCGAATCCAGAAGGTCGAAATTGCCAATCAGCAACTCCAAACTGAGGTCTGTACACTTATTGGCGGGTCACGGATGTTGAATCTGAGAATGTCATCTTGAGAGAAAAACTAGCCACCAACACGGATAATACTAGCTCTCCTAACGATGCCCTACACGCAGAAATTGTAGACCTCCGATCTCAACAGGAGGAAATAAAAAATAACCAGGCCTCCTTAAAACTGGAAACAAAATCATGGTCCAAGGTTGTTAGTGGGAAAGGCAGTGTTCCCCCACCTCTGGCTGCGGTTGAGGCCGTTATGCAAGCCAAGTTAATTGAGGAACGTACGAGGCGTGACAGGGAACTAAACCTCAAGGTGAGGGGTCTCCCACCCCCCACCCCGACACAAGACCCATTAACGGTTGGTAACTCCTTCATCACAGATACTTTGGGGATCCCTGACATTACACTAGAACGAGCTTGGGTTGGCTATGACTCCACACTCTTCATCCGTTTCAGGACAACTTTTGATAGGCTGCGAACTTTTAGGGCTAAGAGGGTTCTTTTCACACCTGACAAGTTGGGGAGCTCAAACGCTCTAGGGAGCAAGTTATGGCAGCAAGGAAAGCAGGTAAATGGGTTGTTATCAGGAATCTCCGGGCTGTTATTAGAGACTCTCCTCCTCCTGGTTGGGAGCCCCGCCAAGGGGCTCCCCAATGACGGGCCAAGTGGGAGAAGAGTCAGACCAGAGGCTTATCTATTAGTTGTTGGAATGGGAATGGTTCCCTTTGGTCTTCCCCAGGCCTTATGTTCGATGCTCTTGAGGATGCCGACATTCTCTTCAGCACAGACACACGAGAGCCCGATTCGTCCTCTCCCAGGTATTACTGGATTTCTTTGGTTATCACCTTGTAGACAGGAGACTCGAGCTTCGGGTGGTGTTAGAGGCTCTGGTGGGATTGCCTGTCTTTATAGAGACTCCCTCCAGAACAGGATCTCGATGGTCGGTTTTGATGAGTTTGCCAGGTACATGTGGATTCGCATCAGTAGGGCCGCTCGATTCTCTAGGGATTTATATATAGCAGTTTGTTACTTTCCTCCATTGCTTCCCCTTACGCCATCCACAATGGCCTAGATGGTGATCCTTTCTTTGACTTATACGACAATATTGGTCAATACTGTCTTGCAGGGGAGGTTATCATTTTAGGTGACTTTAATGCCCGTACTAGACACTTTCAGGTCCCCCTCCACGACAGTCGAGTGGATTTGCATCGTAGGGCCGCTCGATTCTCTAGGGATTTATATATAGCAGTTTATTACTTTCCTCTAGCTGCTTCCCCTTATGCCATCCACAATGGCCCAGATGGTGATCCTTTCTTTGACTTATACGACAATATTGGTCAATACTCTGTCGCAGGGAGGTTATCATTTTAGGTGACTTTAATGCCCATACTGGACACTTTCGGTCCCCCACGACAGTCGAGGATACGCTTTGCACACAGAGGGACTTCGTGTCACATGGTCCGCATAGGACTTCGAGGATACAGGCGTGGTGATCTTCAATGGGATCGAGCGCTTCCCGGATTCACACTTCTTCACATGTCGTCCCCATGGCGGGGGCACTAGTGTGGTGGACTATATCCTTGCCAGCCTGGACATCTCACCCTCTTTTGCTCTTTCTTTGTTTCCCCATTTGCCTTGCGATCATGCTTGTCTTAACTTTCTCTCTGGTCGCCAGCTCTCCTACCACCATCGCCCCTCCTCCCCCTCCCCACTACCCACCTTGCATCTCCTTTCATTTTGATAAAGGGGATTACGGATCTTACTCATCCCACATCCGCGACCTTCTCCCCTCTGAGCCGCTATTATCTAGCATGCCTAGTGTGGAGGCCAAGTACTCATGCCTTTACTCTACCATGTGGGAGGCTGCCTTGAGATACTTTCCTAGCTCCACCACCCATCCCTCGGCCACTAGTACTACTAAATCTTGCCCCATGAACCAATGGTACAATGTAGAGTGCAAATCCCTTCACCGTCGCCTTCGCCAAGCTTTTACCCAGCCCTCCCCTCCTTCCCCACTCTTAAGGTTGCCTACAGGTGCCTTCTCCGCCGTAAGAAGCGATCCTTCATTTCCCACCGCAGATATATGCTTTCCACCTCCCTTAGGACTAACCCTCGGTCCTTCTAGCGTACTTTGTCTTTCCCGCCACTCCCCCTCCACAACGATCGATCCTATCTCCATTTTTTCCCACACCTCTACCCTTTACGATGTTCCGGGGCAACACCTTACCCAGATTGGCATCCCGCCGCCTGGTAATCCCTTCACTCACCGTAATATCAAAGAGGCAATAAGGATTTTGAATTGTAGCAAGGCAACTGATGTGGACGGTTTCCAGGCCGAGTTCTTCAAGCAGGGTTTTGAGGTTTTTGGTACCTATTTGGCAGATCTTTTCAATCAGGTGGTTAAGGTGGGCTTCCCTCCTACCTGGTCTCATCATATCATTCACCCGATCCACAAGGACTATCATGGTGGGCCATTCTTTCTCCAAACTCTATGCTACAGTCCTCCACAGGTTGTTGTCCGAGATTTTGGAGCGTAGCGGCCGAGCCGAGGTCGGGCCGGCTTTCGCCACTGTTACCACACCATCGACCACCTCTTCACCCTTCGAGGCTATTATCGAGGAGGCTCAGTGACCGCTCTTCAAAGTCTTGTTTTTGTAGACTTTCGAAAAGCTTTTGACTCCTACCTCGCATGGCCCTCTTCCAACGGCTCCAAGACATCGGTATTTTTGAGACTTGTTATTGCCATCATGCGCCTCTATGAGTCCATCCTTGGTCGTCTTCGTACTGCACACGGATTGTCTGATCTTATCAGGAGCACCATTGGGGTTAAACAGGGGTGCCCCTTGTCTCCTACCCTCTTTGGCATTTACATTGATGAGCTGGAATCTTTCCTTCGGGATCACATTCAGGAAGGGGATGGTTGCCTTCTTCACCACGTCTTGATTTCCATTCTCCTATTTGCCGACGATATTGTTTTACTCGCCTCTTCTCCTGAGGGGCTTCAGAGACAGCTTGATGCACTTGCTTTATTCTGTGATCTTCGGCATTTGACGGTCAATCTAGGTAAGACCAAGGTCATGGTCTTCAACAGTTGCATGGACATCACACCCCATTTCTTTTCAAGGGCGGGAGGTTGAAATTACTAAGACCAAGGTCAATCTGCACTTGCTTCGAGACAACCCGATGCACTTGCTTTATTCTGTGATCTTCGGCATTTGACGGTCAATCTGGGTAAGACCAAGGTCATGGTCTTCAACGGGTTGCGGACATCACACCTCCATTTCTTTTTCAAGGGGCAGGAGGTTGAAATTACTAATACATACACCTACTTGGGAGTCCAGTTCTCAGGGCCTAGATTTAGTATGAGACACGCTCTTTAGCCGAGGGTGAATAAAGGTTATGGGTCTCTTGCCATTCTCGAGAGATAGTGTTTTCGGCACCACTTCCGGGATGTCTCCTCCAAGATGTTTCTTATGAGCTCCCTCATCCGCCCCACTGTTCTCTATGGGTCTGTTGTTTGGGGGCCCTCCTTTTGGACACAGATTGGGCTTCTCTGTGAGAGGATTTAGACTCTCCTCCTTCGCCGTTTCATCAGATGCAAACAGACGGTCCCCAACATATTATTTTGGAAGAGTTCGGAGCCCGACCTTTCTGTTTGGAGACTATATTTGACATATCATCCTTTCTTCATTGTCAGACAAGAGGTTTGGTGATCTCTCCATGAGCGGGACAGGTATCCATCATCTCGCCATTGTTCCTCTGTGAGTATTGCCCAGTGTGTGGGCCGTTGGTTTGTCGAGACTTCGCCTTGTTGGACTCGGTTGGTATCCATTGATTGTCTCCCCCTTTCGGTATTCTCTCGATGCTCCCCATCGTGGAGTCATCATCGCCCTCGCACACCTCTCGTCACCGGTGCATGCCCTCCGTATACCTCTGGGTCAGTTTCGAGTCGGCTCCCACAGACTTCGGTGCAAGATTGATCACCACCTTGATCGGGAGGATAGACTTTGTAGGCTTTGTAGCCTTCATGAGGTGGAGACAGAGACTCATTTCATCTTCCGCTGCCCCATATACTATGAGATCAGAGGACGATTTCATTGTCTCTTCAGAGGGATTCAGACTCTCCCGGTCTTCTTCAGATATATCGACCAACGGTGCCTTGCACTCTACATCCGTGAGTCTTTGTTGTTACGAGACCAAATTCTCCATCCCCCTCCGAGAGTCGTCCCCACGAGACGGATTACGACCTTCTTTCCGGTTCTACCCACTGGTGGAGGTACTAAACGACAGTCTTTCTGACCCAGATACAGTGCATAGATCAGTTCATCCCTAGTTGGACCCTCACACTTCTCTCGATCACACTCCTCTCGATCACCGCCAACAGAATCGGATGTACACATGTACCAGAGGACAGTCCAGCTCCATTCGTCCTCCTGGCCGTCGTGTCAATCTCAGAGCTCACAGGGAAGGAGGCTTTCGCCCCCCTCGTCGGGTTGCCAGTCCATCAGGAGCTTCTTTTCGTCGGCCTCTAATGTTAGGAGGGGTGTGGCTACCACTCGTGATTAGACCATTGGTCCTTGTTTTGTCCCCCCCTTCATTCCCTTCTTTGCTTTCCTCGTTTTTCTCCCCTGCTTGCTCCATTACCCCCGCCTGTGGGGGTATTTGGCTTCGGGTTTCCTTTCTGTTGTGTTTTCTCTTCATTTCTGTTTTTGGGAACTCGTTTTGAGTTGTCCCCGCTCACACTTTGTATATTGTTTGGGTTGCAGTCCCATTGACCTACTTTTGTGGTCATTTGTTGGACATTAATATATTTATCTTTATCTCTATCTTTATCTATGCCTATTTCAAAACCAGAGGATTCGAACCCCGACACCCCAATATAGAGATGCACTTCCCGCCTTTCTCCCTGTTTGTTTACAAGGCACGCTGATAGGGCTCTTGTTTGCCCAGGCGTAAAGGTATGGTGACTTTCCCGATAGGGGGCCGGTTGGTGCCCAAGATAGAATCTATAGAGAGAGGGAGCCCCAGTAAAATCTATAGATACGACTCCTATCCAAATCTACAGTAAAGACACCACCCATCCAATAAAGAATATAGACGCAGGGGGAGCACAAGATATATATATATATATATATAGTAGGACCATAGACCCCATCTCTATCTGAGGGGGAGCCGGTCAATACAATAATAGGGGAGGAGGAAATGTATAGTCAATCTATCCATATGGGGAGCCGGTAAAGAATATAGATAGGAGGGTAGGGTAGGCACCCCAGGTAAAGAACCTAAACATAGGGGGAGCCTCGGATATCTATATATAGGGGGTGATAAGATATATATATATATAGGCAATCTCTCTCCAAAGAAGGACCACTTTAGGAGTCTATGGGGAGGATGGGAGAAATGCTATGTGGGGGTGCCCACCAAACCCCCTGGTTTCCCCTTGTTTGAGTGAGTAGGAGGAAACCACAACCGGGCCACCGCTTATCTGCGTCATATTGATTGGGGACGAGTGGGGTTCCGTTGACGTTGATGCCCCTAGATCCGAGATGGGATTTTTGGGGCATCAATGTTAATGTTTTCACGTCCTCGATTGTGTCCCTTAAGCTCTGCACGTGGGTTAGTAGGGACACTTGCGTCTCCCTTTCGAATCAACGTATCCTTCACAAGAAGGGTCTAAAGGTATTGAGACAGAGCTCGCGGGGATTCGTATTATGGGTTTCGTACGCCTTGATAATTTCATATTGGACGTGCAAACTCTCTTTGAGTCGTACATTTATAGTCCGCTATAAATTAATTTGTTCCATGGCCGACTCAAGAGTGATGGCTGCACGAGGGGACTTCATCTCTTGAGGGGTGGGAGGAATAAGGCTAGATCGGTTGGAGCACCTAAACTGCTCGAGCCTTCTATATTTATGACCAACAGAACGAGTTCTCGGGACCGTGACAGAGGCGGATTTGGATTAGACAGTTCCGCCGCCGCCGAGGTCGAGGTCGGGGTTGAGGACGAGAACCATGCACTTACCCAATCCCAAAAGGCTGGAATGACAGATTGAAGGAGAGTTGCGATCCCGCTCCAAGCGGATCCTACCCAACTAACGGCCCTATACTATATATTTCGAAAATGAGTGGGAACCACCTTAATGGAATCTTCTGCAGGTGCCGTGTCTCCGCCACCGGGATTGAAGTGTCGACCCCAAATGCCGAGACATTTAGAGGCGATCGCGCTCAAAAGCCCCAATCGTGCAATGCGATTAGAATCGAATGTAGCAGAGTAGTGCTAGGGCTGGTGATTGGTATCGATGATCTAGGTAGAGCATCGATGAAACAACTAGATCAGATCATATCTGATTATATACGTGATACAACTGATATCATGCTAGATCTAGGTGGAGATAGATAGAGAACTATTTGTATTACATATAGAATACAAATATCTCTCTATCTATCTAAATATCTATTTATCTATCTATCTATCTCTCTCTCTACTTTATATCTCACTCTTCACTCTGAATGAGACCCGAACGATCCGGTTGGTGAAGCTAGGTGTCCACTTTGAGATAGAGAGAGAAGACACTTTGAAGAGTGAGGGGGCGAAGCATATAGAGAGATCGAGAGATTCTCTATGGATATCTCTTCGTCGGAATCACATTTGGTAGGTTGTCTACCTCTTCAGACCCGACCTCTATCATATGCGTAATACGATTTATGCTAGATCTAGGTGGTGTTTGCTGTCGATCAATCTAGAGGGCATATAGAATTAGAGACTTGTGCTAGATCTCGGTGGAGCCCTCTCTCTATATCCTCTCCCCTATATCTCCATCTCGGATAGAGGCGAGAGAGACTCGTGCTTTAGATCTAGGTGGAGATAGAGATATAAAGAGATAAATATTTGTATTACATATAGAATACAAATATCTCTCTCTCTATCTATCTCTCTCTCTACTCTATATCTCACTATGAACTCTCACTCTTCACTCATTACTATCTGCGGCTGATCTGGTTGGTAAAGCACCCTATGAACCCCGCCCCTATCGACCGAGATAGAGAGAGAAGAGATCAAGAGTGAGGGCGCGAGAGCATATAGAGAGATATAGTGGATATCTTTCCGTCCCCCATAGAGAATCACTTTTCTTTTGGTAGGTTGGTTGCCTATTGTAGACTGACGTATAAGATTCATATATATCTCTCTCATATCTCGATTTCACCGGGTAGGTGTGGGTCGAAAGATAAGATAGTTCGGTTCGGGGTGGGGACACGAACTCTCTCTATGGCAGACCCGCCCGGTTGGTAAAGCGCCCTATGAACCTCGCCTCTATCGACCGAGATAGAGAGAGAAGAGACGAAGAGTGAGGGGGCGAGCATATAGAGAGAGATAGATAGTGGATATCTTTCCGTCCCCCATAGAGAATCACTTTTCTTTTGGTAGGTTGGTTGCCTATCAGAGACTCCGACGTATAAGATTCATATATATCTCTCTCTCATATCTCGATTTCACCGAGGTAGGTGTGGGTCGAAGATAAGATAGTTCGGTTCGGGGTGGGGACACGAACTCTCTCTATGGCAGACCACCACCACGTATTATATCTTATCTACCAGCTCTATCTATCCGTTCTCGAGGGCGAGCCATTTAGAGAGAGTAGAGGCCATCTCTATATACTCGACAACTAAACCCTCTTTAGTCGGGGCATCTAGAGTCTAGGCTCTCGGTCACCCGGATAGATCGATCGGATAGTTTAGGGTGGGGGTGGGCCATATCTAGAGTTGGCCCTCTATATAGAACTAGAGATGTGGTTCACGATCACGGGGACCAACTATGAACTATATCTTTGCCAGATAGAACTATAGGGCGGGGGGTTGGGGCCCCTATCTAACTATATGGGAGGATCCCCTATCTAACTATATGGGCAGAACTGGGGGGAGGGGACTAGACTCTCTATAGTCAGGGCCCCTATCTAATCTGAACTATGGGGTGGGGGCACTCCCCATGCCTATACTCACCTTAGCGACAATGACGATATTTTTTTTTAAATAATTAAAATCTCCTGATTTTAATATTCCGCACGGATCGATTTAATTTATTTATTTATTATTTACCTGAGCAAGTTTTCCCTTGCATGCGTGAACCCGCTTGTGATTGGAATTTACCTTCTTGGCTGCGTGGAGAATGTTTTTTTATTCTTTAAACTGTGTTGGAAGACTGTTTTTCTCCTCTCCCTGGTGTGTAGACAATGTTTCTTTACTTTGGACTGCTCTTATTCAACTTGCTGGAAGATTGTTTTTGGCTTTCACGTTGTCTTTTTACCCAATGTGAAAAATGTTTGCCTTGGCCCGTGGAGGAATGATTTTAATTGTTTTAGACTTCTCTCCTTCCTAAAAAATGCGTTGGAAAATTCTAAACTTTGATGAATGCGTGGGAGAAATTCTTGTCTTTTTCAAACTGTTGTTTCTTGGCTGCGTGATGATCTCTCTCTCTCTCTGCTGCGTTGGAAAATTGTTGTTCTCTTCTCCCTTATCTGCTCCATTTGAACCAATGCATGGAAGATTGTCTTATGCTTGTGTGGACTGTTCTATTCTTACTAGGCGTTTGAAAATTATTTTCTCTTGGGTTGTGCGTGGCCTCCTTTGTACTGCTTTTTATCCTTTGCTATGGCTGCATTTTGGATTAATACCTCCTGGTGCATGGACTGTTCTGGCTTTTGGACTGTCCTCTCCTTTGTTGGTGAATGTGTGGCCTTTGTTGTAGGAACAAATAGACTGGTTTCTCTAACTGCGTGGCCTTCTCCACTGCATGCGTGAGCTATGCCTTCTCCCCTGCGTGGCCTTTGTTTGGTTCTTGGACAACATGACCTTGACCAATGCGTGGTGGAAATGCTCACGATCAATATTCACAAAGTGTACGTGTGCTATTTGTTTGGACTGTCCTCTTGCACGTATTTCTCCTTCACAATGGCGTTCACAGTAAACTAATATTGTTTGAGGGATGTGATACAAATATTATTATGTTCCTTTAGAAGAAATAAGAAGCAATTTGGAAAGCTTCGCACGACTCTTTCCAACGAGTTTGACGGAGGAATTTATGAGGATTAATCCAACTTCCCTTCTTCCCTGTGTGGCCTTTGTTTGGTTCTTGGACAGCATGACCTTGACTAATGTGTGGTGGAAATGCTCTGATCAATATTCACAGTGTACGTGTGCTATTTGTTTGGACTGTCCTCTTGCACGTATTCCTCCTTCACAATGGCGGTCACAAAACTAATATTGTTTGAGGATGTGATACAAATATTATTATGTTCCTTAAGAAGAAATAAGAAGCAATTTGGAAAGCTTCGCACGACTCTTTCCAACGAGTTTGACGGAGGAATTTATGAGGATTAATCCAACTTCCCTTCTTCCCGGGTAGTGGAATTAATTGCCAGGGGGAAATGGGGAAAGCAACGGCCAATTGCCAACGGAAATGGCAAGGCGGGCTGACAATCCCCATTTTATTTCCCCATGTGGGAAATCAGGAGATTTTTTGCCCGTTTGCCAATTCATTAATTTGGCAATCGGGGGAAGAAATCCCACAAGCGGGGATTTAAAACAATTTTGCCAGAAAGGGGAAATCCGGGCCCGGGAAGCCAATTTGGCATCCCCAACAATGGGAAGCGGAAGCTTATTTTTCCCCGGCAATTAAAATAAAACTTGTCGAATGAATTTTAATTAATATTTATTTAATTAAATACTCCAAAGTTATTAAAAATTAATTTTATCAAACAAAGAGTAATTAATTAATTAATTAATATTTAACGCAGTTTAAGACTTGGCGAGAAGGAGTTCTCGCCCGAAATGGACGAAACGAAGACTGGAACGATCACAAAAATGAGACGGTCGTGATGAGAGTGATAAACCACGCAAAGTAACACTTTTGAAAAATTTCAAAATTTCTTTTTTTTATATTAATTAATTTTGCGAAGTCAAAATTAGCTGATAACATGGCCTCTACTAATTAGCTAGCAATTAATTCTCAGCTGAACATACAAATCAGATCTAGGCTTCTTTTGCAATCAATGCAATCCACTGTTATCAAAACTGCTACTACTCTGATTGCTGCCCCTGAAGCTTATTAAATACTCCAAACATACTCTCAAATCAGTCCTTAAAACATCACAAAGACATGCAATTACTAGCTGCCAATGTTAAAATATCTGAGTCATAAGAGATATGCAATCAAGCTACAAACCTCTGCTATAATGAAGGTGAAAACATCCTTCAAACTCAAATTACTTTTACTACCACAGTTCGCTGTTATAGAGCTCCAAAAATACCATTAAACCAGGCTTTATACAAGTCACCACAAATCAGCAACAAACAGTCATCTAGATCACCTTGAAAGGAACTCAAAATTATTAATATTAGACCCCAAACAGCTACACTTAGATCGCTGATCTTAAAGGACTCAAATCATAAGCGAGTTTGTGCAAGATCCCAGTCGCTAAACACAGAATTACATAGACTCTCAACTGAGTAATGAATATATAGGAAATCGCTGCTAGTAGACAAGCAAAAGTATTTAAATAGGGTCGCTGATTTTAGTAAAGAACAGCAGCTCCTTCACACTCCAAAATCAGACTACAATGTCATCAAATACTTTCATTGTTGTGCCCTGAAAGAGATCGCTGCAACAGGTGTATATTATCATGCACAAGATAGTCAAACTATTCCAAAAGTGCCACGAATCAGTTATTAAAACAACTATGCAATCGCTGGTTATCTTAGACCTCCAAAAATGCATTTACAATAAGTCGCTGGAGCTAATAAATCAAAGTCAATCCATTTGTTGGCAAATAAGCTTCCAAACATGCATTAGAATATTCATAAATTTAGCCAAAGAAGTCGCTGTAAAAAGAAGATACTATCATGCAACCAGCTGATCGATTCACATCAAATAATGCTCCAAAAACAGTCCACAAAACACCATGAGAAGTCGCTAGGGCTGGAATGAAACATACACCCAAGTCGACTTGCAATGGAACTCACAAACCAGCTGCTACAGTGATTCACTACAGTAAAAACATGCAGATTTCAATGGCAAACTTCATCTAAAAATTAGCTAAAGCCAAAGACATGGATCTCACTTGAGATTGCACAAATAACTTCTCAATAACCAGCTACAAAGATCTCCCAAACATGAGAGAGAAAACATCAATGGGCAAGCATCCCAACTCCAAGCATGGAGTATCAAATAAATCTTATCATAACATAATCATAATAATGATCCTAGCACTCCTTTTATAAGCAAGGGGGCACAAAATTCGAAATCCCTAGGAGAGGGAAATTATTAAATAAAAGCAGTTTATTTCCCCTAGGTGTGGCGTCCCCTTTTCAAAGGGTGAATTTATCAATAAAAGCCACCTAAATATTTATTTAATTAATTCCCCATTTAATTTTTATATTTTGGGAATTAAATTAAATAATCTTCACAATTAAATAATTATTGCTTCAAGCAATAATATTTAATTATTTAATAAAATTGTTCCCCTTGCACCATTCTAAAGCCCACGGGAAAGATAGACCAAGGGTCTTCAAAAATGGGGACATTACATCTGCCACATATTTTTTGATTTGTTTTTTCATGATGGAATTGTTTTTCCTTTCTAGGGATGAGTCTTTTTGTCGTGGCTCCTTGGTGTGGTTCGGTTCTTAGGCCTTGTGCCAATGCCCACTCTCTTGTTCTCTAATTCCACAAATTCCTCAAAGGAAAGGGCATCACGCATCCCTTTTGGAAGGGCTTGGTATTCTTCTGTCAATTTGTCAATCCTTGAAACCCTTTTCTCCTTGAGCAAACCACCACCCTACATATTTTGGATGGCTAGGGTAAGCCTATCCAATGCATCCGCTATCCTTCCTTGTGTTCTCACGATCCTTTCGACTTGTTCTCCATGCTTCACAGGCTGGGAGGATGATGCTCTGATACCACCTTTGTAATGTCCCTTTTTGGGGACTCATAGGAAACTATGCAAAGCTGAAGATAAACAACACTTTTCAGATTTTTAGTAGGTTGTTAGTGACTGAAATAAATAGATAAAAACCCTTAATTGCTGCCAGCAAACACCCTTCTAGGGCAGCGACCCTTTTTGGGGTTTCAAACCCACTTTTGTGCCCTCAAAACCCTTGAAATCAGCTACCTCTAAGTCTCTAAAATCATTATATATTGCAACAATCATATCATGCAAGAAAACTGATTTTTATAAGCTTGGAAGTGAGAGATCTGATTTTTATGATAAAACCCTCAACTGCAAAAATTAATTAAATAGTCCAGAACTGCAACTAACTTCCACGAGCTTGGAAAAATAGCAAATCACCACCAAAATTCATGAAACTTCATAACTTGGCTCTTAAAAATATAGAGAATATTATTCCAACCTCAAACCATGAAATTATTGCAAGAAAGTACCGAAATGCTCCCCTAGGTGGGTCATTCCACATAGAACAGCCAATAAACACGCCAAAACACACCATAAAGCAGGTCGCTCCACCTCAAAAGGGCCAAATATGCATTAACAACAAGAAGTAATACAAAGATCTTCAATTATTGATCAAATGGCACCTTAGGGCAATTCGCCTAGGGCTGAAATGAAAGATAATAGCAGCAAAAGATCCCTCAAGGGGGTGGAGACTCCCATGTTGAAGGGTTTCGTCCTCACACAAGACTCTCCAAGGGTTTTTGTCCTTAGGAGAGGGAGAGAGATGCTTCACAAACAATCTTTCCAAAAGATAATAGAATTCACATAATGATCAAATGGCCAAGCAACCTCCTTTTATATCATAAGGGGTGCTACAATTCAATAATGGTCGACCTCATAAAGTACTTTTAATTATC
The DNA here is from genome assembly GCA_018340775.1 of Taxus wallichiana var. yunnanensis. NCBI lineage: Eukaryota > Viridiplantae > Streptophyta > Pinopsida > Cupressales > Taxaceae > Taxus > Taxus wallichiana. The sequence continues at coordinate 411,488,136 of CM031242.1, read as the reverse complement.
TAATTTGTTTTTAGAGCCTACATGCTCCAAATTACTTTATATTCTAATTAAATAAGTTCTTCTATTGGAGCGCTTGGCTTCCCAATAGGAATATATGATAATAATGAAAATATCTACTTAGAAAATGTCATCCAAGTCTTCCCCTTGCTTTCTTGAACCCACGGGAGGAAAAATGGGTTAAGGTCTTCAATTCCGCTAGTCTCCAAAAAGGGACATGATAGTGCCCTTCTCTCATTCTCTTCTTTTAAATGCCTTATTATTGGATATCTCTCTTCAAATCTCGCGTATCTAAATTCTCGTCACCGGTGTCCACCGAGATCTACATCCACACTTGTTCCGTTGAATCTTACCACATCTCTCACCTCTCCTCACACATGCATTCGTTCTCCTCACAACTTGATGTCTTGCAAATTCTTCAAAACCAACACTTCTTTGTAATGTCCCTTTTTCCCACTTAAGAGCTGATATTTGGTCTTCTTGTCATTCCTTCTCCATGGCAAAGAAGCAAAGATGAAGGAGGAGAACATTGAGCATCTATATGATATGTTTTTACTAATATTTTATATTTTCTTTAGTGTTTTCTTTCTTATACAGGTCGGCCTTGCCTTTTTGTACTTTGGCGCCAATTGAAGGATATAAAAGGAGATCTAAGGCATCATTTGCTATCTAGACTTTGGCGCATTTTATCTTATTGGAGCATTGCGAGCTAGGAGCTCCTTGTTCTTGCATTTGAGGACGAAAACCCTCATATGTGACTTGCCTAGAAGGACGAAAACCCTTCTAGAGGTTGAGTGAAGGACGAAAACCCTTCATCTTGACTTGTGATCGAAGTATAAGGCGTATTTGGAGAGATATCTTTCATTTTCAGATTTTATTTGGCTTCCTACATGTGGAACGGCTACCTTGAGTAGGGTTTAGAGGGTTTGGTGAATTTATATATGCATTTTCAGTTGATAATCTGAATTATCATAATTTCTAAGGCTGGAATCTCAAGTTTCATGATTTTTGGGGGTTTCTAGACCCTAGATCTACATTTTTCTTGTGGCTGCAATTAACTGGACATTAATTAATTTCCAACAGTGTGTTTCTTCAGTATTTTCATTGATTTTGGCTCTTATGGATGTATAAAATATATAAAAATTGTGGCAAGTGAATTTGAAGTATTTCATGGTGTTTTGGCATATTTTGTGAAGGGTACAGTTCGCTGATTTTGCATTTTCAATCTGCTGCAATTTAAAATTAGATCTGAATAATTGTGGCGTTTGGCTAAATTCTTTTCTTTGATCTAAACCCTTGAAAGGGTCATTACAGTGGTATCAGAGCACAGATTCTCAAGGGCCTAGGGTTTCAATGGATAAATTAATTGTCGGCCAAGAAAGACTTACAACAATTACCGAGTCACAAGTTTGGGAGTATAGAGGATGTTTCGATCACTCCTCATCCGGCATGGAAAGGTGGATATGTGGTGGACAACCCAAGATATGACGGAAATCAAATTTTTTTCTTCTTTTATACCGTTGCCATACTTATGTCATCATGGGAAAGTTGTTAAAGATCACATCCTAAGTTTTGGTGATGTGAAGAACTTGTGGGTTGACACATGGCATTTAGATATTTCCTTGCAAGGATACATGGTTCCAATTGACTTCTTTCAAGGTAGAAAGGAAGTCTTTGATATTCTTATCCCATGCACATGGTTAGAGGAAATTTTGATGAAGGATAATTTTGAAATCATTATGTATGCAAACAAGGTTATGAAGGATTCTACCCTCCAAGAACAAGGAGTCATGGGTTTGATTAATGGTGGAGTCACTCATGATTCCATTAGTGAGTGCTTGGAATTGATGGGATACACGGTGGAGATAATGGATGGTTACTCTATGCCCTGCTCAAAGGAGTATTTCCAACTCCATGATACATTGGAAAATTATGAGGTATGTGCTGATTTCCACTTCATTAACATAGCTGATATGAATAGCATATTTGGGGTCCAATGGTTGCATCTTTTGGGAAAGTTCACTTTCAAATGTCAAAGCATGGAGATAAGTTTCATAGACCAAGACAAAAAGATGACTTTGCAAGGTATGCTTCCGGAAACACTCCAAATTAGTTATTTGGTGGAAGATACTATTTCATGGGAGTCACATTTCTGTTCTTTATCTAAAATTACAGCGGATTGGAAATCATTAATTTCAGTTGAGTATGTAAAAACAAGTTTGCTAATGATGTGTTTGAAGGAGAAATAAGTGAGGAAAAATACAAGGTGATGGATGGGCTTATCCTTTACCAAAACCGAGTCTATTTGGTACTCAAATCAAGGGTGAAGAACAGGATCTTGAGGGCTGCTCATGATACTCCATGGGCTGATCATCCGGACCACTTCATGAGACAAAACAAGGGTGAAGGTAAAAATTTCAGTTCTCTCTTTGCTTAAGGAATTTGATGAAAGAGAATACTAGCATGACGTGTTTAAGGAAGCATAAGTTTGAAGGGAATTCTGAATTTTCCCTCTATGGATTGTTAACCCATGGTTCCATGAGAGAACCAAAAGAAGTAAGGGCAAAGGGAAACAATTATGATAAACTTGCAGCTGTTCACATGGTCACCAAAGAGGAGAATGATGGTTCTATCTTTCAATTTCATGATCCCATGATGAGGTATGGATTTTGTTTAGACTACCTTGTTTTCATTTCAGATGAGTCACACAATGTTTGGGGGTATCTAGAGATCCAAAATTTAGAGGAGCTTGCCCTCAAAAGTCACATGGAGTATGAGCTCCACTTGAAAAATGATAAAATCAAAATTTATGGGTATGCTAGGGAGGCTGATTTTCTCAAATTTAAGGCCAAGATGACTGCTGATTTTATTTGTAGGCCTGTTGTTCCTAAGTTTTCAGCATATGTAAATCAAATTTCAGTCCTTGCCTTATTTATGGAGTTGCCTTTCTTTGTGAAAATTCAGTTTGGTAGTTATTATACCATGATTACAGGATTGAATCTGCAAAAATCAGAGTTGGGGCTGCCACTAACAACCATGAACAGCAGAGTATTTCCTTTTTTGAGTGCATTCCCTCATGGAATAATAAGGAAGGGAGATTTCAGTTGAATGAAGGAATAAAATCAGATTATGATGTGTCATTGTCAGACTTGTACATTCTGATTTTTGAAAGAGAGATGCATGATTACAGTTGTTTTTGGGATAGCACTATTGAAGTGAAGGGAAAGCCTATTATGGTCATGGATACTTTATCATGGGTGTCATCTCCTATTTCATTAGAGGATATGGAACTTCAAAGTAAGGGGAAGGAAGAGTTCAGGGCAATGGATGTATTGGGTTTGCAATTGCTTGGGGACAAGCAATTTTGGGAAGGGAGGAATGTAATGTCCATTTTCCCACTTGAGAGCTGATATTTGGTCTTCTTGCCATTCCTTCTCCATGGCAAAGAAGCAAAGATGAAGGAGGAGAACATTGAGCATCTATATGATATGTTTTTTACTAATATTTTATATTTTCTTTAGTGTTTTCTTTCTTATACAGGTCAGCCTTTCCTTTTTGTACTTTGGCACCAATTGAAGGATATAAAAGAAGATCTAAGGCATCATTTGCTATTTAGACTTTGGCGCATTTTATCTTATTTGAACATAGCGAGCCAGAGCCCCTTTGTTTTTGCACTTGGGCATGAAAACCCTCATGTGTGTCTTGCCTAGGAGGACGAAAAACCTTTCTAGAGGTTGAGTGAAGGACGAAAACCCTTCATCTTGACTTGGGATCAAAGTATAAGGCTGATTTGGAGAGATATCTTTCATTTTCAGATTTTATTTGGCTTCCTACATGTGGAGCGACCTACCTTGAGTAGGGTTTAGAGGGTTTGGTGAATTTATATATGCATTTTCAGTTGATAATCTGAATTATCATAATTTCTAAGGTCGAAATCTCAAGTTTCATGATTTTTGGGGGTTTTAGACCCTAGATCTACATTTTTCTTGTGGCTGCAAATAACTGGACATTAATTAAATTTCAACAGTGTATTTCTTCAGTATTTTCATTGATTTTGGCTCTTATGGATGTATAAAATATATATAAATTGTGGCAAGTTAATTTGAAGTATTTCATGGTGTTTTGGCATATTTTGTAAAGGGTACAGTTCGCTGATTTTGCATTTTCAGTCTGCTGCAATTAAAAATCAGATCTGAATAATTTTGGTGTTTGGCTAAATTCCTTTTCTTTGGTCTAAACCCTTGAAAGGGTCACTACATTCTCCTTTCTACCCACTATTTCGATCCAAGCCGTAATCCTATGTAGGCGCTATCAACACACCAAGACTAATGTTGTGTGATTTCCAGTCATAATCTTACATATCTCACCTCTTCGACTTGTTTTCTCTTGGAACTATATCATAAACTCTAATATCACATGACGCAATCGTGATTGAGGGTCCCAATGAAGGGATGCCTACCAACACAATCATCAAAGTCATGCAATGGTTTTTCACAAAAATGCAACATTATTCATTGATTCAAAGAATACATGTGTATTGTCCCTTTCTAGGGCGAAAACTGGAAATAAGGGTTTGGCCACAAACCCAAATGAATCAAATCTGAAAATACACCATCAACCAACAAGCATCAATCTGAAAATGACTGAAAATACACTTTAACCCTATTCAAGCAATCAATAATCAGTCCTCTAGGGCAGCGAACTGTATAGGCACTTCAATCATCATACAATCATGCAAATAACAACTGAAAATGCTTCTAAATAATTAATTCAACCATGGAAACATTTATCCATCCAAATTACATCAAAGAAATGGAGAAAACAAGAGATTATACCCAACTGCAATTAATTTTATGACAGCAGTAGGGCAGCCACAAACAAGGGCTGAAAATGATAGATAAACTCCTCCAAAAATTACCAAATTGTAGATTCCAGCCTTATAAAATATGATAAATCTGAATATCAAAGAATAATGAAGTTTTGTGCCCTAGAAGGCACCCAAATCCTCTTCTACCCTAGTCGCTCCCTAGGAGAGGGCTCCAAACAATGTCAATTTTTTTGAATGGTTCCTCCTTGATGCCCTAGATGCAAACCAGCAAGATGGTCTTCAATGAGAGTCTTCAACACCACCAAATTGAAGGGTTTCCGCCCAATAGTGGAATGGAGTTGGAGCAATCAGCCCTAGAGACCAAGTATAAAGTGTATATGCCAACAAGTGATCCAAAATGAGCCCCAACATTTGCTTTTATAACCTTTTCTTTTCTTTCTTTGTGGAGCACTCCATGTAGGCCTCTTATTTCTTTTTATTATTTGTTTTTCCCTCATAAAGAGGGACAACCTCCTTCTCCCTTTTATTTTAGTATTTAAAAATACTTTTATTTTAATAATAATAATATGAAGTTGTCCCAACATAAGAATTAGTCGGGCCCAACTTACAATATCATTAATTATTTTTAATTTAGAAAAGGGGACATTACAACATGATCTGGTTTATAGAGTTCTATAAAGCAAATCCTCTTCATATGGCTCTCCCACTCTTATCTACCCTAGCTTTATTAAAATGGAGCTCCATAGCTCTACATCTCTTTATTCGGTCCTTAGATCTGGATTCTTTCTCTCTTTCTTCGTCTTTGAGCCTTCTTGCTCCTTGCTCTCACAAGATCCCTCTCTCTTTACTCATGCTAGCCTTCTCTTCGTTAGAGTTCCTTCTAATTTAGCGCCTTCTCACTCTACTCTCACACTCTGCAGAGGGCTTGCAATGACAACTTGATGCCCTTGCTCACTTATGTGAACTCCAACAACTTGTGGTCAACCTTAGTAAAACTAAGGTTGTGATTTTCAATATCTCCAAGCGCTCTTTGTCTAGATTCTAATTTTTCTACAAAGGGGAACTTCTTGAGATCACATTAGCCTACACTTATTTGGGATCCAATTTTCTAGGTCCATGCTTTAACATGAAATTTTCCGCTCAACCACGCTTGTAATGTCCCATTTTCTAAATTAGAAATACATAATAATATTTTTAAGTTAGCCCAGATAACTCTTTATTTATGGACAACTTAATAATATAATTATTAAAATAAAATGTATTTTTAAATATTAAAGCAGAAAGAAAACCCTTAGCCTATTTTCATTATTTCCAGTTGGCTAAAAGGGAGGAAGTAAATTAATAATTTAATTTTAAGTGCTAAAGTAATTTTAATTATTGGCACTTTAATTAAATTATTAAAAGAGGGAAAAGTGCATTTAATTAATTATTTGTTTAAATGCCCAAGTGGAGCGACCCAAAAGAACTAAAAAGGGGAAAAGAGGCATTCAATTTATATTAAATTAACGCCACATTGGAGCTCCTCAAATGAAAGGGAAAAAGAAGGTAAAAGAAGGGGCAAATTAATTTGAATTAAATCCCGAATTGGGTGGCCCATTTGGGGAAGTCTTATGGGTTTATGCTTCGCAATTGCTTATATACGGACGTCGGTTGGCGCATTTGTGTATCATTTGTCTATTACAATTTTTGCATGCTTTTTGGACTAAATGCTCAACCATTCCACTTGAGGATGAAAAACCCTCTTGTATGGTACAACAAATGAGGATGGAAACCCTCGTTTGATTGAGGAACAAAACTCCTCGATCCATTGAGGAATATTTGTCCAGGGTTTCCAAGGAGCATCAAAGAAGATGATTTTGCAGGTTTTGTAGTGAGGGTTTGAGAGGAAGGGGGCTGTCAAGGTTTTGCAGTGGATTTTTAGACTTTCCCAAGAAGGGTGACCTTGTGGGCGTTTTGGGGTCTTTTAGGGCATGAAATTGCTGAATTCTTTCATATTTAGCTTCCTCATATTTTCTGGAGTTAGTGTGTGCACTATGTTATTGTTTTTGGGCGTGGAATCCTTCATTTCCAGCCAATTTTAACACATATATTGTTGTTATATTCTATTTTTTAGTTGTTCCAAAAATACAAAATATCTCTTTCCGGTGTTCATTTGTCTTAAGTTTGTTCCAGCATATTCCCAAAAATATTTGAAGTTCTTATATTTGTGTTTCAGTTGTTTCGCTTAATTGTTGCCATAAAAATAACAAAAATCAGATTGTTGTTAGGGTTTGAAGATAATTTTCAGTTTATTGGTTGAATTTGAAGTATTTTCAGATTGTTGTCATAAAGGAAAAGGAACAAAAAATAAGGGTTTTTTGGGAAATCCCAATTGCCCTAAAATTGTCCAAAAAGGGACATTACAGTGGTATCAGAGCATCGTTCCTCCCATCCTGTGAGGGTAAGTTCAAATTTTCAGATCTGCATGAATACCGGTGAGGAAGGGTTCAAAGTGTACCAAAGGAATTTGACAAAGAACATGGGGAATAAGGATCAAAGACCTCCACCTTTCGATAAAATGAGTTACATGCAAGAGTTGTTGTTAAGGAATCAAAGAGACATGGAGCAAATCTTCCAAAGGACCGTGAGGGCTTCAATATTGGAGTTGATCCAAGCCATCAAATCCCGATTGCCCCAAAATTTTCCAAAAAGGGACATTACAATGGTATCAAAGCATCATTCCTCCCATCTTGTGAGGGTAAGTTCAGATTTTTAGATTTGCATGAATACCTATGATGAAGGGTATCAAAGTGTACCAAAGGACTCGACAAAGAACATGGAGAATAAGGATAAAATACATTCACCTTTCAATAAAATGAATTACATGCAAGAGTTGTTGTTGAGGAATTGAAGAGACGTGAACCAAAGCTTCAATGTTGGAGTTGATCCAAGCCATCCTATGTGCTCCAAAATTGAAGAAATTTCTAGGTGAGGGCAGCTCTTCCGGCAATAAAAGAACTTCCATTAATCCTTTTGTACTAAATTTTTGCAAAGGGAAGAAGAGGAACAAGGGGTAGTAGGGCAGCAAGTTGGGGATGATGATATGGATCGATTCTATGTGGAATACCAAGCTTTGAGGCCAACCATTTGCCAAGAGCTTTCTTTCCTTGATTTTTGTACTTTGAAGTCAAAGAATGGTCATAAGGGTGGAAGAAGATTTCATAACGACCAGCCTGGAAAGATATTCAACAAAGGTTGAAGAAAAACCATGAAGAACCTTGGGAGCCAAGCTACAGTGGCCTAGGCAAAGGTCATGAAGAAGTGTTGCTAGAAGAAGAACCAAAGAAAGGTATGACTTGTGATAAACATGAGGTTTGCATTAATAATGAGAAAGAAAAACAATCAGAGCTGCAAGAAGGTGAGAAGGAGCAGCCCATAGAGGAATCCACCATGCAAGTTGAAGAGGAAGAGTCCTCCAAAGGAAAAGGTATGGAATCAAATGAAAAAAATGTTATGGTTAATGAGAAAGGGATGTAATGAATACCCAACAAAGGTGTGATGAATGGCTAAGAAGAGCTAGGGAAGCTAAGTTGATAGCCGCTCAAGTAAAACAACACCGATAAAAATTTAGAGAAGAAGCAATATATGTAGGTGGCAGAAAAGAAAAAACAACAGCAATTTTCCCTTCTAATCATGAAGTTTATGAGGTGGAGTTCCAGAAGACTTTGTGGGAAGGCATGCACATGAGAAAAGTACCTCACCGGGTACTAATGATTATTTTCAGTTTGTTGGAATTTATTGTATCACCCTCATACTATGTCCTTACAATGTTTTGATCATCATGAGAATTATTCTAACAATGAGGATAAGATGAAAGGTACTAAATGGAAAGAGGATCTTTTCCAAGAAGCCCCTATCCATCTTCTCGAGCATTCCAAAGATTGAGCCATTGCCATATGAGATGGATTTTCAAGACAGCTATGGGAAGGTACTTGACAAGATTAATAGTGTGAAGGCTCTTACTTCAGCCAAAGGAGATGAGCATTCTAATTACAGCCCAAGGAATGATGGTCATGCCCCATATTTAGTGCTCCATACTAAGGCAATTCCAGATTGTTGTCAAGAGGGTCAGCACCCTTATAATTTCAGTTCAAGTTATAGTGAGGACAACAAAGAACTATTCCAGCTTTGCCATCATTCTGAGAATGGTAAAGGGATGAAGGTAGAACCTTGGGATCTAAATTGTCCTAAGAAGCCACAATGGGATGTACAAGGAATCAAAGCGAGCAACAAGGGAACAATCCAAAATTCAGGTAAACCAACTCATATCATCTTTGCTAGCTTCAGATTTGATATCTAGAATGGGTTCTCATGGGCAGCACATTGGTTGGTAAGCTCTACATTTTTGTTTTCAGTACAATACATATGCCATAAGAATATTCAGCCCCTAATTGTTAAGTATGCACTAGAAAAGATTCATTTAGGGCATGTGGTGCACTCTAACAAAAGTGTGGAGGGTCAATGCTCACACTTCATAAGACACTCCTGGGAGCCAAGTGTTGTACTTGGAGACAAGGATAAGGAGTTAGTCGAAATTGTTAGGACAACAAGGTGCTCGTTATTGGAAGAAGAATTCACTAAGGGTAAGCAAAACAAATATTACCTTGTTGATCAAGATGCTATGAACCAAAATGGCATGGTGGGGATGAAGATGGGTAATGAGAACTATAACCCATGTTTCTTGAAGGATGTTGTCATAAATGTTTGTGTTATCAACATTTCCCGTTTGCCAAATACTTTGCTTGCTGCCACACAGAAAACAATCATGAAATGGGATAATTTTCAGTCTATTGAAGCATTGTCAATCATTTTTGGGTTGTTTCCAGCCCCCATATCATTGACATTGCAATATTCCATGAGGAGTTTTTCAGTTTGAGAGTTGTACCGATTGTTCATTTGTTGTCCGCAATAGTTCCATCTCCCTATCCACTTTTTTGGCAGCCGGAGATGAGTATCCAGCCATGCGATTGAAGGGTTTCCAGTCTACTATCATCGTTGATGTGTTTTCAACTATCATAAGAAGGATCCCAACCACTATCCTTCTGATTTTGGGGGAGAAAATGCATGGTTACAGCTGTGTTTGGGACAACATGGTTGAATTTTTGAACATCCATCACTTGAGTGGAGAATATGAGATGATTGCAAGCAATGGGAGAGAGTTGGCCATCATATCCATGAGGCATGAAGAAGCAATGATGAGGGAAACTCTTGTTTTCTTTAATGAGTTTGTTCCATGTGCAGGTACAGGAGTTTGCTTTCCCCGAGAAAATGATGGAGCATATGAGGTTGCAGCTGAAGATGAAGATGACATAATGAAGGATAACAAGTTTGTGATTGCAAAAGATCTCCAACAAAGCATGGAGGGGATGCAGGATGATGTGTTGCTACCACCAAATGTTAGAAGAAGTGCTTCCAAGACAGCCATGCATCAAATTGCCACCATTAATGTTGTTGTCATCATTTTTAGCAGCCCCCACATTATTTCAGTTGCATTCATGTGTATGGTTAGAGGATGCTCTTCCACCATAGTTGACAAGGTTGAAACGGAAAGTGAAGATGCCACATTGGAATGTGTTTTAGCTTGTCAAGCTGCTGATTATTCCTCAATTTTTTGCTCTATGACTAAGATTACAACAGATTGGAAGGCTTTTTGTACAATTGAGTATGCAAAGAGAAAAGTTGCTAATGCTATTTTTGAAGGTGAAAGTGAAGAGGGCAGAATTGAGGTAGCAGCTGATTTCTTTTTCAAGGAAGTTGTTAAACTTCACGGGCTGCCAAAGTACATCAATAAGAAGAGGGACAACAAATATATGAGCTTGTTTTGGCAAGAGCTCTTTCATTTGACAGGTACAGGATCTAGATTATTGGAGCATTACAACATATTTCTTCACTTTGGCATGATGGTACTTGGGCATGAGAGCTTGCATTTGCTTGAGGGCAAGCAAATTTGGGGAGGGAGGACTATAATGTCCCCTTTTCTAAATTAGAAATACTTAATAATATTTTTAAGTTGAGCCCAAATAACTCTCTATTTATGGGCAACTTAATAATATTATTATTAAAATAAAATGTATTTTTAAATACTAAAGCAGAAAGAAGACCCTTAGCCTATTTTCATTATTTGCAATCAACTAAAAGGGAGGAAGGAAGTAAATTAATAATTTAATTTTAAGTGCTAAAGTAATTTTAATTATTGGCACTTTAATTAAATTATTAAAAGAGGGAAAAGTGCATTTAATTAATTATTTTTAAATGCCCAAACGGGAAAAGAGGCATTTAATTTATTTTAAATTAATGCCACATTGGAGCGACCCAAATGAAAGGGAAAAAGAAGGGAAAAGAAGGGGAAAATTAATTCAAATTAAATCCCAAGTTGGTCGACCCATTTGGGGAAGTCTTATGGGGTTTTGTGCCACCAATTGCCTATATATGGAGGTCGCTTGGCTCATTTGTGTATCATCTTGTCTACTACAACTTTTGCATGGTTTTTGGGCTGAATGCTCAACCATTCCACTTGAGAACGAAAACCCTCTTGTATGACACAACAAGTGAGGATGAAAACCCTCCTTGTTTGATTGAGGAGCAAAAACTCCTCAATCCATTGAGGAATCTCCATCTAAGGGTTTCCAAGGAGCATCAAAGAATATGATTTTGTTGGTTTTTAGTGAGGGTTTAGGGAAGAGGGCTGCTAGGGTTACTGTAGTGGATTTCTATCCTTTCCCAAAATGGGTGACCTGCCTTGTGGGGGTGTTTGGGGTCTTTTAGGGCACAACATTGCTGAATTCTTTCATATTCAAATTCCTTATATTTTTGGACTTTGTGTGTGCGTTTTGTTATTCTTTTTGGGCGTGGAATCCTTCATTTCTAGCCAAGTTGAAGACATATTGTTGTCATATTTTATTTTCAGCGGTTCCAAAATACAAAATATCTCTTTCCGGTGTCAATTTGTCTTAAGTTTGTTCCATTATATTCTCAAAAATATTTGAAGTTGTTCTATTTATGTTTTAGTTTGTTGGTTGAATTTGAAGTATTTTCAGATTGTTGTCAAAAAGGAAAAGGAACAAAACATAAGGGTTTTTCGGGAAATCCCGATTGCCTAAAATTGTCCAAAAGAAACATTACAACGCCTTTGCAAGGGGTATGCCTCTCTTTTTATTTTGGAATGTCAGTGTTTCCGATCCACTTCCAGGACATCCCTTCCAAGTTACACTTGTTTGATACTATCATCAAACCTACAATTTTGTATGGTTTAGAGGTTTGGGGACTTAGCCTAGAGTGTTGACCGAGTTCGTATTGAGAGGGTCCAAACTCTCATGTTACAATGCATGATCCTTGCAAGCGGAGAAGTTCCTCAATGCATCACCCAAGTTGAATTTTCCGCCCACCCACTATGCCTTGAGACTATCTTCAAGCTTACTTTCTACATCCACAAACTCAAATCCTTGGGGGACTCAGCTTCTGGTCGTGAGAGGTATCCCTACTTAGTACTTTGCTCTTCAAAGAGGATTGCTTCACTAGTTCTCACCGAACGCCGGCATTGGCATTGGTACTCTGAGACTAGGCAGCTCCTTATTTCTATTGGCATCTCTATTGACAAGCTACCCCCTTTCATGTATTCCTAGATGCCCATCCCAGGGCTCCTTCCCACCAAGTGTGTCATCACTATGGCTTCCACAGAGGACATCTATAGACTATATCCATACCCCGCAGATATCCTCCCGTGATCTCGCTTAATCCCAAGCTTGCTTTCTATGCTGCTCATTTCTTACAGGTGGTGGATGGTACTATTTGTCGCCCGCAATATCTCCAATGCCATTGGTCTCATGGCATGAGGTTTCCCTTTGGCCAAATGAGACTGATCGATAATGGCTCACAAAGGTGATCGATAATGGCTTAGATGATCTTCCTAGAACTTTCTATTGTTAATGGTTGTATCTTTCGGTCCCATTGATCTTCTTTTGGTCATTTGTGGACATAATATAATTTCTTTCTTTCTATGAATTTCTTTCCCCCACCTGCTCTAGTGCTCTACTTTTCCACTTCTCCTCTCGCCACAATGGTTACTCACCATTGATTTGCTTTTCCCAACGGATCTTGTTATAACTTATATCTTAATCCCTTGATATCTTCCCGCATTAATAAATCCATGTCCCTTGTTAGTTTTGCCTTTGTCATATATATGATCTTTAGACATGTAATCTTCCCTTGACTTAAAAACCATCCCATGTCACATTGACATCTATGCATCCACTTTCTTTGCGTGGCACGTGTTCTTGTCGGTGTATCCTCTCATCTTGGTTGGTTCCAAGATTCTCGAATTCTTAAGGATCAACTTTAGTCTTACACTTTACACATCATTCTTGCTCAACCCCTTGATCCTTATGCACTTGTCCTTGTAAGTTTCCACTCCTTGCATGCCTTGATCCACTCATATCCTCAAGCATTATGTTCACTTCCTGCTCCTTGACTAGACCCTTCCATCTAGGTCTTCCACACACAACTTCCCCTTCGTCCTCTTTGGCTGACAATTCTAGTGGGTTCTTGCATACTTAGTTATTGCACAACTTCTTAGGTTCCATTTCATGTGCAAACATCTACTTAACTCTCCGTCTGTCTTTAGTTTCCTTTTTCTCCACCTCTTACACTTCTTGTACACTTCTTGTAATTCCTATGCTTGCTCTACCTCAAACTCTTTTGCAATAATCTCTTGTATATTATGTGCCTTGGTTTCCATGGTAACTCTACCTCTCCTCGTGTTCTTCGCACAAATCTCCACCTTCGTGTTTCTACTTCTTGCGCCATGTGCACGCCCCATTTTTGAGCTACCCTTCCTTATGCATGTTCCTCATGCCTTAGCCAAACTCTTACTTCAATCTCCAACTCCAATCTTCACTACATTCTTGCATAATGACTCATGTGCGCTTGTTGATGATCTTTCAATGCTTTTGTGCCATGCCACCCTTGTGCTACTCTAGAGTTGATTGATTCTCCCGGGATGCTCCTACATCATACTCCCGTAAATAAAATTGTAAGCCCCTACTTACATCTAGGGTTGGAAGGGTAGCACCATCCTTTTGGTCATATAGACTAATGATCGCGACTCTCCTTTGAACCTGCTGTACCTAGGCTTTCCTACCTGCATTATCTTCCTTTGATCTCTTCCTGGGTCATACACCAACCTCTTGCCCCTTGTTTTGGCACATCTTGCTTTTTGCATACGCTCTTTTGTGCATCTATGCTCACCATAGTTCAACCATCCCCTCCCGGTGCTTTTCCCTTCCAAATACTTGTGTGCACCACTCCATCTTTTACCTTTTGTGTGCACCACGATCTTTTACCTTTTGTGCAAACCTTATGCTCTAGCTTATTCTCTTCCTTGTTTTCCTTGAGGCATTTTCGCACAGTTATACTACGCCTTCCTTCCTCGTGCATGTCTTTCATGACACATTCATGCACAATCTCATTTCCTTCTCTCCTATTCTCTTCCCTCCAGCAGACTCCTTTCTTCTCTCTATTCTTGTGCAACCGAATTTGCACTTTTTGATTGCTAGCATTAGTCACACCACGTCATCTTCAAGCCGACTGTCTTCCCCAATATCCATTTCTCAACAGGCCATGATCTTTGTGCTTTCTTCTCCTCTATGCTTCTTAGCTTCATGCTGATAGCCTTCTCTATATTTGTCTTGCAACATTTCTAGGATGCCTTGGGAAACTATATTTGTGCTTCCCTCATCAATTTAAATCTAATCTTCTTCTCTTGCCGCTCTCTGTGGCATTATTGGGGTGGTATGTGCAACTAATTTCGCGCCACAATGACCCATTTTGGGCTAGCCCTTCTCCACCTCGTTCTTCTTTAGCAACTCCTCTTAGTTGTTGTGCACAGTCATGTTTGTGCTCCTTGCCTTCCCTTTGAGATTGCCATGAGTCTTCTCTTCAACACTGGTGTAGGCTGTGCCTACATGCACCTCTTCAGCACTGGTGTGGTATGTGCAACTAATTTCGCCCTACTATGACCCATTTTGTGGAGTAGTTTCTGCTTTTTCTTCTCCTCCATCCTTATGCCTTCAGGGCAAATGACACTTCCGTAGGATAGTTAAGCATTTTTCTATGTATTTCGCTTCTTTCATTGATTGCATATCATAGTGTGCTTACATGGGTGTGCTTCATGTTCTAAGTTCTGTCATGTATTTTCTACTCTTCCCCATGCCAATTTTAAATAGTTAGCAGGGTACTGTAGTCCTACTAAGGACTTGTTCAATATAATTTTGTATTTTTTATCTTAGGTGAGAATGTAACATCTTGGTACATATACTATACAGATAGGTGGATGTATGATTTTTAAATCTATTTTGATTAGGGTTGTCATAAAAAGACAAATTAGCTATTTTAAAGTGATAGATGTAGTTGTTATTATGGTTTATGGTGATCACTTGGTTTCATGATGTAGGTAGAAAGGCTTGGTGTGATTGTGTTTTTCTACCATTAATCACTATAGGATGTTTTATATTAACGAGTTTTTAATATATGAAATATATGAGTGTGAATGTGTGAGAAAGTAGTTAAGAAAGTTGGAATTTTGAAAGGATCTTTTATTGTTCTTATATCTCGTTCTTTTATCTATGTTGCTTCAAATCGTGCAAGTCAGCTTAGAACCTGGAACAATCTATAGTATGAGATGCCTTTTGTATTGTCCCTTATTTTGGTAACTCGTTTATGTACTTTGCACCTTGTATTAAAATTGAATGCTGGTAGAGTGGCTCTATAACTAATAGCTTCTATTTCTGATTATTCTTACCAAGGCTTAGATTTTTTGTTGTACTCTGGTATAAAAGGATTTGGATATAGGGAATGTTAGAAGGAATGAATAAACTGCTTTGAAATAAGATTGTTCTCTGATTTGTATCTCCTTAGTTATTTGGTTTGGATTTTTAAGCATGTGAATGGCACTTTAATGTTGATTTTGTTTCTGATTTATTGATAGCAGTTCTTAAGGGTTGAAGAGATTGCATTGAGATCCAAGGGCAACGATTCAGGTCATGTTGTATCACATTGATTGATGCATCATAATGTCTGTTCAAATATCCTTTAAAAATAAATGCATTTGGCTAAAAACCTCCATGCAGAATAAATGCATATGGATGTATGTGCATTGATTGCATTCCTGTAATTGTACAAAGTTTGTATTGGCTATATTGAAAATTGGGCGTTCATTTGAACTGTGAATTTTGAAGGAAGATTTTGTTTCATCTGTTTCTGAAATGTTTGTTGATTTTTTTAAGATATTGATTTCAGTCAGTAATTGTGGCCTTGAAGCTATATTTAATGAACAGTTAACTACATTTAAAGCTATGCACTACTGACCCTTTTTTTGGACTCAATGTAGTTTATTCCTTTGTTGTGGAATGCTGAAATTTCATTTAACATGCCATAATTTATTTGAAATATGTAATGTGTGCATTGAATGCATTCCCTTGGCCATACAATTTGTATTATCTATATGAAAAATTAGTTTATTTGAATTGTGCATTTTGAAAGAAGATTTCTTTTGATTGCTGTCTGAAATGTTTGTTGATTTTTTTAAGATATTGATTTTAGTCGGTAATTGTGGCCTTGAAGCAATTTTTGATAAATAGTTTATTTGAGTTGCAAATCATTTAAAGTTATACATTGTTGACCATTTTCTTGACTCAAAGTTATTTATTTATTTGTTGGGGATTGCAGTAATTTCCTTTTAACATGGCATGTTTTATTATAAATACATAGACAAAAAAATTAGTGGCAATGGTTTTGGTAAGAAAAAACTCTGTTTTATTTGCAAGTTGACTAGATCCATTACATATGATAATACTTTTGTGTTGCTTTGGTGTGAGCATTTATTTGAAATCTTTATAAAAATAACTTTATTTTATTTTGTAAGTTGACTAAACCCATTACATTTAATAATATTTGTGTTGATTTTGTGTGAGAATTTATTTTGAATCTTTATAAAAATAACTTTGTTGGAGATTGTTGTATTTGCCTCGTAAATGACATGTTTTGTTTAAAATACGTCAACAAGTTTTTAATGGCATGCATTGTCATGAAATGTTTACGTGTCTCCTTTTGTACGTGATCTTACTTAAGCATCGTGTTGCGGAGTTTCTCTAACTCGGTATGTGGGGGCATGCACTTTTGTCGAAGTTATGAATTGGTGTGTGCCGAGGGGTTTGCTTCCTTATGAGGCCATATTGATACGTCCCATGTTGGGTGGTAGATTGTATTGCGATAAGGTTTTTAAAGTTACCCGTTGCAGAGATCACTACCCCACCCCTCTCCAAAAAACAATGATTGCATAATAAAATTGTCATGTCCTTTTGTTATCAGCCAATTTTGACTTCGCAAAAATTGTTTAAAAATAATAAAAAATGAAAAATTTGAAAATTTGAAAAGTGTTACTTTGCGTGGTTCATTGCCCTCGTTGCGATCGTCTCATTTTTGTGATCGTTTCGGTCTTCGTTTCGTCCTTTTCGGCAAAAACTCTTCCCGCCAGGCTTTAAATCGCGTTAAAATACATTAAAATTAATTAATTAATAAATTGCTTCTTGTTTGATAAAATTGATTTTTAAATAACTTGAGAAGTATTTAATTAAATAAATATAAATTAAAAGTTCATTCGACAAATTTTAATGCCGGGAAGTAAGCTTACGCTTCCAACTGTCGGGAAGCCAATTTGGCTTCCCGAACCTGATTTCCCCTTTCCTGGCAATCTTCTTCAATTTTCCCGCACGTGGGATTTTCTCCACCAATTGCCAAATCATGGATTGGCTAACGGGCAAGAAATTCCCAATTTCCCACATGGGAAAATTGAACAGGGATTGTCAACCCACTCTGCCATTCCCATTGGCAATTGTCCGTTGCTTTCCCCATTTCCCCCTGGCACTTAAGCCCACTACCCGGGAAGAGGGGAAGTTGGATTAATCCCCATAACTTCCTCCGTCAAACCCGTTGGAAAAATTTGTGCAAAGCTTTGCTTCTTATTTCCTCTGAAGGACATAATATTTTGTCATATCCCACAATACGACACATGCATCCAAGGAAATAATAGTTCGCACAGTTAGAAGAAATTCCCACGCCTTCACTAGGAGTCCTCCAGGCAT
Source organism: Taxus wallichiana var. yunnanensis (assembly GCA_018340775.1). Classification (NCBI taxonomy): domain Eukaryota; kingdom Viridiplantae; phylum Streptophyta; class Pinopsida; order Cupressales; family Taxaceae; genus Taxus; species Taxus wallichiana. Next base: position 411,470,136 of record CM031242.1, on the reverse strand, counting down.
CACAGCCATGCATCGGCCGAGAGGAGGTTTAATCAAAATCCAAACAAACACTTAAGCCTCAGTATTAGATGTTATCATCTTCAACCGCTCTTTAGCAAAGACGATTGGGTATAAAGGGCGTGTGTACTATATGGCTACTTTCTTTTATCTTCAATTTTTTTTTCGCGCCATTAGCCCACCACTAGCACTTCTCACGGCGGAAAGAAGTAGCGTTATATGGAAATTTCAAAAATGCACACCAAAGAATTGTTGCACATGCCGAAGAGATAGCATTTAATGATCCACCCATGAGTCACAGAGTGTAGGATTTTGAATGACCATTTGCATAGATTAATACACCATTCACAATGATTATCTGCAGCAAAGATTTCTCCAAAGGTGGCGATGGTTATGCTATAAAGTATTTGGCTTCAATTATTGGCCTTTGTGTTTTTGCCGCATCATTCTACTTTGTCAAGGAGCCCGACTCCAAGTTATCTGCAGAGAGGAATATGTACGTTCAATTCGCTCTTTTGATGAATACATCCAATGCATTGGTCAACCGGTACTCATTTACAAAAGAGTTACCACCCTTGCTGGATTTACTTCACGTGTTTCATAACTTCTAGAATCCGTTAAAATGCTAAGTGCAAAAGATGGAAAGGTAAATGCAAATACTACATCAACACCAATTGCAAATGATGCATTACTTGGAGATTCCAATGGCATACAAACCACACCCTCCACTTATGGTGTTGGATGAAATAATCAAATTCGATAATGTAATCAAGCGCACTGGATGGGACTCTATTAGTTCGCGAGCTTAGCTTTGAGGTATTGCACAGGGAATTCTGTCATCATTATGGGGCCAAATGGAAGTGGAAAATCTTCATTTTTACGTATACTAGCAGAATTATGGCCTCTTCAGAGTGGAACAATCAACAAACCCCCGTGGGGAAAATTTTCTATCTCTCCCAAAGGCCTTATGTAGTGCGTGGAACTTTGAGAGATCAAGTTCGTTACCTAGATTTACTACAAGACTCCTCAAACTACCTACCACGCATTCACCAGGTAGTCATTCAAAGCACGTGTTGCTACTGGCGGGAAGTGCCATTGTGTTGATGGGGGGAAAGCTGTTGAGCATGAAAATGAAGGCGCTTCAGAACGAGTAGGAGGACTTGTATAATCGAGGAGTTATGATGCCGCGCCAAAAATATCTTCTTTGCGGCTAAATCCAAGGTTGCAGAGAATGCGCAATTCACCAAACAACTCGGCGAGATCTTACACATGTGTGTTCCAAACGTTTGGTCGAAGGAAGCCTTTTTAATTCTTGTCCAAACATGCTTCTTATATAGTCGTACATTACTCACAGAGAGGATTGCTTCATTAGAAGGAAAATCAGCACAAGCAATCATATCAAAGAATTGGCCCAATTTCTTTAAATATTTAACCGCATTCGCCTTGAGAACTTTACCTGCTGCGGTAGTGAATAGTGGTTTAAAGGCTATGCGGACTATCATCGATGTTTCTTTCCGAAAGTTCTCACAGAGCATCCGCAACAAAGCGTCTTGTAAAAACCATGTATATTACATGGCATCTAATTTAAGAGGGCTCTCAAACCCAAATCAGCATATTACGAAAGATGTTCCAAAGTTCTATTAATTTTTGCAGCCCCAAGCAGCAGCTTTAGAACAGTAAAGAGAGAAAGAGCAGTTTAGTAGAGAAAGTCGGTTTCCACGCTTTGTCGGGAAAGAGCAGACATTTTTAAAGAATGTTTTCCGTTTTCAGCCACCAAGCAAAATTTTCCATGCACAAAAGGGAAATAGGAACAGTTTTTAAAAATTAAAGGCAGGTCCAAGGAGAATCCACACGCGCCCAGGAAGGAGGACAGTTCAAACGCCTTTTGCCCAAGTCAAATAAAAACTACGCATTCTTTTTAAAGCACACAAAAAATGCGCAGGAGCTTTCCACGCGCCTAGGGAGAGAAAGAACAAGTTTTTAAACAAAGGAAGAAAAGGAGGCGGTTTACACAACTATCACAACACAAGATATATGAGTTCATTTTGGCAAGGAGCTTAGAACCCAAAGTAATTACAACACACCAAAGCCCACGCACTTCCACACCAAAGGAGAATAAATGCCATACGCACCGATACGAAAAGAAGAGCCCACACATTGGCCAAGATAAAATAACACACCAAAACATTACCATGCGTGCATCAACTCACCACGCAGCCAAAGAGGAAGCCCACGCGTCCCAAAAGAAAGAGTAGTTCCATGCATTAGAAAAGGAGATCCTCCATGCCAATAAAAGGAAATACAACGCAGATCATTCAAGCTTTTATCTGTGTTTTATTTACATACAATCATGTAGGTTTAGTGGATGAGGGTTGTAAATACTTCGTTGGCATGGGTGTCTCTTATTGCATTATGCCTGCAATGGATCATTATGTATGTATAGCTGATCTTCTTGGCCATGTTGGCTATCTCGAAGAAGCTCTAAATTTTCTCACCAAAATGCCAATTAAACCTGCAGTGGTTGTATGGATGTGTTTGCTTGGTGCGTGTAGATCACATAAATATATAAGGCTAGGAGTATATACCAAAACACTCCTTTTTGATTTGGATCCTAAAAATCCTACACCTTATGTTCTTCTATTAGACATTTATGTGGAAGTTGGTAGTTGGAGTGACGTTCAAAAGGTAAGGAGGTTGATGGAAGATGAAGGAATTACAAAGACACTTGGATGTAGTTGGATTGAAGACCATAGAATGATTCATACTTTTTGTGGAGGAGATAGATCGCACTAACAATTACCCACGAGATGAAGGCAACAAGGTATTTTTCGATTCAGATTCCTGAATGATGTTCATGAGTAAAATAACCATTCCTCTGTCACATAAATGAGAAGTTTGCATTGCCATATTGATTGATAAAAATGTCTCTAGGAATAACTATTTGACTCGACAAGAACCTTCAATTGTGTGCATGTTGACACACTGCAATCGAGTTTGTTTCGAGATTGTTGTGAAATATGAGAATTGCTTCCATCATTTCAAACAAGGAAAATGTGATTTTCGTTGATTATTGGTGATGTTAAGTGAACCAATAAAAGATAGGTTGTGCAATGAGATGGAAGAGTCGGGTTATTCAATTTTTAGAAAGTGTTTGCAAAGCTAGACAATGCTTTCGACTTCATCAAATCATATGTATAGTGCAAATAATCAAGTTATATTTATTCATGGAGTGTTTGTTAAAGCCATGTTTTGTAATACCATTGGAGGTGAATTGCAATTTTGGCCCTTGGAGATCTTCTCAATGGCGAAAGACCAAAAGCTGGATTCATTTGTCGCGAGATTGTAGTCGTTATGCCACCTTGGTTTGTTAGAATCCAGCCAATATTAGTGTTGGTTATTCATCTTTCCTCTTCATGCAATACTAGGCTCTGTTTTTACCTAACTCTTGCATGTTCTTTCGCTCATTCCTTTCCACTCCTTTCCTTCATTCCATTCCATCTCTTTCATTCACTTTTCTTTCCATTGATGTTCCAAACCCACCCCCATACAATTTTGAATGTATAGATGTAAATACGCTTTTGGTTTTCAATAAAGGCAGCCTCACCTTCATTGAGGAGGGACTTCGTTCCCACACTTGTTGCATGTCATTTGCATGCGTGCAAATCCATATGCTAACACCTTTAGATGTGTTGAGTTGTTATGAGAAATAGTTTGCTACTTCAAGTTTTGTTTTAAACTATATTTGCAATGCTTGCTTTCCATTGGTATTTTTGGTTTTTATCCAATAGTTGCTTCTTATGAAAACTCGCAATTTTAATGTCACTCCACCTCTTGGCATGACGTTGACAACACATTTAAAAGCAGAGGATTTATTTAATCGAACCCAATTTGTTGTCAATGTTTTGCATTATAGGTGTTCTAGACTTAAAAAACTATAAATAACTTAAATGGTGAAGGTTGGATTGAATGTTCCGAGATGTGCAATCGATCTTTTCAAGTTTTGCACTTTGTTAGTCCACACTCTAAAGGTTTTGACCTAGATTATGATATTGTTGAATATACACAAAAATATGAGCCTTCCCACAAATCGAAAATAAAACAACATTGATGTAGAGGATCCCAAATCAATGAAGAAATGCCCTGCTTCAAGCTAAAAATATCCTCAAGAAAAAACAAAAAAATACAAAACAAAATGAAGTAGATGCAATCAATGCTTTTTTCCGTTGTTTTAGTTTTGTCAATGGTCCTTTGGTTTTCCACATGCTTAACTATAAACTATTTTGGCTTTTTCTAGCTCTTATATTTTGTCAATGTCGGTGATGTAAAAAACAAACAAACATAAAATCGACTACTTCTTCCAAGGAGCTCATGTTCTTCTATTCCTTGCATTTTAGTATGCATGATGTTTTCTTTGGGCCCTTTTTCTTTTCGATGTTACCAATGGAAAACAAAAAAACAATAAATCATCGGTACAAAGTTGATTGCCATCTTCCTTTATTCATATGTTCGTGATTTCTTGCCTCCTTGTTCCTTTCCTTGAGCAAGGATTTATTGTTTCCTATACCGCAATAATTAATACCAAGAAATATTCTAGCTCACACAACTTGCATAAGTTGGTTGTTCATGTTGGACATTTGCATTGACCTAGGAATGTTCCAATTGTACAATATAAAAACAACAAATAAGTTGAATTTGATATAACCATCCTTATTATTACAATATTTCAGTTTTATCATTTGCAACAATTACTTTTAAAACTTGTAATAAAAGGTTCTTAAACATTGTCGTTGAAACAACTTAACTATTCATGCATATATATTTACTTATGCCCTTGTGCATGTGTTTCTCGCGTATTTTGTGAAAGTGAACTTATCCATATATGCACTATTGTTTGTTGGTCTTCAAAACTTTATTGTGTTGGGGTTCATTACAACACTTCATGGATGAAGGTTAATGTTTGTAATTTCATTAAATATTGCTTCCTTTCGTTATCTTTTGATGTTTTAGCTCTTATTTTATGAATGTTTTGTATATTGAAAGAAGATATCAACACATCCAACTCCCTCTGCTTTTTTAGTGTGTTGTAGCTATAATATACATTGTTTCTAGTGCGAGTTTCCCTTTTCCCTCTTGCTTTTTCAAGAAGCCAAACATGTATTCTACATCAACTTTTGATATACTTTGTGTCCCTTGGATTTTAATTGGATTTTTTTCCTCATAATTGCGATGCTTTATACCAAGGGTGTAGTTTTCTCAACAATGGATGAAATGTTGATGGATCATGGAATTATAAAACCGCTTGGACCTTTCCCTCAAAGAATCTTGACATCTAAAATTTAGTACCATATAAACCTTTAATATGGGTTGCACTTGTTGGTAGCCCCTCTTCCTCCAAATTCAATGCATGTGTCCCTTAAAAATATTTACAAGAGGGATCCATTGTTTAGCCATGCAAATTCCTTTGTAGGACGATCAAATATGATATGTAAATTTGGCTCCTCCTCCTTTTGCATTCAAAATGTTGGCTCATTTAACTATATAACGTGTATCATTATCTTCTCATGCCTTGTTTGGAAGACTATTCTCATCTTGGAATTAGGAACCAATGTTGTCTCTACCCACATGAAAATTGGGGATCCTGCACAGATATCAATCTTTCTAGCTCTCGGGAAAACACCTAAGTTTTGGAGCAACCTTGCCACTTGACCATTATATCACTCCCACCAAATCTTCTTGTTCATATCAATTCATTGAATACTTCATCGTGGTGATTTTGTATAAAGGGTCAAGCTCTAGTAAAATCATACCTTTGTGAACATCACAACACAATGGGAAATTATTTTATTGTTTTATTTGATTTTATAGACATCAAAGGAAGGGAAATACACATTATGTGTTTTAATAAGGTTTGCTTATAAATTCTATGGCCATATTGAAACATGGGAGCTTTACATTATCTCAAACAGAAAACTCAAAGAAGCAAATAAGCACTACAACTACTTGAATACCATTTAGAGATATTTTTGCAACTCTCATCAATTGTCTCCCACTATCTCAACGGGAATAATAAACTTGTTCATCATTTCCATTTCATAGGAATAGAGGAGATTCCAAATGATTTTTCTAAATCTTTGATCAAACTCATTGGTTTTGTTATGTCCATTCATCCTACTACTATAGTTCACAAAGATGGTTTGAAGACTATCAAATAATGCTTCAACTTAGGGATATGTCAAAGTTTAGTGTTTTTGTGATCAGTATGCGGGAATCATTTTGATATTCGGGAAAATAGTTTGTAAATTTTATTAGTAAACCAAAACTTCTCGTCCTTGAAATAAAATCATCTCATGTATCTAATTTCAAAGGTTCTACTCTTGACATTGTTTCCAAATGCTTTGTCAATTCAATGATTGTAAAAATGATAACTCTACATGGTTGGCTTGCCTTTCTAGAGTCATCTATTCCATCCATCGCCTTCCATCACTAAGAAGTTCATGGGCCTTCTACGAGAGCTTGACCACCGTAGTAACATTGTTGCGAGATCCTTCAAATGGGGAACTTTGAAAAGCCTGGAGGGGTTGTAGTAACAATAATCATCACAAACATTCTCATGGAGATCTTCTTTTATTTGGCTTGCCCTCTCATATCCTATGATAGAAAATACAAGAAAAAGGTTGTGGAAAAAATTAATTTAGTTTGGTTTTGCTCAAAGTGCAATACAAACATCATCAACTTTGATTGCAAGTATGCCCTTCGACTTGAATTGAAAGATTATACTACTAAACTAAAATCAATGACTTCATTGAAACAATTGAATCATTCATGGGATTCACTATAAAATATTTGCATACATTGTCCATAGATGATGAAGTAACTCATGAAATTTCTAGCCATGTTATTGGTCACCAATTTTTTCATTCTTTTAGGAAAGAAACAATCTTGTCGTGGAGGGTATCATTTAAAACATGTCATTTTGTGTTCAAAGAAAGAAAACGCATACTTCGCTTCAAACTAGCCTTAGGTCTTGCATATCACTTTGAATTTCTCAAAAGAATAGGCACACCTCCTTTTGCATGCCATAATTGTCCCAATTACCACTTTTAGACCCTTCCATTAGCTATTTCAATTTCATGTGGCAAGCATTTTGGCATTTTTGTATAGTTGTTTTCCGTTTTTATTTATCGTAGCAAACATGTTTACAAGTTTTGTGTATGTCTTGCTCTCATTCAACATAAACTTATTTTTGTGCCTTTTGTAAATGAAATTAGCCACTTTCATGTCTTCTTTGGGAAAAAAAAGGTTACATGTAAACAATCCTTCTTATATTGCTTTGCTTACTATATTTTACATAGTTATTTAACTCACATCTTTTGTTACCATACATACTTATGTGAATAAATTAGTGTTTCTACTCTGCATAAACTTATTTTTGTGCCTTTTGTAAATGAAATTAGCCACTTTCATGTCTTCTTTGGTAAAAAAGGTCATATGTAAACAATCCTTCTTATATTGCTTTGCTTACTATATTTTACATAGTTATTTAACTCACATCTTTTGTTACCATACATACTATTTTTTCTCCTGATAATGGGAGTAGGGAAGATTTGAAAAGTCTATGGCGGCCTCCTAGGGAAGGATGGATTAAATTAAATTTTGATGGAGCATCGAAAGGAAATCCGAGTAGAGGAGGCTATGGTTGTATTTTTCGAGGATTCAAAGTGTCATCCTTTGATGGCATTGGTAGTAGATTGTGGAGTCTCCTCTAATAATGTGGCGGAAGGCATGGCTCTCCTCTATGGACTTTTGGAAGCCAAAAACCAGAATTGGCTTCGTTTGTGGATCGAGGGGGACTCCCAAATTATTATTGGAGCAATCTAAGGCATGGATGTTGGATCCAATCATTCAAAAATCAGGTCAATCCTTCCCTTTTTTTCGAAACCCACTTTTCTCATATAAAAAGATTAGGGAATCAAGTAGTTGATTTCTTAGCCAACAAAGGAGCAGAGGTGTGGGATGAATTTCATAAAATTGCCAAGAATGGAAAGGGAATTTTCCAAGTGATATCATCTCCTTTCTTTGCTCAATGCAAAGAAGGCCTTATACCTTGATAATGAGTAATTCCCTTTTGACGTTCGGGGTGTTTATTGCCATAGGTATGAAGGATTATGGTAAGGCATGGGAAATATTCAATTGGATTTTGGGTATATGACACCTGGCCCTTCCCTCATGCGATGTGTGTCGAAGGCCTATTTAGTGCACTCCTACTATGTGCGTTCTCACTCCCAGTTTTGCTTTGGTGTGTGGCTGGTTTGATCTCTTCCTGGTTTTCGGGAGTTCTCTCTGACAAATTCTACAATGAAGAATCTAGGTGGTTCGAGGCAGGGCCAAGTAAGAAGAGAAAGTGTGCGTTTACTGGTGAAGAAGCAGGTGAATCCTTCACCTCTTGGATGGATGACAAGATCAAATGTGGCCATGAGAGTGTGGCTAGAGAAGACATGGTCGGTTGTAGAGGAATTTAATGAGGTTGAAGAAACTGATATTTGTGAGTGCATGCGAGAATTTGATGTTGGATCCGCACCAATCAGTTGGAAGGTGCAATGTTTTTGAAATGGCCCAGTGTTTGAGCTCTACAAATATTATGTCAAATGCTTCCAGTCAATTCATCCTTCACAAGGAGCATGCAAGCCTGGAGGAAAGGTTAATGAGCTTGTAGTTTCATGTGCACTCTTTGGATATGGGTCTAATGGCGGTGGCTAAGGGTCAAGAAGCTTTGGCATCTAAATTGGGCTTTTCTCTTCTTAGGGAAGCGATGGTGGATTTGCCATGTTGTTGTCTGTCTCTTGCGTCATCGATCCAAAGCATGGATGATTCTCGAGGTCAAGATAATAGAAGAAGTGTCTATCGCTGACGAAAGGGAAAGGTGGTGTTCTAGTTGGCGCCGCATGGCAGTGATCGAATGTATATCTTTTTTGGGTTTGTCTTTAGATTTTAGTAGGTTTCGGATGTAGCCATTTTTGGCATGTTTTTGTAGATTCAAAACAACATTGTAAGGGGTGGGATGGAGACTAAGATCAACTCTCCCCCCAATGAATGCATGATAAGGTGCCTTTATCTTTTGAGATTCCATTGATGAACAATGCTATCATGGATTGGAACTTCATGTATCTTTTTTTTTCAGTTAGGGCCTTTTTCCTAGGTATCAATAGTGAAAAAAATTCCTTTCGCTTTGTAAATTTAATCACACTCTTCACCTCTTGTTTCAACTCTATTGTTTTTCCACCAGCGATTTATTATGTGCACTTCTTTATAATTACATTAATAAGTTGTTAAAAATTATTGTACAATTTACGATTTTCATTTTGTTGTGCTTCTCAATTCCTTTGCAACATTCAAACATCCCTTTTCTTTTTCTTTTCAGCAGCTCTTCCCTCCGATAATTTCCAAGTAATAAAAAAATCCCAAAGGTAGGACCACTATGCTCGGAAAAATGCCAAATAAATGAGCAAGAACATCATCAATATCATGCATGCAGAGAAATCATAAATCTTCGCAGGCATCACTCCAAAATGCATGTTCCTTCAATTGTGCAATCCCATCATGTGCCTCTTATAAGACGAAATTCAAATGTCATGCTACCTCTATTTTTCTAAAAGTGTTTTGCAATAGCCTAAATTTTGTCATTCAATATATGGTTTGCAAGCTTCCTCCTTACAAACCTAGCATATTTTATCCCTTGTAGAAACATCTTGCTAATAATAACCTTATTTTGTTGCACATGTGCATGCCACTATTCAACCTAAGTCCTCATCTTTAAAAGAACATCGTGGTTTTGAAAAAGAATAGAACTCTTGTCACAGTCCACACATGTTATGTATGTTTCAAAAGTCACCTTTCCATGAAAACAAGATTGTCATAAGGTTTGGATACTTGCAATAGATGTTATTCTAAGAAAGATGGGCATTGGTTGATTCGTAAATCAGTAGTAGATCCCCTACTATTAAATGGTTTAAAATCGATACCGATTAAATCTCAATTTCCTTATCTAAAAGAATTGAGGAAAATGATCCAAAATCTTATTTAAATGTGCACAAATATTGAATCGAAAATTTGAAGTTAAAATGATTTTTGGTTCCAGTTTATGCGATCAAAAGGATCAAAATACGATTTTCAAAATCGTTGCAAAATTATATAATCACATCTAATTAATTAAAATCTGATTTGAATATGCAAATAATCAGAAAATAACAGATGCATACAAACACACAACACAAAAATTGTTTACGGAGTTCACCAATTGGCTACGTCTCTGGGTTCATTCGAACCAATCCATTAAAAATTGATTGTAAGTACAATTAAAAACTCAAAATACCATAATGGAACAAATAACCTGCAAAAATTATACCATCAGACCTTCAGAGGACTTGGATTACGTCTGACAACGTCCCCTACCTTCCTGTAGTACTTGCACATTCAGTTTCCCTTAGTTCCCCGTCAAAAGAAAATGCAAAATACTTCGTAAACAAAAATGAACATCACAATGAGAAAATAATCAGTCCATATGGAGCGTCTCTAAGTTTTGAACAACTCTCCTGGACCCTCTCGAAGCTAAAAATGCCCCTACAATGGCTTAAATCACCATTCTTTACAAATCACCCTTCATAAAATAATACCCGGTCTGCATCCCAATGTCACTTCAAATACCAAAATCCCCAATATATAGTGTTTGCATGGGTGTGGAAAAATGGTTGGGTGCTTATCCTTTGGATGGAGGTTGCGAGTTCGACTCCAACAACGCAGGCTTGGTTGAGTGGGTTTATCACACATTACACAGGCTGGGAACATATTAAGCCTTTAAATAGACTTCAACCACCCATTTCTCTCGTGGTTGTGGCCACGTATATGTTTTTACCACCTATGGAAAAACAACCCGGCGAGTTGTACGTGATCGTTGGCGAATTGAGGGTTATTGTGAATGGCCCCGCTGAGTTGATAGGATTGTTGCAGAGTTGAGTTAGAGCTCGATCGCTCGAGCTAGATTATCGGAGTTGGTAAAACGGTCCGACCAAGTTGGGTTAGAAGATATGTATCTCACCCAATTTTGTCTAATATGGAGAATGAGATGGCAAGCCACGTGGTGGCCTGAGGACCCACCACGTGGATCTCTCCAGAATCGCCAAATCGATGAGCTCTTCCCCTGCCACCTATTAGCACGAGAGGCCACAAAAATAATGTGATAAAAACTATAGTGTAATTAAAAAATTAAAATTACACTAATATCAAGGTGGTCGGGTACCCTTTTGAAATAAAAGTGGACCCCAATGTTGAACCCTCTTTTTTACACACGCTCAATGAAGACTAATGAACGAAACCAAACACATCTAAGTCCAATTTTTCCTCATCCAACCTTGAATCACGCAAATAGGTTCTGGAAACGAACCAGTGGTCCCGCTTCACTTGTGCTTTTTATTGATCAATTTTGACCCAAACATTGACCAACGAAAACTTGAGCATACGACGTCCATTTTAAGTGTTCCAATAGGCGTTAAAAGCTAATGGAGTTCTCTTTTGTATTGTACCAGTTTAGGGAGAACTTGGGAACAATTGATGCCCAAAAATTTCCTCCAGATCAAATCAACAATGTTTCTTACCACGTGATGGATGAAGTTTCCAACATGTTTCAACATATTGAGATTGGACTTTAACGCTAACTAGATTGGAAACTAGAAGTGTGCTTTCTTTAAACTATGAGTTTGGTTTTGTATTCTCCTTTGGGAACTAGTAAAAGAACTTACGAATTTGAAAATAGAAATGGAATTCATTCGATATTAGAAATGAAATGAATTCTTTATTGGACCTTTTCTATTTGAGATCCTTTAACTTATGAGAAGATAAGTTCATTTGATCGAACTTCTCTGCAAGTACGACTCTCTTCTTGGTTGTAGAGTGATTGTTATCTTAGGTCCTTGCACGACTTCTTGGGTTCGACTTTCTATTTTTCTGTCTTATAGGAAATAGTGAGAAACCACTCTTCTGAGATGGAAATTTCTGGTGGATTGTTTAGTCTACTTTGTACTAGTCATTTTTTGTAATGATGTGGAAAGAGAATAGTTGAGTCGGTTCAGTAGAAGAGAAAATGTAAACATGTTTAGACCGACTGCTATGTTTGACCGAGTCATACTTCATTTGGATTTGGTATTGGAAGGTTTTCTCTTTTTGCACCCTATCTTATTATGAATCCTCCCTTGGATGGACATGAGAAGAGATTAATCTTGTGTGAGTCTAGCTTTGATTTGTGGAACGTTTGGTTTCAGATCCTTGAATTATATCTTCTAACAGGTAGAAGTTAGTTAAGACTTGCAGGTAGACTGTTTTGACTCTCTTCCCCTTCTTGGATTGATTTGGGATTCTTGTTAGATGTTGTCTCTTTAATGTTGAATCCTTATATTGTTATCCTGGAATTGAAGCAGTTATGTGTGTTCTGAACTTGTTTCGTCTTTCAGATGATTAGTGTATGGGGAACAATATGTATTGATTCTTCTTCTTTGCTTAAGTTGTAGGATGAAACATCCTAATATGAGCTATGTTGTAAATAACTTCTTTTGCTACATAGTAAAGATAAATGTTGTATTTCTATTCTGATAGAATTATGAAACAATTGGATGACAAGATCGGTTGCTTTTATAAAAGTTATTGATAGGATCAATTAAACTATATGATATAATGCAGATGTTGTGGATCATTATTACACTCTTTTCTTAAAAGTGAATTCGGACTCATTATTGTACTTCTTATCTGGGTTGTTATTACTTATGCTTATTTGTATGATATATTAATTGTTTCATTAAAGCGAGTTGTTTTAATGGAACAATTAGTGGAATGCACCTAGTTTTAATGCTTAGTGCTTATCATGCTCGGTGCATTAAATCGACTCATGCTAGCAATTTTCGTAGATGGACATCGTAAGTTATAAAAGAAGGCAAAAAATTTTATGATGCATTGGCTTATTTAATTTTGGATCTTATGTAAAGAATTTCGATTCATTCTTGAGTTGTATTGGAAAAGAGAAGTGATGTTCTTTTAAGATCTTAATGTTGATTGACATGCAGAATGTCCAAATGCATAGTCTTGTAAATGTATATTTTATCATGATGAATTGAAAGGTTTGGAGACTGACTCCAATTGTTGTGTAAATTCTCTTGTACTTTATATGACGGAAATGGTAGTGATATCTTGTCGATATTATTTATATCTGTTTTTATACTATTGTTGTTATCAATTGATAAGTTGGATTAAAGGGGATAGTACAATCTCCCTTACTATAATGAAACTTGTTAAATTGCAAAAGATGTCATTCTCTAACTACACAACTATAGTTTAATAATGAAATATGCATTGGTCATACAATTAAACTATATGAGTAAAGAATGATAAAAAGGTTATGTTAACCCTAATATCTAACCATGTAGAGGAAGATTCTTCCTCTCTCAAAAGAATGAAAAATAAATGGAATGGTGGTTATGATCTTTAATCCTTGTGCTTCGTTTATAAAAAGTAAACACTAGCTGAATTTAGGTGAACGATACACCTTCTTGGATAGCTAGGTTACATTAAGAATTACCATTGATGTTTGCTTCCCTGTTTTCGTGGTTAACTGCTTGTTAAGCCAAGTTAATAAACATCAATGCAAGCATGAGTTAATGAAGTTCTTAATATCAAATCAGATTAATTATGGATAAATAACTTAATGAATGTTGGAATTAGGGTTAGGCATGGTTGCTACAATTTGAATCTTAATCTAATTAAATTAAATCTAATGACCACTAAGGGGTATGTACATCGTGATGAATCAGTTCTAACGGATGTTGGCACATGCCAACTATAGGATTGTACCTTGAGAAGACCAAGGGCTTCTCGAGGATACAATGTTGTAGTTGACATGTGGTAACACCCTTCCGTATTTGTTCATCTAGATCTACACACATCTGGACTTAAACTTAGTTTCTCTCTAGGTCAAGTTAGTAGCATGTTTAGGATAGGGAATAGCTTTCTATGACTCAGGGTACCTTGGCACATTCGGTTGACTTAGGTCGACCGAGTATGCCCATATACCCTAAGTCATTGTGAGCGTCTTCCTATAACAAATTATGTTGCTAACCTAGGCTAGGGTCAAACCTTGGGCAAGTGGACTGACGAAAGTCAGTAAAGACCATTCTAGATAATAGAAGAGTGAGGTGAAGGACATATTCTGAAATGATGAGTATGTCGTCTAGGAATAGTAACATGAACAGTATGTTGAAAATCTTTGGCCAAAGTATCGCAAGTTGTTGGTTGCGTTGTCCTAAGTCACCTAGTTTAAAGCAACGTAATGTCATATGAATATTGGTAACAAATATTCGAGATAAGTTCTTTAAACGGATCACTCAAGACCAAATAGGGTAGGAAAACTAAGTAGGCGTAGTATACATAAAGTATTCGATACTTTAAGTCAAACATGAGAGATCGGTTACATACCGAGAGTCATTACAGATTGCATATGGTTATCTATTATGAGATTGATTGGCATGGAATGTGTGTTCTAAATGATGTTTTATTTAGAACAAATAACATTGTGTTTCAAAAAAAAATCCCTTGTTTCTAAAGTCTTAAAATGGGAATGTTACATCTTGGTATCAGAGTTAAAGGTTGCAGCTCTTGGACCTATTATGTCCATAATATGATGAAACTTAAATTTTCTTGTTAACAGAAAATGGTTAGAACAAGAGGAAATGTTGCAAATAATCCTCCACCGAAGAAGGATCAACAACTACCTAAAAACTTGATGAGATCCTTGCTGCCCTATTGACACAAGAGATCGTTTGGTTGTACTTGAACAACAAGTAATGGGAAATGAGGAGGAAGAAGATGCTAGTAATAATAATTAGCCACCTCCTGAGGACAACGCTAATTTAGGTGTTGATAATAACAATGTGAACATACTTGATCAGCCTGAGAACAAAAGGCTAGGTTGGGAGCCGAGCTCACTAGTGATACAAAAAGGATAAGTCCATCCAAGTTTGTGGCGCCACATTAGGAGATGGAGCTGAGAATTGGCTCAACGAGATGAAGAAGTACTTTCTGCAATAAGGAATTTCTCGGAAGAAACAAAGGATATGGGGAGCATATCAGCTTTACCATGAGGCATCTTCATGGTGGGACAGCCGTAAGGATGAGTTAAATATTGGTGAAACTAATATCACATGGGATCAATTTAAAGGTTACTTTAGGCAACGTTGGCTAATGAACTTTACTATGATAAAAAAATGATTGAATTTCAAAATTTAGCTCAAGGAAAGCTAATCAGAATCGAATATTGGGAGTGATTTACTAAACTCCTTAAGTATGTACCTTAGTATCAAACCGCGAGAAGTTCGAGATACGGAAATTCATCATGGGATTGAATCCCATTATAGGAGGAGAGGTGGATGTTCACATCGGGCCACCACGATGGAAGGGGTTGTTGAAAAATCCATAAGGTAGGAATAAAAATTGAAGGCAATTTTTACTCATAAGGAGGAAGTAAGGAAGAAAGTTTTCAACTCCTCTTCATCATCTCTTACCCCTAAGAAAGGACCATGGAAGAAATTTGGAATGAAAATTAAGTTTTCAAATTGATAATAGTAAGAAAGCAACAATGAATAAGACTCTATAGTAATGCACGTAACAACTTTGTCAAGAATAATAATAACAATACATACGTCCAATGGAGGTCAGAATGATAATTCTAGGGCTGGAAATAAATCCGAGCCTAGAAAGGGACATGTAGGAGGTTGTTATAACTATGGAAAAGATCATTACACAAATCAATGTCCTTTGAAAAGGATGATCGTAATTAAGAAACAAGATGCACGCTGCATGGTAATAGCTAACAAGCGGGTTGAAAAACAGGCCACACCCATAGAGATTTCGGGTAAGTTATTTGGCATATCTATAACTATTCTTTTTGATACCGAGCTACTAAATGTTTTATTTCTAGTAAATTAGCTTCAAAACTAAAAATAAAAGCTGAAAACATAGATAAAACATGGATTGTACATTATGGAAACAATGTTGTTCATATAGTTAGTATGTGTCTGCTTTGGAGCAGTCCTTGACTTACCTAGTTTTTCCACGAGTTGATCTTTATGTTGCACCTTTGGGGTCTTATGATGTAATCACAAGTGTTACTTGGTTAGCTGAACGTAAGGCAAAAGTGGATTGTTCTTCAAAAGCATATTAGTTGTTTAGATGATCTGTAGAAAACAACAGAGATTCAGGGTGTGAAACGTGAGATTTCTATTAGGAAACTATCAACTATGCAACTTAAAAAGGCCAAAAATAAAGGTTGTACCTTATATGCAATAAAAATTGTAGAAACAACTGAAGAGAACAATGATGTCATGGAACGATATCCGCTGTTACGAAACTTTAGTGACGTGTTTCCAGAAGAATTACTAGGTCTTCCACCCAAAAGGGAATTTGACTTCACAATTGAAATCAAGCCTAGAACCGAGCCTATTTCTAAGGCACCATATCGAATGACTACTATAGAATTAGTAGAGCTTAAGGCTCAATTGCAAGAACTTTTGTCTAAAGGTTTGATTAGACCAAGTGTTTCACCTTAGGGAGCACCAATAATTTTTGTGAAAAAGAAAGATGGAACACTTAGATTGTGCATTGATTACAGGATGTTAAACAAAGCAACAATCAAGAATAGATACCCACTCCCTAGAATTGATGATTTATTTGATCAGATGCGTGAAACATTAGTATATTCTAAGATAGATCTTCGATCTAGATATCATCAATTACGGATTAAGGATGAGGACATTCATAAAACAGGTTTCAGAACAAGGTATGGACATTATGAGTTCACGGTTTTACCTTTTGGATTAACAAATGCCCTGTAGATTTTATGAATTTAATGAATAATATCTTTCAAGAATACTTAGACAAATTTGTGCTCGTATTCTTGGACGACGTTCTCATATATTCTAAAAGTATTGAGGAACATCATGAGCATTTGAAGATAGTTTTAGAAATTTTGAGAAAGAGACAGTTATATGGTAAGTTATCTAAATGTTCTTTCTATGACACAAAATGCACTATTTGGGACATGTAATAAGTAAGAATGGAATTGTTGTAGATCCTTCTAAAATTATAGTCATAACGAGTGGCTCTACACCAAAGAATGTACATGAAGTTAGAAGCTTCATGGGACTTGCTAGTTACTATAGAAAATTTGTAAAATATTTTTCTAAGGTGGCTACACCAATAACTTCATTACAAAAAAAGGATAAGAAGTTTGTTTGGAATGAGAAATGTGAATCTGCATTTAGAACTTTGAAGGAACAGTTAACTTCAACACCTATTCTAGCTGTACCAGATCCTAATGGAGACTTCACGGTTGTAACGGATGCATCTGGGAAGGTCTAGGAGGTATTTTGTTACAAAATGATCATGTCATAGCTTACGAAAGTAGAAAACTAAAGTTACATGAGTTGAATTATACTCCACATGATTTAGAGTTTGCTATCATTGTTCATGCACTACAAGTTTGGAGGAATTATCTACTTGGTAAACATTTTGAATTAAAAATTGATCATCTTGCGCTGAAGTATATTTTCACTCAACCAAATCTTAATGCAAGACAATGAAGATGGTTAGAGTTTTTGTCTCAATATGATTTTGATATTAATTACATCAAAGGTAAGGAAAAAAGAGTGGTTGACGCTCTAAGTCGTATGAAGCACATTTATGATCTTATTACATTAAGAACTCAGTTTAAGGATAAAGTAAAAGTGTTATGGAATTTGATTCTTACTTTCAACTAGTAAAAATAGTACTTGCTGCAGATCCAAATGATGTGAGGTATAAAGGTTTTCATTTTGACAATGAAGGAATCTTAAGATTTGAAAACAGAGTATACATACCTTCACTAAATGAATTAAGAAAGAAATTGCTTGAAGAATTTCACAATTCACCTTTTTGGACACCCTAGTATTACAAAGATGTTTGCTGATATAAGACAACAATATTTCTAAGGGGATGAAAAAGGATGTTATTGATTTTGTGACACATTACCTTGAATGTCAACGTGTTAAAGCTGAACATATGCACCCAACCAGTTTATTGTATCCTCATAGCATACCGTAGTACAAATGACAAGTAATAAGCATGGATTTTGTACAAGGGTTGCCTATGTCAAGAAATAAACATGATGTTATTTTAGTAGTTGTTGATAAACTAACAAAGGTAGCACATTTTATTGTTGGTAATTTGAAGGATGATTCTCCTATATTGGCTAAAAGATTTGTACATGAAATTTTTAGATTACATGGAGTACCTAAATTAATCATATCTGATAGAGATCCTAGAATGACGTCAAGATTTTGGCAAACACTTAATGCAGCTCTAGGAACTAAGCTGAATTTTAGTTCTGCGTATCATCCAAAAATGATGAACAAACTGAAAGGGTTAATCAAGTTTTAGAGGATATGTTACAAATGTATTGTATGGGTCAACAATATAAGTGAGAAGAGTACCTTCCACTAGTTGAGTTTGCTTATAATATGTAGCATTCCTCTCTTAAGATGGCCCTTTCAAGCACTATACAAAATAAAATGTAGAACCCCCGTTAGTTGGGACAACATTGAGGATAGAGAGGTAATTGGACCTGAAATCTTTACGAAAATGGAATAGCAAGTTAAAATGATTCGTGAACGCTTGAAAGAAGCAACAGATAGGCAAAAGAGTTATGTTGATTTAAAGCGGGTTGACAGGAAATTTGAACTTGGTAAGAAGGTCTTTCTTTGGGTTAAACCGAAAAAGAGTTCTATAACTTTTGGCAAGGCTGCCAAGTTATCACCCCATTATGGAGGACCCTTTGAGATAGTTGAAGTAATCAACCCTATAGCTTACCGTTTAGCATTACCTCCTTCTTTGTCACGAATGCATGATGTTTTCCATATTTCTTTGCTTAAGAAATAGGTTTGATTTATCACATGTGTTAAATTAGAATTCCTTGTAGAGTCCAAGACCCGGAATAATCGTGGTTAAACCCATACAAGTGTTGGAAACTCGTCACTTGCATTTAAGAAATCGTGAAATAATCAATGTAAGGTCTAGTGGGACCAATTTAACGAAGAAAGTGCAACTTGGGAAAACCTAGAGAATATGAAAACTTCTTTTCCATATTTATTTGATCAGAATTGACTATGATGACTAATAAAAATTTGTGATTTAATCTTTATATGTCAATAAGTCTACCAATTTTGGGCAGATGACTATTTATTTTTGAATAAACAGCTATGTGAATGTTGATTTCTGGAACTTTAAATTCTCATATTGTTACAAACATATGTTAAGAAAGTGAATAAATTGATTTTCCTTAATGCAATTGTCAAAATAAGATAATCATCGGACGATGATTCTTTTTAGGAGGAAAGTATGTAACACCTTTGACAAATAGTTATATTTCTCTTTTGCATTACAAGCATTGGCATGTGATTTTTTTGAATGATGTGTGTTTCCTTGATTGTTGAAAATCATGCTTGTTATGGATAAATCATCTCTGCTCTTGGATTCATTGGACTGAAATGATATGGCTTGCAAGAATCAACTTTCACTTCTTGTAAGTAAGTTGCAATATGGTTTTAAGAGCTGTAAACTTATCTCTTTTATTGACTCGTCCTTGGATCAATTCCAGTGATCCAAGGAATGTTTTAAATCTCCTTACTAGGATTGAATGGTAAAATTGACATTCATAGGTGGAGAGACATAGTGGACTGAACTTTGTATGTTACAAATTCTTTGGTCTTGTATGAATGTGCCTTCATTCGGTTGTATGTTTGTGTTTGGGTCTTTAGGATTGATCTCTTCAGACATTAATGGCGTAAATGAAATATAGTCTGCTTCATGACTATGAAGGGAATCTAAATCCTAAAACTAAAGGATTATCCTAACGGTATCCTAAACTAGGTAAAAGCACCTACTTCCTAGCTATGTCTACTTATTTGGGTTTCAATCTAACCTAAGCTTCTTATTCTATTTCGTTTGGATGGCGTCCTAACCTAAGTTCTTGTGCTAAATGAATAAGGGAGAAATTACTAAAGTAATGCTAGGCTATTTTAACCTAATACCTAATACTATATGGTTGTGAATTTGATCTAACCTAAGGTGGAAATTACCTATGGCAATGTTTTAAGACCTAAGGTAATTATTGTTAGACTAACCTAAGTTTTGGGAAATCTATCCTAAACTATTAAAAGGGAACCTAAGGGTCGCATGACATTATGGCGACGGTTCCAATGACATTTAATTGATTTGATTTGGTTAAATGAATGAAGGTACAACTAGTTTTGGCAAAGGTAAGTAGACTTTAGTGGAAGCATACGTGAGGCTTCACTAAAGATGGAAATGCATGTTAAATTAGAAATGGCATTCTGCCAATTTTGGGAGGTAGTGGCAAGGAGAGATAAGCGGGAGATTTGGGAGTAATTGCATTAATGGACCTCGGTTTTTGTGTGCAAACCGTCTTGGAAACAAGGAAGGTAGATTTGTTGGAGGTTGTTTGATCTTGCATGCATTGTGCTTTTTTCTTTGCATGGAGCTATCTGGTTCTTCAAACCAACAGTTCAACTTCTACTTTATGGCTATTTTTGGTTTCTCTGGTTTATTTTTGATTGAGGGAAAGTATATGAGGCATTGGAAGAAAAGATGTTTGGTTGTTGGTGTCCCCGTGGAGATTTCACCCGAAATGGAGACTACCCCATGTTAAAAAAACTCGTCGTCTTTAAAAATAATGGGTCGATTTTTGTGTTTCTAATAGTCAAAAAGTGTTTCAGATCGTGTCAAGATATTCCCAGAGAGTCATATTAGCTAATTTTGACAAATACCCTGGATGTTTGAAACTCGTTTTATCCTTTCCTCAAGTTTAGTCTACGGAATTTTTTTATTTAATTATTTAAAGCCCCGTTTGAAGCAAATTGTGCTCCGTATTTAACCCTATTGTGGTCTTACATGTCAATATTCCCATATACCAAGACTTAGGGTTTTAAGCAAGAATGAATCTTGGGCTTTATATGTGACTTCTAACAACGTTTTACGTTTTTCATGTTTTCCCATTTTGTTTTCCTCGTGAAATTTCTCTAGGTCAATTCCTTTTCCGGTTTAGTTTGATTTCTTGCCTAGAGTATCTGGAGATCATCTATGGACGTTATGTCAAAAGGAATTTGCCACATGAGGTATGGATCTTTCTAAAAGACGAAGTCGTGCACTCCTAAAGCTTCTTCTCGGGCGGGTCGTATGTTTGGGAAAAAAGGTTTTAAGCTTCAATAGGATTTTGGTAGCGGCCGTTAGTGGAATTTTGTACTGCCTATTTAAGAGGTACTTTCCCATGAAAACAAAGTCACTTAAGTCATAATGGGAAAATCAGAGGCAGCAGGTAGGCGGGAATTTCTTACCTGCCTTGTAGGGTGAAAATTCCCATTGTGAAATAAAAGAAAATCACTTAAGGTTCATTGATGGAAATTTCTTACCTACCTTGCAGGATAAAAAGCTCATTATGGAAGTCAAACAACTTAAGTGGATCATGGAATTTTTGGATATTGCGATGCGGGGTGAATAATACCTTTAGAAATTGAATTTTAAAAATAGAATTCACCCGTAAAAAAGTAGCGACCCATATTGAGGAGAAATAATACTTTTAAAGTATTAATTAATGGAATTAATTCCTATTTTTGGTGCATAAGGTCAAAGCATATTGTGATTGTGAACTCAATGTGGACTAGAAGTAGAAAGCTAAAATTAAATAAATTTAATTTGTTTAATGGCAACCATGAGCATGCACAAAATAGGTGCCCAAATTGAAGAGAAAAACATGTTAATTAATTAATTAATTGCCAGGAATATGAGAGGCAATTATTAATTATAGGATGGTGAAGGTTATATAAGAATGGGATGCCATAATGAATAATTAATTAATTCTTCAACAAGGAAGTGCAACTTTTGACCAATTTTGGCGCCCAATTAAGGAGGAATTTTACACATAAGAAGGTTTTTTTTTATGCTCTTTCCAAAGCTTCAAAGTTTGGCACCTAGGTTTGAAGAAGCTTGAATTAATTCTCGATTAATTGTCTCAATAGTGGTATAGGTGCTCGGTGAAGTTGACAAAATTCATGCTTGCTTTGTATGCAAACAAAACATCAAATTTTGGGGCGTGAAGTATTGATATATGCAGATTTTTATAATTAAAATCAAGTGTTCATGTTCCGGTTGCCATGCTTTTATCTAAAGTATGTGGACTTCAAAAGGATATTGTGGAAAATTTGTGGAAGAAAATAGATCTTTGTCTAAATTAATTGATAAGGAATTCATTGTAGGTGCTTTTATAAGAGAAATGAAGCTTAAATCAATGTCCAATACATCAACATATCCTCCGAATCAAGAAATCTCTAGATCTCGCACCACTTGTAAAGAATTTTATCTTGAATAAAAAGATAAAGAATTACTCAAACAAAGATCGCTCCAAACCCATGGAAAAGTGGGATGAGCGAAAAAGATTAGCAAAATCATGCATAGATCCGCATCCGTGATCCGTGTCCACCATAATTGCAGAGGCTTCATCCTCTTGTTTCGAATGCGCTTTTGAAAAGTCATACATGGAGAATTCCTTCTAGGACCTTGTGCATGTTGTCCCAATCTTGTAGTCGAAGCCTTCATTGAATTTGCATTCACCCGGAGTGCTTTCCAGAATTTTTAATTGCTCATATGCAATTAAAAATAAAAATGATGAGTTATTTACGGCAAACATTACACTGATGCATGTACTAGAGAAGAACTGCAAAAACTTTAAGGATAAGAGGGAAGACATGTCAAAGGAAATACCCACAAGCAAATCACATTCTGATTTCACTTGCTTCCCCATCTGCCGCTTTTGCATCCAACTGCTTGAATCCAATTTGGTGAGAATCAAAGGCAAAAGAATCACCGTATGCGTCACTATGAAAAATGACAAGATTGTAGCTTTCCTCTTTCTTCTTTTTTCTCTTATTTCCTCTAACAAAGTAATTAAGCAATCAATTAAATTATAAAACTTAAGTGATTGGTTTAAAAGTCATTACTTGAAGAATTCAACCACTTGGAAATAGGTAGTGTATCTGCAAAATAGAATGTTCTATCTTCATTTTTGAAATCATGCGCAAGTCATGAAAGAGGAATTCCGGGAGGGAGATTACCAGCTTGTTTACTTTCCGACTTCCACATGTGTTAGTTCAACTAAAGGCTTACTTATTTGTAATTTCCCCTCTACATACTATAAGTAGAGGAAGAACCTTCGGGTTAAAGATTAGAATTTGTAAGTAGTATTCTTGTGTTCCGGACTTTGTCTTGTGAAACTCCCTTGATAACTATTTGAAGCAAAGGAATACAAAAGAGTAGATTTCCAGAGAACTTTGTGTCACGGTGCATTTTGTTTCTAGCTTTTATCTCAGATCTACTTATAAACTTTGTGTTATTTTAGATCTAGATCTGAAGTTGCCTTTGCTTATAATTTTGTGTGTTGATATCTATTGGTTTCGTACTATGTGCATGCAATCAACTATGTTATCTATTGATTGGGTTGCACATCTTCCCTATTTCTTCCTGTGTTTTATTATTTCCTTCTTCTTTAAATATTTCCTTTCTTTAACAATTGCTTACTTGCTACAAAACTATACAACTATGGTTCATGAGCTGCATGGTTAAAGTAAAACCCCATATAGATACTAGCATATTTAATTGACAAATCGACACGGAGCCTCACCAAGAAATGAGGAGATTTATCTCATGATAGGCCTAGGTTTTCAGCTATGCAGAAAATCTAGCCAACTTATTGTTGATATTTCATGGAGAATAAAAAGAGTTAGAAGCTCAGCTTGAAGTCTCCTTCTTGAATTGGTATTAAAAGCACTATCAGGCATGATAGGATCTACCCATTAAGATTTCTTGCTTTCTTCTAAATGATTCATTAAAACAACTCTTCTCTCTTGAGATAAATGTTTTCATGATTTGTCTAGTTATTTACTTTCATGGTTTTATGAATCTTTGTGGTTTTTGGATATAAATCCATTGCTAAATAATGTTAGCCTTTAGAAACTTTCTCTTACTGAAGTTCATGGTAGTGACATGCATGTGAAAATTGTATTTTGAAGCTTGTATTTTGTTACAACTTGTGTTTGAGGTTGTCATTGTTATGAACTTGTATATGATGCCTTGTGTTTCATTACTGAGCTTGTATTAGAGCTTTGTGTTGCTAGAACTTGTATTTGAAGCTTTCAATTTAGCATTGTGTATTCGTATTCAATCTTTTGAGTCAGTTGTTGTGTTTGGTTATGTACTTGTGTTATGAGCTTGAGTTTTACTCACATTCAAGGTTTTGAAATATTTAGAACTTGTTTATGGGACTATCTACTTGAAAAAGCTTGGGAGATTAGTTTTGGTTTGAGTTGATTTGGTTATCTCTTTTGAGATCTTCCCCTTGTAGCTTCTTGAGTTTGGAATGGTTGTGGTACTTCTATTTTTGAGACTGTACCACCTTCTTTGAACTTGAAAGGGCATGTAAATTTGAAGGATATTCTTCTCTCCTCTAGCTCTGAGAAAACCCGCGTCTTGTTGAAGGCTTGATTGTTTTGTTTGAAGGTTAATGGACTAGAACTGTAACTTGTTGAGGGACTAAGGAACCTCTAGTTAGTTACTATACTATTATTTACTCTTTGGTTTATATTGAGTTCATTTGAAACAGTCGTTATCGGTTTTTGAAGTTTTTGGAAATGTAGTATTCATACTCCTTCTTATGATCGATGTTTGAAATGAATACCTTCTCTGTCGCAATCTTTATAGATGGAGTTGTGAGAGTCTTTGTTGTGTTTTTGTTTCAGTCACGATTGGAGGTAAAGTTGAGACATTGTTTGACTTAAACGTATATTGGGTTTTCTTACTCACTTTCGATCCTCTTAAATTGACTTTTGGGTTTTTAAGGAAAGAAGAGTTGAATACTCTCTCATTCTGAATCTTGTTGATAGGATTTATTACCTCTGGTTCGGGGTTGTTTCATTTAATTTGTCTTCATGATGACCACGAACTATATGTCTCTTTTATATGGAGTCATGTAAGACCTTGAAGATGGGAATACAGTTTCTATTGAGTTCGTGAGTTTTATTGAAACTTGTTTATCTTATATTGTTTTGGGTTTTCTATTCTTGGTTAGATTCATAAAAGGAATCTCTCGAGTCTTTAAAAAGGAGAAAAGAAGGGATTTCTCTTATGGACAATATTTTGTTTATCTTTAACCTTGGGACTGTACTGTGTACTCCTTTCTGGGAATTGAATTCGAACTTGTGTTTAATGAATTGGAATATATAAACCAGGTTGTATTGATTTGTAAGGGAAACTAGAAGTGTGCTTTCTTTAAACTATGAGTTTGGTTTTGTTTTCTCCTTTGGGAACTAGTAAAAGAACTTCTAATTTTGGAAATAGAAATGGAATTCATTTGATATTAGAAATGAAATGAATTCTTTATTAGACCTTTTCCATTTGAGATCCTTTAACTTATGAAAAGATAAGTTCATTTGATCGAACTTCTTTGTAGCACGACTCTCTTCTTGGTTGTAGAGTGATTGTTCTCTTAGGTCTACTCGACTTCTTGGGTTCGGCTTTTTGTCTTTTTGTCTTATAGAAATAGTGAGAAACCACTCTTCTAAGATGGAAATTTTCTGGTGGATTGTTTAGTCTACTTTGTACTAGTCATTTGTTGTAATGATGTGGAAAGAGAATAACTGAGTCGGTTCAGTAGAAGAGAAAATGTAAACATGTTTAGACCGACTACTATGTTTGAATGAGTCATACTTCATTTGGATTTGGTATTGGAAGGTTTTCTCTTTTTGCACTTTATCTTATTATGAATCCTCCTTGGATGGACATGAGAAGAGATTAACCTTGTGTGAGTCTAGCTTTGATTTGTGGAATGTTTGGTTTTAGATCTTTGAATGATATCTTCTAACATGTATAAGTTAGTTAAGACTTGCAGGTAGAATGTTTTGACTCTCTACCCCTTCTTGGATTGATTTGGGATTCTTGTTAGATGTTGTCTCTTTAATGTTGAATCCTTATATTGTTATCCTTGAACTGAAGCAGTTATGTGTGTTCTGAACCTATTTCGCCTTTAGATGATTAGTGTATGGGGAACAATATGTATTGATTCTTCTTCTTTGCTTAAGTTGTAGGATGAAACATCCTAATATGAGCTATGTTGTAAATAACTTCTTTTGCTACATAGTAAAGATAAATGTTGTATTTCTATTCTGATAGAATTATGAAACAATTGGATGACAAGATTTGTTGTTTTTTTAAAAGTAATTGATAGGATCAATTAAACTATATGATATAATGCAGATGTTGTCGGATCATTATTATGCTCTTTTCTTAAAAGTAAATTCAGACTCATTATTGTACTTCTTATCTAGTTGTTATTACTTATGCTTATTTGTATGATATATTAATTGTTTCATTAAATCAGAGTTGTTTTAATGGAACAATTAGTGGAATGCACTTCGTTTTAATGCTTAGTGCTTATCATGCTTAGTTCATTGAATTGACCCATGCTAGCAATTTTTGCAGATGGACATCGTAAGTGATAAAAGAAGGCAAAAAAATATGATGCATTGGCTTATTTAATTATGGATCTTATGTAAATAATTTCAATTCATTCTTGAGTTGTATTGGAAAAGAGAAGTGATGTTCTTTTATGATCTTAATGATGATTGACATGCGTTTGAAATGCATAGTCTTGTAAATGTATATTTTATCATGATGAATTGAAAGGTTTGGAGACCGACTCTAATTGGTGTGTAAACTCTCTTTACTTTATATGACGAAATGATAGTGACATCTTGTCGATGTTCTTTATATATGTTTGTATACTATTGTTGTTATCAATTGATAAGTTGGATTAAAGGGGATAGTACAATCTCCCTTACTATAATGAAACTTGTTAAATTTCAAAAGATGTCGTTTCTAACTACACAACTATAGTTTAATAATGAAATATACATTGGTCATACAATTAAACTATATGAGTAAATAATGATAAAAAGGTTATGTTAACCCTAATATCTAACCATGTAGAGGAAGACTCTTCCTCTCTCAAAAGAATGAAAAAAAAATGGAATGGTGGTTATGATCTTTAATTATTGTGCTTCATTTATAAAAAGTAAACACTAGCTGAATTTAGGTGAACGATACACCTTCTTGGACAGCTAGGTTACATTAAGAATTAACCTTGATGTTTGCTGCCCTGTTTTTGGGGATAACTTCTTGTTAAGCCAAGTTAATAAACATCAATGCAAGCATGAGTTAATGAAGTTCTTAATATCAAATCAGATTAATTATGGATAAATAACTTAATGAATGTTGGAATTAGGGTTAGGCAAGGTTGCTGCAATTTGAATCTTAATCCAATTAAATTAAATCTAATGACCACTAAGGGGTATGTACATTGTGATGAATCAGTCCTATAAATGTTGGCACATGCCAGCTGCGGGGGTTGTACCTTCGAGAAGACTAAGGGCTTCTCAAGGATACAGTGTTGCATTTGACATGTGGTAACACCCTTTCATATTTGTTCATCTAGATCTACACACATCTGGACTTAAACTTAGTTACTCTCTAGGTCGAGTTAGTAGCATGTTTAGGATAGGGAATAGCTTTCTATGACTCAAGGTACCTTGGCACATTCGGTTGAATTAGGTCGACCGAGTATGCCCATATACCCTAAGTCATCGTGAGCGTCTTCCTATAACGAATTATGTTGCTAACTCTGGGCTAGGGTCAAACCATGGGCAAGTGGACTAACGAAAGTCAGTAAAGGCCATTTTAGATAACAAAAGAGTGAGGTGAAGGACGTATTCTAAATGACAAGTATGCCATCTAGGAATAGTAACATGAACAATATGTTGAAAATATTTGGCCAAAGTATCGCAAAGTTGCTTGTTACATTGTCCTAAGTCACCTAGTTTAAAGCAACTTGATGTCGATGAATATTGGTAACAAATATTCAGATAGGTTCTTTAAATGGATCACTCAGTACCCAAAATAGGGTAGGAAAACCAAGTATATGTAGTATACATAAATTATTCGATACTTTAAGTCAAACATGAGAGATCGGTTGGTAACTAAGTCATGGAATGAGA
Organism: Taxus wallichiana var. yunnanensis; assembly: GCA_018340775.1. Classification (NCBI taxonomy): domain Eukaryota; kingdom Viridiplantae; phylum Streptophyta; class Pinopsida; order Cupressales; family Taxaceae; genus Taxus; species Taxus wallichiana. Next base: position 411,441,898 of record CM031242.1, on the reverse strand, counting down.
GATCGATAACATACCAAGTCATTACAACTACATATGGTTATCTGTTATGAGATTGATTGGTATGGAATGTGTGTTCTAAATGATGTTTTACTTAGAACAAAGAACATTGTGTTTCCAAAAAATATTCCTTGTTTCTAAAGTCTTAAAATGGGAATGTTACATATTCATTCATCTCCTTGTTTCTGGAGCACTTGAATTGCTAATCTTTGGGAACCAAAGAATGTAGTTCTTGTTGTTGTTGTTGTTGAAATTTCAAGCAAGGGCGATATTGTTGCCTTGAGCCATTTGAGCCATTTTTTTCTTCATCTGCGACATCTCATTTGCTAACTTTTGCAATAGCGAATTGGATGTAGTATCGAAAGATGAACTTTCACTCTGTAAGTCTTTGCTCTTTATTTTTCTAGCCATGATGAGGTCTTCTTGAATTTCAACCACCATGTTTTGGGCTGCTAATAAGTCGAGGGATGTGCTCTTCGAAGTTGATAAATTACCTCAGAAGTAAAGCATTGATGAAGAATACATTTTGATTCTCATTTTTGAGAGAAGCGAAGCTTAATTTTGTACAAGAATCTTTGGAATTTTGCAATAAAATCCCGCATGTGCTCTTGTGGCTCCTTCTTCAACCGAGTCGATTGAGTTATCCATGTATCTTGGAATCTTCACTACCTTGAATCTTTTCAGAACACATCCCGCATAGTAGCCCAATTAGTTATGGTGTCGGGAGCCACCAAGAGAACCATTCTCCACCAAGTCATACGAGTCTCTATGAAGAGTCTGACAGATACATCTTCATGTTCGATTGCAAGCACTCCACAGGATATGAAAAACACAGCCAAGTGGTCATCTGGATTTTGCTTTCCATCTCCAAAGAATTTTGGAAAATTCTTTCTTGTCCCTTTAGGTAGATCATGCATAGGAGTCAAATTCAGAGGTCCAAAGGCTGTACCCCATGGAATAGGTGCTGCAGGGGCAAGTGGCTGATTTTGCATCATGATGAATAAAACACGTATTCTTTGAGAATAGACCGGGTGAATAATCCCAACCGTTGGATTATGCTTTGACACGATCCGGATCTGGATGCATTTGAACTCTTCTTCTGGTGAAAGACCAATATGCGGCTTCTAACTTGAGGAGGGTGATTGAAATTGAATTGTTCCTACAATCTTTAGAAATGATTGGCCCTTCCTTGTGCCTTCACAGATCGGGTGAATGGACGTTCAGCCAGGTTGAGAGTTGAATGGGAAAACACTCTGATCTGCAAGAGATAAGCTTTGATCTGCAAAGATAGTTGTTCCCCAGTAGAGTCGCCAAAAACTGTTGGCTAGATTTTCTGCATAGCTGAAAACCTAGGCAGTCATGAGATAAATCTCCCTCATTTACCGGTGAGGCTCCCGTGTAAGATTTGTCAATTAAATATGCTAATATCTATTTGGGGTATTACTTTAACCATGCAGCTTATGAACCATAGTGGTATAGTTTTGTAGCAAGTAAGCAGTTGTTAAAGAAAGGAAATATTTGATGAAGAAGGAAATAATAAAAACAGAAAGAAAGAGGGAAGATGTGTAACCCAATCAATAGATTATAGAGTTGATTGCATGCACATAGACAGAACCAATAGATATTAACACACAAAATTATAAGCAAAGCAGACTTTCAGATCTAGATCTAGAATAACACAAAGTTTATAAGTAGATCTAAGACAAAAGTTAGAAACAAAATGCACCGTTGACACAAAGTTCTCCGAAAATCTGCTCCTTTCTATTCCTTTGCTTCAAATAGCTATCAGGGGTTTCAGCACAAAGTCTAGAACACAAGAATGATGCTTACAAATTTGGATATTTTACCCGTAGGTTCTTCCTCTACTTATAGCATGTAGAGGGGAAATTACAAATAGGAAGCTTTTAGTGAACTGGCACATGTGGAAGTTGTAAAGGAAACAACTGGCAATCTCCCTCCCGAATTCCTCTTTGCATGACATGCATGATTTACAACTGAAGATAAAACCTTCTATTTTACATGTTTGCCACCTATTTCCAAGTAGTTGACTTCTTCAAGTAATGACTTTTAAACCAATCACTTAAGTTTTATAATTTAATTGATTGCTCAATTACTTTGTCGAAGAAAATAAGAGAAAGAAGAAGAAAGAGGAAAGTTGCAGTCTTGCTCTTTTTCATATTCTGCATGCAGTTTCTTTTGCCTTTGATTCTCACCAAACTGGATCTGAAGCAACTGACTATGATTTTGCTTACGGGTGTTGCCCCTTACTGACATGTCTTCCCTCTTATCCTTGAAGTTTTTGTAGTTCTTCTCCAGTACATGCATTAGTGCAATGTTTTCCGTAAATAACTCATCATTTTTTATTTTTAATTGCATATGAGCAATTAAAAATTATGGAAAGCACTCCGAGTGAATGCAAATTCAATGAAGGATTCAATTGGAAGATTGGGAGCACATGCACAAGATCCGGAAGGAATTATCCATGCACAAACTTTTACACGGGCTGCATCAGAAACAAGAGGATGAATTTTTGTCAGAATTATTTGCAATTGGTGCAGATCTGGCAATTAAATCGGTGATAGGTGCATGGCCTGTGTCTGTATCTTTGACTTCAGCAAATCTGGAAGCTATGCATGATTTCGCAGAGCCTACCTTTTCATCCCGCTTTGTCATAGCTGGAGCAATCTTTGTCTGAGTAACTCTTTTTCTTTTAATTATGCCGAAATTCTTTGCAATTGGTGCAGATCTGGTAATTTATTCAGATTCAAAGGACATATTCAATGTACATGACATTGATTTGCACTCTCTTTCACTTATATGAGCACCTGTAATGAATACCTGCAATTAATTCAGACAAAGACATATTCCAGAGCATGAACACTTGATTTTTATCATAAAAACTGCATATAAAGCTCACTTCCCTAAAATTTGAGGCTTTGCTTGCATGCAAAGCAAGCATAAATATTTTCAACTTCACCTGGGCACTCATACCAACATGCAGATAATTAACAAGGCTTAAATCAAGCTCCTCCAACCCTAGGCGCCAAACTTTGAAGCTTCCCAGCAGTGGAAAATAAACTTCAATGCAAAAATCCTCCTTCCTTGGGCACCAAAACTGTCTGGGCTGCAATCCTTTGCAAAAAGAATTAATTACACCTTCACTTATGGCAGCCCATGCTTATATAACCTTCAACATTCTATAATTAATAATTGTCTTTCCTATTCCTGGCAATTAATTAATTAAATAACATGTTTTTCTCTTTAACTTGGGCGCCCAAACTTGCATGCTCATGGCTGCCATTAAATAAATAAATTTAATTTATTTTTAGCATGCTACCTTCAATTCTCTTTGGCTTGTCTTCATGCATTGACTTTCCTTCTATTTATGGCGCCAAAATTGGGTGAATAAACATTAATAAATATTATTAAATGCATTGTTATTCCCAAAATTCCCATCGGCTTAAAGTCTTTCTTCAAAAAGTGTGACTTGCATGAAAGATAGCTCTTTTCCAAAAGTGCAACTTGCATTGTGACTTCTGCTTTTAAAATTGCGTGAGAATTCGTCACTTAGGGCAATGTGGAAATTGGACGCTGAAGGGCACCTTGAAAATTACTACGACATAAAAAACAACATTTCTTTCCTTTTTTGGATTTTTGGTGAAGAAAACACAAGGAATAAAATTTGCCATTTTTAGAAAGGGTTCGGGAAGATGTAGCAACAAAAACTTGCATGTGCCGTAACTTTCATTCCGTAGCTCCGTTTTAGGTGTCGTTTTCTCTAAAAGTGCATATCTTCTCGAGCTCTACGCATTGATGGAAATATTTTTCTTATTTTCATAAAATCCATTTATTCCAAAAAAAAAAATGTGACTTGCCTAGGAGAGGCTTTTTGTGCACGACTTCATCTTTTTAAAGAGAAGTTGACTTCCTGAAGCTGATTCCTTTTGGCATGGTGGCCGTAGATGATCTCCAGATACTCCAGAAAGAAAACAGATCTGTACTGGCGAAGGAATTGACCTAGGGGAATTTCACAGAGAAAAACACGCAAAAATAATAAAAATGAAAAACATTGCCAGAAGTCACAAACAAAGCCCAGGATCCATTCCTGTGAAAACCCTACTGGTATATGTGAATATTGACATGCAAAAATTCAACAGGGCTAAATCGGACAATGATTTACTCCAAAGGGGGCTTCAAATAATTAAATAAAATTTTCCCAGACAAAACTTGACAAAGGGATAAAACGATTTTCGGCATCTAGGTATTTGTCGAAATTGGCTCCTATGATTCACTGGGAATATCTTGACACAATACAAGCATCTTCTGGCAATAAAAACACAAAACGACCCGTTATTTTAAAAGAACGATTTTTTAACATGGGGTAGTCTCAGATTTCAGAGTGAAATCTGGGGACACCATTAACTCATTCCAAATTTGCTATAAGAATGCACTAATTAGTTTTTTCTTTCCTTAATCTAAATTCCTTCAATTTCATTTTTCAAGGACGAAGATTTTAGAGATAATAAGCGGTTATTACAACAATATGTATTTTTTTTTACAAGGTGAAGACTTCTCTTTCAACATCAAAATGTATACAACCCAAAAAAACATAATATAAATACTTTATAAGGGTTCAAAACACTCTTTCCAAATCCATAATAATACATATTTGAAATTCAATTTCTTACAATCAATTCTTAAAAACATATGGAAGGAAATTTTGCCAAAATTTCTAACTTCCAAACAACAAGAAAAACCTATAACTTGCTCCAAAATCCAACTTCACTCCATGCTCCAAATAACTCATAAAAACCCCAAACAGCCACAAGAATCAACTTGGTTGACCACCCAACCAAATGGCATCATTACATGCCTCAAAGAGAACAATGAGAGCATGCTAGCCTCCTCCCCCCTACCCACGGGAAAGAGGTAGACATGTCTCTAACCAGCACTAGGGTAAAGAAATCATTCACACATACAAGGATTACAATCTCACAACAAGCCAAAAACACAATAGTAAATACAACTTTGAGAAGCTCCAAGCTTCTTTCCATGGGAAGAGGGGATGAAGATATCCCAATTTTACTAATCATTATAACCAAGAAGTTTCCAAAATAGAACCTCCAATCTACTTATCTCTCCATGTATTCCTCCCCCTTATCTCTCCATTTTCACCCCTTATCACTCCATACCCCTCTCCATTAAGGATTTTCAAACATCAAAGTTTCCTTGGATGAAGATAGGAGGTGATTTCCAAACCAAATGGAAATCAACCCCTACTACAAACCAAATGGAAATAAACCCCTACTACAAACCAAATGTAGGGGTGAAACATAAACCCCTCAAGCTTGACCAACAAGCATTGAAGGTGAGGATGAAAGGGATTCCTCCCTCTTCCAAACACTCTCTCAAATCCACTCCTTCAAGGGTGGATGGAGTAAATGAACACCAAAAAATCACCGCTTTCAAACAACATTTCTACCATGCAAAGGATTCAATTTCATAAACAAATAAAGAGCAAAATAGGAACAAGATCCTACCTTACAATCAAATAAAAAAGTCCAATTTCCAAGATTTTCCACCAAAGACTTCCTCTTGCTTCCAAGCTCTCCCAAAACACTTATTCCAAAAAAATGAGCAAAAGAACCCCATTCCCTTCAACATGAGGGATTAAAAAGAGAGAGAGGCCACAACACAAGCAAATGGGAGGGTGACAAGTTTCACCCTCCACTAAAGATTCATCCAACCACAAACCTCCAAAATTGCACCCCAAAATCAAAAGGAGGAAAAGGAAAATTAAAACCCAAGCACTCATGAGAATCTCCCAAATTCCAAAACATAACCCCAATTCAAAAACCATCATGATAAGGTGGGTGAAAGGAGGCAAAATGGGCAAATGAGCTTCATTTACCTTGAAAAGAGCCCACCCACCCATAGGGATAGGGCCTAGGGCCTCTTTTCAAGATAAATAAAGTCATTTGCTTGCATTATACACCTCCTAAATGACACATCTTTCCCAAATCCGAGTTTGGGAAAGATGTGGCATTTAGGAGGGTAATTAGGCTCACCTAATCCAATATTAGGTGCCACAATCCCTCCTTAGCCTAAGCAAAACAACCCAAAGTCAAAATCACCAAAAGACAAAAAGGGTTAGCATTAAGCAACTAGATCAACCATTAAACAAGAGGGGTTAAGTTTAAACAATTAGAAAAGACATCAAGGGGTGCACACAATCCACATGGTTAAGAGATGGAATAATATAAGCACATAGGAGTGAAAGTCCATATATAAGCCAAAGTTTAAAACAAGAGGAACAAGGTACCACAATCATCAAGGAAGGGAAAATTTGGCCCCTCAAGGCCTGTCGTGCTAGTTAGAGTATGTCTCATGAGTCCTAAGTTTCTCACATGGCTAAAAACATGTCACTTGCACACTCAAGGCAAACACCATACATGTCCAACTCCAATAACTAAACAAATACGATAAATATATATATATATATATATATATATATATATATCATAACGATCATTTATACACGATCACAACTAGCTAAAACAAGTACATCATAGTATAATCAATCATCCAAAGTAGCAAGAAAGTTTATGACAATGCATCCATGATGAATCCAATAGAAAATAAGAGATCATAATCAAATCCAATCATGACATCATCTCAATGCTCATAGAATGATCAATAAATATTGGCATCATATGCCCCATCAATAACATGTCCAGAAAATGGGTTAGCATCCTAATGCTAGTAAATATCCATACTATAAGGCAATATCAACATCAAAATGGTAGTAACACAGTAACAATATCTCTGACATCATAATATCATGATATAATGAGTTGGCACAACTCAAAATGAAAATGAGAAATAAGTGGGCACTACATACAACAGTAAGGTCCTCAATAAAAAATAGGATTTCTATGTTAGAAAATAATGTGCTTTGTAAGCCTTGTTGTATAAAGTTTCCCATGATCCATACTATAAAGATATTTTTCTTGATGACAATGCTCTCTTAGCCTTTTTGCTAATGCCGACAAATATTTCCTCCATGTTCAACACTCGTATCAATAAACATTCCCAATCTCAAGACATTGAAGTACCGAAGCTGACTTTGATAATAAATTTGGCTCCAATATGGAGCATCAACCATCCTCTTGTGTGCCCTTTCTTCCTAATACATACACAAAACATGAACAAATACAAAGCTGTTTACTTTTCTCAAGTCGCAATTCTCCCTTCTCTATGGCTTGACTAGAACTTGGTCTCTCACCAATAAATGAATAATACACAAAAAGGTTGTTCGTTATGGCATTTCTAACTTTGTTTCCCATAGGGAACACCATGTTTAAACAACCTCGTATAAAATGTGTTCATATAAGCGAATATTATCTTCATTTTACCATGATGGTTGGGCTAGGTGTCGTCCATGTTTCAATTTCTTTTGCTTAACCTTATCACGTGTCACCTAAGCGAAGAATAAATGTTGTTTTCATAAAACAAAATATTCAAGACACCTTCCTAGAAATTATAGGGGACCTTCACCAATGACTTCTTGAATTTCCAAATGATGGCCTTCCAGACAACTTGATGAGATTTGGAACTACGTTGAGGAACATGATGTTCCTAAACAAAAAAGCAAGTAAACCGCTGACATGATTTAACAAATAAGATATTTTGTTCTTTACTCTTAGCATTGCTTGACACTAAAGACTTGACTCGCACAAAGCTATGGCTAGCATTCCTTTGTTAGAAGAATGTGAAGTGCACCGTTGGAAGATCATGAATATTATTTCCAATTTTAACATATTTCTTCCTATTTGCACCAAATATTCACACTCTTCCATGAAGATGTTTTAGAAAAGCACTCAAGGGCTAGGGACTCTTTTGGTACATGTGCTATGACAACCTCTTTGCATAAATTCTATTTTAAGATTCCATGCAATCCCCTAATATTTTGTGTTTTGTTTTTCAAGCAAATATGAATGGCAACATGAGGGTCCACACATGTTCACGCGATTATGTGAGGCTAGAGAATGCACCAGAGGCATTGGACTAGGGAGATAGTTGTTGTGGCAACAACAAAAGACTACTTTGACAAACATTTTTCTCTTGAAATCCATGAGACAACCTCCAAAGAACATAATTGGTTCATTGCTCCATCCAGACAACCCTTGCCTCTTGGACACAACGCAAACATTTTAAGCTAATCCTCTCCTTGACTTTGAGGACTTACTTAATTGTGTTCAACAACACACTAAATGTTCCAAACAAATATTCTTGCACAAGAAAGGCTCGAGACTTCTTTGCCATTCCAATGGCCCTTAGAATCACAATTCTAGTCATCCCTCTACATTGAGAAAGATGGGAAAATAAAGTACCTCCCCTTGCTAGCAGATTGACCATTCATACTCATGAGAGATGGCTCAAGGTAGATTGACCACCTCATGATGGGTCAAAGTAGATTGACTCAAAACTATGTAGTTAAATCCCAATAAATAATTACACAAATTGTTCCACTATGAAAAATACCACTTGTAAAAATGAATGAGTTAGGAGCTCGTATTGGATGATTTAGATGGTTCACAAAGGCATATCACTTGCTCAAGGTTTTACAAATGGGTTAGCAAGTTATGTGGTTTTGATTGTGGGGAAACTCCATAGTTAAGTGCACTTGAGCCGAGTAGTACTAGGATGGGTGACCTCCCGAGAAGTCTTGGTGCTTCATCCTTGTGAGCATCACCTAGATGCAATGAGTGCTAAAGTGGACCATTCATACTCGTGAGAGATGGGTCAAAGTAGATTGACCACCTCATGATGGGTCAAAGTAGATTGACTTGAAACTACACAGTTAAATCCCGAAAAATTAAATAAATTGTTCCATTGCAAAAATACTTGTAAAAATGAATGAGCTAGGGAGCTTCATATTGGATGGTTTGAATGGTTCATGGGTCAAAGTAGATTAGCCACCACATGATAGGTCAAAGTAGATTGACTAGAAACTACACTTTGTTAAATCCCCAAAAAAATACACAAATTGTTCCGTTGCAAAAACACTTGTTAAAAATGAATGAGCTAGGGAGTTCCATATTGGATGGTTTGGATGGTTCATAAAGGCACAACACTTGTCTTGAAGATTTTTCAAGGGGTAGCAAGCTAAGTGGGCTTGACTTTGGGGAAATCTCCAAGTTACATGTGCATAACCCAAAGTAGTATTGGGATGACCTCTCATGGCCACTCGGTGCTTCACCTTTGTGAGCATCACTTAGATGCAATGAGTGCTAAAGTGGACCATTCATATTCGTGAGAGATGGGTCAAGTAAATTGATCATCTCATGATAGGTCCAAATAGATTGACTGTCGTCGGAGCCGCTCACAACGGCGTTCTTTCAGCCCCCCACGTGCACTCTCCATCCCCCACGCAATCAGCCGCGGAAATGGAGTGTCTCTCCACCTGCTCGCCGTCAAGGGTCCCATGTCAAATTTTTGCAACGTTCCCTTCCACAAAAATCTCTCCCCCATTTCCCCTGATTCGTCAGCTCGGTTTTTCTCCATTTTTCCTGGGGTTTTGTTTCCCTCCAATCTGTAGGAGTAGCAGCAGCTGAAAATAAATTTGCATGGGACCATAAATTGGCCTAAGCTCTTTCAGAGTAACCGCTGAGCAAAAATTCCCTGTAGGGTACTGGGACCGCAGTTTGGGTAAACTCTGCAGTATTGGGATGGGTAACCCTGGGTTTCAATGCACTTCAATGCAGCAGCATGGCGGTCTCACTTATGCACCTGCTGATCCGTACATCATATCGCTCCCTCAAGTTCCAGTTTCATTTCAGCATTTTCTTCTGCTACCTTTCAATCGTTGCTTTCCTATCGTGTTAAAGAAAGCTTTGGCAGGGGCAGTAGAGAGCTATGTGCAATGGAGTCGTGTATTGAATTGGAGTCATTGAAACAACTCCATGCCCGCAAACTCATCTGTGGACTTGACGAAATTGTCCAATTAGTCACCAAACTTGTAATTATGTATACTAAAATGAGTTTAACTGATGCACGCCTGGTTTTTGAGCAAATGTACAAACCACCTATTTTCTTGTGGAATATATTAATGAGAGAGTATGCCAGCAAGGAAGCCCTTGTGCTCTACAGCCGAATGCGGCAGGCAGAAATACAGCCAGACAATTTTACTTTTCCACTTTTACTGAAGGCTTGCGTTGGCCTATCAGATCTGCAAGCGGGGAAGGCCATTCATTACCACATTGTGAAATCTAGTTTCGAATGAAATGTTTTTGTTGGCAATGCCCTCATGGATATGTATTCAAAATGTGGGAGTCTTGAGGATGCAGGCCAAGTGTTTGACGAAATGTCTGAAAGAGATGCTGTTTCCTGGACTGCGATGGTTGCAGGGTATGCCCGGACAGAGCACGCTGAAGAAGCCCTTTCACTCTTTTGTAATATGCAGCTTGAAAATATTCTGCCATACTCCGTTACCATGGTAAGTGTTTTATCAGCATGTGCTCACTCAGGTGCTCTAGACCAAGGCAAGTTGATTCATGATCAGATAAATAAGAGTGGATTAGATTCTGACATTTTATAAGGACTGCATTGGTAGACATGTATGCTAAATGTGGTAGTATAGATATTGCAAATTAGCTGTTTGAGAAAATTCCAAGAAAGATGTGGTGGCATGGAATGCAATGCTTGCTGGGTATGTTAAAAATGGAAAAGCAAATGAGGCTGTAATGAATGCTCGTTAGTCAAATGCAACTGTCAGATGCAATACCCAATTCAGTAACAGTGGTGAATCTCCTCTCAGCCTGTGCCCATTTGGGAGTGGTGGAACAAGGCAAAGGGGTTCACACTTACATCATCAAAAGGGGGTTTGATTCAAGCATTGTTGTGGGAACTGCTCTCATTGACATGTATGCCAAATCCCGTAGTATAGACATAGCATGCCTGCTGTTTGAAAATATGCCTTATAGAAACATGATTTCATGGAGCGCAATGATTGCAGGTTATGTTCAGAGTGGGCTCGCCAGGGATGCTTTGATACTTTTTGAGCAAATGCAGCTGGAAAATATGAAACCCAACTCGGTTACCATGGTAAGTGTTCTTTCAGCTTGTGCCCAGATATCAGCTCTGGAGGAAGGCAAACGTATCCATCTTTACATAATCAAGAATGGAGTTGAGTTTGATATTTCTGTCGAAAATTCCTTGGTAGATATGTATGCAAAGTGTGGCAGTATAGACATTGCACGGAATATTTTTGATAAAATGTCTAAAAGAGATGTGATCTCATGGAATGCAATGATTGCGGGCTATGGAATGCAAGGGCATCGAGAGGATGCTCTTGCACTTTTTAACCAAATGCCAAAAACAAGAATAAGGCCAAATCACATTACCTTTGTTTCGGTTTTGTCTGCATGTAGTCATACATGACTGGTTGATTTGGGACGCAAATATTTTTACTCTGAGTAGAGAACATGGTATTACTCCAAGCATGAAACACTATGCATGCATGGTTGATCTTCTTGGCCGTGCTGGGAATCTGGACGAGGCAGAAGATTTGATAAAATTATAAAAAGTATGCCATTAGAGCCTGATGTTTTTGTGTGGGGGGGCATGCTTGGTGCCTGTAGAATTCACTCCAATATCCATCTAGGAGAGTATGCGGCATAATAACTATTTAATTTGGAGCCTGAAGATGCTGGATATTATGTGTTAATGTCCAACATTTATGCTGCAGCAGGGAGGTGGAATGATGTAGCCAATGTGAGAGATTTGATGAAAGTTAAGATGCTGAAAAAGACACCAGGATGCAGCTTGATTGAGGTAAATAACAAGATTCATACATTTCTCTCGGGAGACAAATCACATCCTGAATCTGAGAAAAATTATGCAATATTAGCGACCTTGATTGAGAAGATTGAGGAAGCTGGGTATGTGCCTGATACAAATTTTGTGTTGCATGATGTGGAGGAGAAGGTGAAGAAGCAAATGCTCTACAGCCATAGTGAGAAGCTAGCCATTGCTTTTGGACACATCAATATCAAAAATTTATTGCCTATTCGGATTACAAAGAACCTTCGTGTATGTGGGGATTGCCACAATGCCTCTTAAGTTCATCTCTAAGATAGTCCAACGAGAGACTAACATGTTTCATAATTTAAGAATGGATTTTGTTCTTGTGGGGATTTTTGGTGACTTACATAACAAATATAATTTTTTTATAGTCAAATTATACGTACTACTTGCCTTTTATTGTCAATCCGAATATCAGCATTGCATTACAAGTTATGATACTCCACAATAATAATTTTATATAATTCTATATAATTAAAGTAATAACATTCACAAATGCATGAAATGAAGCAGTTATGTAGAATTCTAGGGCTTTGTAGTTACGTAATTCTCCAACAAGATTAGTTATTTATTATAAATTTATTTTGTTCTAGTGTATTTGTGTGTTTGATAATTATTGGTCCAAATTACTCTTATTGATACATTATTTTAAGAATGGATTTTGTTCTTGTGGAGATTTCTAGTGATACTTATATAACAAATAAAAAAATTATTTATGGTCAAATTATGCATGTTAATTGCCTTTTGTTGCCTATTTGAATATCAGCATTGCATTACAAGTTATGATACTCACACAATAAATACAATAATAAATCTATAGAATTAAAGTAATTACATTCACAAATGCATGAAATGAAGCAAACTTGTGTAGAATTATTGGGCGTTGTAGATACCTAATTCTCCAACAAGAATAGTTATTTATTATAAATTTGTTTTGTTATAGTGAACTTGTGTGTTTGTTAATTATTACTCCAAAATAAGCTCTTATTGGTACATTCTTCGTGTTGTTGACTATTTTTGTCTTATTCCCTTCATTTCTCTATCCTCTCTTGTTTCCTCTCTCTTCTCCTTGTTTAATTTTTGTTCTAGGTTTTCCCCATAACAATATCAGTTCAATTTTGTCTCGTATAGAACCGCACTTTTACGATTGTGGTTCCCAAAACCGTACCCTATATTCTAGAGCCTTTTGTTTATGAGGTTTGTTTGGGTATTATCGGTATCACGTAGTCTTTGTTTGTTAGTTTTCTTGTCCACCGTGTGTTGACATGCACATCAATATAGTCCTACTTTGAATTCAAGAAGTCTATAACTACCTTGGTGTTTTAGTGCATCTACAACATACAATCATACAAGGAACGCGTTATAAATTTGAGTGATAGAGAAGCATTCTCGTGCCAAAAGCAATTACAAACATTTAAGAACTATTCAAGAATTTAAGGCAATCTAAAGAGCATCTAGCATTTGGTGTTTCAAAGTGATCAAGTCATTGAAAGAGATAAGGTTCGGGTACATGCATTGTACTAGACTACTTGTTGACTTGCATTATCCTTTGTATGCTAGATTGAAAAATTGCCCCCATCAAGCGGCCCGATAATAGTGGAGGAATTATGCATGCCCTCAAAATGTCCTCTGCTTTATTGCATTTTTGCAAGGTGTTGTCATATTAAGGTTTCAACAAAGGATACCAATTTCTTAGAGATTCACACATAGTTTTGGAACAACGAGCTATGTCTTTATATCCTTAAAGTAAATAAACGGTGTCATGTAATAATATTTTCCATAGCGATACAATTGCCAAAACCATATTACTATACTATAGGAAAAGGAGCAAAATGATTGTTCTATATTTGCCATACTTTTTCGGGTCTTCTTCATGTTGCGACATTTAAGATATTCTTATAAAACACACTCATGTCAACTATTATCGCTTCATGAATATTCTTTTGCGCAATTTTTGCTGATTTTACTAATTTATATTTTAGTCTCGAATTGCAATGTATGCGGATAGATGATCCTCACCATAGGCCTTAGGATGTCGGTGCGGAGGACATCCCTATAGTAAGAGCAAACCGTAAGTTATAAAGCTTACAATAGAACCAAACGTGATAACAAACTAGACACATTCAAATGTGGAAATCTTCTTGTAGAATAATGCGACTTCCATTCAAATGAAAGAATAAAGAATGCAAGATACAATGGTGTGCAAAGTTCAATAAGGCTAGGAATGGTAATGCATGTGATTAGTAAGGGGAAGCACTCAATTGATTTTCTTAGACTAAAACAAGATCATAGATGCATATGAGAGATACTAGATACTTTGGGCATGCAAGTATTCAACATTATTCAAGATGTGGTCCTTTTATCTCGTGGGTCAAATGCTTTACACACACACACACACACACACACACACGCACACACACACACACACACACGCACACACACGCGCACACACACACCCCACACACATGCACGCACACACGCACACACACGCACACACATGCACGCACACGCACACACGCACACACACGCACACGCGCGCACACACACGCACACACGTGCACACACGCACACGCGCGCGCACACACCCACACGCATGCACACACACACACACGCACATGCACACACACGCACGCACACGCACACACACACACGCACGCACGCACACACACACACACACCCGCGCACACACACGCACACACGCGCGCACACACACACATGCCCACACACGCGCGCACACACACGCCACACGCACGCACGCACGCACGCACACACACACACACATGCACACGCACACACGCGCGCACACACACATGCACGCACACACACACACACACACACACACACACACACGCGCACACACGCACGCACGCACACACACGCACGCACACACGCACACACACGCGCCCCCACACGTGCATGCGCACACGCACACACGCACGCACGTGCGCATGCACACCCACATACGCACACACACACGCACGCACACGCGCACACACATGCGCACCCACGCGCACTGCGGCGCACGCACGCACGCACGCACACATGTGCACCCACACACGTGCATGCGCGCGCGCACACACACACACACACACATGCTATACGAATGTGATTACAATAGACAATGGTTATAATAGTGAACAATTCATTTTCTCATTCAACTAAGGGTTGAATTTCCAATGCACAAAGGCTCGATAGATGCTTAAACATGGCATGGACATGGTGAGTACCACTTGGTGTGTCACGTGGCAACAAGATGCTATCATGTGATCGTTGAATATGGAGGTGTTATGTAGGAATTTGGAGGTGCACCTATGCTTCAAAGAAATGTGCCAATGTCGAAAGTGCTATGAGGTATCAAAGTGTTATTCAACATTGCAATAAGCTATGAGTGTTGTGATACGTTGTGTGGCATGAGTAAGCCCATGAGATGTACAACATGAAGATACCACAAAGCTTTACACATGACGTAAGGTGAAATATGAGCTATGAGTCATGATGGACTTGCATCATATGTTGTAAGGAGTTATGCATGTGACAAAGTACCTTGAGTCCATGTTTGTGGTACAAGATGTCGCAAGGTTGAGGAGAAAAAAATTTAAAGGAAGAGTGTAGGCTTGTATGGATCAGTGAAGTAACGTGAAATGACTTGTGAAGTTACACACAAATGATTCACCTTTTCTTGAGGAGCAATGGTCCCCATTGCATCTTTGGTTCATCATGGAGTTGAACCTAAAGTTGTTGAAGATTTTACCACTTAGCTTGACCAATGTATTTCCTTGCTCGACTACTTAGAATAACTAATGTGTGCCATTATGGGTGGAAGTTTTCAAGCTGCATGAATGTTTTTGGTGGTGTATTGGTCAAGTGGAAAGGCATAACCTACCACTTGTACAATCCTTACGTTGTCTTCCCGGACATCTTCGGATGGATTGGTACGATGGTAACCAGACTTGAAGTCATTCTTTTCAAGTATTATGTATTTCAAAGATGATCTAGAGGTCATCAATAAACAACAATGGATACCAATTCTTCACCATTATCTTATTGAGTGTGTGATAGTCAATTCACAATTGCCAAGTTTTGTCTTTTTTTTACACAAGGACTATTACACTTTCATAAGGAGAAGAGCTAGGCTTAATCTTTCCTTGATAAAAAATCTCTCATATTTGGTGTTGGACTTCATCAATCTCCCAAATGGATATACAATACTATGAAATATTTTTAAGAGGGCATCCATGAACTAAGTCATTTTATTACATTACTACACAATGTGTTGGAAGAACTTCTGGTTCCGCAAAAGAATCTCCATATTGTTGTGTTACCCTGTTAAGGAGTTGTTCTTCAATGATGTTTGTGTGGATCTGTGTGTTGTCAATGCTTTCTTACTATCTTGCGCATAGGTGCTCCAAAGAGGACCATGAACAACATGAACTTTCACATGTGTGAGATAAGCTTGAACCATCATTTGGTTGAGAACAAAATGAGTTTAGTTGATGGAGCATACTCCATGGGGTTGAAGAAGAAATCTTTGACATGGATAATGCATTGTTATGACCTTGATCGATATGTAACATCTCGATCATACACACGATTTTTTAAGCAACATTTCAAAACCTCAAGTGGTAAAATGTCATATGTGATTGCGTCTTCCATGGATTTGCACTCGTTCAGGAAAGTACATTGTTGCTAGACTTGTATATCTTTCCCTTTATGGAGTCATCTAAGTGAGTATGGTTGAGGATGTGCCTTAGTTGTAAGACCTAGGCGATGGGTTGTGCCTTGTGAAATGATGTTCTTATGGCCTCCAGTGTCAATGATGACATGCATAGGTTTTTTTTTAACCAATACTTTTTGTAGAAGAGATTTTCCCATTCCTCTTAAGTGTTAATGGCAAGCACAAAGCTTGATGGATATTGTACAATTGAGGATTGGTGTGCATAACATTAATAACCATCGTGGGTATGAGTTTGGTGTTTTTTTGTCACTTGTTTCATCTTTCCTTTCTCTAATGTTGAAGGTGCATGAGCCGTCTAGTGTTGTGGAACTTCTCAAGAATTTTTTTGGCTTTCAAGGTATGCTATTCTTCTATGTAGGGGGTTGAGATGGTGTGTTGTGTATCGGATGCCTTTTACATACAATGGTGAATGAAGAGGATAATATTTGCTTCATCTTTTCCTTGGCTTCGGTCTTAGCAACATTACAATATGCTCACCCCAATGTGTTAGATTTTAAGGGGTAGATGAGACACTAACTAACCCGACATGTTCCAAACTATGTATTTTAAAGGGTATATGAAACATCATACAAACCAAGTTATTCTAAAGTAGGGATTTCAAATTAATTGATTCGTTCTAAAATAAGGATGGTAACTAAGTAATGTAAGTAGTGAATGTGAGAAATTAAAAAGGTAATAAGAGCGATAAGAGGAGAGTACAAGTAGTAATGATATGTAAGGTGGTAAGCATATCAAAATGCACAAGGATAACATACACTTGGTATCATGTGCTCTGCAAAGGATTTTTTTATTCTTTGATGATTTCTTCAAGTTAAATATATTAGGATTGAATGATTAGAATGTTTTTAATTAGAATATGAGGTGTAGGAAGATGGAAGGCATCGTAAGATGTCCCTAAGCTAATAGATGAATGATGATAGACATAATGGGATGCCCCAAAGGTGAAATGACATGACATTATGGGATGCCCCAAAATGTGATAGAGAGAATGATGGGCACCGGGAGATGACCCAAATTTTGATAAGATAGGAAGTATTGGCCCATGATTGGACTTGATATCCACATATTTCATATCAGCATAGTGAGTTAATGAGTGAACCAGGAAGAGATCAAGGGGTTGAAAATTAATTCTATTATAGGATGTTGTAAAGTCAACAACATCATATTTTCTAATGACATCAACCAGGATAGAGAAATCGGGGTGGTGGATGGATGTCACACGAGACAAAGAAATTTAAAATGACATTGACAATTATATGATCATGGTGGCTGATGTCATCAAGATTGTTTACTTTTTTATGAATTTGATCAACTTTTTCCATTGAGTAGTTGATGTCATCATAGATGTATGATTTTTTAGGTGAGAGAATAAATTGGAAAATTTCTTATGCACCCAATTGATGGTTTCCAATAAAGAGTAGTTGAGAGGGTGAAAAGATGATAGATCTCCATTAATATCAAGGTAGGAGTTGATATGTTCAAATGGCTCATAATGAGAAGATCATGTGGTGGATCTTTAACCATGCCGGATGATAAAATTTGGGAAGATCCTCTTGTGGATCTTTGGCCATGCTAAATTGAGCCCCAAGACACATCTAGTTATCGCACTAGGTGTATAATTAGGGATTGATTTGTGCAAATGGAACTAATTGAACCATAATATGTGTCTAATTATTGCACTAGGTCTATAAGGGCTTGATTGGCATAGTTGGGTTAATCAATCTCCAATACACATTTAATCGTCATATTTTGTGTATAGTTGGGGTTCAAATGGCACAAACATGACCAATTGATCCTTAATACATGTCTTATTGTCACACTAGGTGTATTAGGGATAGATTTCCACAAACATGGTCATTAAATCCCCAATACATGTCTAATTGTTTCACTATTGTATAATCAAGGATGGATTGGCCCCCTTTGTGCTAATTCAGCCCTAATACATGTCTAATTATCACATTATGTGCATTAAGGCTCAATTGGCCTTATTTGTACCAATCAATCACTAAAAATGTCTAATTGTTGCACTAGGTATATTTTCAGCATTCGTCGCTCCCTTTCCCTTTCCAAAGAATTCCGATTTGAAGAATATCACCAACTGAAAATCATTATTTTTAGATTAATTTCAAAGTATTGATGCTTAAAAATAAATATATTTTAATTGGAAAGACCTTATGTTAATTGTATTTAATGGATTTTAATTTTAGTGGTTAATATTATGGTTTATTTTTTGAAAATGATGATAAGCCTAAATTTGCTTTTAATTTAGATGTGATGGTTTTTCGACCATTTATGAATTTATGATGGTTTTTTTAGATGTGACGCTTTTCAAACATATAGCTAACGTCAAACATCTATTTATTTTGTATTATCTATTGCGTCAAGTCTCAATTTTGTTTCCATGTAGATGATTTAAAACCTAGCTAAATTTGACACTGTGTGTGTCATATTGCGAACTCAATGTTATTTGTGACATCGGTAAAAACATTTAAACTAATTGGGTCAGCGAATAAAAGTATCAGCCAACTTTGACATATCTCCCCTATTTCTACATTATATCACAAATTTTGTGTTAGAATAATAAAATAACATTATTATTGCGTTTGGGGGCCAAAATTAGCATTAAAAATCATGAAAATGGAAAAATAAGACACAAAAGCATGGGAAAATCATCAAATTATACTGGTGGAAATTACCTAAGCTCAAACTGAAATTAAACATGAATTCCAAACTTTAATAGGGGAAAATTATATGAAACTCTAAGTGTAAAAGGAAAAACCTAGAGTTTTGTGTTCCATCAATTGTGGAATTCGCCAAATTTGTTTTGATTATTTTACGCTAAGAGATATAAAATGTAATAAAACATGAGGTAACTTAGGTTACAAAAATAAATGTAATTAAACATATCAATCAATTGTAATGCGGGTAAATGTTTAATTAATTGGTTTTGATTAATCAAGATATTAGATAGAGATTAGATACGTAGTATTTACAAGCGTTTAATGGATCTTAGAAATTGCTACAAGGCCTAAAACAACATGGAAATGTTACATAATGGGCTTAAGTGAAAATCATAGACAAAGGATATTCCTGGACACTGCCAATAGAGTTAAACACCTATGTTAGGCAACACTTTATGGGTTTGTCAAAAATGGTTTGGAGGGTATTAGTGCATGAAACTAGTTGGAACCATGTGCATTTGTTTTTAATCTAGATTATGATGTTTTTGGGCCTTAAATTCTATGTGACAAATATTGTACGATCTCTCCTTGTTCCAAACCCTAGCAATACATAGTTGATGAAAAAACACCTTTAAAAGAGGACAACATTTTGGGTGGTATTAAACTCATCATACTCTTGTCATTGGTAATCAGTATCACCTAATTTCATCACACCCTCGTAATGGTTGACCATTTTCTATGTACCTCTCTCATATGGCTCAAACCAAATGTAGTTCTCCCACTATATGAGCATGTGAATGTGAAAAATCATGTGTTGTCTAGATGTAATACTTCTTACGTCAATGACACTTGACAACATGAAAATTTGACCTTTTGTAATCAAATGTTTCTTATTAGAATGTTATTTGAAGAGTTAAGATGTGATTATGCCTTGTGTGTAATGATCTCTAAGATGTATTAGATTGTCTTCGGTGATAGAGGTGTTCCAAGAGAGATAAGAGGTCGATTGACCTTAAAGGTCATTTATATGTACAAGTGACCCTTTATCTATTTCCCACCATATTTGACCCATGAAATGTTTGTGAGGTCAACTTAATGAGTTTCCTAATTTTAAAAGGATTTTTATGGTCTCCTAGGCACTACCGACAAATAGGGACATTTCTAGTAGATTACATTGTTTGAGGTTATTGGTATTGTCCATAAACAAGGAGTATGGATCTCATGAGTGGAGAATGACTATTTATGATTTTAAGGGTGTTTACATTTAGAGAGATTCGGTCCTAGGTAATTGTGATTGGCCTATAGAGGTGACCAAGACAATGGATAGCTAAAATTATGGGAGGAAAGTGTGTTCAAGAGTAAAAGATATGTCAATTGTCTAAGTGTATAAATAGGCTCAAAAATGATGTTATCACGTGCCAAATACCAAATTTTGGTGTCTAAAATGGTCCAAGTAGGTGATTGTTGTGTTAATTCATAGAAACAAAGTTTGTTTACAATTTTGAAATCTCAAATAAATGTTGCATAGTGTTTTGTTTGATAGAAAATAGAAATATTAGATGGTTATAATGATCACACCTTTGATGATTAGTAATTTTACAATTGTATTGATAATAAAGTAAAGATAGAATTGATATAATTATACATGTATCTTTTTTCAATTTGTAAAGTACTTAAGGAAGATTACAAAGTGCCTGTGCCTAAACTAGTATAAACAAACTATTAACCCACTTTTGAGATATTGTAGAATGTACAATTTAATTAATAGACCTTATGGTCGATAATTCAATTCATGATCCATACATTGAAGGATAGTTCCTAATTCAATTGAAATTTGTCTTTGTCAAATTTCATGGCAAATGCTCTGCTTTAGGATAACAAATTTTATGTTGGGATTTTGGGGATATTGAAGATATTAAATTTTCCTTGAATCATAGAAGTGGTAATTCCGATATAGTACTAGACACATTGAGTATAATATGTATTTTTTGCATGAGATCATAATATTTGTCATTGGATTCAAATCTATGTAAGAGTTTCATGAGGAATTTTTTTATTTTAGTGATTCTTGAGAAGCATAAAAGAGCTCAATTGACATGGGTAAAACTCCATGGTTGGATTACTCTATACAATAGAGATTGTTGTTTGGATAAAAATTATCATGTACCGCATGCTTCATTGAGGGAAGACTTGATAACGTAAAATTATAAAGGAGGATTAGTCGAATTTGGTGTGGTTAAAACATTTGCACACCCGAGAAGGAAATTATTGACAAAATATGATAGGGGATATGAAGAATTCTACACAAATTTATAGATTTTTATGGAATTCTATGTTAAAAATTCAAAATATAGGTTTTTACACGCTATGATGTAAATGTTTGTTACAAGGGTTATTATGAAGTAATTCATTAATAATTAACCATGCATAATCTTAATAATGCATTAAAACTTGCAACAATGATAAATGATACAATGATAGCTCAAAAACATAAGAGGAGATGGAGACTTAGTTGTACATAGTGGAACAAAGGATATTTGGGCGTGTAGACTAGTTAAATAAGATGATTTGACCATGAAGATACATCATTTTTTATAGTGTAGCTATAAGTTGTCTCTATTTACGACCGTATGGTCATGCCCTTATTCTGTCTGCTTTTCCCTCTTTTCTATGGTCTTGGACCTGCATGTAATGGGGGTTTGTAAATTTCTATGTCCTTTACTTGTTTAGAAATCTTCGTCAATGTATTTCTCTCTAGCTTCAGCATAACCTCAACACAACCTATAATGACATGCAATAAGTGGAAACCAAAAATGATTGCAATAAATTTTGTCTATTCATTACATTAAAAAAGATAAATCATTATGTGGGTGAGGTTGTACTACCCTTAGTGGTCAACCCCATCCAAACCAATCCAAGTTCTACACTACATGACCTCAAGTGGGATAAATCCTCATGTATCTCTCCTAGAGTAGGTGCAAGTATGAATGTGATTTAATCCAATCCCTTATGTGTTTCCTTGTGTTCTTGAAAAAATATAGTTTGCTAACTATATAGTAGAGAAGGAAACCCACATGTTATAGTTTTATGTGGCGTGCTTCAACTTCTAGACTAAACCCTTTTTTCCCTTGAAGACCTTTGATAATGGTTGGAGTGAATTTTCTCTTGCTAAAAATGTCTCTAGGACCTTCGATTTGCTTGAAAAATGATAAAGTTACTCTTTGACCTAGTTAAGTGTTTCCAGATATGATGTAGTGGCTTCTCTAAATGATTTGCACATACTTTTGGAATATTTAGGAGATCTTTGAGTGATTTGATATTGATATTTACAATATGAGTTTATGAAAGTGCCATGCGGATTATAAAGTTGTATTAACTTGCTTATCTAGGATTTCATAGGTGAAATTTATGTTAAGGTCAACCCCAAGAAGATGAAATCACACATATAATATAATTAAATTGAAAAAAGAGTCATTTGGTAAAATAGAGTGGGACCATGTCATCTAGGACCATAGGCCATTGTGGCCTTGAGCTATATAATTTTGCCTAGGCAAATACACGAGATTAAAGCTAAATTTCGTGAATGATGCCCGGATATAAATAGCTACCTTGGTTAATTAATATTTCCTAGATGAACAATAGAGAAGTTAGAGTAAGGATGACCAATTCAAGAGAGAGATAACAAGATGTATTGATTGATCTTATAATGTGAGAATTTGTCTTAGAAAGGGAATGAATCCAAACTTGCCATTGCTAAAGGATAAGTTACCAAATTTCAGTGTCTACAATTCCCTCGTTTAAGTGTGTAATTTAAAATTGCATTCTTGAAGGAAACACATATTTGAGTGTGCACACACACTTTATCTTTACTCAATACTTGTATTTTGATGTGTTGGTGTTGGCATGCTCTATGATGAGACCTATAACACAAAGTGTAGTGAATATACATAATAGAAATTCAATTGTATCTTGAACGTAAATAATTCTTGTAAATTTTGTAAAATCAAAACTTGCACAAATTTAAGATAAGAGCTGCAAAACATGAAAGTAATGCACATTTTTGTTTTGGAGAGTAGGATCTCCTATTCTTGTTGTACTTTTGTGTCACTCCAAAGGATTGAGGGTAATTAGTCCCTAATTGTGATAAAGGATAAACTTGAGTGTTGAGTGCATGTAACCCAACACCAAAGAGGATAGAGAGAGGAATCGAAGCACCTCATTAAGAGAGAAGATAAGTGTATAAAAATATTTACTAACCTAGATATCTTATGCCATAAGTTTAAAATACGAGAGGAAGGATATTCTACAAAGAGCTTAGCCACTTCAATACCTTTGAAAACCCCATGGACCTATTGGCATGTGTGAGTTTTTGAGTTTTCATTTATGTAAAATCTCATTAATGACAAAGAGGATGATGGAGGAGTGCTAGAATATTCTTGGCATTTTGATGGCATGGTCATTCATGTTCATTCACGGTTGCAAGAGTGGATAAGTTGAGAATGGCTTTGCCTAGTAGGCCTAATTAGGTGACCTAGCTAGCCTAGGTAATAGAGCATGATGGTTTGAGTTGTATAGTGACTTGAGGAGCATGTTATAGGTATGGATATCATGATTAGAGGGTTTTGAGGCACTCACATGAGCTTTAGAGTGTAGGTACACGTGATGGACTCAGTTATATGTGTTCATCTAGACCTAGTCTATGTGTTTGGAGGCCAAATAAAGCATGAGAGTGAGGTATAGAGCCATGTGAGATCATGGAATCATGTGGGTGAGTGAGACATGATGTATGAAGGATTTCAGGGCATTTTGGAGATCTTGAAAGCATAGTTATGAGGTTTGTCTACTTGGTCTAGTCCAAACTAGACTTAATCTTAGTGTTTGGAGGCATAATTAGGCATGATAGTCACGTGAAGGTGTGTATGATATCTTTTGATAACTAATGGAGGTATTTTAGGTTTTTTTATCATGCGAGTAAACTTAGAAGAGGTTTCATTCTTCGTTGTAGAATTAGTTCAGGGCTTTGTTATGGCCTAGAACATGCAAAACCTAAGGCCTAGTCATGTAAATCATGGTGGTTGAGAATATGCAGACCTATTTGAGCCAAGATGATGATTGGAGATGATGCACATGGGTTTCCTAGAGGTGTGATCAAAATTTCAAGTCATTATGAAGATAAATTTGCAAGTTATGATGTTTTAGGCAAAACAGGTCCAATAAAGCATGATTTCCAACTTGATATGTAACTTCATTTTCTCACCTGATCTCACACAATTTTCATGGGACCTTGTGGCTTTAAAGTATTTTTTTCAGTTAATATAAGATAAATTTTAAAAAATAATGGAGTGGTTTCATTATCATACTTTTATGAACGAATGTTAAGAAGTGAAACAACTTTTATGAGTTTGAAACCCTAGGTTGAGAGCGATGGAAGAAAAATTCTTGGTATGGGAACATAATATATTAGTTTTGATAATGTGGTGATTGGATGTTTTAGATGAATCCTCCATATTTCCAAAGAGGTATGTTATAGCTCGTGGCAATATTTGGGCCCACTCAAAATGACTTGTTTCAAGATTTTCAATTTGTGTAAATATTGTTCACTTAACCTATTGACTAAATCATCATTTATGGAATCTTGGGAGTTGTAATAAATTTTCATGATATTTTCAGGTCATGGTTGAAGTCCTAAAGGGAAAAGTGTGCCCTATCTTTGAAAATTGGCTTTTGGGCCTAAAAGGGCAATTTAACAGTGTTGGAAAATGGAAGTGTTTGAGCACTTGTGGGAATGGTGAAGGATTATAATGGCCTTGGAAGTTTTGTACACATCCAATGTGACATGTTTCATGTTTTGGAAAAGCTTTGAAAGTGTACTGAGTTACCATGATTAAGGTCACAAGTTGACCTAGTTTGACTAGTTCAGGACATGATTATTTTGGCTAGAAGATGGATGTAGTAGACCTATAATTTTGCTTATTTAATGATGGTTATCCATTATAGAGTGAAGAGGGATTAATTATGTTCATAGTGAAGGAATTTGGAGGTCTTGAAAGTGTCGCAAGAAGGGTGAAAACTAGTTGAGTTTCCAAAATTTCTTACTGGGCAATTCAATTTGTTGAAGAGGAAAAGAGGCGTGGTTTTATTTTTGGATGTTTCATGAGGTCTTGTCATCACCAATCTGGCACTATGATAATTCTTCACCGAACTCCTCGTGCTATGATTATTTACTAATGCACGGCCTTTAGTTTGGTGGATGTAACTGAAACAAAACAACAACATAACACAAGAATACCATCGACTATGATAAGACTAATGATGAAAAATCTGAAATATCAAAGTAAATTATAATATTAACATGAAATTGTTACAATCTCACCCATGAGGTAATTCGAGTGTTATTGACTTCACTTGCCTTTCACCAAGACTATGGGATAAACTTTACAATTACACCTCTTAATGGCTTCTTCAACACACCTTTAAACCGATGGCTTCCTTCACACACTTCCTACAATATTTCTCACTACTTCCTTCTATGCTAAATGAGGGGGTGGCCTCTATTTATAGAACTTCCAAGCTTATCCATATTATCTCTAAGATAGGATAAGAAATCCACTCGACGAATCATATTCCATACCTTAACTCTTATCTCGTACATGTAAGCTTATCTTTTAAGATAAGATAAACCTTATCATTTTACATGGGTTCCACATTTTTAGACTTTTTACAAATAAAATACACAAAATATTTATGACCTCACTCCTTGTCCTTATTACCAATATAATATTTCTAATTCCAAATCATGTATACCCTACTTCTCTACTTATCCCAACTTTGACATTTTAACATTACTGACCACTTACGACAAATATTTACTTTTACAACATTCATATTGTACTTTGACTCGTTACCATACTCCACATTATTGGCGGCACCGCATCGACGGCGCCGTTATCTTCTATCGACGCTACTACTAATTATACTTAACAACATCTTATTCCTAATACATACATTAATGAAATAGAAATTACGAGGAAAATTTTAGTGTCGACATCTTCCCCTTCCTAGCTTCTACTTCGTCCCCGGAGTAGACTATTTTAGTGCTTGGAAAATCTTCAACTCGTCGTGGTTGACCCATTTCAGAATGGGAGTGCCATCCAATTCCTCCAAATGGTACGCACCATTTTTTTCATGCACAAATGCTATTTTGTAGGGCCCCATCCATTTTGGAAGAAATTTTCTCTATCTTCTTTTTTTTGTATCTGAATCATATACTAGAACCAAGTCATTCACAAGAAATGGAGACCACCGGATCTTTTGATCAAAGTATTCCTTCTGCTTCATTTTCTTCTTATAGCTTGTATCCTTAGCTATTTCCCTCATTTCTTCTAGCAAATGAAGATGTACCAACCTTTCTTTTACTAAATCACTTTCATCCATTCTTTCATTTTTCATTACTCACCGTGGGAATATCAAACTTAATAGAAGAACTGGATCAATGCCATAAGCCAACCGAAATGGGGAGTATCCTGTTGCTGATTTTGATGTTTCCCTATATGCCCACAATGCCGCATGAATCCTTTTATCCCATTTATGTACTGCAAGGCCGCATCTTTTGCTAGAATTTAACACAACACAAAATTTGTTCGCTCCACCTGTCCCATTTGTGTTTGGCTTGTATGTTGTTGCCTTCCCGTGCTTAATAGAAAACTTATTGACTAGGGCTTCTACCACCTCATTAATGAAGTGGCTTCCTTGATCTGCTATACATTTCTAATGGACAACCAAATCGTGACAATGCGTTCATATATGAACCTTGCCACCTCATCCATGGAAGTTGTTTTCAATGGCCTAGCTTCAACCCACTTGGTTAAATAATCAGGCAACTACAATATACTTATTTTGGCGTGAGGTAGTTGGAAGTGGACCTACAATGTCTATTCCCACTTTTCAAAGGGACCAAGTGGAAGAATATGGCATAATGGAGCCGATGAAGTCTTACGGTTACCATGTGTTTGAAAATATCACATGTCTTACAATAATTATAACAATCTTTAAAAAGAGTGGGCCGCTGATAACTCGCATCCAAGATCCTTCTTGTTGTAAGTTGTCTAGAGAAGTGCCCTCCACATGTACCATTGTGGAATTCTTCTAGCAGCTTCCTTCCTCGATCACGTCCAACTTCCTCTCAGACTTTGCCCATCGTGTCCTATTTGAAATAATACTCCATGCGTAATAGAATATGGATGACCGCTTGAGTAATCTTTCTCTTAGTCTTTGCATTGGCACCATCAGAAACTTGAATTCATTCGTATAATTCCAAATATCTATGTATTCACTAGGGATTGTGTCAAGGGATAACAATGCTTGCATCGGGAAATCATCATCATCACAAGATGATCCTAAACCATCATAGGCTCGAGAGAGTGCATCTATTGACATGCTTCTTTCATGACCTATCTATAATATCAAATTCAAATTCTTGTAGCAAAATTATCCATCTTGCTATCCTCTCCGATGGGTTAGGCTTATTTACAATATATTTTAGAGCCTCGATGATCTCATACAACTAGAAATTTTTTCCCTAAAGCAAGTAATTTTTAAACTTCTTTACAAAGAAAATGATAGCCAATGAGCCTCTTTTTCAAGCTATAAAAGATAATTTACCTCAAAGATTGCTCATTTGTCTCTCTCCCAAAGTAAATTGATGTTCATTCCCATTTTCATCCTTTTGGCTCAAAGTACTTCCTAGTGCTGCATCCGAGGCATCAGTGTACACAATGAATGGCTTGCTCCAACTGGATTCTTCAAAACAGTGAAGACACCAGTGGCTTCCTTCATTGTCCAAAATCTTCATGCGCCTTATTTCCTAGTTCATAAGTAACATCCTTCTTCAAGAATCAAGTTAGTGGTCAGGCAATCTTTGAGAAATTCTTGATGAACCTTCTATAAGTAACCCACATGGCTTAAAAATGATCTCAACTTACTTCTATTCATAAGAAATGGTAAATCTTTGATTTTTGAACTTTATCGATCAAGCATTTCCAATACCATCTCTGATACAACATGCCCTAACAAAACACCTTTAGAACATCCAAAGACACACTTTGTAGGGTTTAGTGAGGCTTGTGCTTCATCTAACCTTTGAAATGTTATCTCCATCTAGTGCAGTGGTCCAACTTGCTCCCATAGATGCAAAAATCATCCGTAAATACTCGATGAAGGTCCCAATGTAGGGTTCGAATACCCTATTCATCAAACGCTGGAATGTTGCTTTGAGCATTACACAACCCAAAAGGCATAACTCTATAAGCAAACGCTCCCCAAGGAGTGGTGAATGTGGTCTTCACCGATCTTTCTCTCGCTATACGAACTTGGTTGTAGCCGCTATATCCATCAAAGAAACTATAAGACTCTGCCAGCCTACTTCGGCCCAAGATCTGATCTCAAAATGGAAGAGGGTAATGATCCTTCTTTGTTGCCTTATTGAGCTTCCCGTAATCAACACAAATGCGTAGCTTCCCATTCTTTTTTTATTGAGATCACAATGGGAGAAACCCATTCTCAATTCTCCACAAGAAATATGAATCCTACATCAAGCAACTTATCTATTTCTTCTTTTACACTGCCTTGGAAAATTAGGATTCATTCTATATGGCATTTGCTTTATGGGCTTAAGCACCATCTACTAGCTCAATAGAATGTTCTACCCAACTTACTTGACGGAGTTCCTTGTAATCAAAAGTGAATAGGTGTATGTACCTTCGAAAGAGCCGGAGGTAGGATTCCTTCTCACTCTCCATCACAAAGATCACCAATCTTTATTTGTTGGAGACGATCATCAACTTCTTCTTCGAGATAATTTTATGGGGTCATGAATTGGTGTGACTAGAAGGATATCCATGATCAAACATTAATCTCACTTTCTTCATCTTCGTGTCCACTTCACCGGTACTAGAGTAATCGTGAGGATGTCCAATCATCGCTTTCATCACTTGAATCCACAGTTCTCGCTTATGATGTCGAGGATCACGTTTATCTTCACCCTCTCTCTACCACGTCCAAGTGTCATGAAACCTTCATTCCAGTAGTTTCTCGCATGAACTCTCCTTAGCCATGGTCTTCCCAAAGAACATTGGGTATGCAATGCAAGATTCATTTTTCATCACCCGAAAGTCTACCATACATACAAAACCCATAACAGATATTGCCACATTTGAAACTACACCTTCTCGGTTTAGTTTTTCCTTTATTTAATAACCTTAACATAAGTGTTGAAGGGCGATCAATTTTTAAACCCAACATATTCATTATAGACTCGGTCATTACATTAATCGCAGCACTCCATCAACTAAGACATCATGAATTGAAATACCATTACATAATACCTCATCTTGTGGAGCATAGGGATCCGCCTCGCCTCCAAAACAGGACCTCAACCTCCTTCCTTCATCGAGCATTGAGTCCACTTCACAGCCTCCCGCCTTCTCATAAGACATAGCCAAGAGTTGACCATATGTAATATTTGCAGCCTTTTGACAGATCTTCCAAGATAGAGTATGGTCCTTGCCCCGTGAAATTAGAAAATCCTACACACCCAACTTTCTTCTCCTATGTTTCTTATTAGTTTCTCCTTTCATCTTCTTAGGATCATTTCCATCTTGATTATCTTTTTCTTTCTTTCTTTTTGTTACAAACACATCCACTTCATTATTTCTCGCTCTTATCTACTACATCAAAAGAATTCACAGTGCTTTTCCTTTATCATTATCTCCTTTACTGATGTAGAAGCTCTATATGGACAATTATACTTATAATGACCCTTTTATAACAACCATAACATACAACTTCAGAAATATTTCTTTTCGACCTCTATCTCCTCCCCGAGAACTAAATTATTTTCCTCAAGAAGATTAATAGTTAACTGACCCATCTTTTTGAGCAGATCTTCATACTTAGTAGATGTACTAGGAGAAATATTTTTGCTCACCGGAGTGGTTGTGGATTATGGACCAAAGGTGCTGGTGTAGGCTCTACTTTAGCAACAATTTCTTTGGGATCCTCTTCCATGCTTTCTTCTTACCTTCTTACAATCTCCTTTGCTTGTTCAATGGTAGCCGGGGCGGTCATACTTCACTCGTTGTCTGATCTCTAGCTTCATCCCAAGAATGAAGTGCTTACAGAGGAGATTATCCACGCCATTCATCAACCCATCCGCTAATCCTTCCTTCCGGATCTGGGCATCGAGCTTCCTCCTTAGCTCTAGAACACGAGCATGATAATCCCTTATCTTCTCCTTCTCTCCTTGGGATAGCTTTGTGATCTCGATCATGAGATCTCGCATTTTCGTTGTTCACCAAATTCTTCAAGAAAACTTTCAGTTAATAAATCCCATGAATTTTTCACATTATCACCTAGTGTTTCAAACCACCTAAGTGCTAAACCATCCAAAAAGGTAGGAAAAAATTCAGTCCATTTCTCCTTCTTATAAGGCCATTACAAATACAAGATCACTTAAACTCTTGAATGAAAGAAGAAGCATCTTCATTAGATTGAGCTGAAAAATAGGAATCTTTCCCATTTTCAAAAGTAACCACCGTGAAATACCAACCCACAAGTACAATCAACAAGACTTATGTGCACAAATAATTGGAATCACTATACTAGAAAGTGACTTTACACCTTTCTACGATAAAATAGAAATGACCACAAGAACTATGGTAAAACTTGACTTTATCATGGTAAAACCGACTTTACTATGGTAAATACTATTCATGGTAAAAGTGAAGTTATCATGCAAGTAAATACTATTCACGGTAAAAGTGAATTTATCATGGTAAAAATTGACTTTACTATGGTAAACACTATTCACAAAAAAGTGACTTTATCATGTAAATACTATTCACGGTAAAAAGTGACTTTACTGTGGTAAATACTATTCACAGCAAAAATGACTTTACCATGGTAACTACTATTCACGGCAAAAATGACTTTACCATGGTAACTACTATGCACAGTAAAAACAAGGTTACCCTCTAATTGATTTTTGACTAAGTGGGAATATCTCTCCAGAAAATCCACCAACGAGGAATGGTCCCGACAACGGAACCAAAATGTCATCACCAATTTGCACTATGATAATTCTTCACCGGGAACTCCTCGTGCTATGATTATTTACTAATGCACAACCTTTAGTTTGGTGGATGTAATCTGAAACAAAACAACAACATAACACAAGAATACCATCGACTATGATAAGACGAATGATGACAAATCTGAAATATCAAAATAAATTATAATATTAACATGAAACTGTTACAATCTCACCCATGAGGTACTTCAAGTGTTATTGACTTCACTTGCCTTTCACCAAGACTATGGGAGAAACTTTACAATTACATCTCTTAATGGCTTCTTCAACACACCTTTAAACCGATGGCTTCCTTCACACACTTCCTACAATATTTCTCACTACTTCCTTCTATGCTAAATGAGGGGGTGGCCTCTATTTATAGAACTTCCAGTTTATCCATCTTATCTCTAAGATAGGATAAGAAATCCACTCGACGAATCATATTCCATACCTTAACTCTTATCTCGTACATGTAAGCTTATCTTTTAAGATAAGATAAACCTTATCATTTTACATGGGTTCCACATTTTTAGACTTTTACAAATAAAATACACAAAATATTTATGACCTCACTCCTTGTCCTTATTACCAATATAATATTTCTAATTCCTAATCATGTAGACCTACTTCTCTACTTATCCCAACTTTGACATTTTAACATTACCGGACCACTTACGACAAATATTTACTTTTTACAACATTCCTATTGTACTTTGATCGTTACCATACTCTCACATTATTGGCGGCACTGTCATCGACGGCGCCGTTATCTTCTATCGACGCTACTACTAATTATACTTAACACATCCTATTTCTAATACATATATTAATGAAATAGAAATTACGGAGGAAAATTTTAGTGTCACAAATATCCATCATGCATGTATGTGTTATAAAGGTTAGTTTCTTTCCAATTAGTTGTTACATGGCATATTTGAGGTGTTCTTGTGTGATCTTGAGCTTCATAGGTGAAGACTGGTTCCTGGAAGTGCCTGTTTTGAGTAGGAAATGGTCCTATTTAGTAGTGTTATGAAGAAAATGAATGGTGAAGAGAATTGTGTGAGAATGTATGGTGTTTTTATGGTGTTTTTGACATGTGTGAGGCCTTTGGAGTCTCAAAAATCATGGTGAAGTGTTTGAGGGTATTTTATGAGCTTTTTGATGGGGTTTTAGTCCTTTTTGGGCTTGTTTAGTTGTCTTTGTGCATGACCGACCTACATGGGTCAATGTTATGAATTTAAATGAGTGTTTTGTTATATTTTTGAGTTGGTATGATTGACCTCTTTGGTTAAGATTGACCTATCTTATGTTTTTGAGTTGAGATTCATATAAAGTGCATGTTTTGGTTCATTTTTGAACTAGTTAAAAGAGAGAGGGAAAGTGCGAGCTAGGTGAGAGAATGAAAGAGTGTTAAGGGAATCAAGATAGAATATGTGAAATTTTGAATAATTTTGAAGATCTTGTGTGCAAGGGTTTGAGCTCAAATCAAAATGTATGAAGGTACAAGTTTGAGTGAGGTAGGAGAAGGTGCATTTGAAGAGGGTTTGAAGGTGTGTGAGTTGAATTAGTGATCTCCATCAATTGTGGAAGAAAAAATACTTCGAGATCTTCACCTAAAGGTGGTTGAGTTGGTTCTTGATCACCTTAGTGGGTTGTAGACTCCTTGTGGATTTGGTACTTCACTAAAGTAGGGGTTGGTTCTCCTTGTAGGGTTGATGCTCTACTAAACTAGAGGTTGGTGCTCTTTGTGAAGTTGGTGCTTCACTAAATTTATTTTCTTTGTGTAATATAAATATATTTTTAGTGGGTTTATTCCCCTTTATGGTTTCCCACTTATATCTTGTGTTCTTATGCACTCTTTCATGGTTATGCTCTTGTGAATGGTTATTGAATATTGTTAATATAACCTTAATACATGGTTGAATGTTAATGGTGTGTAAAAGTTAATATGAAATTGTTTAAGGGTTTTGAATAACTCGATTAACTCCCCTCTCACCCATTGTTCTTCCAACAATTGGTATCGAGCAATTCCTTTTGAGAAGTTTGATCACTTGAAAGGAGATCCTTTAAAGCACAAAATGGTGAGTCAACAGAGTGACACTTCTTCTAGTAAGGAACCATTGTTTGATGGAGTTAACTATGATTTTTGGAGTATAAGGATGAGGAATCACATCATGTCTCTAGGGTTTGATATTTTTAAATCTATAGTGACAATTCCCGAACTTGTGAAGGTCATGCATTGAAAATAAAAAAATAAATGTGGGAGAAACTTCAAGTCCTTTATGAAGGATATTCCAAGGTAAGAATAGCTAAGCTTCAAACCTTCAGAAATCAGTTTGAAGGGCTAAAAATGAGTGATGATGAGTCTATTGGTGCATACTTGCTTAAAGTTGACAAGGTTGTCAACACCATGAAAGGATTAGGTGAATAAGTGAAGGAAGATGTTATGGTATAGAAGGTATTGAGGTATCTTACTCCTAGATTTGATTCCAAAGTGTCTGCCATTGAAGAAGCCAAGGATTTGACTCTCTTGACAATGGATGAATTGCATGGAACTTTGACTACTTATGAGATGAGGGTTGCTGATTCTAAACTAGCCAAGAAGGAGATTTCCTTCAAATTTGAGATGAAGACCAAGGGAAAGAAATTGAAGGATGATGATGGTACTCTTGAGATTGATAATGAATAAATATTTGCAATGGTTTCTATGAGATTGAAGGTTGGTTCTTGAAAGTTCAAAGGTAATATTCCATTTAAATGTTTCAATTGTGGTGAGGTAGCTCACTTT
Organism: Taxus wallichiana var. yunnanensis; assembly: GCA_018340775.1. NCBI lineage: Eukaryota > Viridiplantae > Streptophyta > Pinopsida > Cupressales > Taxaceae > Taxus > Taxus wallichiana. The sequence goes on along the minus strand of CM031242.1, from coordinate 411,407,705 downwards.
GTTGTTAAGTGTCCTAATAGGCATGAAAAATAAGATGATGAAGATGATCATGACAATAAGAATCAAAAGTATCGTAAAGACAAGAAGAACTTCAATAAGTTTGACTACAAGAAGAAGCGTAAGAAGTGTTAGATTTCACACGGAAATATAATCAATAGATTATAGATCCATCATTAAAACACTGAAGATTATAGATTATGATATGCAGTTGATTAGACAAAAAAATAGCTTAAAATTGATAATGAATTACAGAGTATAATGAGTAAGAGTTGAAAGAAGATAATAAACAAGAACAAAGACAGATGACACCAGATTTAAGTGGAGAAACTCAAGGAAAAAACTCCACTGGTAAAGCATTGTCTTTATTAAGAATTCACACGAGTTTAACCCAACACTTCCACTTCCATGTTGGTCTTTTCAGTGTCTACAGAGCTATATCTCTTGATCAGTTAATACAATGATCATTAATTGTATCTTATAATAAGATCTCATTATGTACAAATGTATATGTTGTAGACAACCAATCCCGAGAGGGATCACCCAAATCAATGTGGGTGGGTGAATTGGTCGAGCCGCTTCACTCTTAAATGTGAAAGACCTTCACAATAAATTTTGATGAACAAAATTTAATACAATATTGGGGCGTAATGCGGTGGTAGATCCCACTTGACATTATCATCCCAACACTCCCCTTAATGTTAAGTGGGAAGACAAATCAGACATGCCAATTTTACCTTTTTATGCAAAAGGATTTTCATAACCTTGAATCAAAAACAATGATTCAGGCTAGCATGCAAACAAGGGAAATCCATAGATCTTTGTTAGGAAATAAGGGATAAACTATGCGGAATAATCCCACACGTAATCGCAACAAAGAGAAACTATTATGCGAAAATTATTACGGACCTCAAATAAACGTGCGTAATAAAATAACACAACACAAAGAGACAATATTTAACGTGGTTCACCCAATTTGGGCTACGTCCACAAAGAATCACTTGCTCAAATTTTATTACAAGCCACCACTCTCTCAATACAATACATAGATTTGTTTGGAGCTATGCTCAACAAACTCTACAAAATTCACACCCAAATTCAAAGCACATCTACAATGTTTTTCATACTTCTATCATATGCATAAAACCATATAAATAGACAAATCGCTTGCAGCTTTTACAAAACCAGTATCAAAACCATAGGCAAAAAATGTCCCATAAACCTATGGGTCAAAATCCAGCCCATATGAGAAAATCACATTTCCCGATATATCGGGCACGTTTTAAGGCCCAAAAAAAATCGAGGGATGTGCCCCAACCCCTACTACAGGGGATTATTGCTCCTGACCCCCACTCGGGCTTGGCTTGGCCCCGAACCCCCCGAGAGGATACATGGAAAGTGTACAATACTCTTAATGTACAATCTTCAACACTTTCACACATGAAAACATGCTCCACAACCTAACAATCTCCCACTTGGAGACTAGTTTTCCTCTGAGCAAGCTTCTCAACCCTTCACTAGTTTCCGTGAAGACCAACCAAAGCTAAACAAAACTTCAATTTTTTTTTGTGACCACCTTGGTCATCATGTCCGCAAGATTCTGACTGGTATGGATGTTCTCCAGCTTCAACTTCTCTTCCTCCAAAGTTGTCCTGATGAAATGGTACCTTAACTATATATGCTTCATCCTAGAGTGGAAAGAAGAGTTCTTAGCTAGGTGTATAGGACTCTGACTATCACTATGTAGCTTTACTTCCTCCTGCTTATGCCCTAACTCCTCAAGCAATTGTTGTAACCAAATCATTTCTTTGCTTTCCTCTATGGTAGTAACATACTCAAATTTCTCCGTGGTTGACAAAGCCACCAACTTCTGTAGTCGTGAAATTCAGCTCATCAAGATTGTCCCACCTATAGTGTAAACATAACATAACTGTCGTGCTCCTCTCTTGCTGTCAACATATCCAGCCATATCTAAATCTACATAACCACACAAAGTGGTGTCTCGATCCATCAGAAGCACAAAACTGTCCCCATGGTCCCTCTCAAATAACAAAGGATCCACTTTATCGCTCGTCGCTGATCTCTACCTGGATCACCATAAATATACTCACCACTCCCACCGCATGGGCAATATCGTGGCTGGTACACACCATGGCATACATCAAACTCGCCAACCGCTGATGAGTAAGGTACCTTGACATTTGGTTTCTCTCCCTGCTTCCTGTCTTGGGACACTTTGCTCCTTTGATAACTTGAAATGGCCTGCCAAAGGAGTCCCAACCGGTTTAGCATCCTGCATATTAAACCTCTCCAAGACTTTCTTAATGTACTCTTCCTGAGATAAAGTTAGCTTCCGTTCCTTCCTATCCCAAGATATCCTCATACCAAGGATTTGTTTGGCTGCCCCAAAATCCTTCATAGAAAAGATTCACTTAGCCGCTTTTCTTGAGTACCTTTATTTCCTACATGTTTTTACCTAGCAACCAACATGTCATCCACATACAGACATAGGATAATATAACTTCCATCCTCAAATTTCTTTGTATACACGCAATGGTCAAAATGACATCTAATATAACCTTGCTCCATCATGATGCTATCAAATTTCTTATACCATTGACGTGGAGCTTGTTTCAAGCCATACAAGCTCTTCTTCACTTGCACACCCATCTCCTCTTTACCTTTGACCTCATAACCCTCTAGTTGCAGCATATATAGTTCCTCCTCCAAATCGCCATAGAGAAATGCAATATTTACATAAAGCTGTTCTAAGTGCAAGTCTCTTGCTACAACTATTCCTAGAACATTTCTAATAGAAGTCATTTTTACTACAGGAGAAAAAATCTCATGAAAATCTATACCCTTTTTCTGTGTAAACCCCTTGACCACTAACCGGGCCTTGTATCTTTTCTTGCCTCCTTCTTCCTCTTTGACTCTAAACACCCACTTATTATGTAATGCTCTTTTACCTTCGGGTAGCTTCACCAAATCCCATGTCTGGTTCTCCATGAGAGCCTGATGCTCCTCATCCATGGCTTTCTCCCACTTCTTCCTGGCATCTACTTGCATTGCTTCATCAAATCTCTCTAGCTCTCCACTATCATTGAGTAATAAATAATAAAGAGAAGGAGAAAAATTTTAGGTTCTCTTCTTACCCTATAAGACCTCCTCAATATAGGAGTTTGGGGTTCCTATTGAGGAGGTTCCTGAACTGATTCATGTGTCACTTTTCCATTCGGAAGATCCTCTACCGCTGCATATTCTTTCTTGGATTCATCCCTGTTTTCCTGCAACTACTGCTTATACATGACTTTCTCATTAAAGACCACATCCCTAGATCGAATGATTTTCTTGTCCTTAATACTCCAACATTTATATCCAAATTCATCACCACCATAACCAATGAAAGTAAATTTTTTGACTTAGCCTCTAGCTTGGTCCTATCATCCTTGTCTATATGAACAAACACCTCACATCCAAAGACTCTAAGAAATGAATAATCAACTTTCTTACCATACCAAGCCTCCTCAGGTATGCCTCCCTCCAAGGCACTTGAGAGTCCTTTGTTTATCAAGTACATAGTTGTGCTCACCGCTTCTGCCCAAAAAGAAAGAGGCAATCCCCGCATGTAACATCATGCTCCTTTCATGTTCTATTATTGTTATGTTCATCCTTTTTGATACCCCATTCTATTGTGGAGTTCCCGAACCGCTTTTTCTTGCAGATTCCATTCTTAGAACAAGAATCGTAAATTCATTGATGGGATACTCCTCCATTATCTCGACTCGAGACATTTTAGCTTAAGACCTGTTTCATTTTCTACTAAGGCTTTCCATTTAACAAAAGTGTCAAATACATCAGATTTATTTCTAATACAATAAACCCAAAATTTCCTTGTTGCATCATCAATAAAAGTAACATAATAACTTGAACCCCCAAGAGATGATACCTAAGCCGGCCCCCACACATCAGAATGCACCAGCTCTAACTTACTCTCTTTCTTTGTAGGTCCAACCTTGAGAAACCTTACTCGCTTTTGTTTCCCATATATGCAGTCCTCACATAACTCCAAACATGTTTCTGTATATCCATGCAAATCCTTCTTTATGATCTCCATGCCTTTATGGCTCATATGACCGAGCCTATAGTACCACAATGGTGTATCTACTTCTAAAGCCACAAGATTACAAACATTAGTGTTATAAGTGGTTAAATACAAGGTTCCAACCTTCTTACCTCTTGCCACCACAAGAGCACCCTTGGTAACCTTCCAAGCATCCGTTGTAAATATCACAAGACAACCATCACTTCCTAACCGCCCGCCGATATCAAATTTCATCTTAATGTAGGCACATGTCTGACATCCTTCAATAACCAAGTATTCTCATTCTACATCTTAACCTGAATAGAAAATTTTCCAACTATGATGCAAGGCTCATCATCACAAGAAAAACATGCCCAAAATCTCCTTGAACATAATCAACAAAATAATGCCTATGTGGAGAAACATGGAAAGAAGCCCTCGAATCTAAAACCTTAGATTCAATAATATTGTGTAAAGAAAGAATCAAATCATCCTAACATACATTACCCGTTGCCACATTTGCCTCCTTGTTTTCTTCCCCGTTGTTTCTTCTTGTCTCAAAGCTCCCAACAAATTCTTCGCATGCCCAGACTTTTCACAAGCTGCAAAGATACTATCTCGCTTTTGGATTTTGACCTTGCCCGATCCTTTGATTTTCCACGGTTTCCTCTATTCTTCTCGTCTCCCTCTAGTTTCCACTTGTCAAAGCATTCCATGAAGTAGAAGATTCACCAAAGATTTTTCTTCACATTTCCTCGCTTAGAATCACCCCTACAACATCCTCAAACTTCAACTTTGAGTTAGCAGGAACCGAGTTGCTTACCGCCATTACTGTGCTATTTCAACTCTTAGGTAAAGAGCACAGAACTAATAAAACCCTAACTTCTTCATCAAATTCTATTGTAACCGAAGCTAGCATATTTACAACCATATTAAAATCATTTAGATGATTTGCTACTGAACGATTCTTAGACATCTTCATATTAAAAAAAAAATTCATTAAAAATATCTTATTAGAGGCAGAGGGTTTTCATACAACTTTCCTAATGCATCCATTAGTTCTTTTGTAGTCTTTTCCTTTGAAACATTAAATAATACCGAAGATGCAAGACACAACCGGATTGTCCCAAGTGCCTTCCTATCCAGCAAATCCCATTCCGCATCTGTCATGCTCGAGGGTTTGTTCACCTTCTCGCATAACAACGGAGTATAAAGATCCTTCCGATAAAGGTAATTTTCCATCTCGTATCTTCCATGACTCGAAATTCTCGCCCGTTGAACTTATCAACCCTAGATCTTCCATCATCTCGCCATAGCTCCCACTCAAGATAAAACTTTCCCTATGATTCAACACTTCAAAGAAACCAAAACCAGCTCTAATACCAATTGTTAGGAAATAAGGGATAAAATATGTGGAATAATCCCTCACGTAATCACAACAAGAGAAACTAATATGCAAAAATTATTACAGACCTCAAATAAAAGTGCAGGATAAAATAACACAACACAAAAAGACAAAGATTTAATGTGGTTCACCCAATTTGGGCTACGTCCACAAAGAATCACTTGCTCGATTTTATTACAAGCCACCACTCTCTCAATACAATACCCAAATCTGCTTTGGAGCTATGCTCAACGAAATTTGCAGAATTCACACCGAATTCAAAGCACATATGCAATGTTTTTCATGCTTCTATCATATGCATAAAACCATATAAATAGAAAATCGCTAAGCAGTTTTACAAAATCGTGGGTATCAAAACCATGGGCAAAAACTGTCCCATAAACCTATGGGTCAAAATCCCGCCCATATGAGAAAATCATGTTTCCCGATATCGGGCACGTTTTAAGGCCCAATTTTTTTTCAAGGGTCGCACCCCAAACCCTCACACAGGGGGCTACCACCCCCAAACCCCAACAAGGATACATGGAAAGTGTATAGTACTCTTAGTGTACAGTCTTCAACACTTTCACACATGAAAACCGCTCCATAACCTAACAATCTTCCCATACAAAAATTCTTAAGATTAATGCTTTACATATGAAGAATTACATTAGACTATGGAGCCTTCTACAAACTAAGGCATTCCCATAACTAAAGCTTCACCGGGATTTCCAATTAACTTCACATAATGTGACACATTTACTTATTACAAGTTGGAGGAAGTATTGAAGTTTTCAATAGATGTTAAGAGGTGGCATTGTCATGCACACTCCCCTCAAGGGAGACTCGATATGCCCAATAAGGCACAACATTTTTAGAACTTTATAGAACACAACGGTTTTGTGAAGATATCCACAACTTGATCTTCAGGTTAAATGTAACTTGAGATCAATATCACAATTCAGACTTTCTCTAATGAAGTGCATATGAAATTCAATATGCTTGGTCCTTTGATGTTGCACTAGATTCTTTTCGCAAGAGCAATGCAGCTTTGATGTCACATGAAGAGAAGTAATCCTTTTGACGGCCATGTGCAGCTCATGCAACAAAGATTTTCAGCCACATAGATTATTTTACAGTTCCATAACACTTCTATACTCTGCCTCACTTGAAGAGATCGATAACGTTGGTTGCTTCTTGCTGCTCCAAGTGATGGCACCTGCACCTAACTTAAAAAGATATCCAAAAGTAGATTTCCTATCTACAACATCACCAACATGATCAGAATCACAATATCCAAATAATTGTGCATCATTACAAGAAGAATAAAAAGACCATAATTGACCATTCCTTTAATATATTTCAAAATCCTTGTTGCCATTTTCCAATGATCCTCATAAGGTTCTTGCATAAATATTGAAACTACTCCCACTGCATAAGAAATATTAGGTCTAGTAATAGTCAAATAAATTAGACTACCAACTAGCTTCCTATATAGAGTAGGATCAAATTTAGCACAAGTTGGTTCAGGGTCCAACATAGCACCAACTTCAATAGAATGACAACAAAGCTTACGATAATCATGTGTTGAATCTTCTAAGAAAATTCATAAAGCATATGGAGATTGAGATGCAACAATAGACTTATGATCTTGAAATATAATCATGCCAAGAAAATGATATAATAAACATAAATCAGTCATTTCAAAACGCCGCTTTAACCTTTCTTTGATTCTAACAATTAAAGTTCTATCACTCGCTAGTAGTCAAAATATATTCAACATACAAGACAATAATGTTAATATGAATGTTTTCAACTTTAACAAATAAATCATTATCATAACAACAGCTTACAAAACCAAGATCCCGAAAGAAATCTTTAATTTTAACATACCAAGCTCTAGAAGCTTGCTTAAGATCATACAAAGACTTTTTAAGCTTACATACATAAAGTTCCTCTTGCAGGTACTTCAAAGCCTCTAAGTTGACTTATATTGATTTCTTCTTTTAAGTCACTATTTAAAAAATCATTTTTAACATCCATTTGTTGAATCTCCCAACCATATTGGGTAGCCAATGCAAGAAGAATTCTAGTAATGCTCATCTTCGCAACAGGGGAAAAAGTCTCAACATAGTCAATTCTTGGTTTCTGAGTGAAATTATGAGCTACCAGCCTTACCTTGAACTTGCCAATCTCTCCTAGAGAGTTATATTTGATTTTGAACAACCACCTAGATCCTACAATGCTTCTCTTAGAAGGAGGGACTAGTTCCCAAGTGTCATTTTTTATTAAAGAATTGTATTCATCCTTCATAGATCAAGTCATCTATCATTTTGAGATGCTTCTTCAAAGGATTTTGGTTCTACCTCATATAGGGTCATCAAGGCATGATAAGTATGTTGACTTCTAGTTAGTTTTCTAAGACTATCAGGCTGAGAGTTTTGAACAAGATTTTTAGCCCATTTAGGAATCTTAGGTTGCAAGACATTTTGGGATGACTCCCCCTCAATCTCCATCATATCTAGATCAGATAATCAACCTCTTGAAATTTTGTTTCCATAATGTCAGTAGGAGGATTATCAGGATCTATTTCTAGAGCAGTAGAGGAGTGTTCATGAGAAACATCAGAGAAGTTTTTCTCTAAGACTTGAACATTTCTATTGATGTCCCTGCATTTCACCCTAAAATCTGGGACTACCCATTTTTTTAAAAAAATCTTTTAAAATAACCGGTCTTTTTAATTTTTATTGCCATAAGATGTTTGAATTATGTTAAGATATTCCCAAAGAACCGTATGAGCCAATTTCGACAAATACCCAGATGTTGAAACTCATTTTATCCCTCTACCAAATTTTGTCTGCGAATTTTTTTATTTTATTAATTATTAAATAAATAAAGCCCCGTTTGAAGTAAATTGTGCTCCAATTGAATCTTGTTGAATTTTTGCATGTCAATATTCACACATTTCAATAGAATTTTCACCAGGAATGAATTCAGAGCTTTTTCTCGTGACTTTTGATAACGTTTTTGTTTTTATTTATTTCTTTTATGTTTTTCTCCAGTTTTCTTGTGGTCTTTTTGTTTAATTCCCCGATCCGTTCTTTGTCATGTCTAGTCTATTTAATTTCCTGGAGCATTTGGAGATCATTTACGGTTGCTGCACTAGAAGGAATCAACCTCAGAAAGAAAACTTTTGACCAAAAAAGATGAAGTCAAGCACAAAAAGCCACTGCTATGCAAGTCGTACTTTTTGAAATAAATAGATCTAAGCTCCAATGGGAATATTGGTAGTGGTAGGCATGCAGAATTTCTTACTCCGCTTGCCTTGCAGGGTATTTTTTCCCATGAAGTCAAAGTCACTTAAGCTGCAATGAGAATACTAGAAGCGACAGGCAGGCGAGAATTTTTTACCTGACTTGCAGGGTAAAAATTCCCATTATAAAATAAAGAAAAATCACTTAAAGCACCGATGGGAATTTTTTTCTGCCTAGCAAACTAAATTTTCCCACCAAAGAGGTTTATTCACCGATGCAAGTCACACTTTATCAAAAGAATCTATTTCTAATACAAGTCGCACTTTTTGGGAGATGTTTTAAGTTACAATGAGAATAATGGTAGTAGCAGCGTGCGGAAATTTCTTACCCGCCTGCAGGTACTTTTTCCCATGAAGTCAAACTCACTTAAGCTACAATGGGAGTGTTAGAAGCGCAGCAGCGGTGGGAATTTCTTCCCCACCTTGCAGGTAAAAATTCACATTATAAAATAAAGAAAAATCACTTAAAGCACCTATGAGAATTTTTGCACTTTCGCCTAGCAAGGCTAACTTTTCCCACCAAAGAGGTTTATTCACCCATGCAAGTTGCACTTTATCAAAGGAAGCTATTTTTAATACAAGTCACATTTTTGGGAGATGTTTTAATTTACCAAAGAGAATTTTGGTAGTGTTAGTAAAGCGAGAATTTCTTACCTGCCTTGCAAGGTAAAAATTCCCATTATGAAAGAGAAATAACTTAAGTGGGAGAGGGGATTTTTGGAGCTGCAGTGCACGGTGGAAATTCCCATCAAGTTAACTTCTTATTTTTAGCAATTCCTCTTGCTAAAAGTCGACCCACCTTGGGTGAATAACAATGCATTTAATAATATTTATTAATGGTTTATTCACCCAATTTTGGTGCCATAAATAGAAGGAAATTCAATGCAAGTGGAAGAGCTAAGGATAAGTCAATGATGCATGCTAAAAATAAATAAAATAAATTATTTAAAAAGTAACCAATAACATGCAGACTTGGGTGCCCAAATTGGATGAATAAACATGGCTATTAATTAATTAAATTGCCAGAAATAGGAAGAGGCAATTATTAAAAATAACATGTTGGAGGTTATATAAGCATGGGACGCCATAAGGGAGAGACAAATTCTTTTTTATGAGGATTGCAGCCTGAGACATGTGTTTTGGCGCAAAAAAGAAGAGGATTTTGCATTAAAGTTTATTTTCCATTGTTGGGAAGCTTCCAGTTTTGGCGCATAGGGTTGGAATAGCCTAATTTTGGTCATTCTGAGCATCTGCATGCTAGTATATATGCCTGGGTGAATTAAATAATATTTTTTCTTGTTTTGCATGTAAGTAAAGCCTCAAATTTTAGGGAAACAAACTTTATATGCAGATTTTGGTGATAAAAATCAAGTATTCGTGCCATGGACTCCATCTTTGTCTGAATAAAATTGCAGGTATTCATCACAGGTGCTCAAATAAATGTTAGATACATTGAATATATCTTCCGAATCTGAAGAAGTTTCTAGATCTACACAAATGGATCCAATTACAAGGGATTCCAAAGAGAATTAAAAGAAAAAGAGCTCAGACAAAGATTGTTCCAGCCATGATAAAGCATGATGAAAGAAAAGGATCAACAGAATCATACATAGCTTCTAGATTTGTTGAAGTCAATGATACAGACATAGGCCCTGAACCTATCACCGATTTAATTTACAGATCCAAATCTCATAATTGCAAAGGCTTCCAAAAAAATTCATCCTCTTGTTTCTAACGCAGCTTATGTAGAAGTCAATGCATGGAAAATTCCTTCCAGGATCTTGTGCATGTGCTCCCAATATTCTAAAGCCTTCATTGAATTTACTTGTATTTGCATTCACTTATACTACTTTCCATAATTTAAAATTACTCATATGCAATTAAAAATAAAAAATGATGATTTTTGTCTAAATTATTTACGACAAACATTATTGGTGATGTATTAAAGAAGAATTGCAAAAGCTTCAAGGATAAGAGGGAAGACATGTCAAAGGCAATACCCGCAAGAAAATCACAGTCATGCATAGCTTCTAGATCCAGTTTGGTGAGAATCAAAGGCAAAAGAGTCAACCACATGCAGAATATGGAAGAAGAACAAGACTGGAAGGTTGCAACTTTCTTCTTATTTCTTTTCCTCTTTCTTTTATTTTCTCCGACAAAGTAATTGAGCAATCAATTAAATTATAAAACTTAAGTGATTGGTTTAAAAGTCGTTACTTGAAGAAGTTAATTACTTGGAAATATGTGGAAGACATGCAAAATAGAAGGTTCTATTTTTAGTTATAAATCATGCATGTCATGCAAAGAGGAATTCTAGGAGGAAGATTTCCAGTTGTTTCCCTTTTCATAGCTTCGCATGCAAGAATTCATTTAAAGCTTCCTATTTGTAATTTCCTCTATACACTATAAATAGAGGAAGAGCCTACAGGTTAAAGGATCGGAATTTGTAATCAACATTCTTGTGTTCCAGACTTTGAGCTAAAACCCTTGATAGATTTCTGCAAGCAGAGGAATAGAGAAGAGATTTCAGAGAAATTTGTGTCAATGGTGCATTCGTCTCTTATTTATTTTTAGATCTATGCATAAACTTTGTGTTGTCTTAGATCTAGATCTGAAACTTTCCTTTGCTTCAAATTATGCATTTTAAGATCTATTTGTTTCTTCTATGTGCATGTAATCAACTCTGTCAACTATTGGTTAGGTTGCACATGTCTTCTTTCCTTTCTTCTCGCATTTAATTATTTCTCTTTCCTACACATATTGCTTACAACTGCTTACTTGCTGCAAAATTGTCTAGCTATGGTTCATGAGCTACATAGTTAAAGTAATACCAACAAATAGATACTAGAAAATATAATTAAAAAAATCTTACATAGGAGCCTCACCGCTAATGAGGGAGATTTATCTCATGACTGCCTAGGTTTTCAGCTGTGTAGAAAATCTAGCCAATAATTTTTGGTGACTTTGTTGGGGAACAACAATATTTTGTAGACCATCTTATCTTGTTATTTCCCATTGAACTCTCAACCTGTCTGAATGCCCATTCAACCGATCTGTCAAGGCACAAGGAAGGACTGATCATTTTTATAGATTGTAGGAGAAATTCAATTTCAATCATCCTCCTCAAGTTAGAAGCCGCAGATCCAGTCTTTCACCAGGAAGAAGAGTGTAAACTCCTCCAGATCCGGATTGTTTTCAGCACAATCCGGAAGCTGGAATTATCTATCAAGTTTACTCCCAGAGAAGACGTGCTCAATTCATCATGCATCAGCCACTTGCTCTAGCACCTGTCCCATGGGGTGCAACCTTTGGACATCTGAATCTGACTCCTCCTATGCATGATCTACCTAAAGGGACGAAAAGAATTTTAAAAAATTCTTTGGAGATGGAAAGTAGAATCCAGATGACCACTTGGCTATGTTCTTTATATCCTCTGGATTGCTTACAGTAGAACATGAAGATGTTTCTATCCAAATTTTTGTTGAGACTCTATGACTGACTTGGCAGAGAATGGTTCTACCGACTAGCTCTTGGCACCATAACCAACTGGGCCACTATGAGAGATGCATTCCTAAAAATATTCAAGCCAGCTTGAAGATTCCAGTACCTTGATAACCCATCTCACTCAATTGAATAAGGAGCCACATGAGCACATGTGGGATTTTATTGCTAAATTCCAAAGATTACTTTACAAAATTTCGCTTATGCTTCTTTGAATGATGAGAATAAAAAAATTCTTCTTCATTAATGCTTTACTTCCTAAAGTAAGCTATCAATCGCTGAAGAGCACGTCCTGCTGACTTGTTAGTAGCTCAAAACATGGCGGTTAAAATTGAAGATGACCTCATCATGGCTGGAAAGATAAAGAACAACACTTCTAGAGCTGAAATTTCATCCTCTGCTACTACATCCGATTCACTATTGCAAAATTTAGCAAATGAGATGTCACAGATGAAGAAACAAATGACTCAAATGGCTTAAGGCAACAACACTTCCCTTGCTTAGAATTTCAACAACAACAACCGAACCACATTATTGGTTCCCAAAGATTAGCAATTGAAGCTGCTCCTAAAAACAACATGGAGATGAATGAAGAAGACCAGAAGTTGACACTGATCAACTTGAGAATGATGATTTTGTAGGTCCTGCTAGTGACTCCAACATTAATTACCTAAACTAAAAATCTAAACATGACGATGAGAAGCTTCATGAAGATGATCATGGTCATACATATGTAGTATTTACACAATCACAAACTCGCCAAGCTGAGGCATTAGTTGATGAACAAAGAAGGGGTAGCCCTTTACCTTCTTCTTTAGCTCCCAGAAATAAGAATGTGAGTTCTTTGTCTTAACCACAGAAAGTAACTTAGGTATCTGAATCTATACCTTCTTTTGACATCATTTACCATGCCAAGAAAACTAGAGTTCAAATGTCAGAAGCTGAATACTTGAGAGCCTTTCCTGAGTAGTTAAATAGGATAGTCAAATATGTGCAATCACCAAGACAATCCAATACATCAAAATATCTTTTTCCTAAGCCAAAAGATACTCCTCCCCAAAATAACGCTACAATTTTTAAACCCTAATTATCTTCTAGAAAGAGTAGAACATTTCTATGTCTCCTTATTTCTTAATGGTTTCAAGTTAAACAATTGCATTCTAGATTTGGGTGCTTCTGATAATGTCATGCCAACTAAAGTTACATATGCTCTTGGGCTTACCTTGACAAAGACCATAAAAAGGTGTTATTCCATGGAGAGACAAGTCCCTTTAATCGACAAATCAAAGATGCACAAGCTATTTTGGAAAATTTTCCTAACAAAAGATTAAATATGACAATCTTAGTTGTAGATATTCATGTCTCCTACGGGATGTTGCTAAGTAGAAACTTCTACAAAGAGCTAGGAGGAGAAGTAAAGATGGATTGGTCATGTGCTCATATTCCTATCAAAGGAATAAATCAGAAGCTAGAGCCGGAAAAGAATTCCAAGTACATGGTTACAAAATATGAGGATCCTAGATCTCGATTCTTTTTCAGGGGTTTGACCATGGTGTATACTTCTTGGAAATGGACAAAGGTGTTCAAGATCTAGAACTTCATCTAGATCCGAACCAAAAGGAGCTAAAAAAAAAATTGACTCTAGAGTTTAAAGGCACCTGTTGTTCTTTTGGATCAGGAGCTGACATTCTATTAATATCTCCAGATCATGAGATATTCCCATACTCCCATAAGTTGATGTTTGAGAACACCAATCATACGGAGGAGTATGAAGCATTTTTGTAAGGAATGGAGCAAGCTAGAAAGAAAGGAGTAAAACTCCTCAAAGCCCAAGGAGATGTTGAACTTCTAGTAAAGAAAGTTTGAGGAAAAATCAAGTCAAAAGAGATGAGCTGAAGCATTACAAAGATAGAGTGCTTTCTTCCACACTTGATTTTGCAACCTTCTCTATCGATTTCATTCCAATAAATCAGAATTCCAATGTAGACTTTAGGAAGTCATAATCGCACTATTGACTCAAGATAGACCACCATCCATATTCAAACAAGGAAACTATAAAGTGGAGATGGTCTACCACCCCAAAGTCTTTGATAATGTTGAACAATGGAAAACTTTCAATGACAACAAACAAACATCTGCATGTCTGAACAAGACAACTTTGAGCAGGTTGTATGTTGAAGGGAGTAAATCACCACCACAACAAACAATCACATGCAAAACTGATCCAAGGTATGATGATAGTAGTGGAATAATCCAACCAAAAGGTAACAAAATCCCCAAGGGTTTAGTTTCCTGTTGACTTTCAACAAGCATGATCAGTACCTGAAGAAGAAAAAAGAATCTGGTGATAGTTCTTCCTCAGAAATGCAAATGGTAAATCTGGGAACATAGGAAGTTGATGAAGACTTACCGACCATAGAGAGAAGAAAGGATGAGCCACCACAAGATGAAGTTGATAAGGACTTGCCCAAAGTATTTGAAAAGAAGGCCAGAGAAAGGAAGTTCAAGATCGGATACTGGGTAATCTGGCGGGACAAGAGACATGAACCAAAGGGCATGTACAAAAATATGATTCACTCTGGAAAGGGCCCTTCATGATCAAGAGAGTTGCTGAATGGATACTTTTTCCTTTCCTACCGAGATGGAATTAAGTTACCACTACCTTTTAATGGGCAAAACTTGAAGCCTTTCCGAAAAAAAAAAGAAGCAGGGTAAAACCTGTATGTATATAAATAAAACTTTTTATGTTTTGTTTTTGTTTTCCTAACCCCAAACCCAATGGACAAGACATGAAACTAGAGATTTTGGGATGTCATCTTCACTCCTTTCATTTTGAAAGAGGTAAATATGTCCACAGACATAGCCAAATGGTGTCTCTAGATTTTACCCTGAAATCTGAGACTACCCCATGTTTAAAAATTCTCGTTCTTTTGAAATAACGGGTCTTTTCATGTTTTTATTGCCAAAATATGTCTGTATTATGTTAAGATATTTCCAGTGAACCATATGAGCCAATTTCGAAAAATACCCAGATGTTGAAACTCATTTTATCTCTCCACCATGTTTTGTTTACGAAATATTTATTTAATTATTTATTAAATAAATAAAGCCCCGCTTGAAGTAAATTGTGCTCTCGGTTGTATCCTCGTTGAAGTTTTGCTTGTCATTTTCCACACATTTCAATAGGATTTTCACCAAAATGAATTTAGAGTTTTGTCTAAGACTTCGGCAACATTTTTATTTTATTTATTTTTTTGTTTTTTCTCCCAAGTTTCCCCGTGGTATTTTTGTTTAATTCCCTAGGTCCATTCTTTGTCCCGTCTATTATTCTGTTTAATTTCCTGGAGCATCTGGAGATCATTTACGGTCGTTGCACTAGAAGGAATCAGCCTCAGAAAGCAAACTTCTGACCAAAAAAGATGAAGTCAAGCACAAAAAGCCTCTCCTAGGCAAGTCACACTTTTTGGAATAAATAGATCTAAGCTGCAATGGGAATTTTGGTAGTGGTAGGCATGCGGGAATTTCTTACTGCCTTGCCTGTGTGGGGTAGCTACTTGTTCCCATGAATTCAAAGTCACTTAAGTTGTAATGAGAATATTAGAAGCGATAGGCGCAGAACTTCTTACCTGCCTTGTAGGGTAAAAATTCCCATTATAAAATAAAGAAAAATCACTTAAAGCACCGATGGGAATTTTTTCCTAAGAAACTAAATTTTCCCACCAAAGAGGTTTATTCACCCATGCAAGTCACACTTTATCAAAAGAATCTATTTCTAATACAAGTCGCACTTTTTGGGAGATGTTTTAAGTTACAATGAGAATAATGGTAGTAGCAGCAGTGTGGAAATTTCTTACCTGCCTTGCAGGGTACTTTTTCCCATGAAGTCAAACTCACTTAAGCTACAATGGGAGTGTTAGAAGCGGCAGGAAGACGGGAATTTCTTACCTGCCTTGCAGGGTAAAAATTCACATTATAAAATAAAGAAAAATCACTTAAAGCATCGATGAGAATTTTCCGCCTGCCTAGCAGGCTAACTTTTCCCACCAAAGAGTTTTATTCACCCATGCAAGTCACACTTTATCAAAGGAAACTATTTTTAATACAAGTCTCATTTTTTGGGAGATGTTTTAATTTGCCAAAGCAGTGGGAATTTTTGCAATATGGCGGTAGGCGAATTTTTTTTACCCCCAAAGGGTAAAAATTCCCATTATGAAAGACAAATAACTTAAGTGGAAGAGGGGAATTTTGGAGCTGTAATGCAGGGTGGAAATTCCCATCAAGTTGACTTCTTATTTATTTTGGAATAAATAGATCTAAGCTACTTTACGATGAGAAACAATGGGAATATTGGTAGTGGGTAAAACATAAGCGAAAGGCGGAAATTTTTATCTACCTTGCAGGTATTTTTTCCCATGAAGTTAAAGTCACTTAAGATGAAATGGGAATATTAGAAGTGGAAGGCAAAGCGGAATTTCTTGCACATTACAGGTAAAAATTTCCATTATAAAATAAAGAAAAATCACTTAAAGCACCGATGAGAATTTTCTAAAATATTCTTTTGTGCAGGCTAACATTTCCCATCAAAGAGGTTTATTCACCCATGCAAGTCGCACTTTATCAAAGGAAGTTATGTTTAATACAAGTCACACTTTTTGGGAGATGTTTTAAGCTGCAATGGGAATATTGTAGTGAGAATTTCTTACCTTTGCAAGGTACTTTTTCCCATGAAGTCAAAGTCACTTAAGGCTCGCAATGGGAACATTAGAAGCTTACAGAAGGCGGGAATTTCTTACCTACCTTGCAGGGTAAAAATTCCCATTATAAAATAAAGAAAAATCACTTAAAGCACCGATGGGAATTTTCTGCCTACCTAGCAAGCTAACTTTTCCCACCAAAGAGGTTTATTCACCCATGCAAGTCGCACTTTATCAAAGGAAGCTATTTTTAATACAAGTCACACTTTTTGGGAGATGTTTTAATTTGCCAGTGGGAATTTTGGTAGTGGTAGGCGGTGGGAATTTCTTACCTGCCTTGTAGGGTAAAAATTCCCATTATGAAAGTCAAATAACTTAAGTGGAAGAGGGGATTTTTGGAGCTGCAGTGCAGGGTGGAAATTCCCATCAAGTTGACTTCTTATTTTTAGCAATTCCTTTTACCAAAAAGCACGACCCACCTTGGGTGAATAACAATGCATTTAATAATATTTATTAATGGTTTATTCACCCAATTTTGGCACCATAAATAGAAGGAAAGTCAATGCAAGTGGAAGAGCTAAGGAGAAGTCAATGATGCATGCTAAAAATAAATAAAATAAATTATTTAAAAGTAACCAAAGAGCATGCGACTTTGGGTGCCCAAATTGGATGAATAAACATGTCTATTAATTAATTAAATTGCCATAAATAGGAAGAGGCAATTATTAAAAATAGCATGTTGGAGGCTATATAAGCATGGGACACCATAAAGGAGAGACAATTAATTCTTTTTATGAGGATTGCAGCCTAGATAGGTTTTGGCACCAAAAGAAGGAGGATTACATTAAAGGTTATTTTTCACCGTCAGGAAGCTTTCGGTTTGGCACGTAGGGTTGGAATAGCCTAATTTTGGTCATCCTGAGCATCTACATGTTGGTATATATGCTCGAGTGAATTAAATAATATTTTTCTTGCTTTGCATGCAAGAAAAACCTCAAATTTTAGGGCAACAAATTTTATATGCATATTTTGGTGATAAAAATCAAGTATTTGTACCATCGAATTCATCTTTATTTGAATAAAATTACAGGTATTCATCACAGGTGCTCAAATCAATGTCAAGTACATTGAATATATCTTCTGAATCTGAATAAGTTACCATATCTGCACAAATGGATCCAATTGCAAGGGATTTTGGCAGAATTAAAAGAAAAAGAGCTCAAACA
Source organism: Taxus wallichiana var. yunnanensis (assembly GCA_018340775.1). Classification (NCBI taxonomy): domain Eukaryota; kingdom Viridiplantae; phylum Streptophyta; class Pinopsida; order Cupressales; family Taxaceae; genus Taxus; species Taxus wallichiana. The sequence goes on along the minus strand of CM031242.1, from coordinate 411,389,506 downwards.
AAGATTATTCTAGCCATGATAAAACATGATGAAAGAAAGGGATCAACATAATCATGCATAGCTTCCATATTTTTTGAAGTCAATGATATAGACATAGGCCTTGAACCTATCACCGATTTAATTGACAGATCTAGATCTCATAATTGCAAAGGCTTCCACTAAAAATTCATCCTCTTGTTTCTAACACAACCCGTGTAGAAGTCAATGCATGGAAATTTCCTTCCAAGATCTTGTGCATGTGCTCTCAATCTTCCAGTTGAAGCCTTCATTGAATTTACTTGTATTTTCATTCACCCAGAGTGCTTTCCAGAATCAGAAATTGCTCATATGCAATTAAAAATAAAAATGATGAGTTTTGTCTGAATTATTTACGACAAACATTACTAGTGCATGTATTGAAGAAGAATTGCAAAAGCTTCAAGGATAAGATGGAAGACAGTCAAAGGCAATACCCACAAGAAAATCACAGTCATCTGCTTCTAGATCCAATTTGGTGAGAATCAAAGGCAAAAGAGTCAACTACATGTAGAATATGGAAGAAGAACAAGACTAGGAGGGTTGCAACTTTCTTCTTATTTCTTTTCCTCTTTCTTTTATTTTCTCCGACAAAGTAATTGAGCAATCAATTAAATTATAAAAATTAAGTGATTGGTTTAAAAGCAATTACTTGAAGAAGTCAATTACTTGGAAATAGGTGTCAGACATACAAAATAGAAGGTTCTATTTTTCAGTTATAAATCATGCATGTCATGCAAAGAGGAATTCCATGAGGAAGATTGCCAACTGCTTCCCTTTTCATAGCTTTTGCATGTGAGAATTCATTTAAAGATTCCTATTTGTACTTGCCCTCTATACACTATAGATAGAGGAAGAGCCTACGGGTTAAAAATCAGAATTTGTAATCAGCATTCTTGTGTTCCAGACTTTGAGCTGAAACCCCTGATAGCTTTCTGCAAGTAGAGGAATAGAGAAGAGATTTTCGGAGAACTTTGTGTCAACGGTGCATTCGTCTCTTATTTCTTTTTAGATCTATGCATAAAATTTGTGTTGTCTTAGATCTAGATCTGAAACTTTCCCTTGCTTCAAATTCTACATTTTAAGATCTATTTGTTTCTTCTATGTGCATGTAATCAACTCTATCAACTATTGGTTAGGTTGCACATTTCCTTTCCTTTCTTCTCACATTTAATTATTTCTCTTTCCTGCACATATTGCTTACAATTGCTTACTTGCTACAAAACTATCTAGCTATGGTTCATGAGCTACATAGTTAAAGTAATACCAACAAATAGATACTAGAAAATATAATTGACAAAATCTTACATGGGAGCCTCACCGGTAAATGAGGGAGATTTATCTCATGACTGCCTAGGTTTTCAGTTGTGCAGAAAATCTAGCCAACATCTATTTTCAACAATGTCATGCTTGAATGGATCATAAACTCTCAATCCTTTAGTTCTACAACCATAGTCAACAAAAATACAAGAGAAAGAGGTTAGATCAAACTTCTTCTTTTTTCTTTTGGAATGAAGATAGAAGTAGGACTACCAAATATTCTTAAGTTTTAAATGTCTGGTTTTTTCTTTGTCCATACCTCATGAGGAGTAGTTTGATGAATATATTTAGTAGGTACTCTATTAAGAATATAGACAACATTGTTCATAGCTTCAGCCCATAAGAACTTAGGCACATTAGATGCATGAATCATAGTCCTAGCCATTTCTAAGACAATCCTATTCTTTCTTTCTGCAATGCCATTTTGCTGAGGGAATAGGGAGTAGTCAATTCTCTTTGAATCCCACATGACACACAAAACTCATCAAAAATTTTGCTGACATATTCACCTCCATTATCAGTCCTAATTCTCTTAATTTTCAGATTAGAAGCATTTTCAACTAGATCTTTAAATTCCTAAAATTTAGCTAAGACATCAGAATTTTTCTTGATAAAATAAGACCAAGTCATTATAGAGTAATCATCAATAAAAAAAAACATACAAAGCACCACTAAGAGAAGTAACCTCAAGTGGACCTCTCACATCACTATGAATCAGTTCTAATAATTGAGAAGAATTTGGATCATGATGTTTGTGAAATGGTTGAGCATGTTGCTTACCACGTAGGCAAATTTCACAAGTTTCATGTTCTGACTTTATCTTTGTAAGACAATAACAAGATTTAGTCTAGACATATTATACAAGCTTTTGAAATTTACATGACCAAGTCTTTCATGCCAAAGTTGACTATCATTCCTAGAAGAGGAAGAAAAACAAGACTCAGACACAAAACCATCAAAGATATACAAGCCATTTTTCTGAATGCTAGAAGCAATAACATACCACTTATCTTGCAAAAAAATAAATTTATAGTTTTATTTGGTTAGTTGAGAGCAAGACAAAAGATTCTTTTTCAATTGAGGAACATACAAGACATTCCTAATTACACCATTTGATAGCTTAACATTGCCACAACCTTCAAATCTAATGATAGAGTTATCTCCTAGATAGATATTATCTTCACATTTAACTACATCTGAGAGGATACCAAGAGTACAATTCATGTGCTTGGAGGCACCACTATCAAGAATCCATTCATTTTCATTTGAAGCTGAAAGGGTAGTATACAAGGCAATAGACTTCTCAACCACATTTGCTTGATTTTGCTTCTGATTTTTCTTATGATTATTAGGCTTGTTGTTCTTAGCATTCTTAGCTAATTTGTTAATTTTTACTCTACAATTAGACTCTTTATGCCCAAATTTTCCACACTTATTACAAGTTCCATTAAATTTGACTTTAAAGTTTTTATTGTTCTTAGCAAAATTAGTCTTAGGATTTGATTTAAATCTAGATCTGATATTAGACTTCTGATTATGATTGTTGTTATTTTTATTATGAGAAGACTTATGATTATATGAGAACAGAGCTTGAGAAGCAGTCTCTTTTGAATCAAAGTTCTCCATGACTCTCTCTTCTTGAATCAACAAAGAAGACAAAGTGTCCAGATCAGGAAGATCATTCTCATTTTGATACTTATAATTAAGAAGTGAGATGTAATGTCTGAATTTTTCATGAATATTAATCTGAATTATAAAGTATAGAATCTTATCTTGAAATAATTCACATTTATAGCCATCTAATTGAACTTTAGTGTTCTTCATTTTAGCTAAATAATTGACAATTTTCTCATCCCCCTTCATGGGTGTTGTAAACATCTCTAAAACCATTTTTAATTATCTTAGACAACATACTTCCTTCATGCATGGTTTCTAATTGCTTCCATGCATCTGCAAACGAGTCCATATGGCCTATATGCATCAAGAATTCATCTCTAATGCTTTGAAATAGGATGGACAGAGCTTCTTGAGATCTCTGAGAGAAGGAGCTGAGGTTTTCAGGGGTAGCTTGTCTCCCTGTGGGACATTTTTCTATACCATTCACAAGATCCCAGAGCTTCCTAGCCATAAAACAAGATTTTAAATGCACTTTCCAAATGCTATAATTTGTTCCATTCAAAATCTGAGACTTATCCATAAAAAAATTAGTAGAACTAGCCATTTTAATGCTCAAATGGAAATGAAGACAAATATAGCTAAAAACAAAATCAAGGAAGCCAAACAAAGACAAAAACTAGCTACATATATTCTAATTTGTTATACGAATGCAAAAACTTGAATTTAATCAAAAATTATCTTGATTTGATCAAATTTAAGATCAATTTGACAGAGCTTGGTCGGGTCGGAGTTACAAAGAGCTCGATCGATTCAGCTAGAGCGAGCAGACTTGACGAGTTATTTAGCAACTCGAAGGGGTGAGCTCAAAAATGAGCTATATGAGCTCAAAATGAGCTACTTAGCAAATAAAAAAAGCCAAGGCGGGGGGTGACATGTGGTACAGATCAACTGGAGAGGCACATGTCGGCTTTAAAATAGATCCTCAGGCAGATGCAAAATCTTTAAAAATTAAAGTCAATGCCTTTTTGGGTCCGCGACAATAACCAAAATAAACACACGTAAAAAAAACTATGACAAGACTGACAACAACGAAAAACAAATATACGTGTCACTTTTTAATTAGCTCGCACTTTACAATGTAGCTAATAAGTCAGAAGAAAATTAATTAAAAAAGAACCATATACACATGTCTTAAATTAATTGGATTGCTTTTTCGCATTCTGACACAATGCGAAATCAAAGTCTTAGTCAAACAGAGCCACTTGTTGAAAATATAATGGCTAAAAAATTGACACTTGGCGGATTTCCACCAAACTTTAAATATATTGCTTTGAGTGGACTTAAAGTCCCTAAAATAAACCAAAATTAAAATAAATTTTAGGTCCCAAAAAGGTATAAGATAGATGTCACAATTTAAGTGGCTAAGCCAAAGCAAATCTTCGACACCGTGACACTTCATGGTGACCGACACAATTTTAAAAAAATTAATATACATGTCAAAAAACAATTGGTTCGCGCTTCACAAATCTGACAAAGACTAAGCCAAAAAGAAGATACGTGGAGCCTTTTAAATGGCTCGCACTTTGTAAGTCTGAAAAGACTAACAAATGCGAAAAAGATATGTATGTGTCCAAATGCTATTGGTTTGCACTTCACAGTGCAACCAAAATGGCTAAAGCAAATTGAGGACATATGGAGCCTTTTAAATGGCTCACTTTTCACAAGTATGACAAATGCAAAAGGTGGCAAATTCAAATTGGACAACCTCTACCACAAATGAAAAGACTGACAAATGCGAAATACAAAGCTACTTGGAGAAATCTTATTGGCTCGATTTTGCAAAGACAGAAACACACTAAAAAAGGTATGACAACGCAAAATATTAAGTGACTTGGATTTTTCCTATTGGATCGTATTTCAAAAATAACAGAGAACACCTAATCTAATTCTAACAACGTGGAGACACGCTCAAAGCCCTTTTTGGCTCATGTTTTGTGACTGATAATCAAATAAACAATAAAACTGTCACCACGAAGTAAGATGGAGCCTTCTGATTGGCTCGGGCTTTGTAAAGAAAGAAATTTCTATTTAGAAGACTGACAATGCGAAGCTAGCTAGAGAAAAATGATTGGCTCAAGCTTTGCAGTCAAAAGAACTTTGTAAAAATGAAAAAGTCAAATAAGACTGATAGAGCGAAGCCAGAAGACAGTAAACAATTGGATCGTGCTTTGCAAAGATAGAAATGTGTCATTGAAGCCACTTGGCACTCTAAGAGTGGATATAGCTTTGCAAATATAAAAAAAGAACAATGAAGCTATTTGGAGCAATTCTATTGGTCCAAGCTTTGCAAAACCGATAGGATCAAAATAAAAATGAAAAAACAAAGCCAGATGGCGCAAAATGATTGGCCTAAGCTTTATAAAGAAAAAACTAGCAAAAACATATATTTTTACTGCTAAAATGAACTTAGAAGCTCCAAAAAAACTGGATCTAAATAGATCTTTTGGATCCAAAGTCAAAAATGACCCAAACGACTATAAACAACGCGAAAACTTAAAATAAGCTCACAGACGATGGATTTAAACCGTAAACGACTAAAACAGATACATAAGAAAAGATATAAGCATACACAAGCTCAAACATGATCTAAACAACCATTTAGCCAATATTTCACCTATATTTCAAAAAATATTTGGGTGGGAATTGGAAATTTAAACCTGGTTTGCTTGAAGACGATTGTGGAAATTTTAAGATTTTGTAGATCCACAAATAAACTTAAAGCTTCTTCACCTCTTCAAGTTAAAAACTTCTAGATCAATCTTGCATGCACACAATCACCAGCTCTGATACCATGTTAGATTTAGTAGGGGAAATATAATCAATAGATTATAGATCCACCATTAAAATGCCAAAGATTATAGATTATGATATGCAGTCGATTAGACACAGAAATAACTTAAAATAGATAGCGAATTACAGAGCATAATGAGAAAGAGCTGAAAGAAGATAATAAACAAGAACATAGACAAACAACACTATATTTAACTGGAGAAACCCGAAGGAACAAACTCCACTGGTAAATCACTTGTCTTTATTAAGAATTCACACGAGTTTAACCTAGCACTTCCACTTCCACGTTGGTATTTTTTAGTGTCTGTAGAGCTATATCTCTTGATCATCGATTGTATCTTATAATAAGATATCAGTCTTTATGTCAGTTTGTACAAATGTATACGTTGTATACAACCAATCCCGAGAGAGATCACCCAAATCAATGTGGGTGGGTAAATCAGTTGAGCTGCTTCACTCTTAAATGTGAAAGACCTTCACAATAAATTTTGATGAACAAACTTTAATACAATATTGGGGCGTATTGTAGTGGTATATCTCACTTGACATTATCACCCCAACAAGAAGAATTTTTACACAAAGGAAGAAGTTTTTTCTTCTGAAGAAAGTAGTTGTGATGATGTTTCAGATTTTGAATCTGAATTAGAGCATGAAGATGTTGGAGATGAGGTATTTATTCATGACCAAGGATGCTAGATCTATGAGTGATGGTCCTATACTTTTGGTGGCTCCATACAATCTGAAAATGAAGAAGAAGGATATGACTATGAGACTGAATTGATGTGTATTCAAACTGAATTGAAGCACATTGAAAATAAAAACAAGAATAAGAGAGTGTTAGTCAAAGAATATGAAGACAAGATTCATGACCTTGAAAATAAGTAATGGTCATAAACAAGTAAGCTAAATGAGATAATTAGGATGTTAGAAGAAAAGGTAAAGTTGTTGATCACAAGTCTCCAAGACAAAGAGATTGAATGTACCAAACTTGGAGAAGATATGATGTTCCTAAGGGTAGAGTTATCTGATGTAGTCAATAGAGCTAAATCATTCCAAAAGTTTGAAAAGAGTACTAAATATCTTGATGATCTTCTAAGCAACCAAAGATCTGCAAGAGATAAGACAAGTTTGGGGTATAAAGAAGACAACAAAGGAAAATAAATAATGTAGGAATATGTTATTATTTCAAACAAGTATGATGAAGTACTAAGCACCAAGGAAGGAAATAAGGAAAACTCCACCAAAGACAATGTGAAGACAAAGTCAGTTAGGAAACCTAATTCCTCAAGGTATGAAATAACTTTCAATGGTATTTTTATACTTGCCATGTATTTGGACATAGGGAAAAAGAGTGTAGGATGTCTATCAAGGATAAGAATCCATGGAGGGATAACAAAGATGAGAAAACAAGGAATTTGGTTTGCTACAATTATCATGAGAGAGGGCACACTGCTAGATTTTTCCTTTATGATTGACCTAGTCGAGTTTGGAGAGATGAAGGTTTCAAAGGTAAGAAAAGTGTTGTATGCTTTAATTGCAATAAATTTGGTCATGTTACAATAGATTGTTATTACCTTAAGCCAAGATTGAAATGTGACAAGAATGTCTTTAGAGTTTGTATTCATCTTGAAAGAAGTGTGGAGGAGTAATAACATGGTTAGGTCTATAGAAGTGGAAGGTGAGTACAATGGTGAGACAAAATGAGTTTCTCGGGAGAAAATTAGGGTTATAAGTATGAGTGTGGTCATTAAGGACTACAAAACTATTTATAATAGACATAAAAGGTATGTAGAGTCACTCAACCTAGGATAATGAGTTGAATTTTGATGAGGAGTCTACATGATACGAGTTGATACATTAAAGGTCGAGGTAAGTCCTTCAAAATCATGAAGGTAGAGTTACAATCGAGCATGTTGATTATGATGGTCTTATAATGATGCATAGGTCTGAGGGGAACCTAAAGCACTCTTTATCCTTGAATTGTAAAGAGAAGTATAGTGCAAAATTTGAGTGATTGATCTCATGTCTTTAATCAAGGAACTATAGGTCATTTTGAACCACAATGAAGTGCTACGAGATCTACAAAGGCTTATTGAAGCAAGGGAGTTGAGCTTGAGAATTAATCATGTGTTTTTGAGTATCAAAAATACCTTGAAGGATAAGAGTATATTGGAATGTCTCGTATATAAAGCTTGTGAAGGTAATTCAACCCAAGGTATGGCCCTTAGTTTCATTAATTAAAGATGGTACAATGATTGCAGAGAGCATGAATGCATTTTTACATGCATTGGTTGGGACCTTTGTGGTAACCAAGATACTTGAATCAAAGCGTTTGTCGATTCTAAGTGTTAGATGGCACCATATTGCCTAGTTACTTCAATGGGAGTAGGCTAAAGCCCTACTATAAATTAAATCTTCTTCATTTTTTTATAAGGCAATATTGTCATTAGATTAGATTTCCCTTTCATGTGTTTCTTTTCAATCATTGTTATGCTTTGTCACTTTATTTCTTTATTTTTTTGTAATAAGAGCACTTGCGCACAAGAAGTTAATTACTATCTATTGAGTTCATGCACATAAGATCGCACATCATTTTAGTGTGGGGTGAACCAGGTGAAAGTGTGCAAAATAGGAAAAGGAAATCATTGGCATCGGGATATTTACAGTTGGCACATCCGAGGATGTTGAGAAGTATTGCCACAAAAGGAAAAAGGTACCACATGTGCTAGGGATGAAGGTATTGTTAAGGAAATTTCTTAGGATGAATACCTCACGTAAGAAAATGTTCACATAGTTTAACATGAGGTAGGAAACAACATGGGGAACTACTTAGTATGAGGCGTAGAGGATTATGTACTTCAAAGACATGGAGACACGTGTAAGGAGGTCTATGGCTAGGAAGTAGTAAGACGTGCTAGAAGGTTACGACTAGGGCACAAAATAAAATAGAAAAAGTGTGGAAAAAGCACAAAAGTGTCATTAAATATGGGTACAAAGTGGTAGGTGAGGAGAAATTAATGTGGGAAATTCAGAAAAATCTATAAGTGGAATGCATACGACTTCATTCTTACCTTGCATGTTTGAGTTTTTGAGCCTTAAAAATGAATTGAGGTGTGAATGATTGTGAAGTGCGATTACATATGAGAAGTACATCGAACCGAGTTGAATTTGGTCATGGCAAGTGTAACTCCTTCTTCGGAAGTGTGAGAGTGAGTAAAAGGTGTTCAAAAAGTAAGGTTCGAGGAGCTATGGTTTGGAAATAAGAAACTACAAGATAGGGCATGCAAGTTTGAGGTTGTAGAGGTAGTAGACGGCATAAAAACATAAAGGGAAAGATGTGAAAGGTTGAAATGACACCAAAAAGAGAACGTATATTGACCACAAGGGGCAAGAAGAGGAACGAACCTAAGGTAGAAGTGGAAGAAGCACCGGAAGAAAGATTCTCATAAATGAAGTATCCTGAGGGCATAATTATGGAGCACATTTGGGAGTCCCATGTTCACAAGAGAAAGGTGAGTGATTATAACCATCACACTAGTGCAAACAAGGAAAAATAGAGAAGGAGTTGGTGAAAATACCAACTTGAGAACTAAAGATGATAAACCAATCTATGTGAAGGATACAAAACCTTGGAGAAAGCTAGAGTCTTACAGATCTATGAGTTTTCATACTTTGGAAAACCATAAATAATTTATCAATGGCCAATGTTAAGAGTCCATGAGGACTTGTTCTACTTCACAAGAAGGTGCATGCACATTATCATGCCTTTTATCAGAAAACTTACACATTTGCGGAGCTCGGGCACGAGATTACTCGGGATATCTATGATGAAGTAGGATTGTTGTTGAGTTGGATTATCATAAAGGGGTACGTGATGGATGTATCTAAGGTAACTGATCATGTGGTTAAGATTTCCGCGCACCTCTTAAAAAATTTTAATAACGAGGATCGTTAGGGCCAAGTGAATAAGAAATGGCTCCATATTGTAAAGAAGATGTCAAAGGGCATTGTCATAACCTTGCTACACTTATACCGTAAGGAATTATTGAGGAGGCACACAAGGGTGATAAGATTATCTAGGGTGTGATCCTTCACATCGGTAGTATTCATAGAGATTGGGGTAGCGAGATGGCCCCAAGGAAAAATGTGGCAATACCCGCAGAGAAGAAGTCACTAGCCAAGAGATTTCAAAAATATACTTGCAACGGAGACACGTGTGGAGCCTAAAAGATCAGGTTGGAGATGTGGTATAGAATAATGCACGAAGATTTTGAGCATGAGTGGTGCATACTTGAGCAACCTTCTGTAATGTTGGATGGGAATGAATTTTTTTGGTTTACCAAAGATTACTACATTGGTAGATTCTTTATGAGGAATGGTAAGTGGAGCCCTTGGTGCAAATTGCCATATGCATTCACAACACGCTCTTTTCAAGCTTCAGTAAATATATTCTCATATGCGTGAAAGCTCAGTTCAACACATAAAAGGTAGACTTTGACTACCACATGCTCAGGAAGACCTATGTATATCCGGGTTAGTCTCGCCTACTTTGAGACTATGATATCAGATGATATCATTATAAATTCTATGACTTTGGCAGTAGGGAAGATTGATGTGGCTAAGGTATACATCTACCTTAAGCCTAGATTGGTGAATGGGAAGTATATTGAAGATGAATTTAAAATCCCTTAGCCGCGGAAGGGAAGCATACAATTGGCACCAAGAAAGAGCACGGACCCACCCCTCCGAGAGATAGAGGAGGAAGAACAACTTAAGGATGATGAGGGGGAGATGGAAGATAGTGGCACACTAGATCATGACACTAAAGAGATAGCCCATTGTAGGGAACATAAGGCTATGTGAAGATACTCAGGTGTGGATAGGAAGAAGAAGAGATGAGAATTGATCTTGAGGCCGAGGAGGAAGAATAGGAAGAATTCGGTGTGGGTAAATAGGGGTATAGGAGAAGACTGAGGATAAAGCCTAAAACAGGGATCACTTTGTGTGGGATCCTCTCGAGCTATCAAGAGGTATCCAAAAATATCTCCTATCAAACCAATCCTTGAGAAGAAAACAAAGTGAAGGCGCAAGTATGTGCCTAAGGGTGATAACAAGGAAGAAGACCCTATACACATTGGCTCATCACTCAGACAAATATGAATGCTCACCTAAAGCATGCAAAGGTACCAGGTCCCCCTTTTTATACCAACTTTTTCAATATGTTAGCATGATCATTCATATATTACGTAACCATAAGTAATTCAAGGTAAAGCATAACAATAATCAACTCGCAACCATATTGCATAATAAATCAAACAAGGATCAAGATAAAATTCACCATACAATAGCCATGAGAAGTAACCTCGAAATCAATATCCATCCACAAAGATCCATTATATTACTTCATCACAAAATAGTAGAGAACACACATATAAATAACACTATCATAAAATATGCACGCTCATAAACCAACAACATAAACATAAAACATACAGTATGATATCAAAACCATGCAAATCAATACATATATATAGGGGTGGGGACTTTCCCTTCACCACCTATGCACTCTCAAAATAGGTTGCATGCTAAAAATAGCCATGTGTCAATTCAAAGGTAATTAAGAAGCATGCAAGCTTTTCCTAACAATATATTACCTATAATTAACTCTAGATCTAATCCTATTATTATCTCTAACTTCGCATGACGCTTGATCTTCCACTTTGCTCCAAAAATATCCATTTCTTTGTCCACAAGTCTTCTTATTCTTATCCAATGCGTACTCTGCACTCAATCATATTCTTATCCCGTAACATGCAAAACGGCTAAGTCCTAAACTCTGAATTTCTCAGCGCACCCTTTCTTTCCAAACTTACATACGCACCTACGCGTCCCATTCTTTCCAAACTTACGCACTTACCTCCACACCCTTTTTCTGTGTGCCCCATCATTTCATGCCTCTAAAATTTAGTCAATGATTTTTCCAGTCAACATTACGCCAAACTAGCTTCATTTCCGTCCCGATAATGGGTAATCATACCTTAGCTCTCCAAAACAATAAAGAATTAAATAATTTGTTTAAAAAATAAATTAAAGAATGTATAACACTTCACTTGTCAGCGTGTTATTCTTCTACAAGAAACAAAATCTAAGGATACTCATTCTTTATGTCTACTTCCAGCTCACTCCAGTCATTGAGTTCCTTCTTTGCCTTTCCAGATATCTCTCCAAGCAAAAATTGCATTTCATCCAATGTCATGTCTTCCCCCTTTTATTTAAAACTATGAGAAAATTTTCTAGGGATGAAATCATACAATCCATTACATCCATTCTTCACACTATCATCTTTCCAAGTTCCTTTATTCACTCCTTGTGAGGATCCCGGGATGTTGTGAGCGCATTGCGCTTCTCTACTAACAATTTCAGCCTCTCCTCTCGTCCCAAAGTTTCATTCTTATTTGCAGTAAGGAATTCATTCTCCTCAACCAAATTCCTTGTCTTAATGATTGGTTCTAGGTTTGCACACATGTTCAACACTTGAATCTTCCTTTTTCAATTCTTCCTTAATGGTTTGCAATAGGCCATCATATTCAACTATCTTCTCGTGTGTGATGTGCATCTTTATCTTTTCCTTCTCTCGCAGCAACTTATTTCTCTTTCTCGTAGTTATCTATGTGGTATCTTGTTGCACACTCAATCGCTTCTTGATCAAGAGATGGAAACAATCCTGCAAGAAGTGTAAAGAGGATTGCTATGTTTGATCCATTTATTCATCTATGTCTAGATGTGTGTCGATAACCTCTTTTCCTTACTCTGCCAAAAATCCATAATCTACTACCTCTTCTCCTTGTCCTTCCTCTACCCCTCATCCACTTGCCCTACTTGTTCCTTCAAGCTCTTATTTTCCTCCCTCAGTGCCCTGAGTGTAGCAGCCTTGTTTACATTCCTTCGCGCCACTTCAGCTTCCGTCTTTGTTAATGCATTACTTGTTTGTTCTTCTATAAAAACTATTGGATTAACTATCCAAAGTGTGCATCTTGATCCTTCTTCTTTATCTTCCTCTTGATGCATGTACCCTCCTTGATGTCAAATTCAGGCTCATCCATGTGAGTGTGCATGCTCCAAGATAACTATTTTCTGGTGCGCAAGTTGGCGCTTTAGGGTCCATTAGCTCCCATCCATAAAGATCCTCAAGCTCCAAAGTAATTTGAAACCTGGCATGAATGGTATTTATAGGATCATTAATATAACCAGTTGTAGGAGTTTTATACATATCCTCCTTATCCCTCCCTGAGCACCTACCTTTAGGAACGTGTACTCCTTCATCTAAAGTTAGGCCTTCCCTTACGGTGCCTTCTTGTTCATTTGTAGGCTCACCATTATCTTTTTCTATTTATTTCTCCTCATTTCCACCTACATCTTCACGTTCCTCAAATATTTTTGTATCATATTTCACCTCTTCCTCCCGAGGCTCTTCTGCATCTAGTTCAATAACAAGTGGTTTTGTTTCTATGCATGCGCTTCCATCTAAATTCTCTTCCTCACTCTTGATCAATATATAGTTCCTTTTTTTTCTTCTTCTCTTGTACAAGCTTGGTGGGAGAGGTCTTAGGATTCTCAGGCTATGAAGGGCCTACACTTGCACTTGCACCACTGTGGATTTCTTCTCCTCTCCTACTTCTTCTTTTGTCTCGCACAGAGGAGTTGCATCATGAATCCTCTTTATTCAAACCGTAGGTTGCCTCTCGTGAGCCATGATAAAATCTAGCACTAACAAGTGGTTTTGTTTCTATGCATGCACTTCCATCTAAATCCTCTTCCTCACTCTTGATCAATATATAATTCCTTTGTTTCTTCTTCTCTTATATAGGCTTGGTGGGAGAGATCTTATGATTCATAGGCTATAAAGGGCCTACACTTGTACTTCCACCCCGTGGATTTCTTCTCCTCGCACTACCCTTCTAAACTATTTCTCTTTACCACCCCTAACATCCATCCCTATCTCCTCAGTACCTGTCTCCTCTCCTAATTCTTCTTTTTCTCGTACAAGAGAGAGTTGCATCACGCATTCTCTTTATTCAAACTATAGGTTGCCTCCATGAGCCATGATTGAATCCAGCGCTATCTTCCTGTAACATTTCTTCTTCTCGAAACTTTGGGATATTCATCTTGTAGTGTGCCCACCGTGTGTTTTTCCTGTTGGCGGTTTGGGAATCTTGAACTCATTTTTAATATACTTTCCATTGACAAGTTTAGGCTTAAAGTATATATACCTTAGCTGTGCCAATATCCCCAACTTCTAGGCTAGAACCAGTAATATTGATATCATCAGAAATCATGTGTTCAATGTAGGTAGACTTACTCAAGTACACATACCTTTTCCTCAACGTATGATACTCGCAATCCACTTTATCCGCATCAAACTTCAACTTCTGCACATTTTAAAATTTGTTCACAGACACCTGGAAGTAGCGCACTATGAATGCATAGGGTAGTTTGTTCCAAGGTCTCCAAGTCCCATCCTTCATCCTGAATCTTCCAATACATAAGTGTTGGAAGACTACAAATTGCACTTTTTTATCCAATACCAAAGGAAGGTCCTTGGGTATTCTCCATTCATGTTTAAATTCCTCCCTTAGGAACTTATACCATAACTCTAGTTTGCTTATACGATCCACTCATGGACCCCTCACATGTATATTTTGTGAAATGGTCTGGCGATACTTCTTCTCTTCTGGAAACTTCCATATCTTGTTGTTTCGCCCTTCAGCACTCCAATCTCAAAGCAATAATAATGGTGCCAAAATTGATTTTATCACCTTGTTTTGCTTCCTCAATAATCACCTTAGCAATGAAGGTAACAATGTTGTATAACACTCATATTTTCTTCGTGATGTGAAGTCATCACTTGTTTACTTGTGTCCAATGTGCTTGGTTACTCAATTTTTCAAAAGGTACACAACTACCTTAATCACCGAAATTTGTCTAATATCTCTATGTCCATTGGGCGCGTGCCTTTTGCATATGACATCTCTGCATAAGTTGCATCAATGACTTGATCATCCATCAGATCACTCGGGATATCTATTTATGAGATCCTTAACCCAATCAGTGAACCAATTAGGGGTGTGGTGATGCACACCCACCTCCTAGCAAAATAGAAGAAGTCCTCCTAGACTCTTGACATCAACCACTTTGGTACATTATTTCTAGCTTTCCAAAGTAAGGGAGCTCATATAACTGTAAAATACCAACTTTTTCAAGCAACTTCTCACCGAGTCATCATAAATGGGCTTGTCATCCTCTATGCGCATGTCTATTTTTACCACCAGAATTTTTTCCATTTCATATTTCGTCTTATGGTTATAAT
The DNA here is from genome assembly GCA_018340775.1 of Taxus wallichiana var. yunnanensis. NCBI lineage: Eukaryota > Viridiplantae > Streptophyta > Pinopsida > Cupressales > Taxaceae > Taxus > Taxus wallichiana. The sequence goes on along the minus strand of CM031242.1, from coordinate 411,374,337 downwards.
CACTTACTTTGTTGTGGTGGATGTGGGACTCCCAGTCATGCCCCGTCATAACCCCTTTTGGGTACTGTATTTCCAAAAATATGCTTATGGGGGAATTATTCATCTCTACCTCCACTTCTTTTTGCTTCCTTCCCCTTATGGTTGCTCCAGTGCTCGTTTGGGTGCCATTGTGATGATAAAAATGTGTTCTTGTACTAGATTCAACCTCTACAACTTAAAAATCATGTTCCCTAGCTTCTCCTCGAACCCTAGCTCACATATTTTCTCCCTCACATGCCTCTTCTTCACTCAAACACTCTCTCTGATGGACATTCAACCAATGACATGCAAAATTATTTATGTTTTGATGTCTTTAATAGATCTCCATGCACTTTCACACTCAAATCTCTCTTTGGCTCGCTCTTTAACTTGCTCGAACACTTCACAATACAAGGTAAAAAATGATATCGCAAGCCCACATTTTATAAATTTTACAAATTTCCCCACATTTATTGCTCTCCATCTACCATTGTACTCAACATTAAATGGTGTTTCTTTACTTTTCTTGCGCTTCGTAAACAAATTTTATGTGCCCTAGTCGTAACCTTCTGGTGCGCCCACTACTTCTCGGCCACATACCTCCTCTCACACGCCTTCATGTGCCGAAATACAAAACCTTTGTGCCTAATACCAAGTAGTTTCCCATGTTTTTCCTACCTCGCATTACACTGTGTGTCCATCCATCTACATGTGGTCTTCATTTATGAGAAATTTTTCTTGATCCACACCTTTACTTCAAGCACCTGCACCATATTTCTTCTATGCATACCCATATTCTAGAGGACGTTCAATATCTTCCTAGCTTGGCCCATTTAACATGTATCTACTCCACCCCACACTAAAATTATGTGTGGTCCTCTACGTATGAATTCACTAGATAGTAATCATCTACAAAAGCGCAAGTGCTTATTAGAATCAAAACACTTGAACTAAATCGACAAAACATAACAACAATGAAAGGAAACACATATAAAGAAAATGCATTAAAGGGAAACCTAATCTAAATGGAAATATTGCCTTATTACAAACACAAAGAAGACTTATTTATAGTAGGGCTTCAACCTACTCCCATTGAAATAATCGAGAAACCGAGTGCCACCCAACGCCAATAATAGCGACAAGTTCCTTAATCAAGTATATATGTCACCACATACGGTCCCAACCAATGCACCTTCAATTTCCCAAGGTGGCACACAAACTTGGAGTCATAAAGAAGAACCATCTGTCCAACCTCAATCTTTTTATTCTTAATATTCCTATCATGTCATTCCTTCACCTAGCCTTTTTTGTCTTCTGGCTCCAACATGTGATGCACGTCGCTCATCCAATTGCATCAATTTTTCTATACGCGCTTCAAGTGCTTGTTCATCATCCAATCCACCTGCACATATAATACGTAAGGAGGGTAACATAAATTCCACTAGTAAAATATCTTTTGCACCAAACACCAACGAAAATTTGTTGCTTTGTTCAATCTTGTATAAGTTGTCTTGTATGCCCAAAGAACAACAAAGACTTTATCATCCTAGTCTTTCCTTCCAACATCATAGATCTTCGTCAATGTATGTCCCAATATCTTATTGAAATCCTCAATAGTCCCATTGGCTTGTGGGTGATAGGGTGTGGTCTTATGGTGTGCCACCATAAATTCTGCCAATAATATTCTGATAGTCTTATTCAAAAGTGTGTGCCCCTATCACTTATCAAGCTCAACGGACATCCATAATTGCTGATAATGTTCTCACATAAGAACCTTGTTGTTTTATCTTCCATGAAATCCTTTGTAGGCATTTCTTTTTCCCACCTAGTCAAATAATCTGTACATGTAATAATATTGTGTGATCCAGTCCTACGCGTAGGTGGGAAATAGGACCCACAAATTCAATTTCCCATTTATCAAAAGGTTCTACACTCATAATAGGCCTTAAGGGCATTTCATCTCTATGCCTAGGATTCCCAAGGTGTTGATAATGATCACACGCCCTGGCATACTATTTACAATTCTTATATAGTGTTTCCCACGAAAGGCCATCCAACAAAATATTGCGCACGGTAACATTACCTGCATAATGTCCTCCTGTAATCCCACCATGGGATTCCTCCATTATAGCTTCACGCTCATATTTAAGTACACACCAACATAAAATATCATCATGTCCTAACTTTTATAAATCTCTACTAATCAACATGTAAGACATGACACGTATGGCAAGTTGTTTCTTCTTTAAGCTTTTCATACTTTTGAGCGCCACACCAAGTACACAAAAACACAACAATATCTTCTAATTCAAAGGGTGCGTTGCTCAATTTGAACAGGTTGGGTGTCTAAAATTGTGTCCTCAATGATTTTTGCATCCTCGCTTTGAGTTAATTCTTGAAAAATAATCCAATCTAGAATTTCTCTTCCCTGGCTTTACCACCTCTGTAAAGTCAAATTCCTAAAACAAGAGAATCCATTGACATATGTGCCCCTGCAAAATAATCTTACTAAGCACTTAAGTTCCATGTGATCTGTATAAAATATAAAGGGATTTTCCAACAAGTATTGTCTAAACTTGTGCAATACGTAAATCATGGACAATGCTTCGCACTCTGTAGTTGTATAATTTTGCTTAGCTGGGGTCAATCAACTTCCTACACGAAAACGAGATAGGATTATCAACAATAACTTCTTCAAGATGTGCTAACACTACACCAATGGCCATGCCAGAGGCATCAACATGTACATGGAAAGGTTTGTCCCAAGAAGGAAAGCGCAAAATGGGTGCAGAAGCAAGTCTTTCCTTCAATGTATCAAATGCTAGTTGTTGTGCCTCATTCAAATGGAACTTTCCTTTACTTTTCAACAATTCTTCCAAGGGTGTGGAAATATTAGCATATCCCTTAATGAACTTCTGTAATAACATGTGTGTCCTAAAAACCCGCACCTCACTCTAATTGGTAGGATCCTCCAAACCCAAGATAACTACAACTTTAGCAGGATCTACCAACAAACCTTCTTTGCATATAATATGTCCCAACAAAGTCCCAAAGGGTGTCGCAAAGATACACTTCTTAATGTTGAGAGAGATGCTCAATTGTCAACACCTCTCAAACATAAGTCTCAAATTGTCATAGTGATCTTTTACCAGCCCATATACAATCTAATCATCTAAATAAACTTGTAAAAACTTGTGTATAAAGTCCTCAAATGCTTGTACAACAATGCGCGAAAATACTACAAGCGCATTCTTCAACCCAAAGGGCATAACTATATATGAAAAAATTCCCCACTCAATGGTGAAAGTTTTCTTTTCCTAATCTTCTTTAACAATCCACACCTGATGATAACTAAACAATCCATTTGTAAATGAGTATATCTCATGTCCTGCAAAAAACTCCAAGATCTCCTCAATAAAAGGTGTGGGAAAAGGGTCTATAACACAAGCAACATTCAACTGTATGTAGTCCACACAGATTATTATCCTACCATCTTTCTTTATTCTTATCACCATGTGGCTAACCCACTCTGACTTTTCAATGGGTTCAATGATTCTAGATTTCAACATCTTATCAATCTCTTCCTTGAATTTGCTGCAGATTAGGATTCATCCTATAAGACCTCTTCCTAACCAGTGCGCACACCTTCCTTTAAATTGATCCCTATCTCTTCGAAAGAGTGATGCACTCCCTTTAACTCATGATAGCCTTGCAGAAATTGATTCTTGGAAGTAGCACAATAGCTCAATAATATTTTCCACCTCTTGTTTAGACTAATAGTCACCAATAATGGCCTCTTTAGGTTTTGTATCATGTCCCAATTTTGACCTTCTTCATTTTCATACGATCATGAAAAATGTGCACCTTCTCATTAGCACTATCTAATACTTTGCATGTACCTATAGTGTTATCAACATCTAAATTCTCTACTACATCATCAATCATGTAAACCAACTTACCCTTCTCTTTTTCCAGGCCAAAGTGCGCCCAAGATTATCCTCATCCTGTCTCTTCTTATTCAAAATGTGCCTCCAAATCTAACTCTTAAAACATATCTAACAGGAGTTCCTCAAATTTTTCACTATCCCCCATCATAAGGTGCTTCAAAATTTGTAATGCTTCATTCACCGAAGGTTTAGTAGAAAAATAATCAAAGGTCTGAATCATACCTGAGGTCATCTCCTGCCAATTAACTATTGCTCTTGTTAGCTCTGCATGAACATACCATGTGTGCGCATAACCACATAGGGTGGCGTAGGACTTATGTACCCATAGTGATGGGGGGAATGGCCTCCTACCCATCCTTCTAGAGTCTCTCACACTTCTAAATAGGGTGCAAAGAAGAATCCTTCCCATGGAATTTGCATATCTGTAAAGGTAAATTATTCCTTAGAAACCTAGTAGGAAAGGTGATTCTCACATCTCGGCGTTCTAATAGGTTATCTTTGTGTGTAGTCCACTAATGCACTGTTGTCTCATGCAGGGTATAAATCGAATATTTCTTCTATCACCCTCATCCTTCCACTTTGGCTTCCATGGTACACAGAAATACATCATGGTTTCCTTCACCAATGTACTGAGGTACCTGGTTATGACTCAAGTGCCAAACATCACATGACTTGATCATGTGAGTAATCTGTATTCCCGATCTCTTGCCTAAGAATTTTATATGTTCCATGTGATTAGTTATCACAATCAATACTATTTGTATCACTCATAGACTAAGCATCATCCCACTTTGAATAATACCTTCTTTAGATGGCTTGAGTAATTTAGGATCCCTAACTATGCATGCATATATCCCTGCCTGATCCTCTTCACTCAAGGGTTCTACATATGGTGCAACCTTTCCATATGTCAAAGAAATAATTACACGATCCTCTTTGTTCTCAAAACTGATAAAACTTTTATTAAAGTGTAGATCAACATTATTCACGTAACACCAAGGGAGCCCAAACAATGCTGGAAATCTATTTGCTTCTGCAAGCATCAAGACCTCAAAGTCCCCAGTAAATTTGGTCCCTTTTATAGTAATAGTGGCATCCTTTAATACTCCAATGGGTGTGGCTCTAGTCATGTTTGATATACACAACAAATTCAAAGAGGGTTGTAATGAAGGTCTTACCATCTCGATTCCATGCATCCAGAGTGAGTACATTTACTTATGCACCTATATCAATTAGTATGTTACTCAACAACCACACATCAACAACTGCATTCAGTGATCTCTTTATCATACTCTATACTATGAGGTGGTAAGTTCGCATGTAATATTTATCTCTCACGCTCAAATCCAATGCGCGGCATCTTCTCTCATCCATTCCCCTAATAATGGAATGATATTCTCCGGACGTAACATCTTACAAACCTCCTTCAAGTCATCAACATATTTCTAAGGAGTATCAACTATCTTCACTCGCTCCATCTTCCGAGAGTGTTCCTTCAAGCACTATATCTCACCCTGCAAGTTTATAATAACCTCCATAGTCTCTTGGTATACCTCTTTCTAGTGGGCAAGATCTGGATATTTCACATTTATCACCTCTTGCTTTGTAATAACAGGTTTCTTGCTTCAGGATCTCATGAGCATGCACACCTCAACGCATGTAGTTACTAACACAGGAAACATCTCAAGATCAGGTGCAATCTTAGGCATCCACTAGTCTTCTATGGCGCGATGCACTTTAATCATTCATGTGCCCTTATCATTATTCTTATAGTTCTTACTCATGTTCTTATATAACTCAGGACATTCTTCAAACTTTTTTTTTTTCCCACACCTTAAGAAGACTACATTCTGAGGGAGTTCGCGCCTATAATGATTAGGGGATCCGCATGTAAAACAAGTTCCCGAGGGAAGTAAATTCTTCCACCATCATGACAATAGCCTCTATATCCTCCATGGTAACCTCTACCTCTACCACCTCCATTAGAGAAACCTTCATGATGTTGTCCTTCCTACTCCTTTGAATTATTTGGGAGGTTAGTCCGACGCACGCCGCCTTGATAGCTACATAAATATGATCAATCAATCTACAATTTTCTGTATCATGAGTGTGAGACTTATAAATCTTACAATAATATGACATGTTCTTCTCGGATCATGTGTTGCAATAAAGGAAATCTACTTGAATCATGATCTAAGTGACAGATCTCACAATCTAGCAACATAATGTGCACCAATTTACGAGGGAAGTTATCCTTAGTGTTGGTACCTAGATTTAATCTCCTTCAAAGGCCAAGCAACATCATGGATTTGAAAAGACACTTAGAGGCATATAGATGATTATGTATGTCATTTTGTAGTCGGGAAGCAATCTATCTGAATTTTTAGCACTCAGGATTTGAAGAAGTGGGTAACACCTTAAAAGGATGTGATCTTATCCTAACTATTTTAGGTTGTGCCTCTCAACCAAGGTAAGAGAACCTATTTTATAACCTCTATTATTGAAGAATGTTGGTAAATCCTTCTTTTGCACAAATTTTATAGAGAAGACCTTGGGAAAATATGATCAACACACCAAATCTGACTCTCATGAGTTGTCACTTCCAGATTATGGAGATATTTTCAATACAAGGCAAAGGTTACTAAAGACATTAAGAAATCCTGATTGTTCTGCATATTTTTACAAGTAGATTTTGTTCCTTTGTTGATACACAAGGCAAACAGGGGTAGTTCAGGGTGGATCAATGGTTTTAAATGATTTTGGTGGGAGATGAAGCAAGATAAAGTTGATTATATCGGATATTTGGAGGGACTTCACAATAATGAACAACTTCACAACAGAAAGCTTCAAAACAATCAAGATGTTCCTTCAACCAGAAGGTGTGCTTCAATGGAGGCCCAGATCAACACGTTTTCACATAATCTTTGAGACTCCAACACGAAGGCTCGAATTGGAAGACTCAATTAAACACTAAAGTTTCTAATTAATCACGCCTAAGGTACACCCGAAGACTTACAGACAATCTTTATCAACAAATGACAATGAATTGATTTTAAATTTGTTTATCTCATCCAAGATGAAGGCTCTTCTTGAAATGAAATTGTAAATACCATTAGACTATCACAGGATGAGATCTTGTGTGATTTCACAAAAAAATTAGTATAAGATTGCAATAGGAACGAAAGAAACTATTTGTAGACATTCTAAAATAAAGCAGACACAAAATTGCTAGAGATTAGACACAAATTAATTCCAAAATTGCTTAGATTCATCAGCAGGGGAAAGCTTCCAGATAAATATCAGTGCTTTTCAATGGCTATACATCTGCAACCAACTTGACACAATAGAAAATCTAACACAGAAGAAAATAATAGGTAATCTCGGCTTTGGTCTCTCGGGAAGACGACTTTCTCAAATTTTTTCTCAAGAATTCATACTTCACCATTTGCAAGAGTATTCTCATTGCATTTATACATTTTTTCCCACTCAATTTTCCCCCAAAAGAGAAGAATATTCGAGGGACCTTTGCTTGTTTCCAATTTGTTTTAGACAAACGACACTTAACAAATTTAGATCCGAAATCTGCCAGGTGGACCAATTGTGAACTGATCATGTTTCTTGGGCCCTCGACTAATGACTAGGATGCCATGCCACAAATTTTTAGGAGTCCCTTTAATCATTATGATTCTGTCATGCAAGAAATCCCCTTTTTAATCATTTTTCGAGCCTCTGCATAGCTAGACTTGATAGGTCATCCCTTTTTGCTCTCGAGGCAATGCCTTTTTCACCTTTTGCACTGCACTTTCATCATTTCATCCTTTTTCCCTCCTTTTCCTCTGAAATTTTACTCTGCAACTTCTAGATCTAGGCATTTTGCATTTTTGCACAAGCCCAGAAAAAATCCACTTCAAAAGTACTTCATATTTACAAATTGAGCTCCCAAATTGATTCAATTGAACTTTGCAGACCAAAATGACACAAATTTGCCAAAAATTGATGAAGAATGATGCAAAAATGCATCTCCAAACATCCTGGAGCTTCAATGGTGGCAAAATCAAATGAAATGCACAGCTACCGTTGATCTTTCCTTTCAACTTTTAATCTGAGCCCTCCACATGGAAAAATGTGATTGGAAATGGGCCTGGGAGCACTTTTGACATTTTATAACTTTCGAAAAAAATTAAAAATTGACATTTTTCTCTGCCCCTCCGCCTTTAGAAAATGGGTTTGACACATGTCCCAATGTGGGTTCCAGAGGAACCGCGGATCAATTCTATTATTTTACCTCATTTTTGGAAAAGGAAAATTTTCCAAATTTTCCCCACAGCTCCGCCCTTCCGCCTTTAGCTTTTAATGTGGGTCCTAGCGGACCTGCGCTTCATTTTTTTCACTTTATACTTATTTTCCAAAAAGGAAAAAGTTCCACATTTCCCACGGGCCCGCACCTCCATTTTTGACTATTCAACACTGGCATTACTTTCCTGTCGGGGCCATGCTTCAACTTACAATTTTATCCCTTTTTACAAAAGACAAAAACCTTAAATAACCCCAAAGCTCCATTTCTCCATTTCCCCGCCTGCTACGTGTCTCAATGGCACATTTTGAGATGGTCTGAAAAGTAGAGACCCCAAACAAGCGCGGGCTCAACACATGTCTCAGTCTGGAAGAGTCTCAAAAAATTTGAAGGTTCAACTGAAGGCACCATGTGTCTAAGGTCCGAGACAGTCTCTTTTGGCCGTTGAAAAGTCTAAGCAAAAGGCAGAGTGAGCGGAAGCCTCCAAGTGTCCTCCTAGCGCTTCTTCAAAATAAAACTCAAGGGCCAATCCCCAAACATGCACGGTCCCTCCACGTGGACAAGTTTTGGGTTGAAGCGAGCCATAGAGTTTTTAGAGTGCCCCACCGAGCCGCATCCAACCAAAAGGGCCACGTTTCCATTGATGTAGAGATGTAATTTTGACGGGGAAAACTCACCTGTCAAACCGTAAAAATGTAGGAAAACCACCATTTGAGCCCAGAGATGAATTTTTCTTCAAGGACAAAGAATTTGGAGATGTTATAAGTTTCAAACATGATCCTCTAAGCTACATCCAATCTTGTTTCCTCGTGTATTTGGGACAAAAATGACAAGGACAACAATACGTGACTGTGGAAAACAGAAAGAAAGGAGCAGCCTAAGTTTTACACCCAATTTACAGACTCCTTCAGATGGAGAGAGAAACAAAAACAAATTCTAGAATTTTAAGTGATCCTCGACCAAGGAAGGGACTGATCATGGCAACCAAATGGTGGACAGAGTCTTGGCAGCCAACACGGAAGGTAAAAAACATGACAGAGGCCGCAAACTAAGGAAATTCAATGAAAAATGGGGCAAGACTAATTTGAGCACCAACATCGGCTCCGACTCAGGGATGGGCACTCCCTATGAGTGCCACAAGAACCAAATAATAGACCAAGTGCCAAAAATAGACCATTGGGCAATGGAGTCAAAGAAAAATCTTGCAGAGAAGAACAACCACAACCATCCTCCAAAAAACGAACCGAGAAACCAACAAAACCAGGTCACCAAGGACCAAAACAAATAAAAACACAAAAGCAGATGAGAACAAAGAACTATACACTGTACAAATGGAATATACCTTGATTATGAGCAATCAATCAAGGAAATGCTTCAAATGTCTGCCATTAATAGGCAATTCAAGTAGTTCCCTGTCTAGGTCTTTTAGGAAGAAGGTATTTTCACCAATTCGAATATCAATTGAATAAGGGCCCATCCACAATGCATCAAATTTACCATGCTTGCCCTTATCTTCATGCCTGTTATCCCATAAAAGCACAAGATCCCCAATGTTGAAAGCTCTGGGTGTCACATTTTTGTCAAATAGCTTCTTCAACTTTTCTCTGAACTTCACATGTCGCTGATGGGATGCCCTTCTCTCTTCATCCAGCTCAATAATCTGATTGATTTGAGCATCATATGAACTAACTTATTGGTCTTCAATCTGTTGAAAAAACTGAAATGAAGACAATTACAAATGGAGGGGCAACAGAGCTTGAGTTCCATATACCAATTCAAATGGGATTTTACCAAGGTAGCTCTTTTGACAATGACTCTGTCACTCAAACGACAAACTTCGCTTTCTCACCCCACTTCCTTTTGTTCATCTCCGAGGTTCTTCTAATGATCTTCAACAAGTTTTTATTATTGGACTCATCTTGTCCATTTCCTTGGGGATTGTAGTTAGAAGCATATGTCAAATTGATCCCATACTCTTTGCACATTTCCACCAAATATTTGGCTCTAAAACTCATGGCATTATCAATAATAATTTTAGCTGGCACTCCAAATCTGCATATGATTTGATTCAGCATGAAGTCCATGATCACTTGGTGTGTTGCCTTCTTGGTGGGGATTGCTTCTACCCACTTAGTGAAATAATCAATGGCTACAAGAATCCATTTATGACCAAAGACTGGAAGGATCAGAAATTTCCCCTATGAAATTCATTCCCCATTGTCTGAATGGGGTTTTAAGCGACACATGCTTTGCGAAAGGAAGGGAGCCTGAAGCTTTCATTCTTCCAGAAAAATGCTGGCAACTTTCACATCTCCTCACCAATAGATTTTTATCCTTGAAGAGATTTGGCCACCAATAACCAGCCCTCAAGATTTTATGTGTTTTAACTCTCCCAACAAAATGTCCCCCATAAACCCCTCCATGGAGATCGAAATTATTTTGGGGGCCTCATTTTCAATAATGCATCTCAAGAGCACTCCCTTGGGGTTCTTCCAAGCTAACCCAAAATCAGTAATGACATATTTTTGAGAGGCTAACTTAAGAGCTCTTTTCTGATTTTTACTTAGATTTCAAGGCAACATAGATGTCTGAGATAAAATATTATATCTTTGTACCATTCAGAACTTACCAACTTTTCAAGGACATCCACCCTTTCTCCTTCTACTTCATTTACCTCAATAGTTTGCAGGTTTCTCTCAGCCATAAGCTTAGCTAGACCCAAACCTCTTACCAATTTCATGGTTTGGATATCCATGTCATACTCCTGCAACTTGTTCACCCATCTGCATCTTTTTCTTGAGACCTCCATCTCTGATAAGATGTATTTCACCATGGTGTGGGGAACATAAGCAAAAACTTTAGAACTCAAGATGTAGGGTCTGAAAACCTTTGTTTCTTTCACCAAGGAAAACACCTACTTCTCCATGATGGTGTATTTTAACTCAGCTCCCTGCAATGCCTTACTGAAAAAGGCAATTGGTCTCTCAGCCCCTTCATCATCCTTCTAGTAACAAAACAGAGGAAATGGTGTTTTCTGAAGCAAAAGAAAACACTTGAAAAGGTTTCTTGTAATTTGGGGCTGCCAAAACAGGGGCATGCTTTAGTGCTTCTTTGATCCCATCAAAATCCTGAATGGTTGCTTCTTCCCACTTGATAATCTGGTCTTTCTTCAACATGCAAGTGATGGGGAGAGTCAACTTAGCAAAGTTAGACACAAATATTCTAATGAAATTGATCTTGCCCAAAGAAGGATTGGATTCCCTTCTTGGTTCTTGGAATTGGAACCTTGCTGATAGCCTCTACCCTTTTGGATCAATCATGACACCATCCTTTGATACAATGTGACCAAGCAACTTGGCCTTTTGCACTCCAAAATGGCACTTCTTTGGATTCAAAGAGATACCAAATTCTCTGCATCTAATCAACATATTTTCCAAGTGCTGCAAGTGATCATTTCTCTTCTTGGAAAACACAGTTACATCATCCTAATAAACAACAATGAAATCATTAATGTAACCAACAAAATCCACATCCATTGCCCTTTAAAAATTTCTCTAGCATTCATTAGACCAAAAGGCATTCTAACATAGACATATGTTCCCCAAGGAGTGGTAAAGGTAGTTTTAATTCTTTTTATTCCTTTACAACAACTTGATTATAGCCAGAGAAACCATCCAATGTAGAAAGCAACTCAGATCCAGTCACTAACTACAACATATTTTCCATGTTTGGCAGAGGATAATTATCTTTCATTGATGCTCTGTTCAAATTTCTAAAATCCACGCATAGCCTGATATCACCATTCTTTTTTCTAACTCACCCTAAGTTTGCAACCCAAGAAGAATTACATGTTGGATGAATAATCCATCCATCCCTTAGCTTCTTCAATTCTTCTTACATCTTCATGGAGAGGAGTGGATTAATCGCCCTCTGCTTTTGTTGGGGTTAGCATACTGGTTGTCAGATGATAATATATCGATCTAAGCATACATGTAAATCAAAGCGGATATTCTACCAGAATAAATATACAAAACAAGAGACATAAATCACACCATATTTAACGTGGTTCACCCATTGTAGGGCTACGTACACCAAGAAACAAGCCAATCTATTATCCAAAGCTTTGACAAGATATACAATGAAGATTTACAATCTTCCACGCCTCTCAGATGTTTAGTACTTTCTTCCTTCAAGATTTTTCTTTCTTTTTCACAAAGAATTCTCTCTCACATAATTATCTTATAATTATGATCCACACACTTACTTCTAAACCCTAATTTTAACTTCATATAGTCATTTTTAGCCTTAGGGAACTTGGCCATGTAATTACAATTAATAAATCTATTTTAATGTTAAAAATAGATATAATTCCCGAGAGTTAATTAAAAATTCATCGCACAGTAATCGACGTTGGTTCACCTAACCATCACCGGTTCCTACTTGCCTTGATGATGCTTTGGTCTTCCTAGCTGATGTCGGTCTACCCTCAACCGATGTCGGTTCTGTGTGTTTTCCAACAAGTTCCAATTGCATGCTAAAATGAAGTAATTGAGCTCCACAACTCAATAATCTCCCACTTGGAGTTTAATTACTGCACCATACATGTACAACATCATTCTTGGATCCTTCCTTGGCTTTGTTTCTTCCTCTTCAAGTCTCAAACTCGAAGACCAACAAAAGTGGAGTGTAGCTCCAACTTCTCCTTTGCTAATGGCTTCGTTAGCATATCCGCAAGGTTCTTGCTCATATGAATCTTTTCCAGATTCAACTGTTAATCCTCCAATACCTACCGTATGAAGTGATACCTCAACTAAATGTGTTTCATTCTCGAATGAAATGCTGAGTTCTTTGCCAAATGAATTACACTCTGATTGTCACTAAATAGTTTACAATCACTTTTCTCCTTTCCCAACTCTTCCATGAACCTACTCATCCATATCATCTCCTTGCTACCCTCTCATAGTAGTCAGTGAACATACTACTGCCTCTGTAGTAGTAGACAAAGCCACAACCTTCTCGCAATATCAAAATGCAGCTAATTGTTGTTCCACCTACTCAGTGAAAATATATCCAGTAGTGCTCCTCCTACCATCCAGATCTCCACCATATCCGAATCAACATAGCCACGTAATAAAATATCCAAACCTCCATAGCATAATTGCATGCTAGATTTCACTTTCAAATACCCGAGTATCCATTGGACTGCTTTCCAATGATCTTTACTGGATAATCCATATATCTACTCACAACTCCCACTGCATGTGCAATGTCTAGTCTGGTACAAACCATAGCGTACATGAGACTTCCAACTGCTGAAGCATATGGTACTTGTGTCATGTATTTGACCTCCTCATGTGATGAAGGAAACTAATATTTGCTCAATTTGAAGTGTCCAGCCATAGGTGTGCTAACAGGTTTTACATTATGTATGTTGAAACTTTCTAACACCTTGTAGATATAGTCCTCCTGAGACAAATACAATTTCTAGTTTTTCCTGTCTCTATGAATTTCCATGCCAAGGATTTTTTTCAGCTCCTAAATCCTTCATAGAAAATGTGTGGGCTATATTTCTCTTAAGCTCACCAATGTCCTACATAATAGATCCTAAAATAAACATATCATCCAGTTATAGTAACAAAATAATATAGCTCCCATTTTCAAGCTTCTTGACATAAACACAATGGTCAGATTCACATCTCAAGTAACCATGCTCATGCATAAAACTATCAAACCTCATGTACCATTTCCTTGGAGCTTGCTTAATCCCATATAAGCTCTTTTTCAACCTACACACTAGTTTCTCCTTACCCTTGACTTCATACCCAAACGGTGTTGCATATAAATTTCTTCATCCAAATCACCATGAAGGAAATTCGTCTTCACATCTAGTTTCTCTAAATGCAAATCTTCTACTACAACTAAACTCAATACAATATGAATATAAGTCATCTTAACAACAAGAGAAAATATTTCACCAAAGTCAATACCTAATTTATGTGTAAATCCCTTTACTACAACCCTTTCCTTGTACCTCTTATGTACACCCTCTTCTTCCTTAATTTTTTAAACTCACTTGTTATGCAATGTTCTCTTACCTACTCTGTGACTTAACCAAATCCCAAGTTTGGTTTTGTTCCAAGGAGTTCATCTCCTCATCCATGCTCATCTCCTCATCCATGCCATGCATTACTTCTTCAAAAATTTCTAGTTCACCATTATCAATCAACAATAAATAAAATAGAGAAGGTCTAAATCTTTCTGGAAGTTTACTTACCCTTTGTGACCTTCTCACAGGAGTTTGGGGTACCGAGGCTCAATCTGGGCCTCCTGAACATTAGTATCCACTTCTGACAGTGACCGATGCCGGTCACCTCTAACCGACATTGGTTCTGCTAACCGATGTCGGTTTTGATCCTCTGTAACCATCGGCAGTTCATCTGACCGATGTCGGTTAGGACTAACCGACCACGGTTACTATGTATTTCTGTAGGTGTTTCTTTAAAACCCGAGAGTTCATTTTCATCAATAAACTTCTCAATTTTCTCATCCTTGGGTACCAAAATTTGATCCCTGTACATTCTCTTTTCATTCCATTCAATATCATGACTCCTAATAATTTTAGAATTCTCTAAATCCCAAAAATGAAAACTGAAATCACCAGATCCATAACCAATGAAAGTGCACCTCTTAGATTTTGCATCCAACTTTTTCCTATTTTCCTTATCAACATGCACAAAAGCTTCTAAACCAAAAACTTTAAGAAAAGAAAGATCTACCTCTTTTCCGGTCCAAGCTTCCTCTGGTATTCCTCCATCTAGTGAACTTGAAGGGCCACGGTTAATCAAATAAACCATTGTATCAACTGCTTCTACCCAAAATTGCAAGGGCAATCCAAAATGTATCCTCATACTTCTAGCATGTTCCATGATTATCATGTTCATTCTTTCTGCAACACCATTCTCTTGTGGTGTTCTTGGAACCATTATTTCTCTACGTATCCCATTCACTGAACAATAATCATTGAAATCCTTGCTATAGTATTCACCACCATTGTCAGATCTAAGGCACTTTAACTTAGAATTTGATTCATTCTCAACAAGGGCTTTCCATCTTTTAAAAGTCTCAAAAACATCATATTTATGTTTAATACAATAAACACATACCTTTCTTGTAGCATCATCAATGAAAGTAACATAATATTGGGATCCTCCATGAGAAGCTACCTAAGTTGGTCCCCACACATCTGAGTGTATAAGATCTAATTTCTGCTCCTTCTTAGTTGCCCCAACTTTGAGAAATCTCACTCTCTTTTGCTTTCCAAATATACAATGCTCACAAAAATCAAGATCTAAATATTTCAAATATGATAACTTACCCTTAGCCTTTAAGATCTGCATTCCTTTTTGACTCATATGACCCAACCGATTATGCCACATGCATACATCTCGAATCAAGTAGATAATGCGAAAAAGGAATCGATGTCTACGATAGATAAATATAAATTTCCTACCTTCTTACCTCTTGCCACAACAAAATCACCTTTAGTGAATTTCCAAGAGTCTCCTATAAAAGTAACCATGCAACCAGATTCACCTAATTGCCCTACATAAATAAGATTTCTCCTGAGGCTTGGCACATGCCTCACATCTTTCAATACCCATGTATTTCCATTCTGCAATTTTAGATGAACTTCCCTTTACCAGAATACATGCTTGCAGGTTCATCATCACCCAAATAAACATGCCCAAAATTTCCCTAGACATAATTTCTGAAATAACCCTTATTAGGGGTTGCATGGAAAGAAGCTCCTGAATCTAAAACCCATGATTCAATTATATTGTCCAAAGAAAGAATAAGAGCATCTTGCATTATCTATAATGAAGCAAGATTCACATCTTTACCTTTGTCTGGTTGTTGATTCTCTTTATCCTTTGACCAACAATATTTCTTTGCATGTCCTTTCTTTCCACATTTCTAACAAGTAATTCCCTTACTTCTAGATTTAGATTTGTTATCCCTTGACTTTGATTTCCCATTACTCTTACTCTTGGATCTCTCTTTCTCCCCTTTCTTGCTTTCTACATTCAAAGAATTTTCAGATGATGATTCCTCTGTACTCTTCCTGTGAATTTCTTCATTCAAGATTATACTAACCACATCATCAAACTTCAAAATATTATTAGCAGATGTTGTATTACTAACAACCATTACCAAGTTGTCCCAACTATTAGGCAAAGAACATAAGAATAAAAGTGCTTTTACTTCATCATCAAATGGTATAGCAACCGATTTTAACTGATTTACTATAGATCGGAAATCATTCAAATGACTAGAGGCAGATTCACCTTCATGCATCTTAGAACTAAATAGTTTCTTCATCAAATAAAATTTATTTGAAGCACTAGGTTTTTCATATAAATTAGCAAGAGATTTCATTAAGTCTACCGTAGAAGTCGCTTCACGTAATATTGGAAGCCACGATGCTGCCGGTGCTCAATCTTATAAATCCTAAAGCCTTTCGTCAAAGAATCTTCCATTCTTCATCAGTCATCTTCGTAGGTCTAGACTTCTCATCCAACGGTAAGTACAAATATCTTTGATATAGATAATCCTCAATCTGCATCTTTCATAATTGATAATTTTGGCCATCAAATTTCTCTACCTTGTATTTATTATCTTTTGCCATTGTTGTAGCTCCCACTCAATCAGAAAACCCTCTATGAGTAAATCACAACACACAAAACCCTCAAACAAAGCTCTAATACCAATTGTTGGGGTTAGCACACCGGTTGTATAGACAATATATCAGATCTAAGCATACATGCAAATAAAAGAGGATATTCTAGAAATATACAAAACAAGAGACATAAATCAACACCAGATTTAACGTGGTTCACTCAGTGTGGGCTACGTCCACCAAGAAACAAGCCAATTTATTATCCAAATCTTTGACAAGATATACAATGAATATTTACAATCTTCCATGCCTCTCAGATGTTCAGTACTTTCTTCCTTCAAGATTTTTCTTTCTTTTTCATAAAGAATTCTCTCTCACATAATTATCTTGTAATTATGATCAACACACTTACTTATAAACCCTAATTTTAACTTCATATAGTCATTTTTAGCCTTAGGGCACTTAGCCATGCAATTACAATTAATAAATCTATTTTAATGCTAAAAATAGATATAATTCCCGAGAGTTAATTAAAACTTCATCGCACAGGTAACCAATGTTGGTTCTACCTAACCGTAGCCGGTTCCTACTTGCCTTGACCAATGTCGTCTTCCCTTAACCGATGTTGGTTACTGTGTTTTCCAACAAGTTCCAATTGCATGCTAAAATGAAGTAATTGAGCTCCACAACTAATTTTTTTGTCTAAATGGTTTTGCATTTTTTTCGAGAGGAATTTCATGCTGAAACAAATCCTCTCTGTATGCTTTCAGCTCTAGAATAAGACCAAGCCAAATAGTCCTGATATTTCTTCAACAATTAGACATAGGACTGTTTTTCTTCCTTACTCAGATTGCTTCCCAACTAGATCTTCCTTGGTTTCTCCTTTGTGCCAAGGTCATGCTCTTCAACATCCCTTGAGGCTGCTACATGTCAGTTAATAATGCAATCAGCATTATCAAAGTTTGATTCAAGAGAAACCAGCCCTCTAGGAATGGTATTAGTTTTCAATTGGATGATGTCTTTTGAAACAAAGTTTCTTTTCCTTCTGCTTGCACACACCATTGGCTCCCAATCAATACAATGATCAGAAAAATCCCCTTTGTTCTGCAAAAATTGTTTCACCTGGCATCATCATAAAATACTTGCCAATTTTTTACATTTTCAGGACAGATGGCCTTGTTAGTACTTCAACATTATATTCACAATTGGGGACATTGAACAAACATCAAACCGAGATCCCAAGACTGCAAGCTGGTCTGCAACAGCATTGAACTTTCTATCATGATGCACAATATTAAATGAGTCAAACATTTCAATCAAATCCCAAACTGCATGCTTGTATTGTTTCATTCTCTGATTTTTAGTAGCATACAATTTTCTAATTTGTTTGAAAATCAGTTCTGAGTCTCCTTTGACAATGATATCTTTAATATAATACTTCCAAGAAATTCTCAAACCTAATAACAATGCTTCATACTCAAAGAATTTTATTAGTGCATTCAAAGTTAAGTTTGAAAGAAAATACAAACTCTTCTTGGCTTGGGGAGATCAGAACAATGTCGCACCATTTCCAAACTTGGAATAGGCTCCATCAAATAACAAGGTCCAAGGTAAACCAACTTGTTCAAGACATTTACACTGATCAATCTTGTGCTCCTTTCCATTAGCAAACCCCACAAAGTTATCTGCATCTACATCAACATATAACACTTCATAAGAAGCATTATTCGGATCTTCAATGAGGTGTAACATTTTCTTCTCTCCATACAACTTTACAAGGCTGCATTCAATTGAAATGGTGGATAAAGACATATCCATTTGAACACTTCCACTAACACTTACAGCCCATTTTCTTAATAACAACATGCCCCATTTTGCAGGGCAATCAACAATGACAACATCAAGTTTCAAGTTCTTACCCGGATAAGTTGTAAGTTGTACCACCAAACCTTTCACACATCCAACAATGGGCACCTCTCTAGAGTCCATGGCAGTGCATCTTCCATATGTTGTTGTCACTTTGATATCTAGTTCATTCATGACCTCAAGAGGCATGACATTGCATGATGCTCCAGAATCAAACATATAATTGTGTAGCAGTCTGTCCTTAATGATCAAAGTTGTAAAAAATGGATCAACATTTAATTGGGATTCAACTAAAGATTTCCCCAAGTAAACCTCAGGTGTTTCTCCAAGCTCTTCCAATGCTGGTGGTGTTTCAAGGTCTGCAATGGTTGGAGGAGGAGTTTCTACAATGTTTACATTTCTGCCTGGGGTACTCTTTTCTTCTTTCAATCCCAAGTACTCAAATGCTCTCTTCTTGTGCTTAGGAATCCTAAGCAACTCAACAATTGGAACACTAACTTTGATTTGACTCAAAACTTGGGCAATGTCATATGGAACATTCTTTGGCAAGGCAACATTGGAAGGGAGATTAGCAAACTCATCAGATGGCATGGGATTCTTGATAGTTTGGGCATGAGGAGAAGTATGAATCTTGTTTGGGACAGCAAGGCCTTTGGAAGGTGTATCTTTCTTAGGAGCCTCTTTAGGAATACTAGTAAGAAATGGAGTTTTAGGTTTGGCTTGAGGCCCTGCTCCTTTGACAACTCTACTCCTAGTATTATAATCCTTTTCTTGAGCAACAACAACGTTCATCAATAACTGCCTATCTTCCTCCAAAGGGATTCCTCCATCATACTTCTTTATCATTAAAGATCTTAAATACTCAAAGTCATTATTAGGTATTTCAAAAGCTTGCACTACATCTACTTCAAAAGTATGAGGAGGAGGAAGAAGTGGTACTGTGAATGCAATCCCAAAAAGTTGCAGCAGTTCAAGCACTTATCACTTCGGTTGAAGTTGCTCCTTGTTGTGAGCTTGAAGAGCAACCCATCATGCAAACATCATCATCAGTACCATCATCATTATCAGCTTCTTCTTCTTCTTGCTGATTTACTTCACATGGAGGATGGGGCAGAAGCATCTATCACACCAATCAATCTCATTAGCTTCATCAACAACAACAACCCGAGCAGTCAAAGGATCAGACTCCATTCTACTTTCATGTGCTTGGGGATGTCTATTTGCATTTCCCATGGGTCCTTTACCTCTATCACCCCTAGGATGATTTCCAAATTTGTCATGATTTTGTGCCTTTTGCTGACCTTGTGAACTCTGCCCACCCCGGTTCAATACAAGGCAAAGGTTACTAAAGACATTAAGAAATCCTGATTGTTCTACATATTTTTGCAAGTAGATTTTTTTCCTTTGTTGATACACGGGGAAAACAAGGGTATGTCAGGGTGGATCAATGGTTTTTAAATGATTTTGGTGGGAGATGAAGCAGGATAAAGTTGATTATATCAAATCTTTGGAGGGAATTCACAATAATGAACAACTTCATAATGGAACGCTTGAGCAGTCAAGACGTTCCTTCAACCAGAAAGTGTGCTTCAATGGAGGCCCAGATCAACATGTTTTCACATAATCTTTGAGACTCCAACATGAAGGCTTGAATTGAAAGACTTAATTAAACACTAAAGTTTCTGATTAATCACGCCTAAGGTACACCCGAAGACTTACAGACAATATTTATCAACAAATGACAGTGAATTGATTTTAAATTTGTTTATCTCATCTAAGATGAAGGATCTTCTTGAAATTAAATTGCAAATACCATTAGACTATCACAGGACGAGATCTTGTGTGATTTCACAAAAATTTCAGTATAAGATTGCAATAGGAATGAAAGAAACTATTTACAGACATTCTGAAAATAAAGCAGACACAAAATTGCTAGAGATTAGACACAAATTA
Source organism: Taxus wallichiana var. yunnanensis (assembly GCA_018340775.1). NCBI lineage: Eukaryota > Viridiplantae > Streptophyta > Pinopsida > Cupressales > Taxaceae > Taxus > Taxus wallichiana. The sequence continues at coordinate 411,353,582 of CM031242.1, read as the reverse complement.
ATTCCAAAATTGCTTAGATTCATCAGCAAGGGAAAGCTTCCAGAGAAATCTCAGTGCTTGTCAATGGCTATACATCTGTAACCAAATTGACATGATAGAAAATCTAACATAGAAGAAAATAACAGGTAATCTCAGCTTTGGTCTCTCGGAAGACGACTTTCTCAAAAATTTCTCAAGAATTCATACTCCGACCTTTTGCAAGAGTATTCTCATTGCATTTATACATTTTACCCACTCAATTTTCCCCCAAAAGAGAAAAATATTCAAGGGACCTTTTCTTATTTCCAATTTGTTTCAGACAACGACACTTAACAAATTCAGATCCGAAATCTACCAGTGGACCAATTGTGAACTGATCACGTTTCTTGGGCCCTCGAATAATGACTAGGATGTCATGCCATAAATTTTCAGGAGTCCCTTTAATCATTTTGATTCTGTCATGTGAGAAATCCCCTTTTAATCATTTTTCAGAGCCTCTGCATAGCTAAACTTGATAGGTCATCCCTTTTTGCTCTCGAGGCAACGCCTTTTCACCTTTTGCACTGCACTTTCATCATTTCATCTTTTTTCCTCCTTTTCCTCTAAATTTTACTCTACAACTTCTGGATCTGGAATTTTGCATTTTTACACGAGCCTGAGCAAAAATCCACTTCAAAAGTACTTCATATTTACAAATTGAGCTCCCAAATTGATTCAATTGAACTTTCGGACCAAAACGACACAAATTTGCCAAAAATTGATGAAGAATGATGCAAAAAATGCATCTCCAAACATCTTGGAGCTTCAATGGCGGTAAAATCAAATGAAATGCACAACTACCATTGATCTTGCCTTTCAACTTTTAATCTGAGCCCTCCACATGGCAAAATGTGATTGGAAACAAGCTTGGGAGCACTTTTTGACATTTTATAACTTTTGGAAAAAGTAAAAAAATTGACATTTTTCTCCGCCCCTCCGCCTTTAGAAAATGGGCTTGACACGTGTCCCAATGTGGGTCCCAGAGGAACCACGGCTTGATTCTGCTATTTTACCTCATTTTTGGAAAAAGGAAAATTTTCCAAATTTTCCCGTAGCTCCACCCTTCTACCTTTAGCTTCTGATGTGGGTCCCAACGGACTTGCGCTTCATTTTTTCACTTTATACTTATTTTCCAAAAAGGAAAAAGTTCCACATTTTCCCACGGGCTGCACCTCCATTTTTTACTATTCAACACTGGCATTACTTTCCTGTCGAGGCCATGCTTCAACTTACAATTTTATCCCTTTTACAAAAGGAAAAAACCTTAAATAACCCCAAAGCTTCGTTTCTCCATTTCCCCGCCTGCTACGTGTCTCAATGGCACATTTTGAGATGGTCCCAAAAAGTAGAGACCCCAAACAAGTGCGGGCTCAACACGTGTCTCATTCCGGAAGAGTCTCAAAAAATTGGAAGGCGCCATGTGTCTAAGGTCCGAGACAGTCTCTTTCGGCCATTGAAAAGTCCAAGCAAAAGGCAGAGTGAGCGAAGCCTCCAAGTGTCCTCCTGCACTTCTTCAAAATAAAACTCAAGGGCTGATCCCCAAACATGTGCAGTCCCTCCACGTGGACAAGTTTTGGGTTGAAGTGAGCCATAGAGTTTTTAGAGTGCCCCACCGAGCCACATCTAACCAAAAAGGGCCACATTTCCACTGATGTAGAGATGTAATTTTGACGGGAAAACTCACTGTCAAACCGTAAAAATGCAGGAAAACCACCATTTGAGCCCAGAGATGAATTTTTCTTCAAGGACAAAGAATTTGGAGATGTTATAAGTTTCAAACATGATCCTCCGAGCTACATCCAATCTTGTTTCCTCAGGTATTTGGGACAAAAATGATAGGGACAACAATACATGACTGCGGAAAATGGAAAGAAAGGAGCAGCCCAAGTTTTACGCCCAATTTACAAACTCCTTCAGATGGAGAGAGAAACAAAAACAAATTCTAGAATTTTAAGTGATCCTCGACCAAGGAAGGGACTGATCATGGCAACCAAATGGTGGACAAAGTCTTCAAGCACCAACACGGGAAGGTAAAAAACATGACAGAGGCCGCAAACTGAGGAAATTTAATGATAAACGGGGTGAGACTAATTTGAGCACCAACACTTAGTATGTCCTTCAACCTCGGCAATATGTACACCATATTCAACCGCACTTCTCATGAGGCAAATTGGCTGATAATTTCTCTAAATTTTTGCCATAGATACAATTTACACCTCCAAGAACAGGCTAACTCTAGTTTCTACACTCCCAACTTCCTTAGCGTGTAGAGCTTCCTCCAAATCCTTACGCGGATCTATAAATTTCTTATGATAGAGCACCCTTCTTAAAGGTGTAATCAAACCACTAACAAACCACTTGTGCATGATTTCTAGGTTGAATATCATAACAAAACTTTGATATTAAAGTTTTAAAGTGTGTATCATACTCCCTTATGCTCTCATGCATACCTTACTTAATCTCCTTCAGCGCACTGATGATTTTCTATTAAAACTCAAGTATATGAAACATATCCAAGAAAGCATCACACAACATGTTGTAATCTACAATAGTCTAGTTTGGATCATACTTCCTATACCAACTATACGTGTGTCCTTGCAAAGTAGTAGCAAACTGACTTTCCTTACACTCTGTAGTTGTGATTCCCTTAGCGCACCATAGTATCTCACACATGTGCACATGCTCCGCTGCATCTTCAATTCCTCTATACTCTGGTAGGCGAAGAGACATCTCGTAATAGACTTGTTGTGGCTAGTGCGAGACCATGCCCACCAGATCCAGAACCTATATTACCTCCAATATTCCCTCCACCTCTAGAACCACCAAATCCACTAGATCCCAAACCTTCTGATCCTCCTTATCCATCTCTTATAGAAGGCACCGGTCCAAAGGATGAGCTACTCTATGTTCCAATTGTTGTACTAAATTGAACTCCCACAATCTATGAGATTGTGCTACTTCTAGATGTATTACCAACGTTCTATGCGCCTACATTTTGTCCTAATGACACGCCATAAAATAATCTTCCAATCAGTCCTCCAAATAGAAAATATGTTATCACATGTGATGTTATAAATGTTGTTTGATGCACTTTTGTATTTAAAGGAAAATGATATCTACTTGTCGCTACTCTATCACCAAAATTAGAATTTTTCTCAATAATTATTTTAGGAACTGGAACACCAAGTGCAAGGGCAAGGTCGCCAAGTGGGATCATATGCGCACCTATGGTTTTTATTATTTCTTCTTCCGATGTGCTCTCATCCGAAGGTTTGAAGGATTCTCTTCCATGTTTTCCTAAAAGGGGGAGTACCAACTACTCAGGTTTCACGTCCTCCACGTGAACCTCGAATCCTTCGTGCATCACTTGTCTCCATAACTCCATAGACTCCTCAACGCCATGCTTATTCATTAATTCCCTCTCACTCTCTTCATTATACTTAAGTTTTCTTTCCTCTTTTTCCTTTTTTGCCGTAAGGTCCACCATCTTTTACCACATGTTCTTCTACCCCCATGAGTGGCGGGGTTTTAGCTAGCCATAAGTCATTCTTCCAAATCCGAGTCACAAACAATATCTTAATTGCTAAAGGGATAACGTGTAAATAATATCCTCTAGGTTCGCGTAAGAACTAAAACTCAATAACCTCTGGACAGAATACGTAGAAACAACATACTCCAACATATAATTGTGCAAAACACCACTCCACCAATGATCTATAGCGCATGTCCAAGTCACATCGACATCATACAGATTCTGTAATCTTCTTATGTCCAAACAATTGTTCTATACCTCCAATTTTTCTTTTATGCATATGCTACCAGCCACTCATACAATTCTATAGAAAACAAAAAAGAACGTCTCATAGAGTTCATGATACAAATGTTCTTTAACCCACACGCAAGCATTGAAATCAGGTCCAATATTCTATATGTGAGAAAACTGGTCTTCTAAGTCCACAACCCACCTCTCAATGCTGTCCAAATTCAATCGATACATCTTCATCATGCAACATCCTTGCAATAGCTTGAAAAGAGGTCCTGAAAATGAAACCAAAATGTAGTCTCTATTTCTTACTCAAAACCCTAGACACGCAAGCCCATCACTTAGACAGATCTGAGCGTTCACCTGAAGTGCACAAAGGTACCAGGTCTCCCTTTTTATACCAGATTTTTCAAGATCTTAGTATGATAATTCATATATTCCACAACCATAAGTAATTAAAGGAAAAACATAACAAGAATGAGCTCAACTGTTATCGCCAATTTTGACTTCGTAAAATTAATTAAAATGGAAATTTTGAAATTTTCAAAAGTGTTACTTTGTGTGATCTATGGCTCTCATCATGATCGTCTCATTTTTGTGATCACTCCGGCCTTTGTTTCATCCTTTTTGGGTGAGAAATCCTCCCATTAGGTCTCAAACTACATTAAATATTAATTAATTAATATATAAATAATTAATTACTCTTTGTTTATAAAATTATTTTTATAATAATTATGGAGTTTTTAATTAAATAAATATTAATTAAAATTCATTTGACAAGATTTATTTTAATTTACGGGAAAAATAAGTCTCTGGTTCCCATTCTTTGGGATGCCAAATTGGCTTCCCAGCACCGGATTCCCCTTTCTGGCAATTTTTTTTATTCCCCGCTAGTGGGATTTCTTCCCCTGATTGCCAAATTAATGAATTAGAAAATGGGCAAAATAATCCCGATTTCCCACATGGGGAAATAAAATGGGGATTGTCACCCCACCTTGCCATTTCCGCTAGCAATTAGCTATTTATTTCCCCACTTCCCATTGGTAATTAATTCCACTAGCCGTGAAAGAGGGAAGTTGTTTTAACGGGACAAATAAGAAATGGTTGTGAGGAAGCTTCCTAAATCCTCATCCGTCAAACTCCTTGGAAAAAGTCGTGCGAAGTAAATAAGAAGCTTGGAGGATTTTTAGTTTTTCCAAACTCATTATTTCCTCTGGGTGTATTCATCACAAGTTTTAAAAGAATAGAGGAAGCTCACGTTGAAGGAAGAAAGAAGGAACAATTTGAAGATCCCATGCATGCATGAAAGAAAAACATAGCAGCAGTTAAGAACCAGAACTCAGTCTCCAAGCTGCTCCACGCATTCTCCAGGAGAATCACCACGCAGCAGTGAGAAGGAACAACAATTTTCAACGCAGCCAAAAGAATAGAGGGAGAACAGTCCAAAACACCACGCAGGAGCAGGAAGGGAGTCTTCACACATTCCAAACAACAAACATTTCTAACCACGTGGGACAACAAAAGCATTTTCCACGCATCTTTTTGTGCAAAGTAAGATAAGAGGAAAATTAGCACAAAACAGTCCAAAAAGTTCCCACACCTGTAGAAGGAAAACAACAGATGAATTAAAAAAGAAGATAAATAAAGCTCTTTCCACGCATTCATCAAGGAATAAGACAAAACAATCCAAAGAATTTCTCCCACGCAGGCCCAAGAAGATTTTCCACGCTGCCACAAGGGGGAGAAGGAGATCATCACGCATTGAAGAGAAATAGTCCAAAATGCAGTCAAAGGAACAACAATTTTCAACGCCTAGGAGGGAAATCAGGCAAAAACAAAAATAGCTGAAGATCCCACACATTCATTAAAGTAGAAAACCAGCTCCAGCAAGAAAGAAAATAGACCACGTGGGAGAAGAAGCAAACAAAAAAAAAAGAAAGGTTTTCAGCGCTAGAAATTAGAATAAAACAGTCCACACATGGACTTTGGCACAGAAAGTTAAATAGAAGAGAAACAACAAAACTACAACACTTTCCACGCATTCATTTAGGTCAATCACCACGCAATAGGGAGGAGAAAACAATTTTAAATGCATGCATAAGAGATACCACGTGCCAAGGATAGCTGGAGTTGTCCAGGAAATAAAGCAAATAATAAACTTTGCAGAGAAGAACACATTTTCCCAACTGAGCAAAGATTAAATCATTTCTATTTCCAACACAAGAAACCACACGTTCTCCAGGTGTATCAACGCATTTACAAGAAGATTCAGCAAGTATAGTCACGCATCGATCAGAAGATCACATCAAAGAAGTAAATCTCAAATTGTGCGGTCATTAAAATCAGGTGAGTTTCACGCATACCAAGGAGAATTTGCTCCGACGAATTAAATTAAAAAAATCGGGATATTAGAAATTAGGTGATTTTGTTTATTTAAAATAAATAGAAAATTGTTTTCGCCAGAGTCAAAATTCGAGCCTAGTCTTGGTGTGATGTATTATTAAAAAAATTGTAACCAGAACGGTTGTTATTATTATTTTTAAAATAATAATAATAATAATAATAATTAAACAAGTCATATTATTCTTGCATTGATGGGGTGTTTCGAGATTGAGACTCGGCCCTGCTTGCATTATTTTACGTGCTCGAGTCATTATTCTATAAAATTCATAATGGCCAAAAATCTAATAAATCTACAAGAAGATCGAGGAAGCCAATGGAGAAATCAAACAAATCCGCACTCAAGTATGAATTCCAAGGAATCATCCCTCCCAGTTCCATTAAGTCGGCATATGATAATATCACTGATACGAATTTGGGTCACATCAATGTGCAATAATTCTGCAAACAAGTGAAAACTAAGGCAAAACCATATTCTTAGATAGGCTTTACCATAGTGGTCTACCCCAAGCAGCAACATTTCCTGTCTTGGTGTAGTGTCCAAAGTCTGGTTATCGCTTGCGCGGAGCATTATGATCCCGAGAGACGAGGAATTTTTAAAGATAATCGTGAGCCTTTTCTCTTAATCACACCAGAGCACATTGAAGAATTGCTCAGCATACCTGACTTCCCTAAGAATGTGGATATCACTTGACAACAAGACAAGAATTTTGGGATGAAGAACCCCTCAGGTGGAACAAGATGGTTAATAACAATTGGTTAGAGACCAAGAGGCCTCGAATTGATTGGCTTCCTAAATAAATGTACCACATTGAGTTCATGGAAGAAATTGGGGACATGATTACTCTCCTAAGTCGAGTTTTCGGTTTACCCTCTGCCAGATTTTCCACCAATGGATGTATCAGTTTATCTGTATCATCCTTTCCAAGAGAGAGTTTGTGGATTGGGCCTCCATTATTAGTAATACCCTTCACAAACAATCGATAGAAGTTAAGATGATTGGATGCTTCTACATGACATCGTATCTGACTTATGCAAGAGAAGAAGAAAGCTATTTTCTGGACTCGAAACAAGAGGAGTCATGGGTCCATCAAATAGTGTTTTCCATTATTACCCGCAACTAAGTTTCAAAAATATCTCTCACCATTTCAGAAGGGTCAACGATGCATTTACCTTCTGCATGATTCGGAACCTGAATAGGAATATAGAGGAAAGATTTTCCAAAGAAGCCATGAATGTCATTTCCCAATGGGGAACATGGTTTATTCAATTTTCATCTTTTTCCTACATTCGCGTAAGCGGCTTTGCGGGTACTCCATGGAAACTTCCTAAGTACGTCAGTGACAAATGGGCATTAATGGAGCTTGTGTGACAACTATTCCAAGTTCACTGTCTTCTCAGTGACAAGCATCATTCAGGAATTCATTTCCCAATCCAAATCAGGGAATACCAATGTCCAAATCTCTTCAGTGCACAACTCATGGAAAAAGAGTTTTCCCTCATCACAATTCATCCATATGTGAAGAGAGCCCAGTTTGATATCAATGGATATATGCAGAAGATTCTTGGAGCAAAGTATCAACATAACCCTACCATGGAAGATTTCGGGCTGCCTATTCAAATGAGCATGAAGTAAGAAGATGAGAGTTTTCTCACCTAACCCTTGCTCAGATCAAGGCCTTTCACATCAAGAGCCCTCCAGATTCATTCATAAATGATGATGAATATGTTATTGATCCTTCATATGATGCAATTGCTTTTACCCCATTGCCTCGAATTGACTAGACCAAAAGAGATGAATTTTCTCTTGATAGCAAGAATCAACCGATCCTTGAAAGAAGCATATCTTGGTACAAAAGGAGTGGTTGCTAAAATCCCCTTCACCGAATAAGGTGTCACAAGGAGAAAAACCTAAGGTTCCTAGCCCTAGTGAAGGAAGAGAGTGTGTATCAAGATTTTCTACTTCAAGTAGAGATTCTTCTACTCACATTGTTAATAGTTCTCAAAAGCTAGTGACAAATGATCCTTAGCCATGCCTTGCACAAGCGTCCACTTAGGTGCAGGTAGTCCAAATATCGAACACTTCGGAGCCTATAGTTCATGAAGATATTTCCCAAAATATCCCAAATGAGCAGGAGGTGGATATCGAGGTTATTTCTCCTAAAATTGAGGCCGTGGAAAGGATTCTTGTAGAATCTCATGATGTCGAGAACAATGAGAATGTTACTTCGAGCTCTAGGATTTTGTATGCAGAAATAGTGAATGATACTCCTTTCTGAGTTGATTGCGAGGTTAAGAAAAGGAAGATGGTTGTCAAGGCAATTAACATTGATTTTGATGCCCTTTTCAAACTTTCAAATGATGTCATTCCCAAGAAACCTAAAGTAATTTCTCGAATAATGGTGGATAGTGACGAGAACAGATTTATGGATCTTGCCATCCCAAAAGTTGACAAGGAGTGTGATGTCATGACATCTGTTGATTATGAAGTTTCCAGATGGACTTGGGAGGTCCACATTGGAAATTGATATGATGATGGCTTGAGATTCAGTTGATATCGTGCTTAAGAGACTTAAGAAATATAAGTCTCAAAACTCTCAGCTCAAGGCTGAAAATAATCAATTGGTGGAATATGTTCAACATCTAATAAATCCCATATCATCCACTTTCCCAATACCGGATGCAGTGGCTACTCTGATGAATAAACTCTCAATTTATCAAAATAATTAAACACATTGGGCCATGTCACTAAAACTTGGCTTTCAGAGATTCTCGTTTTAGGCCAAGAGACGATCAAAACAATGGTTAAGCTCCATGAAGATGTTAGTGTGTATCTTGATCCAGTTCTTTCTTTCAAGGAAAATTTTGTTTCTAACATATCAAATTTGGATGAGATATTGCCCAATTTACATGAGATGATGAGTATGGAATCCTCAGTTTAACCATTGAAGGAATTCTCGAATTTGAAGATCGAGGGACACGTTTTCTTTGGTTTCTGCATCTCAAATATAGGAAGACACTTCTTGAGGATTCTATGATCCACTATGAGAGCATATGAAACGAAGCCTTCACTTCACTCGCCTTGATTCAAGAATTCATATCTGAGATGCCTTGCAACCTCATAAATGAGCATAATCAAAGTTTTTCATCAGAACATGTGGAAGAGAAATGTTCACAATTGTTTAAGGACATTTACACTCCCGCCGATAATTTCTTGTCAGCCTCAATGGAGCATTGCATCAAATTAAAGAACTTGTTTGAGAACGATCAATCAAAGATGGTTAATTTAAATGATATGCCAAGCAGGATTCTGGAATTGCAGGTATTTTGTGAGGCTATTCTTCTACCAAATGAACCTCCAGAAGAATAAAATATGTTTGAAACATTGGGAAGGTTTAGATCCTTTCAATTGGCAAAAGTGGCAGATCCTAATTTCACCGACGGTTCAAGGAGGTAGTTTTTTTGGTATCTAACGAAGTGGGAGAGTCCATTTCTCATACGTTTGAGATAGGCGACTCGTTTCAATGGATAATGCACTTTGGTTATTATTGTATGTTTTTAAAAATGGGATTTTAAGAAATGAATGTTATTATTTAGGTTGCTTTCGGAAAAATTGTGGATAACTTAAGTGATTTCTATTTTTAGTTGATTTTAATAAAGTTGGTTGAAAAATTCAAAGGTCACTTAAGTGCCTTATTTAATGTTCATTTAAAACCCTAACTACTTTGTAACCAAATTTTAGGTTATAAAAGAAAGTGAGGGGCTCATTTGTAAGGGGTGACTTTGAGAGAGGAGAAGAAAATACTTTTGTGTGCAAGCTTTGTTTCAGGAAGAAACTTTGTGTTCTTTTGTGAAGACATTTTGGAGTTAATGAAATACGAACTTTGTGTCTCATTCATTGTCTCTCGTAACATTTGATGCTCTTATGTTCATTAGATGTTAGATGTTTAAATCTTGCATGCAAATATTGTCTTTGATCTTATTGTCAACATTATTAAGTTGTTCTTGTTCACAGTGATCAAGCTTTGTTATTTACTTGCTCATGTGTGTTCCCTTTTACTAATTCTCATTTAGCTAATGCAAACTCTGTTTTATTTGTGTCAATTATTGTTTGTTCTTCTCCATGCAATATTAGGCTCTGCTTTTACCTAACTATTGCATGTACCTTCCATTCATTCCTTTGCATTTCGTTCCTTCATTTCATTCCATCTATTTTCATTCAATTGATGTTCCAAAACAACCCCACATATAATTTTGAATGGACAGATGTAAATACATTTTTGGTTTTCAATAAAGGAAGCCTCACCTTCACCGAGGAGGGACTTTGTTCCCACACTGCGTTGCATGTCATTTACATGCGTGCAAATCCATATGCTAACACAACCATAGTGCATAATAAATCAAACAAGGATCAAGATCAAATTCACCATACAATAGCCATGAGAAGTAACATCAACAATCAATATCCATCCACAAAGATCCATTATATTACTTCATCACAAACCAGTAGATGAATACATACATATAATATTGTCATAAGTTATGCACGCTTATAAACCAGTAACATAACTCTAACACATACACTGATATCAAAACCATGCAAATAAATACACATATATAGGGGTGGGGACTTTCCCTTCACCGCCTATGCACTCTCAAAATAGGTTGCATGCTCAAAATAACCATACACCACTTACAAAGGTAATAAAGAAGCATGCAAACTTTGCTTAACAATAGATTACCTATAATTAACTCTAGATCCAATCCTATTATTAGCTCGACTTCGCATGATGTTTGATCTTCCACTTTGTTCTAAAAATAGTCATTACTTCGTCCCACAAGTCTTCTTGTTCTTATCCAATGTATACTCTACACTCAATCCTATTTTTATCCCGTAACATGCAAAATGGCTAAGTCCCAAACTCTAAATTTCCTAGGCGTGCCCCTTTCTTGCCAAACTTACGTGCGTACCTACGCACCCCTTTTTCTATGTGCCCCATCCTTTCATGCCTCTAATACTTAGGTAATAATTTTCCCAGTCAATAGTCACACGAAGATACTCAGCATGGGAAAGAAGAAGAATATGTGAGAATTGATCCTGAAGCCAAGGAGGAAGAAAATGAATAATTTGGCATGAGTGAATAGGGGTATAAGAGAAGGCTAAGGAGAAGGCCTAAAACAAAGCACTAAAGCACGGGACCTTATGAGTTGTTGAGGAGGTTGCCAAGAATATATTCTATCAAACCAATCCATGAGAAGAAAACAAAGTGAAGGTGCAAGTATGTGCCTAAGGGTGATAACAAGGAAGAAGAAATATCGAAGAAGAAGCTACGCACAACACAAGATCCCCACCGGTTATTGATGTGGAAGGAGAAGAGGATCCTAGAGAAGAAGAAGCCTAGCATGATATAGAAGTAACTAGCGGGCATGAGGAGGAAGGACCCATTGGAGGTGATGAAGAAAAGTAAAGGAGTGTATGGGAACCGTCATGTGAGCATGGGGGCGCGGGAGAAGGTGTAACTCCGGGCGCAAAGACACATATACCTAAAGGTGAGTGGTTTGAGAGGGAAAAGGGAGAAGTAATTATAAAGATGCCGGACACTGGGTATGTACATGACCCTTCCAATATCATCCACATGAGGTTCCAGAGAACCCTCTCTAATGACCAATTATATGGGTGGGAGATAATAGACCCAAAAGGTGCAAATATGTGAACAAGGAAGATGTTGAGCTAGATTATGAAAACGCATGTGGATGAGACATATTTTGACCTCAGCGAGGAGACATGCATACAACAAAGGATGAAGAAAGTGCCATAACCGACCCATATCATGGTGAAGCCTCACGAGTTTACGGACATGGCAGTGAAGTAATGCCTTGACAAATATGGCGGTTGAGGTGGAAAGAAGGAATTTGGACAATGTAGCCACGCCGAGGAATTTATTGGAGGATAACAAGAATAAGGAGAAAAAATCCAACAATTAATCAAGTGCATGACGAGGAGGAATGGAGGAAGAAGGAAATTTTGGAGTTTGTAGCGAGATATTGGGAGTGAGGTTTTGGAGGTGCATCCAGAATTTGATGAGAAAACACAGAAGACCTATTCATCGGCCTTACATTTCTTATAGGATTTATTCCACCTACTACTCAAGGAAAGGCTATCCGCATAAGAGGAAGCACATGTAGATGTTGCAATAGAGAGGAAAAAAATAAGAGGATCATAACGCATGAGATTTTGGAATATGACACAATGTTATGAATGTTGAAGGATGAATTGAAGAAGGCAAGTTGGGAATTGCACAACTGCAAAGATCTAGAACACATCCTTAAGGAATACACAATCCAAGAAGAGAATTAAGTTCTCACAACAAAAAGGATAATTATCTTGGGAGAGAAGAGAAGTTGGTTGTGGTAGAAAAGAAGTGCAAACGCTTAAGGCCACGATGGAACCTCATGAAGACATAATAAAGGAGTTTGGTTTGTTGATAGCACATATGATAGATTTCATGGAGGGAATGATCTTAAAATTGGTGGGATTGACAAGGGAGATCAAGCATAAAGGGGAAGATATGACTCTAGAAGAGATGAAGGAGATAGTTGGGAAAATCCCGAAAATAGTGAAGGGGTTGACAGAGTGGAATGAGCTAGAGAGTGCAATCAATAAAGAATACCCTAAGATTTTGTTTCCAACCGAGGATTAGAGGGCAATGCATGTGCTTTGAGAATTCTTCCTTTAGTTTATTTTTGTATACTTCATACCTTATTATTTTCCATTATTTAATCTTTGTATGCTGGAGAGATAAGTCGAGAAACACCATTTCCGAGGGCGGCGATGTAATTAGTGTGGGGTAATGTTGGATTGAAAAAATGGCCAAGTATGGAAAGCACGTGGAAGATTGAGGTGCACAACCGGGCACATGAATGCGTGTAAGGATCCAATTGAATTGGTGCATGCCTGTGAGAATAGATTCAGACTTAGCTAATTTTGCATGTTACAAAGCTAAACATAGAAAATTAGATTTGGAGTGTGGATCACACAAGGGATAAAAGAAAGGAGACTTGAATACCAAGGAACATCTATTTTTGGGATAAAGTACATGCAAATTGAAGATGGAAGGTCATGCATGGATCAAGCTAATAGTAGGATTAAATCAAAGTTTATTTATAGGATTAATCTATTGTTAGACTAGTAGAAAAGCATGCACGCTTTATGGCTACTTTTGTATGTATACATGGGTATTTTGAGCATGCAATCTATTTTAAGAACACATATGCGGTGAAGGGAAAGTACCCACCCTATATATACTTTTTATACTCCATTTTATTAGACACGTTATGATGTAATAGGGTTATTCGCTATGGTGGTGATCTTGCGCGCATGACTCTATGTTGATGATTGTTATGTATTCAACTTCTAATATGTAATGCTTTTATTATGAATAAATCAATGTGGATGGATTCTAGTGATTGATGTATCTAAGTATGGTGAATTCATGGTGCAATTGATCTTAATAGTTATCTGATCTGTTGTGATTCCTTATTACATGTGTTTCCATTCTATGCTCATGATATGTTGTCTGTTATGATCTGCACTTGAATGTATACTTTGATAATGGTAATTATGGATATTCATGCTAACATATTGAAAAGATAGTGCAAAGGAGGGACCTGGTAGCTTCATGTGCTTTAGTGAGCATTCAAATCTTTCTCGAATGAAGTGTCGGCGTGCACAGTAGTTAGGTGAAATAATCAGGCTACATCATTTATTTTGATAGTAAAGATACAACTATGTCCTCAACTAATATTTTTTCGTAGTACAAGAAATATCCATACCTAAATTATCCCAAGATTCGTAAATAACACAACATAGTAATACAATTATTCTCTTCTTGCATTTTAATATCAACAAAAATCAAATGACTTACCATAGTATTAAAGACGTTTAGATGTTCTTGTAAAAAAGTCACCTTCATTCATTCTCAATGAATATAGATTCTTTTGGAGAAATAGTTTGTTCACTAGAGACTTTTTATGATATAGAGTCCCCAAATTCTCCCATAAAGACCTAAGAGGATTTCGAATTTGACACATTTATAAAAATGAATCATGAGACACAATTTGATTACACTTCTTACCTTCCTATCTATATTTTCCCGAGTTCTCTACTGTATACCCATAGGAATGACTCCAGAAAAACAATCCATTGATCTCTATTCATAAGAATATCTTCCATCTTAAGCTTCCATAACTCAAAATGTCGGCCTTTAAATATTCCAATCTCAATCCTTGCGCTTCCATGCATTTTCCTTTACTTAAACCTACTCACACACATAAAACTCCCACTCAATGAAAAACCTATCGAAAAGTTCGAAACCCTAACTCTTCGCACAAAGCTAGAACCTAGCACTAATACCAAATGAAGATAATTTGATCCAATAAGAAAATATGAGAGAATAATACTTTACATAATCTTGAAGATTAAATAGAAGTAGAGAAATGAGATACACAAAATAACACAAAGATACATAAGATATATTTTGGAAACCCTTTCAGAAAAAAAAATAGTGCACTAACTTATTTCCTTATTATATCAACTCAATTATTTTTCCATATAATAATGTATTTCTCAATTCTGCTTTATCATACTACATGTCCAGCTATATGTAAGAACATTAGTAGGTAATCATTGCAGAATTATTACAAAACAATGGGTACCAAAACCATGGGCCAAGAATAAAACCCACATCGGTTCCCCATAAACATGAGTGATCTAACCACCCATAATTAACATAGGCTAAAAATCCCTAAAAAAGGCCCGATAAAATAGGGAACCCCCACATCCACATTGGGTTGTACAATCTAGAAGAGTAATGGAAAATATACACCACATTTCCAATAGTAATGGGATTTGGGACTTAATGCTCATGAAGAGGGTGACCTCCTAAATACCCATTCACAATTCATGGATGATACTCTCTCTTTTAGGTTAACCAAGATGAGGGAGGAAATGACCTTGAAGAAAACATTAAGGAAATGTGATGCTTTCTTTAGACAAAAAGTCAACCTACATAAGTCTAAAACAGTCTTTGTCAATATGCAAAGATAAAGGAAATTAAAAATATATGAGGCAATGGGTGTCCCTTTTAGGAAATTTCCCAACAAATAACTAGAGGTGCCATTATTTACTGACAAGCTAAATCAAATTATAGTAGAATTTGATTGAAAATTTGCATACTAGACTAACATGTTGGAAGATGAAGTGGTTAATTTTGGAAGGCATAATCATTTTGATTAAATCTATGTTACACATCATCATTGTATATTTGTTTCATTTTTGTATGTCTTAGTTGGGGTGGTGCGAGATAATGGACAAAATCATTAAGCATTTCTTGTGGCATGGCATAGAGGAGAAGAGGAAAATATACTTCATAAAATGGGAAAAAATCTGCAAACCACAACCAATCGGTGTTATAAAGATTAAAAACCTATAATCTCATAACATTTTCTTAGGTGAAAAACTAGCATCATGTTTGTATGAGAAAGATTAAATTCTATGAAAACTCCTACTTAGAGGTAAATACTTTAAAAATGAAAAACCACGATGGCCTTCACTACCGAAAACCCTCCCTTGAGCTCCCACATCTAGAATTTCCTTTTTTCTCGAAGGATAATTTATGACAAATTGACTTTGGACATAGGGAGTGGTAAACTAAAATTTTTATGGATGGATTCATGGCAGGAGGACAATTTTTGTAGACAAAAAGGGACCCGAGATATATTCAATAATGTCTAAAAACATTTGGTGCAAAGGTATGTAATGATTGGGATAACCCTAATCCATTTGTTGGTAATAGTAGACAATGGATAAGTGTGGAGAATATTGATTTTCTAGTTGATTAGAAATAGTTGTTTCGATTTTAGAATCAAGATCAAATTTAATTTGAAATATAGAGGTTGTTTTAAGATGGACAAGGAATAAGTTGGGGATACATAGTATCAAAGAAATCTATAATTGTGTTTCCCGTATGTTGCCACAGAATATGTTTAGCCAAGTTCTTTAATTTGGAGAAAAATTGACACTCCAAGAACCAACTCCATTACATACTTTCCTTGCCTAGAAAGAATCCTCATTCATGATAGATTGTAAAGGATGGATTTTGTTGCTCGTCAATTTTTGTAATGTGCAAGCAATGTGGTGAACTAATGGGGCACCTCCTTCTCCATTGTCCTATGTAATACATGTATGGTCATACCTCTATTCAATACTTGGTCAACCTTGGCTTCTCCCAAGGTCAATGAAGGACACATTCACCTCTTGGCATGTTAGCTTGAAATTCCTCTCCATTATTTGGTTAGTTACTCCTTTGAATGTTATTTGGAATGTTTCAAGGAAAGGAATAATAGGATTTTGAAGACAATGTAATTAAATGAAAATAATGTTGGGCTAAGATTGAAAACTCAATCTCTAAAAATATATCTTTGCTAAAATCAACAAAAACATGTTGGGTCTAAGAGAACTAACAATTTTAGAAAAATCTCAATATCATGTTACCCACGATCCAATAATTCAATGTTGGGAAAAAGGTAGACTAGATGTCAAATGGATTCCACCTTGAATTGGGTCTCATTAAACTCAATTTTGATGGTGCTTCATGAGGTAATCCCAAGATTATTGGGATTGGATGTTTCCTCTGCTACCGGAAGATAAATTGTTGTGGAGATGTTCCTTGCCATTCCTTGCCACATAAATGAATAAGAAACAATAGTATTAGATCGTATCAAACTAGTCAAGGATCAAGATTTTCAAGAGATTATTGCAGAAAGAGACTCTATGGGAATTATCAATGTTATGATTAATGACTCAACACCTAGTTGGAAGTTGAATCACACTTGATACATAGCTACGAGTTGGCGGGGAGTTTTCTTCAATTAATTTTTAGCATTGCTTTTGTGAGGCAAATCAAGTGGTAAAATTGTGTAATGAAATTACTTAGATATATATGAATATCAAAAGTAATAGAACACTAAAGAACACCAAAATATAGAGAAATGATCACAATATGCAAGTAGAATGACTTAGCCACTTCGAGGTGGCAACCTCAAAACCATACAATAAGACTCAAATGCTCAATATGATGAAAATATCCTATACTCTAACTCATATATATACCCTACTATAATATCCAGAGCCATAAGGACATCCCACTAAGCACATGCAAACATAAATAAATATGATATGACATGATAAGAGATTATGTTAGCCACAGGTCAGATATCCATATCCCAATATATGACCTAGGGTTAAGGGCGTAACATGTCCCTCCCCTTCAATGCTACATTGTCCCCAATGTTGGCCAATTCTGAGTTGCTTCACATAAGTGCATTCCTCAATGTCGATGATATCTGGATGTTGGTACGATAAATATTCCTCCTCCCAAGTTTATGTTGCCCTTTCATGGATCGCCTCCTTGATTTGATACTCTATTCTTTGACTTCTTGAACCTTTAGGTGGATCTTCAAGGTTGATATGGTGGGTGGTGGTTGGAAATGAGGAGATATTTTGGAAAAAATGTCTTGCTTAGGTGTTTGGAATAATGACATATCCTAAAAAAGAAATGAATAGTTTTTTCTTCTCTCATGAGAATATGGTGGTATGTAGGCCAAATGTTGTTTATCTTTCATTATAATCAATTGTGAGTTAGGCCCCTTGATGAGATGCATTTGATGAGAGCTCACCCTTTGAGAAAACTTTCCACGCAACCCTGTCAACTCAAACATCTTGCCTTGTGAACAAAAATGCATGAATAATTATTGGAAGTTCATTTCAATTGTACCCAAGGTTATGAGCCATTGGACTCCTAAAACAATATCTGCTCCACCCATATGAATAACAAACATAGGGGAATCTAGCTTGTAGTCTCCCATGTCAAGTTTGATACTATGGCATTTCCTTGAACAATTAATTGTACCTCCATCTAGCAACATGACCTGAAATTATGGGGCTGGATAAATAAAACAATTCAAATGTGCAACCAACTTATTATTGATAAAATTATGTGTGTTTTCGAGTCAATCAATATTGTTACTTGATGTTCCTTTAAATGACCCCTCACCTTGAGGGTTTGTGGGGAGATAACACTTGTAATGCATGACAAGAAATAGTAGGTTGGGAATCTCTAAACCCTAGTTCATCCATAACCTTGACTTATTTTTCTTCATATTTGACTTCATCATCAATGGCCTCCATGTAGAACAACTTCTTTTTAGCACATTGATGTCCTTTAGTATATTTGTTATCACAATTAAAACACAAGCCTTTTTTCTCATTTCTCTTCATTTGGATTTGGATTGGTTTGGATAAAAATCCACCTTGGATAGTATGTCCACCTTGGTTTATCAAAGGTTGGCGATGGACCTTTATATTTGCATTGAGTTTTTGCATGATCTCATCCAAGCGTTGATTGATCTTTTCCACATCTTCTTTTCGGGCCATTTCAGATTGTAGGCTTCACATATCATACTCAAGTTGGCTTACCCTAGGATCCACTATGGTACACCCTAGTACTGAGGATATTGTAGTTACCCCTTCTGACTCCCAATCCTCAACTATACTTCCTCATTATATGGGGTTTTACTAAGTGATATGATTCTTTTTGTTTCTTGTGGAAGGCTATGCCATTTTAGGAATCAAATATGAATTTTAGGGTTTGGGATTTCGAGAATACTTCAGAAAAATATGAAAAATATCAAAGAATAGACTCAAACTTATTGTTTAGCTTCTTTCCAAAAATGTAAAGACCCTGAAAAAATTCCACATTTTGCAGTCTATAGAGTGAATTTTATGAAGAACCCTAAAATTGATATAACTTTGCAAAACAATTCAAAAATATTGAAATTTGGAGAGGATATTACTTGAATGATTTTAAAACACCACAAAAACATTCGTTGTCAATTTGGATATATAGTTCAATCTTCACAATTAGGGTTTTGATCCACATCCGGTTGAGATCAATCTCGATACCACTTGTAAAGAAATTATTTGGATAGATATGAATATCAACAAAAATAGAACGTTAAAGAATGCCAAAATATAGAGAAATGATCACAATATGCAATTATAATGACTTAGTCACTTCGAGGGGGCAACCTCCAAACCATACAATAAGACTCAAGTGCTCACTATGATGATCATATCCTACACTCTAACTCTTATATATACCCTACTATATTATCCAGATCCCTGAGGCTGACCCACTAAGCGTATGGAAGTATAAATAAATATGATATGACATGATAAGAGATTATGTTAGCCATATATCAGCTATCCATATCCTGATATATGAACTAGGGTTAAGGTCGTAAAAATTGTTAGCAAATACAAAAGCCGATTAACATTCCTTGATGTTGCTACTCAAGTAGTGACTCAAAAGATTGGTCAAGTTTGTTACAAATTTTGTAATCTAATGCTAAAGAGGATAACCTAGGATACAAAATTTAGATTTTCCTTTGTTATACTTGTTTTCTTATTGAGGAAGCTCCATATAGTTCTAATCGTAGCTTGAGGTCCCGATTACGGTTGTTCCCGAATTTGTTATTGTTTATATCTTAGGACAACATCCCATGTTGACTGCGAAAATATGGAATTATAGAGCTACTTTAATATTTACTGATTACACTATGGCAACAAGTGAATACTTGATGCGAAAGGTATCAAGCTTTTAAAATATGAAAGAAATTTTGGAAAATTTTGACCTTATGTAATATTGTCTAATTGTGGAATTGGTTACACACTGGTCTATTCAATATGTGAAACATTTTATTGAATTTTTAATCTTCAAAGATGCAAGATGTTCGTATTTTAACCGACTCCCACAAGTTAACTATGTTATTCGTAGTTGAGAGACTGAAAGTGTTATTTAGAGTGAAAGGGGCCAAAAAGAGATCATAAATGGCGATGGTGGGTGACTTAAATATAATGCATCTTTTGTATGCACTGCAATATATAAACATAATTACACCCCTTGAAAATTGAAAACCTTACCTTTGTCTCTGGTTTGAAGATGACGTTTAAGGCGGTGTTGGAAAGCATAGCCGCTTTAAGCAGCCCCATTACCTGTTAACTCCAATTAATTTCAGTTAAAATAAAAACATTGCTAATTTTTTATGATGATGGATCAAGGCTTCCCTCTTGCGTTTCTGGCACCGCACATTGCCCGATGCCCGCCTTCTTGTTTACTTGCTGGAGAAGGCCTCTCCTCTCAATGGGACTTCCTCGGTCCCTTGCTCTCTCTGATCCTCATTCACAAAACTTGGTAGAACATTGGTCAATTCTCGAGCGGATGCACCATTTTCTGGGCCTTGACACGATTATAAATTTTTATTCTACATCCTTCGGATGGAAAGTGTTAGTGCATAATTCTTAGTGGAGCCACTATCCCACTCAATTCGTTGTATACAAAATTTGTCTTTCCTGTCATAAAGGTATTTTTGCGAAACTGTTTTTTTGCCCACACTTTTTAGAAGCTCTGTTTCTTTGCCTTCAATTTCGTCGCCACAGGGCATCCAACGGTTCGTCCCTCGGGCTTCATGCGTCGGCCATGAAGAATTCTCGTTTATTTCTTGCAATGGATGGGTTGGTCATTTGGCGACGGCCTCTACTTCTCCGTATTTCACAAAATTCATACTATCATCATCGATTGCATGCAACCATGCCATACTACTAGTGTACATTCCAAATAAACAGTGAGGATGGTTTTAATCGACGATAAGTACAAAAAGCCAAGCACGGCCGTGGATTTCGACTCATGTGTCGAGCCGGGGTTGAACTTCAAAGATAAATGCCTTTGACGTAATAATATAGTTGTGTAGATGAGAAAAACCCATTAGAGAAAAGATGCACTTAATGATTGCGCTAGAAACAAGTTTTATGTTTAGAGACCAACATCGTCACTCATATTGGTTGATACTAGGAACGAAAAAGAATTGCCATCATCAATCACCTCCAAATCTAGAGGGGTACCCTCAGATGGGCATACAAAGCATTGGTATAAATGCTTAGAAATAAAAAAGTTATGCAAAAGACATAAACCCATTAGAAAGAAGTGATAACAAATAACCCAGTTATAAGTTGGTGTTATCTTTGGAGACCAATATTGTCACTCACCCAAATCCGCCCATAATAAAAGAAGGGCCGTCATCACCAATAACCTACAAATGGTCGAACAATATTGAATTGTCTCCATAAAAGAATGTGCCATGCTTAAGATCAAGCCAAGTTGGATAATATTTGGAGAGACTCTTGGTGATTACAAGAAGAGGAAAACGGTTATTTCAGTGACGTGTCCTCGCCGGACTCTTAATGTGTAGTTCCCCAAAAGGAATTAAAACTTATAAAAAAAAAAAAAAAAACATTTAGCATCCCAACATCTAAATAGGCCGATTAATAGGTAATCATCTTAACACTGCAAAGAACATGTGTGATGACATGTATCTAAAGGTAAACGACTTCACAAAGAAAAATAAAACAAGAAGCTATGGTTAGAATATGTAAATAAAGTGAATAAAATACCTCACTTGGATTCCACAACAAAATGGAATTTGAATATGGATTACTCTACAATCTCACTCTCTAAAATCTCCAAGGATTACAGCCTTAATAGCTGCTGATATGTTTAGTAAAGTTATAATATACATATATGAAATAGAGCTATGTGTTAAAGCCATTAATTGACTGATTTGTTATGTTAAGATATTATCACAGGGAACTTTATATATGATGATCCCTGAATAGTTTATTTATATTGAAACCCTTGTAATCCAATTATTAAGGAATAAGGATGATGGTTTGTCACACCATCCTCCAGGGTACAAATCATTAATTTCAAAGCATTAAAAAGCATACAGAGGAGATGTAAGTACAGGTACTTTGCCCCCATTCTTGAACCCAAGATTTTTCCCCTTGACTGCACGTTTGTGATTCTTTTTATATGACAAAATGCTAGTTGACAGCTACAGGATAAATCATTGCATGCCATGAGATACCTGCATATTGATGAAATTATAACACATGGACATGTTATCACAACAAGGCCCTTCTCCATCTATATATGAAATTCCTTAATCTCTGGTTCCTATGGAAGAGTTCCATGGTTTCGGCATACACTCCAACAATGGGTATTCAAGTCTGCCATTTTCTCAAATGGAAACAAAGAGGTTCCTTTTCAACCATGTTATCTATTCCTATGAAGATGGTTGTAGCAATTAACACTTTGTAGTTAATACCTTATGTTTAATTTCATATGTAACAAGAAGGGGTGGTATTAACTTCAATCCATAATACAACATTTATGTTGAAACTTGTCAAATATGTTTATGCAACCACTAGTGAGCAGATATCTCTAGGAATATAGCATTAGGCATTAAGAGCATCCCCACATAACTTATTGTTTGAGCTCTGAGTATATCATGTCTCATTAGCCATTAGGAGCACTACCACATAACATCTTGCCCAAGCTCTAGGGAGATGAGCCCCATTAGCCCCTACGAGCCCTGCAGTATAACTTCTTGTCTGGGCTCTGACCAGATTGTCTTACCAGCCACCAGGAGTGTACCCCTATATAACTTGGCTGGCCCCTTCTCCAATTTATTTTGAGTAAGGGATGATGCCTAAGTATACTTCTCCTCAAAAATAGGTATATAGATTTGTCATCCAAAATATTAACATCCATCAATCCAATTTATTCTGGTCACAGGCTTAGAAGAGGACATTCCCTTTTGACAAACAATTCTTGCCAAGTTCTTGTTAATGTACAAATGTTCTTTTACCTTACATAAACTCAATGTATGAGGAAAAACCAACAAGTGACTGGAGAAACTTGTTTTAGAGCGTATAGAACTATGTAAAAATCTAGATTGCTCTTAATTACCAAATAAAAGTTACTTGCTTTGAAGCCTCAAAAGACTAAACACCTATGTGCACAAGTTCAATTCAAACCAAAAATATAGCGAAACATTAATTTTGAAGAAAAGGAAAATACAAATAAAGAATACATTCATCTTATTTACTTATGGCTAACACCCTTTGCCACATAATTCTCATATTTATATTTCCTAGTTCCACCTAAAAACAATCTTAATTACTGAGACAACAATTGCGTGCTGACCTACAGAGGAGGAGAAGCAAAGCCACAACTCTTCTGCTCTGTTTAATATCCAAAAGTAAATACATTCTAAGCATAGTTGCTCATGCCAATCGCTGATTCTCTACCATATGGTGCCCATCCACCTTCGTTATCCTTAGAAAAACTCATGTAGTACAGTTCACTCAGAATCAAGGTGAACACTGTAAAGGTTGCACCTGCAGCAAATACCCCCTTTCGCAATGTTTCACAAGACATATTAGTTACATTAGTGAAACCCATGTATTTGGTATGATATGCATTTCTAGCTGCTCCACCAACAAAGCAGGCTTCTGCAATTACAAATGTCAACCTACAAATAACATGGTAAGAGTTAGTTTAAAACATAGCAGTTGTACATGTGACCATTTTAATATAAACAAAACACATAAATTGAGAAATTTCATCCTATGGTTATGTCTTAGCCCTTATCATTAGCAAGTTCTATAGGCCATTTCACAAAAGGATCTATTAGTCATTTATGTTTAGAAAGAATAAATTTGACTAAAAATCTGTAAATTTTCTCCTCTCTGCAATATGGATTTCACAAGTTTAACAATTAGAGTACTTAAGGTGATCTATTTGGAGATCTAGGATCTGCTCAACAATTTTAGAAGAGCTTCATGCATAAGCAACATAACTGAATGTACATCAATTATCTTTATGTAGAAGTAATCTTACCAGGTTGCAATGAATAAAACAATAGACCATGCGCGAGATCCTCCCGGCCTGAGAGACCTTCCACAACACAGACATCGTGTGACACCCATTATCAGCACCTGGCTGAGAAGGAGAAAAAGAAATGCTCCCACTCCATAACCAGTTGATATGTCAGAATCATACACACAGTAAGTGTAACTAGAGTCACTATCTGGAACCACCTTTGCCTGAAATAAATTGGAAAACACAATTATGATGATCAGACTGTGAATGGACGGACTGAGAAAAGCGGTCTGCTCATTGTGCTGTTGCAACTAAAGATGTATGGAATACTTTATTACAAAGACTTTTAGTTTTATACAATTGCCAATTGTCAATCCAATCCAAATAAAACTTCAAGATCCTTTAATACGCATATTTAGCTAGGATTTAATTCCTAGCATTTCCAAAATCCTGTGCTTTAAATTCTGCAGGCCACAGAGTATAAATGCCCTACACATTTATATTTTCAGGTGATCCTATTTTAAGGTTGGCGAGGCTCGGTCCTTAAATGTTAGCTTATGAGGGTGCCGGATTTCAAAGGTCGGTTGCAGAGAAATTCTCAAGCGGGGGGCATGGATTGGTGGCAGGAGGCTGATGCGGTGGGTGACCCGGGGTTTAAATGTAATTGCAGGACAAATCACCACTGTGTACTCTGCAAAAGAGTTTTCTCTGAACCATTGGGACATGGATCAAGGATGTGTCCTACCGCGGCTTCATGGACTCACATATCAGGCAAAAGATTTTAACATTTTATCCTTCAATGTATGTCAATCCTACTATTTTTTTGGTTCTCTCTGGATGTATTCCACTTGTTGGCGAATCCTTGATAATCTATGACTCCATAGTTACTGAAACAGGTATCAAAGGCACAGGCCCTTGCATGGCATTTCCATGAACCTAAAAATGAAATCCATTGATGCAGAATTGAGAAATCCTAAAAACGGTTTAGAAAACCTAACAATGAAAATCCTTAATCAAAGATCTACAGCACAGTTGTCCACTGAAGTCTTGTCATGGTCCAATAGTCCCCTTCAAGATAGCCTTTTTACAGTAGAACATTGCAATTCCCTCCTCAAAACGCATTAAATTTCTCCAAAGAAATATTAGCTAAAGACTGTATTTTCCCCTAAAAATGGAACACAAAATACACAAATGGAACATAATCAGACAGAACCAGTACAGATCACAAAAAAAAAACTTCCTACAAGGAAAAAAACAGAAATTATCAGATCTAAGCTACCAAATATAAAATCCCCTTCAGTGGGTATTTAGAAATAAGAAAAGAAAGCAAATATACCCACGAGAAAAATGAATATCAGGACTGTTGATAGAGGAAAACTAGATCTAGACATTAACTGCATTAAATCAGCTTCAAACCAGGCTATTAAATTCAAACCCATTCTTTACTAACAGAACAAGATTCAGCTAGTCAGGCTAGAATAAAATGTGCTCAAAACTAAATAAAAATAATCAATTTGCCTGATTTTTAAGTAATCTCAGCTAAACTTAACAATGTGGGTATGGCAAATATGAAATTAGAAAAAACAGGACAGCTACTCACAGTACTTCTCCTCTGCTCTGCTGCAACAGCAAGCCCAAAGGCAATGACATCAATAACAAATACAAAGATCATGAGCAATGTCAAACTCTTGCCTTCACCCATCTTAACAAATTCGGTTCAATTCAACTCAGCTCAGATCAGAACGGAACAAATCAAATAAGAAAAAAACCCGGCTTCAGATCTTAAGAAATTCAGGCCAAAACAGAGCAAAAATAGGCAACCAGATGACAAGCCACCTTAAACCCAACCGAATAAATTAATTTGCAAGCAATCACAGGCTCTCCGAGCTCTCACGTTTGGATTGCTCGCCGAGAATGCGGTCCATTTTCAATCATCAGCACCGTCTTAAGGGTTTCCGTCAGCAATCCATACAAACGTCAATTTATTTACAGCGTGAAATTGACTCCATGAGTAACTCTGTCTTTTTCAAGTTTACTGTGGATCCAATAAATTGTCGACTGGTGACGCAACGTGAACTCCACTTCATATTATTCTTTAATAATTACAATTTGTTCCTGGCGGAAGTTATGGATTCCACTAATTTAGGTTTAATGGGTTTTGTGATTTGGCCGTAAAATGCTATTTTAGTGTATATTAAGCAATTACAGAGTGAAGTTTTATTTAGGTTTAAAAGGGTTTTCATGATGCTTTCAGTACAGATGTGAAGTCCCTGTTGACAAGGACGTGTATTTTGAGGAAGGTGAGGTCATCTTCATTTCGAATACTTTTATCATTATTTTTAATTGATTGGAAGTCTATGCGGCCAAGATTGC
Source organism: Taxus wallichiana var. yunnanensis (assembly GCA_018340775.1). Taxonomy (NCBI): domain Eukaryota; kingdom Viridiplantae; phylum Streptophyta; class Pinopsida; order Cupressales; family Taxaceae; genus Taxus; species Taxus wallichiana. Next base: position 411,327,188 of record CM031242.1, on the reverse strand, counting down.
AAACTTTGATGTGCATATGGCGTATAAAATGAATGGTGATATCATGAATGAATTTACCACCAAGTTATTTTCTTAAAGAGTTGTGTACCCTTTTTTGTTGGTTTTTCTTGTTCGTGCCGTGTGTCGTCTCTTTTGGTAATGGGGTCTTGATTTGATTTGATTTCAAGATGTTTACAAAGATATGAGTGTATTAGTGCATTTAGGAAAGATAAGACATGATCACGTTTGTAAAGTGCAAGGAATCTGTTGTTTTTAGAGTTTGCTTGTGCCAAAAGTAAAATTCAAGCACTTAAAGAGCATTCTAGTATGTACTATTCATTGGATCCGTTTGAAGTGATAAAGGTTGACGAACTTACATACACCATATCCCTGTTGATTTGCATCAAGTGCTAATTAATTCAAAATATGAGGGGCCTAATGATATTGGACCGATATCACGTACCCATTAATTCCCTCTTTTTTTCTACGGGGCTTGTAAGGTGTTGAGGCTATATAGAATTTAGGGGAAGGAGATAAATTTCTCAATGACTTGCAAAACATTATAGAAAAACAAGCGGGATTTGCATATTCCAAAAGTAGAAGACTAGATTTCACGGTTGATTTGCTAGTTGCGAGAAGGATCTATTTGCATACTCCTATGTTTTCGGCATTGATCTTTGCTTGTATGGTTTTCGTTGAGGTGTTTGTGCATCGTTGTCTTTTTTTGGGTCTATTACGCCTTATTGTTTGGACTTGTTTTCCATTGCTTATTACTAACGGTTTGTCTCTAGATAAGCAATAAATTGATTATTATCCTAGAAAGCCTAATTATCTTAAATTATTTTAATTATTTCTAGTTCATTGTTGGGGTTAGTACACCGGTTGTACAGATAATATATCAGATCTAAGCATACATGCAAATAAAAGCGGATATTCTACCAAAAGAAATATACGAACAAAGAGATATAAATCAACACTAAATTTAATGTGGTTCACCTAGTGTGGGCTACGTCCACTAAGAAACAAGTCAATCTATTATCCAAAGCTTTGACAAGATATACAATTGAAGATTTAAAATCTTCCACACCTCTCAGATGTACAGTACTTTCTTACTCTCAAGTTTTTGCTTCTTCTCCAAGAATTCTCTCTCTCACAATTATTCTCACAATAATCATCAACTTTTGCAAGTTCTTCTTAATTCTTACTTATAAACCCTATCTTTCATGCTTATATAGGCGTCTATAAACTTAGGGTACTTAGTCATGCAATTACAATCAATAGATCTGCTTTAATACTAAAATTAGATCTAATTTTCAAGAGTTAAATAAAACACTCCCGCATAGGTAACCAATGTCGGTTAGCCCTAACCGATGACGGTTCCTCCTTGCTGACCGATGACGGTCCCTCCATAACTGATGACGGTTACTATTGTGTTTTCTAGCAAGTTTCATATTACATGCTAATCCAAAGTAATTGAGCTCCACAACTCAACAATCTCCCACTTGGAGATTAATTACTGCACCATACATGTACATCGTCATTCTTGGATTTTTCCTTAGCTTGGTTTGTTCCTCTTGAGTCTCAAACTCGAAGACTAACAAAAGTGGAGTGTAGCTCCAACTTCTCCTTTCTAATGGCTTCGTTAGCATATTCGCAGGTTCTCACTCGTATGAATCTTTTCCAGATTCAATTATCCGTCCTCGATACACAGCCGTATGAAGTGATACCTCAACCGAATGTGTTTTGTTCTTGAATGAAACACTTGAGTTCTTTCTCCCAAATGAATTGCACTCTACTTCATTGAGCAATTTGCAATCATCTTACTCTTTTCCCAACTCTTTCATGAACATACTCGTCCATATCATCTCTTTGCTAGCCTCTGTAGCTCTGACATACTCTTTGCCTTTGTAGTAGACAAAGCCACAACCCTCTGCAATCTTGAAATCCAATAATTGTCGTCCCACCTACTATGAAAATATAACCGGTAGTGTTCCTCCTACCATCCGGATCTCCAACCATATACGAATCAACATAGCCACATAATGAAATATCTCGAACCTCCATAGCATAACTACATGCTAGATGTCCCTTTCAAATACACCGAGTTTCCATTGGGTTTGCTTTCGAATGCTCTTTACTTAGATTGACCATATATCTACTCACAACTCCTATTTCTTGTGCAATGTTTGGTTTGGTACAAACCATATCATACATGAGACTCCCAATTGCTGAAGCATATGACACTCATGTCATGTATTTGACCTCCTCATGTGATGAAGGACACTGATCTTTGCTCAATTTGAAGTGTCCAGCCATTGGTGTACTAACATGTTTTGCATCTTGCATCTTGAACCTTTCTAACACCTTGTAGATATAATCCTCTTGAGACAAATACAATTTCTTGTTCTTCTTGTCTCTGTGTATTTGCATGTTAAGGATTCTTTTTGCATCTCCTAAATTCTTCATAGAAAACGTGTGAGCTAACTTTCCTTTAAGTTCACTAATGTCCTGCATACTAGATCTTACAATAAACATATCATCCACATACAGTAACAAAATAATATAGCTCCCATTTTCAAGCTTCTTGAAATAAACACAATGGTCATATTCACATCTCAAGTAACCATGCTCATGCATAAAACTATCAAACCTCATGTACCATTGCCTTGGAGCTTGCTTGAGCCCATATAGGCTCTTTTTCAACCTACACACTAATTTCTCCTTACCCTTGACTTCATACCCAAGCAATCTGTTACATATAAATCTCTTCATCCAAATCACCATGAAAGAAATTCGTCTTCACATCTAGTTGCTCTAAATGCAAATCCTCTATTGCAACTAAAATCAATACAAAGATTTAATATACGTCATCTTTACTACAAGAGAAAATATTTTACCAAAATCACTACCTGCTTTTACATGTAAATCCCTTTACTACAATTCTTGTCTTGTACCTTTTATGTCCACCTTCTTCTTCCTTGATCCTGTAAACCCATGTGTTCTGTAATTTCCTCTTACTGCTTTGTGACTTAACCAAATCTCAAGTCTTGTTATGTTCCAAGGAGTCCATCTCCTCATCCATGTCATTCTCTCATTGCACATGGGTCTTATCATGCATTGCTTCTTCAAAACTCTTTGGTTCACCATTATCAGTCAATAATAAATAAAATAGAGAAGGTGTAAATCTTTATGGAGGTTTACTTACCCTTTGTGACCTTCTCACAGGAGTTTGGGGTACTAGAGGCTCAATCTGGACCTCCTGGACATTTGTATCCAAATATGTCAGTGACCGACGTTAGTCACCTGTAACCGACGTCGGTTATGATTACCAATGCCGGTTGGTATACTCTATAACAGCTACTGATTATCTTTGACCGATGCTGGTAAAAGTCAACCGACACCGGTTATTGTGTAACCCTGTTGGTATTTCTTTTAAATCTAAGAGTTTATTTTCATTCACAAACTTCTCAACCGATTTGTCCTTGGGTACTAAAATTTGATCCTTGTACATTCTCTTTTCATTCCATTCAATATCACGACTCCTAATAATTTTAGAGTTATCTAAATCCCAAAAACAGAATCCAAAATCACCAGATCTATAACCAATGAAAGTGTATCTCTTGGATTTTGCATCCAATTTTTTCCTATTTTCCTTATCAATATGCACAAAAGCTTCTAAACCAAAAAATTTAATAAAAGAAATATCTACCTCTTTTCTGGTCCAAGTTTCCTCTGGTATTCCTCTATCTAGTGAACTTGAAGGCCCACAGTTAATCAAATAAACATTGTATCAACTACTTCTGCCCAAAACTACAAGGGCAATCCAGAATGTATTCTCATACTTCTAATATGTTCCATGATTGACATATTCATTCTTTCTGCAACACCATTCTCATGTGGTGTTCTTGAAACCGTTCTTTCTCTACGTATTTCATTCACTGAACAATAATCATTGAAAGTCTTGCTACAATATTCACCACCATTGTCAGATCTAAGGCACTTTAACTTTTAATTTGATTCATTCTCAACAAGGGCTTTCCATCTTTTAAAAGTCTCAAAAACATCATATTTACGTTTAATACAATAAACCCATACCTTTCTTGTAGCATCATCAATGAAAGTAACATAATACTGGGATCCTCCATGAGAAGCTACTTGAGCTGGTCCCCACACATCTGAGTGTACAAGCTCCAATTTATACTCCTTAGTTTCCCCAACTTTGAGAAATCTCACTCTCTTTTGCTTTCCAAAGATACAATGCTCACAGAAATCAAGATCTAAATCTTTCAAATATGATAACTTACCCTTAGCCTTTAAGATTTACATTACTTTTTTTACTCATATGGCACAACCGATTATGCCACATGCATGCATCTGAATCTAAAGTAGATAATGTAGAAAATAAATCGAACACAAGTAGATTAATATAATGTTCATACCTTCTTACCTCTTGCCACAACAAAAGCACCTTTGGTGACTTTCCAAAAGTCTCATATAAAAGTAACCATGCGACCAAATTCACCTAGTTGCCTGCCGCGAAATAAGATTTCTCCTAAGGTTTGACACATGTCTCACATCTTTCAATACCCATGTATTTCCATTCGTAATTTAAGATGAACTTCTCCTTTTCCAAGTAATACTACAAGGTTCATCATCACCCAAATAAACATGCCCAAAATTTCTCTAGACAAAATTTACGAAATAGCCCTTATTAGGGGTTGCATGGAAAGAAACTCTTGAATCTAAAACTCATGATTCACTTCTATTATCTAAAGAAATAATAAGAACATCTTGCATTACGCCATGCATTGCGGCAAAGATTTGATTCTTTACCTTTGTCTAGTTGTTGGTTCTCTTTATCCTTTGACCAATAATCTTTCTTTGCATGTCCTTTCTTTCCACATTTCTAACAAGTAATTCCCTTACCTCTGGATTTAGATCTGTTATCCCTTGACTTTGATTTCCCATTACTCTTACTCTTGGTTCTCTCTTTATGCCTTCCCCTACTTTCTACATTCAAAGCATTCCCAGATGATGATTCCTCTGTACTCTTCCTACGAATTTCTTCATTCAAGATTATACTAACCACATCATCAAACTTCAAAATATTATTAGCAAATGTTGTATTACTAACAACCATTACCAAGTTATCCCAACTATCAGGCAAAGAACATAAGAATAAAAGTGCTTTCAATGGTATATCAACCGATTTTAAGCGATTTACAATAGATTTGAAATCATTCAAATGAGTAAATGCGAGACCCACCTTCATGCATCTTAGAACTAAATAGTTTCTTCATCAAATAAAATTTATTTGAAACACTAGGTTTTTTATATAAATTAGCAAGAGATTTCATTAACCCTATCGTAGAAGTCGCTTCTATAATATTGGAAGCCACAGATCTTTGCCAAGCTCAATCTTATAGATCTCAAAGTCTCTCTGGCAAGAATCTTCTATTCTTCATCGGGCATCTTCGTAGGTCTATATTGTTCATCCAATGGTAAATACAAATATTTTTGATACAAATAATCTTCAATTTGCATCTTCCATAATTGATAATTTCGGTCATCAAACTTCTCTACCTTGTATTTGTTTTCTTCTGTCATTGTTGTAGCTCCCACTCAATCAGAAAACCCTCTATGAGTAAATTTGTCAACACACAAAACCCTCAAACAAAGCTCTGATACCAATTGTTGGGGTTAGCACACCGGTTGTACAGATAATATATCAGATCTAAGCATACATGAAAATAAAAGCGGATATTCTACCAGAAGAAATATACAGAACAAGATATATAAATCAACACTAGATTTAACGTGGTTCACCTAGTGTGGGCTACGTCCACCAAGAAACAAGCCAATATATTATCCAAAGCTTTGATAAGATATACAATTGAATATTTACAATCTTCCACACCTCTTAGATGTACAATAATTTCTTACTCTCAAGCTTTTGCTTCTTCTCCAAGAATTCTCTCTCTCACAATTATTCTCACAATAATTATCAACTTTTGCAAGTTCTTCTTAATTATTACTTATAAACCCTAGCTTTCATGCTTATATAGGCGTATATATACTTATGGCGCTTAGCCATGTAATTACAATCAATAGATCTGCTTTAATAAGAAAATTAGATCTAATTCCCGAGAGTTAAATAAAACACTCTCGCACAGGTAACCGATGTTGATTAGCCCTAACTGATAACGGTTCCTCCTTGCTTGACCGATGTTGGTCATAGGTGACCAAGTCCCTCCATAACCGATGATGGTTAATGTGTTTTCCAGTAAGTTTCATATTGCATGCTAATCCGAAGTAATTGAGCTCCACAACTCAACATTCATTTCATATATTCCTAAACTTTCCTACACCCCTAGAATATCAATATTTCTATAATTAAGTTTAATTTACTTGTGTTATATTTAGTTGGACCTAATTTACCTACATTTTTGTCAATGTAGTGTATTTCTTAGTGCAAACTATTTTCCACATATACAATAATAAACAATATCTAATCATTTATATTATTTATGACGTATAAAAAATATATAAAAAGTTTAAGGAAATAAAGGACTCTTTAAACACCTAAAAATGGATCTAAGAATTCATTAATCATTTTATTGTATGTTTTAAAATTACTTTTGTATTTGTTGATCATGTTTCTAAATGTAGCTTTATTGGCATGTAGAAACATAAATGTATTCTTTAACATTTTTGGTAGCATCAACTTTGGTATAATTTGATCCACTCTTACACATTTGAATAAAACCTATATATTTGACTCTTGTGAACACTTTCCCTCCATCCATTACCAACATGTTGTATTGGCTACTTATATATGCCGGATATACGTATTTAAAGTCAGCTTGGTCTATGCGAGAATACTCCAAAATAATTATTAGATATTCTTCATACCTAGATCCACTTTTATGCACTCTCATGACATGATCAATAAAGCTAGACTATTTCGGTCTACCATATGCGTTGTTGGTTAGTTCATGGGTCGAACATGGAGGGAACTTAGCAAAGATTCACATATATATACAAAACACTTTTGAGTTCATTAATTGCCTCTTAGACATAAACTTGCACATGTATTTTGAGGATTTCTATATGCCTAAAGCTCTCTCACTACATCACAGTTCACTACCAAAAATGGAGAAAATATAAAATCTCCCAGGATGACCCATTGAGAACTCCATAGAGCTAAATCTGAAATAAAAAAGGTCAAATTTGATGATGCCAAATGTCAAAGTCTAAAGGAAGATCAATTGCTTGAAAAAAATTCACACTTTCACTTCACCGGGAGAACTAAATGAGTATAAGGCTTCTTCATAATAGTGTTAGTGCTTATGTAAGAAACCCTCATCCATTGATGTGGTTAGGGTAAGTCTAACTTAAAATGTAAACCCATTTTAAGGGTTTCTTATCTCTTTCAAACATAATTAGGGTTTGGAAGAAGAAGATCATAAATAAGAAACAACATACAAAATTAAAGAACTCACAAGTATACAAAATTATAGAGTAGACTTTGTTGAAGGAAATCCCATAGTTACATACCCCCAAACTAATATTCGACACTAATAGTAATGCTAAACTATTCTAGTATGCTACATGGGTTGTCTCTTATATGTACCATCTTGTTAGTAGAGGTTTTAGAATCACTCATCGTGACATGCACATTCATATTCTAAGGGATTGGCGGGATTAGTCCATTTATAACCCTTTAATTATTATGTAATAAGCTACATGCTAAGAAATTAAAGAAGGAAACATTCAAGTAGAGAGAGAGAGAGAGAGAGAGAGAGAGAGAGAGAGATGCCACATAAAATAGAATTATATTACTATAAGGAGCTTATACAATATCCAACAATCAATACGAAAATCAAGAGCAATCCTCTGCATAATGCACTTATATTGTTTTATACAATCTAAAGTGACTTTTGGCCTTTTAATCCCTTAATCTTTCCTTTTTGAGCTAAAGGAGCATTTTTTATTCCCTTCCTAGGCTAGAGAAGCTTTACATATCTTTATTTTTGTCTTATCTCGACTATACACATACATTAGATATTGCATAATATAAAAATTATAAAAAAATACATCAAGTTGATTTTTAGGGCTCAATACCCTTCCAAAAATTTCCTCGACTTAAATAATTGTCTTTTCCTAAGAAAAAGAAGATTGTGAAGTATATGATGTCTTTTGTATTGATTATTCGGCTTCATGTTGTTGTTTGTTGCATTACACATTCAAATTCTTTGTTCATAGTCGACACAAAAATGTTGTTTACTAGTTTTCTTTCCCTACACACAACTTAACCACCCTTATGGGTTTTGATTAAGAATTTTGTCTAATAGATCACCCTTTCATTTTTTCAATCTTCTAAAACTCCTCGTAGATTTCCATTTCAAGTTTTTAGCCTATGTGGGTTTGCTTTACAAATATGAAAAAAATTACAAAATTATATTCAAATTTTTACCTCACCTCAAAATAGCGGTATGTTTGGGCCTAAATAGTTAATTCCCCATTGCTCAAAGGCTTGCGTAGCTAGTACTAGATTTAAAGGCATCTCATCCCTCTCATTTGACTTCCTTATTCTTTAAAATACATTGCGGTGTTTCACATGTGATGTGTATCATGAATTATTATTGGCCACCATATAATAATACATAGTATTTTTATGTAGTTATTGTTCAACGCCCTTTTTAACATTGGTAGATTGAATATGTTATGGACATGCACACCACTAAAAAGGAATGTAAGGTTAGGAAACTAGGAGTTATTCTGATTAATTAACTTCCAACATTAATTATACAACATCATAATAACATATTGGTTTTTGTAATAAATGATTACAATATGCTATAGGAAAGAAAAACACAAGGGGAAGATAAAATTAGCTATATAGAGTTGCACAAAATATATATGGGTGCACAAACTAAAGAATCTAGGACTGCATAGATAGGATATTCTTCATTTCGATAACGTGATTTGCGGTTGCCCTAGTGCAAGTCTGTACAACTCCGTTAGGATGTAGAATATTGTCATGACCCTATGGTATGGTCTTGGACCCGTTTGGAATGGATTTATACAATTTTTGGGTCCTTAATTGGCTTTGAAATGTGTCTCAACTGTATCAAACACTATATTTCACACAACCTCAAAACCATATGTAATCGGTTGAATCATGTTGCATTTCATGGCTCATAACCCTTTAGGACTTGTATAAGCATGTAGCACATAGTCATATTACTTTTCTTGCATTCTTCACGGTATTGAATGGCTTCCCTACATCAATACCTTTTGTTAAAGGCTCAAACACAACTACCTTCTTAGAATACTTTTTTAGATTCATTTGTATAATCATTTTCAATTAACATACTTAACCTTTCCTTCTTCCTAAATTAGCTTCATACTCGATCTGAACCCTTGATACATTGACTTCTCAAAGAGACATACATAGCTATCATTTGACCTTCTTCTCAACTCCATACAAACATATACTAACCCGATTCACTTCATGAGAAACAACTTACTTCACATCCTTATGACACCTTCACTTTAGACTTGTAGAATTTTAGAATTAGAACTTTTCTCAACTCTCATTCCTCCCAACATGATGATGTCAAACCTAAACTCTTAAAGTGCTTCTTGAGAAGCATATCTAACATATTAATAACATTAAGATCATCTCCCTTAGGTTGTATTGCATCTTCATGACTTCATAATAATTTGATAGAGATTGCACTTTGAAAAAGAATTACTCCTTTTGACCTCATACTCATAACACTATAATCATGACTCATGATATAGACCAACAATCCTTTAACTATTCATGCTTAGTCTTGTCAACAAATCACATGAAGCTCAAACACTTGATGAATGTAAAACCATCATGAACTGACCATGTAGCAACAAACTTTGATATTTGCATTTTAGTGAAGACCTTTATCTTTGTATTCATCTTCACATATACTTTTCCTTAAGATGATTGTACATTCCTCATTTTTACTCAAAACATCTTTTAAAACCTTTTAAGAGCATCATAGATTCATATCCTTATTGAACAAATCCACCTACAAGTCTGTGACATCAATCTTCACTTGTAGAAACCCATTCTCATGACCATTTCACATTTTGGAATTCTATGTACACCTAAGAAACCCTTATCTAGATCAAACCATATTCTTTCATAGCTGAGAAACCACATTACACTTTTTCTAGCTCATGAATGGATTTGACAAAACCTCCTTAAATCTTTTTACATATGTAGCTTCTCATTTTGACCTCTAGACATCATGAACCCTCTTGTTATACCGTATACATGCTTGAAATACCATGCTAGGACTTGACATTCTTAAAGAAACTCTTTATTACTGATGACCTCATATTACTATCAAGACATTGATTGCATGCCTAAAGACACATTACGAAACTCTACTCACTTTTGACACCTTTTGCAACTTAGAATGAGAAAATACTTATACCTTAAAACCAACACACACATAGTAGACTATACACCTTGAACTCGGATCCAAAATGAGACACTAGACAAACTTTACAAATATTGTGGACAAAACTTGGAAGAATACACATCTTGACTTCATCGAAAAACTCATTGTGACACCAAATAGGTCTTGTACTAGACCACACAGGCTAATGGAATCAAATACATTATGTTGACATATTTGGATAATTACAGACCTTCATGAAGAAGAACATAGAGTTCACCAACTAAAAACCTTTTCACATTTGAATAACATCATGCTTAAGCACAAAACCCAAGTCATTGAATTAAGACACAAAATTTAGCATACTCTTCACAACATTGTCAAGATCATAAGAACTTTGGACTAAGGTCATAGACTCAACTAACAAGACATGATACTTGAATTCACCTTTAGATGACAACATAATAGATATATAACTCTTGCAAACACTTACAAGACCACATGACCCAAAACTCAAATACTAACACTATACGAGACATAATGACTCATAAGAAGATTAAATCACATACCTTATGCCCTTTTAAGTGTCCAACACTCTTAGCTCATTAAAATTTTCATGCATTGAGGTTGTGAGGCACATATGATCTTCCTCAACAAGTGAAAACATGCTTCCTTTACTTGATTCGGGATTTTTACTATGTTTACAACCTTGATAGCACTAGATTCCTCCTTGACTAGCTTCATATGATCATACTTCTTACTAAGCTCCATTGATTTTGTAGCATCCTTCTTAGCTTGACCACCATGATTAGGTATTTTGACTACTTCTTTAGAATCAAACCTCTTAATGAACCTCCTTTTGCTTGGACATAGGCTTGTTATGTGACATGATCTTTGAAAATTGAAACACACAACACTCCTCTTTCTTCTTGGCTCATAAACACTAATATTCCATCCAAAATCCTTTTCCCTATGACCATATTCAACACATAAAAACATTCACCTTTTAAGAGACCTACATCATTCCTAGGAGTCCTTCTGCAATCTCTAGATCTATGACCAAAATCATGACAAACAAAGAAATATCCATTGAAGGAAGTACCATACCTCATAACATTAGGTTGTTTAACTAAGTTATACCTTCTCAAATCAGTCCTCTTAGTCACCTTCACATCTGATTTTGAACTTGGACCAACTTCACCATCACTCTTCACATGTTTTCCTTTAAACCCTAGGCCTATTTTGTCATTTGTGGCTCTTTGACCTTCTAAAACCTCATCAAGAGATTTGGAGATCTTTTCAAGCCTCTCATACATCCTTAACCTACTAGATGCACTCTCCAAATCTGATTCTAGTGCTTTCAATTTGTCTTCATACCTAGAACTATCTTCCTTTTCCTCCTTTAGAGCTTTAGGCATGTTCTCCACTTGAGATTTCAAATCCTTGATAGCTTGATCATGATATTTCTCCATTTCACTCATTTTATCTTACAATCCAAAAACCAAATACTTAACAATCTCATATTGTTTCCTCTAAAGATCAACTGACCTACCCATTTGTGCTTCTAGGATCTCCTTCAAGTTGTTAGACTTGCTTCACAAGGGCTTGATTTGATACCAATTTTTGAAATCATAATGGACTGAAGGGGCATGAATCAGTCCTAAAAATCCTTCAATTCATTTACCATTAATTGAATCATACATTAACATCCATCCATTCACATACATTCAACCATAGCTTATTAAGTGTGCATAATACATTCAAATAACCATAACACATAGAAGAGAGCTCATAGAGACAATATTTAAGTGGGAAAACCTCGTGGGAAATAAAACCCACTAAAATATAAAATTTATATTTCCATGCTTCAAATTTATTGAGGAACCAACCCCACAAGGAGCACCCACCCCTAGTTTAGTAGAACACCACCCTACAAGGAGCACCAACCCCTAATTTAGTGAAACACCCACTCTGCAGGAGGCTACAACCCCTTAGGATGACTAAGAACCAACTAAGCCACCTGAAGATTATTTATCTCGATTTGTTTCTGCCACAAATGATGGAGATCGCTAATTCAACTCACACACACCTTCAAACCCTAGGTCTTCAAACTTGCTCTTTCTTCACTTCTCAATGAATCAAACCCCTGCACACATAATTTTTGGAATTCTTCAAAATTTCACACACTTTATCAACTCTCAAATCATGCTCACACACCTGCAAATCAATCACACCTAGGTCACACTTTTCATGCACACTCAACTAGTTCACAAAAGCACCCAAAACTATGCTTTTATAAGCTCTCCTTCATTCAAATTCAAAAGAGGCCTATTTTCCTCCTTTAGTTAGAAAAAATCATCTTAAAAACATACCATAAAATTTATCACAATAGTCACAAGTGACCTAAGTAGGTCGGCCTAGCCAAAAACCACTTACCATGCACCAAAATCCTTAAAACCTTGTCATTGGAATGAGAAAAATCCTCTAACACCAAAAATATTTTTATTAAAGCTCTAAAAATCACCACACATGTGTAATATGACATTTAAACATCATACATGGTCTCAATTTACATTAACCAATCAAATTATTTCATTTAATGGGCCCAGTGACTCATTTCCTTCACAAAATAGTTGTTTCCAATAACCTAATTTTACCTTTGGGCCTCAAGACCCCTCAAGATGAACTCAAATATAACATGTGACCACTCAATATAAATACCAAAACCTGTAGAACACTTCTAAGCAAGTTATACATCATAAAACATCCTCAGGTTCAAACCACAGATACTTTTGTTTTCACCAAAACAAGCTGCCCAAAAATTAGTTTTACAAACTCAACTAGTTTTTACACTTACTGATACTTTCAAGACCAATAAATGCATTCAATATATTCCAAATTCATCGCTCTTCACTTTTCAGGTGGTAGAAAGCTTCAAATCATCCATTTCATGCCTCAACCAACTCCATCTCTCGGAAAGAACATATGTGTCCTCAAAATGTTGTTACCTTTTTATTTAAAAATCAACCTAAAATGCACATCAAATGACCTAACCAAGAGCCAAAATTAATATAAATGGAAATATATATTAACCATATTCACAACAAAACTTGAATGGAGTGCTAACTCCATATGTAGCTCCTACAATCTCAATTTTACTACAAGTTGCTCCAAGCTGCCCCAAAAACTAGTCTTTATAGATAAGTCACACTTTGAACTATTTAAGACTCACCATGACCCAAAACCTTCATAAAAATCAATATAAACTCTAGGGATATCATAAATGGAAATTTATTCTTCACCTCATTTGAAGAACTTTTCCATAAATTGGAACTCTTCATAAAAAAGAAAATTCGGGTGGGGGCCACATATCACCACAAGCTCTATCTTACCTTTCTGCGAATCTAAGAGTCCTATACCACATACAATCATAAATTTTTTACTAGAAATCAAACTTGGGCTGATATACTCACTTTTATGCAAGTTGCTCCTAGCTAAGATTTTGCTAGGGTTTTAAACCACTTTATCTTCTTAACGATCGTTCATAAAAACATGATGATAAAACCACCTAATTATTTTTGTGCAAGCATCATAACTGACCTAAGAAGATATTCCAAAGAGATCCAGTACCCATGTAAAGCATACACTTCACATCGAGCATTAGAAGGTCCATTTTTTCTATAAAAACACACTTTGAAACTTACCCGGTTTTCCAAAACTTATATATATTAAAATTCCCATTTCAAAATGACCTGAAACTTTTCATGAAGCACCATGACAACATCCTATAACTACTAAAACTAACCTTGTATCCAAAATAGTTCTGAAACTCTCCATCCACAGGTGACCTACCCATGTTTACTGCGCATGTTTCTCACGGTTTGTTTCCAAAGACCTCATAAATGCATCATACCTCGACTCGACCTAAAACTCACCATACATGCCACCTTATACCATCACCATGCTACTCCATGATTGGAAAACACTTATTTGGTCCATATCTCACATATCCAACTCATTATGCATGCTCTAGGGCTAGAAACAAATTTGGAATGACCTGACTCAACCATAAAAATTCATGACTTGACCTTGATGACCTCATGCAGATTCATATACATTTGAAAAACGTCATTTGGACCATGCTTGAGCTCATAAAACCCAAAAAATTACTTAGTAAGACTGAAACCATGACTTAGCATGCTCAACCATGCACCAAGACACTATAGACCTTCATCAAACTTGACACAACCACTCACTCTTCATGTTTGACACTGAACAACATCACATGGAGACTCACATGACACCATAACACCATTTTACATCAATGGGGTTGACATAAATGGCAACACAAACACACAATGGCCAACATTTTCTACCAATTTGCCTATGTCAAGTGTGTGGTATCACATTTCGATACTTTTACCAATACTTTTTACATTCATGGTCACTATTGGCCACATGCACCACTCAATTTGCATATAAACAATATTATTTGTACATATCAATCCTTGCATCCGTTAGGACTTACACTCTTTGACATTACACCCCTTCTCACAACTGACATATTTTTAAGGTTATGTTATGATCAAGATTTCCTTCACCTCTACATTATCACCACAAAATTTCAGGTCTCTCTTAATCCCGACCCATATCGATGGCTTTTGGATGGTCTTTGTTAACACATATATATGGTATTTTCGCCCCAAATAACTCGAGCATTACTTTTCCTTTGCTTCTTGGTATGACTACTATTTATAATGACTACTCTCCTTATTATCAGCCCAATAGGACACATTGATTCATACCCTAAGGGCCCAAGGCCATCCCTACACTAATGAAGTATACATTACAACATTATACTACTTTAATTAAACTAGATTATTCCTTGAATCTCATTGCAATAGGATCCACAACATGGCAAATGTGATTTGACCCTCGTATTGATGGCATGTTGGATGACACTTGGCAGCCTTGGTTTAACCCATCTCTTTTGTACATAGTTATGCATTAAGATAATACTAAAAACATTCAAATATTTGTAAAAATAAAAAATAAAAAATTGTGTATCTTACTTGCATTACTAGCACTTTAAATTACACATGTTGTTCTTCACTTTGGTTTGATAAATAACATGCTTTATTTTTTACACACATGCATTCATTGGGTATATTGAGTTAGATGTAGCACACACATATCGATACACACTTATAAAATAACTCATGTTTCCTTACATTCTCATCCTCACGGGGTGCTTAATCCACATTCTGCAGTTCTATTGTTCTATTATAGTTCATTTGCACTTCCTCATTCACACTCAATTATATACATTATGTACTTGCTACTTTTCAAACTAACATGAATAACACATGTTTCTTATGCAACATTGACATATATTGTTTCACATATTTCACTCATGTTGGCTACTACATCATATTATCATGTTTTGACACTCTTGTTTCATGCATACTTGCTTGTGTGTGTATGTTACTATTTTCTTGTTTTCTTTTGTTGTGGCATATGGGCCTTGATTTTCTTGTGCCGTCATGGGTGTCCCCGGTTTGGGGAATCATTCCTATCATGTTTGTAATTTCTTTCTCTTATTTGGAAGCCTCTGAAACCTTGATTATATTGTGACACCGTGGGTGTCCCATGTTTGCAAGCATTCCACCTTTTATGTGACATTGTTTTCATAATTGTTACATGTTCTTGCATTATTGATTTATTTACATGTATTTAGACTACTATTTCAATAGGCTATATGATTTTATATATTGTTAGCATCGTTTGTGTTCCATGCCATGGTTTCCACTATGTGTAAACACTTTTCCTTTTGTAGACATAGGTACTCTAAGGTTGCCACATCTTCAACACTTTACACATCTTATCGGACATCTCCTCCAACAATACACACCTATTTCTTTTAATCCATAGTATCAAATGGTTTTCACACATGCCTCAAAAGAGGGGGCATATTTCCAAGTTTATTATACATTTTTAGTAGATACATAAAAATTATGGGGAAGGTTCGAGGTAAAACAAGGGTACAAGAACTTGTAGACACTCAAATTTGGAAATATATCCTTTGACACTACTAATCTTGACATTGCACACTTGTATGAACAAATGCACTCTCCTCACTCTTTCTTAGTACACCCTGATAACATTTCATGTACTTGTTTATATTTGCACACATCTATATTGAATTTTTTTAATATTTTAATTGCAAAAAATACATCTAGAAAAATCCATACTTAGGCCCATAAATTCAAATTTTTATTTTCTCCCTCTTGTCCAAAAATTTCATTTTTTTCAATTTGTAAAATTACATATCGACCACATTATACGGTTTTGGAACGTCATGTTGTGTATTAACTATTTCAATTCCATCACCTTCATATGAACAAATACACCCCTTTTTCATCCTTTCATTTCATAACAACCTTCAGAGGCATATATAAGAAAGTGAATCATACCTCATTTAGGAACCTGGCACTTTATGAACTCCTCATCCAAAAGAAAACGCTAAAGGCACCCAACGCTCCCTAAAAATGAATAAACTCATGCACATTCATTAGGGAAGAACCATCTACATGTCTAAAGTATATTTATAGGTTTAGGAGTCTCCATTATCATCTTATAAGAAAGCAAAGTGACCCTTAAAATATATCAAGCGAAGTACCCTCTATTGGTTTGATTTCACTATAGTAATATCACATACTAGGAGAACGATGTGTGCTTTGATGCCTCTTTAGATTAGTGCATATGTCAGAGGTGCCAAGGGGTACCCATAGAAAATATATTTTCCAATAAGTAATTTTATATTTGTTAAATCCTCTCCTATCTCAGATACACGAGAAGATTGAAAGCTTGAAGCTTTTCTTCCCCTATAACCTCTTGGATAGGATTTGTGAGAATATGAGGGAAATCACAATATATGACAAATATATTATCTCTATACTGGAAAAGAAAGCTTCCTCCAGATATGATTCCCTCCAAACCCGGAGGGTAGGGATTTTTTTAGTGGTGAATATTTGTAATTTGGCGAATATTCCATTTTTGAAAAAAATTGAAAAGGCAATTTTTTTCGGAGTAGGTTAGTGTACTGTTCACCTAAAATTTCTAGTATAATTTTTTAAGGGTCGGATTCACCTACCATTGAAAACTACTCTTATATAAACCTAGGTAATTCACCTAGTAGTATACTAGTAACTTACTGAGGTACCATCCAAATTACTTTTAAATTATAAGCAGATAAAGTGTGGATCGAGTTTGAGAATACTTGTTGTAAACTTACAACAAGAAAGTGTCACTAACTTGCGACAAGGAAGATTTTCATTTCTAGGGAAGGAAAATATTGTGTTGTTGGCCTGCGGCAAGAGGTTATTGATGTGTGACAAGAGGGTTATTTATGCACGATAAGAGGATTTTGATGCGTGACAAGGGAAGGTTATAAGTGGGTGAAAAATGAGTGTTGTTGACGAGAAACAAGGGGGTTGCAGACGGTTGAAAAAATGAAGCATTTTCTTAGTGTTGTGCGAAAATAAGGTTTTTGGCCTTACGAAAACAAGCCTTGTTGTCATGCGACACTAAAAAAAAATTGAGTGCTCCCCCTTAAGAAAATGACAGGCAAAAATTTGACTCTGAAATCCTAGAAAATTTGCCTTTCCGACGAAAGTGGTTTGAGGTATATTCACTCGAGGATTTTCCACCTCCAATTTACTATAGGCTTCTTAAAATGAACCTGCCATAGGGATAGGGAAGGAAGAATACATTAACAAAAATTCCTATGGAATATGTAAAGCTTCTTTAAAATTGACTTTAACTATTTGAAATAAAGGAATAAAATTTTTCTCTCTATTTGATATATATATATATACATACAATTCAAAAACAATAATATGAAGAAATGAAGAAAACAAGCATCAACCCCAACCTAGAAATACAAAGTAATGGAAAATCCAGTTGTGTTATGCTTTGTCCCCTCATTTTGTCTTCAATCTCCTGTGTTCACGTGAGTCTAAGGGATTGGGAATGTAGTAGTAGTAGTGAGAAGGTGTTGGAGAAGTGGCAAAATTAATGGCGGTCTGCAGTAATAATATAGGTGGAAGAGAGATAACATAAGTGAACAGATCTTGGCTATGCAATTTCCAACAAGAATGAGGCAGCTCAACAATACAAGAATACACAAAATGATCTCTGGCCATTTTCTTGAGAACAAGCAATGAATTTATAGAATGTTGGTTGGGATATACACTAACACACTTGACAGCCATGGGGTGCCACATCAATACATGAAGAGGCAATTAACAAGTCAATCACAAATCACAAGTGGAAGAGGAGATTTCCACAAGGCAATCAAGCTTGAAATCAGGTAAAACGGTTCATAAATGTGCGTTAAAAGTGAACTAGAGTGGAGTAACATGCATCTTAAATCATGTTGGAAGATTATGGAAATTTCACACATGATCGTCATCCTACGCAAGGAGATGGTTACAGGACCGCCACCTTGCTTGGGTGGTGATTACAAGATTATCACCCGGGTAGGGTGGCGGTCTTGACACTAAAGGTCAAAACTAAGCTAAAATGAAGTGGGAAGTTGTAGAAAAGTAGTAAATGACTAAGTAGGATGAAACTAGGATACAAATATAAGCTTTAAGGAGGTTTAGGAGCTTGAACACCTTTGGAAAGACATGAATCATCATTGGGGACCTTTTGTAACCATTTTTCGATAATGTAGCATGTGTAATTTTGGGTGCATACATATTTCCCCCTTAGAGAAGCATTTTAGCCATGAAGAGGCGTAAAACATAGAGTCCGAGTATGACATTCCCAAAATGGGGAGTTAGAAGATATACTTGATACGCTCATGTGTCAAAATTTTTCCATCTAAGCTCCCATTACTGCAAGATGAAAACAAGACTCAAGTGCAGATAGATATGATATCGAAAATAAACACTAAATCAAAATGACAAGAGGACTTACCATCTACACGGGGATAGAAGTATACCTACACCAACGCTCCAGCCCTGTAAAGTACATACACTCAAAATGAAGTTAAAAAAAGCATATATATATCAAAACAACTCATTTTCCAATTCATTTGCACATATCCTATTGGTGATTTTTTAGCTCTGGGCCCACGGTGACCATTTCAAGCAAGAGTGTATATTCAAAATAATGAGGGTGATGAGGTGATCATGGCTCCACGAGTTAGAAACCCAATAGCGAAGACAAAGGTTAGTATTTCTCAGTTATTTGTTTTGAAACCTAAAATGTAAAATGTTGAAAATCTAAGCCTAGGGGGAGATTTTTGAAATTTCTTATTTTGAAATGATCCTAGGGGTAATGTAAGTGGGTTAGCCTTTTGTTTTGTTAAAAATGAGTGATTTTTGTATTTTTTTGAAGTTTTTAGGGTCAAAGGGGCATCACGTCCATTCTGGACATGACCACCACCCCTACGCGGGGCGGTGGTTATAGGACTCCACCTTCCCCCGGGCAATGGTCAAAACCGTCACCACCTTACCAGGTGGTGCAAAACCGCCGCTCTACACAGGGGCGGTGGTTTTGTTATTTTTGGGGAAAAGAGTTAATTTTACTGTTTAGACGAAGTTTTTTATAGTTTATGTTTTTTTACTATTTTGTTTGAGCTTACATATTGATATGAGTTACTAACTTGCTCTTTTTTTATGTTTGGTGGATGTAAAAGGAGTTATACATCCACTTAGAGCCAGAGAGAGAGAGTGTGTGATTGGCTTCTTGTCATCCTTGATCAGTTGACTCAGGATGAGATAGACATGTTATCTTGGGATGCGATATGGAGGGTTGCATGGGTGTCGCACATAGCCCCATATAGCCATATATTATGTTGTATATCATCTTATTGGGATGTGGACCGGAACACTTTCCAATTTCCAGGTGTGAGGGAGAGTGACTATCACTCTAGAGGATGTCTATAAGATTTTGTGTACCTGTGACTAGGAGACGGTTGACTCTAGAGAGCACATGGAGCACAACAAGATCTAGATAGTGGGCTTCCTATATGGGAGATGATGGGGTATCAGGGGCACCAAACAGGGTATGAGGCTTTTATCTATGTCCACCACACCTATCCCCACTCTACACAAGGCCATCATTAGTATTTTGGCTTCGTGTTTGGTGGGAGACAAGGTGGGGAAAAGATATTGTATTAGTTGGCTCCCATCATCATGTAGATTGAGCAACATGGGAGGATATTTTCTTGGGGTGTAGATATCTTGGGTCTACATACCATGAATTATCTCGAGTGGCGAGGATCTAGGGAAATCCTTCATCGACCATCCCACATTAGTGATGAGTTGGGTATATGAGAGGATCATCCCCTACCAAAGGAGAGTTGATGTACAACATCCAGGGCCGTTAAGGCCCGAGATGGATAATGTTTGTCGGGTCTAGAGGGCCACATCATCCCGTATGTACATTGACTACGAGATGACTTTGTTATGAGACCCTACTAGGATATGGTTGGATTGTGGGGTTAGGAGATGACTATCTTGATTTCTTGTGCCACCACTTCAGAAGTTAGTGGACAGATCTATGAGGGTGGATGCCCACCCTACCATCAAAGAGTACCCCAATAGTTTGGGTTGCCCTATATGATGATTATTCATGCCATGTCCATTTTCTTACAAGAGTGTTAGGGAGACTCGAGGAGGTAAAGTTGATCATGGATGGACAATAGTTACTCTGAGAGTACCTATCTATATGGAGAAGGTACGAGTTCCTAGGGCATGCAAGGCACCCAAGGCCCTTCTCTAGATTGAAGCCACACCCACTCATAGCGGGGAGGAGGAGCAGGAGATACCCATTGATGTGGATAGTGATATTGAGGTGAAGATGGGGGAGGATACTAGTGAGGAGACCGATGGAGGAGAGGATACTCATGCGGAGGAGGATGAGAGTGACCCAAAGTGGAGGGTCACTAAGGAGATCTCCATGGCGAGAGAGAGGAGATGGAGGTGGATAAGGTGACTATGGTTTATGAGGAGCCACTTTCTCTTGAGAGAGGTGGGGACGAGGAGTCTGTCATGGGGCAATATGTTGCTTCAGGAGTGGGTGAGGCATAGTAGGTTCCCGTAGTAGCAACACCACCACCAACTACACTAGCCAATCCTACATGGATACCTAGAGATCTGAGTATGTGGACACTCTTTTCTCGACCTTATTAGTTAGAAATGTTAATAACTACGCATTGTGTTTCTTCTTCTTTTTTTTTTTTTGGTTTTCTAACTCATCATTGTTTTCTTTTTTTACACCACCACTGCTTGAAAGTTGGCAAGATCTCATTCACCAGCTTTGTGTTGAAACCCTACTGATCCCTACAAGGAAGACTCGTGTAGATTTTTAGAGGATCTAAGATAATCATTGCAGGGGGATGGCATAATGACGTGTTTGTGCCTCTTTGGAAGGCCATAGATATCTTGACTTCCCAGACAAGAATATTGCCACATATGAGATGGAAGAGAGAGTTAGCGAGGAGGATCCATTCATGTAGCGAGGCCATGACTAGTGGTCATTCTCACGGTCACTCTCACCACTTAGTGCATTCACGCCACCGTAGCCATAGTAGAGTCCCGACCATAGCATACCAGCACACCATCTTCAGGTTCCCAGAGAGAGGGATAGGTCATTGAGCCTTTATTACTTTGATGTCCATTTTGTGAGGCATATATGATGTTTTTGTATTTTTCATGCTCATTACGAGTGTTTTGACCACACCTAGTGTGTGATGGCATTGTACACAAACTATGATTCATTATGATGATATATACAAATATCTCTTTTTGGTTCGCTATCCTTTGCATAGAGTTGACTTCATTTATGGTTTCTTTTCACATGTGTACTCTTAGATGTTTAGAATTTACAATTTTATATGCTTTTCAAAATGCATGCAATGGATAATGAATGCTAATAGAATGATTTATTTTTTTTTGTTTTTTGTAATGCTGATATGTGATGATTATGCAAACACAATGTAATGTTGAACTTTAGTTTTTCAAGTAATGTTTGGTACTTCTTTTGTTTTGGAAATGTGTGATGAATAATGATATGATAATAAATGAACTTGACTCCACTCCTAACCCCACACAACCAGTAAGATGAGGGCTCAACACCGAGAGCTAGAAGGGACGTGAAATTGTATGGTTTTGATAGAGATGGAAATGGTGAGAGAAAGACAAGATTTTGACATAAATCCAATTAGGGACCTACAACCTAACTTTGCACATAGTTTACTACATAGCCTAGAATGTGATTTTCTTGCAATTTTATCTAGACTTAGATCCGTAGATGGCCTCTTGATTGAAAAAATATGGTTTTAATGTTTTAACCTCTCTTGGAACATACACATCTAATTCACTTTTCTTGGGATTTTAAGATTTTCAAAGCACTTTTTATTGAATGAAATTAATTTTAACTTACTAATTTATTTGTAGAGACCCCTACACTTTCCCCATGCTACCAAGTAGGAAGCATGGGCTCATCACCAAGGACAAGGCATAGGCGAGTAAGGGCACTTCCCTCCTTTCCCAACCTCACACCACTTGTAAGAGGCACGGGCTCAACACCAAAGGTTGGTAGGGAAAAGAAGTGTGTAAATGAAAATTTTGATTTTTTTTGATTTGAGATATATACTTTTTTTTTTTTTTTAAGTTTCTAAGTTGTGCTTTTGGGAAGGAGATATTTCCCCTAGCCTCAACCCCACACAACTAGTAAGATGTGAGGGCTCAACACCAAAGGTTGAGATAGGTGAACAAGCATCCCAGGTGAAAATGTTTAGAATGATTTTTCTACCAAAGAGGTTTTTTGGGAAAGATGTGACATCATGAAGCTTCTAGAACAAACTATGGGAAAGACACCTATGCTAGAAGGAAGCTATAGGAAAACCAAGTATGCAAGCCTTGGTAGGATTAGTGTCAAAATTTTGTCTTGTCTTGTTGAACTGATGAAGTGATAAGAAATGTTGATGAAAATATTATGAATGTTTGAAGAGATGTGATTTGAATGATTGCCAATGTTTTTAGAAGTTTTTGAAAGTTACTTGAAAATAAGTTCCTTGATTACAAATTTTACATAAATGAGCTAGCAGATGATAATGCAATGCGGATGCAATAGTGTACATGTGGAAATGTAGATGGACTATGCATAGTGAAATGTCTAAGGTGAAGAGTTGAAGGATGTCAAACTCCTCACCCCTAAGAGTACACAAGTGAAGAAACATGATCTTTGAAATTTTCGTTCTCTTGACAAGGACTTACTATCCTGGGGTTTATAATTACAACCCCTACCCATGATTGTGTATGTATGTTTATCCAATCTTTCTATTTGAAGGAGGTATTTGAGAACCTCTTCGTTCTTGACATATCATGTTTAGGTGAGCATGACTACGCTACTCAACTTTTTCTTTTGTGTGAAACATAGTGATTTCATGTGATTTATGTTGTGTTATGGGATCACATCCCATGGAGATGACATACTTGGTTTCTGATATATTTCATATCAAGACCAAGGTTTAATAAAACAAGCCCTAAGATGGATTTGATGGGCATCATTTGATTCTTAAATCTCTTCTTTTTGTTAATTATATCATGTTTATGCTTTAGACCAAGATCATCAACAGGCGGGAAGAGAGGTCATGCCAAGAAGCTACCCATTCCTTGTGGTTCAAAAGGGAGGAATATCAGCTCATCACTCTCTAAGAGTTTCATGATCTCTGTTGTGGTTTTGGTGGACACCATTTCCATGGATATTGATTTACCCTTATCTATTTTTGCTACCCTCAAATGTTTTTGAGTCATCGACCTCAACCTTTGGAATGCTCGGGGTGGTCGTGACCATTGTTGTTGATGGAGGTGGTTTGTTTAATTGGTTCATGGGGAGCTCATATTCCGAATGGAATCCTCTTTTCTTCTTGAGATTATCTAAGTGTATATCAAAGGGCTTAGGATCCCTTGGGTGATGAATACTTTTCCCAAATGGAGGAATCTAACTTCTTGGAACAAGGTAGAAGGAATAGCCTTCATTTGATGAATCCAAGGTCTCCCAAGGATCATGTTATAATTTGTTTCCTTGTCGATGATGTAAAACTACATCAAGATGGTTTTTGGCCCAAGGGTGATAGGAAGAAGAACTATGGTTCCATCGAAGTAGCCTTAAGACTGTCATACCCTCACAACGTGTTTCTTGTAGAGGAGAAATTAGTCTCTCCATATCCTAACTTCATGCAAGAAAGAGAAGGGAACCACATTTATAACAGCCCCATCATCATCATGGCTCTCTTAATGCAATTTTTGTAAACCCAGACTTGTAAATATAAGGAAAGATCACCTCTTTGGGCTATTTCAGTTAAATGGCATCTTGTCTATATCGAAAACAAACCTAGTATCCTATCACTCTGTCCCGAGGATGTATGTCAAATTCAATATGATTTATTTGAGCACTAGGAGGTGGCATAACATGGATTAGATGACCAAGACCTAGTGCATCAAGAAATGTAAAATGATGCATGGGGAATTCTTCAACAAATCTAGGAATGAGATGTGAGAAAAGGTCTTGTTCAAATATGATATCAAATCATAGGCTCCTATGGGTTTTGAGATTGTAGAACATTGTCATCTACAGAAGAAATGAGTGGGTAGGGGTTGCAAAATGTATTCCCTTTTCCAGTTGTTGCATTAATTTTTGATTCAAATTCTAACTCTACTAACCCCAATATCTTTGTATCATTGTTTGAGCCAAGGTTAGGAGCAACTCGAGAGTTATCAGAAGTTGAGGCCTCATGGTCATTATTCCCTATAGGAATTCCCTTGTTTATGTTATGAGGATTCACTTTAGAATCCTCAGGATGTTTAGGGAATGGATCCCAAAGATGCTTAGGTTTGCATTCTGAGGTGCGATGGGTCCCGTATGATCAGACTACGGGTTTGTTTCAGGATTTTCTAAGAACATGTCTACAAAGAGTTGCCTTTGGTTTTCGGGAAGTCTTTGTAGAAACTTGTTGCAATCATGGAAAGTTCTATCATCATGACCTCAAACCTTATGGAAACCACAATATAGGTTAGGATCATAATTTCTTGGCCTTTGATAAGTGTCTTGTTGTTGTTGATTATAACCTTGATTGTAGTTTTGAAATTGATTGTTATAACCATGATTCATTGCCCCTTGGCCAAGAGTTTTGGTTTTGGTTTGGGCCTTGGGTTTGATTTTTCTAGGAGGGGGATGGTTCACATCAACCATGTGTTGACAGAGGAAACAATGTTAGGGCCTCTTTGATTTCCCATGTTGTTGTTATTGTTATGGTTGTTAGTGTTACTTTTTGTTTGTAAAACTAGCGTTCTTGGCTTGATCAACAACACCATTCGTGGTAGCACCATGATTTTGATTCACACCCTTAGGTCCTTGGTTGTTGGCCCCATTGTTTTGATAATTTACATTATTTTGGTTAATGGATACCAATTTCCCATTGAGACCGTAGGTCTTATGCCCACTATCGATAGCGGCTTGGTCGATTCAAAGCGCACCTTCCAATACTTCCTCATAACTATGGAAAGGAAACTTTTGGACTTCTTCTTTAGTCTCTCGATTGAGTGAGTGAAGAAATAGATCACAAAGTTCCATTTGGTCCATGTTGGGTGCACTTGCAGAGGAGTAAAGAACTTGACGCCATCTCTAGATGAAATGGGTGAAGATTCATTTTTCTCTGCTAATATGTGAAAAAACTCCTAATCCATTCGTATCATCAATTTGTTCATGTCAAATGCTCTAATAAACTCCAAAACAAGTTGTTTAAAGAATGTATGGAAGCTTCTAGAATCCAATAATACCAATCTAATGTAATTCCTCAAGAGTCTTTAGGAAATATTTTAGCTACTACAACATCCCAAGGAAGCAATTCCCTGATAGTAGTAGCATAGGCCTTGATGTGAGCATTTGGGTCTCCTCTCCCCTTAAATTTAGGAAGATCGGAAATGGGCGTGGAAAGCATGACACCACATATAGTGAATTCAAGAGGTTCCTTTAAATATTCAACGTAAGTACCCATTGTATAATATTCCACCATTGAAGATCCTTGATGAGGAGGTGGAGGAGGAGGAGTTGGATAAGCTACATTATTGATTGAAATATATATGGAGATCCTTGATATGGCGCATAAGGAGCAAGGAATGAAATATGGGTCCATTTGGGGGACTTCAAATACATATGCAAGTAAGGTGGGATGATACCTAGGATATGGACTAATGGGCGTAAAACCAGGGAACGTCACATTTCCTGATGGAGCGACATTTGAGAATGCACTTCCGGCTAGCCCTTGCATAGGATAAGCTTGAGAAGGATGAGGACCCATCCCTAGTGTGTCAAATCCTGTGAGAAGATCACTTGGATTCATCTGAATCGATAACCTTGTTGTATAGATGTTGCATTGGTTGTTCATTGGTAGGGATGTATCCTTTGTTGTCAACTAGATACCCCATGTTTTTCCCTACTGCATGAGTTGGTTGTGATGGTTGGGCACTCTCTAGTTCTCTAATCCTCCCTACTAAAGTAGAAATAATGTCTGGGGAGAGGATTGAGTCCCTTGTTGGGGTGCCTACTGTGTAAGGTTTGGTTGAGAAGGCACATGATACCCTATTATGAATTGTTCAGTGTTGTAATTTTTCCTTCCTCAAAATAGGAATCTTAGGATAGGTTTTCGATACACTATTATTGAACATCTCAGAGGTGTGAACCTTCATCCTATCTAAGGACTCATCTATTTGGCGAAGAGGATTAGCTATTCGTGTAAAATGTCATCTTCTGTTGATTGCATGACAATGTGAGGTTTTGACAAGATTCTAGGGTAAGACTTGTTTCACTTGTAATAGTCATGTGGTTTGCATTGGGTTGAATGTACTACATGTTTAAAGGTTGATCGACCTCCTCTATTATCACGTAGCTAATAGGGTTTTAAGTGTAACTAGGGAGGTTCACTCATTGTTTGTGTAATTTTCAGCCCATCCAGAAAGGGAAGGGGATTGTTGTGGTTAAACATTGGTGTAATATCAGAGCCAAATGGCCCACCAAGCTCTCTACTAGACATATTTTAGGAGGTATAAAATACCTACCAAAATAGGGGAAGAAATGGAAAGGTGAGGTAATAGCAATGAAAGCAAGGAATTAAGAAGGAATTAATCCTTCACGTCGGGTTCACCAATTTATACGAATGAAAATCGACATGTGACCTTTAACCACACTTGACTCCTTGAGGTCATGCTAAGGAAACCAATGTGGAAATGTGGATGGCTAGCTATAGGAGAATCAATGACTAAGATTTGGTAGTGTGAATTCCTAGTAGTTGAGTCGGAAAAGGAAAATTAGAGGCTAAGTACGGGTAGTGTAAATCCCCTATGGTTAAACTACTTGATTGAATCTAAATATCGAAACTACGTTGAAGTGTCCATTTTAACCAAGATGAAATTTGACAATCTAATCTACTTGCTTGAAGGGAAACTAATTAAATAAATCAACTAAACTAAACTATTACAAACAAAGACAACAAATTGCTTCTATTCTAAATAATTAAAGCTACTTCTACACTAAAACTAAACAAGTAAATAACCTAGTGTAGTTATTCACATGTGTTGAGTGTATTTAATCTAATTTAATTAAACAAATCTCTTTTCCAATAAGTAATTGTGGATTTGTTAAATCCTCTCCTATCTCAGATACATAAGAAGATTGAAAGCTTCAGAAGCTTTTCTTCCCTG
The DNA here is from genome assembly GCA_018340775.1 of Taxus wallichiana var. yunnanensis. Taxonomy (NCBI): domain Eukaryota; kingdom Viridiplantae; phylum Streptophyta; class Pinopsida; order Cupressales; family Taxaceae; genus Taxus; species Taxus wallichiana. The sequence goes on along the minus strand of CM031242.1, from coordinate 411,298,984 downwards.
TAACCTCTCGGATAGGATTTGTGAGAATCTAAGGGAAATCACAATATATGAAAAATATATTATCTCTATGCTGGCAAAGAAAGCTTCCTCTAGATATACTTCCCTCCAAACCCATAGGGATAGGGAAGGAAGAATCTATTAGCAGAAACTCCTATGGAAGATGTAAATATTCTTTGAAATTGACTTAACTATTTGAAATAAAGGAATCAACTTCTTCTACTCTATTTGATATATATGTGTGTACGATTCAAAAACAATAATATGAAGAAATGAAGAAAACTAACATCAACCCCAACCTAGAAATACATAGCAATGGAAAATCTAGTTGTGTTATGCTTTGTCCCCTTAGCTTGTCTTTTCAATCTCCTATGTTCACATGAGTCCAAGGGATTGGGAATGCAGTAGAAGCAGTAATGAGAAGGTGTTGGAGCAATGGCAACTTAAAATGGTAGTCTGGTAATAATGCAGGTGGAAGAGAGATAACACAAGTGAATAGAGCTTGGATATGCAATTTCTAACAAGAATGAGGCAACTCAACAATACAAGAATACACAAAATGATCTTGGCCATTTTCTTGAGAACAAGTGATGAATTTATAGAATTTTGGTGTTGTGCACTAGACACACTTGGCAGCCAAGGGGTTCCACATCAACACATGAAGAGGAAGTTAGCAATTCAATCACAAATCACAAGTGGAAGAGGAGATTTCCAAGGAAATCAAGCTTGAAATTAGGTAAAATGGTTCACAAACGTGCGTTCAAAGTGAACTTGAGTGGAGTAACATGCGTCTTAAATCATGTTGGAAGATTCTAGAAATTTGAAAGGACTTCCGCCCTGTCAAGATGACAATTCTGAGAACCGCTTGCCTTGCCTGAAATGAAGTGTGAAGCTATAGAAAAATGGTAAATGGCTAAGTAGGACGAACTAGGCTACAAATATAAGCTGGAAGGAGGTTTAGGAGCTTGAACACCTTTGGAAAAGAAATGAATCATCATTGGGGACCTTTTGTGACCATTTTTCTACAATGTAGCATGTGAAATTTTGGGTACATACGGCGACCCTTAAAATATATCAAGCAAAGTACCCTCTATTGGTCTGCAGATGGCACTACAGTAGATGTCACATGCTAGGAGAATGATGTGTGGTTTTATGCCTCTTTGGATTAGTGCATATGTCGGTGGTGCAAAGGGGTGCCTGAACCCAAATAATTTATTTTCCAAGAACTCCTTTTTGCATTACAATGGTTTGAGGGTTTTAATAGGGTTTTACAAATTCATTACGAAGGTGAGCAAAGAAGACCAATAGATAACAACACACATTTCTAGGAAGGTGAAGTAATCGGGAATTTTCAGGCACATATTCCAATTAGATCCACAACCATACAAAAGGGTTGTGGATCAGTGTATAAATGCTATTAAATGATTTGTATGGTTTTGACCATGTTCAGTTTTAGATCACGGTTTCAGAAACTAAGCATTTCTAGTTCCTTATCTTCCTGTTTCTACACTTATGCCACCTGAGAATCCTATAGATCCCTACAAAATTAGCTATGTGAACTCTCTCCATTTTGTTTTGTAATTTTTAAGTAGCTAGTAACTTTGAAAAGTGTTATTATGATTTGTGAAATTAATCTTGGAAGTTAATTAAATCAAAATATCCACCTGCAACATTATTCATCCTTTTTATGTATTCCTAAATAAAAGGGTGAAATCGTATAGAAAGGTGAAATCATTTGGAGAACTGAATCTTGACTAGAAAATTTTGTCTCAAAACCCTAGGTGTCTTAGGGTTCAATTTTTATTTCTATTACACTTCTTCTTTTTCTTCTTCTAGGTTTTATATTTTTATTTTTCATGACCCTAATGAGTTCTTCTCGGGATCAAACTATATCACGCTTTGAATGTCTCAAGTATAACCCTTCTCATAAGGCTACACTCTTTGATCTTCTTCACATGATATTGATTCAACCTGATACACCTTTTGAGTAGGTGATGCCCATTTTTATGCCATACTTGGAACATTTTGTTATGGGTGTCCCTCCACAAGAGGTGGTGTCTTTGGTTCAAAACAATATTCATCATACACCATTTCCTACTTTAGAATCTCTACCTTCTATTACTAATGATCTACCAATTATATCTAACATTGTGCATACTCATACACCACATTATTATCATGGTTATAGTTTTGATGGTGATCTTAGTACACATGTAGACACTAGGGATAGTCTTGCAGGTTAGAGTAGTGACCATGAGAAAGGAAAATCTTCTCCATGTGTAGATCATTGTTGGTGTGAGGGGGTATTATTCACCTTTTAGTTATTTATTAGGTTAATTACCCTCACCCACGGTAAGTCATTACATAGGTGAGTCATAGGTCTTAGATGAGTCATTAGGAAGTTATATGATGTATGACATATTTTTCATAGACTATGTCATATGCATCAGTGTGTCATATGTTATATGAGGGTTACATTCCATTCTTGGATTGTAACTACCCTCTCACATTTTGGGGGTATGACAAATCTAGGCATGGGAGTTACATAACAATCCTTTTATGTACCTTTCATTTTTATCTATGTGAGCGAGTAGACCTTTTTATATGCACAAGTTCCTTGATATTTTGTTCTTGCTAATTACTTGGAATTATTCACCTTTTCGTTTATAGTGCAACTCTATCGATATACATGCATTCTAAATGATATTTGTTCCCTCTTTCATGGTATTAGAGCTTGGATCTTGGTAATCATGTCACTCACTTCATTCTATTTTATTACTCTCAATTTTTTGTTATTTTCAACTCTTATTGCAAGTTTTTATTCGTATTGGATTTTTTGCAATATTGGCATTATTTAGTTAACCTTATATTTGTGGATGAATTTTTGGTATGTGTTTAGGTTATAGGTGTTACTGCTATTAAGTTTGGTTTGGATGTAGTTAATATGGAGGAATTTATATTTTAGAGGTCTTCTTACAACTACCAATCACTAGCTCACTCTGCAACATGCGCCTACCTAGCTTTCCCCATCGAGCTACTCCTCTCTTCCCATCGATTTCATCATTGTTCCTAGTCTGTTATACCAAGCTATCTCAAGCTTTAGAACCTGGCCCTTACTCAAGCTCTTGTGTGTCAACTCACAATCCTAACAAGCTCATATCAAGATCCTCACCATCTCCTACTCGTTTTAAACCTTTATCCACATTGGATCTATATTGTAACTATTCCCCACTTGGTATCACCTCAACTCACCTTATCAAGCTCCATATTTCCTGTTCTATTCATGGTTCAATACGTCAACTCTACATACACCCTTGTCAAACTTGTCTCACCATTGACTCAAGATACCCTACCTTGGTTGAACAATAATTCAAACCTCATCTCTCCACATCTTGGCTCCTCTAAGTGCAACCTAGATCATCATCAAACTTTGCACTCCATCTTGGCTCCCCTGCATGCAAACCTTACTCGGACCTCTACCCTATGCACCTTGTTCACCCTAGTTACAATTTGACCACGGTGATACTCTATCTCCCTTGTACACGGAGATGGAAAACCCGACCACCGACGACTTTCTATAACTCACTCGTAACCGACTCACCAAGTGCTTGAATTACGGCACATGCTATTGTTCTAAGTGGCCTTGTCATCCCGACTCGACGTAACTCACGCTAACTCATTTCATCCAACCCACCTCGTTGAGCTAACTTGGCCTAAACTCGATCTTCCACCTTAACCTACTTTTTCACATATGATATTTTTTAAATCTATACTTTTTTTGACTTAGTTTAGTCTTCTAAATCTAGTGTGAATTAATTTAAGGAGGTATTTTCTTGCAATTGGGTCATATTGGGATTTTGGGTCAATTTTAACCTAAGAACCCATTGTTACCATCTTTTTTTCACTTATGGGTTAGTGAGCATGTATATAAAAACCTTGCAAAAAGGAGTTTGTTTTTGTGACGTGAGACACTATTTCTCACTTAGGACTTAGTCTCTTTCTGTTTTTGTCTTTTTGTGTTTGTTACTGACGTTGCTTCATTTTATGTGCGTTGAAACATATTATGGTATCCATTCTTGCATGTAATCTGATGATTACAAGGTGAGTAACCAATCATTTTCACTACATGAATGCACCAAATTGTAATCAACGCACTAAGTATAAAGTGTCATACATAGGGGTAAAACTAGTATTTTGGGGTGTGTGTGTGTGTCTCCTTTTCTTTTCTACATTTTTCCTCTTTCCTTACGATGGATGTTGGTAATGTTACCCTTCTCACAAAATTTAATTTTTATGAATGGAAATCCAAAATGATAATTAGACTAAGGGGTAAAGGGTTATATCACATCACTATAGGAGTGGAGACTGAACCTGATGATGAACCTAAGAAATCTAAGTGGTTCAATAAATGTGATGAATCCTTAGGCCTTCTTTGTATGTTTATTTCTCCCGACCTTCTCTTTCACATTGATTCTTCCACAACACTTGATGAAGCTTGGAAAATTGTACACACTATGTTTGGAAAACAAGATGATATGAGAGCCCATGAGTTAGATAACAAACTCTTAGGTTTGACCCCTAGTAACTTTGATAACCTACATGCCTTCTTATCCAAATTTTTCCACATGAGAATGCTGTTGAAATAATGTGGAGTTGATAAGAAGGATGCCCAACTAGTTTTATCCATTTTTTCTAAGCTTGGACTTGAATACTATGCCTTCATGTTGGTGAAATAATTTTTCGTATCGAAAATTATTGGTTTCCACTAGTGGTCACGGGGCTAAGCCCCTCCTTCTTGTGTATGGGAATCTCCCATTATTGAATGTAAACTACCTAAAAGTTGTGGGTGGAAAATAATCTAGGGATCACACAAGAATACTCCACTAAACCTATGGCAAAGTGCTTGTACAAGGTACAAGGGAGGAATTTGCAGTGAAGAGAGGTAAAGGGGAGTTGGGGAAATAAGGAGAGAGGGTTACTGTTGTGAGTAGGATTACAAAATTCACATATAATAACCATAGTAGGTCCACATTTAATTAGAAGAACACAAAAATGCTAACAATGATAAGACTAACAAATCATAGACATAAAATTCCATTAATTCATTTATCAAAGGTGCGAAACCTTTCTTGGTTTTACAATATTATCATGTATATAAAGTTGGAAAGTAGAGAGAGAGAGAGTAGAGGAATATAAGAAAAAGAATAGAATAAATACAACTTTTATTGGTTGACTTAGTAGTAAATCTCAACAACATACAATTAATCAACAATTGCCAATCCCTTGGAATGGAGAATCCATTCCAATTTATAGCTTTACAAGGAGACTCTTCAACTTTCCCATGTGACTTTTCAACTTAAAGTGCAATCCTCAACGAAGAAAAAGAACTTTAAGTGACTTAAGTCACTTTTTACAAACTTTCTTCTCAATGAAGAAATAGAATTCTAGAGAGAAAATATATAATAAAGAGAGGAGATAAGAGAGAGAGGTGATCTCGAAGCTTGAATGATGAAGGATGAAGAAGATCCAATCATGAATAAAATCCACTCCTATGATGAACCGATGAAATGCTCAAATACAGTGATGAAATTTTGATCCTTGACCTCTTCATCACTGTGAGAAGAAGTGGGAAGCACTTGATGAGTGGACCACTAGGACCAATGAATAATGCCTTCTCTTTCACTTGAATCAATCCTTCCAATCCATGAAACACTGCCATGTCTTCTTAACCAATTGCACATGATGAGAACTTGGAACAATTTCCCATCTGATGTAACCATGATGATCCTTCCAATTTGAGTATGTTGATAACCAATGGGATGAAATACCCGTTAATGCAAAATTACAACACCCCTGATTGCTTGTGATTTTTGTGTGAGGCAATCAGTGTAATATGCATAACATGGGATTATCCTGCAGTGTGGGACCTTGCAAGTAGGATAATCCTCCGAGAGAAGCTGAATTCTTCTCCTAACCTAGTGCCAACTTCTCCAAAGTGTAGAGAATGGAAAACTAAACTAATCCTACCCTAATGCTTTCCAAGGAGATATGGATAGAAGAATGCATAAAAATTAAACCTACTCTAAGGGAAGGTGATGTTTCAAGGAAGGGTGAGACAATATGAGTGAGTTAAAAATAGGGGGTAAACAAAGTGGGAGAGGGCAGGTGGAGGTGCCACAGGTTTGAAACAATGTTCAATTCCCTATATTCATCGAGCACAACAAATAGAGATCTGTGAAAGAGACACATTTATGCACAATATCTTGTGCAAACATAATGGGAGGAAAAGATGCAATAAAATCCATAAAACACAAATTTTATTGCTTAAAACATGCACAATCCATTATATTATAGGCACAAGGCACAAATTCCTTATAAAATGCCCAAATTTGAAGCCTTTAGCTCACAACAACTCTGGAACAATTTTACTAGGGTTCCTTTTCATTACGAAGGTCTCCCCTCAAAATGACGTGGATTTTACAATGTATAGGAAATTTTTTCACCAGTTGACATTATGCATTAAAGAGGTATGCGGAGCCATATGATTTGGTAATTTTCTTGCACGGGTAGTCATGGGCTCCCTACATCATTAAATCTGGTTGTTGAGTTATCATGCACAAACCTACCTTTGCACGACATGTGACCCATCCAACCATGTTGGTTGTCAAACCATCTTGAGAAAATAACTGATAGGCCCATGAACCATCCTTTATATTAGGGTTAGACGGTCATCTAACCATGATTCATACAAATTATGAGTAGGTCGTCCTAACATCATTACCGTTCAACCTTGGGGTTGGACATCCATCTAACCTATAGGTTGTGCATCCTTGTGGCAGCTACCCAACCCGATGATTTCCATCCCGACACCGTGGACCATCCAACTTGAGGGGTTGGGAAGCCATACATCTCTTCCCGTACAACTAATGGGGGTTGGATTGTGGTCCAACCCTTGTGCACAATGTGCCATGTGACCATCTTCGTGGTTGTCCAACTTGGGAGGTCGGATGGATGTCCATCCTATGTCATACTTAGGGTTGGATGATCATCTAACCCATAGGCTATCTAGCTAGGTAAGTTGGATGGCCATCCACCTGTCGTCCCAACCTCGGCCAACCAACTACGCCACCGAGCCACTCATCCATCTCGGCACCCATCCAACCTAGTGTCATCCAAACCTTGGGTGTTGAATGACCATCTCTCCATGATTCGAGATACACATACTCAAACTTGGCTAACTCCACAACAAGCTTTGACCACCAATTTGACCTTTCACCACATCGCCACTCGCTGCGAGTTAAAACCAACTCAGTAGAGCCAAAACATGAGCTAATCGAAGATTTTGAATCATTTCCTTTCTCCCATCAACTGCATCGACACCTCAACCTATTAAGTTTTTCATTTTTAGGGGTGCAAAAAATGGATAACAATACCATATCCTTCTAACACCGAGGTGGATTAAGGATAGAGATATTTAATGCACCATCATTCACTTTATGATTAAGAACCCGCATGAGGTGAAGAAAATTGTCGTCCAAGACCAAAAAACAATCAAGCATGAATTTTTATTTTTCACTCCCATGAGACAAGTTTTTGTGAGATGGTCACCTTGTAGTGATAGGTGGAGATTCACAAGTACTTCTAAAATTTGAATCTTCACTTTGAAACACCTTATACTTACCACATCCAGAAATGTGGGGATTTACTTTTAAGATCAAGATTTGACCTCCATGAATATTAGAACTAGAAATGCGTGAAGAGGAGGAGAATATGTTATCATATCAATATTTTTCTTATCTTTTACTATTTTTAGAGAGTCACACATGGGTGTCCATTCTTAGCAATTTTGCCAATCTTTTCAATTTTGCCAATTTTGAGTGTTTTGCACTTGAAGGAATGTCTTGAGGTACTAGAAACCAAATTTTCCTCAAAATTACTATTTTTAGTAAGATATATGGTAGATAATTAATTAAAATAGAAATTTTTCTTCAAGCTATCATATCATAATGAAACTAATTGCAGAAGTTTCCATTTTTCATTTCAAGGTTTTGCTCCAATTTTGGTAGATTTTAATCGTTACGTTTTGTTAGATGAGAGAAAAGGTGATTTTTAATTGAAAAATTCAAGGAGTTGTAAAAAATAAATTAGTGCATCAATGGGGGTATGTAAAAATATTCTTAAATGATTTTTCATAAGGAATCTATGGTTAAAATCTTGAGGAAAATGGATCTTGGAATCATGAGTTATGAGCAAAACTAGATTTGGATGTTTAGGGAACAAAAGGGGTTTTCTTGTGTTTGAATGTTATGAACCAGATTTAAAATGTTATTTAATGGATTCCAAGGAAGTGAATTTATGTTTTTAAGTTGTGTTTTAAGTTTATGAGTTGTGGGGAGCATGGGTGAGGGAATTTATATGGTGGAAGTTGAAGTGGAGAGTACACATGAGAGAATGGAGGAGTGGAGAATGGAATCCCCATTGCAATAAGGAACCCTTTTTGGGTGAAATTTCACCTCAAAAATGTGCCCAAGGTGCATGGTGTGATGAAAAGTGTGCCATAGGTATGGGGGATGAAGGAAACTATGGCATGCACATGATGGAGTGAAGGATTTTCTATTGTTTTTCACTTGACTTATCATGTATATATGTCAAAAATCACCACAAATTATGGCATGTCACACATTTGGGGTTAATTACACCCAGTGTGTGTAAAGGAGGTTTAAAAATGCACCTACGAGGGAAAATGGGACCCATCACAACTTACAACACTCTTATAAATCAAAAAGTTCACTTTTTGGCTTCATGTTATGATTTTGAGTTGGGAATGACAACCAATAGGAGTGATGCACACTTATAAGGTATAATTTCACTTCAAAATTCCTACAAGGGTACAAGGGGGCACCAAAAGTGTGCACAAGCACCCAAGTGTTGCATCGGAGCATGATTTACACTTTAAAACTACTTACCAAATTGTTTATTTACTTAGAAGTCAAAAATTAATGAAAATTTGATAAATAATATATGAATATTCATGGATATAGGAAAATTAATCTTATGATTCTATTTAGAAGGATTGAAAATCAAATATTCAATGAATTTTACATGCATCTCCACATTTTCCTAGAGCGGTGCACCAATGAGATGAGTGGTAAGAAGAATTCTAGATGGAAACAAGAAAAAATAAACCTATAGTATATGAAGAGAATTAAAAATAACATAATTTGATATTTTTAGGATTCTAAATCTTCACGAGGATTTTGAAACATCATTACCGAATCTGAATTCAAATGGGAAAAAGAAGAATCATGCGGTGAATACCTTGCAGTGCACTCATCGGTCATGGTTTCTGCATCTGAAGTTGAAGGTAATTCATTTTTCTACTCACCACATTGTAACCTTACCAAAAGCTCATCCTTGGTTTGTAATTTTGATTTCAAATGAGCATTCTCCTCTTCCAAGGAGTAATACATTGATCTCAAGAGAACATTGTCTTCGTGGATCCGCAATTAAATGCCTTAAGCTCATCGATATTTTCCTATTTTGATTACTTTCCCATAGTGCACATGTACCTATCCAACCACAACCAACCAAATGCACAATCTAAAGTAATCGACTTTCAAATCAACTTTGCTCCGATACCAAAACCATTATATGTAAACACCGGTTAATACTTTAATTTTTTTAATTGTTTACCAGAATCTTATTAATTTATCAGTTTCTTGAATTTTATCAACTTAAAAATTGATTCAAATATGATTCAAATGTGTTGAAAAACTGATCTAAAACTGAATTAAAACATTTATCTCAGTTATCTATTTGAACCATGTTGATTTTCAATTTACTTGATTTCTGTAAAATTACCAACCGATTAAAATTGCATTCACATTAAAAATCTGATTTAAAAATATGCAAATTATTAGAAACTGAATGCAAAAATCAGACACATGACACATAAGTTGTTTACGGGTTTGGAAATTCCTACGTCCCCAAATTCAATTAGAACTGATCTATTAATTTTTATATTTGCAAGTATATATGAAATATTAAAAAATTAAATAGTGAATGACATAACTTGTCAAAAGACTTTGAGAACTGTTAGATCTGAAAAATTAGATTTCACTCTCTATGTTTGTTCCCATCTCGGAAAGACAAAATTCCATTCATATTATTTTCTTCCAGGTGACTTCTACAAGTGTAAAAATACGTCACAAAGACTCCAAATTTGGAAAATGACTATACCATTAGGGTGTATCGAATTATGAGTAACTTCCTAGTTGACTCACGAGTTTTGCTTTTATCTCTAAGTGCTTAAAAATAGCCAATTTATAAAAATTCCTCCTTATCAACATATACACAAATCATATGAGTTAGCTTATTCAAATAGAAAGGAGCTCATTTTAAATCTCTTGAGCCCATGTGGCTCAACGGTCGAGCTATTATTTTGCATCCAATGGGTCAAGGGTTCAAACCCCTTTATCTCTATTCATCGATTGATTTACTAATGTGGGGATATATTCCCACATGCATAGGGGAGTTAGGAAAGTTGATTGTTTAAAATTGGCTTGCCCACCCTATTACTCCATGGCTGCGCCACACTCATACTTTATTTTCCACTTGCATGGCTTGGTTGGTTGGGGATTGTTATGCCACGTGGTGGATGGCAATGTTGTTCCACCAAGTGGACTAGTCATTTGAACGGTGTGTCGAGTTCGGATCAGCGGTTGGGGATGAGACTTGTCGAGCTAGCTCATAGTGGATGTTGACATAGAGCCCGCTATGTCGGGGCTTGGCAGATTAGAATGGTCGGCTAAGAAATGTGAGTAGATTCTTTGAGATGGAAAATTAACTCGAGTCCCCTACATTAAAATTCCCTACAATATATATATGGTTACAAAGCATGATTTAATCCCACAAATTCATTCAAAGGATCATACTTTATTTTTCCACCCATGTGGCTTGGTTGGTTGGGGAATGTTATGCCATGTAGTGGCTAGAATTTTTTTGCCAAGTGGATTGGTCGGTTTAACGACATCTTTGAGTATAGCTCGACCGTTGTAGATGGGACTCGTCAAGTTTAACCATAGTGGATCATGTTGACGTGGAGCCTGCTTAAGTCAAGGCTCAATGCTTAGGACATTTTTTTGAGAAATGTGGGAATCTCACAAAGATGGTGAGTTAACTCAGCCCCCATTACAATTCCATGCAATATATATGGTTACAAAGCATGATTTAATCCCACATTTATCCCACAAATGCACTATGAGGCATATATATATATACACACACACACATATACATACATATAATTGTGGCAATAGCAATATTAAGTAACAATGACAAAGACACCCCTCGAATAAAAAAGTGTGTCGACACTAGTAGAGGGCCCCCATCTAGTAAATAGTGGGGCCCACCCATCTGAAAATGAGCGTTGAAGACTAAAGTCACAAAACCATTTTTACTCCTGCTCAATTTTCATTTTTCCACGTGTCACAACGTGATTCACCATTTGCCCATATTTTCTCTCCTTCAATTGACATCTTCTGCAGACGATAACTTACTCCAACAAAGTCCATTTTTCATGTTATAATAGGTAACAAAAATATCTCAAGTCTTCTATCGTATTGTAACAATATTGGTATGTTTAGGGAAACTCTTGCTCACTATTTTTATCTCTAGATCAACAAAAGTTTGGACATTAAGATAATAAATGCATGAGAATAAAAATGACCACCTAACTCATTTACTTGAGAAGAATAACATATGTTTTAATGATATTATTAAGAAATATTCTCTAAAACTTGAGTTTTCTAAAGCAAAAGAAAATAAGTTTGAGAAGAAGAATGGAAAATCCCTTGTAGCTAAAGTATCTCCTTCATTGACATGGGTTATATATTTCGATGCGTCACACCACATGGGTTTCTCTCACGTTAAGTTTTCGACATGGAACCTTATAGCATGTCCTAAATCACCTTGGGTGATAATACATCTATCACAGTGGTTAGTAGTGGATCAGTGGAAGTTGATGGTGGAACCTTTAATGATGTCCTTAATTTTCCTCAAATTTCCACCAGCCTATTGTCATTCTACCAAATCACCTATATTGGTTGAGGTTTGTACATGGAATTCAACCATAATCCGGTGATCATTAGAGAGATGCATAGTGAGTCTATAGTGGCAGAGGAAAAGAAGGCCACCAGGCTTGGTTGTACACATTTTCCCACTTTTCTCCCGACTCTTCTCATACCACCTTACTAACTAATGTTGATGATATTAATAAGCTATGGCACGTATAGTTTCACCATTTAAACTACCATTACTTTGAGAAATTGATCCAAAATGATATGGTCAATAGAGTGCCTCGCATTAGTTTGTCGAAGGATCTTTGTGAGGGTTGTGCCCTTGGTATGCACCCCAAAGATAAATTTACTAAGGGAACATCTTAGAGAGCTTCTCATACCTTATATTTAGTCTATAGTGAAATATTTTCCCCTTCGGTATCCTTCATTCACTAGAGCTAAATACCTCCTTATTTTCATTAATGATTTTTCACACTACACTTGGGCGTATTTTCTAAAAAAAAAAATCTAAGGTTTCGACCACTTTGGGAACTTCAAGGATCTCACCGAGAAAAAGTTCAAAGTTCTATAAAATTTCTTAGAACTGAAAATGGAGGGGAGTATGTGAGTAATAGGTTTGACCAATTTTGCACCTTGAAGGAATATCTTTCCAACGTAAAATTGCTTATAGTCCTTTATAAAACAGAGTTATAGAAAGGAAGAAAAAAACCTTAAGGAGATGGCCACTTGAAAACATGGGACATCACTCATGATGTTGCAAGACATGTAAGGCCATCATGGACGCATACAAATAAACAAGTGTGCACACCAAACATAGGGAAAATCCTGCAGACTAGAGCAAATAATAACAAGTAATGTAACAAAAAGGTATGGAAGAAAATATCAACTGCATAACAAATTATTCACATGAAGCACTGTTAGCATGTTAGAAATATAAATTAGTATGTCAAAAACATGTATAAGAAAGTAATGTAAAGTGCTAAGTAGAAAATGAAACAATAACACTGCCGAGAGACAAATATTGATGCCCCTAGTGACCATTGTAGGAAAGTTAGAAGGTGAGCATTTGTGTTGCATGTAAGAGACATATATATACAATCATAGATAAAAAAGGAATGAGAATGCATGTTTGGATGATATATATAAATGACATACAATTAATCTAACGATCGGTGTAATAAAGTGACCATGAACAAGCAAACGTAAGAAAAAGTAAAAACAACCATATTATACAAAGTATGTTGTGGATGGATGGAATGAAATACAAAATGGGGTGATAGGAGATGTGTGCCCCCGAGTGGATGGAATTTTATTCAATGAGGTACATTTTGTGTTCACCCTAAGTATTCAAGAATAAACCGTAAATGAGAGTGCGTCATCGGAAATATTCGAAGTGTGTGTTGTGTCTAATTCATGATGATGATTATGTATGTGTAGCGATGACATGTGACCTAGAAATAATGTATATGTATGAACCATATATTTGGAGCGTATATCATGATAAAATGAGTGCGAATGATTTATCCAAAAGGTTATATCACTACAAGATGAATAGTAGGGAGTGGCGATGTAGCCTAAAGCATATACCACTACACAATGATAGAGTAAGTGACGAGTTAGCCTATAACATGTGTCACTATCCTAGAAATGTCGCATGATGAGAGGTCAAATTATAAATGTGTGATGAGTGTAAGGTCCATTTTATTTTTAAACCCTCGGTAGTCGAGTATGGATTGAGGAACTAAAGTACATCATACGGTAGTGAGTGCAATGCATAAAAGAAAATGTAGTATGTGTGATAATAGATGACCATGTGATGAGTAGAATGCGTAAATACGTGATATGTAGAATGTGTAAAGTGTAATGTATGGTATTTAATGTAAAATGTGTAGATAGACTAGTAACTAGTATGTATGATGCAATGCTAGACGAGTATGATGAAGACTAGGATGATGTATAAAATGTCAAAATGTTGTAGACTAAATATAGAATGTAGGATGTATGTCAGATGATGTGTGAATAGGTGCAGTTTATAAGACCTATTATGCAGTGTGTGGGGTTCATGTGTAGTATTCCCTCAATAGTCAAGTGTGAACCGAAGCACAAGAATGTTTCATCGGGTAATGATGACACTAAAATGTAGGATGAACATGTATAAGTTAGGAAATTGATGTATGAGAATGCACAAATGAGATATGGGTAGATACTGAAAGATGATGTATGCGTAAATGCTAATAGTGTTATGTAATACTATGTAAAGATGATAGAATGTGGGGGAGTGTGAATATTATGCCCCCAAGTGTGTGAGATGAAGGGGGTTATCATGTAATGTCATCTAAAAGATCGTTGCTTTTAAGGTCAAAGTCAAATGGATAAGCATTGGTGACTTGATAAGCTATAGTATCTAGTTGATTGTGTAATGAGCCATTAAGGCGTAAGTTTTACAAGCCCATAGCATACTCCTCATTGGTGAATGGGGGAAGTGGACAACCATGTGCATACCAACGAGTGAGATTTTGTGTGTAACCTAGAAAAGAGCTATTACAAATGAAGATACATCCAAAATGAATAGGGAAAGATATGCCTATATGATCGGGATCGAGAGTGCCTCAATATAATCAAGCCATGATTTCCCTAATGTAAGTGGTGAAGAATGAGGAGTGTGAGATATATAAACAATAAGATGAAAGACACATAACCCATAAGTAGTAGTAATAGTGATGAAACCATAATAGAGATGAGAATCATGAGGAGGAGGATAAAGATCCTAAAAATAAAAACCTAGTCGAGCCAAACCATCATGTGTGCATATAGTGTCATCACATGTAGGATCAAATGGAATATGTTCCCAATAGGATTCATTCATGAAGAGTGTTCAATTAAATGGTGAGCATGTTGATATAGGTGGTGTAAGCTAAGGTGTGAGTGATAGAGCAACGCCCATAGATTGGACATGCCCTTGTTAAGGAATCATGACAGAGTAGTAATAGGTGGCATAGAAGGAACTGCATCTATCACACAAATGACACCATCAAGTGGTGGTAAGTGAGGTGGTTCCTCATAGGTTAGGCCTCGTCTCAGTAATATCTGTGCATGGAATAAGGAGACTAGTATTAGGATCTCGGTAGAAATATTCAAATGGATTGCGGTCATGAAAAATGGTGTACTCAATGCTTTTATGTAATAATTTTACACAATTATGTAGAGTAGAGCGATAGCTTGCATGGCATGAAGCCATGGCCTACTAAGTAGATAATTATAGGAGCCACGTAAATCGACAATGAAAAAGAAAGTGTGGACAGTCTTGGGACCAATAATGATGGGAAATGTAATGTGACCAAGACATTGAAGGACATAACCATCATAAGTACGTAATGAAATACTATATGGACTACCTTCATGAACAATGAAACACCAAAAACTTTAAGGAATGACATGGGACACAAGTCAAGTTCAGACCCATTATCAATCAAAGTGTCCTTAACAACTACATTATGAATACAACATATGATATATTGAGGCGAATCATTATCAAAAGTGTGAATGCCAAAGTGGGAAGGCTAGACTTGAAGACTACGTGTAAAGAAAATGCATTAGAAAATGCTTGTTAAACCGATTCTGGATGCATGTCAACACAAATGCGAGTAGTAACAAGAAAATGTTAGACTCTATGTAGTAAATTAGGATTTACAACCAAATAATCATTGATTGAGATACTCATGATGACCAAACCATAGGATGACAAACAATGAATGAATAATTTAGAAGTGTGAATGATCAAGTCGGGTTCACCAAAATGATTAACTAAAATATGGAAATAAGGGTAGTTAATCTAATTTAGAACGACATGTAAATACAATAAATGAATGCAATAAACAAGTATGGAAAATGAACCAAACAACTAATCTAATAAAAGTAAAAACCCTAATGTGCAAGAAGAGTGAGGAAGTGAATCAACTGATTAGAGAAGATCATCTGGAGTGTGTCATAGAAGTGACTGGAGAAACATGAAGCAGGAATGACTATGCAGAGGCCCCGAAAAGGATGGATCTGAGTTATCTAGATGGACTGGAGAGCCTGGAGAGGGATTAGGGCACTTATGGGTGACTTGGTTTGTAGAATGGGCACCCTAGTCTATACAAAAGCCCCAAAACTAAATTTTACACGTTTGTGGTGGTCTCGAAATGCTCATTGTGTGTCACATCAGATTCACTGCATTATGTTAGGTGTCGTTAACAATTCAAGATGAAGAAAATAACTACAAAATGCCACAATAAATATGAAAACCCTAAAAGAAGAATGCAAATGAATGGGTCGAAATGGCCTCGATTTGCCACAATAGTGGGCTTACTAATGGATCATTGCACTACATTTTAGACCCAAATGTAGTTTTGGTGAGTGTGTGCATCATGTGCCATAAGTGATCTTGTTCAGTTTCACTTTGTGAAGTAGTGAGCAATAATAATGTGTAGAAAATGTAAAAGAATGTATACATGGAATAGAATAAAATCCCTCCCCTATGCTTGTGTGATGCAGATGAACCAACCTTGTCCTTGTGATGGAGCTAATGGATGTAAATGATCTCCAAATGTATGCAAATATAGGTGGATGATAGTAGTGACTAGTTCTTGGTCCCTCATTATGGTCTCATAACTTTATATTTATAGGGTTCTCTTGATCTAATTTCGTAATTAACCCCAAAATGGCTGACCACTAAAAAGATAAAGATCTCAAACAGCTAGAAAGAGCCCAAAAAGTGGCGGAAAGTTTAAAAAGGATTGGGGCACCTGCGGTGGGACCCGGTGCCCATGGGCGCCCTAGTCAAAGCTAAAATGACAGAAAGTGATAAAAATGACTAGGCATGTATGTGGTGGAGGTTGGGAATGGTGACATAAATCAAATAAAAATATCCAAGAGACATGGAATAATTAGTAATTTCTTCATTCAAAACCCTTTAAATAGTAGTATGAGATTGGGAATAATAATGTCTAAAGGGCATGATTTTATGTCTACATTTTCCCCCACTTTATGTTGTTGAGCGGAAATCTTGGTAACATAAAGTAGATAGAGATGTGCACTTGATGTCTATATAGATTGTAGTAGAAAACATGTCAATGAACTAGATAACAAGTGGAATGACAAAAAGATGATGGGGCATGGAAACTATAGATGGAAAAGTGCAAAAAGTGTTGAGAGTAAACTTTCAAAGAAACACATGTGTAGTTTGTAGATGTGTATGATGTACTTACATGGTTAGTATGTTGTGTTCGACGCAAGATGTTGTTGACGTTGTTGTTGTTGTTGTTTCCCTATTTGACTTCTTGTTTCCTATATGGATAGACCTACAAGGATAAAAGGATCAAATAGTCAAATGTAGATGTATGTATGTGTAAAAATGTAATGTAAAAGGCACATGTATGTGAAAATCATGTGAATGTAAAATACACAAATGAAAAATGTAAATGGAACACATGCATCTGATCCATGTCGAGAGAAAGAGTGTAGAAGGATATCCTGTACTGAGAGTTTTTGGGGTGATTTCACGCCACCATGGCTAAAGAAGTGTAGGGAGAAAGCTACATCATTCTCCTTCCTATAACTACTTCCCTAAATATATGAAGAGATCTCTAAACTGTCTAGTTTTTTGGGTGATCTAACATCGGTGGTAAAAGAAGTATTAGGAGGAATTCTATTATATCCTCCAACCATTAATTTCTCCCTTGAGTGCTAAAGACAACCATGCCTGTAAAATCCATTGTGTATGGGGTTCTTAGACTAGTCTGAACCCACTCACTATATATAACTAAACCGAACCGGTGTAGAATCTCTGTGTAGCGTGTAGAAAACCCCAAATGATGCCCCCTCTTTAGGGGATCATGTGACGTCGTTGATAGGAGAATGCAGCCCTAAAAGAGGACCAACCATATGAACTCTTTAACTCTTCCCTACAGGGGGAAGGGAATGTGCTTGGTAGAAACTAAGGTGCGCATAAACAAGAAGCCTAGGAAAAACAAGTGTTAGTACGAACAAACATGAATGTATAAAACAATGTGTAATCTATGCAAATAATATATAAGCTACCAAAAAAATTAGTAAACACACAAGAAAACAAAGATAAGCCACAAAACATGGGATCCAAACATGGGACATCACTCACAATGTCACAAGAAACGCAAGGCCATCATGTTCGCATACAAACAAACAACTATGCACATCAAACATAGGGAAAATCCCTTAGAAAAGAGAAAACAATAACATACCATGTAACAAAAAAGTATGGAAGCAAATATCCCTACATAAAAAATGTTTCACATGAAGCCCTTGTTAGCATGTTAGAAAGATAACTTAGTATGTAAAAAACGTGTATAAGAAAGTAATGTAAAGTGCTAAGTAGAAAATGAAACAATAACACATGTGAGAGATGAATTTCGATGACCCTAGTGACCATTGTAGGAAGGGTGGAATCTAAGCATCCGTATTGCGTGTAAGAGACTGTATCTGCGATCACAACTAAACAAAAGCGTAAAGGCGCGCAGTGTGGATGATATAAATAAAATACATATAAGTAATCTAAAAGAGTATGTGTAATAAAGTGACCATGAACAAGCAAAAGTAAGAAAGAGTAAAAGCAACCATAGTATGCAGTATGATGTGGATGGATGGAATGAAATGCAAAATGGAGTGATAGGAGCCGCATGCCCCTTGAGTGAATGGAAGTGTATGCAATGAGGTCTATTTTGTGTGCCCCCTCAACGGTCAAGAATGAACCATAAACAAGAGTGTGTCATTGGGAAATGGTCGAAGTGTGTGTTGTGTATAATGCACGGTGATGATTGTGTATGTGTAGTGATGACATGTGACCTAGAAATGATGTATGTGTGTGAACCCTATAGCCAAAGCATATATCATGAAAAATGAGTGGAGGAGTGATGATTTATCCTAAAGCATATATCACTACAAGATGAATAGTAGGGAGTGGTGATGTAGCCTAAAGCATATACCACTACACGATGATAGAGTAAGTGACGAGTTAGCCTATATCATGTGTCACTATCCTAGAAATGTCGCATGATGAGAGGTCAAATGATAAATACATGATGAGTGTAAGGTCCATTTTATTTGTAAACCCTCGGTAGTCGAGTATGGACCAAGGAACTAAAGTACGTCATAGGGTAGTGAGTGCAGCGCATAGAAGATAATGTAGTATGTTTGATAATAAACAACCACATGATGAATAGTAGGGAATGGTTATGTAGCCTAAAGTGTGTACCACTACACACTTTGATAGAGTAAGTGATGAGTTATCCTATAGCGTGTGTCACTATCCTAGAAATTTTGCATGATGAGAGGTCAAATGATAAATGCGTGATGAGTGTAAGGTCCATTTTATTTATAAACCCTCGGCATTCGAGTATGGACCAAGGAACTAAAGTGCGTCATAGGGTAGTGAGTGCAATGTGTAGAAGATAATGTAGTATGTCGATAATAGAAAACCACGTGATGTGTGGAATACATAAATATGTGATATGTAAATGCGATGCAATATGTTTAGAATATGTAAAGTGTAATGTATGGTATGCAATGTAAAATGTGTAGATAAACTAGTAACGTAGTATGTATGATGCAATGCTAGATGAGTATGATGAAGAATAGGATGATGTATGATGTATAAATGCGTAAATGTCAAAATATTGTAGAATAAATGTAGAATATAGGATGTATGCCGCACAATGTGTGAATAGGTGCATTGTGTAAGACCTATTGTGCAATGTGTGGGGTTCATGTGTAGTAAGTCCTCAATAGTCAAGTGTGAACCAAAGCACAAGAGTGTGTCATTGGGTAATGACGACGCTAAAATGTAGGATGAGCATGCATATGTTAGGAAATTGATGTATGAAAATGCATTTATGAGATATGAGTAGTTCACGAAGATGATGTATACGTAAATGGTAATAGTGTGATGTAATACTATCTAAAGATGCTAGAATGTGGGGGAGTGTGAATACTATGCCCCAAGTGTGTGAGATAAAGGATTTTATCATGTAATGTCATATAAAATATTATCAATTTCGGGTCAAATTCGAATGGATAATCATTGGTGTCTTGATAAGCTATAATATCTGGTTGATTGTGTAATGAACCATTAAGGCGTACATTGTACAAGCCCATAACATACTCCTCATCGGTGAATGGAGGAAGTGGAAAACTGTGTGCATACCAACGAGTGATATTTTGTGTGTAACCTAGAAAAGAGCTATTGCAAATGAAGATACGTCAAAAAGGAATAGGGAAAGAGATTTCTATATGATTAGGATTGAGAGTTCCCCCAATATGATCAAGTTATGATTACACTCATGTAAGTGATGAAGAATGAGGAGTGCGCGATAGATAGACGAGTAAGATGAAATAAATGTAACCCATAAGCAACGAAGTAATAGAGATGAGAATCATGAGGAGGATAAAGATCCTCAAAATAAAAACCTAGTTGATCGAAACTGTCATGTGTGCATATACTATCATCACATGTAGGATCAAATGGAATTTGTTCTGATAGGATTCATTCATGAAGAGTGTGTAAGTAAATGGTGGGCGTGTTGATGTTAGGTCATGTAAGAGAAGGTGTGGGTGATAGAGCAATGGCCATAGATTAGACATGCCCTTGATAAGGAATAATGGCGATAATAGTAGCGGTGGCACAAAAGGAACTACATCTATCGGACAAATTACACTATCAGTGGTGGTAAGTGACATGGTTTGTTGATAGGTTGGGGCTTGTCTGTAATACATGTGCGTGGAATAGGAAGACTAGTATTAGGATCTCGTCGCAATATTGGAATGGATCGCAATCATGAAAAATAGTGTACTCAATGCTTTCATGTAAGAATTTTACACAATTATGTACAGTAGAGGCAATAACTTGCATGGCATGAAGCCATGGCCTACCAAGTAGACAGTTGTAGGAGACATGAAAATCGACAACAAAAAAGACATTGTGGACAATCTTGGGACCAACAGTGATGGGAAATGTAATGTGACCGAGACATGGATGGACATAACCATCATAAGCACGCAATGAAATACTAGATGGACTAATGTCACGAGCGGAAAGACCTAAAACTTCAAGGAATGACATGGGACATAAGTTAAGTTCAGACCCATTATCAATCAAAGTGCACTTAACAACTACATTATGAATACGACATATGATATGTAGAGGCAAATCATTATCAAAAGTGTGAACATCAGCGGAAGGTTAGACTTGAAGACTATGTGTGAAGAAAATGCATTGGAAAATTCTTGATAAACCGAGTTTGGATGCATGTCAACATGAATGCGAGTAGTAGCAAGAAAATGTTGGACTCTATGTAGTAAATTAGGATTTTCAAGAAAATAATCATTGATTGAGATACTCATGATGACAAAACCCTAGGATGACAAGTAATGAATGAAGAATCTAGAAGTGTGAATGATCAATTCGGGTTCACCAAAATTATTAACTAAAATGTGGAAATAAGGGAAGTTAATCTAATCTAGAATGGCATGTATATATAGTTAATGAATGCAACAAACAAGTATAAAAAATGACCCAAGCAACTAATCTAATAAAAGTAAAAACCCTAATGTGCAAGAAGAGAGACAAAGTGACTCACTGATTAGAGACTCTCATTGGACTATGTCATAGAAGTGAGTGAAGAAATAGGAAGCAAGAAAAACTATGTTGAGGTCTCGAAAAGGATGGATCCAAGCTATCTAATTGGACTAGAGCACTGGAGAGGGATTAGGGTGCCTACGAGTGCCTTGGTCTATAGAATGGGTGTCTTGGTCTATGTAAAATCTCCATAACTGAATTTTAGAGGTTCGATAGGTGATCTGAAACCCTCACTGTGTGTTGCATTAGATTTTTACACTTTGTTTCAGGTGTCGCTAACAATCCAAGATGAAGAAAATACCTATAAAATACCACACGAAGTATCAAAACCCTAAAATAAGAATGAAAATGAATGGGTTGGACTAACTTTGGCTGCAACAACAATGGGATTACTAACTGAGTGCTACACTAAATTTCAGACCCAAATGTAGTTATGGTGACTGTGTGCATCATGTGCCCTAGATGCTCTTGTTCCAGTTGCACTTTGTGAAGTAACAAGAAATAACTATGTGTAGAAAATGTAATAGAATGTGTGCATGGAATATAATAGAATCCCTCCCCTATGCTTGTGTGATGCAGATGAACCAGCCTTGTCCTTGTGATGGAGCTAATGGATGCAAAATATCTCCAAATGGATGCAACTCTAGGTGTATGATAGTCATGACTAGTGTTTTGTCCCTCATTGTGGTCTCATAACTTTATATTTATAGGGTTCTCTTGATCTAATTTTGTAATTAACCCTGAAATGGCCAACCACCAAAAAGATAAGGATCTCAAATGGCTAAAAAGATCCCAAAAAGTGGCGAGAAAGTATAAAAAGGATCGAGGCATCCCTGGTGGGACCAGGGTGCCCATGGGCACCCCATTACTAGCTTGGATGCCCTAGTTAAAGATAAAATTATGGAACATGATAAAAATTCATTGGGCATGTATGTGGTGGAGGTCGGGAATAACGACATAAGTCAAATAAAAATTGCCAAGAGACGTGGGTTAATTAGTACTTTCTTCACTCAAAACCCTCTAAATAGTAGTATGATATCGAGACTAAATAATGTCTAAAATGTATGATTTTATGTCTACGATGAGTCCATGCTTATCTTAGTTATGTACGTCGACGATTTATTGATTAATAGAAACTCTTCTTCCATCATTGATTTTTTCAAGAATTCCTTAGCCAACAAAGTTTTCCATGATCGACACAGGTTTGCTTCATTACTTCCTTGAGATTTAGATCACTCAGTATGACTCAAGGATCATCATTGTTCAAGCCAAGTATGCCCTTGATTTGTTTGCTAGGTTTAACATGGTTGATTGTAAGCCATCTCCCACTCCATTCCTTTCTAGATTCAAGTTATTAGTCAATTTCTCCATTTATCACTAGTTTGTTGGGAGCTTGATCTAATTATCCCATACCACACCTGGATTTATTGTGTGTTATTGGCATTATGTCCCGATTTATGCGGGAACTGCATGAGATGCATTGGAAAGTAGTGAACCGATTATTCATTATGTTAGAGGAACCTACACGATGACATACACTACTTTGGGGGATAGAGAATGATTTGGTTGGATGATAAAATTATGATTGGGTTGGTGATATTGATCATAAAAATATACCTTTGGATAAATTTTTTCTCTTGGTTTAGGTCCTATCAATTAGTCAAGCAAGAAGGAGAACGTGATTGTTATATCTTATACGAGGGTATAATCTTTGGGAGAAGTCAATGGTGCCACTTTGAATCTATTTGGGTACACGGGATTCGATAGATTTTGGTATTTAGTTCATAATGCATACCATAATATATTGTGATAACCTTAGTACTATCTCCATCTGTGAGAAATATGGTTCAACATCAACGAAATAAGTACATTGAGTTACACATGCACTTCATCAGGGATTTGATTCTTGGAGACATAATTGATTTGCAATACTTCCGAAATCATGTCGATTACAAACATATTTACCAAACTCTTCACTGAATCCAAGTTTCTTCACTTACACTCACTACGTGGGGTGAGGTCTATTACCGCAACACATCTACTTTGAGCTTTTTAATCCTATTTTCCTCCTCTTCTTCTTTTAGAAACATTGTATTTGGTACATGGGTACCTCATCGAGACTAGTTATCGGGACCTATAGGACACATATTTCTTAGTTTTTTTAGGGATTATTTTATATCTTGTAAGTGGACGTTTTTCCTATCAGTTTTCTTCCATTACTTGAAATCTTTATTGTACATGTGTACCTCTTGAGACATAGCTTCCAGGATGCATTTCTCTTTTATCTTTCCATGTCTCATTCCAAGATTTGTTAAAGAGGGGTGTGTTAGTGCAAAATCACAGCACCCCTGGATGCACATCAGGCTTCTAGGTTGATGTTCAGGCATCCAGTGTGATTGCACAACATGGAAACCTCTCTCCAAGTGTGGGGACTTGTGAAACTGAGAGAGGAATCTCCAGATTAGAGGCTGGTTCCTCAAACTCCTCTGATTTAGATCTATATTTTGCAAAACTACAGAGGTTTAGATCCTAATCCTATTCTAACTTACAAGGAGACAGGGGTAGAAGTGCAAAGATTGAAACTAACTAAAGATGGTGATGCACCAAAAGGAGTGGTGAAACATATTTGTCATGCAAATAGACACGAGACAAAAGTTCATAATATAAGACATACACGGATGATAATGTATAATCTATTATCTCGAGATCAATCAAATAATACAAACAGAGGATTGAAACCCATTCACAGAGCTTGCATTATCATTTCAATGTCAAAAACACACATTACACCCTCAGAGAGGTAAAAGAAAACTGTTACAATCCTTGGAGAGGTCTGATCCTTCATCAATCACTTGCTGGAGGTGAAAGAAGAAGTCTGCTATGCCCAAAAATGTTCCCCCGTTGAAAATGAGCCAAATCTGGCTTTTAACATTGCATGGGTCGAACCCAGGAGACAGAAAAAGGCATGGGAGCCCATTCTTCTTGACTGCAGGTGTATTAAAACAGCATGGGGGACCTTACAAACCCATACCCTGTCATTTTGACCGGACTACAGGAGAATGCGACCCATTCTGCATTAAATTTGGTCATTTGGAATGTCATTTACGGCCATGAACACGCGTTATAGCCGTATCTTGATTTTATCCCTTCAGATGCTCCAAAGCACAAGATTGACCCGGAATCGTGTAGAGAATTTCCCACTTTCCGTTGATATAAATAATGTGCAAATCCGAGCTCTGGATCAAAAGTTATGGAGGTCTGAAGTTTTAGGGCACAAAACAGTGAAAACGTGTTTTGAAATCCTTCCCCGCGCTCTGCCACCTGGATGACACGTGGCACGTGCTGATTGGGCGAGAAATTCTCTCTCTCCTCCATCTTTCGTGGGCTTTCCTTTGAAATCTTTGACTTTTTGTGATCTTGGAACATTTTCCACCTTCCGCCCGCGCCCCCGCCACTTGGGACACGTGGCATGTATTGATTGGTCGACAGGGGCGCGGGGTCTTCCTTTACTTTTAGCCTTTTTGGCTTAGACTTGGCCAAATTTTCTAACTTCTCCCCGAGCTCCGCATTCCTTGCTTCATAGGACACGTGTCCTCTTTTGATTAGCTCGGGCTGACCCCTCAAAAACTCACCCTTTGACCCCTTTGACTTTTCTCCTTGAGACACGTGGCGTGATCTGGCTGATTCTCGGCCCTGCCGGCTCTTTCGCGCCCTTCGCGTCTTTTCGTCCCGGATGTCCCAAATACTTAGTGCTCCTTGTGCTGATTTCACGTGAACCGGCCAGGTTCGCGTCCTTGCGTCCCACTTGTCCCACTTTGCTTTGGACTGTCTGTGCTCATTTCGCGCGAATCCAAGGCGGTTCGCGCCTTTGTGTCCCATTTGTCCCGAATCGAGCGGTTAGTCGATTTTCACTCTATCGAACCGGCATTTTGCGCCCACCACATACTTTTGTCCCAGATGTCCCTGTTCTTTGCTCAGGCATGCTCATTCATTTGAGCGAACCGGGCGGTTCGCGCCTTTGTGTCCCATTTGTCCCAAAGGCGACCCTCTCAGCAGTTAGCCAATTTTCACACTTTTTCTGGATCAACCTATTTGCCTTTCTGCAACCTTTTTTCGCATTTTCTCGAGCTTGTTCTCTTCACTTGGATAGGTGAGTTAGAAAATTTCCTGAAGGGACCCTAGAAACCTGATTTTTTGCTCTGAATCAATCAATTTGCTTGGGATTTGAATCTTCTGATGCATGTTATCAAAATTACCCTGGGGGGTGAATTTTGGATAACAAGGTGTTGGTGTGAGGGGGTATTATTCACCTTTTATTTATTTATTAGGTTAATTACCCTCACCCATGGTGAGTCATCTCACTTAGGTGAGTCATAGGTCTTAGATGAGTCATTAGGGAGTTATATGACATATGACATATTTTGTCATAGAATCTGTCATATGTGTCAGTGTGTCATATGTCATATGGGAGTTACATTCCATTCTTGGATTATAACTCACCTCTCCCATTTTTGGGCTGTGACAAGTCCAGGAATGGTAGTTACATAAAACTCCTTTTATGTACCTTTCATTTCTTATCGATGAGCACAAGTAGACCATTTTTTTGTATGCACAAGTTCCTTGAGATTTTGTTCTTGATAATTACTTGGAGTTATTTGTGTTTTCATTTATATTGAAAATCTCTTTATGTGAATGTATTCTAGATGATCTTCATACCATATTTTAATCATAAAACTAATTCTATATATGAACTAGATTCTCGGTGATGATGTTAGTGTTTCTAGTGCACATACAGATGATTTTCCTTCTATTTACACATTGATTGATGATGTCCCTTATGTTTTTGATAATAAAGAGGAAGTAATGCATCATAGTTATAGCCATGATGATGATATACATGATGTTTCTTATTCCAATGAGTTAGATGACAATGATTGTGTTTCTACTCCTTCTCTTGAATGCAAAAATAATGAGCTTGATTGTAACATCTCTAGTTTGCTTGCACATAATAACCATTGCACTTCTATTGTTTCATTTGAATACAAAAATGATATTACTTATAATAATGTTTCCATTTCTCAAATATTCAAAATTTCTAATATGGATCATGTTTTGGTTGATACACATTGTGTTTCTATTTCTCCTCTTACAAGCAAGTGTGATGTTTATACTAGTACTTCTTCTCTTCCACTTGTAGATACTAATGTGCATAGTGATATTGTTAACAAAAATGAGCATGTTGATCTTTATTTAGTTACACATAGTACAGATGTTGTTAAATTTCATAGTATGATTGCATTACCTAGTGTTGTTTCTAATATCCCTTTAGATCCTAATCATGAGAATGATCCTATTCAACCTATGAAAAATTAGATGACTCATCACTCAATAATATTCATAGACCTGATAGTGTTCATATGGCTACTATTAATGGTAGGATGCAATCCTTGAATGAAATTCTAGGTGCTTATTCTATACCTCCTCAAGAAGTTATTTCTCTTATGCATGTAGTAGGTGAGTTACAAAGAAAGGTCCACACATTGAATTTAGAAAGCAAGGCCTATTATGCTAGTGTTGATTCTAATATTATTCCTAACAATCCTATTCCACATAGAATATTTCAAATACCATTCCCTATGAATTTTTGATGCCCACATTTCAATTGTTTGACGGAAATTTGTGATAGTCATGGCTCCTTATGACAATGATATGATGCTCCTTAAGGTTTTCTCTAGGAGTCTTATTGGTGATGCTCTCTCTTGGTTTACTCATCTTCCTAGTGGCTCTTTAGGTACTTTTATAGAACTTGAGGATGCATTATTAGCTCACTTTAGTTACAATAAATGCCCTAGGGATACATATGAGCATTTTCCTTATTTACATCAAGATGAAGTTAAATTTGTATCTAGTTATATATTATGTTTTAAGGAAAACATGCACTTACTTGTATATCAACCTAGTGACTTAGAGATGCAATTCATATTTTGTAGGGGAATTATACAATATCTCAAAGAACAATTACATTATGACACTTTTGATTCATTCCATGATATTTTCTCACATGTTATTGATTTAGAACAAGATATTATGCTAGCACATAAGCCTAATCCCTTAGATGTGAATGTTACAACCCCTTTTGTTACACATCGAAAAACCTATACACAATGATAATCAATTAAACATTTTACATCATGGTAATAATTTTTATCGTCCTAATCCTAATCAACAATTACAAAAACCACCTCCTCCTAAATGGAATCCCATATATTTTGATAAGGCTCATGATAAGACCCATGAAATCTTAAATACAATACTTAACAAGAGGTTGATTTGGTTACCATCTAATGATAATATCCTTCATCATAGGCTTGAACATGATAAGGTTCGTATATTTTACAACTTTCGCCATATTAATAAACATCGTGATAATTATTGTTATGTGTTATATCACAAAATTAAGTTATTAGAGGACAAAGGTATCATCACTTATGAGACACAACATGTAGATTGATCTACTTCACCTCCTCCATGGCATATAACTATAAGAAGTATTACACTTGATGAGCATGCTTCTACATCTAGTAATATTTCTCGTGCAAGACTATTCCTACACAAAAGTAGTCTAGACCAGTCATCAAGGGTTGTTCCAAAGTTGCACACGTGACTTCAACATACCATTTGATTCTATATGTTGTTAATCCCGTCAATTTGAATCTTTGTATATAGTATCTCCATTGCATATTTCAGTATTGTACATAACTCATCCAAAATAAAAACTCATTATTTATATTGTGTAATGTATTCAACCTCTTTTTACATGTGACCTTCACACTTAGTCTCTTATGGGAATATTTGAGGATAACCCTTCCTTCATTCTTACGAATAGGTTTCCTCACTTCATATGCACATGAAGACTAGTGTAAGGTCATGAGTTCCTATTTGTATCATGTGTTCCCATTATTCATATCTTACTCTCCACATACCATCATCACATGTGCTCATTTCATCTATATGTTATATCACATAAAACAATATTCTAAAACTAACATCCATAAATCATCACTACACATCACACATCGTATTCTACTCAATGCTCTACTATTTATGATTCTCCTCATATGCCTTCTTTGGCACATACCACCATGATGGTTCTACTTCTACATGATTCACATTTCATGACACATTCAAGGCTTAACCCTCCATCATCCTCAATAGTTTCTTCACCTCCTCACAATATTATCCAAGGATAGATCTCATGTTACCCCCATTTTATTGTAAATAGTTATGCATTGATAATACAAAAACACTAAAATATTTTTAAAATACAAAAAAATCAAATAGTTTTAAAAATACAAAATTAGGTATGGCATCCATTGCTTGCACTTTACATTATACATGTTTATTCCTTTGGTTTGATAGATAAAATTTATTATTTACACACATATGTTCATGTGGTATATTGAGCATGATGTAAGACATACACAAAGTATACATGATGACAGTGTTGGCACGACCTTATCTAGATTGCTAACCTTTGGGGGCATCTACTTTTGCATACTATATCTAGGTGTTATATTTCTATTATAGTTCATTTCTTTCCTCATTACACTTGGTTACACATATATATTATGTATTTGTTATCTTTTAGACTAATAGGACTAACTCATGTGTCTTTTGTAATGTTTATAGTTATTGGTTCATTGGATATTTTATATCATATGTTATGTGTTTTTCATCACATTTGGATACACTTGATTTTCATACATGCTTGCTAGTTTTGTGTGTGGGTATGCTTTTTTATTACTTTGATTATGGAAAAAGGGCCTCGATTGTCTTACGATACCGTGAGTGCCTCATTTTTGTAGCATAATAACTTGTTTGTGGTTGCGCATATCTTGTTTTCATCCTCAAGGGCTTTGATTTTCATGTGACACAATCGGTGTCCAATGTTTGTAGGAACTTCACCTCTTGTGTGATTTTGTTATATGTTTGCATTTATTTTCTCTTGACACATGGCTTTATATTGTTATTATTATTGTTTTGATGCATTGAAACTGTTGTTAGAGTAGGTATTTACCTTAGCTCATGTTCACCTAGGTACATTATTTACCTTTATTGTATTTATCCTCACCCACTTATGTGTGTGGATATTTCTTTTTATTTATTCAAATATTAGGAGATATTATCTAGTTGTTAGGTATATTTCTTTCCTTGACCTATGGTATTGACTAGTTCTTTCCTAGATCTATGGTATTGACTAGATCCTTGATGTCTAGTTCTCTCATAAATCTATGGACTTGACTAGTTCTTTGATGACTAGTTCTTTCCATGATTTATGGCTTGATCTATGACCTTGACTGGTTCTTAGATTGTTATTCCTTGCCTATATAAGAAATGCCTATTCTCATTATATTTCATTGAGTTCCAGAATAATATATGATATTGTTGCTCATTTGTTTGAAAGGTTTTATGTAAAGCTATTATGGTGAATTGCTTTCACTTATTGATCGTGGTGTTTGATTAGCATCTGTGCTCTTGGCTTGGTACGATCTGGTTATCGTTCCTTTCATGGTATCAGAGTGACAAATTTGATATACAGAAAGAAAAATTATAGTGATGTTAGGAACATATAATGCATCTTGGATATTGCCACCATCAAGTTGTATATCACCTTTTCCCTTAACAAAAGAAAACATATAGTGCATCTTGGATATTGCCACCATCAAGTTGTGTGTCACCTTCTAGTAGGATTCTTTCCTTGTTTTGGTTCGAGATTTCTTCATGGATATATTGTACATGAGTACCTCATCAGGCCTAGTTTAGGACTCATACTGTGGACATGCCACTTCTATTTTGGCCCCTAGCTTCACTTGACGGGGGGTGTTAGAGTAGGTATTTACCTTAGCTCATGTTCACCTAGGTACATTATTTACATTTATTGTATTTATCCTCACCCACTTATGTGTGTGGATATTTATTTTTATTTATTTAGATATTAAGAGATATTATCTAGTTGTTAGGTATAGTTCTTTCCTTGATCTATGGTATTGACTAGATCCTTGATGTCTAGTTCTCTCATAAATCTATGGACTTGACTAGTTCTTTCCATGATTTATGGCTTGATCTACGACCTTGACTGGTTCTTAGATTTTTATTCCTTGCCTATATAAGCAAGGCCCATTCTCATTATATTTCATTGAGTTCCATAATAATATATGATATTGCTGCTCATTTTTTTGCAAAGGTTTTATGTAAAGCTATTCTAGTGAATTGCTTTCATCTTATTGATCGTGGTGTTTGATTAGCATCTGTGTTCTTGGCTTGGTACGATCTAGTTATCATTCCTTTTAACCGTTATGTTTATCATGCTTTTTACTATTGTTACTCTTTTTCCACCATATTTTCTACAATGTGCACCCCATTGAAAATACAACTTTGTCTTGGTGGTCACCACATCAATAGTTAAAATGTTATACACATGGTCTTATGATCTTAGACATGGGTATACATATTTTTTTATCCGCACACTCAATTCTTCATCACACACACCTCAAAAGAGGGAGAAAACATTCAAGGTTTACTCTACCTTTCCGTAAAGACATAAATATTTGTTCGGGCACAAACAATTGCAAAGGCAAACATAAATGGCCTAGAATTGGAATCGAAACATAAATCCAAAACATTTACATCGGGTCGAATGTACGGACTAATCGAATGGTATAAATTTTTTTGACCCTACTATACAACATTCACGGGGGGAATTTTCTCAAGATTTTCCAACGATTTCAAAAATTTCACCATTTACATAGGGTTTTCATATGGTTTTATACTCATATTTACTTAGTTTGGAATATATTTAAGGGGAGTGAATTATTTATCTATCTCTCTCTCTCTCTCCATAGTACTCATTTTCATTTTCAGTTTTGGACACATTGGGGCATGGGTTTCCTTTCTCTAGTAAAATATAATTGTGCATCATTTCTACTCATTTTTTACTTAGTTGTGTGGCACATGGGAAGAGTATGAGGAAATTTATTATATTTTCTAATGTGTGTCCTAATTTACAAAATTGGGCTTATATCCATCTACAATTGTATGGTATTTAGGGATATGAAAGGTATCAAAGTGAAAAAGGTTTTTTACGAAGTCTTCCTTATCCTCTTGCACTTAAGGGGAAGATGATACACACGGTCTTCTTCCTTTACGGGGTGCTTCAATCCTCATTTTTGGTTTTTCTCTTTGACATTCTTGTGTTGGGTTTGGTACACCTAATGCATTGACATATCCTCGATATAATTGGGGACTAATAACCCTCAATTATCCATTAGATTTTAACAAATATAGAATCTCCAACGTAGAAGAATGGGAGAACATTTCATCTGTAAAGAAAATAGGTGTATTTCTTCCATGTTTTGCATCTCTTTTGGAATTTCTTGTTGTAAATTTATTTACATTACTTTCATTATATTTTATTTACAGTTCAATTTCCTATCCCGAGAATTAGATACACTGAGTTACGGGTTTCATCTTGGAGCGTGCCAACACGGCACAATGGGACACTTCAAAAAAAAGTTAATACGAGAAAAAATAAAGTGTTTGTGCACACTCATGTATATTTTCCTTTTAAGCATGTAATTTTCAATTTCATACTTAAAGAGGGGAAATGTAGACACTCAAATTTGAAATCTATCCTTTGACACTCACGGTCTTGACATTACACATATGAATAAATGCACTCTCCTCACTTTTGCTTGGTACATATTGCTAGCACTTCAGGTACATTTTCATCTTTGCTAAACTCTCTATCAATGATTTCTGAAGTTTTATTGTAAAAATACATCTATAAACATCCATACTTAGGCCCATAAATTCAAAATGTGCTTTTCTCCCTCCTATCCAAAAATGTCAGTTTCAATCGGGTTGTAAAATTACATATCAACCCTATTGTATGGTTTTGGAATGACATATTGTACATTAATTATTTCAATTACATCACCTTCATATGAATAAATACACCCTTTGGTTGGCCTTTCATGTCATAATAACCTTTGGAAGCATATATAAGCAAGTAAATCATACCTCATTTAGGAACTTGGCATTTTATGAACTCCTCATGAAAAATCAAGCACTAAATACATAAAAAAATCCCAAAACATCTAAATAACCCATGAAAATACATTAAGGAAGCACCCTCTACTAGTCTGAAGTCTCCTTCCAGGTTTAAGAGTCTCTAGGTTTAAGAGTCTACAATAAATAAAAGTGACCCTTCCCAAGAATTTGAGCAAGTGTGAAACTCAAGCAAGGCATTATCAAAGCACGATTATCAAATTCTAATTGCACTATAGTAGATATCACATGTTAGGAGAACGATGTGTGGTTTGAGGTCTCTTCAGAGTAGTGTGTATATTAGCAATGCATAGGGGTTCCCATAACCCAAGTAACTTTGTTTTGTAGGAATTCCTTCTTGCATTACAAGGGTTTGAGGGTTTGAATAGAGTTTTATAAAGTCATTATGAAGGTGAGAAATGGATAAAAATAGATAGTGACACAAATTTCCATGTAGGAAAATCAATTAGTAAGTTTCAAACCCAAATTAGAAGCAACTTGAATACCGTACAAAAGGTTCGGGACCATACAAACACTATTAAATAAGTTGTATGGTTTTGACCAGTTTAGTTTCATATCACAATTTTAGAAACGAAGCATTTCCAGTTCTAGATCTACTTGTTCATGTAATAAGTCCACCCAAAATCCTCCACATCCACACAAAATCAGCCAAGTGCACTATCTCCCTTTTGTTTTGGCATGTGATAAGTAGTTAATCAATTTAAATAGTGATATTTCTATTTTTGAAATTAATGCTTTGGAAGTTAATTAGATCATAATATCCACTTGTAACATTATTCATTCCTTTTATATGTTTTCCTAAATAAAAAGGTTGAGATCACCTACAAAGATGAAATCATCAAGCGAAATGCAATCATACATATAATTATGCTAAACTCGTAAGGTCAAAATCGTATACTTTGGTTAGAAGCGTATGTTACAATATTAATCCCCCACACATTTTTGACTAGGGGTAAGTTTAGTTGGATTTTCAGTGTTTTTATATTTTCACATATGTTTATAGGTTTGTTATAAATTTTGACATCCGTAAAACTCAATTTAGATCAATATAGGGGCCATGAAAGTTTTCATTCCTTCTTCGCACCAATAGTTAGCTTCAAGATTAGTTTTAAGAATTTTGTGTAAATGTATATCTTTCTTAGTTCAACATTGTTAGCACATTTTACATGTATTTCAACATATATTTAAATCATACTCAATTTTTCAGTATATGGGAAGAGTTTAGGAATGTTAGAGTAGGTATTTACCTTAGCTCATGTTCACCTAGGTACTTTATTTAACTTTATTGTATTTATCCTCACCCACTTATGTTTGTGGATATTTCTTTTTATTTATTTAGATATTAAGGGGATATTATCTAGTTTTTAGGTATATTTCTTTCCTTTATCTATGGTATTAACTAGTTCTTTCCTTGATCTATGGTATTGAATAGATCCTTGATATCTAGTTATCTCCTAAATCTATGGTCTTGACTAGTTATTTGATGACTAGTTCTTTCCTTGATTTATGGCTTGATCTATGACCTTGACTGGTTCTTAGATTGTTATTCCTTACCTATATAAGCAAGGCCCATTCTCATTGTATTTCATTGAGTTCCATAATAATATATGATATTGCTGCTCATTTGTTTGCAAAGGTTTATGTAAAGTTATTCTAGCGAATTACTTTCATCTTATTGATCATGGTGTTTGATTAGCATATGTGTTCTTGGCTTGGTATGATCTGGTTATCGTTCCTTTTAGGGAACACCATTCTATTTTGTATTGTATGTCCTTATTTACAAAATTGGGTCTAGATCTGTCTACAACAGTGTGATCTATGGGGTTATTGAAGCTAACGAAGAAGATAAGGGATTCATGGGTAGGATTTCCTCTTCTATTACACTTAAAAGGGAAGATATCAAAGTTGTTGAATAGATTTGGTACACGGTCTTCTTCATTTGTAGGATTGCATTTGTACCTCTTTCTTCTTATCTCTCTTTTGTACATTTTTGTGTTGGGTAACATACACCTAAAACTCTAATTTTTCCTTGAAAAATTTTGTACGATCACCCTTAATCCTTCAATAATTTTTAGGAAATACAAATATCCAAGAAAAATAAAAAACATAAGAAAAATGTGTATTCTTTCTTTATTTACATTTTTCACTTCACATATATGAAAATGAAAAAAAAATCCATTACATTTTTTATTTGAGTTACGATCAATTATCTATCACAAAAATTGACTACACTTTATGTTATAGGTTTCATCATGGAGCATGCCAAAGACTGAAACACAAAAACACTACTTAAAACAAACATTCAAGCAAAGGCAACATGTGTTTACACACTCAAGATAATTTCCTTTTAACATGAAACTTTCCACTCATACTTAAAGGGGAGAAATTGTAGACACTCAAATTTGGTAATTTACACTTTGAAATACCTTGACTTGACTATGCACTCTTATTATTGTTATCTAAATAACTCTCCTAGTGAATTAGGTAACTTGTATAAATATTCTAGCTCTCAGTTCCTCATTAAAGGTGATGCACACTCAAGCTCAATTGGCATGTTTTCTTTATTCTGAGCTTTCCCCTTGGTGCCCCTTCTTTTCCTCAAACACCCTTGTGCACTTTCTATTCTCTCCTTCCACTTTCCTTTTCCTCTTTATTCCACTCCTCCCTTGCACCCACCTTCTACGCATTCACTTTCTTCCTAAGCATCTTCTTCACCCCGCGATCATCTCACACTTGCTTCAATCAGCTAAGTCCCTAGCCCTCTCATGCGCCGCACCCATCACTTTGTAATGGTTGTGCCTTGACCATGCATTCTCTGCTCACCGGTTTACATCATTTAGCCATGTGTGTCGCGTGTTTGTTCCTCTGCGCACCTTCCTCTATTTTCTTCCTCACGCCCTTTCCTCGTGCCTTCCTTTGCACCCTTCTATGTTAGGTCATATTATGACATGCTTGAACACACCACGTGCAAACCGATCAAGCATGCCAACAGGGCGTCGAATCCTTGCAAAAAATAAATGACCGACACGTGATAGAAATGATAAATATTTCAATAGTTTTGCATCATTTCATCCAATCCATGCGTGCCACGTGTTTTTCCCGCACCGATGACTCTTACATATTTTGACAACCATATCTTTTGCTAAAGATCTCATATCGGTGCATGCCTAGACTTGTTAATGAGCTGCTAACATCAGCTATAGTGTTGTAAATTCAAATTCAAATTCTTGGTGGATCTGGTAGGTGAAAAATGGGAAAATGTCTCTCTGAGCATTGATGAGAAGATCTGATTACTCCAACCACCTGATTTGATATGATTCACTCTTCTTCCTTCTTCAACATGCTAAACTTGCTTAGGGAAGCATATTTCACTTATCTCTAAGTGATTTATAGGCATTGATTGCTTTGCTTGTCGGTAGTTGTATTTCAAATTTGGGTTTCCCTCCTTCTCTTCTCTTTTCCATATTTATCTATAAATGTGAGATATGGGCTCATTATTAACATTAGGCAGTCTAGATCCTTACGCATTCTACTAAGGAATTTATATTTTCTATATTTTTAGTTTCATACCTCTGGATCTGGCTCTCGCATGTGGGTATTGACCTCCTTTATCATTGTCACAACTTTGTGCATTTACGTAAGTAATAGAAGCATTGTTTTGTCACTATTCTTTGTCATAACATCTTTTCATTCCTTCTTCTTGCATTTTATTTTTGCTTGTTGTGTGCTAGTTATGTCATTTCATGTCCCTTGCAGTTCCTTATTTAGTTGTGTATCGAGAGAATGATAAGGTAAATACATGTTTAGTTGTGCTACTCATGCCTAGCCTCCTTCTACGCATTTCCTTTCATTCTCGGTTAGAAAAATAGTGTTCATCCCTCTTTTATGGTGCTATCACCTTTTAGAGTAGTTTCCTTTCATGTTATCCTTCTATCCCTGGTCCCTTGGCATTTGTAAGCTTAGTTTCCCTTCCAACACTAGGACTACTAGTAGTAATATAAATAGATGGAGGAACCATCCTTCTCCGGAGAGATCCGTCCTAAGCGTGCAAGGTCCCACAACTTGGGCACGGTTCCATTGTGGTCTCAAACACCTTAGCCCTTCCAAGATCTGAGACGCGGGTGCATGTTTGAGCAACCAATAGTTTCTGGCATGCCTAGTGGGACTAGCATTGAAAGCTCAAATTTTATATCTCTAAGTTCTGGTGTGTGGACTTAGTATTTCAGCCTTTGGAGGCTCATTTAAACACATCTGGTGACTCCCAACATTTTCAAATATCTTTTTTAGTAGTCCTGAGCACCTTTCATGAGAAGAGTGCATACAAGAAAAAGTGCAGTAGCTAAAGATTCTTTCGAGTACCTCCAGCTATCCCCGAGAAGATTTCGTTCCAAAATTCCACATGCACATCTCCATCTCCAGCGTGTTGCGCCCATTCAACTCCTCCTCAAAATAGACAACCTACATGCCCTATGATGGCACATCAGCCACCTCCTCCACTTAGGAACTTTACAAACTTCGCAGGAGGAAGTCCCTTGGTTCAGTTGTGCAACATGATATGCCAAATGGCGTGCTCAAGAGTATTCCATACTTTACTAGTGAGAATCAAGTCACCCCTCAAGAGCATATCTAGGATATAGAAAATGTGTGTTCACTCTATTTGATCACACATGATGATGTAGTAGTCAGGCTACTTGCAACCTCTTTCAAAGGTAAAGTGCTTCAATGGTATCGAGGCTTGAGACTTGGATCTATTACCACTTGGGATGAGTTGGGAATAACTCTTTGTAATTAATTTAAAGATAAGTTAGATCACCTATCTTTGGTGGAGAAACTAACAAAAACAAGGAGGGCACCCAACGAGTAGATGACTGATTTCAACATCAAATTTCAGAATACTTGGGACAGAATCCCTCTTGTGGTAAGACCTATAACCCAACATGCTTTCTTGTATTATCTGAAAGGTGCTTTGAATAGCGATATCTCAGTCATGATCCAATCTATGGGAGGTAGGACCTTACCACTGATTATAGTATTGTAGTAAGGGCAGAAAATAGTCTTATTTAGGTGGGAAATATAGCTCCTAGACCACCTATGCCCTTGTTCCCATAAATGTCACAAGCGCCCCAACCTTCTGTGGCCCCTATTCCTGTTCTTGAGAAAAGCGTGCAACCAGTTGCCTCAACATCCTACTCTCTAATGCAATAAAAGGAGGATGAAGATTTGAAGGCCCTGATTAGAAATTTATCAAACAAAGTCATATCATTAGAAAAGCAACATGCACAAGCCTATAGAGGCAATTCTAATCAGTGCATAGCCATAATAATCAGCCTTGACGAATCAATACGAAACCAAAGATACACGCCCAACTAGTAGAATGATAGATGGCATCCCAATGCACATCTTCCCTTGCAAATTTTCCTCCTGCACCTTCTCTTCCGACACCCAATGCAAGTCAGACGCTTGTTCCAGTTCAAAAAATTTGGTGTAAGAGTCAGAATGGTGCTTCCCTTGCAACATGCCTCAAAGTCAATACCATTGTGCGAATGTTGTGTGTGCCTAATCCTACATGATCCAGAATGCTTCAGCCTGTGAGCCTTCATCAAGATCCCCAAGCGAGATAACCAAGAGAGACCGTAATCTCATCCAGAGATAAACTTGGTGTTCTTTGGCGCTAAGGACTTCGTGTAAAACCAAGCTACAAAAGATACAAACAGACCAAGCGTGCCCAAGTTACAAACAAAACAATATCTAAGAATAGAATATTAGAATTAGGTGCCGTGTCCTACTCCTAATAACACAAGCATATACTCGAAGCGCGAGATGGATGTATCTAAGGCATCCAGTAGTAAAGGCACTTAACTCCCTACACAAGAGATCCCATGCAAATCTCCTTCTGAAGTAGCGCGTGCCCCTCCTTTGTTAGGTCAAGCCTCTGCTTTAGTTAAAGTCCAGGATTTTGTACCCGAGCGATTAAAAAGGAAAGTTGTTCCCAAATACACAAGATAGGGGGCCTTCCATTTAGAATTGTGGACTAGATGAAGAGAAAAACATAAATGTCACAATGTGGGATGCCCTGACCATTCCATCTTAATAGGGATTTGTTGCATGAAGCTTTGATGCAACTCCTGTGTGTTGATCAAGTTACGCAAAAGCCACACGCTTCCATCAATATCTACCAAGAAGGAGAAGAGAAAAAAGTAAGAAAAGATGTTAAAACCCCACCCTTCTATATGTCCTTGATCATAGGTAAACACCTAGTGCATAATTACATGATTGACTCAGTATAGTACTTTTGTTATGCCTAAGAAAATTGTTGATGTCTTAGGTCTAAAATATATCCCTTTGTCTAAAGGAGTCCTGTAACTTGATGGCTCAACTGTCACCACCTTAGGAGTCATCAAGGATCTTGAGTTAACCCTCCATGCATGTCTAAGCCTAACAATAACTCAAGATGTGTCAATCATCGACCTACCTCCTTTTTTTGCCCTACGTTTATCAAGAGACTTTAATGCTAAAGTGGGTGGTTACTTGTCTTCTGATAGGTCTCAAATGTTACTCAAGACAAGGTATGGTACCTAGTTTACCATACAAGCCAAGCCTATGTTTTCCTACCATGTAGGGTCATATGTCCCATCCCTCTCCAAGCCAATTGCTTAATCAAGAACAAGATTTAGTTCCTAAAGAGAAAACTCTTCCACCCTCTGTTCCTGACCTAGTGTTTGATGAATGGGCAGAGAGGAACCATAAATTTGATCCATATGCTGAAGAAATGGAAGCTTATGAAACTGGGCTTGGTATTTACTGCATTCTCGAAGAAGAAGCTATGTTTCTGCACACACTCAAGAAAACAAAAGTTGAGCTGGGTATGTGGAAGTTGTACCTTGATGGATCCAGAAGCAAGAATGGTGCGGGAGTAGGAGTGGTTCTCATTTCCCCTAAGAATGAGAAATTATTCTTCACGCACAGGCTACAGTTCACATGTTCTAACAATGTGAAAGAATATGAAGCATTGATACTTAGTTTGCTCATTGCCAAGAAGAAGAAAATTAAGATGTTGTAGATCTTTGAGGACACATAATTGGTTATCCACCAGTTACCAACAAATGAAAGACAAGGAAAAATATTCTCAAATCTTATAAACATAGATTCTGGGACCTCCTTGAGAGCTTTGATGCTCTAAATCTGTAGGTAGTACCACACAAAATGAACAAGGAAGCTAACCAAATGGCCATGCTTGGTTCGCAGTTCTCTCCTACTGAGGAATTTTTCAAAGGAAAAACTCAACACATCAAGATGGTGATTAGACCATCCATTCTAGATAATAATACCAGCTGGTAAGTGTTTAAAATGACGTGTAGATCATCTAGTTCATCCAAATGAAGCTGAGTTTTCATCAAGTATGCAAGTTGATTTGCATGACAGCTATGGTGACCAAGTAATACAGTTGAAGACAAACAATTTGCCTAAAGGGCTGGTCACCTTAGAGAAAATGTTTATCCCTGATGATGAGTTCAAGGGTGAAGAAAGATACATGTGTGCCATGCAAGAAGACTGCTCCCTAATCACTATTATGTGTGGGAAGGAGCTATTTCTTAGCAAGACTTGTGCACATGATGAAAAGCAGGCCTTCATCTCTCTCTATCAAAAATACAATGATATCTTCTCATGGGAGTATGAAGACCTCAAAGGTTTTGATCTAAGTGTTGCTCAACACTCCATTGACCTTGATCCTAGTATCAAGCCCATTAGATAGAAGCAACGACCAGTCAATCCAAAGATAGAGCCCCTCATGAGAAAGGAGTTATCCAAACTCATTGAGGCAAAAATCATTTTTTCCATCAAGTACTCTACTTGGGTCATGAATCTAGTTTCAAGTGTGCAAAGAAGAATGGTGAAATTAGACTCTATGTTGATTTCAGAGATTTGAATAAGGAATCTCTAAAGGATCATTATCCTTTGCCTTCAATGGAGAAGATTCTACAGATTGTGGCTGGCACACAAAGATTCTCCATGCTAGATGGATACTCAAGTTTCAATCAGATCTGGTCAAGGAAGAGGATCAATTCAAAACAACATTTACAACTAAGTGGGGAACATATGCATATTAAAAATTCCCTTTGGTCTATCAAACACGAGCACCACATTGTAGTGCACCATGGATATTGCCTTTAAAGGATACATCAATGATTTCATCTTGGTTTACCTTGATGATATAATTGTCTTCTCAAAGCAAAGCGTGGATCATATGGCATACCTGGAGAAAGTATTTGAGAGATGTAGAAAGTATGGAGTGTCTCTTAACCCTAAGAAGTATAATTTTGCAATGGTGTAGGGAAAGCTCTTGGGCCATGTGGTTTCAAAGGATGGCATCGCAATTGATCCTGAGTGCATTTCAGCCATCCTAGCTCTTTCCTTACCGGCACACAAAAAGGCCCTATAGTCCTTCCTTGGCAAGATCAATTTTGTTAGGCGTTTTATCCCTAACTTTGTAGGACTAGTTCGGCCCATCACCTTAATGCTCAAGAAGGACATAGCCTTCAGATGGATAGCAGAAGGAAGAGAAATCTTCAAAAAGATCAAGCAAGAAATTGCTTGCGCCAACACTCATCAATCCGGATTATTCAAAGGATTTCATCCTTTATGCTTATGGCATTGATGCAAGTGTTGTTGTTGTCCTAACACAAGAAAATGAACAAGGATTAGAACAACCAGTGGCTTTCTTCAACGAAAACCTCAAGGATTATGAACTAAATTACAACACACACGGAGAAATAGGTCTTCGTCATCATGCACGCACTCAAGAAATTCAAAAGTATGCTCACCACCAATCATATTAAGGTATTAGTCTCCCACTCTT
Organism: Taxus wallichiana var. yunnanensis; assembly: GCA_018340775.1. NCBI lineage: Eukaryota > Viridiplantae > Streptophyta > Pinopsida > Cupressales > Taxaceae > Taxus > Taxus wallichiana. The sequence goes on along the minus strand of CM031242.1, from coordinate 411,257,277 downwards.
ACGCGAGACTTCATTAGGGGCATAAATTAATGAAAAGAGAGCACGATGGGTAACCAAAATCATGGATTATGATGTGACTATTAAAGCCACAAAATTGGAAAGAGGTAGCGCGATTTGTAGGTAGATTGCTTTGAGGATGTGCATATTAAAGCTGAGACTTCATTATTTCTGGATGAGAATCTCCCTTGCATAGAACTTGAGCAAAGCATAGACCCTGACACGCGTGATTGGATGAAGGACATGATCACATTCCTTTTTGAGGGCACATACCCTCTTGGTTTAAAAAAAGTAAAGAGAAGACATCTCGAGGTTACAATATATCCCTTATGTTTTGATTGATGGACTTATCTTCAAGAAAAATCTTGATGGCGTGTTGTTAAGATGTATCAATGCACGGCACGCAGACTGAAAAAGTGTTAGCATAATTTCATGATGGATTCTCTGGTGGACACTTCTCTTCCAAAACTACAACAATGAATATCATAATGACATGTATATTTTGTCCTACTCTGTTTGCAAATGCACACAAGTGGGTCAAAAAATGTAAGGAATGCACTTTCTTTGTAGGAAATAAAATATTGATGAAGTGCTTCCCCTTTGACCAATCCAGGTAGATCAACCTTTTGTGCAATGGGGTCTTGACTTCATAGGCATGATCAATCCACCTTCAAGCACTAGACATAAGTGGGTGTTGACATCTATATTACTTCACCATATGGATAGAATCTATCGTGCTTAAGGAATCAACCGAGTCAGTCATCCTTGACTTTCTCGAAGGCATAGTCACAAGGTTTGGCATTCCTCAAACCATTATCTCTGATAATGTAAAAGCCTTCCTTGGGACCAAAATCACTGATTGGGCTCTAAATCTGGGCATTTATCTAGAAAACCTCTTCCAACTATTACCCCCAAGGAAATGGTCTAGCAGAGTCAACAAACAAGAACCTGATCAGAATTGAAGCACACAATGAACATCAGCCAAAGATAGTGGCATACAAAGGTCTTACGTGTGCTTTGGGAAAATAGAATCATAGTAAAAAGGTAATAGGAACTTTTCCTTACAAGCTTATCTATGGTAAGGAGGCTACCCTTCCTTTAACACTAGAATTAAACTCATTAACACTTGCCCAAAGAGCTAGAATTTGAAGGTGTAGACCAAAGAGAAATCAGAATGGCAGAGCTGGTTAATCTTGAAGAATCAAGAAACTCTACCATGATCAAGCTAGAACAAAATCAACAAGCAACAAAAAAATGGTTTGACAGAAAGGCTAAGCCTTAAGCTTTCAAATTTGGGGACTTGGTTCTAAAATGGGATGTTGAAAGAGCTAAACCAGGGCTCCATTCAAAGTTTGATGCACTTTGGAGTGGCCCATACATCATCAGTTCCTACAAGAAGGATAACTATTTTGAGTTAACTCATCTTGATGGAGGCGCAGTGAAAATCCCAAAGTATATGTGATCTATCTCAAACCTTTCCATTAATTTTGTGGCATCATGTTGTATATATTAGAGTAGTTTCAATTCCTCCAAGTGCGCTACACACACATTATTTTTTTGTACATAGTTATTTCTTCTCATGTGTTTCTTATGCACGCTCTTCTATTGCTTCCAAAATGAAGATCTTCTTTTAGCAGTTGCAAGATTCAAAATAAATTCAAGGAATGATCTCCAAGTGACTACAAGGGAAATTTCATGATTGCATAAGCAAAATCCATGCCCAATGGATGCTCCAGGCTACTGATCTTCTTCATCTAGCAGGAAGATGGCCCCAAAAGTCGCCAAAACTGTTATCTAAATAACTCTCCTAGTGATTTGGGTAACTTGTATAAATATTCTAGCTCTCAATTCCTCATTAAAGGTCACGCGCGCTCAAGCTCAATTAGCACATTTCCTTGGTTACAGTTTCCCCTTAGCACCCCTTCTTTTCCTCAAGCACCCTTGCACACTTTTTGTTCTCTCCTTCCACTTTCCTTTTCCTCTTTGTTCCACTCCTCCCTTGTGCCCACCTTCTGCACATTCACTTTCTTCCTAAGTAGCTTCTTCACCTTGTGTGTGTCTCACACTTACTTCAATCAGCTAAGTCCATGGCCCTCTCATGCGTTGCACCCATCACTTTGTATGGTTATGCCTTGAACATGTGTTATCTACTCACCAGGTTTACCTCATTTTTCCATGTGTGTCATGTGCACGTTCATCTACGCCTTCCTCTATTTTCTTCCATGTGCCCTTTGTTTTTGCCTTCCTTTGCACCATTCTGTGCTTGGTCATCTTCTCACATGCTTGAGCATGCTATGCGCAACCATCAAGCATGCCAACAGGGTGCCGAATCCTTACAACAAATAAATGACTGACATGTGACATAAATGACAAATATTTGCACAGTTGGCCATCATTTCAGCCAATCCGTGTGCGCCATGTGTTTTGTGTGAGCTGACGACTATTACATCTTGTAAGATCTGTATATTTTGCTATAGATCTCAGATCAACATGTGCCTGGAATTTTCAGAGAGTTGCTTTGACATTAGCTACAGTGCTAGAAATTCAAATTCAAATTCTTGGCGATATAGTAGGTGAGAAATGGGAAAACATCTCTTTGAGCATTAATGAGTAGATCTGATTTCTCCAACCACCCGATTTGACCTAATTCACCCTTCTTCCTTCTTCAACATGCAAAACAGGCTTGGGAAGCATATTTCATAGATCTCTAGGCATATTTGAAAGCATTGAATGCTTATTTTTGGTGGTTGTATTTCAAATTTAGGTTTTCCCTCCTTCTCTTCTCCTTTTCTAGATTTATCTATAAATGTAAGAGCTGGGCTCATTATTAACATTGGACACTCTAGATCCTTATGCATTCTGCTAAGGACTTCATATTTTCTATATTTTGAGTTGCAGACCTCTGATCTAGCTCTCGCATGTGGATATCGAACTCCTTCATCATTGTAATAACTCATGCATTTCTGAAGTAATAGAAGCATCATTTTGTGACTATTCTCTGTCCTAACGTGTTTTCATTCCTTCTTCTTGCCTTTTCTTTTGTGTTGTGTGTTGGTTGTGCCATTTTATGTCCCTTGCAGTTTCTTATTTAGTTGTGTTCCATGAGAACAATAATGTAAATACATGTTTAGTCTGTGTTACTCATGCCTAGCCTCCTTTTACACATTTCCTTTCATTCTCACTTAGAACAGATAGTGTTCATCCCTCTTTTAGTGCTATCACCTTTTAGTGTATTTTCCTTTCATGTTATCCTTCTATCCCTAGTCCCTTGGCATTTGTTAGCTTAGTTTCCTTCCAACACTAGGAGTAGCAATAGCAGTAGAAATAGATAGAGGAACCATCCTTCTCCAAAAATCCGTCCCAAGCGCGCAAGGTCTCACAACTTGGGGATGGTTCCATTGTGGTCTCAAACGTTTGAGCAACCAACAATTATGATAAAAAACAACTTGTCCATTGTTTAGCTTGTTTGTCCTTACACACTGACATGTCGACACATTCTAAGAACACAATGCCCAAAATCAATATAGAAACATAAGTCTATCAACTCCAAACTTCATTTGGTATATTTCCTACTCCCAGTCAGGACCATACAGTTTGGTTAGGTATTTATATCTGGTCTTGACCCTTTTATATGGTCTTGGACTAGCATGTATTCTAAATACACTTTCAAATTGATATGTTATGGTGGGTTTTCCTTTCTTAGATATATCATCTACGGAACCCTATATAAGTAAGTAAAATTAAGCCTCATTTTAAAACTTGGAAATACTAATGGAAATTCACTAGAGCACTTCATACACTTGAAAAAGGCATCAAAAACTCCCTAAATATTCTAATAACACGTCTAAATTCATTGGGAATCACCCAAATCATGTATGAAGCTACAAACCATGTCAACACAATCATATCTCTCATCTACAAGCACTCAAACATCCTCTCTTCAAGTGTTTTAGCAAGATCCAAGTCAAAGAAAACATGGTCAAAGAAATTTCCAAATCTAAGTGGTGTATCTAGATATCACATCCTAGGTAGAGAATCACATGTAGTTTGAGGCATCTTTGAAGAAGTGCCAATTTCGGTGATGCATAAGGGTTCCCAAAACCCATATAATGTTTGTTGTGCAATACTCTTCATCCATGTATAGGGTTTGAATCAATTATCATTCCATTCGAGAGCCTCACTTGTATTTGTGATAACTATGGTTTGACAACAATAAACAAATCCAAGAAGATGACTAACTCATAAAGTTAAAAATATGATTCGAGAGACGATATGGTCCTCGATAGTTTGGTATGGTTCCATCCCAAGTGGACTCGCATATCCAGCCTTTGTTACAAGGGTTACTCGGTTAATACCTCCTATTTTTACTATTGTGTAGTCCCAAATCTCTCCGTAAGTCATTTGAAATCAGCTAATTTCCTCTATGTATCTATTTTGATCTTTCTATCTAATCCAAGTTACAAATTTGAGTTATCATTTTTATTGTAATATCTTTATAATATCTACAATCAACTCTAATGTAATCTAAAACCTAATTAAATTCGATTAAGGGTTTAACACCTATTGAAATTGGTATAAATCTTGATCCTAAACTTGCATGTGCTAAAGAAAACCATACCTTATATAGGAAACTTGTTGGTAGTATAATCTACCTAACTATTAGTAGGCTTGATATAGATTATACTATATGTGTTTATTTGTTATTTATGTAGGATACATATGAGGATCATTAGAAATTGGCTAAGAGAATCTTAGAATATGATAAATGTACAATCGCATATGGTTTATATTATTCTTTCTTTAATGATGCTCACTTATGTGGTTATCACGCTTCACGACCATTTTGGTTATGTAATGCATAAAAAATATAAATCTAGATATGTGTTCAAGTTTGGTATAGGTGTCATCACTTAGAGCAATAAGAAGAAACCAATGGTATTGATCTCTTCTACTAAAGTAGAGGATATGTGCTATGTAAGAAGATAAAGAAGGAATGTTTGTGAATGTTCTTAGAATAATTCATATGGATATTAAAAATAATCATTCCACTTCTATGAGACATCTAGAGTTGTATATATTTTTACAAATAATCTAGTTCAACATCACTTTGAATGAAGAATATCTATATTTATATGCATTTCTTTCCGGAAAAATTACTCGATAGGGATATTGATCTCCAATTATTTTTATTGAATATCAAGTTGTATATATCTTCACGAACTCCTCCATGTGAATTTTTCAAGTTTCAAAAATGTTAGGTATTTCATATTTTACATTGAGGGGATTTTGTATGAAATTTCCACCTCCTAATGGCTATGTTACATATTCCTTCTCTAAACTTATTCCATTTTGTAAATGGAATTACAATATATCACTATATGTGATTTTTGTAAACATCAACTTATGTTAGTTTACAAATAAACCCAAAGAAACATTTGATATATAGATTCCTTGTATTATAAAGGCTCCAAAAATTCATGCAAGACTTCATATAATAATTTTTCATAAGGAAAGAAGGGATGATATTTTCCCTTTTAGCATGCTAACTTCATATCATCCTCTATGATGTGACAACCGTAAAATCCTTCTAAGAGAAGGTATGGTAGTAATTCCTTATGTAATAAAAATATGATGATATCATGTGTCCCCACTAAACATTAAGGGGGTGTTATAAGCATATAATTTTTTTGCGTACACTCCCAATTTGGGCCCTCTAATATATACATATTGTTGGACTAAGGTTTGAGAATATAGAAATTTACTTAACCACTATAATATTAATTGCATTTAACTTATTAAAGTTAAATTATATTTTCAACTACCTATTAAGATTAGATGCAAAGTTATAACTTTGTTGGACCTAAAACTATATCCCTATATTTAAATTCCTTAAGCATGAATTCATTTGAAGCATATTTGGTGAGTATTATTGTAAGAATAATCATGTATTTAAACTAGAAAAATATAACTATGGGTTCTTTGTAAAATTTCCCTTATATCAATAAAATTGGTAGTACATTCTTATTGTGAGGTTTTCTTACATGAATGGGTTTTATCAACATAAATTATATGTTCTTTACTATTTTTAATTTTAAAACATGTGTCTACTATATTTTTCATAACTACTGTAATGTTTGCATTCATGGGTTACATTTATTTCTTTGAAAAATAGAATGTCGGAAGTGAAGACACCATAAAGGATATGACCCAAAATTAATAGTAATCTCCAAAGGTGGAAAAGGAAGGACAAAAAGTGATATTTAGAAAAATGTGACATTCATCAAATGAATAAAACAACTTTTTCTAACAATAAAATATTAATTTTACAAAATAAAGAGAGGTATTTTAATTTTACTATGCCCTTCTTAATAAAAATAGTATTTTTCAAATTTTGAAAATTGTTCTATAAATTATGGGGGAAAAGAGTGTTTCATTCAATTTATAAAAATAAAGAAAAATAGCTAACGTACTTAAAACTATACTGATTAATTTAGATATACATGATGAAAGGTGATTTTGTAATTAGGAAACCCTAAAAAGAGGCCCAAAAAGGAGAACAATCATGAGACCGTAGGGAATATTTGAAAGTAAGTTTTAGGTCATGCACTAGATGGGAATTAGAATTATATCTGAAATAAACCCTTATAATATTGATAAATCTGAAACCATATAGTAAGGAGACACCCTAGGGAAACTAGGGTTGAAGTGATAGATTTGATCAAGGATCGAGTTCACAAAATTTTCACACCCTACAAGTGTAAAAGAGTTTGATTTATGTAATATTAGGATGTAAGGTTTTGTTAAAGGGGATTATTAAGAATTACTTAATTAAATTAACTATGTACATTCAGGATAATGCATTAATACTTGCAACACTTGCTAAATCTATAATATGTTTTCCTAAAATACACAAGGACTTAGATACACATATTGGTACATGAAGAATTTGAGTGTGTATACTTTGGATTATTATTATTTTATTTAAAAATGATTCATCTATTACATTTTAATTATAAACTACTCCCATCTAAGATTGTACAATTATTGTATGGTATTTCCCTTATGTTATAAAACTTTGTACTCTTCAAAGAGGGTCTTGGATGTATGCATAGTGGAAATATGTAACATTCTATATAACCTGCAAGTGACTCTTACATGACCTTCCCTCTGAAACCCTAGGTGTTTCACATTATCAAAACCATATAAATAATGAGATTCAAACTCAAACCTTGACTATGGGTGGGAAACCCTAAAAAAGGCTAATGTTGGGTTAAAGTGTAATCCATGCACTACATATATTGGAACTACTTTGAAGAAACCTCAACACACATGTAGTTCTCTACCTAACATGTGACATCTATATGGATACAACTAATTTTCCAAATTGATCATTTGAAAATGTTTGGAGTGAATTTTACCTCAAGATATGACTCTTTTCTATTTGAGTTCTTGATAATGGAGGAAACTAGACTCTTTGACCTAATTGAGTGATTCAAACCTATTTCAGTGGGTTCTCTAGGTGATATGCAACTAATTTGGGGATATTTTAGATATCCTTAATTACTTTAGTGTTAAAATTTGCAATAAGAGCTCATAATAGTTCCAAGTGACTTATGACGTGCATTTAAATTGATTATGTTGGCTTCGGTAGGTTAGATATTAGTAATATGGCCAACTAAGAAAAATGAATTGGCTCACATAATGATTTCCAAATTGGAAAAATATTCATTATATGGAGTGGTGTAGGACTATATAAGTCCTCTAGGACCATACTCTAATGTGGATCTAATATATATCATTTTTCCTAGGTAGATAGTGATGTAAAAGATAAGGTTCATGAATGATGCATGGAATTGAATCATATCTTTGTTTGATTAATTTTTCCTAAATGAACAAGATGGTAGAGTGTAGAGATGATCAATTCAAGAGAGAGATAAAGATACAAAAAATACATTGATTGGGCTTATAGTGTGAGCATTTTTATTAGCATAGGACAATAGCAAAACTTGTCATTATAAAGGATACATTTCTAAATTTTAGTGTATATAGTTACAAATCTAGTTTTTAAGTCATAAATATATTTTTTAAGTTTAGTTAAAATTAAATTATTTTTACTCGTGTTGTAGTTTTCATCATGGATATTTTCAGAATTAAACTAGAATTAACAATTTTCGGGAAGATAAAGTTTACATACACACTCAGGTATATTTTCCTTTAAGCATATAATTTTGATTTCATACTTATAGGGAGTAAATTATAAACACTTGAATTTAGAAATGATAACTTTGGCTTTGTACCTAAAGCAATAATTTTGCACACATTCCAAGTCTATATGACCTATCATTATATCTATTCCATCACTATCATATCTATTCACATTGATCATTCACTTACATAACTAATTGCATTAGTCTACATCAACATATTCTTCCCCGCATCATTCCCTAAAACTTGAAGAATCCCATAGACTACTATATGGGACATTCCATCCGAACCATTCAAAGGTTTGGTCCAAATTTGAGAATCTCATCCCCAACCTATGAATGGACCCTTTTCCAATTTGATGTCTATTCATGGGTTGTTCCATATCCCATAGGTCATCCTTTATGAAAATTTAAACATATGAAATCCTATAAAATAAATTCTAACTTGCATACTTACCTCACTTGGAACTTTCAAGATAAAACATTATGAAATACATTTCAAAATCACTCTAAGATCTACTAAATCCCTTCAAAGAATCAAAAAATCTAAGAGTAGCCAACACATAGGTTTAAATCACTCACAATTAGGTTCGAGAGTCAAGATTCGTGATCTAGAGACCTTCAAACCCAATCTAAGATTAAGCATTCCGAGCCATTATTTATCATTGTTAAATGATCGAGTTGTGAAGTTAGTTGAATTCATATAAATATCACATGCTAGGTGGAAAACTACATTTGGTTTGATTCCTCTTTAGAGTAGTGATGACATATGTGGTACACAAATTGCACTTAAAATATAACACTAAACTTTTTGTAGGGGTATCTTACCAATGGCTAGGGTTTGAAGTTATTTCTCATCATAAATATGATTTCAAAAATAGTGACACATAAGGTTTTAGTGTGAATTTCATCATATCTAGTTGTAGAAACATAAATTTTTAGAGAACTATCACACTCTCATTTAAAACTATATAGTAGACGATCATATTATACCATGCTTTTACACGTCATATGATTCCATACGTGCTCAAATTTACACCTAGGTTCAAGAAATGAATCATCTCTAGGTCATTTCTAATCTACATATATTTCTCTATTTTCAGCCAAGCACACTACTCTTCTTTTGTTTTTGATAAATAGTAACTTTTTTATATCTTATATATTGCTTTAGATATATATTTTGATTGATGCGTTAATTTATACATTAATCTGATTTATATGTTTATAACCCCTAGATAAATAAAAATCCATTCACACACTTTGAAGGTTTTTGATGTGGAAGGAGTGCAAATAAGATCTGAAATACCTTTTAAATGAAGCTAGTGATCATCCAATCTTGCCCAAAATAACTAGTTATTAAGCTAGTGTACTTGTATGTGTGATTGATGAAAAAATATGCACTAAATTAACCTCTTAATTATATTATTAAACCTTTTGGTATTCCTTTGTGAATACCTACGATAAAATTAGATAATAACAAAATGCAATAAAAATTCCACTTGGAAAAATTCACCCCACTATTACTTATACAATTAATTAATAAACAAGGCTAATATAGCCATTACAACTGAGACTTGTCTTAATTTTCATAAAAATTAAAAGACTAATAATAGGAACTAAAACTCCTAAATGAACTAAATTCAACTAAATAAAAATAAAAATATACTCAAGATGACAAGTATCATCCACTAATAATATATGGTCAACATGCAAGAAGCCATTATTAGTTTAAGTGACACATGCACAACCATCATGCACACTAGTCAAATTAGGCACCTCATACTCTCATAATTATAAAAATGTCTTAAAATAAGACTAACTTAAGTCATATATGCTTATAAATGGTTCCCCACATCTTGTGAATTAATAGATAATTATTAGAACTTGATTAAGTGCAAATGTAGTGAAATGGACTCTAATCGGCACTTCCATTCTAAAAATGGAAGCTATCTAAAAATAGATTTATAAAAATAGAATTTTACTCTTAACCAAAAATCTCCTAAAAATAAAAATAAAATAAAAATAAATCTAACTTGTAACTAATCAAGTTCTCATATTATCATCATACTAAACACATGTGCCTTATCACTATTTATCTATTTTTAGGATTAATTTAGGGGTGCAAACTTGGTAATTGGTGACACTACATATTTTGGATTGTCAATGTTGTAGAAATAAATCATTATTGGGTGTTAAAAAGGAATGGGATTTCCTAGAATGCTTAAACATATTTTCCTTTACATATCCTTTTCAATCTTCTCTTTCTTATGTCAAGCCTCTCATGCTCCTTATTTTCCTTATCCTACTATTATTTCATCTTCTCCAAGTCTTTCCTTTCATTTTCCAACTCCCTTTCAAGTTTCATTTCTTCCATATTTTAATATCCAAAGATTCAATTTACATTCTTCTCCTCTATCTACTCCCCTTTCCTTATTTTTTAGCTCCTATAGTACCTTATTTCATGCTTCTTATTCTTCAAGCAATTACAAGTAATCACCTGATGTAAGTATTTGTGTATATATTCTCAACCTAATAGTTCTAGTTTTTACACAAAAACTCTATTAAACACTATAAATTGGTAGTTTTAAGAAAATTTGTAGTGATATGGTCTCTTGGTTTCCTACTTCTTCATTTCATGGTTACTCCTATGTGTTTTCTATATATGCTTCAAATATCTCCGGATTTATATCTTTCAAGTGGTATCCCTCTAATTATGATTTAACCTAGTTGTTCCAATCATTACAATTTGAATTTTTTGAGCTATATCACTTGGAATGGTTAGAGGATGGGATGACATGGAAAGTGATATGTCATCACCAATAAGTTTGAGGGTAATCCCCATGTTTACAACTACATTTTCATCCATTTTGGTTGGATTTATTGTGTTAGAAAGTTCAATCCATCATCAATTCTCATGGGTTATTTTGTTTTGTTTCTGTAATTTATGTATTATTTTCATCTTCAACTTGAAGATGTGTTTCTAATTAACCTTGTTGCATCCTCAAATCTTCTTCCAGGTAGTCTTTATTTCTAATTTTATCAAGTACATGTTGTTTGTTTTGTTTTACAAGTTTCTTGTTAAATTGTTTCATCAACATCACGTAAATTTATTTGGAATTCATGCCTTTCATATCTATCCTTTATTAGTGTTTTCTCCATAGTTGTTTCCTATTATTATTAGTCAACATTGATTGTGTCACTTTGGTGCATGTATATCATTGGTGAGTGCATCGTATTTGAGAAGCCAAATTATAGTCCTTTTAAATATAGATTTAATATTTTATTGGGTTAAATATATTTTGAAATCCTTGATGCTAATTGTCACCAATTCAGATCTCCCGACATCTACTTTATGATGTTTTAAAAGGGAGAAAATATTGTAACATCAAATGGTTTTAGTTTTTACTTGGATTATATAGGAAAAGTGATAATATCTATGCCCATTTATCTTTCCTCTTGTATTTTTCATACACCTTATTTTTTTACACTTTCTAACCATTTCTCTTATGCAGGGATGTTGGTGCATTTTACTCTTGGGAGGGTGTCTTAAGGGCATACCAGAATTGGGTTGTGATCATAACTAGTCATGTGGGATAGATCATGATTCATAAAAATTCATAAGATGTCATTATTATGAAATAACTCTCTTACCCCTTTTGATTTTCTTCCCTTTCTTCACACATTACGTCAATTATGTATACTTGTCTCCTTATGTCCACAAGTTCATGTTTATCGCACAAAACTATATTTATTTTGGTTGTCATGGAATTTTTCATTATCCACATTTATCTTTTGGATTTCACTCCTCATTGTTTTATACCACACGTCCTTAGGGTTCCCTAAAGCCAATGCCACCCCCATGGTAAATGGTGTTAGTTTTGGTTCTACCATAGTTGATTCCATCACCCATGGATGATAGTGTTGGTTATATACACTTGACCAATCTATTCATTTGATCAATCATCATTCATTATCACTTGTATACTTTACATATTTACATTAGCTCACATACTTATTTTTGGATTTGAGGTTTTGATCTTACCCTATTATATTTGGGTCGCCATAGTGAGTTAGGATTAGAGGTACTCTTGTTAATATTTCCCTTCATTACTCATATCAATTCTCTCTCATTTATTTTGTCTTTAGGGAGGATAATGTATTAGTGGTCACACCGTAAGTAAATATGTCTAACCATCTTTCTCCTCTATCTTATGTTTATTACTTTACTGATGATTGGTCATTAATTTATGTAGATTAGGGTAGATGTATGTTTTCTTAGACCTATTTCTTTGTCTCATTATTTTATTCCCCTTGGATTTAGCAATATCATCCTTATTATGTATCCCAATAATATACCTATCTCTATCTTATGTGTAAACCTTGGGAAACTACAACTATCATAGGGTTTGGATCACTATCCTATAAAATCATGAAACTATTTCTCCCCGATCACCTTTTTTATCTACATCATTTTTATGGACTTAGGTTTGATCCCTAAATTTTATACGCTAACTGGGAACCTATATTTTCCTATCATACACTTTTGTGAACTCCGACAAAATCTTGCTCAATATTATAATTGAGTCATATTCACATTTATTTTATTTATCTTTAATCTTAAAATTTACCTCATACACTACAATGAACCCAATGTGAATATCATTATGCCCTAAATTAGGTCATATTTTCTCATCTTTTCAATTTTCCTACTTTTCCTACAGATTGACTCATATGCAAAATCCTATTGCAATGTCAATCCTATTTGTGCATTTTTCATTTTAACCCTATGTCATCATCACCTATGAAACCTTTCTGCATGTTTGATCCTTTTTAAATATATTTTATTCCTCACAATCGTCTTCCTCTTTGGTTTCAAATTTATCAATAATTTTATATTTATATTCATATTCCCATCTATTAGCAAGCCCTAAATCAAGCTTTCACAATTTTCACCTCTTTGCATCTCTTTTTAGGTCCTCATGTTGGCAAAGACACCTTTCATTACATATCTAAAAATTAACAAATCTATTTTAAAATTATTTGAAGGAATGTCTTTATTTTTATAAATTCATCGAAAACCTATTTTTAATTGGCATTAATTTTAGTACATTTTTAAAAGTTCAAAACTATCATTTTTGTAATAAAGGAATAATTATAAACATATACACATTTTAAAGAATTCCGTAGAGGTTTTATTCCATACATTTAGGTTATCAAATACCTCTTTTTTTTTTAAATTCACTTTTTATCTCTACAAATGGTCATTTTCGTAATTTGACGATAGTCACTTTTTGTCAAACATCACTTTTGGGCCTACCTTCATTGCTAATTTTTGAATTACTCTTATTCATATCCAATATAATTTTAGTTATATATTCTATGATCTATTATGACATTATCTTGTTCATATTTTTCATCAATTATCTTATTTTGTCTTCATTTTCTATCCAAACAACTATTGTGTAAATCCCCTCACAAGGTTGATTCTACCTATGTATCTACTTTTTTTGGTCTTACACCATCATATTTGTGTTGGTAACAGAACATATGATCTATTATGAGTTTTTATTATCTCACCACCCTACCCTTTTCTGATGACATCGACCTTGGTGGGTCTCTATACATTCAATCTCATTAACATTTAGGCTAAAATATCATGGAACATCTTCGCAATGGCCTCAACTATGTTTCTCGCATCATCTAAGATCTAGATCATAATATGAATTACATCATTTATGGAATCAAATACATAGAAATAGTTGATTTATACTCCATCATAATTGTATAAACCTAAAATGATCTTCCCATTTCTCATTAATTTACATCTTCCCCTACACAAATAAGTCCATCGGTATATTCTTATATTCATAATTCCATTGGCATCTATACTCCAACACGGATGATATCATATGTATATAAAAAAACATTTGATCACTATATGGTAGAAATATAAATAATTGTCACAAAAAAAGTATCAAAAACCTTAACACTAATGAATATTACACACCAATAAGGAGGGAAAATTAATCAATATATCTCAATGTATAGGTACTATGAAAGAGAAACCCTAAAAACCTCCTCAAAACCCATTTATCATAGAAATAATCCTTCAAATAGATCATCCCCCAATAATCCCCAAAAAAATCCTTTACAAAAGTCATACTAGGGTTTATACCCCCAACAACCCAAATCCACCACGTGATCCTAATCTTGTGACAATCAAGTTGTTGGATCAAATGACCACTATGAAATCTTATAATTATTATAACTTATTTCAAATGTAAAGTTATATTTTTAAAATGAATTCACAATCATCACAAGTCCTTATAGGCTCTAATCAACCTTCAATATTTCCTTTTCCTTCGATGTTAATAGAAATCACATCCCTCCCCCTTCAATCTCTAATAAGGTCTTTTAAACATTATAAATAAAACCCCGATCTCCATATATAGATTTTATCGATAGAGGGGATATATATCCTCCCATTTCTTATGGTGGGTCATTTGACCCAACCATCTATCTTAAAAAAATTGAAACATATAATAAAATTGGATTCAAACCAATACCTTTTTTGTGACTAAGATGATTGAATTTTTTTTTTAGGAGGTTATCTAGATGATATAATAAAATCCCTTCAAACGCTATTGTTTATCTAGAGACTTTATTCCAAGCCTTAATGAAATATTTCTAATAGCATAGTCTCCATGAAAATACAATTCATCAACCTGGGAAAAAATCCTTAATGAATTTTCCCATTATTTCATCAAGCGATGGAATATTCTATCCAATCAAGCCAACTATCATTTTGATAATAAAATCCTTTTTGGCTATTCATTAAATATATTGTTTTTAATAGCTAATACAAGGTTTGATACTTCTTTCCCACCACGTTGGAAAACTATCTTCAATAAGGTAAACTGCAAGCAACATGACTACCTTATACAAGAATTCAAACAAACATCTAAGCCTTCAAACACCCTTACATGAATATCTAATGTCATTAACCCTCAATCCCTTTCTAAAGGAAAATCTATCACACATTCATCTTTAAACAATGAAAATCAAAATGTTATTTCTCATAACCCACACCACCCACCTTTATCACATGGTAAACTATTACATGTTCTTCCCATGCTTTGTATTTTTCCTCCTATAGATTCCCTCAATTCTGACCTCTTCTAATGGTGGCACACCATTATATACCAATCCCATGAATATTTTTGACATATTAAGAAGGTTTCCTTTTTTCCTTAGACCTCATTTTGATATTGACACCATTATCCAAAAATGTTACAAGAAATATCAATCCCTTGTGCAAGCCCATAAGAAACACCAATCTAGGACCAACCTTAATAATAAACCTATGAACAAATTTATAAGTACTATTAAAGGATCTTGTTATCCTAGCTACCTAAATTTGAAATATGTCAATGTGTATAAATTTAATTATAAACATAATCCCACACACATAAGGACAGATTTTACAAACCCCAAACATTCACCTACTAATTAAAAAATTATTAATACATCATATGCATAATCCAACAATGATCTTTCTCCCTAAGTTGAGCCTCATCCCAAAATAACTCTTCCCTTAAATTCCCAACCTCCTAATTCTATAGGCATATAGTTTCCCAAGGATTATATGATTAAAAATGAAATATTATATAGTGTTGATGATCCTCCCCTCCTTATTAGCTTCATCATTTATAATATCTAAGCAAAGATGATTATTTTCGGATGAAGTCTCGAGCATATATGTCGCTTTCCTCTCTCATTAAAAACTTGTATTCTCCACTTATGAACTAAGAATATCTAAGTAACTTTTCACGTATTTGAAAAACCCCATCGAAAACCATTTTATTTTATTTTTCTCCCTATCCTATAAGACCAAATAACATCCACTTATGGTTCTTGATATACCTCTCTATTACAATTTTTTAATATGTAGACATTGGACACATTATATGCACATAGTCACATGATTTGGTTACCAATGCCTTAATTTCATTCATAACAACCAATGGTATAATCATGATGAAGATCATAATCCATGGGACGTGTTTATACCCTTACCCAATAATCCATTCCACATTCCTACTACATGGTGTATAGAGTTTCATATCTTGAGTTCTATGATTATAGACATGAGATTAATACCAATCTTTCCAACTCATAATATGATGCGCCTAATTAACTTAAAAACATTATTAACAACAACAAAATACCATAATCCATCATAAATTGATTTCCTCCGATTCTTTTACCATAACACTGGTTTCCTCCCGTATTAAAACTTGAGGAGCCTCAATATAATGACACCAAACCCTCCTAAAACCTTATGGAAGATATATTTGAATGTAATAAATTTGTAATTTCCAAACTATAACATGATTATCCACCTCTTTCTCCCGCATCATTCACTAAGTTATGAATCTATACCAAAGATAATTTATTCAACACTATTACCCATGATGACACTAACATACCTACATTCAACATTCTTCCCTCCTATGATGAGGATTACATCATGTCACAAGCACACAATAGACACTTTTATGTACTCCGTTATCAAAATATCTTGGATAGAATGCATACCTTTTACCACAATACCAACATGATTAGTGATTATTTTGGGGCATATAAAAAGGACACTTCTTTCACTACACCAAGTTTGGGATAGCTCATGGTGCCCACCTTCCATTCCAAATGTAAATTTAACTACGATAATTTTTCAAATAATAAAACTTTATATTTAAGAGAATTCATCAAATTAAATACATCAACCTACTATTTTACTCTACTTTCATCCCACGTGGGTTTATTCTTCCCACTTGGTTTGATACCTCCCATTTGGGATTATATGACCATTTCTTCCTATTTTGGATACTTTGGTAATCTATCCATTTCTCTATTATCCCACTAACTCCACAACATCATGTCTTAGTTAGCAATTTATATCATAACTTACTATCCTTATAACATCTACCCATTAGTTTTTATGCTCTTCAACATTTTATATTCCTCTCAATTTCTGTCACCCCCAAACACTCCTAGCTAGATGATTTATGTTGTATTTTACTAATTATCTTAGGTTATTTCTTTTTAATCCTTCTTCTTTAAGGTTACAAGTAGATATTACTCCCACCGCAAACAAGCCAAGCAACATTGAAACGTAAGTATGAGGTAAGTATATATCAATTAGTGGAGCTCATAGATTTCTTTGCACCACTATTATTATTTCTTTACTTTCAATATTTCTTTTAATTTTAATTGTTAGATAGATCTTTTTTTGAATACTATATATTTTTTCACTATTATGAAACGTGTTGATCTTTGTTTGGGGCATATGTATACACCTTAATTTTTTATGTTTGTTAATTGCTTGTATTATACAAGGGTTGTTGATGCATTTTTCTACTTATCTCGGTGCCTTAAGAGGCCTTCCAAGATTGGGGTATGAATACACTTGGTCACATGGGATAGACCACAACATTCAAGAGATGTCACAATTATGCCATAGTCCCTTTGTACCATTTTCTTTTTCGTTCCTTCATTTACACATTACATTCATTACACATATTTGTCTCCTTATATCCACTTGTTCACTCTTATCACACTATATTATCCTTCATTTTGGTCACCCTAAACCTTGGTCATTATCCCTATTTATCCTTTATCTTCTATTACTAATTATTTTACACCCCATGTCCTTTGGGTTCCCCCAAAGCTAATTCTATCACCCTTGTGCGATGGTCTTAGGTTTGGTTTTTCCAAAACTGATTACATCACCTATGGGAGATGGTTCTAAGTATGTATACTTGACCACTCTCTTCATTTGATCGATCATAATTCATTATCACTTGAAATTTTTTTCATCTTCTCATTAGCTGACACTTATTTTTTTAGAATTGAGGTATTAGAGTTTACCCTCTTGCATTTGGGTCATTATAGTGAGATAAGATTGGAGGTCTTCTTGTAAATATTTCCTTTTAGTGATTCTCTCTTAGTGTTTTTGTCTATAGGGAGGATCATGCATTAGTGATTGCATGCGGTAAAGTATTCCTAACCCTATTAGTCATTTATCTTATTTTTATTATTGTGTGGATGATTGATCATTCACTATTATAGATTAGGTAGATTTATCCATATCATCCTCATTCTAAATATTATAATTATACCTATATATTTATCTTAGGTTTAGGCCTTGGAAACCTATAGCTATTTTAGGTTAGGATCACTATTACCTAGAATTATGATATTAGCACTCCCTAAGCACCTTTGGTATCTACACCATGTGTCTAGAATCATATTTGATCCTGCATTTGAGAACCTAGCTAGGAGCCTATCTTTTCCCATCGTACAAATTGTGTCATAATATGCATGGCTATTTTGGCCATCGAATATAAGGATATACATGTTTCATGGAGAAAGAACACTTCAAATTTATCTCATAAAGTGGTGTATCCATTTGATAAATAATTCCTTAGTCATCCATACATATGGTATAATGCACCAAGATCATAACATGCAATATAAATCACTAAGTTCCTTTATGCTTTAAAAATATAGAAGCACATTATACTCTTTCCTATTGCATAAACACAAAAAGGAATATGGTGGTCCACTTTCTACTCCTTGGAAGTATATGAGGAACAATCATATTTCTCATCTTTGTAATGAATGTCATCCCACAATTCCTACCATCTTATACATCGGTTTCATTATGAACTCCATATCATATGGCATCCATATTTCTCATTTGTATACATCATGTCGACGTTGTTGTAAAATGTTACAATTATGTTTGGCCTAAGCATAAATACTCTATATTGATTTAGGCCTTTTTACAATGCCGAGAGCCATGTCTCAATGCACATATATCTTGGTAGTAAGGGATCTAATATATATGCATTTTTGACACATATGCAAAACTTCCTAGGATATTTTTATACAAATTATTATTTCACACGAGAGGTGTACGTACATTTTCCAAATGATTTCATAGAAAATTATTACTTAAATGTGCAATGCATATAAAATTTAGTGAAAATTATTACTCTCAATGTCATACATATATTCTCAACAAAACTCTAAATAATAGTTCCATGACAATCAAGTTCACAACAAACGTTAATTATTGTACACATTATATTTAATTACCCTGATAGGAGTGTCTTATAATGAGATTGATATTTCTCAGGTATTTTTAAAGCAATGTTTCCATTTTCCAATTATGATTTTCCTCAAAGCATATTTTGTGTCTTCCTTTTTTAAACCAATAATAAGATTAAAATTTTATAATAAAAAAATATAAACCTTAATTAGTCTTATAATAAGATTATTATTTTTCATATTATTTTTAGTTTCATAATGAGATTGTTATTTCCTATATTTTAAAACCAATATTTATTTTATAATAAACAAATATAAATTTAATTAAAATATCGAAGGGTCCTTGGTCTATTGGTGATGTTTTTAGGCTTTCATTGAACCCACTAGGGATCAAGTGTTACTGAGTGCAAGGCTTGGAGATACCCAACATAGAGATTCAAAATAATTGACATCAAGATTATGCCCCTGGTGACTCTAATGACGTGGATGCCCCTTACTCATAGTTTCTTAAGTTGAAGGCGATCACTAGTTTAGTTGTGCGCTTACTTACGATGAATTGTAAATCCGTGATATGCTTCTCGACGCATGAGTGGAGATACCGACAATCTATGTAATCTAGTGCCTAGTTGAGTGCACTACTCATAATTTTTTTAATTAAATAAATAATAAACCTTAATTAAATTAATAAAAATAATTAGATAAATCAAATGTAATAACTATTTTGATAGTTAGGGTAATTAGAGAACACAATATGATAATAGTTTTTTCATGTTTATGGTTGATGAATACTATTTTCATTTTCTTTGGATATGAAAAAAAAATCTTATATGTTGTGACCCACATGCATCCCAATTTTATTCAATACTTCTCTAATTTTCAACCACCAAGGAAATTACATTACCTCTTCACGGTTTGAAGTATTTTCCAAATATTTTATAGGATGGTTGCACCACCCTATGAAATAGTTATAAGGTTGTTTTTATCGTGCCAAATGTTCAATATTCTAGAAAGTATCATAAGCATTTGCAAAATCTTGGGATGAAAATAAATATTTTGTGAGGATATAACTCACTTTTATTTAGAGAGTAGTGGTGGATGAATTGTAAGGGCATATAAGGCCTTGTTGGTATGTTAAGATTCATATTTGACGAATAATTTTATTTTTAATGATTTTTAATTTTTATAAATATTCAATCCATCCAAATCCCAAGAAGTGTTGTGTGTAATCCCACTCACTTATTACTGTGTGTAAAAACATTTTGAAATTATTTGTGGCGTTGTCAGCAAGAGAATGGAAGGATAAGTGAATAGAAATGGAAAAGGAAAAAAATAAGAAATGGAACAGTTATACTTTCTCGCATAAGACAACCTTGATCTCGAACTCAAACTTTCAAGGTATATAGATTGATTCATTCCATTCCATTCCATTCTCTTCTACTTTATTCTATTAAATGAGCATTAAGAATTGAGAATGGTTCCCATTTCTAGATCGAAATTTAGGGAAATAAATGCCATTGTCGGCGTAATACAACATATTCTTGATAAGATCATAAGGTTGATTAGAAAGAACTTGACATATTATCAACAAGTAAATTATTTGTTTACCTTTTTGCAGCTTGGTCAAATGTTGCATGGTTCACATATTTCACACTTTAGTCGCTTTTGTAAATAAATTTTGTTGTCCACCCTCAAATTTAAAAGAGGTAAAAATGAAACACTTTTGGAGTTTCCTTTTACCATTGAACTCACAACAATTACCAAATTCTTTTAAATTTCCTATCATTAATAGTAAAACAATTTGTGGTCTCAATTGTATGTTTCATTCTTGATAGAGTCAAAAATTTCAATGGATACTCTTCTCTGAAGAGTGAGAGGAAGCCAAAGATTTATGTGAAGAAAGAGCAACATTTTCTCGACCCATGAGTGCATTACAACTACTACAATTGTAATTCTTTTTATGACCACATCCTGCGACACTAAGTAGTTGATGGGGACCAAAAGTAGTACTTCTATATTTTTAATGTTGAATAACTATTACAAACCTAATATTTTAAGTTCATATTGCAGGTTGGATGAAGAAAGAAATTTTTGGATATGCTGCATGGAGAGGGTTAGCACCAACGCTTTCGCTTCCCGTATCGGAACCATCATCGGGGTGAACATTTTAGACCTTTATTAAAATTAGTTTTTTTATCTAATATTTTACTCGTGTGGAAAAATAAATAATAATTACTATAGATCAATTCCAAAATCCTATATACACCAAAATTATTTAAAATGTTGATAAAATTATTAAATTATGACCAAAACATATGACATCGGTTTAATATGCATATTTATAGTTTGAAAATATATTTTATATATAATCTGGTCATGTTGCATATAAGTTAGAAAATGTAATTACGAATTACAATTTAAAATGGCAATTTAAGATTTTTATTTTCCTTAAATAAATAAAATTTGGGTTGTTTTAGAGATTTATTTTTAAGGAGGTTAGCTTTGGAGTGTTGGTAAAAGACATACTAAACTTTTTTCGGGTATGTCATTAGTGACAATGGCAATCAAAGTTTAAAACATTTATTTATGAGAAAGAACAAATTTTCTTATTCTTGAATAGAGCGAGTAGGTTTATTCAACCATTTTTTGTAAGTATGTTTATTCAATCATCAAAGTTATTCCACGCACCACCAATATAATATGGTCTCAATATTTTACACATTATTACATTTTTTATTTTTATTTTTATTAACAAAACAAAATTGAAACTCTCTTGAGAAATTGACTTAAATATATACCAAATATTTGATAAATACTATAATATATTGACTTTAAAAATATTAGCATATAATTTGATTAATTATTATTTTAATATATAGATTCATTATTATATTAATATATTTAAAAATGATTTTGGTATTAGACCTTTTAACCCTTATTATTGGCATGTTTGTAGGAATCAATCTTGATTAGAAACATTTTCAACATAAGGAATTTGTTGTTGAAAGGAACGATAACCGATCGTACCAAGCCAAGAACACGATGCTAATTAAACACCACGATCAATAAGATAAAAGAAATTATCTAGAATAGCTTTATATAAAACCTTTGCAAACAAATGAGCAACAATATCATATATTATTATGGAACTCAATGCAATACATTGAGAATGGGCCTTGCTTAAATAGGCAAGGAATAACAATCTAAGAACCACCAAGGTTGTAGATCAAGCCATAAATCAAGGAAATAACTAGTCATCGAGAACTAGTCAAGACCATAGATTTAGGAGAGAACTAGACATCAAGGATCTAATCAATACCATAGATCAAGGAAAGAAATATACCTAACAACTAGATAATATCTCCTAATATCTAAATAAATAAAAAGAAATATCCACACACATAAATGGGTGAGGATAAATACAATAAAGGTAACTAATGTACCTAGGTGAACATGAGCTAAGACAAATACCTACTCTAATAGTTGTTAGAAATACATGTTTTGTATTGTCGATTATTACAGTGTGTATCAAGTTTTTAATTGAAAAATGCACTTTTATATTAATAACAAAAATGTACAACGATAATCATACAAAAAAACTGGGTGGAAAGAGTTACACCCCAAAATGCGAAGGGTCCAATCAAATCGTGCCAAAAAGACCTCGATAGAGGCCAAGTCACCTCAAAGGACTTACATATAACCAAACAAAGGTGAACTTCAATAAAAAAGAGAGCATAAACATCAAGCAATTGTTGTAAACATGGAGGTAGGTGGTGGAGGAGGAGGTAGGCTATTGGGATTATCTCCCCAACCCAATCTAGAGGGGTGAACCTTGTCATTGATAGGATCCCAACCATCCTATCCAGTTCTTCACTTTGATAAACTAAGGTTCCCCAATAAATGAGAGTTAGAACAAAAGTCAGAGAAAAAGAGACATGAGCTGATATATGTTCTAGAGTGATTAATATCATGATAAATCCATTTTTCATTTTATTTTGGAACTATATGAATAGTTCCGGTGGGATTAATTAGGAATCGAATTACTAGATTCGGTATGAATAAGAGAACATAGTATGTTATACTATTTAATTTTATTGAATAAAAAATACGAAGTAATACTCTAGGGATTCTGATTCCTCTTTTTGGGTTTTGGTAAAAAGTAGACTAATCTCTACTCTATGAGATCAAATCTCGAGTTATTGTAAAGCTGTAGACAAAAAATTATGCACTTTAGGCATTATTTAGCTCAGTCTTATACTTCGCTATTTAGAGAGTTCTCAAGTGAAGAAAATACTAATTAATCCCACCTATTGGCCATCTTATTTTTACCTTTTATTTCGTCATTCCCACATATTTTACTATGCATGCCCACCTATTTCGTAATTGTTCCATCATTTTAGCCTAAAATGGGGCACTCAGACCTGTAATGGGGCACCTCGATCCATGTTATTCTTTCCCGCCTCTTTTTGGGCCTCTTTTAGTCATTTTTCATCCTTATATTTTTCCTAGTTGACCATGTCATGGTTAATTATGAAATTAGAGCAAGAGAACCCTATAAATATAAAGTTATGAGACCATAATAATGGTCATAACGTCACATACTACTATCACTCTATCTAGAGCTGCATCCATTGCATCACTTGCATGCACATAGTTCCACGCATCAAGTCCGGAAGATCTGCATCAACACACACAACATAAGGGGAGGATTCTATTCTATTTCATGCACACATGATATTACATTTTCTATAGTTATTATTACTCACTACTTCACAAAGTGTGACTGACACAAGAGCACCTAGGGCATGACATGCACACACACACACACACACACACACACACACACCAACTACATTTGGGTCTGAAATGTAGTGTAGAACTTAGTTTAGTAAGCCCACTGTTGTGGCATCTAAGGTCAATCCAACCCATTCATTTTACATATTTTATTTTTAGGGTTTTGATACTTCTTTTTCTTTTGTAGGTCATTCCTTCATCTTGCATTATTTCACACACTTGGCGCAGCTCTACAGATCTAGTACGATAGATAAAATATTCCGATCATCTTGTGACCTTTCGAGAACCAAATTTATGATCTTTTATAAATACCAAGGCACCTATTCTACGCACAGGGTGCCCTGGGGTGCCCCAATACATTCCTGTGTGCCTCGGTTGCTTAGATCCTCTAGATATGATCTTTTCAGAATTCTAAGTGATCATTCCTACTCCTAGATTTTATTGTCATACCTGCAATAGTCTTCAACAATCAGCTAAGTCTTTTCCTTTTACATTTTTACACATTTAGGGTTTTATTTCATTTAGTATAATTACTTAAAATCATTCCATTATGCTTTAGTGAATTGTTACAACATTTTAGTCCTCCTATATTAGATTAATTAGTCTTTTATACTTCCCATAGTTTAGTCAAATTTAGTTAATCATTTTAGTTAATCATACACCCATGCGCGTTCATGACTTTGTTTAGTTTTATCGCAGATACGGACTCTACACGCGGCATGGATGCTCGTCTTCTACCCTTCCTATACGGTCATTCGGGGCATCCACCTTCGCCTTATTCAATTCTTTGGGTAAGTGCACCAAGTTGGGGGCCAAAAGGGGGTCTTAAGTGGACACATTTTTCTGGAAAAAAAAAAATCTTCAACTTGTACGAGTTTTTCGAAATAGTTACACTCAAAATTGGAAGATATTGTAGAAATATGAATCGTAGCATTTTGAGTCTAGTTTCTAAGCTACTAAATTTTATTGAAAACAGATAAGTTTAAGTGGGTCAAACAACTAAAATACTAACAGATGCTCCTGTTTTTGTTAAAAAAACATAATAGAGTGACTTTCATGCCCCCACCATTTTTTGAGCACCATTTAGTATTTTTGAAAACCCTTTGGTAGAAAGATAGCTAGAATCATCTAGTTTGGGATCCATTTTTAAAAGGTTTTTAGAGAATATTTTTTTATTTATGATTTTTCTAGTACAAAAATTTTATGTTTTGAAAAATAATGGAGCTACGACCATGCCCCCACCAAACTACCTCAAAAAATATTGAAAATTAGATTATTATTTTTGAATATGTATAGAGTTATGCCTAGTTTGGGCTAGTATATTTTTGTTTTAATTTCAATCACCCAAAAAAAAAAAGAACACTATGAAAGATAGACATATTTACACTTAAAAAAATAGCTATAAAAAGGCATAGTTAGAAAATAAATAATATGGAAACCTTATATTAGTCAGAAAATTTGAAAAATTATATTTTTAGAAAGAAGAGACTCTGCTCTACGTCGTGGTATAATTTAAAAAAAAAAATCAATTGTTTTATTTTGATTTATCATAGAGGAAGTGTAATTTTACATTTTCTTGTAAAAACTCGTTGTTTGTTGTGTTTGTGTAGGTCCATGCCTCAAGCTTGGGGATCCAAACTAGATCCCAAGCCTTGAGGCATGGCTTGGGAAAAAGAAAGCACAAAATGTGTACATGTTATGTAACACGTACGTGTTACATAACGCGTACTTGTTTTTCTTTGTTTTATATATTGTGGCCCCCCAACGTCCCTTTCATCTCTTTCATGGGAATTCTGCAAACATTCTGTTTTGTCTGCAATTTTCTCTACATTCTTGCATGATTTTTTAGTATTTCATTTTGTTCCCTATCCCACTAGTTGATTTTTTCTAATCATGGATGATAAAAGTCGAGCTAAGGACAAGAGGAAAGTCAAGAATAAGACACTCGGAGAAATTGGAAGAGAAGAGAATAAATAAATTGAAGAGAATGTAAAAACTTCGAGCAGGGAAAGGTACATCCGCTATATCAAATGTAGCTAATGTATTAGAAAATTGGGATGAAATACATAATGAAAATGTAGAGAATAATGATTTTGCAATGAATAATGATATTGAATTGAATGATAATGTTGGTATGGATGAAGAAATTGATATGAATCCAATTGTTGAACCCTTACTTGAGAATCCAAATGTTAACCCCAAAATTTGTATGAAAACACTAAATGAAGAAAGTAACCTTGTAAACAAATCTTCACCTCTAAGAACACCTCCTTCCATTTCGCGAAGAAAACCAATTCACTTAATTGAAATTGATGAAAAAATTATAAAACCAATGCCTAACAAAATGTCTGAAAGAAATGCGAGAAGAAAAGCTAGTGGAATTTGGGATAATTACTTTGAGAATTTAAATGACACACAAATATGCCAATTATTTGTTTCATTTATGAAAATAATTAAGATGAGACCTATAATGAAGACCACAAGTTAAGAACATCTAATGTTGTTGATCAAAATGCGTCAATTGTTGAAAAACATACATAAAGCATACCAAACCGTAGGTGGCAAAAGACACACCAAAAATAGTAATGCTACATGATGTACACTAACTAATTGTATAGTAAGTGATAAAATAGTTAATAAATGCTTGATTAGAAAAATAAGTAGTGCTTTGAAGCTAAACAGAAAAACACTAATGAAAGCAATAGAGAGACATAAACATCTTGAGTTACTCAATAACACCGACTATTGGGCTTTCTAGCGAGACTTCCACGAAAAGACAAGAATACATTTGATATTCTAAAAGAATTAATTGTAAAATTTTGGAATGAGAACACAAGGGTGTCACTAAATAGAAGAGATGTAGTAAAAGAAGAATAGGTTCTTGTAATCGTGAATTGTGTGCAAAAATTTCTTAGATATGACTCAAACAGAATTGTTCTCTAAGTTTAAAAATGAAAATCCACAAATTAACATTAGCCAAAGATTCTTTGAAATGAACAAACCCTTTAATGTGAAAATCAATCACTCACATACCACTTGTTGTTGTAAGCATCATGTTGAATTTTCAATGCATTATGACATTTTTTGTCAAATACGTAGTGTTTTGCATACTAACATCATGTTGCAAGAGTGTGGAATAAATTTCCCACAAAAATCTTCAAGGGAATTTATTCCGACAATATTTTGTGAAAAATCAACAAGACAATTTTATAACAAAACATGTTTGGATGGAATGTGCAATGTATGTGGTGGCTTGCCAAATCTGAAAATTTGTATCCACAAGGAGAGTAAATATTCAATAGGAAAATAATTGGTTGATTTCACCAAATATAAATCAGTGGCATATCAATTAAAAGATGGAAAAGAATCTAAGAGGTGTGAGCTTGTTAGAAAACAATTACTTGTATCATAATATATGGTCAAATTCAGAGAGGAAATTTTTTATGAGTATGCAAGGCACACACATAGAGCTCTATGGTTAGATGAAAAATTAAAGTTAAGCAAAGACAAATTCCCACTTGGTACTATTGTTTCGTAGTTGACTTTGCAGATAATTACACATTGCAGACCACAAATGGAGGTCCAGATCTCAATATTATAACTCAAAGGTGCAAGTTTCTATTTTCGTGCATATAACATTCATGCACTCTTCAAAGCACTGAGCAAGATCAAAAATATTAAGAGAGTATCATTTCTACATCAATGATGATTAAACACATTCTACATAATATGTACAAGGGTGTTTCCAGGTGTTTTATGCGAACTTGAATGAGAGGAACATTAGTTTTGATCAACATTACATTTGGCTAAACAACTGCACATCACAATTCAAGAATGCACGGATGTTTTATTGGCTAAGAAAGATGCACAAAGAAAAAAATGTACAACATATCTGGAGTTTTACTGAGGTAGGGCATGGAAAAGGAGAGCATGATGGTGTAGGAGCATGTGTGAAAAGAGAACTTACAAGAGAAGAGTTAAAGTTCAAGGATGGTGCTAAATTTACAGATGCAAAAACATTGTTGATTGGTGTGTTAAGAATATGGGCCATGAATCTCAAGAGAGATCAACGGTTTGTAGATATTTTTGGTTGATAGAGCAACAACATTTGGTAAACTTTGAAGATTATATGACAGTTGTAGGATCAAGTGATATGCACTCATTCTGTAGTTCAGATGCAAATGCTTGGACTATTTATACTAGGTGTATGACATGTTTTTGTATATCATGCATTGATTTTACGTGGAATTAATGTGAGTCACAAGGGATGGATGAATGGACTTGTAGGCCTTTAATTCCACTCAACACACATCAAGTTCCACGAGCATTACAACTTTCGTGGTCTTCGTATCAAATGACAACATCACCCGACTTTGACCAAGTCTCGATTTAGTGTAACAAGGTACATACATATATGTACATGGGCCATGTTTTAGATTTATAAATTATTAAATGGTCAACTCTTAATTTATTTATAAATTGATTGAATAATTTTACTTTGTGATACATAGGGCATATTTTTACAATTATTGTGATGGAATTTAACGAAGAGGGAACAAACTACTTCTTATCTCATTGTGTAGAGGGGAAAAAAATTGACTTCCACAATCATTGATGGTGAAGACCTTGAGTATCCCACTGGGATCAGTGGTAGTCACTGGAACTTGGCTTCGACAATATCCTATAAAAAAATAAAACATTTGGTTGTTTGAAGACTATGAAGTACATCGAAAGATACTTCACTATTCACATTTGGTCCTTGCAACAAATATTAAATTGATCAAATATCAAGGTCGGCCATCAAACAAAAATTTGTGGAAGGTTTGTGAATCAGATCATGAAGCAATTCTTGCTACTATCAAGAATAGAATTGATCCTTACAGTTCATTGGATTGAATTTGCAAAGGTATGTTCTTCATGAATTTAATTTAAATATTTAATTTTTGTTTAAATTTAGTATGATTTAAAATTCTATTTAATTGCTTACTAACATGTTCATGTAGGTTAGTGGTGCCAAAAAAGCTTTCACCTTCACTTGGTTGGCATCATTAGTAGAGAATTTATTATTCTCGGCCAAGTGAAGCTAAGAGAAATTAAATATTAGAAAGGAAAAATAAACATAAATTCTCATTTCACCACCTATATTGAAAAAATATCTTATTAAAATTCTCATTTCACCACCTATATTGTATGAACCACTTATATTATTCAAGTGATTGTGAAATGGACAACCTTACAATGGCTCACCTGGATGGAGATGGAGAAAATGTGAGAGGCTTTCGTAGAGGGCCCCAACATGGAGGTCTAAGATCTAACAAGACGTCTCTAGGTGCCATGAAGTCTGAGAAATCACCCGTCGAAGATATGGCGTGTTTGGCCTCAGGGCTCTTAAGCGACTACGCCTGGACGGGGTAGTCTGAAAGCATAGGGAGCATAGGGAACCAAAAAAAAGCCTCCACTAGCATTCACTAGGCCATCCCGATGTGTTGGTGTAGTTGGTTTGGTCCCACGAGCTTCCATTTGTAAACTACGACGTCTAGCAGACCCTCTACACCGACTCGAGATCGCACTATTTCACGCGTTTACAAACAATAGCACATAGAGAGAACCAGAGGGAGACAGATAAAACCGTGAGAGGATTTCGTAGAGGTCCCCAACATGGAGGTCTAGGATCTAACAAGACGTCTCTAGGTGCGGCGAAATCGAGAACTCACCCCTCGAAGATATGGCGTGTTTGGGCCTTAGGGCTCTTAAGCGACTATGCCTGGACGGGGTAACCCGAAAGCACGAGGAGCATAGGGAACCAAAAATAATGCTCCACTAGCATTCACTAGGCCACCCCGACGTGTTGGCGTAGTTGGTTCGGTCCCACGAGCTTTTGTTTGCAAACTACATCGTCTGACAACCCTACACCGACTGCATCGCACCATTTCGCGTGTTTGCAAACAATATCACAACGAGTGAACTGGATGGAGACGGAGAAAACCACGAGAGGATTTTGTAGAGGTCCCCAATGTGGAGGTCTTGGATCTAAAAAGACGTCTCTAGGTGCCACGAAGTCCGAGAAATCACCCGTCAAAGATATGGCGTGATTGGGCCTCAGGGCTCTTAAGTGACTACGCCTGGACGGGGTAGCCCGAAAGCACGGGGAGCATAGGGAATAAAAAATAATCCTCCATTAGTGTTCACCTAGCCACCCTGACGTGTTTGTGTAGTTGGTTTGGTCCCATGAGTTTTCGTTTACAAATTACAACGTCCCATGACCCTACTACATCGATCAAACTGCATTATTTCATGCGTTTGCAAACAATAACACAACGAGAGAACCGGATGGAGACGGAGAAAACCGTGAGATGATTTCAGATAGGTCCTCAACCTATAGGTATCGGATCTGACGAGACATCTCTAGGTGCCACAAAGTATGAGAAATCACCCATCAAAGATATGGCATGTTTAGGCCTCAGGGCTCTTAAGCGACTACGCTCGGACGAGGTAGCCCGAAAGCACGGGGAGCGTAAGGAACCAAAACTAAGCCTCCACTAGCATTCACCTAGCCATCTTGACATTTTTCTGTAGTTGGTTTGGTCCCACAAGCTTTCGTTTGCAAACTACAAACTCTGCAGCAAAATTCTACACTAACTCGTGCATCGCACTATTTCCCGTGCTTGAAAACAATAAAGACATCGACGTAACCGGATGGATAAGAAGAAAACCACGAGAGGCTTTCGTAGAGGGCCTTGACATGGAGATCTCAGATCTAATGAGATGTCTCTAGGTACCACGGAGTCCGAGAAATCACCCATCGAAGATATGGTGTGATTGGGCCTCAGGGCTCTTAAGCGACTATGCCGGACGGGGTAGCCCAAAAGCACGGGGAGCATAGGGAACCAAAAAAATCCTCCAATAGTGTTCAAGTGGCCACCTTGACATGTTGGCGTAGTTGGTTCGGTCCCACGAGCTTTCGTTTGCAAACTACAGCCTCTGGCAGCCCTACACTGACTCAAACTGCACTATTTCACACGTTTGCAAACAATAGCATAGCAAGAGAACTAGATGGAGATGAAGAAAACCACAAGATAATTTTGTAGAGGGACCCAACATGGAGGTCTCGGATCTGACGAGACATCTCTAGGTGCCACGGAGTCCGAGAAATCACCCGTCGAAGATATGGCGTGTTTGGGCCTCAGGGCTCTTAAGCGACTACGCCGACGGGGTAGCCCGAAAGCACGGGGAGCGTAGGGAACCAAAATGAAGCCTCCACTAGTGTTCACTAGGCCACCTTGATGTGTTGGCGTAGTTTGTTCGGTCCCACGAGCTTCGTTTGCAAACTATAGCCTCTAACAGCCCTACACTGACTCAAACTGCACTATTTTGTGCGTTTGCAAACAATAGCACAACGAGAGAACCAGATGGAGATGGAGAAAACCACAAGAGGATTTCATAGAGGGCCCCAACATGGAGGTCTTGGATCTAACGAGACATCTCTAGGTACCACAGAGTCCGAGAAATCACCCGTTGAAGATATGACATGTTTGGGCCTCAGGGCTCTTAAGCGACTACGCCTTGACGTGGTATTCCACAAGTACAGGGAGCATAGGGAGCCAAAATGAAGCCTCTAATAGCATTCACCAGACACCTCGATGTGTTGGCATAGTTGGTTTGGTCCCATGAACTTCCGTTTGTAAACTATAACCTCTGACAACCCTACATTGACTCAAACTGCACTATTTCATGCGTTTGCAAACAATAGCACATCGAGAGAACCGGATGGAGATGGAGAAAACCGCGAGAGGATTTCGTAGACTATAGAAATCTAACCTAAATAGTTAGAGTAATAGACTAAATCAACATTCTATTTCTCACATATAAAATGAATTTCTACCTTCAAAAAAGAAACTATGGGTGAATGCTCAATCAAAAAATAAATTACAATTCTAAACGAGTTTCAGGATCAATTATCAATACTTCATTATAGTTTTTCTTACCAGTATGCTACTTTTGGAACTACTTGGTTTCATTTGTGAAGTTGAAGCAGCTGGGATTAATAAAAATAATCAACTTGGCATGTTGTCCTTAAGATTATCCATGATTCTGTCGCCAACATCACATAGATCTTCCATCCCAGTTAAGTTATGATCCTTCCATGCTTCCCATTTTTCCTTTTCTTCACTCGTATCTTCTCTTTAGGTTCTTCCAAATGTTTTTGGGTAATCAAATTGAATCTTTATGACTTTTAGGAGGCATTTCTTCTTGAATCATAGTGACATCTTCACCTAATTGTTTTTCTTCACGATGTTCATTGTCATCTAATTTTTTTTCTTCACTAAATATTTATATGGCCTTCGGCTTCTTTTTGGGCACAAACAACCTTTTGTAATGTCCAAAAAAATTCAGGCTCTTCATTCTCTGTTTGATTGAAGATATTCATTCTTTCAAAATGAACAGTTGGAACATTGGTGGTCTCCCCAACAAAACTAAGTTCATAGTCTACAAAGTTGCATCCTGTGGAAAAATAATTGAACATTGGTGGTTTCCTTCACCTTTCCTTTCAGGCTACCCCGTCCGGGCGTAGTTGCTTAAGAGCCTCGAGGCCCAATCACGCCATATCTTCGACGGGTGATTTCTAAGACTCCATGGCACCTAGATATGTCTCATCAGATCCGAGACCTCCACATTGGGGACCTCTACGAAAGGCTCTCACGCTTTTCTCCATCTCCATCCAATTCTCTCACTGTGCTATTGTTTATAAACGTGTGAAATAGTGCGCTTCGAGTCAGTAGAGGTCAGCGAGGTCAGTAGTTTGCAAACGGAAGCTCGTGGGACTGAACCAACTACGCCAACATATCGAGGTGGCCAGATGAACACTAGTGGAGGCTTCGTTTTGGTTCCCTATGTTCCCCGTGCTTTCGGGCTACCTCGTCTGGGCGTAGTCGCTTATGAGCCTTGAGGCCAAAACACGCCATATCTTCGACAAGTGATTTCTCGGACTCCGTGGCACCTAGAGATGTCTCGTTAGATCCGAGACCTCCAGGTTGGGGACCTCTACGAAAGCCTCTCACGGTTTTCTCTGTCTCCATCTGGTTCTCTCGTTGTGCTATTGTTTGTAAACACGTGAAATAGTGCAGTCTAAGTCAGTGTAGGGCTGCTAGAAGCTGTAGTTTGCAAACGGAAGCTCGTGAGACCAAACCAACTATGCCAACACATCGGGGTGGCCTGTTGAATGCTAGTGGAAGATTCATTTTGGTTCCCTACGCTCCCCGTGCTTTCGGGATACCTCGTTCAGCGTAGTCACTTAAGAGCCCTGAGGCCCAAACATGCCATATCTTCGACGAGTGATTTCTTGGAATCTGTGGCATGTAGAGACATCTCATCAAATCTGAGACCTCCACATTGGGGACCTCTACAAAATCCTCTCGCAGTTTTCTCCATATCCATCTGGTTCTCTCGCTATCCTATTGTTTGCAAACACGCGAAATAGTGCGGTGAGTCACCAGTAGGGTTGCTTAGAGTTTGTAGTTTGCAAATGGAAGCTCATGAGATCGAACCAACTACACCAACACATCTACGAGGCTAGGTGAATGCTAGTGGAGGCTTCATTTTGGTTCCCTACGCTCCCGTGCTTTCAAGCTACCCCGTCTCTGGGAGTAGTCGCTTAAGAGCCCCGAATGAATGGATTGGCTTAAGAATGAATTTGATAGGGGTATGTCTAAGAACACACGGGAGTTATAAATCACCTAGTAAATGAAACATGGGTAAGAATCGGGGTAAGATATCCTAAATTCCAAGGATGGTGTTTGTCTTGCACATACTCACCTTCCTCTGAGGGGGAAGGACTACGAGAGCGGCCAAGTTGAGTCTTGCGCGATTGAGATGAGTCATCCAAAAAATAAGACTCAAGTAGGGTCAAGGGAGTAATGGGCAGAAGTCGGGGAATATTAACAGGGGCAACAACCGACGCGGCCAATGGTGTGCAAGAAGGTGAAGACTCGAATTTCGCAATCTCAAATTGTTTGACATGGGTTGTGGACAAAATAGTACCATGATTAGAAACTGGATGATAAATGGGAGTTGAGGGTTTTTAAGGCCCCCGTGAAGCACCCTTTTTGTTAGTGAAGGTGGTCCAACCATTATAAGTGGGAACAACTTTAGAATTTTTCAGAGGTTTATCAGTGGGAGCAAGATGAGAGTCAGCCATAAGAGGACACTCATGAATCATGTGCTCAGACGACTGAAAATGAAAACAAGTATTAGGTAAGTTGATATAAAGTACCCTTTGAGAGAAATGGGTGTCCCCAATCTGAATATCGATGGTTTATTTTAATTCCTTTGACAAATCGATCTCAACACACACGACATTGAGGATGAGCATGAAAAATATTGGGTTGCTCATTATAGATGAGCCTCCCCAAGGGTTTGACTAAGTCCCTAATAAAACCCCAAAGTGGTATGGGGAGTCTTGGAAATTCAATCCAAACAGGACTTTGAGCTTGGCTTGCGTAGAAACTTGAAAGTCCAAGGTCCAGTGTGAAAAAATAACCAAGGAGTCGTGGATGAACCAAGGACCATGATTAATAATGTCCTTATAGTGTTCTCGGATTGGAAAATGAAATTAAAAAAACCATTGTGAGGTTTTGAACTCTATCGAGTTTAATCCCATGACTCTGTCGATGGTGGTTGTGAACCCATTATTTTAAAAGGCTCTCAGGGGGGACTCGCCAACAAAATACCCAATCAGGATATAATTTTTAAACCAGTTGCATGCATTATAAAAATAGGTAAATCAAGAACAACATCAGGTAAAGGAGTATCAGACTCATTACCTTGTCGAAAACCTTCAAACGAACTTCCATACTTTCTTTGGTGTCATTGATATTAGTCACTCAAGTCGGTGATCCCCGCATCATTAGATGAGGAGTAAAATTGGAGGCCATTAAAAGGGGGCCATCCATCGCCCTAAGGGCGAAGTAAAAAAACCCACATAACAAAATTAATGAGAAAAATCATGTTGAAAACACGAAGGGGCATCAAAATGATGGCGGTACGGGTGATGACATGCATGAACAAACAACTAAAACCTACAACCTAGCATAGGTCATCCACTCGAGTTATTAAAAGCATCCGGTATTTTTCAAGCTTAGTATTTCGTCTCTATTTTTTTAAAATAAAAAAGTTAATATTTTTATAAAACTAGTATGAAGGTTTTTTTTTAGTGTTGGTGGAAGGAAAATAAAATTTTTATTCAAAGGAACAAAGAGCAATAAGACGATACATGACTACCACCTCACAAACATCAACATACCTACAAGGAAAAAAAAAGACAAGTTAAGGATTAACAACTAATTTCATATTCGCTTATGTTTACAAAATTTTAGATGAGATATAATTAAGAAATAAATATTGATTTCGTTATGGAGAATAAAAATTAGTATTTTTAGATCTACAATTTCAATGAACAACTATTTGGTGATGGTAATGTTCTTAGGGTATTAGGTATGGGTTATCGAAACCTTCTTACTAGGTAAATATAGCTTAGAATATTTGAATCTTACCATTGATAGGTTTGTAGTGGTTAACTTTAATTAAAAATATTTTCAACCTTAAGAATTTATTGTTATCCTCTTTTTAAAAATAATTCTTTGTAGTGTGGTTTTTACAAGTGTATCTTAAGTATTATTCTAAGATCAAGATTACACAAATATTCAAACTCTATATTCATGGCATAAAATTTATCCATTTACTTGATAAGGAAAAGTAAGAAAAATAAGGGATTATTGTGCTCAATAATGATTACACAAATTTTTCCATGGATTGTAAATCATATTTGCTAGAAAACTACTACACCGATTCAACTTAACAATAAGGTTACAATAATTTAAGGATTTACTTACCTTTAAAACTACAATAATTTTATTATTTACTTGCCTTTATTAATACTACCTTTATTCTCTATCAGACTTTACAACAATTAATATAACTGCTAACTAAATATAATAAACAACGAGACATTTAAAGTGTTGCATTCATTTTTCTTGAATGATAATTCAAGACTCAAAGGTTATTTCATGACATAACAATTCCTAAAACTTGAGCTTGTGCTTTTAATCCAAACTTCGCCATAAAAACATACTCCTTCTTTCGTGACAACCTAATCCTCCTACCACCTCACATAGGTCACGTGATCCTTTGCACTTCTCTCACCATGCTTGACCACATGATGTGTTGTGTGTATTACTCAATGAGAGATTAATTCGATTACAACGTCAATGTGACTAACACTATTGTAATTATCATCGTATAAATGGCCATAGAGACAATGACTGTCTTGCCCTTCAGGATAGATTGAAACAATTAGAGGATAAGGGCATCATCTCCTTTGTTCTCACCCATGTGAGAAATCCATATCTCCTCTTCTCGTCGACTCTATGATTGAGTCATCTCCTCATATGGTGCTTCACTATGATATATCCACCAAATTCTACTAATCATGTGTTCCCCACCACATTCACTACATCCACATCACCCATCATATTCACGCTATCCATGGCATCACTTTTCTACTTCATTGGCAACCACAACACCCCACTTTTGTACATCCCACCACATCTCCATATTACATTTAGTTAGGTTCATACACTTATTTTTAGTCGATAATTCCTTCTTTATCTTCGAAAGACAAATGCTTAGTTCTCTAGTATTGAGTGATTTTATCTTTTCGTGGATGGCTATTTTTGGCTCAATTTAATTATTGTTTTATTCTCTTACTTGAAGAAATCAAGAAACCATTCATTGTATTTTATTTTTTTAACAATAAAAATATAGATATAAATGTAATAAAAGCATGTCATGTGAGTCTCACAACTTTTTGGGTGAACTTCCTGAACTACTATCACGTATATTTTAAAATTGCACTAATGCATTAACAAAAGCAAATCCATATTAAAAAAGAAAGAAAACCAAAAAAAAATCAAGAAAAGAGTAATTAAAATCATGGAAGAGGAGGTAAATGCATTTTAGTAGTTGTTTAATATTTTATAATATTTTACGTATAAGCATTTTAGCTGCTGCTTTTTACAATATAATATTTTCTTACTACTACCTACTACCTAATAAGTAAATTGTGTTAATTTGGAGTGGAATGATATTGATTGTTGGTATTTTGGTCATTTTGATTTGTGATGTGTGATTTAAGTGAGGTTTATTTTGGTTTGTTTCCTTAAAAATATTGACAATATAGACAATGTAGAACCAAATTTTTAAGTCCTTAATTTTCACACTAAATCATCTGTCATATGAACCATGGCAGAGCAACAAGGTTAATAAATACTAGGTCTCCTGTTCTCTTCATAATGTTCCAATGTTGTTCCCAACTATGAGGTGAACATTCGAAATGGAATCTACATGGCTTGACAAACTTCACCTTCGACAGCTTGTCACCCTCAACAATCGTCATCCGGATCGAATTAATAGACCTCTGAAAAGTCGGTTTTGCTTTCCAAGTTTCGCTCAACTTTGTAGGATTTGGCACGACTCTTAACAAATTGTGATGAAAATGTTGAAGAAGCGTGAAAGAAAAACC
This sequence comes from Taxus wallichiana var. yunnanensis, assembly GCA_018340775.1. Classification (NCBI taxonomy): domain Eukaryota; kingdom Viridiplantae; phylum Streptophyta; class Pinopsida; order Cupressales; family Taxaceae; genus Taxus; species Taxus wallichiana. The sequence continues at coordinate 411,219,594 of CM031242.1, read as the reverse complement.
ATTTGAAAAACTAACGCAATTGTGATGAAAATGTTGATGTTTTGTTCTTGTAGATTTGGTTGGATTCCTTTCATAAATTATTTTTACTTCTAAACATTTTGGATTTTCCCCATTTTTTGGTTTGTCCCCTTTAAATGTAATTCACACTCACGTGAATTATGCATTCAAGATATAGACGATATAGTGAACCACAATGCCCTTCCCCTCCCTCAAACCCCTTTTTAATCGCCCCTCATCCTCTCCCTCTTTTCGCTTCCTCAATTTTCAAATCTTCGCCCCATCCCTTTCGGCATTTCCATTGTACACTCCACGTACGATTGTTGATTATTGTTAATGTTATAGTATTATGACTTTTATATTATTGTGTTATCATGTTGTGTAGAGTTAATCATAAGTGGGCTTTATATTTATTGTTAATGTCATAGTATTACGAATTTCATATTATTGTGTTATTTTATTATTATCGTGTTTAATATATTAATTTTTTTAAAAAATTGGTAATATAATTGTTGAATTAAAATTGAATGTACTTGTTGCATTCAAACTTATGTATATATTATAGAATATTCACATTTTTTGTTATGTAAAGTGTCATATTAAATAATATTAAGATTATATGTAAGAGCAACATTATATAACAAGTGCCCCGCCAAAGATATTATGGTTGGAATTAAACATGTTTAATTGTATTCAATGAATTATATCCTAGCAATTGTCGTAAAACTATAAATAATGCCATATGGAATGTGAGTTTTTTTAAATGTGAAGTATATTTACATAAAAATGGTTTTTAGTCCTTGTTGAAGGATGTGGCAACCAATTTTTTTAATTTGGCTTAATGGTTGATATTACTTCAAACTTTCAACCAATTAGAAGTTGGTATGATTTGTTGTATGTTGAATTTCTTATGTCTAAAAGCTTGGACTTACATATTTGTTAATGCAAAAATATTATGAAAATGCATTTTATCTTCTTCCTTATTGGTTAAGAAGTGGAAAGTTCCTTTAGGTCTTATTGTGGAATATGTAAACCCTCGAATTCATAAATTTACCCTTTTGAAAAATTTTATTGCAATTGTGCTTCTTGACTAAGACAAACACCCACATCCTATTCTCACTTCATGCATGTTGTCATCTCTTTCCTAACTTTCTCATTTGTATACAACTATGTGTCGTAAAAATCTAAATATAAATACATAATGTACCAATGCTTGACCTCTCGCATTCTAAGACGTAACTTTCAAATTTTACTTAGCTCATCCCTGTCCAAAACCATACAGGTTCGTTCATGTTGTATAATCTATACCTGGTGACCTATATAGTTCTACACCAACACATTTTCCAACTCGGTTTCGATGTGCTATCATTTGTTAGGTCTTTTCATCTTCTTGGGTTGACCTTATCATAATAATTTACCTTCGGAACCCTATATAAGCAAGTTAACATCACCTCATTTACTAACCTAGTAATCACATGGACTTCTATTGACACACTCATTTGCAACACTCACAAAAGGCACTCAAGGCTCCCTAAATATTCCTAAAGTTGATGCACATCCATTAGGGCAACCACTACTACAATTATGAAGCACTCAACCATGTCAAGGAGTCTAGCTTCCCTCAAATCCAAGCACACCAACCTCCCACTTCCAAGTCTCGACAAGAGTGTAATTCTATCAAGAATAATCGAAGAGGTTCAAGTTGAGAACTAGATACATTCATATAGATGTTAGATCTTAGGTGGAGAACTATGTGTGGTTTGTGTCCTCTTTGGAGTAGTGTCAACGTAGGCGGTATACATGGTGCACCACAACCTAAACACTAACCTTATTACAGGGTCTTATACCCATGGTTAGGTTTTTGTTATGATTCGGTTAGTTACGAATGATATCTAGAATGTGCAAAAACTTGGGTTTAATAACAAAGTACATTTCCAGGCCATTGAAGGACCCAAAAATTTTCGTAACCCCATTATGTGGGCATTCAAAACCATACAAAAGGGGCATGAGTAGATTATACACCTCGAATGCAGGACCATATAAACTTGCACCAAGAATTTTCAAGCCAAAGTTTTAGCAGTGAAGCTTCTCTAGGCTTTGACCCCCTAGATTATCCAGTTTGTCTTCTCAAATGCTTCATGTACGCTTTTATATAGTTAAGTTTCTCTTCCTTTTGTATATTTGAGCTTGTATACATGCATTGAAAGAATTAATACATAATTCTTATGTGGTACAATTAATGTTGGATGTTAATTTATTAGAATAGCTCGTAGCTCCTTAACCTTACATTCCTTTTTATTGTTGTGTATTCCATAACAAATAAATCAAATAAACATAAAAAGGGTGCAAAAAGAATATTCTCTTCAATTAAATTTAATAAAAATTCATTACTTTCAAAATTAGTTTTAACTTTTTTATTCACATATTAATACTACTACAAAATACCCTAAAGCATGTACTAATAATTATGTTGTAAAATACATCATAGCTAAATAAGTTGTTACAATATGACATATCAACATGCATTTTAAAAATATAAGTTTTGGAATCAAATGAAACCTCAACTTCTATTAATTATTATGATGTGACACGAAAAATTGCATTAGTAAACAATATAATGCAAAATTGATATATCAAGCTATATTTTATTAAAAACATTGAATGACACCTATAACACTCGTAATGTCACAACCTAAAATGTAACAACAAAACTAATAGTTTTTTGGGGGTATTTGCATGACACAACACTTACTCGCACCTTCCATTGATCCCAAGACACATAAACACTAACACTTACATTTGCATTAATCCAATGGACTTATGGTTTACAATTTTACTTTTCTATGCATTCCATTTTAATACTTCGAAGTATTACATTTGCGGAAGCACGGTTTAAGTCATTATGTCACACAATACCAAATTGCAGAAGAGGTTTATTTCATTCGGTTTGATCATGTGTTACCTCTTATAATTTTCTCTCATTACTTCATTCAAATCAGAAAGTCAATTTTGAATCATAACACAAAGGTTAGGTCCAAGTGTGTGCCATTCCAACATGGTCTCAAAATGCACATACCCTTCACTAAGGAAAGTGAGGTGCTTACAAATAATATTTATTAACCTAAAGTAGTTTTTTGAGCCACCATTCTTCTACGGATTCTAGAACACACGTAGTCCCACTATAGAAAAGGGGAGGAGTATAACTTGAAACACTATTCATGTGGTCCCATGCACTTCTTATCAAGGTTTTTGTAAGCACATCAAGTAGGTTCAACACAATTTATCCTTCTCTTAAGTTGGCAAGAAAAATATGCTTGGTTTAGCATAAGAGTGTGACCCTAAAATGACACAATGTTTCCCATACTACAACGACCAAAACCCATCCATGAACATGGTGATAACTCAAAACCAAAATTACCACAAAGAATCAATACTAACCTGGGGTATAAGGCCCTCATTCAAGACTATCCCACGAACATGGGTTGTTAAGGAGATCACTTATTGAACCATTGTGATTCCTATGAAATTCATTCCTCGGAAAAAGCTAAGCTTGACTCAAGTTATCTTTCACGCATTACTCTAAACCCTCCAATGGCACAATAAGGGAACCAAAGTTCATGTATTAACATATAAATAGGATTTCATTTGCTTGATGGGTGTCACCGCACTAGCCTCGGGATAATTCCAATGAAGTTATTTCATAAGCTATTGACAAGGGAGACTAACTCCCTACTTAGGATCATGAAAGTATTGTCCCTTATTATTTTGTATTTTCATTGTCTCACAAAAATAGTGGTAACCTAATAAAATATACATTGTTTGATCCCTTCCTAATGGAAAATGACAAAAGGGACTTGGAAATATTCATTAGTTTCCATGCAAAAATTAAGCATAACCCATCAATTAATTTCACATCACATGTTTGGGGTTTTACTTAGACCCAAAAGTGTTGACTATTTAGATTATGATAGAAAGGTTTCCACATTTTTTCATTTGATATCAAAACCGTTATACTAGTATTACCATTATACATTGTGATATATTTTCCTATGATAATCACGAAATTTCATCCTTTCACCGTTTCTTGGTTCACTTTAAATGAGAATGATACAACTTATTCATCATGCTAAATACACTTAAATGCAAAAAAACACATACTTTATAGTTTCTAAAAGAAACGATACAATGATGGTTTATATGATTATTATGATATATGCTTGGATCATTAACAAGGTACACAATAATTGTATGCATAGCTTACTTGTGTCTCTTTGTTTAGATTACTTGTTTCTCTTAGATCCCATTCAAAAAGGAAAACTCAATTCCCCTATCCAAATAAACACAATCTTCCCTATGTGTGGTGTAAATAACTCCATTAAGATGGTTCACAACTCGATACTTATGACCATTTGACACTATGTTCACAATTAGCGACATATGTTGATTTTTTAATTGTGTAAGGATTCCACTACACATTATGCATTACCTACAATCGTTAGTGTTAAATGTTAATACATGACCTAACTATGGTTAAAATAAAGTTTAGTTTCAAGATTAAAATTTCCTTTTTCTACATTACATTACCAACTTTACATACCTACACCATTAGATCAAAATATTATTCTTTCACAAAATGGTGAGATTATCTTCCTTTGCTATATTCTAGTAACCAATTTATTCTCTTACGACCATGAAAACATCCTTTATTTTCCATGCCTATCTATTGTTACTTTAGAAAGCACATTGTTAATCATTCAAGAATATTAGTCAACTATTTTACAACACCATACCATTATCATTTCCTCACAATGTGACATTATAGCTCTTAATTAAATGAATAAAAAGTGATATTTAAATTAAACACTAATTAGATGAGTTCCTAATTTTCATAACAACTACATACATTTCAATATAAACATGTGACTATGAAACAAAATAATAATGCTACTAAATTCTTTTGTCCCGTGTACCTACAACCAAATGCAAGGTCATACCAAATTGATAGCATAGTAATATCCTATGATCTAACACATTTCACATGTGCATATTTTCCATTCACAATGATACAAAAATCTTACATGCAGTTGGAAAGGGTAATAAATACATATTCACTCAAATGTATTTTTAACTTTAGAGAGAGAGAGGGAAGAGATAGAAAAAAATAGTATTACCCATAACCAAAATTATATAAGCAAGTGACTAATAGAGACTCCATATAGTCTCATGAATATTTCCTAATGTCTCTTAGCAATTATTAAGCTTAACGGGTTTCCAAGACAGCTTTTCTAGTTATCATTGTAAGTTTACCAAAATTGACCAATTCAGCCCAGAGTGGCTATGCAACCGAGTTTAAAACCAATCTTGTAAACTCAAACACACATTTTGTTAATTCCCATATAATCCCCTATATATAGATAAACCCTTGGAATAGATAGAACTCATTTCTTGAAAAGTAAGGTTCAATATATGCCTACATCTCCGGATCCATTATAGTAAATGGACCATTTTTTCATCAGCGTAGAAATCGACCAATGGCCAACAAAAAATACTTGTAAAAATAACTTCTGAAATAGTTTTCTCGAACTAAAGGTTGATTACGATTATCATGGTGAAAATCTAGAGGAATTCGGTCGTAGAAATCCATTTCCCAACATGGATCCCTAAATCGTGATCCAAAACCAAAACCAATTTCCAACTTTTGGCAATAGTCCCAAGCTATAAAAATAGCCAACAGGGCTCCTAAATGTGTGCCATAAATAAATCAAATGATCATCTAAAGTTGTTTTAAAGGTGGATGTCACATTTTATGTCACCAGGGAACACATTCAACCTTAACTTCTCTACCACAGAGTTAAAGAGGTATTTTGCACTAATTTTTACAAGGGCATGTAAGTGGAGTGTTTAAATAAACACTCGTGTTCAACTCATAACTTTGGAGAACTTCATTACCACATTTATTCTCGTAAGTTTCATCTAGCCTCTACACAATGTAAGATCATATTCAACACTATAGATGGTCATTCTCATTGTGCGGGACACATTAGATGTTGACTTTCAAACCAAACCAAGGTCACTTTATTTAACCAAAAAAATATTCATCAATAAAATATAAATTTCAATATAATTATGAATGAAATACAATACTACAAAAAACATGCTAGATGAGAGAGAGAGAGAACCATGCCCGAAAAGAGAAGAAGCGATGCAAGAGAGAAGATCCATGATCATGTTGTGAATGCGCACATTCTACGTGTCCATCACAAAGAGCATTTTTTCAACCATTTCACATGAATTACGTATTCTTCCACATTATGTACATTGATAAGTATCCACTTTCAGTTTTTTTTTCAAATGTCCATACCTTTCTCCAAAGTTCCCATTTTGGCATAGGCAAGTAGGATGGTCACAAAGGTTGCGGGATTTGGATTTTAAGCTACCACTTAAACCTGTAGTGATTGTGAGGACGTGTCTTCTTAGTGCTTGTCTATGTTTATGGCTTCCCTTTTCGCTCCTATGCCACTCCATACACACTTTTCTCCTCATGCTTACTTAAGGATCCTTCTATTTATGATACACATGTACTGCTTTATATATATGGTATACATCCTTTCGTTCACTTTACATACTCTGACTATTCTTGCTCATAATGATCACATCTATTTTCCAGCAACTCCTGATATAAACACTTGGGGGCATCAGACTTTCCCCCTCCTCACTTTATTCTTATACCATTACTTCTTCCTATCTGTACAACACAATGTTAAAACTACATACTTGACCTCGTTACCCAATGACACACTCTTGTTATACGGTTCATACTTGACTATCTAGGGCACAATTCCTAAATGAACCTCACATCACACACATCCATTGGGGAGCAAGGCAACTCCCCTCATTTGTACTATAGTGCCCACTTCCCTTTGACATCTTTTTATACTAATCATGACACTCGTTATCGGCTATATTATGGACATTATTATAGTATTAATTTAGTATGATGTTAGATATTTGATCATGGATTATTGTTGACTTTGATTCTTAAATGATGCATGATGATTATTAGAGACACTTTATATGTTGATGATGTTATATTAATTACAATATTTGTGAGTAGACCTAGAAATGGAAAATTATTGGATGATGATATAGTTGTTGATAAAACTATAAATGATATTGTTAGATTGCTTTGATGTTGTTGTGATTCATATATCTAGATGATTTTGGAATTTTAATTATATTTATATTATTTTGGACATTCTGATATGGCCACGAGGCCGAAGGAGGTATTTGTGTTTTGCAGGTTAAAATATCACAACAAACATCGGGGGATTGGAGACCAACCACATTGGAATTCTAGATGAATTCAACAAGGTCACCATGGCAACTAGTATTTGTTTGTGTGTGTTGTTTTTGTTAGTGTTAGGGATTCCCATGGGGGATCACCTTTAAATGTGACCAAGGGATTTTATGTATTTCTTTTATTTTTGGTCCCTTTTGTTTAATTTTTGCATGTGTTTATTTTGTGATGCACTTACCCCTTTCATTATTTATTTAATGGGTGTAAATATTGTGAGTAATCATATTGTTTAGTTAATTAATTAAAATATGTCATAAGAATGTAATTAATAGAGTTGTTGGTCATGTTTTAAATTGTTGTAAGAATGTGTAAGTAATGTGTAAGTGACTTTGTAAGTGATGTGTAACTTAACTTTTGAGTGTGAAACACTCCACCTTCTTAGAAATTCAAAATTTTCCTTGGAGGCTGATTTTGGAGGCTTGTGGGACAAGTTAAACTTGTCCCATGCCTCTAAAATTTACATACCAACCTTGCCTATGGTTAGAGAGTTAAATTTAGACCTTTTTATGCATTTTTGCAAGTCAAGTTGAATGTTGTAATTGCACTTTTCTTACATAATTTAATTTCAGTCCTTATGGGGTATGGGCTTGTTTGAGTGTGTAAGTAAATATGTCATATTATTCACCCACCTATTGATTATGCATTGGAGAATGAAGTTGACTTTTGTGTTGGAGTTGAGGATGTGTGAAGTGGCATCCTACATGGATCCACCTCACCCTCTTCTCTTCCCTCTTCTATAAAATTAGAATTCCTTGTCTTGTTTTAGGTTGCTTCACTTTTATCACTTCATTTTGGGAGACTTCCTTTTGGTTTTGGAGAGCTCTTACTTTTGGAGAAGTTGGAAAGTTTGTTGGATACTTGTGTTGGGTTGATTTTTGGATTGCTTGCATTGGAAGGAGCTTGTTGTTTTGAACTTGGAAAAAACTCCATCATGGAGAGGTAAGAGCTTGGCTCTTGGAAATGATCTTCTTTTCCCTTTTATGAATATGTAAATGCTGGTATGTTTGTTATTGTTGTGGGTTGTTGGGTAGATGGCTTAGGGATGGTGTAGGAGAAGACTATGGGGTACTCTTGAGGGAGGCATAAGTGTTTTGGGGAGGTATAAGTGTGGAGGGAGTTGGGTTTTGGGTTCCACCTTGTAAAAAAAAATAGCTTGCATTTATTTACTCATTATGGGGTGCCATAAGAGGTTGGGGAGGCATAAGGAAATGTGAGGAATAAGGGGTACTTTGGGAGGCATAAGGAATGTCATGGTTTTGATATACTATTTTTGGTGGTTTTTAACTCGGTGGTGATACCCATTTCCTAGTTTGGGAGGCATAAGAAGCATCCCCCATAGTTCTTTCTCCTTTGGCTTGCATGGTGAAGCCTTTGAGTTTTGTGTGATGTTTTTATGTGGTTGTAAAACTGTGTTTTGTTTTGACTATGTTTTTAATTTGAAATGTGCATGTTGAAAGATTGCTTTTGTGATGTGGAAGCTTGTTGTTGCCATGAGTTGAAATACATTTCTTATTGCAATTTGGGTTGGGGCTCGGGGGCCAATGAAGAAGGATGGCTTCTCCTCTTCATTGGATGTCTTGGTTGGGTGGAGAGCGTTTCCTTTCCCCTACTCCTGTTGTGATCAAATTGGATGAATGAGAAGAATGCATGTTGTTGTTTGAGAGAGAAAAAAAGACAGGTTTGACAGTCCCAGTGAAATGAAATCTCATTGTAACCTTCCCACTTGAAGTGGATGATCTTGTAAATGTTGTAATGGAAAGATGTTGTATAGATTTGCAAGTGAAATTTGAAATGTAAAAGAGTTATACTTTGTATTCTATTTAGAAAGAATGTGAAAGAATGATACGTGTTTGGTATACTGTATTTTGTAATCAAATGGAAAGGAAGTTGTAAGAGTTCATTTGAATTAATGAAAATGGTTTTGTCTTGTCCATATGATGTTATTCCATTGAGTTGTCTTTTGGAATCAATAAATGAATGTAATTCTTTTCTCAAATTGCATTGTTGTATTGAATCTGATCATATCAATGTATTGAAATCTCTGTTTGAAAGGAAGAAATGCGTGTGAGAAAAATACAATATTTTGTCTCTTTGAAATGTGAAAAATTTGAATTTAGTATTGCATTTTGGTCTTGAATGGTTTGTTTTGAATCAACCAAATATGTTAGATTGGAATTGGAACATATTCTAAATACTAGTAAGAAGAAAGTGGCAATAGACCCATTAAAATTTGATCCTTGTTATTGGAAACTTCAAACAGTAATTATCTAAACAAAAATGCACATTTCGAACTGCAAGAAATAAATAAACATGAAACATTAAAATCAAACATGCTAGAGTATAAATGAGTTCAAATTGAAAAAACACTTAAGGAAATATTTCAAAACTTAGCAAAATCAGGCTCAAACCGTTTATAGTCGTTTTCTGTCAAGAAACAGAAATGTTCAAATTACAAATCAATCAAACAAATTGAACCTTGAATCCTTCCTTAAATCCATTTAGGAACAATCCTCCATGTCTATTTGACATGTAGAGAGAGGAAGAAGATCAAATTGAATAAATCTAACAAGTTAAAATTTACTAGTTCGCACTGTAAAATCCTACAAGCCGTTTTCTTAAAATTGACCCCTTAAAATTTATCAAAATAAAAATTAATGATCTCTTTGCAAAGAGGACGTCGAGATATTTCCAGAAATTCCTCGTTTTCCCAAAACCGAGCTCTCTATCAAAATTTATGGCCTTCTGAAGTTTTCTTCATTTGGCATTAAAATTTTGGGAAAAATTTCCTTTGCGGGCCCATGGCCCAAATTTTTCCTCAATGCACTTAGGAAAATTTTCTTTTCTAAATTTTCTAAATTTTCCCCACTGGATAATTTTGTGGCAGAGGTGCAAATTTCCTTTAAATTTTCCTCACCAAATTTTCCCACCACCCGCAACCAATAGAGGATGCCACGTGGTGCCACCATGAGGGAATGGGTTCTTTTTTCTTTGGTCTCGGAAAAATTTTGGATTTTTCCAAGTTTTCTTAGTGCTTTCGCTGCCACGTTTTCCCCAGGTCGTCGGTGATGCCACCTTTCCCCCTCTTTAGCCCTTGCGCTTAAGTCAATTTTCTCCTTATTGCCCTACCTTCCCCACATGTCCCTTAGGACCCTCCAGTCTGAGCATGGGGCGCAAAGCCAACCTTTCACCCAAATGTGAGAATTTTAAAATGTCTCCCGCACCCCGTGGTTTTCCCCACATTGCCTTTGCCTTAGGGAGTGCCATTTGTCCCTTGTGGTCTTGCGACCCATGGGAGCCTGGGCATGACCAAATGCCCTTTTCCACGGGAAAATTTTCTCAAGGTCTCCCCAGCAGCCCGCCAACTCGCCTTTTGGGAAAATTTTCACCCACGCCCGCTCTTGGGGAAAATTTTCACCCCAAGGCCCACCGCCCATAACTTGAAAAATATGAGGAGTTAGGAGGAATTCTTTATATCAATGGAAAGGTGAGGAAATTTTCTATCCAATGGGAGTGATTTAGGGAAATTTTGAATGTGTTAAGTGTAAGAAAAATCAAGTTAAAACTTTAGCCTATTAGAGAGTGGGTATGGTGAGGAATTTTCCTCTCGAACCTAATTAAAACTTCTAACCCTAAATTTTAGACCTTATGACCTCTATTAATTATTAATAAAAGAAAATTATATTCTAGTAGATTATAATTGTTCTAAGAACCTATTAGTGATAATTGTTGTCTTGTAACATGGTTGTAGATTCTTTTAATAAAAAAAATATTCCATAATTTTCCTAACTAATCCTAGGTTGTTCTTGGGTCTCAAGTGGGTTGTTTTAATAGGTGTTACACTTGGTATCAGAGTAGTGGTTCAAAATCTTGGACCATTGGGCACACTAGAAAACTTGAGACATGAAACTTAAACCTAGCACACTTTTAAATCTAGAAAACAACTTAGTTTAGAAATTGCATATTTTAGTAAACATGGAAATTGAATAAAACTTAGAAAATGAACTAACTCTCGCCTTGGTCTATGCAGAGGTGCAAATGGGATGAGGGAATTTTCACATAGACCCAGACTTACCACCACTAGATCATGTTATAGCAGCCATCCTACCCCAGATTTTGTAGACTCTTCAGGATGTTAATGCCGCTCTACGTGGAGGATCAGTAGGAGGACATGCAGCCAGACATGACAGAGTCCCTTCCATTGAGGGTCAGTATCTCCTCGACCCAATGAGGAGCATGGAGGAGAGAACTCCCATGCAGAGTCAGCCAGGGAGAAGAGTCACCATAGAGGGGACATGGTGACCAAGTTTTAGGACATAGAGAGAGGTCTTGAGCCCTAGGCTTAGGGATGAGCATGCAGAGAGACCTAGAGGCCATCAGACCACAGCTGCAGATCACATCAGGGAGATCCTGCTTCGACCATCACATTATTCTAGTGACATAGGTGGATTTTAGGTAGAGGCCTGGTTGGTGAGCTTGAGCGGATGCTTCAAGCTCTGTCCTTGTTCTAGCAACACGAAAGCTCGTGTTGCGATCCATCTACTGAGGGATGGAGCTAGTGTCTGGTGGAGGATAGAGGAGAAAGCTCCATGTTGATTCTGAGACAGTTACCTAGGAGCTCTTTGAGGAGCATTTTCTAGAGTAGATATTTGTCACGGAGGTTCATACAAAGAAGGATAGATGAGTTTCATGACCTCCGACAGGCATCTCTTACAGTGGCTGAGTATGAGAGTAGATTTCTAGATCTACTCCAATATGTTGATTACATGCAGGATGAGTAGTGTGGATCCACAAGTTCATCCGGGGCTTGAATCTAGATATTGAGGTGCAGTGTGGATCCATTGTCCACAGACATTAGCTAAGGTCATCGAGAAGGCCTATATAGTAGAGGAGACTCGGGAAAGACCTAGTAGGCTAGAGACCGAGTCCGGAGCCGCATACAGTAGATCGAGGGGGTCAGTACCTCTTCCTTGGGGTGGACAAGGTTTAACACAGTCATCTTTTAGACCCCACATCAGCAGTAGCAGCAGTAGTCCCACCCACCTTATAGACCTCCATAGAGATTTGATGCACAGAGAGGATGGAGTATGGGGCCTCCTCCTAGGGGTCCCATCAGGACACAGGGTGCCCAGAGAGCTCACTCAGCAGGAGCTTGCCAGTAGAGACCTCAACAGACCACAACCGGATCATCAGGATCCACACCACAGACCTCTAGAGTACCGACTGGACTTGCTACACAGGGAGAGGATCAGGCGGTTGTTTTTGGTGTGGTGTTACTGGACATTTTTGAGAGATTTCCCACAAACCCTAATAACAAGGGTAAGACATAGATCTCAGAGCCTACTTGTTGGTGATATGGGGTGCAGTCATAGGATGTATGCAGCGGTCGAGAACCATCAGGAGAGCATCAAAGTATAGTTATTGAGACTACAGGTAGCATTGGTGGTATTCCTACCTCCATCTTGTTTGATTCTGGTTCTTCTGATTCTTTCATTGCACCATCTTTAGTAGAGAGATGCAGGCGGTGGCAGTTAGGTAGGGTCATAGTTGGGATTGTTGAGATGGCTTCGGAGCCAAGATCTCTATAGACTCCTTAGTTAAGGAGTGTGTGGTGGATTTGGGACCTTTCACCACTACCTCGGATCTCCGTATCCTTCCTTTGGGCTCATATGGAGTCATCTTGGGTATGGATTGGTTGTCTGCACATAGGGCCAGGGTGGATTGTTACCACAAGATTATATCTTGTGTAGATGATTTGGGAGTTGAGTCAGTGATTTCGGGGTCAGGAGACCCATTTCTATTCGACACCATCTCATTATGCGCAGCTTAAGCGGTGTGTACGATGGGGTTTCCAGATGTATGTTGTTACAGTCAGTGATAGATCAGAGGATGGGTCTAGTGGACCATCGCTAGATGATCACCCCATTTTGAGAGAGTTTGTAGATGTCTTTCTAGGGGAGCTACCGGGGTTACCACCCCCATGTGAGATTGATTTTCATATAGATCTAGTTCCGGAGCAGAGCCTATCTCACGAGCACCTTATCGGATGACCACCCCTAGAGCTCTGTGAGCTCAAGTTATAGCTTGAGGGCCTTTTGGAGAAAGGCCTTATCCATCCTAGTGTATCCCCTTGGGGTGCACCGTGATCTTTGTGAAGAAGAAGGATGGATCCTTGCGGTTGTGTATTGATTACCACCAACTAACAAAGTAATGATCAAGAATCGTTATCCCCTTCCACACATTGATGATTTGTTTGATCAGATGAAGGGAGCCATGATTTTCTAAGATTGATCTTAAGTCAGGTTATCATCAGCTGAGGATTTCGAGGTGGACATTCATAAGACCACCTTCCATACGAGATATGGCCACTATGAGTTCACAGTGGTGCCTTTTGGTTTGACTAATGCCCCGCAATATTTATGAGTTTGATGAATGGGGTATTCAGGACCTTCTTAGATTGCTTCATGCTCATCTTCCTTGATGACATTTTTATTTACTCACGTATGCATGAGGAGCATGAGGGGCACCTTCGCCAGGTTCTTCAGTGTCTTTGGGAGCAGCAACTTTTCGGAACTTGGAGAAGTGTGCATTCTTTCAGATGGAGGTGTAGTATTTGGGTCATATCATTTTTGGGGAAGGTATCACCATCGATCCTTCCAAGATTAGAGCTATTATGGATTGGCCAACACCCACTACTGTGACTGAGGTGTGCAAATTTATGGGATTAGCAGATACTACTAGATATTTGTTTAGGACTTCTCTCTAGATTACACACCCCATCACTTCCCTTTAGAGGAAAGGGAAGAAGTTTGTTTGGTTGGACAGATGCGAGTAGGCCTTTAGTACACTAAAGGAATGCCTCACCACAACACCTATTCTTGTAGTGTCCGGATCCACAGGGTGAGTTTTTTATTTACACGGATGCTTCCTTAGCAGGGCTTGGAGGTGTGTTGATGCAGGAGGGTAGAGTAGTAGCTTTTGAGTCTCACAAACTCAAGGATTATGAGCTCAATTATATGACTCATGATCTTGAGCTTGCAGTAGTTGTGCACACCTTGGTTCGATGGAGGCATTTTCTGCTTGGTCGAGAGATTCACACTTAGGACAAATCACTTGAGTCTTCACCACCTCTTCACATAGCCCAATCTCAACGCTCATCAGCGGCGTTGGATGGAGTTATTATGTGAGTATGATATGGAGATAGAGCATGTGAAAGGGAAGGAGAATGTGGTGGTAGATGCTCTCAAAAAATGGAGACATGTGGCTATGGCCACCTCAGTGAGCATAAATTTACGGAGCAGGATTCTTCAACAGCTTCCTCTTGATAACTTCTACATTGCAGTTCGAGCAGAGATCGAGTCTCAGAGACCCCTCGAGGGGAAGTTTGATGGTTTTTCCTTAGAGGAAGATGGCCTTCTCAGGCAAAAGGCCAGGATTTATGTTCCCAGAGAGGGAGGCTTGAGGTAGGACATCTTGGCAGAGGCACATCATGCACCCTATTCATCCCATCCCGGGGTGAAGAAGATGCACGCCACCTTGAGACAGTTATATCATTGGAGAGGACTTTGTAGAGACATGGCCCAGTTCATGTCACGATGTTTAGAGTGCTAGAGAGTTAAGGCCAAGCATCAACATCCAGCTGGCCTTCTTTTCCTCATGTTATACCAGAGTGGAAATGGGACACCATTTCCATGGACTTCATTGTTGGGCTACCGATGTCGAGATATCACCACGACGCCATCATGGTCATGATTGATAAATTGAAAAAAGTGGCTCACTTTTCTCTAGTGAAGACCACTTATACAACTAGTGCAATGGCATGAGTATATTTGGATGAGATTGTCAGGTTGCATGGATTCCACGGAAGATCATTAGTGACCATGATCCTTTGTACACTTCCCATTTTTGGACTACCATGCAACATGCCCTCGGGACGAAGATCAATTTCAGCACAACATATCACCCTGAGATAGATGGACAGACTGAGGGGTGAATCAGATTTTAGAGGACATGCTCAGGATGTATGTGATGGATCAACAATCTAAATGGGAGGAGTACTTGTACTTAGTGGAGTTTTCCTACAATAATAGTTTCCAGAGTTCTATAGGCATGGCTCCTTTTCAGGCTTTGTATGGTAGAGAGTGCAGGACACCTCTTAGCTGGGATAAGCTAGAGGATAGGGTTTCTCTTGGACCAGCTTTGTTGTAGGACATGGAGCAGTAGGTGGTATTGATCAGACAGAGACTACAAGAGGCACAAGATAGATAGAAGAAGTATGCAGATCAACATAGGACCGACCGTTTTGATGTGGGCATGAAGGTGTTCCTTCGTGTCAAGCCACATAAGAGCCCTATCCATTATGGAAAAGGTTCTAAGTTAGCTCCTAGATTCATGGGTCCTTTTGAGATCTTGGAGCGTATTGGCCCTTTGGCCTACCATCTAGCATTACCACCCAACTTGTCTCATGTACATGATGTGTTTCATGTTTCATTCTTAGGATATATGTTACAGATCCTTCTCATGTGTTAGATTGGACATCATTACAGGTGCAGGATCAAGGGGAAGGTGATGGTGGAGCCCATTCACATCCTAGATCGCAGGACCCTGGGCCTTCGAGGTAGAGAGGTTGATCAGGTTCGAGGTAGTGGGACAGATATGATGAGACTATAGCTACATGGGAGGATGCTACTTTATTACGAGTTCAGTTTCCACATTTGTTCCAGTGACTTCTAGGAGGAAGTCAGTCTAAGGGGAGGGGATGTAGTGCCCACTTCCCTTTGACACCTTTTTATACTATCATGACACTATCGGCTATATTATGGACATTATTATAGTTTTGATTTAGTATGATGTTAGATATTTGATCATGGATTATTGTTGACTTTGATTCTTATATGATGCATGATGATTATTAGAGACACTTTATATGTTGATGATGTTATATTGTTGGACATGGTTATATGATGGATGTTGTTCGGACTTGTGATATTTGATATTGTGAGTAGACCTAGAAATGGAAAATTATTGGATGATGATATAGTTGTTGATAAAACTATAAATGATATTGTTAGATTGCTTTGATGTTGTTGTGATTCATATATCTAGATGATTTTAGAATTTTAATTATATTTATATTATTTTGGATGTTCTGATATGGCCACGAGGCCGAAAGGAGGTATTTGTGTTTTGCAGGTTAAAATATCACAACAAACATCGGGGGATTGGAGACCAACCACATTGGAATTCTAGATGAATTCAAAAGGTCACCATGACAACTAGTATTTTTGTGTGTGTGTGTGTGTTTGTTTGTGTTAGGGATTCCCATGGGGGATCACCTTTAAATGTGACCAAGGGATTTTATGTATTTCTTTTATTTTGGTCCCTTTTGTTTAATTTTTGCATGTGTTTATTTTGTGATGCACTTACCCCTTTCATTATTTATTTAATGGGTGTAAATATTGTGAGTAATCATATTGTTTAGTTAATTAATTAAAATATGTCATAAGAATGTAATTAATAGAGTTGTTGGCCATGTTTAAAGTGTTGTAAGAATGTGTAAGTAATGTGTAAGTGACTTTGTAAGTGATGTGTAAGTTAACTTTTGAGTGTGAAACACTCCACCTTCTTGGAAATTCGAATTTGTCCTTGGAGGCTTGTGGGACAAGTTAAACTTGTCCCATGCCTCTTAAATTTACATACCAACCTTGCCTATGGTTGGAGGGTTAAATTTAGACCTTTTATGCATTTTTACAAGTCAAGTTGAATGTTGTAATTGCACTTTTCTTACATAATTTAATTTCAGTCCTTATGGGGTATGGACTTGTTTGAGTGTGTAAGTAAATTGTCATATTATTCACCCACCTATTTATTATGCATTGGAGAATGAAGTTGAATTTTGTGTTGGAGTTGAGGATGTGTGAAGTGGCATCCTACATGGATCCACCTCACCCTCTTCTCTTCCCTCTTCTATAAAATTTGAATTCCTTGTCTTGTTTTGGGTTGCTTCACTTTTATCACTTCATTTTGGGAGACTTCCTTTTGGTTTTGGAGAGCTCTTGCTTTTGGAGAAGTTGGGAAGTTTGTTGATACTTGTGTTGGGTTGATTTTTGGATTGCTTGCATTGGAAGGAGCTTGTTGTTTTGAACTTGGAACAAACTCCATCATGGAGAGGTAAGAGCTTGGCTCTTGGAAATGCTCTTCTTTTCCCTTTTATGAATATGTAAATGTTGGTATGTTTGTTATTGTTGTGGGATATTGGGTAGATGGCTTAGGGATGGTGTAGGAGAAGACTATGGGGTACTCTTGAGGGAGGCATAAGTGTTTTGGGGAGGTATAAGTGTGGAGGGAGTTGGGTTTTGGGTTCCACCTTGTAAAAAAATAAATAAATTGCATTTATTTACTCATTATGGGGTGCCATAAGAGGTTGGGGAGGCATAAGGAAATGTGAGGAATAAGGGGTACTTGGGGAGGCATAAGGAATGTCAGGGTTTTGATATACTATTTTTGGTGGTTTGTAACTCAGGTGGTGATACCCATTTCCCCATTTGGGAGGCATAAGAAGCATCCCCCATAGTTCTTGCTCCTTTGGCTTGCATGGTGAAGCCTGAGTTTTGTGATGTCTTTCATGTGGTTACAAAACTTGTTTTGTTTTGGACTGTGTTTTTAATTTGAAATGTGCATGTTGAAAGATTGCTTTGTGATGTGGAAGCCTGTTGTTGCCATGAGTTGAAATATATTTCTTATTGCATTGTGGTTGGGGCTCGGGGCCAATGAAGAAGGATGGCTTCTCCTCTTCATTGGATGTCTTGGTTGGGTGGAGAGTGTTGCCTTTCCCCTACTCCTGTTGTGATCAAATTGGATGAATGAGAAGAATGCATGTTGTTGTTTGAGAGCTGAGAAAAGATAGTTTGACAATCCCTTGTGAAATGAAATCTCATTGTAACCTTCCCACTTGAAGTGGATGATCTTGTAAATGTTGTAATGGAAAGATGTTGTATAGATTTTGCAAGTGAAATTTGAAATGTAAAAGAGTTATACTGTATTCTTTTTAAAGAATGTGAAAGAATAATACGTGTTTGGTATACTACTATATTTTGTAATCAAATGGAAAGGAAGTTGTAAGTTGTCTTTTGGAATCAATAAATGAATGTAATGCTTTTCTAAAATTGCATTGTTGTATTCAATTTGATCATATCAATGTATTGAAATCTCTATTTGAAAGGAAGAAATGCGTGTGAGAAAAATACAATATTTTGTCTCTTTGAAATGTGAAAAAATTTGAATTCAATATTGCATTTTGGTCTTGAATGGTTTGTTTTGAATCAACCAAATATGTTAGATTGGAATTGGAATGTATTCTAAATACTAGGAAGAAGAAAGTGGCAATAGACCCATTAAAATTTGATCCTTGTTATTGGAAACTTCAAACTGGTAATTATCTAAACCAAAAATGCACAGTTCGAACTCTAAAGAAAGAAATAACAATGAAACATTAAAATTGAACATGCTAGGGTATAAAACAAGTTCAAATTGACTAAAACTTAAGGAAATATTTCAAAACTTAGCAAAATCGGGCTCAAACCGTTTATAGTCATTTTGTCAAGAAAATAGAAATGTTCAAATTGCAAATCAATCAGAAAAATTGAACCTTGAATCCTTCCTTAAATCCATTTAGGAACAATCCTCCATGTCTATTTGACATGTTGAGAGAGGAAGAAGATCAAATTGAATAAATCTAACAAGTTAAAATTTACTAGTTCACACTGTAAAAGCCTACAGGCTGTTTTCTTAAAATTGACCCCTTAAAATTTATCAAAATAAAAATTAATGATCTCTCAGTGCAAAGAGGACGTCGAGAGATTTCTAAAAATCCTCATTTTCCCAAAACCAAGCTCTCTATCAAAAATTTATGGCCTTTTGAAATTTTCTTCATTTGGCAAAATTTTGGGAAAATTTCCTTGGCGGGCCCATGGGCCCGAATTTTTCCCTTAATGCACTTAGGAAAATTTTTGGGAAAATTTTCTAAATTTTCCTCACCACCCCACTAGCCCACAGCCAACCGTAGAGGTTGGCGTGGCACCATGAGGTGCCAGTGGTGGGATGGATCCCTTTTTAACTTAGCGCTTTCAAAAAAATTTTTGGAAAATTTTCCAAATTTTCCCGTTGCCCCTGAACCAATTAGGTGATGCCACATGGCGTCACGAGGCATCGAAAAGGAATGGGTTCCTTTTTTTCTTTCCATCTCGATCGAAATTTTTTTGGAAAATTTTCCAAGTTTTCCCTATTCCACCGCCCTCACCCACCAATCAGGGGCTGCCACGTGGCATCGTGAGGTGCTGGCAGAGGCGTGGGTCTCTGTACCCTCTTAGCCCTTTGGGCGTTAAGTCAATTTTCTCCCCACCACCCCACCTTCCCCGCATGTTGGCTTAGGAGATGCCACGTGTCCTTTGCGGTCTCATGGGAGCGTGGGCGTAAAGCCGACTTTTCACCCCGCACGGAGAATTTGAAAATGTCTCCCATCGCCCCCACCTTTCCCGCTTTTCCCCACACTGCCTTAGGGAGCGCCACGTGTCCCTTGTGACTTGTGGACCATGCGGGAGCACGGGCGCAAATGTGATTTTTTTCCCCATGTGGTAAAATTTTTCCAAAGGTCTCCCCAGCCCACCAACCCGCCCTTTGGGCAAATTTTCTCCCCTTGGGCCCGCAGGCCCGCTCTTGGGGAAAATTTTCACCCCAAGGCCCACCGCCCATAACTTGAAAAATATGAGGAGTTAGGAGGACTTATTTATATCAATGGAAAGGTGAGGAAATTTCCTATCCAATGGGAGTGATTTAGGGAAATTTTGAATGTGTTAAGTGTGAGAAAAATCAAGTTGAAACTTTAAGCCTATTAGAGAGTGGGTATGGTGAGGAATTTTCCCTCGAACCTAATCAAAATTCTAACCCTAAATTTTGGACCTTATGACCTCTATTAATTATTAATAAAAGAAAATTATATTCTAGTAGATTAGAATTGTTCTAGAACCTATTAGTGACAATTGTTGTCTTGTAAATGGTTGTAGATTCTTTTAATAAAAAAATATTCCATAATTTTCCTAACTAATCCTAGGTTGTTCTTGGGTCTCAAGTGGGTTGTTTTAATAGGTGTTACACTTGGTATCAAAGTAGTGGTTCAAAATATTGGACCATTGGGCACACTAGAAAACTTGAGACATGAAACTTAAACCTAGCACACTTTTAAATCTAGAAAACAACTTAGTTTAGAAATTGCATATTTTAGTAAACATGGAAATTGAATAAAACTTAGAAAATGAAACTAACTCTCACCTTGGTCTCAGGCAAGAGGCGCAAATGGGATGAGGGGAATTTTCACATAGACCCAGACTTACCACCACCAGATCATGTTATAGCATCCATCCTACCCCAGATTTTACAAACTCTTCAGGATGTTAATGCCGCTCTACGCGGAGGATCATGTAGGAGGACATGCAGCCAGACATGACAGAGTCCCTTCCATTGAGGGTCAGGTATCTCCTCAACCCAATGAGGAGCATGGAGGAGAGAACTCCCATGCAGAGTCAGCCAGGGCAGAGTCACCACAGAGGGGACATGGTGACCGAGTTTTAGGACATAGAGAGGTCTCAGAGCCCTAGGCTTAGGGATGAGCATGCAGAGAGACCTAGAGGCCATCAAACCATAGCTGCAGATCACATCAGGGAGATCCTGAAGCTTCACCATCACATTATTCTAGTGACATAGGTGGATTTCAGGTAGAGGCCTGGTTGGTGAGCTTGAGCGGATGCTTCAAGCTCTGTCCTTGTTCTAGCAACATGAAAGCTTGTGTTACGATCCATCTACTGAGGGATGGAGCTGGTGTCTGAGTGGAGGACAGAGGAGCAGAAGCTCCATGTTGATTATGAGACAGTTACTTAGGAGCTCTTTGAGGAGCATTTCAGAGTAGATATTTATCACAGGTTCATACAACAATGGATAGATGAGTTTCATGACCTCTGACATGCATCTCTTACAATGGTTGAGTATGAGAGTAGATTTATAGATCTACTCCAGTATGTTGATTACATATAGGATGAGAAGGTGTGGATCCACAAGTTCATCCGGGCCTGAATCTAGACATTAGAGGTGCAGTGCAGATCCATTGTCCATGAGACATTAGCTAAGGTTGTCGAGAAGGCCTATATAGTAGAGGAGACTCGGGAAAGACCCAACAGGCTAGAGACCGAGTCTAGAGCCATACATACAACAGATGCAGGACAACAGATCGAGGGGGTCATCGCACTCTTCCTCATGGTGGACAGGGTTCAACACAGTCATCTTTAGACCCCAAAAATAGCAGCAGCAGTAGAGTCCCGCCCACCTTATAGACCTCCAGAGATTTGATGCACAAAGAGGACAGAGTATGGGGCCTCCTCCTAGGGGTCCCATCAGGACACAGGGTGCCCAAGAGAGCTCACTCAGCAGGAGCTCACCAGCAGAGACCTCAACATACCACAATGGATCATCAGGATCCACACCACAGACCTCCATAGTACTGACTGGACTGGACTGCTACCACAGGGGAGAGGATCAGGCGGTTGTTTTGGTTGTGGTGTTATTGGAAATTTTGGAGAGATTGCCCATAGAACCCTAATAAAAAGGGTAAGACATAGATCTTAGAGCCTACTGTTGGTGATATGGGGTGCAGTCATAGGATGTATGCAACGGTCAAGAACCACCAGGAAGAGCATCAGAGTATAGTTATTGAGACTACAGTAGCATTGGTGGTATTCCTACCTCCATCTTGTTTGATTCTAGTTCTTCTAATTCTTTCATTGCACCATCTTTAGTAGAGTGATGCAGGCTAGTGGCAATTAGGTAGGGTCATAGTTGGGATGTTGAGATGGCTTCTAGAGCCAAGATCTCTGTAGAATCCTTAGTTAAGGAGTGTGTGGTGGATTTGGGACCTTTCACCACTACCTCGGATCTTTGTATCCTTCCTTTGGGATCATATGGAGTCATCTTGGGTATGGATTGGTTGTCTACACACATAGGCCAGGGTGGATTGTTACCACAAGATTATATCTTGTGCAGATGATTTGGGAGTTGAGTTAGTGATTTCAGGGGTCAGGAGACCCATTTCTATTCACACCATCTCTGCTATGCAGCTTAAGTGGTGTGTACGATGGGGTTTCAGATGTATGTTGTTACAAGTCGTGACAGATCAGAGGATGGGTCTAGTGGACCATCGCTAGATGATCACCCCATTTTGAGAGAGTTTGTAGATGTCTTTCTAGGGGAGCTACCGGGGTTACCACCCCCACGTGAGATTGATTTTCATATAGATCTAGTTCCGGGAGCAAGAGCCTATCTCATGAGCACCTTATCGGATGACCACCCTAGAGCTCTATGAGCTCAAGTTGTAGCTTGAGGGCCTTTTGGAGAAAGGCCTTATCCATCCTAGTGTATCCCCTTGGGGTGCACCGGTGATCTTTGTGAAGAAGAAGGATGGATCCTTGCGGTTGTGTATTGATTACCACCAGCTGAACAAAGTAACGATCAAGAATCATTATCCCCTTCCACACATTGATGATTTGTTTTATCAGATGAAGGGAGCCATGATTTTCTCTAAGATTGATCTTAAGTCAGGTTATCATCAACTGAGGATTTCGAGGTGGACATTCATAAGACCACCTTCCGTACGAGATATGGCCACTATGAGTTCACAGTGGTGCCTTTTGGTTTGACTAATGCCCCCACAATATTTATGAGTTTGATGAATGGGGTATTTAGGACCTTCTTAGATCACTTCATGCTCATCTTCCTTGATGACATTTTGATTTACTCACGTATACGCATGAGGAGCACGAGGGCACCTTCGTCGAGTTCTTCAAAGTGTCTTCGGGAGCAAGCAGCTTTTTTTAGGGAACTTGGAGAAGTGTGCATTCTTTCAGATGGAGGTGTAGTATTTGGGTCACATCATTTCTAGGGAAGGTATCACCATCGATCCTTCCAAGATTAGAGCTATTATGGATTGGCCAACACCCACTACTATGACTGAGGTGCGCAACTTCATGGGATTAGCAGATACTACTGGATATTTGTTTAGGACTTCTCTCAGATTACACACCCCATCACTTCCCTTCAGAGGAAAGGAAAGAAGTTTGTTTGGTTGGATAGATGTGAGTAGGCCTTTAGGAAACTAAAGGAATGCCTCACCACAACACCTATTCTTGCAGTGTCGGATCCACAAGGTGAGTTTTTGTTTGCATGATGCTTCTTAGCAGGGCTTGGAGGTGTGTTGATGCAGGAGGGTAGAGTAGTAGCTTTTGAGTCTCCATAAACTCAAGGATTATGAGCTCAATTATCGAATCATGATCTTGAGCTTGCGGTAGTTGTGCACACCTTGGTTCGATGGAGGCATTTTCTACTTGGTCAGAGATTCACACTTAGGACAAATCACTTGAGTCTTCGCCACCTCTTCACATAGCCCAATCTCAACACTCGTCAAGCGTTGGATGGAGTTTCTATGTGAGTATGATATGGAGATAGAGCATGTGAAAGGGAAGGAGAATGTGGTGGTAGATGCTCTCAAGAATGGAGACATGTGGCTATGGCCACCTCAGTGAGCATAAATTTACGAAGCAGGATTCTTCAGCAGCTTCCTCTTGACAACTTCTACATTGCAGTTCGAGTAGAGATCGAGTCTCAGAGACCCCTCGAGGGGAAGTTTGATGGTTTTTCCTTAGAGGCAGATGGCCTTCTCAGGCACAGAGGCCGATTTATGTTCCCAGAGAGGGAGGCTTGAGGCAAGACATCTTGGTAGAGGCACATCGTGCACCCTATTCAGCCCATCCCGGGGTGAAGAAGATGCACGCCACCTTGAGATAGTTATATCATTGGAGAGGACTTTAGAGAGACGTGGCCCAGTTCATGTCATGATGTTTAGAGTGCCAGAGAGTTAAGGCCGAAGCATCAACATCCAGCTGCCTTCTTTTCCCTCATGTTATACTGGAGTGGAAATGGGACACCATTTCCATGGACTTCATTGTTGGGCTACCGATGTCAAGATATCACCACGATGCCATCATGGTCACGGTTGATAAATTGACAAAAGTGGCTCACTTTTCTCTAGTGAAGACCACTTATACAACTAGTGCAGTGGCATGGGTATATTTGGATGAGATTGTCAGGTTGCATGGGATTCTCGGAAGATCATTAGTGACTACGATCCTTTGTACACTTCCCA
The DNA here is from genome assembly GCA_018340775.1 of Taxus wallichiana var. yunnanensis. NCBI lineage: Eukaryota > Viridiplantae > Streptophyta > Pinopsida > Cupressales > Taxaceae > Taxus > Taxus wallichiana. Next base: position 411,195,001 of record CM031242.1, on the reverse strand, counting down.
TTTTTGGACTACCATGCAACATGCCCTCGGGATGAAGATCAATTTCAGCACAACATATCACCCCGAGACAGATGGACAGACTGAGTGGTGAATCATATTTTAGAGGACATGCTCAGGATGTATGTGATGGATCAACAGTCTAAATGGGAGGAGTACATGTACTTAGTGGAGTTTTCCTACAATAATAGTTTCCAGAGTTCTATAGGCATGGCTCCTTTTTAGGCTTTGTATGGTAGAGAGTGCAGACACCTCTTAGCTAGGATAAGCTAGAGGAAAGGGTTTCTCTTAGACCAGCTTTGTTGCAGGACATGGAGCAACAGGTGGTTTTGATTAGACAGAGACTACAGGAGGCACAAGATAGATAGAAGAAGAAGTATGCATCAACATAGGACCGACCATAGTTTGATGTGGGCATGAAGGTGTTCCTTCGTGTCAGGCCACATAAGAGCCCTATCCATTATGGAAAAGGTTCTAAGTTAGCTCCTAGATTCATGGGTCCTTTTGAGATCTTGGAGCGTATTGGCCCTTTGGCCTACCATCTAGCATTGCCACCCAGCTTGTCTCGTGTACATGATGTGTTTCATGTTTCAGTTCTTAGGAGATATGTTACAGATCCTTCTCATGTGTTAGATTGACATCATTACAGGTGCAGGATCAAGGGCAGGTGATGGTGGAGCCCATTCACATCCTAGATCGCAGGACCCTGGGCCTTCGAGGTAGAGAGGTTGATCAAGTTCGGGTGTAGTGGGATAGATATGATGAGACTATAGCTACATGGGAGGATGCTACTTTGTTACGAGTTTAGTTCCCACATTTGTTCTAGTGACTTCTAGGAGGAAGTTGAGTCTAAGGGGAGGGGGATGTAGTGCCCACTTCCCTTTGACACCTTTTGATATTAATCATGACACTGTCGGCTATATTATGGACATTATTATAGTTTTGATTTAGTATGATGTTAGATATTTGATCATGGATTATTGTTGACTTTGATTCTTATATGATGCATGATGATTATTAGAGACACTTTATATGTTGATGATGTTATACTATTGGACATGGTTATATGATGGATGTTGTTTGGACTTGTGATATTTGGATATTGTGAGTAGACCTAGAAATGGAAAATTATTGGATGATGATATAGTTGTTGATAAAACTATAAATGATATTGTTAGATTGCTTTGATGTTGTTGTGATTCATATATCTAGATGATTTTAGAATTTTAATTATATTTATATTATTTTAGACGTTTTGATATGGCCACGAGGCCAAAGGAGGTATTTGTGTTTTTTAGGTTAAAATATCACAACAAACATCGGGGATTGAGACCAACCACATTGGAATTCTAGATGAATTCAACAAGGTCACCATGACAACTAGTATTTGTTTGTGTGTGTGTGTTGTTTGTGTTAGGGATTCCCATGGGGGATCACCTTTAAATGTGACCAAGGGATTTTATGTATTTCTTTTATTTTTGGTCCCTTTTGTTTAATTTTTGCATGTGTTTATTTTGTGATGCACTTACCCCTTTCATTATTTATTTAATGGGTGTAAATATTGTGAGTAATCATATTGTTTAGTTAATTAATTAAAATATGTCATAAGAATGTAATTAATAGAGTTGTTGGCCATGTTTTAAAGTGTTGTAATAATGTGTAAGTGACTTTGTAAGTGATGTGTAAGTTAACTTTTGAGTGTGAAACACTCCACCTTCTTGGAAATTCGAATTTGTCCTTGGAGGCTGATTTTGGAGGCTTGTGGGACAAGTTAAACTTGTCCCATGCCTCTTAAATTTACATACCAACCTTGCCTATGGTTAGAGGGTTAAATTTAGACCTTTTTATGCATTTTTACAAGTCAAGTTGAATGTTGTAATTGCACTTTTCTTACATAATTTAATTTCAGTCCTTATGGGGTATGGACTTGTTTGAGTGTGTAAGTAAATATGTCATATTATTCACCCACCTATTTATTATGCATTGGAGAATGAAGTTGACTTTTGTGTTGGAGTTGAGGATGTGTGAAGTGGCATCCTACATGGATCCACCTCACCCTCTTCTCTTCCCTCTTCTATAAAATTTGAATTCCTTGTCTTGTTTTGGGTTGCTTCACTTTTATCACTTCATTTTGGGAGACTTCCTTTTGTTTTGGAGAGCTCTTGCTTTTGGAGAAGTTGGGAAGTTTTTTGGATACTTGTGTTGGGTTGATTTTTGGATTGCTTACATTGGAAGGAGCTTGTTGTTTTGAACTTGGAACAAACTCCATCATGGAGAGGTAAGAGCTTGGCTCTTGGAAATGCTCTTCTTTTCCCTTTTATGAATATGTAAATGCTGGTATGTTTGTTATTATTGTTGTGGGTTGTTGGGTAGATGGCTTAGGGATGGTGTAGGAGAAGACTATGGGGTACTCTTGAGGGAGGCATAAGTGTTTTGGGGAGGTATAAGTGTGGAGGGAGTTGGGTTTTGGGTTCCACCTTGTAAAAAATAAATAGCTTGCATTTATTTACTCATTATGGGGTGCCATAAGAGGTTGGGGAGGCATAAGGAAATGTGAGGAATAAGGGGTACTTGGGAGGCATAAGGAATGTCAGGGTTTTGATATACTATTTTTGGCGGTTTGTAACTCAAGTGGTGATACCCATTTCCCCATTTGGGAGGCATAAGAAGCATCCCCATAGTTCTTGCTCCTTTGGCTTGCATGGTGAAGCCTGAGTTTTGTGTGATGTTATTTCATGTGGTTGCAAAATTGTTGTTTTGTTTTGGACTATGTTTTTAATTTGAAATGTGCATGTTGAAAGATTGCTTTGTGATGTGGAAGCTGTTGTTTCCATGAGTTGAAATACATTTCTTATTGCATTTTGGTTGGGGCTCGGGGCCAATGAAGAAGGATGGCTTCTCCTCTTCATTGGATGTCTTGGTTGGGTGGAGAGCGTTTCCTTTCCCTACTCCTATTTGTGATCAAATTGGATGAATGAGAAGAATGCATGTTGTTGTTCGAGAGAGCTGAGAAAAGATAGTTTGACAGTCCCTTGTGAAATGAAATCTCATTGTAACCTTCCCACTTGAAGTGGATGATCTTGTAAATGTTGTAATGGAAATATGTTGTATAGATTTTCAAGTGAAATTTGAAATGTAAAAGAGTTATACTCTGTATTCTGTTTAGAAAGAATGTGAAAGAATAATACGTGTTTGGTATACTATATTTTGTAATCAAATGGAAAGGAAGTTGTAAGTTGTCTTTTGGAATCAATAAATGAATGTAATGCTTTTCTCAAATTGCATTGTTGTATTCAATCTGATCATATCAATGTATTGAAATCTCTGTTTGAAAGGAAGAAATGCGTGTGAGAAAAATACAGTATTTTGTCTCTTTGAAATGTAAAAAATTTGAATTCAGTATTGCATTTTGGTCTTGAATGGTTTGTTTTGAATCAACCAAATATGTTAGATTGGAATTGGAACATATTCTAAATACTAGGAAGAAGAAAGTGGCAAATAGACCCATTAAAATTTGATCCTTATTATTGGAAACTTCAAACTGGTAATTATCTAAACCAAAAATGCACAGTTCAACCTGCAAGCAAGAAATAACAATGAAACATTAAAATTGAACATGCTAGGGTATAAACGAGTTCAAATTGACTAAAACACTTAAGGAAATATTTCAAAACTTAGCAAAATCGGGCTCAAACCGTTTATAGTCATTTTTTGTCAAGAAATAGAAATGTTCAAATTGCAAATCAATTAGACAAATTGAACCTTGAATCTTCCTTAAATCCATTTAGAAAAAATCCTCCATGTCTATTTGACATGTAGAGAGAGGAAGAAGATCAAATTGAACAGATCTAACAAGTTAAAATTAACCAGTTCACACTGTAAAATCCTATAGTCCATTTTCTTAAAATTGACCCCTTAAAATTTATCAAAATAAAAATTAATGATCTCTGTGTCAAAGAGATACGTGAGATATTTCCAAAAGTCCTCATTTTCCCAAAACCGAGATCTCTATCAAAAGTTATGGCCTTTTGAAGTTTTCTTCATTTGGTGTTAAAATTTTGGGAAAAATTTCCTTGGCGGGCCCATGGCCCGAATTTTTCCCTTAATGCACTTAGGAAAAAATTTTTGGGAAAATTTTCTAAATTTTTCCCACCCCCTAGCCCACAACCAATCAGAGGCTGCCATGTGGCACCATGAGGTGCCAATGGTGGGATGGATCCCCTTTTTAACTTAGCGCTTTTGGAAAAAAATTTGGGAAAATTTTCCAAATTTTCCTCGCCAGCCATAACCAATCAGGTGATGCCATGTGGTGTCATGAGGCATCGGCGGAGGAATGGGTTCTTTTTCTTTCACGTCTCGAAAAATTTTTAGAAAATTTTCCAAGTTTTCCCCATTGCTTGTTCACTCGCCATGCCCAATCGGGGGTTACCACATGGCATCACGAGGTGTCGGCGGAGGTGCGGGTCTCTGTACCCTCTTAGCCCTTCGGGCGTTAAGTCAATTTTCTCCCCACCCCCGCCTTCCCCATGCGTTGGCTTAGGAGATGCCACATGTCCTTTTGGTCTCATGGGAGCACGGCAAAAGCCAACTTTTCACCCCATGCGGGAGAATTTGAAAATGTCTCCCGCCGCCCCGCCTTTCCCGCTCTTCCCCATGCTGCCTTAGGGAGTGCCATGTGTCCCTTGTGGACTTGCGGACCCATGGGAGCGCGGGCGCAAAATGTGATTTTTTCCCATGCAGGTAAAAATTTTCCAAAGGTCTCCCCACGGCCCGCCAACCCCCTTTGGGCAAATTTTCACCCCTAGGCCCAAGCCCGCTCTTGGGGAAAATTTTCACCCCAAAGTCCACCGACCCATAACTTGAAAAATATGAGTTAGAGGACTTATTTATATCAATGGAAAGGTGAGGAAATTTCCTATCCAATGGAAGTGATTTAGAGAAAATTTGAATGCGTTAAGTGTGAGAAAAATCAAGTTGAAACTTTAAGCCTGTTAGAGAGTGGGTATGGTGAGGAATTTTCCTCTCTGAACCTAATTGAAACTTCTAACCCTAAATTTTGGACCTTATGACCTCTATTAATTATTAATAAAAGAAAAGTATATTCTAGTAGATTATAATTGTTCCGAAACTTGTTAGTGACAATTTTTGTCTTGTAACATGGTTGTAGATTCTTTAATAAAAAAAAATTATTCCATAATTTTCCTAACTAATCCTAGGTTGTTCTTGGGTCTCAAGTGGGTTGTTTTAATACATGTTGCACTTTGTTTCCTATGTTAGTTGGATACTTAGTATGTTATTATCTTCTTCTATACACACATACACGTTCAGATGGTATCTTGAGGTGAATGCAAGACTTTTAAATATTCTTACATGATGCATGATGCTCGAAACCGTTCTTCACCGAGTCCCCCAACGCTCCACGAGGAATCTACCTTTATTATTCTTATACGACACACTCACGTGTCCTATTGTTACATATTTACTACTTTTTGTCACTATCACTTACTTTTCGTTGATCTATACATGCTTTGACATACTATTTATCTTTCTAACATACTAACGAGTGCTTCATGTGTAACATTTTCCTTGCAAGATACTATACAACCATGGTTATCTGGTACTCCTTGTTTGATATTATTTTCCAATGTTTACAGGCTATGTCCTATGTATTACTTGATCATTGTTTGCTTATGGCCACTTCAGCCCTGATTGTCTTGTGACATTGTGAGCAATGTCCCATGTATGCAACCCACTTTTCGTGGAACCACTTGTCTTCATAGTTTCTTACTACAACGTATCTTATTACGTCCTAACTCTTTTACACTAACACTTGTTTCCTAATATATCGTATTTGCATGTGCCTTGATTTCTACCATACACATCTCCCACCCTTTGCAGGTATCCAATCTACGATATGCATATCAGTTTTAGGTCCTCTCGTTTGGGCCACCTCCTCCTACATCTGTTGCATGTACCCCAAACGAGGGGGGAAACTATTGGGTGACTAAATCACCCTTCTAGCGAAGAACACGAGAACTCAAGAATAGAAAAGCACGGTCACAAGCAACATTGTGCGAACACATTTGCAGATTTTTCCATAATCGACTTGGACCAAAAACACATAGCGAGACACTAGCGCCCGGTAGTAGGCAGAGGAACGGTGGGTGCCTATGTCCCACACAGGATTATGTCCTAGGGAAAAAGAGACACTTCCTCGATTCAACATAGTTTCCAGTGAGTTACAATACGAGATCTACGATATCGGACCTTCAATTATATAATTCATTCAATCAATCAGTAACTCGGATACAATCCGGTTACGATTGATTACAAATCGATTACAAATCGGGCGTGCCATCTATAATGGAACTTATCATTTGATAAGCGGCATGGAAGGAGAGAAAAACATACAACATAGTAAAAAAATCAATTTTTAGAATTATTAAGACATTAAATAAATATATTACAAAACCAACTAACTTAAATCAATATTATAGAAATAACATTGACTTACAAAATAATTCACTAAAATGCCAAACAACTTAATTTAATTTAATTTTTGAAAAACACCTAATTATGCGTGCAAATCATTTCAATGAGATCATGTATTTTTATGTCTATTAACTGACTCCGACACAAAATTCGTAATAACAAATAGTATGTACGGGGCTACACCGATATACCTATAAATATGTGTCTATTGGTTATAATTTGCAAACACTTTTAGCAAGGGGGATTAAGTCTTAGGCAAACTAGGCAACTACCTAGGGCGCCAACAATCAGAGGGTGCCTAAATATAAGGATTTTCATTATTTTTGGTTATTATTAGAACTTAAAATTACCATTTTTAGATGAATTCAATATTAATTGACCCTTTTATTGATATTATTATAAAGTAACATAAATTTCATGTATACACATAAAAAGTATTATACTTGTTTGTAAGTAAAAATAAATATACGATTTTCTTGGTATTTTTACCCATTGTCTAATGAAGCTCTAGATAATTCGGGCATACTATTTTTTTTTAGAAAAGGTTCATGTACTTTTTATAATTTCACTGTTATAACTAGTAGAGGCAAGTATAATTAAAGGAAATAATTATTTAATTCTTTATTCCTAATGTTTAATGGGAAATTTCTTTTTTTTATGGATGAATTAGTAGCCTTGGTACAAATACCACTCTTAATAAAACCATGTGAGCTACCTAAGAATTTTTATTGATTTGTGAAAAATGGTACTTTGTTTAGTTTTGAGTTCCATCACCTACTTGATATTGTTAAATAAGATAACCAACCTTGTATAAAATATTGTATTTGTTGCATTTTGAGCATCTCTTGTGATAATTCTCTCCATCTATGGATTATTGCTTGTCCTTATTTGAAAATTTTATAGGATATTTTAATTTCTTTTTTATACCAATTTATCTAAATTAGTGATTTATTTTGATTCTTATATAAAATATAAAATACGATAATGTATGTAGCTTTTATTTTATTTGATGTGAAAATTTATTAACTAAAATTAGAAGAAGGGCGTCCAAGTCACTTATTGTCTAGGGCGCTCCTAACCTTTAATTTGGCTCTGCTTCTAGGTAGCGATTCTAGGTAATTAATGATTTGTATGAACTAGTTAAGTACTATGATATTGGTTCATTTGTGTTTCTACATTATAAAGTTTTGACATGATAAATGACATATTTATAATAAAAACAAAAAAGTTGATTGATATGATTATATATAGTAAAGATAAAGATGGTAGTTAATATAATTACTTTGTAACATAACATAAATATATGTTTGTATAAGACTAATTAATAAATATAAATATTAGTTTATTTATGAGTTCCTAATACCTATCATAAAATTTTGGCAAGATAAATAAAATATTCAAGAATAACAACACCAAAAAAAAAAAGGAAAAAAATCAATTTTCTTTAAAATCAATTATTAGAATTATTAAAGGGGAAAAAAATATTTCAAAACCAACAACTTTAATCAACATTAGAAAAGTAACATGGACTTCCAAAATAATTCACTAAAACATCAAACAACTTAATTTAAAAATAAAAATAAAAATCACCCATTTTACACGGCCACGCGGAATGCACCAATTAATCGCTTTCAAAATATCCAACCCAGGAATATTATAACCATTACGAATTGCCTTTTTTTCAGTAATGCGACGCCATAAAATATACATGCAAATGACTCGGAAGATCACCATGAAAACTTTGGCCCTAATGCGTGCGCATGGGAATAAAGGTAATGCTGACACGGTATTTAAAAAAATACAGTAACCAATTTGCAATTGGCCACTCGGGCTGCCAAAATTTACATTATCATTCTTGCAATTGAATTTTTCATTTGCATGATTAATATCGCTCCTCATAATTGAGAGGGAAACTCAAATGCAGAGATTATTATGATTTGAGTGGAGCAAGCAATGGCAAATAATAAGGTAGCGAGTTACGAAAAAGAATTTTGGCAGTCGAGAGTGAGTGCAGCGTTTCGCACAGGGTGGGCATGCCTTCTGGCTGGGATTCTGGTTCACCACAGCAACCTGCACTCTCAATGGATGGCTTTCCCTCTCTTTGCATATATCATGGCTGTTACTGTGGTGGGAGAAGCCTCCCTCGGAGAAGCTCTGCAATCCGCATTTTCTGTGGCGGCCGGAATACTTCACGGAGCCTTCCCCACGATACTGGTTCTGTGGGTGATCAAACCTGAGAGATTTTCCGTCTGCGTAACCATCGTTTGTGTCACCGCCAGCAGCTTCATCATCGTGTGGTCTAACATGATTCATATGACGTCCAAGAGAGTTGCGTGCGCGCAGGTTGTCATGATTTATGTTGCGGCGTTTTCTCACAGGGGAGTATGGACCCGGTCATGTATCCCCTCCGTGTTGTGACCACCACTGTTATTGGGACTGCCTGCGCGCTTCTCGCTTTGATTATTCCTCTTCCAAAGCTTGCTTCTCACCAGGTGATTATATTTATTACATTATCTAATGCTTTGGTTGGAAATGGAGAGTTTTTATTTATTTTTGCTTTCAAGAACTGTTTAAAATCTGTAGAAATATTTCTGGATCACACCAATGTGATCCTTGAGTTGTTCAGTAGAAGGCTGAAACTTGAATGTGGTCAGGTTCAAAAGAAAAGCAAGCTGGTTGCTGGCTTAACATCGGAGGTGCTGAGACTCTTGGTCGAGGCCTTCAATGCGAACAATTATATGCAGGTGAATTCATTGCGGTTCCAGGTTAAATCCTTGTCCTCTACAGGAGTTCGTATGCTCAAGCAAGTCCAAGACAGACAGGTACTAACAACGACACAAAACTATTGTTCGTCTATCCATCATATGTGTTTGCTTAGGTTGACTGGTCAACAACCAATGGATTGTTTACCACTTTTGGGGTGGATTTATCATTGATTGGTTGACCAGTCAGCCTTGCAAACATATGTGAAGTTTACACTCTTTTTTTTTTTTTTATGTATTTCACTTGAATAGATTTATTTACATTTAAGATACGTTTAAAAAGAGTGTACAAGTAAATAAAAAGACTCGCAATTCGAGTATGGCGAAGTAAGCGTTATGAGCACTGTAGACAATATTAGAGGTAATGTATTCTATATAAAAGCTAATCTTATTATAGAAAAATTAATTCCAAATATCAGATTACTTGATATGTTATGCCTCTACCATCCAAGAAAAACTTGCTAATAAATTTAGTTGTAGCTACCAATGCCTACATTCCTCGACTATTTCTCGAACATATCATAATCCTCATTTATTGATATTCATCCCAACTATTATTTCTCAATTTTAGTACATGTTTACTGTTCTTGATATCTCTTAAAATAACTTGCAAGACTTCAAAACAATATAGATTATTAGAAATACAAATGTATGAGTTAAATTTAACAACAAAGGCACTTGCCTAGGTTTCATGGGGCTAGTTAAATATCATAATCTTAATATAATTATTTAAAATTATTTTTATTTTCAACGAAGAGAATCAAATTGGTATGTAAGGGTGGCCACTAACTCTACTAGCATATATGGTTAATAAATTGATTTAGTCTTCATAAAAAACCATGATAAAATAAAATAAATTGACACCCCCTAAATGTTGTGCGTTCTAGATAACTGCGTAGTTTTCCTAGGCCTTAATCCTCCTCTATTCGAGTCATGGTTTATTCTGGTATGTGAAGTGTTTGCTAGCTTGGTGATGGTAATTCGAAACTTAAGTCATCTAGGATCTCCCTCACTCCTAAGTGCATTTACCAAGAACAAAACAAAGATTATATTGGCAGCTTCCAGATTTGAATCTCTAATTGATAGTGAAAAACTTCCAAATTTGAAACCTTAATTAACACTAACAAGAAGAGCTATTACTAGAGTTATAGTAGCAACTTTCAGATTTAAATCCGTAACCGACAATAAAAAATATGAAGGATTGTTACTAATTTCCCTCTTAATAAATTAAGAAAAAAACAACTAATGAAACTTTTTTTTTTCCATTTAGTTCTATAACTCATCAATAGATCAAATGATCACTGAGAAGTTTTTTCATTCCTAATTTAATATTCAACGTTTTAAAGGTATCTAACGTATGTTAGAGGTGGTCACGCCTTTGTAATTTGAAAATGAATGTATAGAAACAAGGAGGGCCTAAACGAAACTTATAAGCATTACTTTGGTGAAGTTGGCTTACGTAACTTCCACTTATTTGAAGGAGCGTATCTTATCGTAAATTGGATTGTTACTTATTCGGCACCATATCTTATCTTATCGCGTAATGAAATGTTGTTCACCACCATATCTCATAATTACGTGTGCGAGAGAATCGTGGAAACACTACTAAGTAGTGGCCGCCAATGCCATGTCGTCATACGACATGCCTCATTTGTGCCTTTCAATTACTTCCTCTTTTTAATGGAGTGCTGAGATGTTTTATGCCTTCATTTGCTGTCTGGTTATTTAGACTGCTTGGTCTCGTGGACATCATTAAAAGTCATTTATTTCAGGTTCTCCTGGAACCCTGTCGGGATCAATGCATACACAGGGACTGACAATATTTAATTAATATAATATTAAAATACAATTTTTCTCAGCCAATTTGTGCTCAAAAATATTTAAATATTTTATGTAAGAACCCTTCTGTTCTTTGTTTGTTCCATCTAGGGAATGGGTTTTCGGCAGGCCTGAGATTTGAAGGCTGGTCCTGTTAAAAAAATTAGGGAATAGATAAGTTATTTTAAATGGCCTTAATAAAATACCTATTATTTAAAATCTATCACTTCAAAAATATAAGTATTTTTAGTATGGCTACTATTTTTGTATTGTTTAATAGAAATATATCATGGTAAATTGGTAATTTTGACTGTTTCTACAAACACATTCAGGTCAGGGGAAAGGTAATTGACAAGGTATTTTTATAAACAAAGTATATAAAAAATATTAGAATTTACAGCTACTGAAAAACGCTAAGCGATCAAGAAATTTTGGTTTGACAGGCACTAATGATTTTAAATTCCAGGCCAACCTGCTAGCAAACTCCATCACATAAAAAACTCATTTGGAAAACAATAGGAGATGTTTCAGAGTTCTCACTTCTATGATTGCATTCTCGTATATGTCACTCTATGACTAAAAGATTTTAATAATGAGATCAACTAATTTATGGAATTCAAAGCAACAATAAAAATGTTTTCAATTATTATATGGATTAGTTTACAAGTCTTTGGTAAAATCAATTTTTTTAATAATAAATTTCTTCAACTATATAAATTCGTTGTTTTGTTAAGCTTCTCTTCCTCGCTGTCCTCATAATTTTAAAAAAATAAAATCCATAATCTCTGAGAAACTATGATTTGCATACCCATCACATAAAGGTTCTGAACAGATTTATGTCAAAACCAGCCTGAATTTAATCTCTGATACTTGAGTTCGTGGTATTCCAGGATTACTTGAAGTGGGAGCTTCCAGGTCTTGGATGCACATCTTCAGTGAAAGCTCTAAGCAAAGAATTCGCAAATCTGAGGCAGTCCCTGGCAGGCATGGAAATGGCTCTTCAATGTTCGTCCACCTTTGATATCGGAGACGAACTGCTTAAAGAAGCCTTGCTCTATCTTACGGAATGGACTAGCCTGGCTTTAAACCATGCTGGCTCCATGTTCTTGCCGAGGGGGAATTCAATGCCTAACCAGGCGGAGCTCATCGTTGAAGAAATGAGAACATGGCTGAAATCTTTGGACAAAGCATTGACAACACTAGTAAAGCCGTCTTCTCATGATCATAACTCATTCAGATGTCATCTTCCAACGTTTTTTTCCTGTTCAACATCAAGTTTCTGTGTAAGGAAGCCATTACCATATTATGTTCCCGCAGTGAGAAATTGCAGCAGGTTGTACCAACTGGGAGTCGAAAGAATGAAACCAGCAGCAGCCCCGATTCAGGAGATTATTGCCGTGTGTGCGCCGCCCCTGTAACAACTATATCCATTAACGTCGATCAGGCATCGCAGGAGAATCAGAAACCCACATTTTGTAAACGTATATGCCAATGTTTTACAAGATTTGTATGTCCAATAAATTGGAACAGATTAATCATCGCATTAAAATGTTCATTTTCTCTCGGCCTTTCCGTATTGACTGGGATTTTATTCAATCGAGGGACTGGGTTCTGGGGTGGAATTGCAGTAGCCATGAGCCTGAGCACTTCCAGAGAAGCGACCTTCAAACTTGGCAACGTGAGAGCACAGGGCACTGTTGCAGGCTCCATCTATGGATTCGTTGCAAGGATTTTGACACAGAAAAATATCCTTCTGGGAGCCGTAGCTCTCATACCGTGGGTAGTGTTTACGAGCTTTCTAAGACACAGCAAGATGTATGGCTACGCGGGAGGCCTGTCTGCAATCGTTTCAGCAGTCTTCATCCTCGGCAAAAACAGCTCAGTCCCGCCTTCAGAGTTCACCATTGTGAGGATCACAGAGACCCTGGTGGGAATAGCGTGTTATATAATGGTGGAACTAACTCTGCAGCCGCGGCGAGCTGCCACAGTTGCCAGAAAAGAGCTGATTCTCACACTTTCTTATCTCCACGAATATACCGCCGCCGCTATTTCTGCTCAAACCGGGCAGCACTGTATACATTCATTGCCATCGGCCCTTTCACAACTCAGACAGAAAGAAAGAGCGGTGAAAACCCATATCTGTCGACTGAGAAAAAGTATAGAAGAAGCCAAGACGGAACCAGATTTCTGGTTTCTCCCTTTCCCGGCGACTACTTACTCAAAACTCTTGACCGGCGTTTCTAAGATATCAGACCTGCTGCAGTTTTCTGTGCGCGCCTACGAATGCATCATACAAAGTTGCTCGGCCAGCAGCCATACGATCTCTGTAGAAAGTATCTATGATCCCATCAGAGTCGACCTCCAAGAATTTGGCAACAGAGTGAGCCCTCCATTCCGATGTTTTGCGCAGGTCCTTCAAATGAAATCCCTTGCAGAAGTCCAGAAGAATTCTTTCCCAAACCTTAAATCTGATTCAATATCCCACCGTGCAGGCGACATTAAATGTGTCTCAATATCGCGCCACTCAGGTGACATTGAATCTGGTTCAATATCACACTGTGCAGGTAGCATTGAATCTGGTTCAATGTCACACCGTGCAGGCGACATTGAGCACTTGTATTCCCTCTTTAAAAATATGGAGCAAGTGGTGGCAGATGCATGCAGCCGAGATGGGTCTGAATTGAACAGTGACGTGATCGTTGCGCTCAGTGCCGTTGCTTTCTGCATGGACAATATAATGCATGAATCAAAGGAGGTGGAGAGCTGCATTCACGAGCTTTTACAGTGGGAAAATCCTTGGAGTCTTATTGACGTATGGGAAATTCAAAAGAATGTTAACTTGTCGAGCGTAAATTCTTCCACGACCTGAATCACCTAAATTTCTCTTCCAACAAATGTAATAAATAAAGGCAAAATCAATATAGCTAAAAGAATATCATTGTTCTAAATGACAATGATAGTCTTTTAGAAATGCAATTTTAAACAAGTCTTCATTAATAAGAAGTTGTAACTCTTTTAAAGAGCGAGTGTTTCCATGTGTAGTAAGTATATATGGTATTATAGGAGAATTAACATCCACACTTCTAGTGACTCTTTGATTTGTCGAGAGGATAAAAGGCTTTATTCCATTTCCAAAAACGATTAGCTTATTTTACCTCCAACTAGTCATCTCATATATTATGTAATTTTTAATATATGGTTTAATTTTACTCTATTCCCCCTTCCATAATTTACAGAAGCCATCTCACCTACATACATTTGATTTGTTAGAGCCAATAAAGCCTTCTTCCATACCCCCTATCATTATCCATGACCACACATATCTTTTGTTGGACCTACATAAGAAGGTACAATGGTTTCTTTATGTACATTTCTCTAGGCACAAACCAAGTAGTTGCAATTTAGCAATTTTTGGTGTCGAGGTCTTCCACACCCTTATTTAATCCACATATTGCATCCTTTCCTTCTCTGCATCAAGGTCCATTGTAATCCCAACTCTTCCACCCATTGAAATTTTTAGATTTGTACGTTTTTTCCCATCCATATTTTAAAATACAAATGTTGAAAACTTTCAAAACTATTTTCCTACATTATTGACTATTACAAACAAGGTATTTTGTATTTTACACTTATATTTTAATGTAGAAAAAAGGGATTCTTTTTCTCGTCATTGTTCTATAAAACTAAAATTGTTTGAAATTTTGCAGGATTTATACTAAAATAAAGTATTTTGATAAATATGATGTTAATAATTATACATGAAGATTAACAAGCAAATTGTTTTTATTCCTAGTATATTTTTCTAGAAAGAGATTGGTCTTATGCTAAATATATGTGAATTCATGTATCTAGATTATCGGTGTTGTGCTTTGAATCTTAGTGCCACTTACTAATTTGCGGATAAATTGTATGTTTACCTTCAAAATTTATGCATGATTAAACCATGAAAGAATTCAATTTATATGCCGGATTAAAGTATGAAAGTATTTGATTTGTATGTTATTATAAGCATAACACATTAAGGCTTATCTAAATATTCTTGTAGCTCACTTTCTACTTTCCATTGTATCTTCTACAAGGGTTCATTGTTCTCCATTGAATGGTTTCTCGGTCAATTTAATGATTATTTTGTGTGTTGGATAAAAATAATTTGTTATGAGTGTACCTATTCAACCCTAACAAATATTCTAAATTGCACAATTTTCCTTGGATTTTCATTATATAGTACCCAAAAATTGATATGAGGTAATAGGTAACAACCCTTTTACACATTAATGACATTTGGTCAATTAGTACATATTTGAAATTATTCACATATATTTCCCCACGCTAAACACTATATAATCCATTAGGCTATCCCCATTATTTAGTTCAACATTGTCATGACCATTTACAATCTATACAAGAGTATGCTTACACTTTTATCGACACTCTTCCACCTTTAGTTCTAACTCACATGACATGAGAAACCATTCATTGAAAATAAATGAGACCCTATAGAAGATACATTGTTAAGTAGACAATGAGATGTGAGAATATTTAGATAACTACATGATAGTTTTGTATCCCTTGGAGAGAGTTTTCCCCAAATATGTCCACCTACTACAATAATGTTCTCTCCTTCTACAAAAATTATAATTTAAATGGGTAACTTGTTAATTTGGTCTAATTGATATTTGAAGGTCTTCTTGGAAGGGAAAACTAATAAAAGATTTCATTTTTTATGAATAAGATCTTATATTATATTATTAATAATAATATGATATAAGATAATTCAACAAAAAGCAAAGTGGGCGGTGAGAGCACGCCCCAAAACCACGAAAAAATAGGCCAAGCCTAGGAAAAACAACAAAAACAACTTAACAAACACCGGAGCTATGTTGATGCTTTGCAAAAAGTTGACCAAAAGAAGGAGGATCGTGGTCATTTGGCCAACCAGGACTATGAAGGTCTTTTCTAGTGTCCGACATATCCCAACCAGAGCCCTGGGAGGTCTTCTTCTTCATTTTTAGCAGAACCCATGTGGGAGAGATGGTAAGAGCCATCCAGGGGAACTTTTCTCAAGTGGAGGGAGGAGGCTCCACCCATTATGCGTGCATGGATCGAGGGTAGCAGTGAGCCCCAACCGAGCCGATGAGCCGAGGCGGGGGGAGCTCCAACCCCGGTGGTGAAATGGGAAGATAAACTTCTCTATGGATGACTACACTGAGACCGACAAACACAACTAAAAGAGTGCCATTGGGAACGGCTCCGACAACCACCTAGGGATGATCGTCAGGGGGTAGAGAGCACCGAGAGGGTGAAGGTGGTTCCCAAGAAAAATTACAGGGGGCATCACCCCAATGACGCAAGAGGGTCTAGAGGTGCTCCACCTCAAGGGCCACCTTGTTCGCTTGCACTTGTATCTATAACAACACATTGGAGATAACCACTAAATTATAATATATAGATAAATGTTGATCAACTTACACATTAGAAAATAAATAAGAATTCATTTATTTACATATCCAAAAATAATTTCCCCTCTGAAAACATGCCAAATATGGGAAAACATGTGGGATAATATAAGATTGTCTCCTAAAAGAATATGTTGCCAGGTAAAACACTTTGGCCTAAGGGGAGAAAGAATGAATGAATCCAATTCCAAGCTCGTTGGGATTTGCGACAAAACCAAAAAATAGGTGTGATAAGGTTTCCAAGTGTCCACAGAAAGGGCATTTGGGAGCCGAGACACCAATATGAACTAGACGAGCCAATCGGGAGGACTTGATGTAAACACACCACAAAAAGTGTGCAATTTTGGGTTCCACATAGGTATACTAGATTGTATCGAATCTCCTTCTCCAATTGGAAGGAGAAGAGTGAATCACCCACCGATTGTTGAGCTAATCGACCATGAGAAGATGCAAAGAAATCCAATGATATCCTTTACTATCCGAATAGTTCCGAATGGGGTATCCACAAACCATTTCCAATCATCCACTAAGGACATGAGGAAGGTACAGAAATTTTGTGGCTCATATGATTAGGAACATAAGAGATGATGTCAGTGATACTAGCATGATCATGTGTAGCAAGTTTGAATCGAGTTTTTAGCTCATTCCAAGGACACCAAGATTGGATACGCTTGCAATAAAGGTCCTGAATGGAACGAATTTTGGGCTTGAAGAGATTGAGTGCAAGAATCCTAGGGACCTATGAAATACACCAATCTTGGACTTGAATGAAAAACAACCACCACAAGGAGTGTTGGTTGACAGAAAGGCCATTGTGAAAGCCATTGCCTTTCCATTAAAGCCATGGTTTGATTTTCTCCCATGCTTTCCAAATACTTTTGAGAAAAAGGTTCCAACCACTTTGATAGGAACAAGAGTAATGAGGAGATTGGAAAACCCTAAACCTTTCCAGTCAAGTGGGGAAACCTATAAGGGGAATGCAAAAGCACTTTCTAAGCTTCTTGTTCTTAAATACATGAATTATCCATTTGGCACAAAGTTCCTTCCCTTGACACAAGATATCAATAAGGCCCATCCCTCCGAGTCTTTAGGAAGACAACATGTCTCCCAAACAACTCTGTGGAACCCTTTGCCAAAGGAAACATTTGCCCAGAGAAAATATTTGAGAAGATTTTCAACTTCTGCACAAATTTTTGGATGGATGCCATCAAGAAGAGTAATACACATGTGTAGCTTCAAGGAATTTTGAAAAAATATGGAATATACCCACTAAGGAAAGTTGTTTGGTGATCCAGTATTCCATCCTTTTTTCCACTCGTTGGACAACATACTTGCCATAGCTCCACAGATGATGCTTGAAAGGAAAAGGGAATGCCAAGAAATTTAAACATCTCACCATGGCCTAAATTTTTCCAATAATAATATTCTATCCTGGAGGGCACATGGAGGAAGGATCACCTATAAAATTTCTATTTTCACCATTGAATAGAAGAACCAGAAGCCAAATAGAAAATGTCCAAGAATTGCATGGCATTGCGAATGTTACTTTCATCCTCAATTAAAGTAAGGAAAGAGTCATCTGCAAAGTGGATATTGATTAATTGGGAGCTATCCGCAGATGGCAAGGAAATTCACCTGACAAGCCCTTGGGATTTGGCTTTGGCAAGAAGATATCCAAAACCTTCACCGCTAGAACATAAAGAGTATGTGTTAAGGGGAAACCTTTTCGTATGGATCGGAAGAGGCCAAAAACACCAAACTGTGGCCATTAATGGTGATTTGGGATGAGGCATTAGCAAACAACATTTTGACAGATTCAATGAAAATAGGGCCAAAACCCAAAGCGTGAAGCATGAAAATAATAAACAACCATTCTATCTTGTCATAGGATTTTTCAAAGTCAATTTTAATGAACATGGCAGGATGGTTGGATTTATGAGCCCATTCCATGCCCTCCCAAAGATGAAAATGATATTATCTAGAATGTAACGCCTGTAGATGAAGCCGGACTACTCCGTTGTATGATGGCGATAAAAATATGGCACAATCAAATCATTAAAACTTTAGTAATAATCTTGTAGGAGACATTAAGCAAGGTGATAGGTCATCAGTTGGTAATTAGCTTAGGGTCTCCAGGATTAGGGATGAACTTGATATTCCCTTTGTTAATGTGGGTACCAAGTGACTAGTTGAAGCCTTCTAGATAGACCTGATGGAGGTCCGGCCAACAATATCCTAAAGTAATTAATAAAATGTGTAAGAAAATCCATCACACTTGGGAGCTTTATCATTAGCCATTCGCATGGTTGCTTCATGCAGGTCATTAAGGGTGAGCATGCA
Source organism: Taxus wallichiana var. yunnanensis (assembly GCA_018340775.1). NCBI lineage: Eukaryota > Viridiplantae > Streptophyta > Pinopsida > Cupressales > Taxaceae > Taxus > Taxus wallichiana. The sequence continues at coordinate 411,176,136 of CM031242.1, read as the reverse complement.
ATCGCATGAGAATCTTCTAATCCAGAGAGAGTTTACATGGCACGGTGACCATGCATTGGTCAAGAGCGCCTATTTCTCATCCGAGGGTGTTTGAGCTTGTAGTGGTTGATAAAGGCCTGCAACATATGTTGGGGGTCTATGACCCAAACTTCGCCATAACAAATGGAGTGAATTTTCTTAGAAGAATGCTTGGCATTAAGGGAAAGAAAAAATTTTTTAAAACATGATCTCCCACTTTAATCCAATGAAGACATACACATGAATTGAGCTCTCCTTGAGCATTGTATTTATTCGTAATTTGGATTTTCTAACGAATCTATGCGATATAGATTTGTAGAGTTTTAGAAAAACTATTTCCTTCAAGTGCCACCACCACTTGGCTAAAAGTGGAGGAGGTAATGAGTATGAACAATGCCAAATTCGCCGAAGTTGACCATAGATTCTAAGGAATTTGGTCGTCCTAGTCATAACATCCTCCCACCACTAGGTCTAGCTGGAAACACAGAGGTGGATGATAGTTTTGGAAATGATGTGGTTAAGGAGATAAATTCCACACTCGCTTGATGTGATTGAGATTGGATACTTGCTCCATCAAAGCAATATTGAGAAAAATCTTACCTTTATGATAAAAAGGTCACCTTTCTTGCCAAGTGATATGAAATCGTATAGGGAGTGGTCTAAAAGGATGAAATATAACATCACTTCCATAGGAAAGGAGTAAATGTTGTCAAACTCAAAAAAATATTGAGTTAATAGCATGGATTTTTCGAGCCATTTTAGAACCCGATCTGATCCACTTTGGAGATTGGACCAAGTAAACCATGCTTCAGAGGTGGAAGTGCGAGAGGCGTTAGGGTCATAAAACCCAAATTTATTGCTCATACAAAACCACACCTCTATTTCGCAAGCTATCCATCACATAGGAAAGTGCTCATACTTATCAGAGGGAAGTTCCACCATATTAAAGTCACCGCATATAACCCAATAAGCATTGGGAATTTCATTAGCTATCTACCACTAGAGATCGACCCTTTCATCCGCATCATTAGAGCCATAAATTTTGATTAAGCCAAAAGGGTGGCTATCAATATTAAATAAGGCCCAGATGACACAAATGGTGGGGTCGACACCATGGTACATAAAGAAAGGATGCCATTTAGGAACAAAAAGGGATACCAAACCCCACGCCCCCATCATGATTAGTTTAGAATGTCATGTTGTCAATCCAGATGGATTTACAAACCATCGCCAACTAAAAACTTGTAACTTTCACTTCATGCAAACACAACACATCTAAATTGGTAATTTTTTGACAAGCATCGCAGATGATATACTTATGGGTGGAGTTTGTGAGACCCTACACATTCCATGACATGTAATTCATGGTAAATGGTGGTCAAGGACCATATCATCTCGCATCTAAGCCATCAAAGGCATCAAACTTATTTTGTAGAAATTGAGCATTATTGTTCTTTAAGAAATCTTGTAACTCAACTTTCCTTCGCTCAAAGATATTCTATATTATACTCCTCCTTAGAAGAATCCACATTATGTGTCGAGATATGATCTTGATTGGGCATGTCCCTTTTTAATGGGCCCTATGGATACTACCAACTACGAATTAAAAAGATTTAAGGAAATTTGGATGGATTTTTTCAGTTCCATGAGGAATGTTAGAGCTCAAAATTACACCCTAGATATGATCATGAATGACCAATAATTCTTAGGAAACATGGGACTGTCTCTTAGTTATGGGACCTACAAAATGAGACAGACCTCTAGAGAAGGCTGGCTTCCTCTACCTATTCCTACTGCTAAAATACTCCTAGGTATTGAAATGTAACTATCTAACTCTACTCTAAAACTCCAAGGAACTAGGGTGAGAAGGAGTAAGTGCGGGAAGTTAGGGGACTAAAAAGTGGAAATCAAATCCCAAATTTTATGAACCGCAATCACGGTTTATAAACTACAATCGTGGGCTGCTTTGTCAAGTTCAGAAATTTCAACCTAAGACTGCTATCACGGTTTCAAAGCGCGATCACAGTTCATAAACCATGATTGCGGTCCTCTGATACCAAAAAAATAGCCACGACCCTCATTTTTCCCCACCATTTTCTCCAAACTGTGCATTTTTTTCCATTGTTGACACTCGTGCTTTGCATTACCCTTCTAAATTACAATTTTTGCTTCTAGATCACAATAATTTACACGATGCCGCCGAGACAAAGAGGTAAGCCCTCATTTTTTAAATCAATTTTCTTGCATTTTAGGTTTTTTTGTGGTTTTCATGGGTTTTTCAATCTTTTGTTTATGTATAAAATTTCTTTGTTTTGTCAGTTGCTCAACAAGTTGTTAATCCTCCAATTCCTCCAAATGTTCCTCCACTTCCTCAAAACCCTCCAAATATTCCTCCACCTCCTCAAAACCCTCCTCCAAATGTTCCTCCACCTCTTATGGCTCCTACCATCCCCACAAAACCACCAAGAACCCAAGGTGATATCATTACAAAAATATGAGAAAATAAAATTTCCATTCAAAACCTTATTCACACTATCAAACAAAATCATTCCACAAATTCAAGCCACATGACTTTAGCCAACACACTTCAAACATTGATTGGTGAAGTTGACTCTACAATAAACCAAATAGATAGATGGAATACTTTTAGAGTTGATTGTAGGCTATATGCAGACAAATTATCACATGTGACCATGAAAGATTTTTTTTTTTGGAAAGGATCGCATTTTTTCACTATTTACGGACCCTAAAACCAATGCCCCCTTAACTAATTGCAACCAGCCTCCCTATCCATTGGTGTCACGATGACCAGATTAAGAACAATTTCGGGGACGATGGTAGATGGTTTTGATTATCCACCATGCAACAATAACGAGGTTCCTCTTTATTTTTTGAAGAAATTTTATTATGAGTTTTTGTTTAATGAGGTCCCCAATTATTTTGACTTTTCTAGGTTTTATGGTCGAGGAGGTGGCTCTGCACAAACTAGACCAAGTGCACATATTGTAATTGGTCAACCTAGGATGCCCCATGCCCAAAAACCCCCACAGCCTTCATTTATCCCTCCTACAGTGAAGGAGGTTGTGGAGATCGACACACTACATGCGTTGAGGTCTCTCACTAACACTCTAGCCCAACATAGTAGCTAGATTACATCTAGCAATGTTGGTGGAGGCGTCGTTCTAGCACACCACACCACTACAGGTCATGTGGTGCCATATGCACTACGGGTGAGACATCCTTTATTGGGTCACAGGATCTCTTTTTATAGATTTGATGATGGAAGATGTTTTTGGAAGTGTTGCAAATGTCCCTAGTCTTTCACAGGTAAATGTCACATAAATAATATATAGAAAATTTTATTTCATTTGAGATTTTAATATATATACTTGATTATGTCATACTTGTGTAAAAACTAATATTTTTTTTATTTTAAACAACAAGATCCAGTCAAGGACACATCCGGTGTGGACATCCTAGCTACTGCAGCCCATGTTACAATGTGTGCAGACATAAGTTTCAAGTTACTTACATTTCAAAGTTCATTTGATTGCACGTTTATTATTAAATACACATTAATGTTCGTGTATGTGTTTCACATGTACATACATATTAATATGTTTATCTTTTTAAGCAGGATCCAGGTGGGACATCATTTTTGTGGGCATTGAGGCTACTGGCACGCCTCACATTACTTTTACGTAGGTTAGTTTCACATATTTTACTAGTTAATGTTCAAGATTATTTAAATATTATTAACATACATATCTATACATGTTCTATAATTTAATATATATACATGAGCCTTAGTTCCTTACACCATTCTCTTGGACAGTTTTCAATTAATGTTGATCTACATGTTATTTTTACAACTTATGATTGCCGCATAGACTCCTCCCTTTATGCAAACTGTGGAGGCTGCTATTGATGTTGCCATAGCGTTTGCAGATCCACTCACACAGGTACAATTTTTCAAATTTGTTAAATTTTGGATGAATGTTTTCTTACTAAATCTACAATATCAAATTATACCTGAATATTTAATTTGAACAGTTTGTTTGTATGCAGCATGGTACAAGTTAGAGTGCATTGTCATGACCCTAGACACTCCCCCTCATGAGTCTACCCTTGACCCTACAGAGTGTCAACGAAAAATTGATAGGGATCATGAGATTGCGGTAAGATTTCACATGCATTAAAATTTCTAAGTTTCTAAATTATGAATGTATTTTCAATATATCCACTTCTTAAAATTTTGGGTGTTAAAAACTTGATGTTTATGAATGTGCAGGCTAAGTTGCAGGGCTTTGACACGCCTAGGACCAGATGGACAAAATCCGTAGTGTCATCTCCCTCCACTACATCCATAGGCCGTGGACATGCTTCTACTAACAGGGCCAAGAGAGGGAGGATGTTTCATGATTCTTCATAGGATGTATAGATATATATGCCATCTGGACATGTGATACATACATTTTTTGTATGCCTATATATGGCTTGATATATATGATCTTGTGTTGGACATTCCATGGAGACATGTATACAATCTTATGCGACCATGTGGTCCTATATATATGGCACGCTTAGTTTGATACATTATTCTTATATTTTCAGAGACGTGGCATTGGCTCGAACACATGTGCATGTATTCCATGTGTACTAGATATATTATATATGTGTGTGTGTGTGTGTGTGTGTGTGTGTGTGTGTGTGTGGATTTTTTCCTAGACCACTATGATATAATTTTTATGATGTTTTTGCGATCTCATGTGTTGATATTTTTCCATACTGATATTTGACATATGATCATATTTGATAATGTGTGACATTTTTGTATATATGTGTGACTTGATGAAGTATGATGATGTGTGACAACATGATTTCATTAAATTTCATGTATTGTGATGATGTAATGGCATGATCTAACATCTATGTTGCACTCTTTCCACACACACACACACACACACACATATGCTTCATAATCATCTTTGTTTCTCTTTGTGATGTATGAAGATAGGAAGTTTGGAGATAACAATGTGTCCATTCAAGTGATATGACATCATAATCATCTTTGTTTCTTGATATGATATAATAATCATCTTGTGCTTTGGAAGATTACATAACAATGGACAAATTCTTGATATAATGTCATAATCATAATTTCATATATATGCTTCATATAATCATGTCTTTGTTTCTCTTTATATGCTTCATGCACAATCATGTCTTTGTTGTGAACTTATTCAATCTCCTTGAAGGATTTTCATATATGAATTTCACTAATGGTGCAGTGAATAATAAATCTTGTTCTTTAGAATATTGCATAACACTGGACATTATTGATATGTAATCATAATCATCTTTGTTTCAATTTGTCACACACACACACACACACACACACACACACACACACCACACACACACACACACACACACACACACACACACACACACACACACACAAAGATATATATGCTTCATGTAATCGATGTCTTTATTTCTCTTTACATGTGGTGGATGAAGATAGGATATTCTAAATTCAACCATTCACACAACATGGTAGTGTGTTTACCTTGTTGCAATCTCCTTGATGTGACCTTATTCAATTCAAATGATAGGGCATTATTTTCAGGCCATACAAATAATTATTCACATAAGCTTATCGAACAGGGAGATATTCACATTTTGAACTAAGATTGAGGTAGCTTATAGAAATATTTAAGGTCTTGTCCATTCCATCACTTCCCAAATCAGAAAAGTCATGAAATATTTTAATTCCTTTCTCAAACCAAAGGAGGGTAGAACAACCTCTTGTCAAGGCAAGGATCTTGTCATTATATTTCTGATTTGACGAAATCGATTTGTAGGCTTGACACCTAATGTCAAATGAAGAGAAGATAGACTACCCAACCACCAAGTGCTTCACTTGTTCTCATGCCTTCCAAATTGACTAAAGAATAAAATACCCATGAAGAGCAACAAGAAATCCCCCAAATAGTAAGTCAACCAAATGAATTCCTTTTCGTCTCTCTTGACCCTTCAGAGCCTATTAGAAATATTGACTATGTGGGTATGTACCCAAAGGTCCTGGTATGAGAGAATGCGAGAGCGAGAGAAAAATATAGAGAGATTGAGAGTTAGAGTGAAAGCAACAGAGAGTGTGAGAGAATGATATAAAGATAGAGAGAGTGATAACTAAAAATTTCAGTCCATTGGTTGGTTCATGCATTCATATTATCGAAAATAACCTTCTAATCATCCTTAATGATGTAGGAAGGAGTCAATGTTTTTGCTTAATAGTTTCTAGGAAAAAATGCTCTTTTTGGTCTCCGGGCTCTTAAGGGACTACGTCCTGGATGAAGTAGTCTAGAAGCAATGGCTCTGTCTAGTGCCAAAATGAAGCCTCCAAAAGTGTTTACCAGGCCACCCAAACATTTTTTCGCAGATGGTTTATTGCCAAGAGACACTTTGCTTTGCAAAATATTACATTTGACAACCTTACACTGACTCAAACTACACTATTTTGCGCTTTTGTAAACAATAAAACACCGAGAGAACCAAAAGGAGATGGAAAAAATCAAGATAGGATTCTCTATAGGGTCATGACATGGAGTTTTAGGATTAAACAAGAGCTATCTAGGTGCCACGGAGATCAATATATCACTCGTCAAAGTTATAGCGTTTTTTGGTCTCTGAGCTCTTAAGGGACTATGTCCGAACGAAGTAGCCGGAAGAAAACACTCCATCTAGCACTAAAATGAAGCCTCCATAAGCCTTTACTAGGCCACCTAGATGTGTTGGAACATATAATTCGGTGCCAAGAGCCACTTTTTGTAAAATATTACGTTTGATAGCCTTACACTGACTCAAACTACACTATTTTGTGCTTTTACAAACAATAGAAAACCGAGAGAACCAAAAGTATATGGAGAAAAGTGAGTTAGGATTATCTATAGGTCATAACATAGAGGTTTAGGATCAAACAAGAGGTATCTAGGTGTCAATGAGACTCGAGATATCACCCGTCGAAGTTATAACATTTTTGGTCTCCAAGCTCTTAAGGGACTACATCTGAATGAAGTAGCCTAAAATCAACGGCTCTGTCCAACACCAAAATGAATCGTCCAAAAGCATTTATCATGCCACCTAGATGTGTTGGTATAATTGGTTTGGTTCCAAGAGCCACCATTTGCAAAATATTACGTTTGACAGCCTTACACTGACTCAAACTACATTATTTTGCACTTTTGCAAACAATATAACACCGAGAGAAGAAAGGATATGGAAAAAACTGAGATAGCCTTCTCTAGAGGGTCTCGACACGAAGTGTAGGATCAAAAAAGAGGTCTATAGGTGCCATGGAGACTGAGATAACACTCGTCGAAGTTATAGCATTTTTGGTCTCTGAGATCTTAAGGGACTGCGTCACAGGCGAAGTAGCCGGAAGCAATGAATTCGTTTGGAACCAAAACGAAGCATCCAAAATTGTTTACTAGGCCACCCAGATGTGTTTGCGTAGTCTTTTTGGTGCCAAGAGCCATTGTTTCACAAAATATTGTGTTTGATAGCCTTACACTGACTCAAACTACACTATTTTGTGCTTTTGTAAACAATAGAACACCGAGAGAACTGAAAGGATATGGAGAAAACCGAGATAGGATTCTATAGAGGGTCTTGACATGGAGGTGTAGGATCAAATGATAGGTCTCTAGGTGCTACGGAGACCAAGATATTGCCGTCAGTTATAGCATTTTTGGTCTCTGGGCTCTTAAGGGACTACATCCGGACGAAGTAGCCCAAGAAATGGCTCCGTATGGAATTGAAATGAAGGATACATAAGCATTTAATAATCCAATCAAATTTTTTAGTGTAGCTGGTTTGGTGCCAAGAGCCACCATTTACAAAATATTATGTTTGAAAGCCCTACACCGACTCAAACTACACTATTTTACGCTTTTGCAAACAATAGAACACCAAGAGAACTGAAAGGAGATGTATAAAACCAAGATAGGTTTATCTATAGGGTCTCGATGTGGAGGTGTGGGATCAAATGAGACATATCTAGGTTCCATGAAGACCAAGATATCACTCATTGAAGTTACAACATTTTTGGTCTCCGGGCTCTTAAGGAACTATGTCCAGACGAAATAGCCCGAAAGCAACAGCTCCATCCAACACCGAAAAAAGCATCCAAAATGAGAACCTTTAGATCTGAAAATTGAATGAAGGATTCCTTTAATTTCACCTAAGAATTCAGGTTCGTGGCATTCCTTGAGCCTTCGTGGCATAATTGTTTGCAAACTACCTTTCTAGGTAGTCCTAAGTAATGAATGAAGCCGAGTAGTGAGAAGTCATGCCCAGGACTTCATGGGAGAAAAATCCCACCTAAAACGCATCCGTTTGGGGGGGTATATGCCTTCAGTGTGTACTATGGAAGGCTTTAGGGAGGCCCGATTCAGAGTCGGACCACCCGATCGGGAGCCAAGAACCCATTCCTTATTGATCCCAATTCACGTTTTCCAGCCAGTAAACTTCTAACAATCACACTTAGCGCTCGGTCATTCAAATTGAGAACCATATGATAAAAATATATAGCAAAGGAGGCCTCTAATTTCACACAAGAATTCGAGTTGTGGCATTCCTTGATCCTTTGTGACATAATTTTTTGTAAAGTACCTTTTCTAGGCAGTCCTAGGCAATGAACGAAGCCGAGTAGTGAGAAGTCATGCCCTGGGACTTCATGGGAATGAACTGCCACCACCAACATGTATATATGCCTTTGGGTGCTATGGTGGGCTCTAGGTAGGTCCAGTTTGGAGTTAGACAACCTGATCTGGAGCCAAGAACTCCTTCCCTATTGATCCCAATTCACATTTTCAAAGCATAAACTTCGGCATCCACAACTTGGTGCTCGGTCATCCAAACCAAGAACCGTCTAAGCCAAAACTTACGTGACGGATGCCTCTAATCACACCAAATAATTTAGGTTCATTTCATTCCTTGAGCCTTTGTGGCATAATTATTTGTAAACTACCTTTTTTAGGGAGTCTTAGGCAATGAACAAAGCTAAGTAGTGAAAATCATGCCCCGAGACATCGTGGGAGAAAAATGCCACCACCAACATGTCTGGTTGGGGGGTATATTCCTTCAAGTCTTTGTGGTAGGCTCTAGGTAGGCCCGGTTCAGATCGCACCATCCGATCCTTAGCCAAGAACCACTTCCCTATTGATCCCAATTCACGTTTTCAGCGCAAACTTCTGTTGGTCACAACTTGGTGCTCGGTCATCCAAACTGAGAACCGTATAAACCAAAACTTGAGCGAAGGATGCCTCTAATCACACCCAATAATTTATGGCTATGGAATTCCTTGATCCTTCATGGAATAATTGTTTGCAAACTACCTTTTCTAAGCAGTCCTAGGAAATGAATGAAGCCGAGTAGTAAGAATTCATGCCCTTGGACGTTATGGGAGAAATCTCCCACCGTCGTTGCATCTAGTTAGGGATGCATGCACCTTTAGGTGCTTTATGGAGAGATCTAGGTAGGCCCGTTTGGAGTCGGACCACTCAATCTAGAGCCAAGTACCCCCTTCACAGTACATAAATTGTTGTTAGTTGTTTCTCTTTTCTTGGAAAACAATGAAAACTTCTCTTAGCTTCAAAATATAAAATTATCTACTAACAAAGTGCAAACAACGTGAAGATAGAAGCTTTTGTGGTGCCACTAACCTACACAAAAGTGTTATTCAAAGTAATTTAAGTTGAATCAAAACCATACCGAGATATGTATAAAATATACAAATTTAATTAAATATATGAACTTGAATCTAGTATACAAATTTAAAAAATTCAAAGAAATATATGCTGACGAACATGTAAATTCATTCCAATGAACAATTAGGATTGGATCTACTTGAAAGTGCCAACCAAGTGAAGGTAGAAGCTTTTATGGCACCACTAATCTACATAAAAGTGTTAGTCAAAGTAATTTAAGTTGAATAAAACCAAACTAGATATATATGAACTTGAATCTAGTATACAAATTAAAAACTTCAAATAAATATATACTAGATGAGCATGTAAATTCACTCCAATGAACCATCGGATTGGATCTACTAATAGTGCCAACCACATGAAGGAAGAAGCTTTTATGACACCACTAGCTTTGCATAAAAGTGTTAGTCAAAGTAATATAAGTTGAATCAAAACCATACTAGATATATTAAAAATACACAAATTTAATAAAAATATATGAACTTGAATCTAGTAGACAAATGTTAAAACTTCAAATAAATATATAGCAGACGAGCATGTAAATTCATTCCAATGAACCATCAAGATCGGATATACTCTTAATAAAGCAGACATGATTGCTTAATGATCTGACTCTCAAACCTTCCAAAGAATCTTGTTATTAGGTCTTCGTCGATATCTATACAGCTGAATATTTGTCGCTAGAACTAGATGCGAATATAAGATTATTTTCATGTGTTTCTCAAAGTCTTCAAACACTCAAACAAAGGAGTCTTTAGATGGATACTTGTCGAATCCAAGTTCCAATAACTACCATTGAGCCCGTAGGGTACTCAATATCTTCACCATCTATAAAATGAGAAGACAACTTCTTTCTTTCCTCGATACAACGATATAAGAAATAGTTTGTTCCTTCTTCATTTTCTTTTGTTGTAATGAATAAAAACACATGTCCTATAAAAATAGAGGTTTCAACTCAAATTTAAATTACATATTAATTTTAATGGACATATACCAATACAAAAATTGTAAATAACCATTTACCTTGTCGCACCAAAATCGAAATGTCATCAAAGTCCTTGGATGTTGCAACTTCATCTGGAGAAACAAGTTGTGATGCCTATGGAAGTTGATAACTAGGAAGCAGAGTTAGAGGCCTATAAATCCACCCATCCACCCATTCTTGTGAATCACACTTAGCAATGGTAAATTGGATACAAGATGCACAAAAACATGCAAAATTTCTTGTCCATATGGCCCAATTAACATTTGAGATACAAAATGAATGTCTATCACTGGACCTCTGTGAGTGTAATACAATCCTCATAGTTAGTAATTTTTGTTCCTCTATCAACCAAAAATATCTACGAACTATGGAATTTTATTGAGAACCGTGGGCCATATTGTTAATACACCATTCCACTATGCTCTTTACATATTTCAATTTAGCACCATCTTTGTACTTCAACTCTTCTCTTGCAAGAGCTCTTTCCACACATACATGAGTGCCAACATTTTCTAGCCTCAGTTATATATTAACTTCTTAACCAATAGTTATGAGTTGACAAGGATCTTGACATATTTTGGACATGTATGGTGGTTCAGGCGCGTAGCACCAATTTATCCTTGATTAGCATTATGACATATTTCATTTGATGTTGTGGATACTAACATATTGTTATGTTATCTGGACCAAATTTATATATGTTGGATACTTAGTCGCATGTCTTAATGTTATAGATTATTCGTTTATCGATGAGTACATATGATAGCTTGGATGTACATCCTTTATATTTATCTCTATGGCTAATTCATGGTGAATTGAGTGAAATGGTGCATGTTTATCAGTTACGTTTCCATATTGATGTTGTGATGGCATAGAATTCATGTTTGGACTGATTCGTTTATTGAGTAGTTAGTTTACTCTTATATTGGACATGTGTGTTTAATGTGTGCATTAAGTGTGTAGGTGATAGGTCACAGGAGAACGTGTGATTCATGGCGGAAAATTGTGCACAAACAACGCACGGGCATAATTCCTAACCATGTTAACTATATGAGGCCTTAGTATTAGATTTCATTATTTTGGGCACCATGAGTGACCCTCATTTGTAATGTAGTATGTCATGTAAAATTAATCTTGTTTAGGATGTTTTATTTTGTTAAGTAAACTTGTTTTGGGGACTTAATGGTCCCCACATGCATTTAGTTTTGTGTTTGGGTAATTGTGTATTAATTAGAGGGGATTAGGGTCACATGTGAACCCTTGAGTGGGCCCCACATCCTCTACACTTGTGCCCAAAAGTGTCAAACCTGAAATTGGGTTATTTATGGCATTTTAAGTGACCCCTTTTAATTTTGGGAGTTCACTTAGCATGAAAATAAGCCCTTGGACCCTACCTAATAGGTAGGGGCTTAATTTCAAGGCATAAAGGGAGTTTCCCTCCCATTTTGCCTCTCTTTGGTCACCATCCATGTAAGATGGATTGGTATGTGTGTTTTGTAGAAAGTTGCACAATCTTGTTTTATTTTCATTTTGGGCATTTTGGGAAGGGAGTGTTAAAAGTGAATTTATCTTTTCTTCTTTTTATTTTGGAATCTTTGACTTGGAGGGAAGAGAGGGGTGACACATGTCACCCCCTCATTTGTGAGGAAATTTATTGGCTTCTCTTCAAATTCTCCCTCATGGGGGAGAAAGGAACTTTTGTTTTTTTAGTATTTGCTTGGTGCTTGGAGATTTTGGAGCTAAAATTGCTTGAGGAAGAAAGTTGGAAAATATTAGAGTGTTGGAGAGCTCTTGGAGGTAGGCTCTTTGAGCTCATTTTATGTTTTATGTTATTGCTAGATCTTAGCTTGCTTATAGTTGGAATGTATGTTTCAGTTGTTTGTATTGTTATTGTTTAAGTATGTTGTTGTATTTATTTTTCTCCATCCATCATATGGCTTGATGGATGTTGGAGTTCTATGGGGGAAGAGAGAGGGATTTTCCCTCTCAAACCTCATGGCTTGATGGGAAAGCCATGTAGGTTCCTTTTACTCCCCTCATATGGTTTGAGGTGGGGAAGGTGGTTCATATGGTTTGAACCCCTTCCCCATTCTTGGAGAGGAAACCCAATGGGTTTGAAAATCCTCCCAAGAAGGATTTTGGCAAATGGGTGGAGCAATAAGGAGGGTTATGATGTATCGGAGAAATAAGGAGGTTGTGAAGAAATTGTCGTGTGCATCCTATGGTTGGACCACACTTTTGGCACCATGGATATCTCATATTCTCTTCCCCATTTTGGAGGATGAATATGGTTTTCTCCTCCCTTCCTTGTTTGCAACATGTTGTGTTTTTCTTTGTGTATGGACTTGTCTTGTAGGTGAATATCATGTTGTTATGTCTCCCTATATCTTGTGCACAAAATTGTGGAAGCTAGCTCTCTCTCCCATGGGCTTGGGGAGGCTAGCATGTCTTCCAACCTTGGAAATACATGTAATGATGCCTAAATGTTGGGTGGTTAAACAAGCTTCTTCTCCTTGTGTTGGTTTTTTGAAAGACACGCGAAGTTGGATCTCAAGTTGGAAGTTGGTTGGAGTCTCTTGTCATTTTGGTTTCTCATTGTCTCCTTCTTCCTTTGTGTGGACATCACTCTCATTGTAAATTCATGAATGTGACTATTTGAAAAGTTCCTTGTCTTGTAAAGTATCCTCTTTGTGATTTGGAATCACTTGTAAATTTGTGTCACTTTTGTTGAGTAATCTACTTCAAGCTTGTAAAGAAGCTTTGTAATGTGTCTTCTTGAATATTTTAGATATGTTGGAAAATGGTATTGGGAGCTTAAGTTCATTGGAAAAGAAAGGTTGTAAAATGAATGATTCCTTTAATATAAAATTGTTGTAACTCCATGTTGAAATGAAAGTTGGTTCATTGGAAATATATATATTTATTTTAAAAAAAAACATAAGGTGATGTGTTTTAGTATTAAAAGAAAGTGTGACTTCTTCCTTGTTGGATCTCCCTCTTATAGAAATCTGCAATATTTAGTTAGTTATTACATTTGAAGGAAAATTAGTGTCACATGGAGATTGTGGATATATTTTAAATGGAACCAATTCTCTTCTTGCAAATTTTGGTAGTATTATATAATGAAAAGAAATTAGTTTTTTTTTTTATTTTTTTTTTTCCATGTGATACTAAATGATTTGTTCTTAATAAGAAACATCATATTTGGGTATGTGTTCTCTCTTACAAATTTCAAATATATTCTAAATCACTCTTCCTTGTACTAGTTTTCTACAAGTCTTCCTATAAACACTTAATCAAGAAATTCATTTTAATATGCATATATTGCAAGGAAGTAGTGAGTTTATACTTCACTACAATGATCAAACATGGTTCATTGAATTGGGTTAGTTCTCTTAAACATTGTATGTGGAGTAATTATTTATATAAAAGATAATCATAACAATAATTAAATGGACATATATTTACATTTGTAAAATAGGTTGTCTTTCATTATCAAACTATGTTAAAATTTAACGTATTAAATCCATGTATTGAATTAGTTATATTTGTAGACACCCATAATTACACCCGAGTAATTTAAATACTTAAATTGCACTAATTATCCCCTTTCCCATAAATTGGCGGCATATATCGCCAAAGGATCTGATTTTCTCTTATATCGTCATTAATTAATTACACTATGCTAATTAATTAAGTCGCCTATCCAACAAATACCCTAATTAATGACCTTCCATTAATAAATCCTCCTTCTATCTAGACTAATTAATTATTATTAATTAATTAGCTTCCCATTTCATTTAACCAATAAATCAATATTTAATTGATTTAATCCCCTTCTATAGTCTAAATCATGTTAATATTCCTCTAAAAACCTTCTATAATCTTGCACATCTATTAATTAAATCATCTTGATTAATTAATAAGCCCCCTTTATCCACATGAGTCACTAAAGGACAAGCTAAACCCTCCTAAAGTTAACTCAACCCTATCTAAACCCCCCTTATCCACAACTAACTCAACATCCCTATTATCCCACATGCAAAGGGATGTAGTGGTTCCTTTATCCATTGGGCTATATAAAGAGCCCCTTATACCTTTACACTTACCCCTAAATTCCTTGAGAAGACAAAAGTAAAGCACATAACAAATAGACTAAAAGCTTTCCTTTGTTATTCTTGAGAATTCACCATTTGAAGAGCTAAGCCTCCTTTCTTGCATTCTCTAGCTAAGTGCTTGGGTCATATGGGGATAGTCAAAGGGTCTTGTAGCCAAGCTTTGATGAGCTCCCATTCCTAGGTTCTTGGATATCAAAAACAACCAATTTGATTGCCATGGAGTCTACATAGGTCCATTTGATTTTGTTGTCAATCAAAAGAGTAGAGGTTCTTGACAATTAACATGTTAGTTTGATTTATGCTTTGAAGTTATAATGCAATAATGTTATTGTCTAACCTTGCTTAACTCTTATCTTGATGGTGTTTTAGATTTTGATTTAGCTTTGTTAATTAAGACTACTAGGTGTTAGTTTTAATTTCCTTAACTTAGTTGAACAAAACCATGCACACATTTGGCATGCCCAGTGGGACCTAGTCCCTTGGCATTTTAGTTTGAATTCTATTGTTTTGGCTAACTTTTGATATGCACATATAGTAATTAATGTCCATTTTTGATATTTTTGCTAATATTATATGTGTAGGTTCTCGTTCATAGTCATCATTTTAATGGGTTGTTGCCATTTTCAAACTAACTTGCTAAAATTTGAAGTATTGTGAGCTTTGTGTTTTTTTCCATATTTTGGTTACGGGGAGTGGCGTAGGTACACTTATGTTGGCACAGTACCTCTTAGGCGGCGCAGCGCACCGTCCGAGCCTAAATCTCTTGTTTGTTGACCCTAAACGCACATACACTAACCCCGACACACATACCCTAACCGGTGCAGTGCACACTAACCTAGGCGCAGATGCCATTTTGTATTGTACCTTCACTATAACATAAAAACATGTCAAATCGATGCATACACACTAACCCAAGCGTAACCATCTCTATAGTAGTGCAGGCACTTTTCTTGTGTAACGCAAACGCTCAAAATCTAAATTTTTTCTTGTTTTAATCAATTATGGCACACACACACTTATCATGGCATAGAACGTCTTCTAGTAGCGCAGGCACTCTTTCAAATCTCCACATTTTCGTTTACCTCTGTGGCACACATGCCCTGATCCTAGCGCACCAACCTTTTTGGTAGCGTAGGTTCACTGTAAGTAAGAAACAAAGAGTAGCGCATCCACCTTAACCCATGCGTAGATGCCAAAATAAGGGCGTAAGTGTCTTTCTATTTTCTTGAGGTTAAGGTGTTAAGGTGCTAACTTTCTTGCAGGTTTTATCTAATTAAATACTGTTTTTAGGGTGTTTTACATGCTTTTACTAGATTAGATAAAATTTGCATGTTTACTTATAGGAATAAGATCATGTATGCTCTTCCCTCGCATCTCTTTTGGTGATCTTGGGAATCAAAAATGATTCTTAGATCTTTTTGATGCTTTGAAATTGTTAGGAATATCTGGATTAGAATGGGTTAACTTGGTGTGTTTAAATTAAAGTGTTTTTCCATTTGATATCTTCTTAGATTTTGGAAACATCACGTATGCTCTTCTCTTGCATCCTTGGATGATCTTGAGAATCAGAAATGATGTTTACTCTTTTTATGGAAAATTACTAAAAATTATTGTGCAAGACCAAAAACACACACTTGTCAAAGAAAGGTGGAATCGAAACAAAGTCAAAAACTACAAATACAATTGTCATATAGGTTGTTAAAAGGTGTTCAAGAAAACCACACCTAATTAAACAAGATAAAAAGAACAACATATTCAAAACATTGTATTACAGTGTTTTAGAAAAGGGTACGTCCCTATCCACTCAACTAGAACATAACCCCTTTGGCATAACACCTTAAGCTACAACAATGGGGGTGGTTCTAGGAACCCCAAAGTAGTCCACGCAAGAGGGAACCTTGTGGACAAATGGAAAGGTCTCCGCACTACCTACTTGACTAGTGATTCCTTGTGAGATAGCATTACCGGTTGTCCGTATGGCAACCCTAGTGATAGTACACATAGATGCACTAGTTGCCTATTGTTCTTGAAGGGGGTAAAGTAAAGCCGAGATACTCCCAAGATAGTCGGATTTGGGTAAATCACACTCGCTTAAGACAACTTTGTAACACCTAGGGCGAGAGAACCACCTAGGAATATATTCTTTGGCTAAGAGCCCACTTTGACCATTTCAAAATAGTGTTGAGTTGTGAGCCATCTTTTATCACGAAACGTGTGACACATTACTTTTACTTAGTTTTTCACTTGCCTTAAGGCGAGGATAAAATTTTCTGAAGTGAAGCCAACATTTTTCATCCCCATTTTGATCTACTTCCTTCACATTCTTTTGACACTTTGTTGATCAAAATAAGGGTGACTACCTTTGTGTTACCAATCAATTGTTTTTGCCACTTTTTTTTCCATTTACGCCCATCCATGTTTGCGGTTGGGTAAGTTAAACATCTAAAGTGTGTGGAGGCATATTCATATCATTGGTGGCCTTTGTGATCTTGATACCCACGTCAAGATTGTCATTGTAGTTAGGCATGGTTCATCATCTTGAACTTCCTTAGAAAGGTTACCTTGTTTGTATTATATCACTACAATTTTGGTATTTACATCTTGTTTCTTGTAAACTTGACATAAATATCCATATTGTAAGGTTACGCTATGCACATTTTGACAATTCTTAGTTATACTTTAAGATTTTAGTTTGGTTTTATTATTACCTTGATTTTGAAGAGTGATACGTGTTACCACTTGTGCGTGTTATATCAATACCTTACTTTCTTTCGCAAATTTTGGTTAACATATCTTGGTGACATTGTTGTGTCACTCACAAATTATAACTGGAACTTTTTGGGATATAGGTCTTAATCGAATTTGAGCTTACTTTTAGTATACCTTGTTAGGAGGTCACATTAACTTCTTGTATTTACTTACGTCTTGTTCATTCTCTTGAACTTGGCATAAGTGAGAACATCTTGTTAATTATCTTGCGATACCAAACTACTTTTTGAAACACAGTCTAGGAAGTACTTCATTCATTTGATAGGCTTAGATACCAAAAATTTGTGTCACTATTGATTTATCACTCTATCACATTGGTATTCTCACATTTTTACTCATTCATATTCTTGACATTCATCTTGCATTTCACTTAGGTGTGGTCACAAATTTTTGAACACATTTACAACTTACCTTAGTGAAACTATTACAAATCATGGCTCCCAAAACATGATTAGGACTCAAGAAACAAACATATGAGGAACAACAAGCATAAGCTTGGGAAGCCTCAAACAGACAAGGGTCAAACCCTTTTATTGGACATGATCTAGGGCCTCTATTTTCCACGGAAAAGAGATAGAAGACATGGTCAATCATAGTGGTAATGAATTGGAGTCCCCACATGCGAGAATTTGACTTTGACCCCACCTTATTAGATGAGTTCCTTTTTAGAAACAAGGATAGGGTGCTAGCACGGGTTGTAGAATTGGGGGCCAAAATGCCCACTACAAATGAAACAATCCCACCTACGAATAATTCTAATGAGGAGGAGTGACCTCTTATCAACATGGAGGAAATTTTAACACACGGACATGCTTCTACCTCCAACGTAGGAAATGATAATGTAGTGGGACATAGAATACCCTTTATCAAAGTGCCATGTAAAATCAGGTCAGGACATGAGAATGTTGAAGAACCTCCACAATATGAGGAAGAAGAGGAACCTTTGGGAGAAGAGATCACCATTCAACAAAAAATTAGTAACCTAAGCTGAAAATTAGCCTTGCTAACCTCTCATGTACAAAAGGAAGTAAGCAAGAATGTCCAAAAACTAAGGCCTAAGGTCAAAATCAGTGAACTCCATAGGGAAAATCAAGGAGAAGACAATGCGGATTATCATCGTGTATATATCCCAACTTCTCCTACTAAAGAACAATTGCTCGCACAAGAAGTACAATCCATGAAGGAAACACTTGCAAGCCTTCAAGAGAGCAAGAAAGTATCAATATGAAGAACTATGTCCCTATCCTTTTGACAAAGCTATGACACTTCAACCCTTCCCTAAAAAATTTGACATGCCAAAATTTGACAAATATAGAGGAAAGGGAGATCCACGAGATCATGTCAAATATTTCTATATGGCATGTCAAGAGGTGTCCTATAGTGATAATTATCTCATACAACTATTTCCCAAGAGTCTAGGAGGTCAAGCCTTGGAGTGGTTTACTCGTTTACCTCGGGGATCTATTTTCACCTGGCCAGAATTGGCAGAAAGGTTTGTGCGTCATTTCTCATACAACATAGAAAGTGATATCACCATGGCAGATTTATGTGGCACTAAACAATGCCCTAATGAGACTTTCTCTAGCTTCCTACAATGGTGGAGAGGGATAGCCATTGCTTCCCTTGCGCTTTCCCTGAAAAATAGTTGGTAAGTATCTTTGTGCCCAACCTAAATCTAGACATTGCTTTCCACCTTCAAATGCATTGTGTTCACACTTTTGAGGAGGTCATTGAAAAGGGTGTTCAAATAGAGAAAGCCCTTATTGCTAAAGGAACTCTTAAGTCACAATCTAAGGATAATCAAAATGTTAAACCTACGGAGAAGCCGAAAATATTTAACAAAAACAAAAACGTGGTGGGCGACGAGATCACGGTGTTGGTGCCCGATTTGAAACATCCCTGTTTTGCTAAGGAGAAATGTGTTTTTGCCCTATTTCTGAGGAAGAACGGTTTTGGATTCTCATATACTTTGAATTTGAAAAAAAAACAACTCGTTTTTGTGTTTGAGTGCTATGTGTTGTTCGCATTTCCTCCATTTTACACCATTCTGAAGGAATCCCCAAGTTTACTTTGCATTTTGCCCTAATTTTTCCCGTTTCAAACGCCTCTGCTATTTTTTCATTTTTCCCGACCTTTGGAGCTCGAAATCATTCGATTTGTACTTATTTTCCTCAAAAATCCCTTGTCATGGTCATAAATTTCCTAAAATCACTTTCCATTTGTCTTTTGATCGAAAAATTCTTCACCCACGAAGAAAAAATCAATTTTGGGGGTCACTGGCATTTTTGTGTTTTTTTGATGGTCATACGGGTGTCCTTTGCCCATCAAATTCTAGCTCATATACTTTTGCATACATGGCCATTTGTAATTGGACAAGGATCAACGGGTCATTTCTAAAAACTTAACATTTTTTTGTGTTTTTGGAAAAATGTGCAAGTTGCCCCCACAGCTCCGTAGGCCCCAGAGGAGGACACGTGGTAGGCGGGGAGATGGAAAGGTAGAGGAGTTTGATAATTTTTGGCCTTTGGTGAAAAATATTTAAAGTTTAAAATTAGATCAAACTCACATCCAATGGGATGAAGACACGTGTCAACATCAGAGCACAGAGCGGAAGATGGAGCCTCAAAGGAAAGTTAGAATTTTCACCCATTTTGGAAAAAAGGGAGAAAATCATCAAAATGGACCATGGCCCGCCATCGAATCAAAGGATGACACGTGGCAAACTCAGAGGCAGGGAGGTGGGCCGTAAGAGGGAAGTTGTATTTTTAGCCTCTAGTTATCAAAAGGGTAAAATTGTTAAATGGACCCACGAGCTCGAAGGTAAAAGTCAAAATTCATTTGAGGAGTCAATGGCAGAGGAGCGGGCTGGCAGAGGAAATGTTGAAACATTTCCTTTGGTGAAATAAGATTAAAATCTGAAATCAGAGCGCTTCCCCTTAGCCAATCATATGAGGACACGTGTCTTGTGGGAGAGTGGAGCCACAGAGGAAAATTGACAAATTTTCCTTTGTCTAAAAAGATCCTAAATTTGTAAAATTGAGTGCGACTCCATATCCAAATATTGTGCCACGTGTCGGACTCCAAATCACAAAGGCAGAGCAGTGGAGGAAATCAAGAAATTTTGCAAATTTTTAAAAAGTTGTAAAAAGGTCAAAAAAACCCCGAGGCCTGTTTTCCCGGATCTGCCACATGGAGGGATCAGATTTAAAGATAAGAACAAATCGATGGTAGTTGTGCATTTCACCAATTTGGCCGCCATTTGATCTCTAGGAAGTTTGGAGATACATTTTTTGCATCAATTTTCATCAATTTTTTTGCTAATTTGTGTCGTTTTGGCTTGCATGATGTCTGAATTGATCGAATTGGGGGCTCAATTTGTGAATCCAAGGCATTTTTCAAAAAAAAATTACTCATTCGTGAAAACGTGAATTACTAGATCCAAAGTTACATTGTAAAAATTGGGAAAGGAAAAGATGAAATAAGGAAATGAAAAGGGTCTACATGCATGGGGAATGAAAAACATGTCTCCACTTTGAAGAATGATGAAAGTTTTGTAATGATTCACCTTTTGAAAGAACAACTGACAACTTTTGTGAGTTTGTTAAATGTCATTTTCCAAAAATATTGCAAATCAAAGGTGCTCCGAATATTCCACTTTTGGAGGGAATATTTGAGAGGCAAAGTGAGTGAGTGAGTGAAAATGATATATTGCATGAATTTGTCATGCAAATGGTTGGAGAAACTTAGAATTTTCACAGAAAATCTGGGAAGAAGCCCATTCTTTGAGAAACCACCTGAGAACCATTTTAACTCCTTTTTGCATCAAATTTGTATCATGTTAGGTTGGTTGTAGATGTATAGCCACTAACAAGCTCTGAGATTGTTCTTATAACATTCCCCTGCTGATAAATTTGGTCATTTTGGATTATTTTGTGTTATCTCTTGGTAAAATTTGCATTTACTTATGTTCCAGAATGTTTTCAATTTGTGTTTCTTGCTCTTGTTGCAACTCTTCGGTGTTTGGGAATTTCCTTTTGATCACATAGATCTAATTCTCGTAATAACTTAGTGGCATTTCTAATTCCAAATCGAAGATATTTCATCGATGAAGGGATAAAAAAATTTAAATTCACTCTACTTTCCTCGATATAGATTTGATTGTAAACCTTTGGGGGTACCTTAGGTCTGATAGAATATAAATTTCTAAATGCTTTGTTGATTCATTTAACTCAAGATTTTGTGATAAACCATCGGATATTATGTGGAAGAGTGCAGATCCGGGCTTCCATTGATGCACATATCCCTGGTTGAAGGAACACCTTAACCTCTTTGAAGCATTTTTGTTGTCCGAGTCTTTCAATTTTTGCAAATGTCTTCAAAGAAATTGGCAAATTATGGTTAGTCTTGTCTGAATATCTCCCACCCCTAAATTCATTTCAAATTAACTCATCCTACCTATAATACCCTGCATTGTAGTGTGTCAACAAAAGAATACAATCCATTTACAAAAATGCACAAAGCAAATTAGGATCATACCATGTCTTTAGTAGCCTTAGCCTTTTCTTGAAAGCATTTCCATCATTTAAAGTAGTGACACTGGTTGAGTTTGAATAATGGGATATTGATCATGTTTTCTAAGGCCATCTCCATACAATCTACATAGTACAAGGATATTTTCACCTCCTTCACAAAAAAGAGGCTACAATATAGGTTCTCTTACCTTTTCAATAGGCACAACCTAAAATAGTGAGGATTAGATCAAATCCTTCCAAGGTGCTACCCACTTCTTTAAAGCCCAGTGCTAACAAGTAAGATAAATTACTTCCTAACTACAAATGACATATAAACCATTTATCTACCTCTATGTGTCTTGTAAAATCCATGATGCATCTCAAGTTGTGAAGGAAATTAAATCGGGTACCAACACATGGATTCCAAATGTGTACAAATGGTCCAAACCAGTCAACCTTTTAAATTGACCAAAGGACTATTCAACCACCACCAAAATGAACAATTTTCACTCCTCTCAATGAGCCTTTTTCGGTTATATTAAAATAATTGGATGCAGCTCACATGGTGACATATCCTACGACACAACCATTTGATGACAATGCTCTAAAACCATCATGGTACAAGGAGCATGACTATTGCAAATTACATCGTGTCAAGGGACATAAAATAGACAAATGTCTGCGACTTCGTCAACAAGGAGCATGACTTTGTCACTATATCCAAGACCTCATCAACAATGGGGAGATAGAGGTGGACAACCCAGAGAAAAATCAGACACCCAACGAAAAGATGGGGATATATAAAGAGCCATTCCCCAAACATGGTAAATCAGAAGAGTCAAAGCCGGATCGGGAGAGTCATCCCGAGTTATAAAGCAATGAATTACTTATATACCAAAAAGAAAACAATTATTATGGTTCACTTATTGGATGTATTCGCTCTCCCAATGACTAGGTGAACACCATTCGAATCAAGGGAAAGGATTATGTCACGGTAACAAGGAGTTGCCCGCCTCGTGATTCCTGAACCTTCTCCATCAACCCCACAAAATGGTAGGTATAACCTCTTAGAGCAACTTGAGAAAACGTCTACCAAGATTTCGATCTTGGACCTTCTTAAGATTTCAAATGTATACAAAGACATTTTGTACCAAACTCTTCAGGGGTCAGGAGTGTCACTTGAGGTATATCCTACACAACTTCAAGCCGTAGTAGCAAACATTATGCCAACTGAACACATTGCCTTCAATCATAGGGAAATCCCTACCGAAAATCCAACGCATAATCTCCCTTTGTATATTGAGGTAGTTGTTACCCGTAAGAAGATCAAACAGGTGCTTGTGGACAATTGATCGGGTTGAATATACACGATGAATTTGGTTAAGCGGTTGGGACATACTCAAATGCACCTTGATTCAAACATCATCACTATCACTGCTTACGACAATGCGGAGAGAGGGAGTCAGTAGGCACAATCACGTTGCCCATGGAAGTGGGTCCCACTTGTCATCAAACAAAGTTCCATGTCCTAGACTTGGAACTTCTATATAATATGCTTCTAGGACAACCATGGATTCATGCCATGTAGGTCATGCCATCAACGTTTCATCAATGCATTAAACTAAAGCATGAGGGACACACTATTACAATACAAGGAGATTCAGAGCCCTTCGCTCACTGCAGAGCTCTCAATAGTTTTACACGTAAGGGTACATATGCATGTCCCTCCGCCGATATAGTTGTCCCTCTCCAATTTGAAGCCATGGAATCTCGGGTAGATTTGGATTCTCTCAGTTCTTGTGCCCATGGTGCCTCTACATCAACCTCTCATTTTGATTCATGGGAGATGAAGGTTCTAGAATATGGCTATGGAGAATATAACATGCAACAATCCCTCTTGGTTTTAGACCTCTCATTATCATGTAAGACTAGAGGTCGACCCAACCATCACTTCAGAAGACCTAGAAATGAGCAAACTATTGGGTCATTTTTACCTGGAGGATTGCTAGCTGAAGAAAAATTGTTGGATCCACCTACAACTTGGGTCCCAGAGGATACTCATCCAACCTGCTATCAAACCCCGAATACGAGAAATCCAATAAAATGATGTACTCCATGGGCTACAAGGGCCTATGATGCGGAAGAAATGAGAAAGGACAATGAGAAACAAGTCCTCTCTCCCACATTTTAAAACAGAAAGATAATGCATTGGAGTTCGCCCTTATGGGGCACACCCCAATGATCAAGATGTTACTTTCTCTGAACGTGAGGATAGCTCTGACTATCTAGATAGCGATACAGACTCCCATTGTAGCCAATATGAGGATCTTGCCTCCATGAACCTATTCATGAATACCGTTGTCTTAACTATAACCCCTAAAGAACCTACACTTGACCTCGTTTACCCTTCCCTTGTTGAATGGGACCAACAACGTCATATGCCACTAGATCAATTTGAGAAAAATGAAGCTATCACAGAGTTCATGGGCATTCGGGATATAATTCCCATTGGAGACCATAAAAAGGGATTCTATATTGACTTGGATACCTGCACTTACTTTGGTGAGGAGGCTAAGCTTCATGGTCAACAAAACTTAAGAAAAAGCGAGGGCAAAAGTTCCAATGAAAAGCCTCGGCAAAAATCAAAGTCCAAGTCGCATAGTGAAAACCTCTTTAAGGCACTGGCCGACAAACAGTGCAAAAATCAAAGGACAATAAAAGTGACCACACCAAGGATGAAAATCTCGTGGAGACATCCTTGGACGAAGATCTCAACCTTCCTCCCAATCCTACGTGTATGGAGGACTTGTCAAAGTTACTAGTAGAGGAAACTATCGATGTAAACATTGGTACAAAAGAGGACCCTAAAATAGTCAAATTGGGAGCATCACTCTCGGCACAGGAGAAAAAAATGTTCACCATGCTACTATGGGAATTTATAGATGTATTCACATGGTCCTATAAGGATATGCCAGGCTTAGATATAACTTTGGTTGTGCACAACTTAGTTGTACATGCAGACGCTAAGCCTATTAAACAAAATCTCAGAAAGATGCACCCAAGGGTGGCCCTCCTAGTTAAAGAGGAATTAGAAAGATTTCTTGTGGTAGGATTCATTCGGCCTATTGATTATTTTGAATGGATATCCAACATCGTCCTTGTCCAGAAAAAGTATGTCGGGATCAGGATCTGCACGGATTTTAGAGACATTAATAAGGCTTGCCCTAAGGATGATTTTCCACTGCCAAATATTGATATGATTGTGGATTCAACAACATGATATGAGATGCTATCTCTTATGGATGGATTTTCAGATACAACCAAATCAAGATAGTTGATGAAGATCAACACAAGATAGCTTTTACAACTCCTTGGGGTACCTTCTGTTATCAAGTAATGTCGTTTGGGCTTAAAAACATGTGAGCTACTTATCGTTAGGGCAATGACGGTAATTTTCCATGATATGATCCATGATATAATGGAAAACTATGTGGATGAAATCCTCTCGAAAATATAATATAAGATAAGATCACCCTATTATTTTTTGGTGTATCTTTAAACACCTACGAGAGTACAAAGTCCAAATGAACCCAAAGAAATGTGTGTTTGGCGTGATATTGGGAAAACTGCTAGGATTCATTGTATCAAGAAGGGGAATTGAGGTAGACCCTGCTAAAGTGTTTGCTATTACTGAGATGCCTCCTCCTAAGAACATTAAGCAATTATGCAGCTTGCAAGGAAAAATACAGGCTATTCGCCGCTTCATCTCCCAGCTTGTTGATAAGTGTCATTCATTCACCCACCTACTTAAAAAGGATGTTGCCTTCATTTGGGGACCAGAGCAACAACAGGCCTTCGCTTTTCTTAAACAATACTTGGCTAATCCACCTGTCCTCATGCCTCTAACTCTTGGTGAGCCACTCCTACTTTATATTTCTACTACTCAATTTTCTATTGGTGCATTGCTTGCCCAATACGACCTTAGTCACAAAGAAAAAGTGGTGTACTACCTTAGTTGCACTCTCATCACTTATGAGCTCAACTATCCCCAAATTGAAAAAGCTTGTTTGGCTGTTGTTTTTACTTTTCAAAAAAATTGTCATTATCTATTGAATACCAAAACCAAGCTTATATCCAAAGTTGACCCACTCAAGTACTTGCTATCTAAACCCGCCCTCACAGGTAGAATGGCTAATTGGATCATTCTACTAAGTGAATTTGACATAGAGTTTGTGCATAAGAAGTTGGTTAAGGGACAAGTACTCACTGATTAATTAGTAGAAGCACCTTTTCAAGGCACTGAACCTTGAATCTAGATCTTCCAGATGCCTCATTTCTATACATTGAAGAATCGGTCATATGGAAGATACACTTTGATGGGTCCTTCACTTTTCATGGTTCAGGCATAGGTGTGGTCCTCATCGCTCTTTCTGGCGATCCCATACCTCAGGATTTTCATCTTGGTTTTCCTTACATGAAAAACATCACACGCTTGAGGCACTTATTGCAAGGATGAATCTCACCATCAAATGGGACATTCACCATGTCAAAGTTGTGGGTGATTCTCAGTTAATTATCAAGCAAGTTAATGATGAATACAAGGTTAAGGATGAAAACTCATACCTTACAAGAAGTTGGTAGAAAATTTGAAAGAGTACTTTTGTGCACATCACATTTAAACAGATCCCAAGAGCGTAAAATAGATCGATAGATGCTATGGAAATAGTGGGTTATATGCTCCACATTCCACCAGGAAATAATGACATGCTGTTCTTTGTGGAAAATCTACGCCAGCTTGCATACGACATGCTATAATCCTGCTCGGCTTGTGATGTTGTTGGTCCCAATTCCCTGTGGTATGAACCCATCTTTACCTACCTATAGGACAACATGTTCCCTCCCGACATCTCCTATTCTGAGAAACAAATCCTAATTCACCAAATAGCCTGTTATACCCTTTTAGGAGGTACATTTTATCCTCATGGCTATGATGGGAATCTATTACGTTGTCTTGATATGACAGAGTTGGTCCAAGCGATCAAAGAAGTACATGAAGGGGTGTGTGGAGCACATACTAATGGAATGGTTTTGGCCAAGAAATTGTTACGAGTAGGATACTATTGGCCTACATGGAAACCGAATATTGCAACTATGTCAGAAAGTGTGTACTTTGTCAGAAGTATGGAAATTTTATCCATGCTCCATCATAGCCGTTGCAACCCATCACCACCCCATAGCCATTTTCCAAATAAGGACTTGATTTGATAGGGAAACTTACCCCTACTTCATCTGATGGCCATACCCACATCATCATGGCTACTGAATACTTTACCAAGTGGGTGGAGGCTGTCCCTTTAACCTATGTAACAGGAGCTCATATTTCCAAATTCATCATGAATCATATCATTTTCCAGTATGGCATTCCTGTAGCCATTGTTACTGATAATGGAAAGTCATTCAAGAATAAAATGGTAAAATATCTCTCATGGGTTCCAAATCGAGTTAAAATGGTCTACACCATATTATACCCAAGGTAATGGGTAGGTGAGACCACAAATAAGACTTTGGTGTGAATAATGGAGAAAATGGTAAGTAAGACAGTTGTAATTGGCATTTAGAAATCCACCCATCTCTTTGGGCTTATAGGACCTCTATTCACACTCCTATGGGTGTGACACCATATTCTCTAGTATTTGAGATGGAATCTATCATCCCATTAGAAATTGAACTTCCTTCTTTAAGAATCTCTCTTAGGGATTATCTGGATAAGGATGAAGATTACCGAGTGGCTAGAGTGGCTGAGTTAGAGCTCCTAAATGAGAAGCGCATCCACACCCTTAATCACCTCAAAGTGTATCAGAATAGAGTCTCCAAAAACTACAAAAAAAGAATACCTCATTAGTTTGAGGTTGGTGATTTTTTCATGAAGGAGAATCAATTCAACACAAGGGCAGAACGAGAAAGGAAAGGAAATTTTGAACCACATTGGTTAGGACCTTATGTTATAGTGGCCAAGTATGGCACAGGAGCATACAAAATTGCTCACCCAAATGGTGATGAGCTCCATGAGCCCATGAATGCCATGCACCTTAAGCGGTTCTATGCTTAAGCATGGCACAAAGTCTAAAAAAAAAAAAAAAAAAAACATGGTAAAATAATCAAAATACAAAAAAATCAAACAAAAGAGAAAACATGTCATCCATAAGTGAAAACCACGTAATGGTGGTGCTTTGGATGGGTCCTTGGGTGAAAACTGGTTTCCGGTGCCTTGGGAGGATTCGTTGTTCACAAGCATCTTGCATCTGGGGGTACTTTTGCT
Source organism: Taxus wallichiana var. yunnanensis (assembly GCA_018340775.1). Taxonomy (NCBI): domain Eukaryota; kingdom Viridiplantae; phylum Streptophyta; class Pinopsida; order Cupressales; family Taxaceae; genus Taxus; species Taxus wallichiana. The sequence continues at coordinate 411,147,643 of CM031242.1, read as the reverse complement.
CAGCTTAGGGATAGTTCCACGTCTACCTCTGAGATTCCTTGTAAGCCCAACCTTGTCAGGCCTTGATCCAGCTTTGTCTCCTTTTATTCATCTATGAAGGGCATGGTCTTTGTCTATTCCCCATCTTATGCTAGGGGCACTTCTGCGATTTCACCTTCCTGTTCATCAGCGCGTGGCATCTACCCTTGTATATTCCCCATCTAACGCTGGGGGCATCCACGCTTTCTTGGTTACCTATGCATAGCTCTGGAAAACTATTAGAAAAACACAAAAATAATAGAAAATTGTTTCACAAAAACATAAAAACATTCAAAAAATATCAAACACAAAAACATTCAAAAATATCAAAAACACAAAACAATAGAAAATCGTTTCACAAAACACAAAAACAATAAAAGATTGTTTCATGAAACACCCTAAACAATAGAAAATTGTTTCACAAAACAAATCTTGTAAAAATATTGCTTTAGTTTACTTGCATTTTCTTGTTTCTTGCTTCGCTTGTTTGCTTGTATAGTTGCTTCATGCTTGTACATTTGTGTCATTTGTTGCTTGGGCGTACTTTGTTAAGATTCATCTTTTCTTGATTGGATTAGATTTATTCTTTCTTGTGCATATTGAAGTGTGTTTTTGCATGCTTTGGTGAGTCATGTTACATTGTTCATTATGTTCTTTATTGACATTTGATTGGGTTTTCTTGTTGCGTGTGCATAATTTGTTATCGCATCATCATATTTCCATCAATATCATCACATCTAACATCATATATACATCATTTGTCAAGAAAAAGCTAAGTATACATCATACATGAATGCTAAGCTAATCATCACATATCGTATCATCAAATGGGGGCAAGAGGGATCACAAATATCAAAATATATACCCCCACACCCATATCACCGTATCATCTCTTCCACTAAGTCTGGCACATCACATAAGCAAATACATTTGATATAACTACAAGATCTATCATCTCGCAAATCAAAACACATATACATGTCAAATCAAAATAGGATGCATCACAAACACATTTATCTATCCATGAACTCCATCAAGAAATACTAAATAAATTTCCAACATCTCATACATGCATGTCATATCAAAAGAATGTCCATATATATATACATGTGTGTGGTATATCTGCATCAAAAATGGGTATACATCGATGCTATACATCAAAAATTCCTTCATCGAGGCTTTAAAAGATATGATATACATCAATCACTAAATACAAAAGCCTTCATCAAAGGCATGTGTCAAAATTTCTATACAAATAAAGAATGGTGTACATCGAGCACAATCTGCTCATAGCCTTCATCAAGAGGCGTATGTAAAAATACAATCATCAAGGCTGACTCGAGCCCTCCGATGGGGTGGTTGGTCTGTCTCATGGTGGTGGCATAGCATGAGCATCGCTAGCTCTCACTGGTCGTGGCTGCTCCACTGAGGCCTGAGGCCTCTCGGATCTAGTCCCTTTGCTCGACTACTGGCTATAGATAGGTGCCTGTAACTCAGCTGACACTTCCTCAAAGTATAATGATTTGTAGTAGGATGTTTCGCCCTCTACTATAGCTAAGTCTCTATGCATCTTGGCAGTCACCAATGTACCATCTATGCATCGGAAAGATGATATCTCTGCAAAGGCTCGGAAATCTTAGCCTAGCCCACTACATGCTCTGCTCTCAGCCTATCTCACTCTAGTATCACGGGCCGCAATCGAGCCTATGTTTGTTGATATAGGCCCGTCACCTGAGCCATTTACGAGGCCATCTATCGTATCGGTTGAAATTGAACAAAATTGTCACCTCCCTGGACAACATGAGCCTGAGCCTAATCTCGCTCAGCTATCACTGCTAAAATCTGAGCTCAGGCCTGGTCTCTCTTTGTTGTGACCTGGTCTCGCTCTGCTAGAGCCTGCATAACTATTGCTATAGAGTGGTTTTCTGTGCCATTGGGGCCTGTCCATGTATCGGCCTAGAGGACTATCCCTATTCTAATACTCTAGGCCTAGGAAGTTGTGCGGGTTCTGTCCCGGTCCTCGCGGCCTCACTCCCCGTGCACTGCAACACCACTGTTCGTCATGTGGTAACCCATCAAATGGATCCTCTGGGTCATAGGCTACTACACCATCTCTCATATCACCGCCATGCCAAATATCTCTTGGTGGTCAAGCACCTACTGACTAGGCCTCCTATGGGATATTCAAGCATTGGGGTAAAACAAGATAAGCATACCAGTCCAATAATCTACAAAGAGTACTTGGGTCTCTAACCTATCGCGCTGGGTCCCATACCTATGGAACCACATGTAAGAAATTGGCCTTGGCTCGGGTCACTGTATGTGCGGCCCCATGGTCTACCTCTCAGAATCTCAATGGGCATACCATATGTCTGGCTGTGGAACCCCTACACTATGCCTAGCTATCGCTGACATCTATCTACCCTGTATAGCTCAATAATATAACTCCAACTGCCGAAATGGAAATGCTCCACGGTGTAAATGTTGAGCTCTACTGCATCCTTTGGCCACTGTATCTACATGTAGGGTCTCCATATGATATCTCTATCGGGAAGCTCATCAAACTCTCACCGATATCTGTATAAGTTGCCCAGGTGACCTCATGTGTCACCACCTACTGAAACCCATGCCATATAAGATGGCTCCTCTGGAGCTCGAACATGTAGAGTGCCTACGGGGCACCCGATGGCTATGTGGTCCCATGACCAAATCTGCAGTAGTGAGGCAGGCCCCACCATCTTTTGACGGTGGTAGGTGATAAGATGTAGGTCCCAAAAGGTGCACCAGTATACACTGTCCCCAACAATAGCGCTCACCACTGAATATCTTGTGTACTAGTGTCATCAACCCTCTCGGAAAGGATGTCCTAGTCTTATCAGTGAGAAAAAACCCACTGATAAGTGACATAATATATAGAGGCCCCCGTGCAGTGTCGGTCGGCGATATAATCATGTAATGCAATAGTCATACCGTCATGCGGTATGTCATCTCGATCAAAAAAATCCCTAATAGCTGCTCTGATCTGCCCAAGATCGGAAGTATACTCGATCAGTGAACCCAGGATGGGCACGCAAAGAATCCACCATACATCCTCTAGAGTCACGGTCATCTCCCTAGTAGGGAGTCAGAAACACTAGCTCTTGTTATGCCACCACTTAGCCAATGTAGTAAGCATCCATGATCCAACGTGATTGAAGGCATCCGAGACACGGGGCCTAGGCCCACTGCCTCTAGGAGAATGGCTACCGCACACCGGTCTTGCCGACGCATGCTCCCTCTAGCTTAGTGATACATGAATGATGCTCCCGCATCTAAATCACCTGCAAACGCCTCGTAGAATCATTCCATTTGTCAACTACTAACATTTCCTCTAAATTCTACCTATCATTTTTAGGGTTAACCCAAAAATCCTAAATTTTCTTCTAAGTGCCATCATTTTTGGCATTTTCCTATATATCCTTTGTCTGCCTAGTGCACCTATACACCCTTTCGGTGTATGCGCCACCCTTTCAGCACATGCACGTGTGTGCAACTACCTAGGGGCACTTGTGCCATCATTTGGGTACCTACGCATGTGTGCATGCATGGACCCTTTGTGTGTGTGCTACGATGAGGTGTGTGCGCCAATGCGCACATGTGTAGCATGTACGTGTGCTTGTAGGTGTGTGGTGTGTGTTCCTATGAATGCATGCACTTGCACCAGATTTCGTGCCACCATTTGGGTGTCTCGCGCCGCCTTTAATGTGCATGTGCCTACGTGTATGTGCACCGGTGTGACCTCTAACTCTAATTCCTACTTCTAGGGCATTAATTACAAAATTTACAAAGAGGGTTTGGGTACTCACAAAGATGCCATCTTCGCATGCCACTGATACCCTCGGACTGTGTCTACCCATCACAATCGGTCTCGTGCTATCACCATTGTCCTCATCGCTGTCAAAGCCTCGCGGTAAAAACTCAACAGTGGTCGGTAACGAATGAATCGGGCCGCGTGATTTACCCCCCTAGGTGGGGTATATCAAGCTATTTTTCACCATCGTGAGTGCCTGGAGGCTCATTTTGACAATTGCCATTTTCTCCTCTGTTCACCATTGAATAATTATTTTAATTAAATGATTATTTTTCTTTTATTTTTCACCGTGTTGGGGCATTTTTTGCCGTCTAGTACCCCTTTCTTCTCACTAGGAAAATTTTTATTGCTCCTAGGTGATTTTTCTTCTTCTCCACACTCTCGTAAATAATTATTTTCAAAAATAATTATTTTATTAATTTTCTCCACTATACAGGGACATTATTTGTCACCTGTTGCTTCTTTCTTCCCCTGGGGCATTTTCTTTTGCATCTAGGCACTTCCTTCTATTTCTTCTATTTTCTTCTACTGTCCACCACATTTTAGACAATAAAAAACAAATATATATATATACCTATCACTTCAAAAATCCAAAAACGGGGAAAATTTCTCACAAAATCCTAAACAGAAAAAAAAACTACACAAATAGGTAACCTACTTATTACGACCGAAACTTGTGTCTTGCGCATGATATTATTTCCTTATCCTAATATTTTGTTTTACATATTCCCGATTAATATGACTCACATATCGTTGAATTCACAACCATTCACAAAGCTAAGTTTCTTGCTTCATCCGTACTCTGGGGCACATCTTGTTGCATGGTATGCTTTTTTTTTGCACAAAGCTTTCTACTTGGACCCAGTGTCCATCATCATTTCCCCTTGCATGTATCCTTGCTCGGGAATCATTTTTAACCCTTGTCATCAATCACGAACATGTGGACCTCTTCAGCTTGATAGAAAAATATTTGTATAACTATCTTGACTGTTGTTGGGTTGGATATGTGTGCTCATACATGTTTTCCCTGTTACATGAGCTTTTTTCCTTCTCATATTGCATTGTGTTTTTGTATGTTGCATAGAGTTGGTGTTTTCAGCAATGGACAATTGTTCGTAGTATGGCTTTTCATGTCATTCTACTTTTTTGTATGCTTATATTTTTCATAAGGACCGATGACATAGATCTTTTGGCAATATGATGACACTAAAGTTTGTTTCAATAAAAAGGCTAGAGGCTAAGTTCTTCTCTCCACTTCTCCATATTTCTTCTACATTACTTTCCTCTTACCACTATTCTTCTACTTCACCCGGGGAATTCTATCCCCGCCCATTCTCGCTATCTATTTCTCACCATTTTCGATCAGCAATTGTCTTCCTTCATCACCCCATCAACACTCGAGGAGGCATCTCTCACTTCTACTAATTTTTATTCTACCCTTCAAAATTTCATCTGTCTACTATCTTTAAAGTGGCATTACTTATGCCACCCCAAAGAGGGGTAAATGTAGACACCCATAATTACGCCCGAGCAGTTTAAATACTTAAATTGCACTAATTATTCCCTTTCCCACAAATTGGCGACATATCACCAAAGGAGCCCATTTTCTCTCATATCATCATTAATTAATTATGATACGCTAATTAATTAAGTCGCCTATCCAGCAAATACCCTAATTAACAACCTTCCGTTAATAAATCCCTCCTTCTATCTAGACTAATTAATTATTATTAATTAATTAGCTTCCCCTTTCATTAAACCAATAAATCAATATTTAATTGATTTAATCCCCTTCTATAGTCTAAATCATGCTAATATTCCTCTAAAAAGATTCTATAAGCTTGCACATCTATTAATTAAATCATCTTGATTAATTAATGAGCCCCCTTTATCCACATGAGTCACTAAAGGACAAGCTAAACCCTCCTAAAGTTAACTCAACCCTATCTAAACCCCCCTTATCCACAACTAACTCAACATCCCTATTATCCCACATGCAAAGGGATGTAGTGGTTCCTTTATCCATTGGGCTATATAAAGAGCCCTCCTCCTACCTTTACACTTACACCTAAATTCCTTGAGAAGACAAAAGCAAAGCACATAACAAATAGACTAAAAGCTTTCCTTTGTTATTCTTGAGAATTCACCATTTGAAGAGCTAAGCCTCCTTTCTTGCATTCTCTAGCTAAGTGCTTGGGTCATATGGGGATAGTCAAAGGGTCTTGTAGCCAAGCTTTGATGAGATCCCATTCCTAGGTTCTTGGATATCAAAAACAACCAATTTGATTGCCATGGAGTCTACATAGGTCCATTTGATTTTGTTGTCAATCAAAACAGTAGAGGTTTTTGACAATTAGCATGTTAGTTTGATTTATGCTTTGAAGTTCTAATGCAATAATTTTATTACCTAACCTTTCTTAACTCTTATCTTGATGGTGTTTTAGATTTTGATTTAGCTTTGTTAGTTAAGACTACTAGGTGTTAGTTTTAATTTCCTTAACTTAGTTGAACAAAACCATGCACACAATATTTGATACAATGTTGTAATAATAATTATATTACAATTTATATTATGCTTTATTTATCGTAATATAAATGTATTATAATTGATATATTGTAATATAAATATATATTACAATTTATAAATATATAATAATAATTTGTAATATAAATATATTTATTTACTTTTAATATAAAACAAATTTTATTTAATACCAAAAAAAGAGTATTGAGGAGGGCCGAAACCCACCCTCGCTCCCCGCACACCCACCACCAAAGGCTCCACCGGTCTCCACGCAAACCCTCCACACTCTACCTCCACGTAGACCACCTCTTTCCCTTCACGTGAATCCTCCCCTCTCCAAACTTTCGCCACCCTACTCTCCCCAATCGGCCATTTCCACGCACCATCGTCCCCTTCTCATCATCCCTCGGCTAAGTTAAAAATGTTTCCTCCTACAATTGGAAACTTATATGAAGGTTTACATATCAAAAAATGAACCAATTCAAAAGAAGGTAAATTTATTTATCCAAATCCGACACTCTCCGTGTTCAAAACAAAAACAAAGAGGAAACTACAAATGAAAACCTACACAAATAAATCTCCATAACAATTAAAAAAAGATATATAATAATTATAATAAAGAGAAAGAGAGGGTTTTATTTCTCTCTTCTTCCATTAAAATAGTATGGAGCATCCTTTTGGCTCCCATGGCTTTCCCCAAATTTTCTCCTTCCTGCAACCTGTAAACAAGAAAAAGGAGAGGAAAATAGTTACACAAAAGAAATCTTGAAAGGATATGATAAGATAAAGATAGGGTTTCCCAACCTAAAATGGAAGGCTAAGATTTGATTAATCTAAGGGAGGAGCTTTCACCCTATTTTCCTTTAAGAAGTGAGTAATACGTGGATGGTGAAGGAAGTTTCTTTTTTAATGTAGAATGTAAATTGGTTTCATGTGGTGTATAAGGAAAGTTTTAAAATTATAGAATTATTTTTAAGTTATGTGAATATTTAATAGCCTTGGTGGTATTTAAAAGAAATAACATAATGTTAGGATAGTAGTTAGGTACCTTAGGAGAATTTTAATAAAGAGACCATGGGGGACTAGTTGTATCAATATTTGAAAGATTGGGATATTTCTTAGAAGGAATAAATATTCTTAGGCCATAATTAATTTATTAAATAAATCAGGTTGGCCTAATAGGAATACGTTTATAAGTAAGGGTTACCAAAATAATCATATTATAGTTATTTGTTCTTTTAAAACTATCCAAAAAATAGTCTTTTTTGGTAGTGTTTTCTCGGTGTCTCGGGCGAGATGTTACACATACCCCTACACCTTCATGCTCTCCTTTTCCATGTCCACCTCGGTGAAACTCCAAATATATTACACACCCATCTTGACGTGTATCTTGCTCATCCAATAAAACATTTACACATTCTTAAAATGATACATGTAATTATCTAACCATATATAAAGTTGATTGAAGTGGATGTCCCTATCGTAAAAGTTTTCATAAAACAACTAGAAACACCCTTGCATAAATTTAGTAGAATGAGTCCGATCATCATTGATATAAAAGTGGTACTCTCTTTAAAAAATGTGATCATTCTCTCGTAGTTTCCGGAGAATTTATAAATGCTATATGCACAAAAATGGCAATTTGTACTTGAGTTATAATATTTGAATTGAACTTCCATTTGTGGTTACAACGTGTAATTATCTACAAAATCAACCACTGAAACAATATTACAAATAGGAAATGGTTCCTTGCATATCTTTAATTATTCATCCAACCATCAAGATCTGTGTGTATGCCTAGCATACTCATAAATAATTTCATCTTTAAATTTTCTCATAAATTGAAAAATAGGTATATGTTCTGTAACTAGCTCACACCATTTAGAATCCTTTCCATATTTCAATTGGTATGGTACTGATTTATATTTATTAAACCCAACTAAATTATGTTCTATTACACCTCCAATTTTCTCATGGATACAACTTTCCAATTTAGGTAATCTGTCGCATGTACCACAACTTCCATCTAAATAATCCTGACTATAAAAATTGTCCAACTTCTCTTTCACAAAATATCATAGAATGAAATCCTAGAAGATATTGATGGAAGTTGAACACCACATTCCAAACATAGTTTCAAAATGCAAATAAGAACAAATACATCAAAAATTATCATAATGCATCGCAAATTCAACATGTTGCCTAAAACAACAAGTGGTGTGAGTGTGGTTGATTTTCATATAGAAGGTTTCAACATTTCAAAAAAATTGACTAATTTTAATTTCTAGATGCTCTTGTTCAAACTTACGAAAAGTTGAGTTTGAGTCATATCTAAGAAATGATTTGAATGTGGTTCACAATTAGTAGAACCAACTCCTTGTTTTACAACATCTCTTGTATCACGTGAAACTCTAGTGTTACCATTGCCAAAAAATCGAACAATAACTTCTCTTATAAAGATAAGATATATCTTTTTCTTTACATGGTGCTCTAATATAAAATGCACAAAAATCAATGTTATTGGGTGATTGAAGGATATTACGCCTTTAAATTACTTTCATTAGATTTTTTCAATTAACTTTCAACATTTGACCAGGGTTCATTTTAAGAGACCTCCTAGAAATCGGAGGTGGAAAATACTCCGCGAATATCCACTTTAACTAGTTTCGTAGGAAGAAAAAAAATTTGGGGGTTGAATGCAAATTTTTCACCTAATTTTTAAGTGGTGTGACAGAAGGTTCTTCAAAATCTTCTTGACGCACGACATTTGACTGAGCCACTAAAATTTTGCTTGAAAAAGAGACCTCATTTTCCGTGTCACGCATCAGCATTTTTCTCCCTGTCGCACATCAGATATTCAGGTAAATGATGATGAGGAATTCATTTTCATGAATTATAAGTATTCTCATTGGATTCATTGGCCCTTTTCCATAAAGATTCATATATTATACGACCTATTTTCATTAAATATTTCTCCCAAAATGACGAAAACAAGTTCGCGCGAAAATTACCAGTTCTTGTCGTGCGACAACAAACTTGTTGTCGCGTGACAAAAACTTGTTGTCGCACAACAACAAGGTTTTTGCTGTCGTGTGACAACAAGTTTGTTGTCATGCGACAAGAACTGGCGGTTTTCACGTGAACTTGTTTTCATCATTTTGGGAGAAATATTTAATGAAAACAGGTCGTATAATATATGAATCTTTATGGAAAAGGGCCAATGAATCCAATGAGAATACTTAGAATTCATGAAAATGAATTCCTCATCATCATTTACCCAAATTTTTATTTTTTCCCCTAGGTGGTATAAGTGATCTAGTAGTGTTCTACCTGGCGAATAATCTAGGATTATATAGGGGATATTTTCAAGGGTAGGCGAAGCCGACCCCTAAAAAAATTAAACTGTAATTTTTAGGTGAACAGGTCACTGACCCGCGCCAAAAAATTCACCTTTTCAAATTTTTCAAAAATAGAATATTCACCATATTACGAATATTCACCACTAAAATTATCCCCGCATTCAACTTATTTTCTTAGTTAAACATTGTTTTTTTGTTAATTCACTTACAACACTAGTAGCAAAAGCACATGGCGCACACCATTACTATCCTCTTGTGCTTATCTTAACACCAATAGTGTGATATGCATCATGTAGGTTTTCAACAATTGCGGAGGTTTGACCATGTATATTATGTGTTGTCAATCCTAAGGTGTTTAATGTAGGTCTCATTTTATTCAATTTCATCAAACTTACTAACAACTAACATCTTTAGAATCATTTAAAATTTTAAAATGATTATCCCAAATTTTAGTGGGTTTTCTTCGATTTATCGTTCGTAAAGTTTGTCACACATTGGTTTCAAAATTTTTCATCAATTTCAACAAAATAATTAGGTCTCTTTCGTAAAATCCTAGGAGGTTTTTTTTCCAAATTTTGGCTATCTATGATTTCAAAATGAATTTCCTGATTCACATTTTCATTGTCTCCTTCAATTTCAAAATCAACTACATCACGAGTATTTAATTCATTTTCATTACGAGTATTTAATTCATCTTCATCACGAGTATTTAATTCATCTTCATCACGATTATTTAATTCATCTTCATCATGAGTATTTAATTCATCTTCAACATTGACAATAAAAACATTACTTGGTTCCTCATTGCTTATAATAGTAGGGGTTGAAGATGAACCTCTTCTTGATTCATGAATTTTCTGCATTCACTCCAAATTTTGCAATCTTTTTGCCTCTAATTCCTTTGGTACTTTTTACTTGTTGATTTTCTTTTGATGTTTCAATTGATGTAGGACAACTCCAAATGATGCAAGGCACCTTAAAAATAGTAAAAATTTCTTCCGATGACAAGAAAAAGTGCGAGAAGGTGGCAAAATTTTATAAAAATTCGTGATTAGGTGGCCGAGAATAAAAGCACATGGTGAATTGGATGTTGGGATTTGTGTAAATATGATTCTAAGAACTGCAATCGCGTTTATGAACCGCAATCATGGTTCTTTTACCAATAGGTCAATTTAGAACCGCGATCGTGGTCCTAACTGTATCATCAAATCCGACCCTCAAGGCTCGGGAAATCTCTGTTTTTCCCGAACCTGAGCTTTGGGAGGTCATTATGGCATGTGAAAGGCCAAAAACATCAAATTTTCTCTTTCACGGACTTGAACCATGCCAAAAAATCAAAAACATGTCACAAAAATGGTATCATCATGTAAGGGAGACTGTTAGCTTCGTAGAAATATTGATTTTAAAGTGAATAGAATATAATAAATATCATTTTATAATTTTTTACTAATAGTAGGTATTTAAGACACTTTTTTTTGTTAATGTTCATGTCTATGTTTAAAATTGAACTTTTGTTTCACTTGTCATAATGTGATAAAACCTATACCATCCCAACCATGGAAAAATTCTATACACATTCAAAAAAATTATTTGATTTCGATATTTTTTATGAAGTTATGGCAGGAAACGGAAAGTGCTCCATTTTCTTTATGTTTTCCTACCACTTTCATGGAAAAAATCATAAAAATATTTCAAAATAAAATACAAAATAAAATCTATCCCAAAATAAACAATGGCATCTAAATTTTCACCAAAGGAAAAAAAAATCAATTTTTTGTCATCCAAATCACGGGAAAACAAACTACAATGTTATAGGTTTTTTCAAAAAAATACCAAGTCATTGAATTTTGAGTGTTTAATATAGCTAAACTTGTCTGTTTTTTAAAAGAAAATAGTAGTTTAGAAACTAGATTCGGATGCTATGATTCATATTTATATAATTTTTTCTAATTTTTAATGCACACATTGCTAATAATCCCTACAAGTTGAGATTTCACTTTTTGGCAATATGACATCCACTTATGACCCCTTTTTGGCCCCCCAACTTACTGCACTTACCCGAAGGAGATGCATAAAATAGAAATCCTAAACTACATATGTGATAACACTAAGAAGAGGGTTAGAGACATTCCAATGAGTGGAAAATGGGGATAAAATGATGAAGGAGAGGGTAGAAAAGAGAGCCACAGTCCACAACAACATTCAAACCACCATTTTCCTAGAGCACAACAAATTTGAGACCCTGCAAGAGAGAAAATATGCACAAAACACCTGAAAATGTAATGGAAGGCAAGAAAAATGCAATAAAATAGAGAAAGGGCATAAGAGAGCCACAAAACACACATTTTATTGCTTCAAGTATGCAAAATCCATTACATGAGAGGAGAAGAGGCAAGGATCACCATGCAAGATGTCCAAACATGAGGCTTGTAACTCACAACTATTATGGAACCATTTTAACAAAGTTACATTACAATGAACATCCCCCTTTCTCAAAATTGGAAGGAATGGTTCCCGCTCTTGTTGTGTCCTCCCTCATGAACCCTAGCTCTAGTTTTCTCGTGTGCATATGGATCCTCTATGGTTGGGTACGACATAGAAAAAACCAATGGATTCCCTTCGGGATCGATTTGGTTTCTTTTTACTCCCCTTTTTCCCTCTTCTTGTTCCATTTACGGATGTTGTTTCTACAATATATGGATCGAGATTTGGTTCTTCTACACAAGGTGTTGATAGACATGGATTTTTGGCCCAGACATTACTACTAAATTTGTGGGTAGTGCTCCTCAAAGATGAGGAATCTATTTTTAGGAACCCCTTTTCAGATTTTTCCGAAACCCTTGGAATTCATACAGATATGCTACAAGTTTTTGTTCACTCCTCGAACAATAATACCTTATGCATTTGGCTCCACCGAATTGCTCTAGGTATTGATTTGAAATCCCTTCTTCCTCATAAATTATGTTGTAGGGTTGGAAATTTTGGGCTGGTTTATGCTGACAAACCTCTTGCGGATGCCTCTAGGCTCAAAAGTGTTTATGGAATAGGCCATGATTCAATGATTTTTATGACTGGTGTTCGTTTGGAAGGGGCCAAGGTTAATATCTTTGCCCCTTTCAAGAAGGCACTTTTTAAAAATGCATCCCCATCAAAATCTCTAGTTGTTCCTCCTCCTCCCTCCGCTCACATTGTTAAGAAAGCCCTTGAAACCCCAAAGATTGGAGATCAAGGATGAAGAATATTTAAACCTGTTACAAGACATTAAATCTAAGGCTTTGATATGCAAAATTTAACGATGTCCGTCCATCGTCTAACACAGCTTGTCCAAAGGATTTACACCTCATGGATAGAAAATTATAGATATTTCCTATGTTCCTGGAGTATCTTCATCATCTATTTTATTGATCATAAGAATTACCAGAGATTTATTGATGAGGTTCCTTGGTTACAGGGGTTCAATGAGACTATTCACCGCCCCATGATTTCTATATTTGACCCAAATACTTTCTCAATCTCGTGGGTCCTAGTTTGGGTGATATTACCAAATCTTCCCCTTCATTTTACTTCCTCACTAAAGGAAATTAGAAAGCCCCTTAAATGGTTCATCAAGGTGGATAGTCAAAGGTCATAGATCACCTATATACTTATGTTTAGATTTGCATTGAAGTTGATCTCAAAAAGGGATTTCTAGATAAGATGACCCTCAAAATGGGTGATACCAGCTATTCCCAAATTATAGACTATGAGAATACAACTTTCAGATGTCGAAATTGTAGAACACCAGGTCATCTCCATGTTGCCTTCCCTCAGAAGAAAACCCAGGATCCTCGAAGAAAAGGAGCGATTCTCAAGCATTGGAGCCCACCAGATTTAGAAGAAGAAGATAATTCTGACTCGGAAGATCAAAGAGTTATAGTTATGGCTCCTTCATTTGCAGCTGCTGCTCCATCTATTGTAACTTCTCTCCCTTTAGCTGCATGCCCTTCTGATTTAGCTCCTTCTAAAGAGGTTGGGAAATTACTGGTTACCACTCCTTCGGAAGGACCTTCTCCAAATACTTTCGAAGCGGCCCCATGAATCTGATCACTCTGACTCGGATAAGGATAGTGGCCTTCCCCTTGTTGGTTCCTTAGCCTTGGACTTAATGGATTACAATCCTCTTATTTCAAAGATGCTTCTATAGGATAAAGGGTAATTAGTTTGTTCAAAGAAGGTAAATAATGGAAGGCATTGATTTCCCTATCTTTCTCTTCCCCTTTCTATCATGTTGTTATCTTTCTTTCTCGGTCTTGTAGCCTTCTCGGATGGATCTCCCCTTCTTCCTTTATATTTCCTTTTGTTGCCTCTAATTTCAGCTACAATGGAAGTGCTTCATCTCCTTTTGGTGTGTTACAACTTGCTCCTTCTTTTAGACAGTTATTTCTTCTCTTTTTCCTATCTTGTGTTTCTTCTCTTTACTTCGCTTTGTTTAGGCCTTCTTGGTCCACTCGCTCCCTTGCCTTCAAGAATCTTTTCTTATTTGCTTCAGTGTTATATCTGGCCTTTGGGGCTCTTTGTAAAATCATGTGGGCCCTTTCATCACCCTTAACTATTTACCTATTTCCAAAAAAAAACATCCCCCTTTCTCCAAAATGAGAAGTTACAATATATAGAAGTGATGAGAGAAGAGATAAATAGTGAAACTCAGATTTCTACTCCCACCCACTAATATATTTCATTCAATGCTCTAAAAAAGGTATGTACACCCTTACAAACTCATTTCCCCATGTCCCTTACCTTTGCCGGAGAAGAAAAGTGACCATATTGTATTAAATTCCAAATTGTCGGGATTCTTGAACTATAATTTTTGTACTAGAGACATTCTCCTCTTTTTTGACCATCTACTTTCATATAAATTAATAAATTCAGTTTCCATTGCATATAAGATGTCAAGACCTTTGCAACGATATAAATTTTGTGAAAATAGGAGCAATAGGTCAAAAGTTATGGCCGTTTTAAGTTTGTGCAAAAAACTATCGTTTTCCTTTGTTGTGTTGATTTTCCTTTGTAGTGCAAAATTTCCTTTGTAGCATGTCTTTTCCTTTATATCACAACTTTTCCTTTGTTGTGTGGATTTTCCTTTGTAGCACGGATTTTCCTTTGTTGCATGTATTTCCCTTTGTAGCGCGATTTTTCCTCATTTTTTCACCAAGTATGGATGTCTCACTAACTATTTTTGATTTTCTTGATAAGGGAGTTAGGGGAATATAGTGGAGCCCAAAAGCCAATTTTTTTCAGTTGACCTATTTTATCCATTTTTAGCTAAGATTGATAAAAAAATTTCAAATCCGAGAAATGCCAAGTTGTTTAGTTTTTTCAAAGGGTGCAAAAATGGAAAATATTTTTAGCGACTCATAAGGGCCATCTACTTGCTAGATGAGTTGATCAAGATCCTTGAATCATCCATTGTGCATGGAGTCAATCTAATAAACATGAGAACTAATTTTAAACTTTGAAGAACAACCCCGAGACCACTTGAAACACTACTTAAACATGGAGCTATTCTCAAGCTCGAACTTGGAATCCCAATCTCGTTATAAAAATTTTGAATTAAGATTTTATGACACTGGAAAATTGTTTTGAATTTGAAATTTCACATGTTTCCTCTCGTAAATGATCTCGTTGGGTTGAATGATGAACCTATAATACTGTCCCAAAATCTGATTTCTTTTCCAAGTTTTTAAGAAAACTAAACTGAATCATGGCAAAGGATGAAGCATCATGAGTTTTGGAACACATGCTAGTCCTGGATGCACTTGAAAATACCGGAAGAATTGATTTTCCCATGAACATTGCCTCCAATGAACTACGAAAGAGCAATAAAAAACTACAAAAACTATGTAAAAAATGGAATATCATACATTCTCCAAGTGGAAACATGTAGAGTGTGCACAAGCACTTGTTCTACTTAAAGAAAACCTACTCCTACCCTAATCTAACTAGAGGTAAGGAAATCAAAACAAATCCCGCAACTAGCAGGGAGAAATAACTTCCCTTCCTCACAACATATGACCATGTGACTGATTTGGCACTGAACATGATCAATAACAAGAGTGAAAAACTATTTTCCACCATTCTACCCAAAGTATCAACAAACAAAATGAATACCTCCTTTAGTTGTTATTCATTTGGTTGGAGGTTTCATTGATGAACTTTGGTGCATTGAAGTTTATCCTCATGCCCCAAGTGAGCATGACTAGTCAGAACTCCTTCTTTGAATCTAGAGAGTCTAGATACTTGATTGGTCATGGTTTGATCCGTGTTATTCGACCACTCATTTTTTCTCATTCCCATAATTTGGATCTTCATGTCGACTTTCTTCTTGAAGGTGGTTATTTATAGGTTGATTCATATTGTTCTTTGCCTCTACAAGCAACTTTGTTTTCACCTTGATGGTCATTGATTTTGTACTTGGTACTCTGTGGGTCTCCTCATTCTCCATTCCATTCTAGTTATCCACCAAAATTGTAGCAAGCTCTAGAAATGCAAAGCAAGGAGGATCATAGCATTCCATTGAAACACCTTGCTCACTTTCAATAAATTCTTCCTTAAGGCCTTGGGTAGCAATAGTGTTAAAAACACATTCTCTTCCCCTCCCATGCCAATCTGATTTTTTTACATATTCCTTCTTTTTTCTGATATGTGGCTTCTCATTTTGAACAATTTGGATTCTCTCATCTTCCCAATTTGAATCATAATAATCTTCTACTAATAATAAAAACCTTCATCCCCGATAAGATTGGTTGGAGGAGAGATATAGGAAAGCGACCGTTGTTTTGTTTCATGCTTGGGCATAAGTGTTTGATGCTCAAGGGACTTGATTTGATCACTTGGAGAAGCCAAATGACCCTCCAAGACATGTCCCCTACTCGCTAATATGCTTCCCCGAAGGTCAATTGTTTGATCCTGCTCAAGTTCTCGTTGTTTGAGGTGTTACATGGCCAGCTCCCTTTCTCCAAAAGTATAGTAGGTATCTCTTTCTACCAACCTTGTAGGATAACCTAGTTTAGTGATTGTTGGGTAGAAGGTAGGGATAACATATGTATTACCACAACTCCTAGGAACATTATTACATGGTTTAGAGAAGTAGGGTTGTGCCCTAGGTCGAGATGGGAGGGATTTTTACAAAGTTTAGGGAATGCTCTGGGCATAAAAAAATTTGTGAGAATTCATATGAAGGGTAAGGAAGTAAAGAAGCTTCCCGATTTTAGCATGTAATTATGAATTTTTCATTATTTGCACAAAGAGAAGGAAGAATTTGAGGTGGTGAAGGAAGATTTGCAGCAGAAGAGATATGGAATTTTTTTCCACCTAAATGAGAATCTTCTCCTTGTGTTGCAATGGAAAAATATTGAGGAATAATTCTGCCTCTAATGACCGAATCAATACAATTAAATCAACATCAAAGGATCTCAAATAATACAAGAATGCCATACCTTGTGAGGGTTTGTATTCTTGAGGGATTATATGTCAGGTCCTTGTGAATCGATTCAAATCAAGAATAAATTCCATCGGATCCTGTTGTATCTTGTTGAGATTTTCCATGAGGAAAATGACATTTGCATCTTCCTTGAACCAGTTGTGAAATTGTTCTCCTTGCTAACTCCACATGGAAATGGATTGTGGAGCCAAATTGTTGTTCCAATATTTTTCATTTCCTCGTGAGAGATGCAACTAGAAGTCCGAGGAAAACATTCTCTTCTAGGACAAAGGTGAATGGAACAAAGTGGTTTTCAATATCTTGAATATGATCAATAGGATATTGATCTCCATTTCCATATAAAAGAGGTAAAATTTTCAGAGTTGTTTTAGGAATGTCATCCCACAAATGCAAATAAAGAGGGCTACAACTAAAATGAGGTAATGGAATATCTCTTTGAGAGTCATGACTCGAAATGGAAATATTAAAATGGATGGAAGAACAAGGTAAAATGTTTGCAATTGAGATAATGGATTGTTTGAATCAAAGGATTCACTAGATCTCGCTTGAAATTTTCCTCCAAAGGAAGGGGTTTCATCAAGAGAATATCAAAATTGATGAAATAAAGATGTAAATATCTATACACACCCGTGAAATATATAGCTTTCGATGTTTGTCCCAATCGGAATGCCAAAATTTTTGGAGCTCAAAATTACACCCTGGATATGATCACTAATGACCAAGAATTTGGAGGCAACATGGGACCTGCTCTCGCCCCGGGACCCGTGAATTGAGACAGACCTTCGGAGAAGGCCGACTTCATCTACCTATTCCTACTGCTAAACTACTCCTAGGAATTGAAATGCAACTATCTAACTCTACTCTAAAACTCCAAGGGACCAGGTGAGAAGGAGATGCATAAAAAAATCATAAACTACAGAGGTGATAACACCAAGAAGAGGGTTTAAAACATTCCAATGAGTGAAAAATGGGGAGAAAATGATGAAGAGCAGATAAGAGAGCCACAAATCCACAAAGAACATTCAAACCACCATTTCCATGGAGCACAACAAATCTAAGACCCTGTAAGGGAGAAAAATATGCACAAAACACTGTAAATGCAATGGAAGGAAAGAAAAATGCAATAAAATAGAGAAAGGGCAAAAGAGAGCCACAAAACACATATTTTATTGCTTCAAGTATGCACAATCCATTACATGAGAGGAGAAGAGGCAAGGATCACCATGCAAGATGTCCAAACATGAAGCCTACAACTCACATCTACTCTGGAACCATTTTGACATAGTTCCATTACAATGAACATCCCTCCTTTCTCCAAAATGAGAAGTTACAATATATAGAAGTGATGAGAGAAGAGAGAAAGAATGAAACTCATATTTCTGCTCCCACCCACTAAGATCTTTCATTCAATGCTCTGAAAAATGAATGGGCACCCTTAAAAACTCATTTTCCCACATCCCTTTCCTTGGTGGAGAATAAAAGTGACCATATTGCATTAAATTTCAGTTGTTGGGCTACTTGGAACTATACTTTTTCATACTAGAGACGTTTTCTTCTTTATAGACCATCTACCCTCACATAAATGAATAAATTTAGTTTCTATTACATAGAGGATGTCTAATCCTTTCTAATGATATAAAGTTTGTGAAAATCAGAGTAATAGGACAAAAGTTATGGCCATTTTAAGTTCACACGAAAAACTATCATTTTTCTTTGTTGCACGGTTTTTCCTTTGTCACAGGATTTTTTTTTGTTGCACGGCTTTTCCTTTGTAGCGTGGCTTTTCCTTTATAGCATGGATTTTGCTTTGTAGTGTGGATTTTCCTTTGTTGCATGAATTTTCCTTTGTAGCATGGTTTTTACTTTATTACGTGACTTTTCCTTTGTAGCGCGACTTTTCCTCATTTTTTCATTTTTTCACCAAGTATTGATTTCTCACTAATCTGCTTTTGGATTTTCTTAGATAAGAGAGTTAGGGGAATATAGTGAAGCCTTAAAATCTAATTTTTTAAGTTTACCCATTTTATCCATTTTAGCTAAGATTGGCTAAGTGCGTAACAGTGAGCTTATGGAAATGTATCAAAAATTGTTCCAAGTTCCCAAAAAATATGAAATGTCTAAAATTACAGATTCTTCACCAAGCTCCCGTGAAAGTGTTCAAGTCCAGAATTACCAAGTTGTTCAGTTTTTTCAAGGGGTGCAATTCTGACCTCCAACAAGAACCAAAGCCACCTTAGGCGTGCTAGAGAACTTAGGTAAGGGGGAAAACAAGTCATCAGAAACTATCTCCTTGAGACGACGTTGGTCGTGGTCCGCTCCTTATTCTTTGGTTCACTCGATCTATTAGTCTAGGAACTTTGGTTTGAGATGGTTTGTTCTTATTTTTTCACCCTCTAACCATTTTCCACCCTTCCTCCTGAGGGGATTTGATGCTTCAAACCACCTTAGGCATTGGGTGGTTGCGTGGGACATAGAGAGGATGGTCCTTGATCTTATGATGAAATTTAATGTATAAAATACATTGGGAGTATCAAGTATCTCCCATTTGAATATCCACAAACTATTTTAAGTCTTGAGAGAGGTCGACTTCAACACAAACTTGTTTCTATGGTCGGGCGCTATAAAAGCGTTGAGTTTCCATGTAAACAACTCACCCTATAAAAGAAGTGATTTGATGTAGGAAATGGAAACACGATAATGGAAGGCTATGAAAATTGACCCAAATTGGTACTTTGAGAGCCTCATATTCGTGAGACCACAAAATATTTGGTTTATAAAGAGAGAACCAAAAGAGAGTTATGCACACATACCAAGTGGCTGAGTGGTTCAATATAGCTAGGGCATGTGATGGGTCAGAAAAATGGAAAAGGAAAAAACCTTTGGTCATGTTTTATACGCTCTCAAGTTGATGTCCTAATTGACCCGGATGAGTTAACCCATGATTTTAGCATGTTTTCAGAGGGGATGCGACCCACAAAATACCCAATAAGGCATAACTATTCTAACCATTGGCATGTAACATTAAATTCAAGAACAAGTAAAATAACATCAAGGGGATATTCATTACCTCATGGAATACCTTTGGGATGAACTTCCAAGGTCATTTTAGTGGTGGGGATATTATTTCGGTCTCAACAAGCTCCACCACGACTTCAATAACCAATCTTGAGGTGGAAGAGGCCATTAAATAGGTATGCCTAAAGGGAGAGAAACCCTAGAAATATTTTATAAAGGTATTATCCCGCAACACCTAAAGAGGCCATAGTATGACATGCAAGTGGAGGAAACCCTAGTAGAGAGACGACTCCAATATCGAAATGGAAGTGCAAACTGTTGTGGGTTCAAAATATTTCTTATTTTAAAAATAGCAATTTAATATTAATTTGATCATCCGGGAATCACTTCACTCCTTGGAGATCGCTACTTACCAAGAGCATATCCTTTCTAAATATTCTAAGAGAATACCTAGATCAAACAAGGGAATAATTATGAAGCATATAATGTCTTAAATTTCTTTTTACCAACTTTTAAAGACAAACCAAGGGTTAAGACGTTACACATTCAACTTATAGTTTCATTTCATCATAGGACTTTGGAGAACTACATAATGAGATGTAGGAAACACTCAAACATCATGAATGTGTGTTAAGGAATGTCTAATCTAAAATTCCAAACCCATTTTTAGTTCAAGAGTTCTCTATGGTTTTACATAAGAAGAATATCATCTATATTTTGTCACATATATCACAACCTTTCCAATTTAAATAGAACAATGGATCACACTCGTGTGAAAGGAACATACCTCCTTAGTGATCCCTAAATTCAATGGTTTGAGGAATACCAATATACTATAATAGACATCAAATGAAATCAAAAGGAAAACCATATGCGATATCTCAAGTTTTTAGTTATTTGACTAAATAGATTAAAGATTTAAAATCTATAAAATGATGAGGTCTAGTGCTTCAAGAATTGTAGTTGTTTGTCTTTAACGAGGGAAACCGCAAGTCATCAATCATAAGCATCATGAACTTAGGAATAAATTTTTTGAGTTATTATTACTGCATATCACTATTAATTAATAACTAAGTTAATATTAATCATTACCTCATTGTCATCTTATTTGACCACCTAATATATTACTTGGTGAATGGCTGAATGTATAGAAGACTCTACCAAGGGCCATAGTTTGATTAGGTATTTTTATTGGTGTATTATTAAATTATTATTGTTAACCTCATATGGATAATGATTTATCACCTTATATATGAGAATAAGATCTTCAAGATGACGGTTTTGTAACACCAAAAATTAGGTATTAAACAATTATGTATTAATGAAATAAAATTAAATTACCATGAAAAAATAAGAATGTATATCCTATCCCATATTATATTTTGGTAAATACAAGTAAGTTTTATTATCATAAATGTGCTAAAATAATAATATAAAATTAGGGTTAGAGAGGATTTCACTTATTTTGGGTTGAGATGAGTTGAACTTTTCTAGAAATGTGCAAGAATAATGTTTAGAGTTTCTTCAAGATGTCTTAAAACTATATGAGTGTAATTTTTGTCCTGAAAAAGTAACTTGTACGGAAAAAGTTTCTCACTTGAATTAATCTTCTTTTATGGATTCTTCATCTAGTGAATGTGGCTAAATATGGATTTTTACATTGTGTTCCTTTTTCTCGTATCTTATTTATATGTGGCTTAATTATAGTGATTGCACTCATGTAGTCAACTTAATGATTTTATTCTTCTTCTTTTATTAGGGACATAACAAAGGGTTAGCACTTCTTAGTTGTGTGGCACCCACCACACCTATGTAGCTATATTATGAAGAGGAATAAAAACATGATAGCTCACCACCTAGTGAATGTGTGAAAGATACAAATTACAATGAGTTTTGGAATTGAAGACCCTTTTAAACCTCTAACAATTCATAATGATCTTTGGCATGTGATTTATCATTGAAATGATCTATAAAGAACTTTTAATGATTTCTATAGAAGTAGAGTCAGCTTAATATTCTTGGGAGACTAATTTTACAATTGGGTGCTTTATTATGATATCTTAGGTAGGCCAAAGATGTGAAGTGTGAGGTTATTTGAATGGGTTAGGAGAATTTTATTATATA
Source organism: Taxus wallichiana var. yunnanensis (assembly GCA_018340775.1). Taxonomy (NCBI): domain Eukaryota; kingdom Viridiplantae; phylum Streptophyta; class Pinopsida; order Cupressales; family Taxaceae; genus Taxus; species Taxus wallichiana. The sequence continues at coordinate 411,125,273 of CM031242.1, read as the reverse complement.
GGTGATCGTTATGTAAGTTATCATGCTTAAATGACACATGAATGACTAGGGTAAGTCAGGGATTTTAAACTATGTCTTTTAAGTGTATTTAGGATGAAGTCATCAACATTTGACAAATTTGGATAGGAAAATTTATTATATGTAGTTGAATTCATCCATACACAATGAACATTATAAACTATTAATTGGAGATGGTGGCTAGATGTCCTAAGATGTGTCTTTTACCGTAAGAATGTGGTTTTAATCGATCAATAATAGATTAAAAATGTGTGACCTAGTGGATGACACGTGTAAAAGTAATTCAATATATTACATAATGATTTATTGGCTGAGATTATTACCAAGGATTAATTTCCAAATGAAAATATGTCCAAATTTAGGTATTTCCATTTCCCATTTTATTCTAGTAATTGAAAATTGTTGGATTAAAATATAAATGAAATACAAACCTCCCACAAGGACAAGGCATGTGCAAGATTTGAATGTTTATGTTATTTTCCTCTTTGTGTGTATAATTGTATATGCAAACCTCCATTCCATATGTAAAAATGTGTGTAAAGTATAAGTAAGATCTTAATATTAAATAATTAAATAACATAAAATGTAAAGTGAAAACGTGAAATGTGTATACATGATTTCTCCTAGTGTTGAATGTTAGTGTAAAGTAATCGATAAAGTGAAAACTACATGAAATTTATATACGTAATTTCCCCATGTGTTCTATGTGATCGTAGAGTAACCAAATATGAATAAGACTAAAATAATTAGGCCTATTGAGTGAATCTTGTAAACCATCCACAATAATTAGGCATGATAAGTGAAGTTGTAACCATTCACGAAATTGGGATTTCTAAGTAAATTGTGTATAAACATCATGTATATGTAATATTCATGTAGATGACATGATTTTGTAAGTGTGTACATATCATCATGTAATTCATCCGAAGCACCATATGTGAAGTATGTATGGATGTGTTAGAAATCCCCATAGTATGCTCGCTTTTGATATAAATAATGTTGTGAAGTATAAATTTATCTCAAAAGATAACTTTTGATCTTGTAAAAGCACAATAACAACATGATAATTGATATAAAAAAATTATTGTATCAACTTACATGGTCAAATGTGGATATGTTGTAATATTGAAGTATTTTACAATACAAGTATTTGTAGTATTCAAGAGATAAAGACATGTGATATCCAAAAATGTGTATGATCATATGAGTAACATGTCATAATAGTGGTCATAAAATATTTATCAAATCAAGAACAATAAATGTTTGTAAACTAGAAATAAAATAGTAGTGTAAGCTCAATAATGTGTATGCATCATCGAACTAAATGAAACATGTCATGAATGTGTTATAAAAAGGTATAAAAAGATAACATAGCAGTGAAAAGGATGAGTAACATGATAAATGTTGTTTTGTAAAATTTTTACACCTCCTCCAGTGCTTAAAAATGGTTTTTGAAAGGGGCAGTGTACAAGTGCAAGAAAAACTAGGTAACGTCCCACACAAATTGGTGGTCCAATACCTCTCTTAAAATGAGGTGCACACAAAATTACACAATCTTCGTCAAGGTTAACTCGACTAGGTCTTGTTGGCCAAAAGGTTTACTAGTAATATCTCAAATAATTGATGTTTTTAAATAATTTGAGGGCATTTGTTGGTTTATACTACTCAAACTATGTCTTAGGAATCATGCACATGCATTATTTATCAAATTCTTCATGTAAAACAACTAATTAGAATGTATTTTATATCTTATTATTTACACAAATAACATACATATATTCAACTATTAATTTCACTTACAATCACTGAAGATTAATATTAATAAATATATTACAAGTTTTAATCCTACACTAATTTACTCTAACATTAGAATAAAAAGTACAAAAGATTTATTATAATAAGATAAATATAAATATGTTCATAGTTTATGATGGATTTTTAATCCATTTGAACGCAAAGACCCAATAACCATGCTTGCACTCTGAATAGTATGAACTTGATCAAAGCACGTGAAGGTGCAAGAGTATGAGAGAATCAATTACTAGCAATCGCATGATGGAGCATGCAATGTGGACGCCGTAAGGGATCGGAGGTTTTTTTTTCCCATAATGTGGGCTATATTTGCATCGGGAGTGGAACATAACATAAGTAGGAAATGTAGTAGTAACTATATGTAAATGGATGAGCATGATGAATATATGAGTATATGAATGAACGAAAATGAATATCTATTAAGTGATGGTTCCAAATATCTAAATGAAAAGCACCACATTTAAAAGCATGTAGTTATGAAATCGACAAGTAAAAGATACATTGCCTTTTTTTCAATTTACACCAGGTCTATTTTCTTTGTTAATCAAAGTAACATGGTTTTTACATAGTTGATCCTATATTCATTCAAACTTGCTCCTACTTGCATATGAAAGTTAGTTTACAAAAATGAAAATTCAAAAACAGTAGACAAATGTCTTTGTTCTTAGGTTTTGCAATTGACTTCTCTATAGCCTTTAGTGTCTCCACAACTTGAGTGAATTTCTTCAAAAGAAGAGTGCAAATACGTAAAACTAACACCAACATCCCGGTCCATAAGCTCTAGGTGAAAACATCAAATGTAATTTACCTTGAGCCCCTTCTATATCAAATTGAAAAATCTGGGTTCCACGCTTATGCAGAAATTCTGAACTGTCTTCAGGATAAGGCTGGGCACAAAGGTATCTGTAGAAAGAAAGTTGAAAACAAAATTTCAGTTACAACATTTGTAGACATCAGCAATTTCTCTCCATATTTTGGACACTATAAGTTTTTTTGTTGCTTTGCTCTTTAAGCATTTCCCTCCCAAGAGTCTCTATGGAAAAACATGAGCCATTGAACACCCAGACAAGTTTCTCCTACCAGAATGACACTGCACAGCCTTAAAGAAAATCTATGGACTCTGGCTCATACCCACTGAAAAGAAAATCTTTTATACTACATGAATCATGAAACCGATTGTTACTGGGGAAGGACAACCTTTCCAACAAAGATGTAATAGAATGAGAAATTCATACAACAGTGTGAATATATTCCAGTCACAACATACTTCTTCATTGAATGCTTATGCCATTTTATTAAAAATTCTATCAGTTATCATTGTGTTTCTGTGTCTATATCAGATTTTGGTTACTTCCAGAAATAGAAATTGTACATACGATCATTAGAAAAAATGAGTCCAAATTCTGTAAAAATATGGCTTTGTTTGTGAATTCTATTCTGGGGTTTTGTAATCTTGTGATACATTCCATAAAAATGTGTTTTGCAAAAAAAACATAAACTCATGACCTGCAGTTTTCTAGAAATGCATTCAATTTTGTAATAGGAAGCAAGGTTTGATAACTGTACATTCTAAGCGTATTTTGGAAAATGTGAGTTTTTTTTGTGAGCTACAAATGCCCTCATGACATCATTCATGTCAATTGTTTGACAAAATGTAAATTGCAGGTGTAAAACCAGTCATAATGAAAGAAACATGCAAGATTAGCTCAAAACACAGATGAAATTAAGATCAACGTAGCCAAAAAATAGAGGTCAAGATTAAGCTCACCATAGTAGAAAAAGTATACCGTGTGGAGCAATCTGATGCCACAGAATGCATATGAAGGATATAGGATAACCACCATGTATAAAAATTAAAAATATAGAAGCTATACGATAGGAATCCTTGAAGCCTACAGCTAACATGTATGAGGGCAATATTACATACAATGAAAGTTTCGACTTGCAAACTATTTACATGGGTATGAAACCACGTTTTTCTGATGCATTCTGTCAAACAGTTCAGGTGCCTTGTGTAAGGCTCCACGTTTTACATACATGTAAAAGGATTTGCAACTACATCATCTGACAAAATTCCTCTATCAAATGCCCTCATGAGATCATTCATGTCAATTGTTTGAAAAAATGTAAATTGCAGGTGTAAAACCAGTCATAACGAAAGAAACATGCAAGATTAGCTCAAAACACAGATGAAATTAAGATCAACGTAGCCAAAAAATAGAGGTCAAGATTAAGCTCACCATAGTAGAAAAAGTATACCGTGTGGAGCAATCTGATGCCACAGAATGCATATGAAGGATATAGGATAACCACCATGTATAAAAATTAAAAATATAGAAGCTATACGACGACAGAACTTGAAGCCTACAAATTGCATGTATGAGGGCAATACTACATACAATGAAAGTTTCGACTTGCAAACTATTTACATGGGTATGAAACCACGTTTTTCCGATGCATTCTTCACAAACAATTCAGGTGCCTTGTGTAAGGCTCCACGTTTTACATACATGTAAAAGGATTTGCAACTACATCATCTGACAAAATTCCTCTATCTTTTTTGCTTTGATGGATGTCCATAAATATTCCAGAGCTCGTATTTTGGCACAGATCCAGAACAGATGCAAAAACTTATGGCAGAGCCCTCTGGTGGTTATCACGACCACACCTTAAAATGCCATCTCAGATTATGGACGAGAAAGAAAGAATCATCCAGAGATTTGTAACTAATAATGCCCTAATTGAAAATCCTGTTGCCTTTGAGCAGGAAGGGAAAATTCTAAACATGTTATAAAAAGAAATGTGAAAGAAAACGAATATACTTAAATTATAGACCTGGTCTATTCCGGAATTCAACAGGTGATTCTTTAGCCCCAAAATTCTATTAAAAGTAAAAATAAAATCCAAGTGCATTGAAATTATCATAAACCCTTACCGTAGCAATATCATGTAATCGATCGCCATGCAAATGAAGCCTAGGGCAAATACAACAACCGGATCTAACAAATCAACGGCCACTGTCATTCCTCACACATCGACCGCCAGATTTGCTTCCAAGAAAGCACAATCCCTGTGCTGCGCATCAATTGGTTGGTTCCTCCGAGATCCGTGATTTTCTCCACAGTATCCTCCGCCGTTCGATTTCAACGACAATGCAGCAGCCAAAGATAGCCATCGGATCAGCAAAAACTGTCAGAGAAAGGAGGTCTCATCCCACTACAGGAACGCCTTACGGCGTAATTAAGACGAGAGAAGCACATTTTTTTAGGCATACACGAAGTGAACTTAACTCATACTATAGTTTCTATAATGAAAGATATTACAATTAATATGCATATGAGGGGATCCTTTAACATTCATGTGGATTAAAAAAATATACATAGTTGTAAAATTTGGCCAAAATTTAAATAGCTAAGTGAGATAAATAAAATATATAAAAACTCTCACAAGATTCCTCATTCCAAATTAAAGGAAATTTATAATGTATTTCATGTAGGTATTTATAGGGAAACTAAAGATACATAATGTGTTACACACACCAAAGGGGTGTAACTACCATTAAGATGATTTGAAAAATTAAATTGGTAGTGGTTACAAACTCAAATCAAAAGCATTGTCTTATGGGTAACCTAGAAGTGTCCGACATTCTCAATCATCATCAAAAGTATCAAAATATCTTAATTAAATTCTATAAAGTTCCTAGAATAATCTTGAATTTGGTCGATCTAGCTAGTGGAATTCAATGTGCAATGGTATGTATGGGAGCTTGGGTGTATAATTCAAGATTCTATTGAATTCGCCACCTTCCATTCTTAACATAACATCCCAAGGAAATATATTTGAATTCAAAATATATTAGGTGGGAAAGATATGTATTCTCTAACAACAATGTGATAAATTATGGATCAAATTTTTTTGAATGATTTTCCTTTATCTTCTAAAAGACCAAGTGATTTATATATTTTTTTCTCTAAATTATCCGGGCACATGCTTCATGATTTTTCTTAGTCTTTGCACACTTTTCTTTATTGCATGGGAATTGATTATTTATTACACAACATCACTCCTATTTATTTTTGTGTAGAGAAATGCCTTTAGAGGAATTGTGTAGACTTTGTAACTTCTACACACTTCTTTCACTTTACTACTATTGTGCAGTTCTCTTGGTATTACAAATGTGTGTGAAGATGAAAGATACGTTGTTACTATCATGAATGGAAAATTGTTCATTAACAATATACTCATAGTGTGTAAGTTATTACACATGTTTCCCTTTATATTTTATGAATGAGAGTATGCATTCTTGATAATTAATAGTTGTTTGTGTTATGGGTAATGTAATTATGTGGCAACATGTACACAATATCCTACTTAAAAGAACATATAACACTTTCCTTTGGGAAATAATTATGTATATGGGTGTATAATTTGTGCAACATAAATCTTGAGAAAATAAAATATTAGACATTAGATATTACCAAACGGTTGATGAATCGGGTAAAGTTCACCTAAGCTAAAGGGTTACAAAGCCAAAGAAATTAACAAGGTATAAAATATTCCTAGGGAAATCCATGAAGTACTTGGGATACTCATAGTGTATGGTGGGACATGGGATAAAAGTGTTATGTTGCATAGGATAGTTGTCAAGTTTCAATACGAAAAGCACCGAGATGTCATATAGATCATGATGTCACCACACAATAAAGTGTAAAAATTGGTACAACATGGGAGATCACATAATGCTTTATGGCTCAAGTGGAAAATGCCAAGGTGAATGGAAATACTACGAAGTAATGTGTAATGATTTGCATGTGCCACATAATGAATGATAAATTTGTTCAAAACTAAGATACTAAAAACACTAAAAAAACATTTTGCATGGGATAGGGGATGAAAGAAATACTACATGGGGAGCTAAGGGATGCATTCACAAGTGGGAGTAACCAAATGCATAAAAATTTAATGTAGAAAGAAAGTTAATTACATGCAAATTAAAATATGAAAAATGAGTCTCGAGCGGAAATTTAGATCACCTTGAAAAGGCCTAGGGGATCCATAATTTCACCTATGAAATTAGGGGCATGTTTTGAAGCAACTTAAAATAGAAATAATACCAAAGAATTACTTTGAGCAATCGTTATAAAAATGTACATAATTTAGAACCTATGGTTCACCCGTAATAAAAATCAATAGGCACACTTGAAAATTCTATGTTATCACAAAAAGAGTAGAATCTAGCATATTAACTTTTTAATGAAACATAGTGTACTTGGAGAAATTTTATGGAGTTCAAGTGTGCTTGTGAATTTATTTACCCCGCCCTAGATATTTTTTGAATTTTCTTGGATAAAATCACTTGGCAAGGCCTTTTGGTGCATTTTTAAAATTTTGATTGGTGATGGATGTGAGGCGAAGGTTGAGGTATTGCTTTGTTTCCAATCAAGCATTTATAACCCTAATAGAGATACCTTTAGCTTCGCTCTAGGGCCTCCTCCACTGCTATTTGGGTGTTCATAGCCCAAGTAGAGATTACTTGAATCACCATGTGATAAGAAATATTTTGAAAAATATAATTTGAGATATTTTTCTTTCTTACTCATTTTTAGTACATGGGTCCGGAACCAAGTTAGTCATGTTGAATGATAGGTGGAAAAAATAATGTTTAAGTGAGTTCTAGATTTGTATATTACTCATATACAATATTAATGTGTGTGGTATGCATGACTCTCTTTGAGTGTAGAAATCATTCTAAATCAAATGTTACATTTTGAAAATAAAGATTAAGAAATTATTCTAAAATGTGAAATAGTTAGGTTAGCTTGTAGATTTTTACTATGAAGATCACCAATTCTCCTGAAATCAAGACATTTTCAATAAATAATTTTTACTACCCACCATATTAATTTCACATAACAAGTCAATAATATAAACATGGTGAACTAAGGATATTTGGGCCATTCTTCTATTCGGGAAACTTCAAAGGGGAACAAACCACATTAAGGATTGTGGTGGGCTATGTATTAAAGGACACACCTTGAGGAAGTACATGATTTTTATTAACATCCACAAAATAAAATAAAATGAAATCAACCTTAGAAAGTAGGGAAATTTATGTACAAATCTACAAGATTACTTTGAATACTTGTACAAGGAAAAATTTAGATGTCAAAAAAAAGGACTTAGGCATGGAAGTAGTGTTTGAGGAAGCACTCATTCAATGGTAAGAGGAAATCCTATCCATTTAGGTTCTTGAGTCGAAAGGATTTTTATCCTGAATTTGAACTTAGGAATTTAAGATAATCATTCAAATTTTTGTTCAAAATGATGATTTTGTAGTTTAATATAATTTTAAAAATCCATAATTTGACCAAGTGTTGATGAATTTAGACATTAATATGTTTTTGGAGTTTTATTTTTCTTTTACTCTTTTGGTGCAAATTTATTTCTAATTTTTGGATCTATCTTAGGTCTTTCTCCGTTTATTTTCAAAAATGAATGTGAATACACTTTAGCACCAAAATTGTAGAGTGAATTTGGAGTTCCAAACCCATAAATGCACTTGCACCATACGTATCAAAGAATTGGAACTTTCATATAATTTTGGTTCCAAGCGTAATATTAATCCCAATTATTGTGAGGGTCTATCCCTAATGATTTTTGGGGATTTTGAAATCCAATGCACTTCGAAAAAAAAGCACAAAGTGAAAAAATTGTTCCCATCCCCAATTTCCAAATAAAATAGTGCATGGTGGGATTTTAGAGTGCATGTATTTTTCACATTAACCAATAATTAGAAATTGACCCAAGAAACCTATCATACTTTTCCATTAATGCCTCCACACGTGTTAGTTACGAAAATCATTTTAGGGATTATAAAATGTGATTTTACTCTATTATTATTACCTTAATATTTCTTGATTTCATACCTAATGGCTCAATATGTAACTCCAAAAATTTATTTTAAACCAATTTATTTGTGTTTTGGATGATTTTTTCTTCCTCTTTATTGTTTACTCACTTTTCTAGTTTTCCTTGGGGTTATTTTAGGTTTTTGTGTCATTTCTTATTGTTGAAAAGTGAGGGTTTGGTAAAATAAACTTGATTTGTTCCCATGAGTATTTTTTCTAATCACTCTACAAATATTAATTATTAAAATAATTTCAAAGAGAAAAGGAGATCAAGATAGTGTCAAATACATTAACCATCATTACCAAGATATGTGCATGATTTTGGAAGTACAAGATCACCTAAGAGTTCGCTAAAGACCTCGTGGGAATCTCAAGTGAAAAATCACCTTAAATATCCTTTATGAACTTCACAGGATTCTATGTGCAAGAGCACCTCAAATTTATGTGAAATAGGGTTGCAATTTTTCTAAATGCAAGAACATCAAAATATCCATCAAGACCTTTGTGGAATCTCCATGTAAAAACATCCAAAATATTCACCAAGAACTTCATGGGATTTTAAAGTGAAAAAGCACCTCTAATCTCTATTAAGAAATTTGTGGGTTTATCAAGTGTAAAATAACCTCTAATACCTATTAGGGTAGGAGGAGGTGTAGAATATTTATTTTCACAAAGTTTTTATTCAAGATTCATGTTTGATTCCTCTAAGAGCAAGAAAGAGATTTAATATCAGCCTTCAAGGGGTCACCCCTACATCCAATTTCGATTTGAATGTCATTAATATTATAGACATAGATCTATGTCACTTTGACCTATATAAATTTAGGGAAATAATAAGGGGTAAGTGCACGAATTTGGGGGTGGAAGTGGCCAAAATGTGTGAAGAACCAAAAAGGGAATTGGGGAAGAAGGTTTTTGTTTGGTAATTCCAAACTCAAACGTGTACGTATTATAATGTGTACACATTATGTAAGGTTTAAATTTATAAAAAAAAACTCCATTCTTTCCATTCTCCAAATATTTTTTTCCCACAACCATGTATTTTTCTCCAAACCCCGCATTCACAATTCATGTTCAAGCTCTTTACTCCAAAAAAATCTGCAGATCATACTAAAGGTTGCATCGAGGCGGATTTAATGATGTTTTGACAAATAAAAGGTAGGAAAAAATAATTTCTCTCAATAACAGTAAATTTTGGTAATTGTTTGATATTTGAAATGTATATTTTAATAAAATATATGTTTTTTATGATTCTTACAATTCCTCCACAACTAGAAAAAAACCCTACAAATCCTTCTATCCATCCTAACCCTCCTAGCCCTCCTATAATTACTTTAGATCATCCAAGTAGTCAGGGTGATTTAACTACCCATATAGTGGAAAAATATCTACAAATTGAGGAATTGATTAAAGTCATGAGGGGTGCCCATTCCATAAACCCACACTAGGCCTCCCTCACAAACACATTGGAGTCATTATTGGCTTAGGTTGACTAAAAACAAGTTAAATTGATTGGTGGACAACCTATAGAGAGTCTTGTATGACATATTATGCTAATAAATTATTAGTTATATAAGTGAAAATTAAAAAAATATAAAAGACCTCATTTCGCACTATTCACCGAATTCACGAACCATTTTTCCAATTCTTTTATCATGCAAATGCTTTCCAATCCATTGGTGCAACAAAAATTTGATAAAAAAATTTTTGGGACCAATGGTGGATGGTATTTGATGTACCACCTTGCAATAACAATGAGGTTCCATTATAATTTTTGAGGAAACTCTATTATGATTTTATCCTCAACAAGATCCCCAACTAGTTTAACTACTCCCAATTTCAAGGCCAAGGAAAAGGCTCTACACAAGATAGACCAGGTACATGTCATGCTCCCATTTAGCATGTTAGAGGCCCCATCCAAATTTTCCCTCATCCTAAGACAATCCCTACAATAGTGAAGGAGATAATAGACACACTACACACACTTCATGTGCTCACCGATACCCTTGTTCAAAATATGAGAGAGGTTTCTAAAACTAATGTTATTGGAGGTGGAAAGAGTATTCATCCAGCTTAGTTTTAGCATGAGGCCACATAATTGCACATATTTTGGTGGTATATGTATGGGAGCCGATGAAAATGAGAGTTTCATGCAGACCGGTGTTGGCGAAGTTTCGGTGGTACACATGATAAGGTTATGTTTGACATTTTTCTAAGTGATACATTTGGATTGTAGACATCAATGACACCTTCATAGGTTTTTTTATTTTTATTACATCTTACAAAAAGATGGACTTACAATGTACACACACACACACATGTTAAATTTTCAAAATGTTTATATTTCAACCTAATCAAATGTATTAATTTACACATATATATGCACTAATATTATAGCATGCGAGAGCGAGGTCATTATTCCAACTAGATGTTGTGAGCACCATGCCAATGTTTACACTCACAAAGGTAATTTAGAATGTTGTTTGTAAATTTGAAGTTATATTGTATGCATGATAAACTTTGAACTAAGCTAATTGAAAGAACCTAACACCAAGTAGATCCTAACTTATGTAAGTTTAAGCTAATACACCATGATAAATAAAAAAGGAAAGATAATTAACTTGTATAAAACATTACTCTAACATTAAATGCAAACCCAGCTTTGATATTTGTATGTTCTTTGGATTGTAGATACTCCCTTAATGAGATGAACATAAGCCACACACAATTAAGGATTTCTCAAGTAAGAGGAAGAGATCTCATCAAGTGTGGCTTAATCACCATATTTGATTCTTCCCTTACTACTCTTTAACAAGTAGAAAAGGGGAGAGTTTTAATAATCCTTTCAATAACATGAAATGCTCTTCCCAAATATAATGTAAGTTAATGACATGGTGTCTCTGGTGTTAAAGGTGTAGATTGGTATGACGATACTAGGTTTCTTATATAGCTTTCCATTTTGTGAGAATCTTCCAACCTAGTGAATGTGGGATAAAGGGAATGTAGAATTATACTTTGGGATAAGTATGATTAGAAGAGATTAATTAATGATTAGAAACTCATGGAAGTTTGGAAGTTGTAATCAATTAACTAGGATTAATTAATAGACCAAGTTAAGCTTATAGAAGCTATTTGGAGATGATTTGGAGGGGAATTTGTAGAATTTGAAGGTTTGAGAAACAGATTCAACCAATAATAAGGTTTATTGATTAAATATGATATTGAAGGATTAATTAAATAATAATGGTTAATTAATTAATTAAAAGAGGATTTTTACTAATGAAGTGTCATTAATTGGCATCCGAGATGAGGGAAAATCTAGTTAACTAACGAAGTGTCGTTAATTGACCAAGATGAAGGGGAATGTTAACTAATTAGTGGTAAATTCACTAAATAACAAAATGAATGTAAATAAGACAAATAGTGCATTTTTAGTATTAAAATTATGAGGTTGAATTAGATGTCTACATTTTTCCCTCTTTGACGTGGTATAGCGCAAGAGACACCACTTCAAAGATAGTAGACAATTTTATTTTGAATGAATAAAATAAAAAAATTGTAGGATGGACGATGCCCCATTGAGTGTCGATGGGGTGATAGAAGA